>CM061542.1:243059418-244391918 GCA_030864215.1 Capsicum pubescens
CTAGACTCTAAATGATCGGTTTGAAATCAAACTTATTTTAGAACACTTTTAACCTTAGGAATCACATTATTAAACACTTAAATGCTTATTTATATCATAATTCATTCATTAATAACACGAATTATCCTCAAAATAAAGCTAAATATGCTAGGATCACAATGCTAAAGTGCATAAATACATCCAACATCATGTATTTATCTATCCCAACCTTCAAGCCTATCATTACTACTTAATTAAATTAGAAAGTTTCATCACTTTCACAAGGTTTTACAACATATGTACCCTTTATAAATCAACCATGTCATCCAAGCCTTGTTGTACACACACATTAGAGTCTTCCCCACCTAGAATTAACAATTCAATCACTTCTAATGAAGTCATACCCTAAGCTATTGAAAAACTTGTATCTCAAATTTTAGATGTCAAATCAATCATAAGCTTGTGAATTCTTTTAGTCCAATTAAAAAAAGCACTGTGGCATGGCAACGTAATGCATAATGGTCTTCTACTCAGTCAAGACAATTCCTTCCTTAGTCAAATGTGCAATTTGATCTCCGCTCTTTCATCAAGCTATGTCAAACAAATCGAACTTGAAAAGACATGGCAATACACCCTATGTCATATGGGGAGATTTTTCTAGTTTTGAATAAGCATCGGAATGAAACCACTACTTGGTGGGGCCATGCATATAATGGTCTCTCTAATAAACTATTTGGGACTCCAATAACCCTATACTTTGAAACCTCTTATGGAAACTCATTAAGAACTCATAATCACCGACCACCTAAAATTGAGGTAGATCCATCTTTATAAACCTCTTAAACCTTTTTTATTCCTGGCCAGACATAGGTTCTCTAACTACTGTTGATTCTCCAACACCTGATAAAGCCATACTATCATCAAAAGACAGAAACAAGTTTTCTATTCTCAATAAGAAATATATTTTTGGTAAATAAATAATTTTATTTAATTAAGTGAACCTTTATAGCATCAGGAAGCTTGTCATCAGCCTCCACTTTGAAAGGAACATCAACAACAACTATGAAAAACTGCCTATCCTAGGCATTAACTGGATAACAATTGAGAGAGTGCAACTTAGGTGCTAAACTTGGTTTCGTCTAGCCTCTAAATGAAATCTCTTGCATGATGATTCGGCATATAGTATGAATACTACTCTTATGTGGAAATATCGGCCAGTTTCTCTCCTGTCATATGTGGTAAACACAGCAGTCCTGCTTAGGAGAAAAGATTCTATTACCAGTTCAGGTATATTTTTCTAGACTAAATTATTTTATTATTGAGAATTCACAAAAAAAACATAGTTCCCTCATCTTGAATCATTAATCAAGTTCCATTTTAGTTAGATATTATACAATCTCTTATTTGGAATAAAAATCATCAGCTAGCAAGGCTGAAATTGCTATAAAGCGTGCAGAGAATGTAGTTGTAGGGAGTATTCAAATGAATGTTCATTAATTTTAGGGATGGCAAATGGTTTCTGGCATTGTAGTCGCAGGTTAAATTCATGTAATTCCTGAATCCTCTAACTACCCCCTCCCCACCCCCCCACCCCTACATGGAAAAAATAATTCTATTTTCAATTCTCCTACCTCGCCCCCATAATTCCATCCTTGCATAATATGTTTAATTTTTTTTAGATTCAATTTGTTACTGAAATTGAATAAATTTCTTTTAATATATAATCTAAATTATTAGTGAAGATTAGTGATGTTGTATACATGGAAATTGTATATTTATAACTTATTCAATACAACAGTAGCTTTTGGAAATTCTTCTTTATTACTCTCCATTTTCCAATTTATGTAGCGTTGTTGGAATTTCGAGAGTCAAACAAACTTTTCTTTGATCATAATTTCTTTATACGACTTTGAAATATTTTATGCTGTTATTTTTTGTAATTTAGAGTACTTTTTACCCAATATTTAAATATATAAATTTTATAACAAAAAACTTAAAGTTTTTCTTTGTTCGACTTTACAAACTTTAGAAGTATGAATCTTAAAATTTTAGTTGTGTTATAAATTGGGACAGAAGAAGTAGGAATGACAATAGGGAGGTGCGTGTTGTGGGATGAGCCAGGGTGAGGCGGGTATGGATTTATGTAGCTGCGGGTAGGCCGAAACTATTTTCTTAAAAATTAGTTCTGGTTGCGGAATCCATCTCTTCATACTAGGGAACTGACACTTGAGGAAAACTTAATCTTTTGCTCAAAATACAAAAGATATTTTAGTTGCATTTTATAAGGAAATAAGGGCAGTAAATTTATCTAACTAAATATAGTGCTAAAGAATTCTAAAGATATGTTTATTAGCTAGAATTTGCTTGAAACTAAAAAAAGTAAATTGATGGTTGTGTCCAATATCAGAGTGGTTAGTAAAATAATATTATTTTTATGATCGGGTGAACTTACAGTATTAGATGCTTGCATTAAGAAACTAAACATACCAAGTAGATAGGTGCTTAATGAGCTCTTCGACTTGAAAGGTTAGTGACTTTTTGTTTTCTGCATATTATAGTGATTATTATGATAATGTTCTTCCCTTTGTTAATGTTTCATATTGAAAATTGATATATGTTAATAGCAGAACATCACTATACTCCTTCAGGTAATATTCGAGTATTTTGTCAAATAAAATCTATTAGCATTGTCAGTAAAAATTAAGTTGAAGTTTTGAATTCAAATGATATGATCATAAATCTTACGGATAATAATTCTAAAATTTATAATTTTTTCAAGGTTTACCATCCTTTTTCCTCACAACGTAAGAAATATTCGAGTAGTTTGTCGAATAAAATCTATTAGCATTGTCAGTAAAAATTAAGTTGAAATTTTAAATTCAAATGAGATGCTCATAAATCTTGCTAACAATAAGTCCAAAATTTTTAGTTTCTTTTAAGGTTTATCATCCTTCTTTTTAACAGGGTACTTTATTTTCTTTATCTTATCTTTATTTATTTATTTATTTTAGTTATATGAACTAAATTGAGACCTCTTTTTTAATGGATATTTTGTAAGGATACGTTTTTTGGGTGATTTAAATTTTTTAAAGTACTACTTCAGAACTTTGAGAAATGGAAAAAAAATTATACAAAACTAAGGATAATGAATGGAAATTGTCTAGGGGATTCAAGGAAATTTGAAAATAACTGAACATAAGCTTAAGTGTGAAATAAAAAAAATTACTCCCACCATTCCTTTTAATTTTTCCTTTTTGGGTTGTGCTTTTATTTCTTTTTAAGTGTTCTTTTGATCTTTCAAGAATAATTTGATCAGTATCTTCCTATTATATCCTTGTTCAAATTACCAAGATCATTAATTGAGAGTTTCTTTTTCAATGCATTTAATTACTAATTTGGAAGAGGTAATAAATTAATGAGATAATACTCAATTACCCCCCTAACTATGTCCAAAAAGGCTATGACACACCTCAACTTTAAGGGGGTCCTATTACCCCCCTTCCGAACTAATTAAAAGTGTAATTTTAACACCCTTAGTGCCTACATGGCACATACGTGACACAACACACTGAAGTATCCACGTAGGCACATGTGTGTTCCACGTAGGCACCATGTAGGCACTAAAGGTGTCAAAATTATACGTTTAATTAGTTCAGGGAGATAATAGAACCCCCTTTAAGTTGAGGTGTATCATAGCTTTTTTGGGTATAGTTCAGGGAGGTAATTGGGTATTTTCTCAATTAATTAAGGGTATATTGGTGAATACTTCAATTTTTTAGAAATGAAAATTTTATTAAGGAGTGTGTCCAACCCAAAAGGAGCAAACAAAAAGAAATAAAGGGAGTAACTCTCAAAATAAAGAAATACAACAAAAAAACAGTATAAATTAATTAATACAATTTCATAGGAAAATAATTTTTTCTTTTTATGAATATCATATGTTACTATCAAATGCACTATTAAAAAAAAAATTAAAAAATTATGCATGGTGGGTCTATGCGGAGTGGGGTGGGACCGGTATTGTAACTTTATTCACATCTACCATGTGATTTGGGGGGAACAACGAGGATACTACACCGAAAACAAACAAATTAATGATGAAATCTAGATGTGTCAGCAAATCATTACAATTCAAAATGTATATCACGTGATTAGGGAATTGAGACAAGAATAATATTAATTCTAGAAAATGCCAAGTCATTGATGACACCTATGTGTGTCAGTAAATTATGATTTGAAGTGTAAATCATGTGTTCAGAAAAAAATGACAAGGATACTAAATCAAGAAAAAAATAAGTAACTGACAAAATCTATATATGTCGGTAATTAATTATGATTCAAAGTATATGACATGTTTTTAGGAAAAAATTAGAAGGACACTAAATGTACCAAAAAAATCATTGAAATTGATATATTTCAATAAATTGATTAGAAGCATATACTATGTGTTTAGGAAAAATGAAAAGGATAATAAATGTATAAAAAATTAAATCACTGAAATCGATGCTTGTCAGTAAATTATGATTAGAAGCATATACCATGTATTTAGGAAAAAACAACATAGATACAACCCCTCCCCCCCCCCCCAAAAAAAAAAAAAATCTTTGTTTTTCAATTAATTATGACCGCCAACATATATTATGTGTTTGAGAAAAAATGATAAGGATACTAAATCTACAACAGACTACGTAGTCGTTTGTCCATGAAAATTATTATATTTTTTAGAAAACTACTTCACTATAGTGATTAAAGTGATAACAAGATGCGTTTGGCCATGAAAATTTTAAATACAATTTAGGAATTGTATTTGAAAAAGTGAAAACAAGCAAAACTTGTTTTCACTTTTGTCAATCATACTTCTCTAAAAAAATTTCAAAAACAACTTTAATTTTTATTCATGACCCAATACAACTCCAACTTCAATTTCAACTCCAACTCCAACTCCAACTCCAAAAAATTATGATATTCATGGTCAAACGGGCCCCAAGTCATTAAAATCTATGTTTTCTAGTTAATTATGATAGGTGTAATAAGTGTAAGTAATAATAATATGAATTCTTACATGTTTACTACTATTTCAGCTTTAGTCACATACATCATGTCTTTAGAAAAAAATAACAAGGATACTAAATCTAAAAAAAGTAAGTCATTCAAATCTATGTTAGTTAGTTAATTATGATAGATGTAAGTAACAATAAATTAGAAGTATAACACAATGTCATGAACCCCACATGATTGGTATAGACCAGCTTTAGTCACAAGTAACTTGTTTATGATGCAAGAGGATAAATTTTTCATCTTAAACAAGTTAAATGTGACTTGAGATTGTCAATTAACATGTAGTTATGATGCTTCTACTTAACTGACAAACATAGGTTTCATCTTTAAGCACTACTATACTATCATTTTATCCTAAACACATGGTATTTTTAGCATATTATGACTAACGCAAAAATAGTATAGTATGTTTAAGAATTCAAGAAAATATATGAGAATTTAGATTCTCTTATTTTGTAATTTAGAAAATACATTTTTTTCACACCCAACTCTTTTTTTTGTTAATTTCATTTTCCCTTCGGTCCTTTTTAATAGTCGGGCTTATTAAATATTGTTGATTTAATATTGTGGTCAGATTTGAAAATTAAGACATAAACTGATGATTTGTTTTAAGTTTTACCTTACTAATAAATGTGGTAAAAAGGAGAAGAATATTAAATTAAAATCAATGAATAAATAAGAATAATTTAATAAAAACTATCGAAATAGAAAAAAGAAATGCAAAAGTGAGTATAAAGAATGAAAATTGTCTAGGAGTTTGACGGAAATTGAAAAAAGCAACTAATCATAAGCTTCAATTGTGAAAGAAAATAACTTTTTTTTTAATTAAAGATATACAATAGTAGTACAATATAATTAATTAATATGATTTATCAAGATAATTAATTTTTCTTTTTATGAATATCATATGTTATTATCAAATTACATTTTTTAAAGATAAAACTAAATATTTAAGGGAATGGATTTATACAAAGGGAGGTGGAATATATTTAAAATAGAATCATTTTTTATGCAAGGCGAGGGAGGGGTGGTGGTATGTATACATCGATATCACAACAGACATAGTTGAGCTTGAAGCTCGAGCTTAAGTTTGTAAACAGTATGAATTGTTACATATGTACTACTTTGATAATTTTAGTCATAATATCATTGTGTTTAAAAAAAATGACAAGGATACTAAACGTACAAAACTCTATGCTTCTCAGGTAATTATGATAGGTGTAAGTAACAATAAAGTAAAAGTATAAGACAATATATTATTATTGCAGAGTTAATCATAATTAAATTATTTCAGATGCATGAGGATAATTTTTTCTCTTACATCTTAATCAATTAAGTTAATTGCAACTAAAGCTGGTCAAGACTAGTCGATTCATGATATTGTGTTATGCTTTTAATTTGTTGTTACATACATCTATCATAATTAGCTGACAAACATAGATTTCTATAATTTATTTTTTTAAGTATAGTATCTTTATGATTATCTATACACATAGTATATACTTCTGATCATAATTAACTGACATGCATAGATTTTGAACAACTTATTTTTGTACATTTAGCTTTGAATTGTACTAAGTATTTTGGGTTGTTGAATAAAACTTAGGTTGAAAGGATTGTTTTAATTTTTATTTTTTATTTTTTAAAATAAATTTTCTTTCATAATGTCATTTTATCAACCTTTATTATATTTTGAATAAAAATATAGGGTATGCACGTTCGTTTAAGAATGGTAATATTTATCAATACTTAATGTATATGCTGAATTAATCAATTTAATCTTAATAGTAAAAAATTAAAATAAAAAATGCATATCAGTTTATCATGTTAAACAATAAATGTGTCTATAAAAATACTAGTTTTGCACTCAATTAAATTTGGTGTAAATATCAGAAGGGATGGTAGGCGTTTGGCAATAGAATTTTTGAAATTTTTGAAATTCAACTTCAAATTGAATTTCGGAATTTGAAAGACAAGTAAAATTCTTTTTCACAAAAATTCAAAAGCAATTCTAATTTATTTTCATGCCGAAATACAACTCCAACTCCAACTCTGACTCCAACTCTAACTCCAATTTACATTTGATTTTAATAGCCAAATAAGGCCTAAGAATTTACTATTTTACTAGAATTTTTTACTTTGCTTTGTGTGCTTATATATTACCCCATATGTATTTGTTCTATGAAAAATATTAGTGCTTTTATAGATTATCCATGTTCGCTTTGTTTAGGCTTTTATTAAAGGTAATATATCAGTGCCATTTATCTTAACTTATATGCAAGGGAGTTTGTGTTGTCTTTCAATTTACACTAGTAAAGTAGAAGATGCAACATTTCTATTCAAATTCAGTATGCTTAATTTTAGATTTGAGTAACTTGTTTTGCTATTATTAAGAAAAGGAGTAAAGTATAAACAACTTTTCTCTCTCTATAAACTTCAAAATTCATCAATTTCATCAAGTTTAATAGAAGAATTTGTTTCGTCCACTGCTTTAGTGGTCTTGATTAACTATTTTATTCTAACTTTACTTTAAAGCTAGTTCTTTCATTATAAAATATATTACTTATTATATATCACTTTTCATTTCTTTCTTTGTTTATTCTCAGGAAGAGTGATCGAGCATTATATATTAAAATTTGTTCAATGTAAGCTTGTAATTCTCCATTTATTTTTTTCATCTAGTCTTTTTCAGTTTTTTTTTTGAATATTTTAGTTGGACATAATCCTAGTGTTACATATTTTGATATATGTTTTTCCTTAGTTATGTTATTCTTTAGTATTGAAATAATTACGTGTTACGATACAAGTGTTGAAACTGATAGAAAATGGTTAATGTATTTTGTAAACAGATGTTGGATTTGAAACTGTGCAAAATTAATTTCACCAATCTAATTTGTATTTCTTTTCATTAATATGATAAATCTAAAATTGTATTTTCAAACATAATAAATTTATTATCCTCCTATTATAAATAAGTTCGACTTTCTATTGTATGTCTTTCAATTTTTTTCACTTTGATTCATTGAACTTAATTCAGGGGTATTTTCAAAACAACCTTTTTACTCCCACAAGGTAGGGGTATGATTTTCATATACTCTATAATTTTCACAAATCACTTGTGAAATTTCACTGTATCTGATGTTGTATTATAAATAAGTTGCTATCTCGCTCCTTAATATTATACTCGATTATAAAATTTTGAAGAGACATGGATCATTCTTGAACTATTATTCTTGAATTTATCTTGTTTCAACATGTAGTTTTCTTAATCTAATTTATCATTCTATATTGTTAGGTCTCAATGCTTTATTTTATATTGTATGAAATTAGGTCTCAAAGTAACAATGTTTCTGAAAATCAAAATCAGGAGGCTTCACAGAATTCTATTAACCATGAATTTGGACAATCCAGGTACATCTTTTAGATCTAATGAATTCATTATTGTAGTGAATTTCTAGCCCCAGATTCTTTTTGAAGTTCTTTGGGAGAAGAAACTTAGGAAAAGTCATCTTAATCATTTTGATATTTTATTTCAAAAAGTGATTTGAAATTGATACCTCGTATAGAAGGTGACAAAAATGATTTCACAATTATAGCATAATTAATTCAAAATTGTCAATTTCTGAAATTAAATGTTTAACGAAACACAGATAAACTAATATTATAATTTATATCAATTATATTATCTTTTATTTCAAAAATCAAATGGCTCTATTTGGCTTGGAGGAATTTAATTTTCACTTAGAATCAACATTAAAATTTGTATTATATTTGATTGAATTTGAGAAAATTTATATTTTTTTGCATAAAAAAATTTTAAATTATG
The DNA here is from genome assembly GCA_030864215.1 of Capsicum pubescens. Lineage (NCBI taxonomy): Eukaryota > Viridiplantae > Streptophyta > Magnoliopsida > Solanales > Solanaceae > Capsicum > Capsicum pubescens. The sequence goes on from CM061542.1 coordinate 243,068,282, forward strand.
AAACATGACTAAACTGATACTTATACAATAACCAAATTTGTAGTAAGATACATACTTTATGAGGGTTCTATGACAATACCCATAAAAATCAAAGTTTTGTTAGTATTTTATTTGTACACATGCTTATTAAAAGGTTAAGGAAAACAGGTTCAACTGATATTACTGAACATTTACACTCTTAAAAAAAGAAAAAAATAGAAATTCTCTCGCTCACACTTCATTCTTTTCATAGAGAAGTCAGTTGAATATTTTTGAATTTGATCTCATCAATCTCTATATTCTTCTATAATCAAATTTTAGCTTGTATCAAGACAGATAAATGGTAAAATCTTCTTTAAGAAAATATTCAATGGGTACAAAATCCCTTGTAAAGTATGATTGTGTTACTGCAAATCAAATAATAATTTATGTACCATTTTAACCATTATTTCTTAAGTTATACAATGTTTTAGTTGATAATTTTTATTTTCAGGACAAATAACATTTGCATAAATTATGCAAGAACCTATGCATAATTTCATGCATGGTAGAATATAAAGGAAAACTGAGGATATTAGCAATACATAGAACAAATCTAAATAATAAACCTATCAATTTAAATAAAAAAATTTACATTTTATTTAAAGAATAAACACATATTTAAATGCTGATTATATTATTTTGTAATTTATTAACACTCACTAAGAAATATCTTTGCAAATCTAATACATACAATATTAACATCTATTACAATTTTTACATTACTAGTTCAGCCTCCATCTTGTCTCTAAATTAAATGGCTATATCATTAGATATTTAGACAATAAATTGATCTAAAACATTTCATATAGAAAATAATCTAACTAAATATTGTATACTTCGGGGTTTACTTATATTTTTTTATTTTTCATTTTTTAGCATCCAACAAACAAATGAACATCATCAGGTTCAATACACATATGGTCAAGTCCATCCAAATCAGTTTGTGTTGAATCATTATGGCATGTATTCTGCCTCAAGGTATTTATTGTTCTCTCTCACACACATGAATATGATAATATACAAAACATTTATGAATAATAATGTATGTTTTCTCATTTTTATCTAATTTAATTTATATTTATATTTTTTAAATACTATTTTTTTGTTAGGCCTATGTTTAGTCCTATCCCAGAACCCTCATTCGCTATGGGCCAAAATTTACCTCCAGAGGTATCTTCCTTTTGAAGTCTTATAATTCTTATATTTAAAATTTATAGTAATTAGATTTAAGAAGAGATAATTAGGGAAAAAAATTGGAAGGTCTTTAATTTGTCGAAATATAAATCATACACTTAATTAACTAAGATGAAGGTACGATTAAATCTCTCTACTGTCTTTTAATAGGTAATGATAATTGAAAAATAGTGTTATGTATATATGTTGCTTTTATTGTTCCTTTATTAGCAGGGATACAATATCAACTCGAATAGCGTTGTCATTCCTTCAATAGTACAAAATGTGAGAGCTCGTGCATCCAGGGTATGATAGTCAAATATTCTTAGTTTTTGTTTAATATTACTCCTGTTGTATTAATTTATGTGACAGTATTTTGTTATTTGTTCATTCAAACAAATGACATATTTTTATTTGAAATAATTGATTCTAACTTTCGATTTTATCCTTAATTAATGAGAACTTTTTATAATCACATAAATATAATGATTTATTTAAGTCTATAAGATCAAAAATTATTAATCAAACAAATATTGAAACATATTTACAATCATAACTTCTAAGAATGTTCTTTCTGCTTCTAAATTTTTTGCGCTAAGTGAAATTATACTGAAAAAACTGAAACGACAAAAGTACCATGAAGGATTTGTTAAATTATTGGAAAAAAACTACATTTTTATGTTACATAAATGTAGTCAAGTTACAGACGAGAAATAATGCTAAGATTATTTTGTGGATCATTTTCACATTCATGAGTATATGGCTATTCCCTAATTTATATTTAATGGTTTAAAAAATTAACTTGTCGACTATTTTTTTTTAAAAAAAGTAATATATTAAAGTGAAAATATTTAGTTTCTGCAATTATTCAAAAATACATCATAAAATATTTATATTATATTTATATAATTTTATAAAATAAATGCAGACAGAAGTCATTGAGAGAGGACCCATAGAGGCAAATCACCAACATCCAAATGCTCCATTAAGTACCATGGCGGGAGAACAACAGAGAACGTAATCATATACTTTCTCTGTTTCATTTTATATATTATTATTTTTTTATTAGTTTTTTTTTTAAATTGAGTGGATGGATATGTGGGTGCTTATATTATTTTTTTGCGTTAAATACAAAATTTATGGTACGGATCAATTTGTAACAGTCTATATGATCCAATCTATGCTGAAAATGGTCTACCAGTGGATCCTTTCTTACGTCAAATGACGTTGAATCCAGGTTTTGGTAAGTAATATTTATTTATATTCTACTTTGACATATATATTGCTCTTTTTTTTGATAGATTTTTCTTTTCAGGCAATACTAAAGGTAACAAGTAAGGAACAAACTCAGCTGGCTAGAAGTCTGAAGATTTTTATTATAAAATGTAGAACAAATGTTGACTTGTGATGAGTTTTTATATTAGATTTTATCAGTTAATTTAATTTCCGTACGTGGATGAAGAGTTGAGGTTAAGCAGAAATTACAAAGCTGGTTCTTTTTTAAATAGTTGTTTAATGAATGATTTTTGAATGCTATCTTTTAGATCCTGGCAGAAAATTTCGTTTGATCCAATTGAAATGTTTATGAAAAAATATTTTAGCTAATATTCTATGTTATTAGAAGTTATATTCCAAACCTAATATTTTATGTATTCAAATATACAAAAAAACATTAGATCTGAATCTAGAGTTATCAATAAGGATAATTTTCAAGCATTAGTGAGAAAAGACATCTTTTCCCCCCTGAACTTGTCCTCCAAATTCACTTTAGCACTTAAACTTAAATTTTGTTTATTTACCCTCCTTAACAACTTTCAAGTGAATTAAATTCATCCCTTACGGCTGACGTGACAAAAAAAAAGCGAGTGAATTTTTTTTTTAAAAGGGTCCACTTTATTGTTATTATATATATATATATATATATATATATATATATATATATATATATAAAGAAGTCAGGGGCATAACTTCATCTTCTTCATCAGAAGAAGATCGTCACTCCCCTTCCTCACCCCACCCCCACCCCCACCCCCAACATTTTATTTCTTCATCTTCTTCATACCCTCACCCCGTTTCTTCGTAATCCCCTTCCTATCAAGTCCTAATTGATCCAAAATTTAATTTTTCGACAATAAAAAAATATTCAAGATTGATGAACAAGTTTGATTCTTCACCAAGAATTTCATGTCATGCGAATACCATCTATGACATTTCTGAATTTTGGACTGTTTATGCCATTCTGTAGACATTTTTGAGTAAAAAATTGAAAATTTGAGATTTTGTGTATTGATATATTTTGTGATCATGTACTTGTATTTAGTTCATTATTGAATTTTCTCAAGTTAATTCAAGTTAATTTTACATTTGATGAAGAGAAAAAAATTGATTGAAAAGCTTGCAACAATGGTGAAAGAAAGAGAAAAATGGGTGCTTTTATGTGAAGAAGAAGAAGAAGGAGGAGGAAAAGAGGATGGGGGAGGGCTGCTATACTGAAGAAGAAGAAGAAGTAATTGGGGTAGGGTAGCATGGGATGGGGGGTGGGGGATGTGAAGAAGAATAAAGAAATGGGTGGGGTCTATTTTATTTATATAAAATATATATATATTTTTTAAAAATATTATGTGAAGAAGAAAAAGAAGGAGGAGGAAGGGTGGATGCGGTGGGGGGGGGATGGGAGGTTTCTGTACTAAAGAAGAAGAAGTAATTGATGTAGGGTGGCGTGGGGTGGGTGATGTTGGATGTATTTATGCATTCTAGCATTACCATTGTAGCCTTTTTTAGCCTTGTTTTGAGGATAATTCTTATGATATATGTGCTTATAATGACATAAATGTTCATTCATGTGTAAAAATATGGGTTTATAATGCTTAATGGTGTTTTTACATAAGTTTTGATTCACTTTGAACATTTAGAGTTCAATCGAGAAAACTAGTATAATTAGCTTGAGCTAGGCGTTTGTCTAGTCTATTGTGTTGGGTTCTAATGTATTTTAATGAGTTACTAAGGTTGTTATTATGTATTTATATGTGAAAAAACTTACTTATAATATTCATAGGTCAATTGGATCAAGAAAAGATTCAAAACAAAGAGCTAAAAATCAAAGTGAAATTAGCCTATGCTTAACTCGTGTTTTGAGTTCACCGTCTTAGATTTTGTGTTGTTTTGATCTCTACTTTGTTGTTTTTAATGCTTTAGGATGATTTTTTAATGGATCATGATGACATATGAAGGATATACAAGCTTCAAATCAAGTGGAAACAACTCAATAAAGCTCAAAATGGCTCAACGAAACTGAAATGTGGAAATTGACTACATTTGGAGTCCTGAAATGTATTGGACCATTGAGGGCGTGGAAGGTCCAATGGATACATGTAAAACACCAATAGATTTATAAAAGTCTGTAGTTTAAGTCCCATTAGCACGTGTAGGAATTTATGGAGTGTAAGGATGCACCACGATGCGGTGAAATCGCCAGTGAAATTATGGAAATTGTCTCACTGGTGGTCAAAATGGTGGACCACCAGTCTGGTGAATGACCACCAGTTCGACCACAAAGTTAAAAAAGATTTCAAGATTTCAGGACACTCAGTGAAGGTCAAAATGGTGGACCACCAGCTTTGCGACTGACCACCAGATTCAAGATTTCAGAAAACTCACTGGTGGCCAAAATGGTGGACCACCAGTCTTGCGATTGACCACCAAACTAACTACCAGACCTAAAAAAGAAGTCGAGATTTCAGAACATCCAGCGAAGGTCAAAATGGTGGACCACTAGTTTTGCGGTGGACCACCAACTTGGACGAAATTTTTCTGAATGCAAATTTTAATTCCTTTTTACTTGGGAACATATAAATACCAGTTTTAGGTTTTATTATGGGAAGATATCATTATATTTGTATTTTTTATCATATCCTGTATACTTGAAACTCTCTATGAGGTAGTATTTTTTTGGAATTAAGAAAATCTTATGGATCTAATCATTCCATCTCTACTGAAGATTCAAGAACAAATTCTTGTAACCTTTGTAAGTAAATCTTGAATTTATTTATGAATAATACAAAGATGCTTTCTATTTCTTCTATGGAAATGTGTGGCTAAGCTCCCATAACTAGGGTTATGGGAGCCTTAATGTGAAAAATGGATTTTGGGTTGTGAATCCAATTGAGTTCTATGAGAAATGGACATTATATAAATATTTCTTCACTTTAATGACTTTTCTTGGTCGCAAACTTAAAGAGTGAGCCTTTAAACATCACTTGTCCGGAAAAGAAAGTGTGTGTTGGGAAAAGAAAGGGTTTACATGAATTCTCAAGGCTCTAAACCTTAGATTAACGATGAATGCCTTAGCAGGATTGATCTACATGAGAAAATAGTTGAATAAATAATATATCCTTTGAGTTTGAGTGAATTGAGGGATAAATTACCCAATCAAGTTGAGAAACTAATGGGTAAATAATAGGAATCAACTATTCTTACAATGGAAATTGTTAATTGGAACTCATAAGTGATTCACAACCCTAATTGTTCAAGCATCTTGGTAACCATAACTCTGGTTTGTTTAATATCATTGAATTACTACTTAAAAATGAATCATTAGATGGAATAACTCTGTTACAATTAATTATGACATAATTCAAAAATTAAAACCCCCATTTTATCTTTTCGTATCATTTATTTGAATTCAACTTGTAGATATAGTTTCAAATTAGTTTAATCGCTCTCACATTATTCCCTGTGGATTCGACCCCGACTCTAAAGTTGGGTAAATATATTGACGATGACCGCCTTGCACTAAATTGACGTGTAAGTTGAGCGTTATCAGTGGGGGGTAGGGACTGTGAAGAAGAAGAAAGAAGGGGATGGGGCCTATTTTATTTATATAAAATATATATTTTTATATAAAAAAAAAATATATAAAAAATATACTCTTTTAAAATTTTAAAACATAAGAGGATATTATATATATATATATATATATATATATATTCTTTTTTTAAAAGAATATATAAAAAATAAGTGTGTGGGATTTTTTTTTTTGAAAAATTTATAATTTATTACGTGACAATGACATGACACTGATGTGGCAGTGATTTGACAATGACATGGTGCGTGTGTAGTGCACTTTCCGTGAGAGAGTGAGATTTTGATTTTGAGGGTGAATTTAATTCACTTGAAAGTTGTTAAGGGGAGTAAATAAATGAAAGTTAAGTTTAAGTGCAAAAGTAAGTTTGGAGGACAAGTTCAGGGGGAAAAGATGTCTTTTCTCTATTAAAATCTATACATACATACATACATATATATATATAGGTTTAAGTCATCGACAGACACTTAAAGTTATTTCAAAAATTCACTTTGACCCCCAACTACGACCTGTACCTATCAAACACCTCAACTGCTAAAATTGATACTTATCAGGCAAAAAATGTTGATTTGGCAAGTAAAGTGTAACACAATTTCCTTGGGTGTGTGAATAGTAGAAAAAAATAATATTTTACTTTTTTAAATTAAAAAATTATATTTAAATTATTTTATTAATATAATTTTTAATTATCCTAATTTTTTTTTTTAAAAAAGGAAAAGAACCCCTCATTCATCTGCTTCTTCACACCCACTCCACCACTCATTCATCGTCTTCTTCACTCCCCCTCCTATATTCTTCACAACACCCCCTCCCCAAGTCATCGTCGTCTTTGAAATAACATACCAAGTTAGATATATTAATTTGATTACATGAAATTTAGTACAAGAGTACAAGATGTGGAAAAGGAACATGTGAATCTAATGCATATTTTCTTAGTGAGCTGTGGGAAAAAAACATTTTTAATTTTCAACTAGAGAATTTAAAGTTTCTAAAATTCAAAATAGATGTGGAAAATTGGATCATGTGGGTCCTCCCAATTATGACTCTTCTTTGGCCTTAAATGTGACACATACAGTTTCATTTTTGTTCTCTTTTATCATTCTTCTTTCTCAACTTATAAAATTTTCTACTCGTTCTTTCCTAATATTTTCTCTATTTAGTGCTCATTTCTGTTGGTAACTCAATTTCTTGGTGACTTACTTGACTTGAAAAGTGTTTTCCCCTAATGGAACATCTTTCCGAGATCAATTAACTTGGCTTTACTGGGGGTGGGGGTGAAGAAGACATAGTCTACTAGGGGTGGGGGTGGGGGTGGGGAGGGGTAAGTTACTATTTTTTTAATTTTAAAATAATTTGTTGTGGAGTAATATATTTAAAATAGTTTTTGGACCCACACGACATGTGTCATTATTTAATTGGATTTCTAACTTATAGTTTTTTCTTAAAAAAATTCATTTACCACGTGTTTTTTTATTGGTAATTTTTGCCACATCAGGCGAGTGTGTTACACACACTCTACACTTTTTGCTGATTGTCCAAAAAAGGCTTGATTGGATCAATATTCGGGTAGGTTATAGACCTGATAGGTACATGCCTTAGTTGAGGGGTTTAAGTGAATTTTTGGGACAACTTTAAGTGTCTGTCAATGACTTAAACCTATATATATATATACATACATAATGTATATATACATACACACACACACCAAACATATAAAATTCCCCGAGAATATCCAATAAACGTCACACAGTGCTTAGGACTACAAGTAGCCCCAAATTAACCCATGATATTTGTTTAACACTAAACTATAAAAAAGTAGGATTTGAACATAAGCAGTAATTGACGGAAATTATAAACCGAATATAAAACACTACAACTTAACATCATTCAAACTATGAGAATCTGAAAGAAAATACATCATCTAACTAGTCTTGACAACACTCTACCTAGAACTGAAGAGACACTGGGATAGATCCCTGCTGACCCTAAATGAAACCATAACATCTGAAATAGTGACAATAAGAATCTAGAAAATTATAACTCTTTCCCTTGAACTATGAGGACACACCAACTGTCTGGATGTAGGAGATGGTGATTGTGGCTAGCCCTATAGTTGGGACGAACACTAGAACCTACATTGTGAAATAATGTAGCCGTATAGACATATATATAGTGAGCACTTTTGAAATGTACTGAGTATATGAGGATGAATGAAATAAGTAATAGTAAAGCTGAACATACTCATAAAACATGCAAGCTAAGTGTAGATAGACTTACCTTGTTCATTTGGACAAGCTAAATAATATATGACATGCCCATTTGGACAAGCTGAATATAACCTACGATGGTACATAGTTTATGTAACTAGGGTATGCTGAATCTTCGCTACTCGACGCTAGGTACTACTCAAAAATTCATACTATTGCTCGTATTATGTCTATGAAGTTCACCTTAAAATAAGCATATAACCTGATAAACCTAAAAACACAATATGCTTTTTGTTTCTTTCTCAAAATCTTGATTTCTTATGTCAACTTTATATCATGTCTAAAATCATAAATCAAAACTGAAACTTTTATCATGTTGTACTACTTTTGTAACTTTAACTAGTACTCTTTGAACTTCTTATAAACAAAGTACATAATGCTCAAATAGTAATCTTTTATCAACTCATTGGAACATGTCAAAATATTAAACTTAGTCTATAAGTTCACTTTCATGAATATAAAAATAAGTAAACATGAAATCTTGAAATAAGTAAGTCTTAATTCATGAGAAATCATCATAATCTTGAAGGATAATAAAAGTGGGTATGAACCATAGTAAATCAACTCTTCAAGTAGAAATCAATCTCTTGGTCTCAAGGATGGAAGAATATCCTTTTTCAAACCACAAATACTTGAACTTGATGGATTTCCTTGAGAGAAGCTTGAATTAGAACTTGAAAGCTTGAATTTTTAAGGAAAATTCCACTTTTGTATTCATGAGAATTTTTAGAGGAGGTGAATCGTGTAGAATGTTTTACGAGGGTGGAGAAACGGGTTTTGTATAGTTATGGGATCATTTAAGAGTTAAAAGACTAAGAAGCCCTCAATAGATTTCAAGAAAAAACTAAATATGGCATTTCTGCACCCTTGGACATGGCACACCCTTATGGCCACACACCAAGGGCGTGGCATGACCTTTTCATGAAAGCCAACCTGCTTGACCTAACTTTATCACGCTAGGACACTTGTTTTTACATAAGGGTGTGCCATAACTCTGTGGCACGACCTAAATGCAGACCCTTACTATTTTGAGATTTCAAAATGCACCAAAATGCATTCTAAAAATTCTGAAACACTTTCTAATGGTCCCGCTATCATTTCCCATCATATTAAACATATAAATTGCAATAAAATGTGAAGGATCTATAAGAAAGAAAATGTTGAAATCTTAGGGTCTAGTATTATCCCCCCCTTTGTATCATTAATCCTCTAATGAAGGTTTAGATGGGGAAGGAACTATCTCATGGGTTTAATAGGCTGCGATATGAAGATCTTACTCTAAAACTGAAATTATTCACCTCAAACTGGAACTTACAACTAAATGACTCATTAGTCATGAACTTCATAGGGTAAGAGTAAGGATATTGATGAATAGGATAGATAAGAAGAGATTCCTTAACTCAACCAAAATATATTCTAGAAGTGAATATATGAGGATATAGACTCATGATGTATGCCTATACTTCCCATGTCGCTCTCTTAACCATTAGTTCCTCCATAGAACTTTCACTAAAGCCACTTGTTTATTCCTTAACCTTTTAACTTATCAATCAAGGATTTGAACTAGAATCTCCTTGTAGGACAAGTTATCTTTCACTGCAATACCCTTTATAGCCACTACCAAAGATGGGCCTCTAATGCACTTCTTTAACATTGACACATAAAAGACCGGATGAACAACAACTAATTATGATGAAAGGTCTAACTTATAGGCAATATCTCCAACATACTTTACTATCTCATAAGGACCGATATACCAGGAACTGAATTTTCCTTTCCTACAAAATATCATCACCCCCTTTATGGACGACACCTTTAAAGAGACCCAATCACCCACCTCAAACTTTAGCTCTCTCCTCCTTACATCTACATATGATTTCTGATGACTTTGAGTGGTTTTTAATATCTCACGATTCAACTGAACCTTCTCCATAGCTTCGAGAATAGAATCCTGCCCAAAAAAAGTCGACTCACCAACTTTGAACCAATCTATAGGTGATCTATACCTAAGCCCGTACAATGCTTCAAACATAGCCATCTGAATACTAGCATGGTAACAATTGTTATAGGCAAAATCAATTAATGGTAGACGATCATCCCAATTTCTTCTGAATTCGATCACATAGGCTCTCAATATATATTCCAAAGTTGAATAGTATGCTCGACTTGGCCATCTATTTGTGGTTGAAAAGCAGTACTAAGCTTCACCTTTGTACCAAGGCCTCTTTGAAATGGTTGCCGAATATGAGATGTGAATTGTGTACCTTAGTCTTAAATAATGGACAAGGGAGCCTTACTAACTCGGGAACATAGATATTAGCATAATATTCCACTGTATCAGAGGTCCTAACCTACAAGAAAAGGTTGAATAGGAAATCAATCAGGCTGACGTCTAGTGCGAGGAAATCTCGTAATGAAATCCATATTAATGAACTACCATTTCCAAGTTAGTATGTCAATATTATGAAGCATACCTCTAGGCCTTTGATGCTCAACCTTCAGTTGCTAACATTCGGGACACTTAGCCACAATCCCTGTTATGTCCCTCTTCATACAATTCCATCAATAAACTTCTCGCAGATTTCGGTACATCTTGGTTGAACTGGGGTTAATCAAATACTTAGAACTATGGGCTTTCTCTAATACCCTTCGTCTCAACCCATCAACACTAGGAAAACATAACCGAACTTGATAGAGAATGAACCTTATCCCACGTGAGAAAACCTTAACCTTTTAGTGCTGACCTACATCTATTATTTGGATAAGTATGGGACCATTATGCTATTTCTGTTTCACTTTTACCACTAAGTATGACTCTAATCCATTTTGAACCACTACACCACCATTATCTATGTCCAGCAAACAAACTCCCAATTGAGCTAATCTATGTACCTCCTTGGACAATTTCTTCTCCTCCTTTTCCACATGGGCCACAATGTCCATAGACAACCTGCACAACACGTCAACTACTAATTTGCTTTAATCTAATGGGGGAGCACGTTCATGTCATAATCTTTTAGAAACTCCAACCATCTTCTTCGATGAAGATTTAACTCCTTCTACATAAACACATATTGAAGGCTCTTATGATCAGTTGAAAATATCAATATGCACACCATACAAATAGTATCTCTAAATTTTCAAAGCATACACAACAACTTCTAACTCCAAAATATGAGTTGGATGATACATCTCATGGTCTTTAAGTTGTTTATAGGCATAATCTATTACATTACTATTTTTCATCTAAACACAACCTAAACAACCTCTAAAGGCATCACAGTGAACCAAAAATCTAACTAATCAATCGGCAAAGCTAGCACTGGTGCTGAAGTCAATCTATCCTTCAATTCTTAAAAGATTTTCTTGTATTTATCTAACCATATAAACTTAATTTTCATTTGTATCGTCTTGGTCAATGGTATAACTATTAAGGAAAAACCTTCAATAAATTTTCTGTAGTAATCGGCTAAACCCAGAAAGCTTTTAATAGTGGATGAATTAATGGGCATAGTATAGCCCTTCACCATATCTATTTTCAAAGTGTCTACAAGAATGCCTGCAACTAAAATCACATGCCCCAAAAGGTAACCGATGCCAACCAAAAATGTACTTAGTAAAATTTGTATACAACTGTTGATCAGTAAGGGTCTATAGCATTATTATCAACAGATCTGTATGCTAATCCTTACTCTAAGAATCAACATGTCATCTATGAAGACAATGACAAATATGTCCAAATATTTCTTGAAAACCCTGTTAATCAAATCGATAAAAGTTGCAAGAGCATTTTTAAGACGAAACGACATAACCACAATCCCAAAGTGACTGTACTGCATTTTGAAAATAGTCTTCAAAATGTCACATACCCTGACCTTCAACTAATGATATCCAAGACTAAGATCAATCTTCGATAACCAACGGGAACCTTGAAGTTGGTCGAATAAGTCATAAAGTCCAAGGATGGGGTACTTATTCTTGATGGTGACCGTATGTCATGACCCAAACCTGGGCCTTGTCATGGAGGGTATCTCAAGCCCTCCAAGAGCCGAAGATGTCACGACCCGAGTCGGGGCCCTAACCGTAACGAGCATCCTAAACCATGAAGGCTCGGGCGCTCTTCTAAATCTGTTAATCATGCACAATCTTCATATATTATAAGAAAATTTGCGTAAAACAATACATGACCGAACCATGGTCAATCTCATAAACTTAAACAATTTAAAAAGGGAAATTTTGAATATTCTAAATATGTGACAACCGTCTGCGAAATCTCTCACATTACGATAGTCATCATAAGTCTGAGAAAAAAATGGAACAAGGACCTAGTAGACCATAAAAGAAAAAAAAGAAACAATGAAATCTGAAAATCAAGCCTTCCAAAATAGAGAAGGCTCACCAACTGCAAATTCTGACACACACGGATCTACTGCTGTATGGGGCCGCAGGATTGTGCCTCAGATCCTGAGATATAGGGGGTTAATATATTTGTACTGGTACGCAGAGAAATCCAAAATAATATATTTATATATATATATATATATGTAAAATAGGCGAGAGAAAGTCTTGAGCATTATGCATGAAATAATTAAAAATACATAGGAAATTTCAATGATCTTAAAACAATCTTGTCAATGCAGTTCCATTCTTTGTATTACTTCTGAACTAGGTGGTACACCCTACATTTCTGAAAAGTATCCCACGGGATATATGGGATCCACCCTTGACTCGGTGGCCAAGCCCCCAACCCGAGTTTGTCGTAAGAGTTGGACTTTTTGATTCTTATTTTGATACGCCACAGGGCACTGGGCCAGCGTATAATAATAATATACCCATATCAGCAAAACATGGTTTTGTGTAATTAATCGAGTGACCCATGCCTATTTCGGGTAACCACCTAATTCTTTTAGTGCCCATTTTTATCCTGTTCTAAACATGCATCTTTCTAAATTCCAAAATTTGAAATCTAAAATGAAATCTAAAATGAAATCTGTATTCTGTTTTGGCTTTTACCATGGGCTTATCTGATTTGGTATCATCATACCATGACCTGCAAGTCATATTTCTGAGCCATAAGATATCATGCAAGATTCTTTAATTTAAAACAATGTTTAGTCCACCAAAGCATTCAGACAAGTATAAGAGAATTCATATTTCAAAACATAAGTCAAAACCATGCAAAGATTCTTATCTTTTCAACAATTGTAACAAACAGGTCTTGGTCCTTTTTCTTGAGTCGGGGGTCTATCGAAAAAAACCTCTCTACTTCTTTGGATGTAGTAGTATGGACTGCGTACATTCTACCCTCCCCAGACCCCACTGTGTGGGAGTATACTGAGTTTGTTTTTGTTGTTATTCTTGTTAATTATTAACATGTAAGACCCTCTCTCTTAAATTCAAATCCATAATTAGGTCATAAACAATAATCAAGACATTTGTATCATGCTTCTCAAAATACATTCGAAATAATCCTTATCGTATGAAAAGAATGGGAAATCATAGCAAGAGAGGGATTCTATATTTGTATGCTCTCAATTAAATATTCAAATCAATTTCATATATACATATATACGAGTAAAAATCAATTTAAGGGAAATGCCTCAAGACCAAAATAATAGTATCACTAAAGAATTCATAATGCAAGATTTTAAACATAGTTCCAAACCCCCTTTAAAATTTCATGATTTCTATAACTTTAAATCTTATTAGAAGAGTTTTCAACAAGCCCATGTAGTTATCGAATCTTAATCAGTTTCTTGGAAATCCTGAACTTAAGGGCTTTAATTCTTGATCCTTGGGGAAGAAAAAGTTGAATCTTGTTCTTGGAGGTGGCTGTTTTCTTTTAATAGAAGATTGCATAAAAGAGGCAATTGATGCTTATTGGGGCTGAAATTTTATGTTATGGACGGAATTTGGGAGAGGGGAAGTGACCCAAATACCCTTAGACCCATTAGAAACTGATTTAGCAAGTGAGACAGTTCCGTAACACGCTCGCTGATGCGTCGCATCACTATCACGTCGGCTTACTGCCTCGCACATAAATTGCCATAACTTTTCGTTCGATTATTGGATTTTGACGAAATTGGTATCGTTGGAAATATAATTAAATTATCTACAATTTGGTGGGTCTTGAGCTGAAAAATTTTATGTTTCTAAAAAGTTATATATGTTCAAAGTAGACCTTTGAAGAATCGAATATCAAACTTTCGATAAATTAATGACTCTTAGCTCAACTTTGCTCCAAGTGATTTCAATTAACACTTTTCACCTCATAATCACTTAATATACTAGAAGAAAGATCATAAAACATGAATATAAATATAAACCATGGAATTATAGATTACACACGTAGGAACGACGGTTTGATTTCTAGCTCCAAATTGCGGGGTGTTACATTATCTCCCCTTGGGATCATTCGTCCCCGAATGATGGGTAGGGACTTGTTGAAGCTCTAAGAGTGTAAAATAAAGAACGAAACCTCGCATTGAACATATTTCCTTCACAAAATATGTAAAGGCATTAAACGAGCTTCATGATAACCCCTAGTGAAACGTGAAAGCACAAAACATGGGATAATGAAACTTTACATAGGGATGATGTTGCACATGAGTTCTATGCGCCATAATCTTCACAAATTAAGGCATGGATTTATTTGATGATCATAGACCTGATTTATATTGATACTAGTCATGAAAAAAGATTTTGTGGAAAATAGGGATTGAAGCATTCTCCTCCTATCATGATACAACGAATAGACTTAGCTTAAAGTCACTACTCAGCTATGTCCCAACATTAAATAACGTACTTCATTCTTTCCATCTTACTATTCTCCTATCATACATCTCACCACAAGAGTTGAGTTTCACTGCAATGTGCTTTTATCTTGAAGCCAAACTTGGAGTAACAAGGTGATAACTTAAGATATAGGACCCTGTACTATACATCCCACTAAGAAAATTACCTTACCTCATCACTATCGTCAAACACCCTCAGCATTTAATTAAAGGAATACTAACCACTTAGTACATGAGTTGTATTTTCATCAATCACAACATTCAAGCCTATCATTACTATACCCTCTTCATGGATCTCCCTACTAATACCAACAATTTCAATCACTTTCACAAATATTTTTGCCACATTCCTTCTTCTTAGCTATTTCACACAAAAAAATTTCATCTCCTTCGTTTTCTTTCACCAATAACCTTAGATCGAGAATTCCCATCAAATTTTTCACCTTCAAGAACATCTACTCCCCTACCTAACACATCACCATGCTTCCATAGACACTATCATACTATCATATGGATGGTCATTAAGGGACCCAAGCAGAAATGTCAAGAATGGAAGTAATTGTATTAGACCATAATTTATACTTTTTGTTTTACTCAAGGAGGGACATGAAATGAAGATACTATAAAATAGACACGAAGTACTCCATATATCAAGTGTCTGGATCATAAGTAGAGAGTCATTCAGAAGAAACATAATACAACATGAATTCTTAGGATAGAGCACATGGAAAAAACATTGGAGAACATATCAAGAAAAAATAAGGGAAAGAGACTGAATTACCCCCCTGAACCCAAAAATCAGTAAGACGAACTAGGCATTGATGCATTAAACGACGTGCCACGTCGGTCACTACTGACGCGATTCCTGGAGCAACGCGTCAACATTGCGTTGGACCACTATTTTGATCATCCAAACATGCCTCAAACGTCTCCTAAAAAATCTAAAACTTTCCTGAGACACCCCCTTTACACCCCTGATCATGAATCAACTGAAAAATATACGTTTTGGGGTCGAGAAGATCAATTTGAAAATCATGGAAGTTAAGAGCTCATAAATGTAACTTAGGCTTTTAACAATTAGAATTTTTTTTAGGTTGTAAGCTCTCCATACATGCAAGAAAGAGTGGTATTGAGTTGAGAATGATAAGGGGTATTACATTAAAACTAAGATAAAGATTGTCACTTGAAGCGATTGCTCCTCATTTAAGGAAATGAGATTTTCCATGAGTTTGCATTAACTTTATCACTTTGGCTAAACCCGACATAGGATGAATCGGTGACATATAGAAAAATATTTCCTTAGGACCAAGCATGCAGCGAGACATAGATTTTCATAGATCTCGAATAACTAACATATGGCTTGAATACATTAAAGACTGGATTACTGAGAGACATTATTGATTCTAGTTTTGGAGATCAGATCATAAACTCAAGTCCATAGAGAACTGTAACCATAGGCATAGGTATGACTTGAACAGATGCCGTAAGACATTAGCAGGATACTCATCTAAATATAAGTAGGAGGATTATGCTTGAGTAGAAATAGGTTTATCATGGTTTCTCCCTACAACTAGGAATATTGAGAATATTTTGGAACTACCTTTATTCACAATCTCCCCCGTAGATCAAAGTCACAATCCTAGACTTACAGACATATCCCTACATCAAAATTTATAGCCACAACTCTCTACATAAAGGAGACATCATCACACACTTAAACTCTAAACACTCCCCAAAGAACTATACTCTAAAGGCCTTGATTTTTTTGTAAACGCTACTCTTAATTTTCACTAGCCTTTACAGCTAGCACTCTACATCTCTCACTCTCATGAGCGCACACATCCACACTCTTTATCACAAAGGGGTATTAGTATATACATGAACACAAGCTCCTTTCATTAATCTCTAATACAAAGACACTAAATTATTTTCTTGGACATCCCTTTTCAGTGTCACTTATCGTAATTTCTTCTAAATCCAAATGTCATCAATTACGACTAACATTTTTCTTGTCATAGACACCCGCGCTTCTAAACACTTAACGCTTCATATTTAAATCCTTAGAATACTATCATTACACCTAAAATAACATAACCTACAACTGCAAAAAATCTGTAAGACTATACCAAGGGCATATAATGCCTACCTATTTTTCCATAATTCAACACTAATGAGCACCATAAAACAACTTCCCATAGTTCTCCAAACTAAAAGATTCAAGAATTAAATCTAGGTACACAAAACACTTAAACACATAAAACTTTATTTAACAACCTGCTACCTAGGGTTTAACTTATTCCTATATACTCATGTTCTTATCCACTTAATGATTCAACCACAATTCATCGTTTTAACACTAGTCCTCATGTACATATATACCTCACAATTACCACTTAAACTTTTCAGGAATCATTAACCTAGGCCATTTTGCACATCACATTAAGCCTTTTAATTACTCCACAAAACATGCATCATTAATCTTAAGTTATTATTCTCACCACAACACTCCACATCTAAACTCCTATCTAAAGTTCAAGCCTATTGTCTATCCTCAATTATATACCACCGATAAAGTATTCCACATACTATACTAGTCCATGAAATTAGGAAATAAACCCTAATATTTCACTTCACGTATCTACTACCTACAATTACAACCCCGCCATAATATCATTATTAAAACTCAAAATCCACTACATACCTTCTCACCTGAAGTTCTAGTTTACTACTACTAAAGAAGGGACCATCAAAGCGGAGGTAAAGTCCTATGATAGGATTAGTCGATCTTAATCCTATAATATAACCCATTTCAATCTTATGAATATATTCTACTTTCTCACATCTTACTTACTTACCTAATCATACATCACAATGATCTTCAAAATTCAATAAAAACTATTGAGTCTCTACCTACAACTTATAATCTAATCTATCCCTTTCCATTCACAACCTATAAATGATTTCTACAACCACCATAACCATCCATTCTGAGATCCTTTCCTATTTTGAATAAATAATAATCATATCATGTATCTTACTTCACAGACTACCATACAATCTACAAATATTTCTACACATTAGGCTATCACTATACCAGATTAGTTTATCACTATACAAAGGAAACCCACTCCTCAATCCATAATTATATAACTAAAACTATTTATTTACGTAAAAGTCACCCTCACTCTGACTTCTAACATTTTTACTTCATATCACCAACTTCTTGGCCAATCTCACTACCTATAGGTCATGACACTTTAACATACACTACTACTCGGGTGGAAATATAATTCCAACATTCTGCTACTCATCATTACCCTTATGGAAGACATCTGCAATAAGAATTTTGAATGGGGACTGAATAGACTTTGTTCCTCAGGATGGAAAGCATGATTTTATAAGAATAATGGCATACACTACAATCAACACACCTTGAAGCACTAATGGACTCCACTCAAGTCGTTGTGCTATCTCATAACTTTATGGATAACTCAATCAGAGAGAACTACATCCTTGGGGGAGCTAGACTCTTAGACTTGTATCGCCTCGACAATAAGGAATGTACTATGAAAATTAGAACGAGGAAGGAATTTGAATAAAATTCTTATGGAAAACGCTATAACACGATCTAGAGTATGAAAGTATAAGAAATAACTCCTAAATTCCCAGTAGCCTCCTGATTATAAGTACGGTGCACAACACACCCATAAGCAAGACTCTACTAGACACAATGTCGCAGAAACCCTAGGACCATGAACCGTGATATGATACCAAATTTGTCACTACCCGAACCGAGGCCTAAGACAGAACGAGCATCCCAAACCATGAAGGTCCGGGCACTATTCTAAATCTGGTAATCATGCACAATCGTCATATAGTATAAGAAAATTTATGAAAAATAATACATGATGGAACCATGGTCAATCTCATAAACTTGAACAATTTAAACAGGGAAATTCTGAATATTCCAAACATGTGACAACCATCTGTAAAATGTCTAACATTACAATAGACATCATAAGTCTGAGACAAAATAGGGAAAGGCCCCCAGTAGACCATAAAATTAAAAAAAGAAACAATGAAATTTGAAAATTTGGCCTTCCGGAATAGAGAAGGCTCACAGACTGCAACTTCTGACAAACATGAATCTACTGCTGTATGGGGCCGCGGGACTGTGCCTCAGATTCTGAGAAATAGGGGGTTAATACATATGTACTGGTACGCAGAGAAATCCAAAATAATGTATTTATATATATAAAATAGGTGAGATCAAGTCTTGAAACATTATGCATAAAATAGTTAAAAGTACATGGGCAATTTCAATAATCTTAAAACAATCTTGTCAATGCAGTTCCATTCTTTGTATTACTTCTGAACTAGGTGGTACACCCTACATTTCTGAAAAGTATCCCATGAGCTATATGGGATCCACCCTTGACTCGGCGGCCAAGCCCCCAACCTGAGTTTGCCGCAAGAGTTAGAGTTTCTGATTCTAATTCTGATATGCTACAGGGCACTAGGCTAGCACATAATAATAATATACCCGTATGGACAAAATACGGTTTTGGGAAATGAATTGAGTGACCAATGCCTACTTCGGGTAACCACCTAATTTTTTTCGTGCCCATTTTTATCCTGTTCTAAACATGCATCTTTCTGGATTCCAAAATCTAAAATCTGAAATAAAATATGTATTTTGTTTTGACTTTTACCATGGCCTTATCTAATTTGGTATCTTCATACCGAGATTCGCATGTCATATTTCTGAGCCATAAGATATCATGCAAGATTCTTTCACTTAAAATAATGTTCAGACCACCAAAGCATTGATTCAAGTATAAGAGAATTCATATTTCAAAACATAAGTCAAAACCATGCAAAGATTCTCATCTTTTCAACAATTCCAACAAACAGGTGGTGGTCATGTATTTTTGACAAAATCATGCAATTCTTTCATCATATATTTTCAACATTTATCAAAATTTAAGAAACCCTCTCTTACATCCAAAACCATAATCAAGTCATAAACAATAATCAAGATATTTGTATCATGCTTCTCAATATACATTCAAAATAATCCATATCATATGAAAAGAATGGGAAATCATAGAAAGAGAGGGTTTCTATTTTTTATGCTCTCAATTAAATATTCCACTCAATTTCATACATACATATATACTAGTACAAATCAATTTAGGGGAAAGGCCTTAAGACTAAAACAATAGTATCACTAAAGAATTCATAATGCAAGATTTTAAACATAGTTCCAAACCCCCTTTAAAATTTCATGATTTCTATAACTTTAAATCTTAATCAGTTTCTTCGAAATCTTGAACTTAAGGGCTTGAATTCTTGATCTTTGGGAAAGGAAAAGTTGAATCTTGTTCTTGGAGGTGGCTAGGTTTTCTTTTAATAGAAGATTGCATAAAAGAGGAAATTGATGCTTCTTGGGGCTGAAATTTTGTGTTATGGATGGAATTTGGGAGAGGGGAAGTGACAAAAATGCCCCTAGACCCATTAGAAACAGATTTAGCAAGTGAAATAGTTCCGTAACATGCTGGCCGATGCATCACGTCGCATTGCTATCGCGCTGACTTACTGCCTCACATGGAAAATGTCATAAATTTGCGTTCGGTTATTAGATTTTGGCGAAATTGCCATCGTTAGAAAGCTAATTCAATTATCTACAACTTGTTGGGTCTGGAGCTGAAAAATTTTATGTGTATCGAAAGTTATACATGTTCAAAGTAGACCCTTTAATAATCGAATATCATACTTTGGATGAATGAATGACTCTTAGATCAACTTTACTCCAAGTGATTTCTACGAAAACTTTTCACCTCATAATCACTTCATACACTAGAAAAAATATCAGGACACATGAATTTAAATATAAACCACGGAATTAGAGCTTACACACGTAGGAATGATTGTTTGATTTCTAGCTCCAAATTACGTGGTGTTACATTATCTCCCCCTCGGGATCATTCATCCTCGAATGATGGGTAGGGACTTGTTGAAGATATAAAAGTGTAGAATAAAGAACCAAACCTCGCATTGAACATGTTTCCTTTAAAAAATATGTAATGGCATCAAACGAGCTTCATGATAACCCCTGGTGAAACGTGAAAGCACGAAACATTGGATTATGAGACTTTACATAGGGATGATCTTTCACATGAGTTATATGCGCCGTAATCATCACAACTTAAGGCATGGATTAAAGCGATGATCATGGAACTGATTTATAATGATACTAGTAATGAAATAAGATTTCGTGAAAGATAGGAATTGAAGAATTCTCCACCTCTTATGATACAACGAATAGATTTAGCTTAAAGGTACTACTCATATATGCCACAACATTAAATAACTTACTTCGTCCTTTCCATCTTACTATTCTCCTATCACACATCTTACCACAAGAGTTGACTTTCACTGAAATGTGCTTTTATGTTGAATCCTAACTCCGAGTAACACGGTGATAACTTAAGCTATAGGACCCTGTACTTTACATCCCATTAAGAATATTACCTATCCTTATCACTATCGTCAAACACCCTCAGGTTTTAATTCAAGGAATACTAACCACATAGTACATGGGTTGTGTTATCATCAATCACAACATTCAAGACTATCATTACTACACCCACTTCATGTATCTCCTTACTAAGACCAAAAATTTCAATCAGTCTCAAATATTTTCACCACATTTCTTCTTCTTAGCTATTTCACATAACAAAAGTTCATCTCCTTCTTTCCCTTTCTCCTATAACCTTAGCTCGAGAATTAACATAAAAATTTTCACCTTCAAGAACATCTACTCCCCTAAAAACACATCACCTCGCTTCCACAACAACCATCATACTATCACATGGAGGGTCATTAAGGGACCCGAGCATAAATGCCAAGAATGGAAGTAACACTATTAGACCATAACATATACTTATTGTACTACTCAATGTGGGACATAAAATGAAGTTATGATAAAATATACATGAAGTTCTCCATATATCAAGTGTCAGGACATAAGTAGAGAGTCATTCGGAAGAAATATACTACAACATGAATTCTTAGGATAGACAACAGTTAGAAATCATTTGTGCACATATCAAAATAAAATGAGGGAAAGAGACTGAACTACCCTCCTGGACCCAAAACTTAGTAAGATGAACTAGGCACCTGAGTCATTAAACGACGCACCTCGTCGGTCCCTACCGACACAATTCCTGGCGCGACGTGTTGACATCGCGTTGGCTTACTATTTTTATCATCCAAACATGCCTCAAACATCTTCTGAAAAATCTGAAACTTTCTCAAGACACCCCCTTTACATCCTTAATCATGAATCAACTCAAAAATCTACGTTTCAGGGTCGGGAAGATTAATTTGAAAATCATGGAAGTGAAGAGCTCATAAATATGACTAAGTCATTTAACAATTACAAAAAATTTCAGGTTGTAAGCTCTCCATACATGCAACTAAGAGTGGTATTGACTCGAGAAAGCTACGGGGTATTACATTACAACTAAGACAAAGATTGCCGCTTGAAGCGATTGCTCCTTATTTAAGGAATTGGGATTTTCCTCGAGTTTGCATAAACTTTATCACTTTGGCTTAACCCAAGATAGGATGAATCGGTGAGATGTAGATAAATATTTCCTTAGGACCAAGCATGATAGGAGACATACATTTTCATAGATCACGAAAAACATAACATATGGCTTGAATACATGAAGGACTGGATTACTGAGATACATTATTGCATTTAGTTTTGGAGATCAGATCATAAATATAAGTCCATAAAGAACTTGAACCATATGCATAGGCATGACTTGAACAGACGTCGTAAGACATTAGCACGATACTCTCCTAAATTGAAGTAGGAGGATTATGCTTGAGTAAAAATAGGTCTATCAAGGTTTCTCCCCGCAACTTGCCATATTGAGAACATTCGGGAACTACCTTTATTCACTATCTCCCTCTTAGATCAAAGTTACAATCCTACACTTACGGACATATCCCCACATGAAAATCTATTGCCACAACTCTCAACATAAATGAGACATCACCACACACTTAAACTCTATACTCTCCCTGAAGAACTATACTCTGAAGGCCTTGATTATTTTATAAATGTTACTCTTAACTTTTGCTAGCCTTTATAGCCAGTAATATACAACTCTTACTCTCATGAGCGCACACATCCACACTCTTTATCACAAAGGGGTATCATTATATACATGAACACAAGCTCCTCTCGTTAATCTCTAATACAAAGACACTAAATTATTTTCTAGGACATCCCCTTTTAGGGTCACTAATCATAATTTCTTCTAACTCCCAAAGTCATCTACTTATGACAAATATTTTCATGGGCATAGACATCCGCGCTTCTAAAAACTTAATGCTCCATCATCAAATCCTTAAAATACTATCATTACACCTAAAATCACACAACGTACAATTACCCAAAATCTGTAAAACTATACCAAGGGAGAATAATGCCTACTTATTTTTCCTTAATTCAACTCTAAAGAGCATCATATAATAACATCCCAAACTTCTCCAAATTATAAGATTCAAGAATTAAATCTTGGTATACAAAACACTTATACATATAAAACTTTATTTAACAACCTGCTACCTGAGGTTTAACTTATTCCAATATACTCATGTTCTTATCCACTTAATAATTTAACCATAATTCATCATTTTAACACTAGTCCTCATGTACAAATATACCTCATAATTACCACTTAAAATTTTCATGAATCATCAACCTAGGCCATTTTGCTCATCACATTAAGCCTGCTAATTACTCCACAAAACATGCATCATTAATCTTAAGCTATTATTCTCACCACTACACTCCACATCTAAACTACACATCTAAAGTTCAAGCTATTGTCTATCCTCAATTATATACCACCTGTAAAATATGCCACATACTATACTAGTCCATCAAATTTGGAAATAAACCAAAATATTTCACTTCACTTAGCTATTACCTATAATCACAACCCTGCTATAACCTCATTATTACAACTTAAAATCCTCTATATACCTTCTCACCTGAAGTGCTAGTTTACTACTACTAAAGAAAGGGCCATCAAAGAGGGGGTAAAGTCATATGATAGGATTAGTCGATATTAATCCTATAATATAATCCATTTCAATCTTATCATCATATTCTGCTTTCTCATATTTTACTTACTTACCTAATGATATATCACAATGATCTTCAAAATTCAATAAACACTATAGAGTCTCTACCTACAACTTATAAACTAATCTACCCCTTTCCAATCAGAGCCTACAAATGATTTCTACAACCACCATAACAATCCATTCTAAGATCCTTCCCTATTCTGAATAAATAATAATTATATCCTGTATCTTCCTTCACAGACTACCATTTTATCTACAAATATAGCTACTCATTAGTCTATCACTATACCACAT
Organism: Capsicum pubescens; assembly: GCA_030864215.1. Taxonomy (NCBI): domain Eukaryota; kingdom Viridiplantae; phylum Streptophyta; class Magnoliopsida; order Solanales; family Solanaceae; genus Capsicum; species Capsicum pubescens. Next base: position 243,092,863 of record CM061542.1, read on the forward strand.
TAGTTTTCACTATAGAATGGAAACCTACTCCTCAATCCATGATTTTACAACTAAAACTATTTATTTATGCAAAAGCCACCCTCACTCTGACTTCTAACATTGTTACTTGATATCATCAATTTCTTGGCCAATCTCGCTACCTATAGATCATGACACTTTAACATACACTACTACTCAGGAGGAAATACAGTTCCAACATTCTTATACACATTATTCCCCTTACGGAAGAATTCTGCACTACAAATTTTGAAAGGGGACTGAATAGACTTTGTTCCTCAAGTTGGAAAGCACGATTTGATAAGGATAAAGGCATATAGCCCAATTAACACACCTTGAAGCACTAATGGACTCCTCTAAAGTCCTTATGCTATCTCATAACTTTATGGATAACTCAATCAGAGAGAACCACATCATTGGGAGAGCTTGACTCTTAGACTTGTATTGCCTCGACAATGAGGAATGGCCCATGAAAATTAGAATGAGGAATGAATTTGAATAACATTCTTATGAAGACGCTATAACACGATCTAGAGTATGAAAGAATAAAAAATAACTCCTAAATACCGGTAGCATGCTGATTATAAGTGTGGTGCATAACACACCCATAAGCTAGACTCGACTAGATACGATTTTGAAGACACCCTGGGACCATGAACTGTGCTCTGATACCAAGTTTATCACGACACAAGCTGGGGCCCTAGCCGTAACGAGCATCCCGAACCATGAAGGCCTGGGCACTCTTCTAAATCTGGTAATCATGCACAATCTTCATATAGTATAAGAAAATTTTCATAAAACAATGCATGACGGAACCATGATCAATCTCATAAACTTGAATAATTTAAAATGGGAAATTTTGAATATTGTAAATATGTGACAACCATCTACGAAATCTCTAACATTACAATAGTCATTATAAGTCTGAGACAAAACTGGGACAAGGCCCCCAGTAGGCCATAAAAGAAAAAAAAATAATGAAATTTGAAAATCAAACTTTCCGGAATAGAGAAGGCTCACCAACTAGAACTTATGACACACATGGATCTACTGTTGTATGGGGGTGCGGGACTGTGCCTCAGATTCTGAGATATAGGGGGTCAATACATATGTACTGGTACGTAAAGAAATCCAAAATAATGTATTTATAAATATATAAAATAGGTGAGAGCAAGTCTTGAAACATTATGCATGAAATATTTAAAAATACATGGGCAATTTCAATGATCTTAAAACAATCTTGTCAATGCAGTCCTATTCTTTGCATTACTTTTAAACTAAGTGGTACACCCTAAATTTGTGAAAAGTATCCCACGGGATATATGGGATCCGCCCTTAACTCGGTTGCTAAGCCCCCAACTCGAGTTTGTCGTAAGAGTTGGAGTTTTCGATTCTAATTCTGATATACCACAAGGCACTAGGCTAGCGTATAATAATAATATACCCATATCGGCAAAATACAACTTCGAGCAATGAATCGAGTGACCCACGCCTACTTTGGGTAATCATCTAATTCTCTTAGTGCCCATTTTTTATCCTGTTCTAAACATGCATCTTTCTTAATTCCAAAATCTGAAATCTGAAATGAAATCTGAAATGAAATTTGTATTCTGTTATGACTTTTACCATGGCCTTATCTGATTTGGTATCGTCATACCAAGACATGCAAGTCATATTTCTGAGCCATAATATATCATGCAATATTCTTTCATTTAAAACAATGTTCAGACCACCAAAGCATTTAGACAAGTATAAGAGAATTCATATTTCAAAACATAAGTCAAAAACATGCAAAATTCTGATCTTTTCAACAATTCCAACAAACAGGTGGTGTTCATGTATTTTTGAAAAAACCATGCAAATCTTTCATCATATATTTTCAAAATTTATCAATATGTAAGACCCCCTCTCTTAAATTCAAAATCATAATCAAGTCATAAACAATAATCAAGACATTTGTATCATGCTTCTCAAAATACATTCGAAATAATCTATATCGTATGAAAAGAATGGGAAATTATAGCAAGAGAGGGTTTCTATATTTTTATGCTCTCAATTAAATATTCAACTCAATTTCAGACATACATATATACGAGTACAAATCAATTTGGGGAAAAGGCCTCAAGACCAAAACAATAGTATCATTAAAGAATACATAATGCAAGATTTTAAACATAGTTCCAAGCCCCCTTTAAAATTTCATGTTTTCTATAACTTTAAATCTTATTCGAAGAGTTTTCAACAAGCCCATGTAGTTTAGAAAAACCCCACATACCTTAGACTTTATAGTTAGAAGAATGGAATTCGAATCTTAATCAGTTTCTTGGAAATCTTGAACTTAAGGGCTTGAATTCTTGATCTTTGGTGAAGCAAAAGTTGAATCTTGTTCTTGGAGGTGGTTAGGTTTTCTTTTGAGTGAAGATTGCATAAACATGGCAATTGATGCTTCTTCGGGCTGAAATTTTATGTTATGGATGGAATTTGGGTGAGGGAAAGTGACCAAAATGCCCCTAGAGCCATTAAAAACTCATTTAGAGAGTGAAACAATTACGTAGCGCGCTGGCCGACGCATCGCTATTTGTCGACTTACTGCCTCACACAAAAAATATCATTACTTTTTCCTCGGTTATCGTATTTTGGCGAAGTTGGTATCGTTGGAAAGGTAATTCAATTATCTACAACTTGGTGGGTATTGAGATGAAAAATTCTATGTGTATCAAAATTATACATGTTCAAAGTAGACGCTTAAAGAATCGAATATCAAACTTTGGATGAATAAATGACTCTTAGCTCAACTTTTCTCCAAGTGATTTCTATGAACACTTTTCACCTCATAATCTCTTCATACACTAGAAGAAAGATCATGACACATGAATTCAAATATAAACTACGGAATTAGAGATTACACACGTAGGAACGACGATTTAATTTATAGCTCAAAATTGTGGGGTGTTACATTATCTCCCCCTTGGGATCATTTGTCCCCGAATGATGGGTAGGGACTTATTGAAGCTGAAAAAGTGTAGTACAAAAAATGACCGAGTGATGGGTAGGGACTTGTTGAAGATCTAAACGTGTAGTACAAAAATGAAACCTTGCATTGAACATGTTTCCTTAATAAAATATATAAAGGTATTAAACGAGTTTATGATAACTCCTAGTGAAACGTGAAAGAACGAAACATAGGATAATGAGACTCTACATAGGGAGGATCTTGCACATGAGTTCTATGCGCCATAATCATCACAACTTAAGGCATGTATTTATTTGAAGATCATACACCTGATTTATATTGATACTAGTCATGAAATAAGATTTCGTGGAAGATAGGGATTGAAGTCTTCTCCACCTCTCATGATACAACGAATAAACTTAGCTTAAAGGCACTACCCAGTTATGCCCCAACATTAAATAACATACTTTTTCCTTTCCATCTTACTATTCTCCTATCACACATCTCACCACAAGAGTTGAGTTTCACAACAATGTGCTTTTATGTTGAAGCCTAACTAAGAGTAACAAGGTGATAACTTATGCTATAGGACCCTATACTTTACATCCCAATAAGAATATTACCTCACCTTATCACTATCATTAAACATCCTCAGGTTTTAATTCAAGAAATACTAACCACATAGTAAAGAGGTTGTTTTTTCATCAATAACAACATTCAAGACTATCATTACTACATCCACTTGATAAATCTCCCTACTAAGACCAACAATTTCAATCACGCTCACAAATATTTTTGCCACATTCCTTCTTCTTAGCTATTTCACACAATAAAAGTACGTCTCCTTCTTTTCCTTTCAACTATAACCTTAGCTCGAGAATTCACGTCAAATTTTTCACATTTAAGAACATCTACTCCCCTACCTAACACATCACCATGCTTCCACAACCACCATCATACTATCATACGGAGGGTTATTAAGGGACCCGAGCATAAATGTCATGAATGGAAGTAACACTATTATACCATAACTTATACTTATTGTACTACTCAAGGAGGGACATGAAATGAAGATACGATAAAATAGACATGAAGTTCTCCATATGTCAAGTGTCTGGATCATAAGTATAGTGTCATTCAGAAGAAACATAATACAACATAAATTCTTAGGATAGAGCACAGTGAGAAAATATTGGTACACATATCAAGATAAAATGAGGGAAAAATACAAAATTACCCATCTGGATCCAAAAATTAGTAAGACGAACTAGGCACCCGAAGCATTAAATGATGCGCCACGTCGGTCCCTACCGACGCGATTCCTGACACGACACGTCGATATCGCATTGGCCCACTATTTTGATCATCCAAACATGCCTCAAACATCATTTGAAAAATCTAAAACTTTCCTGAGACACCCCGTTTACACCCCTGATCATGAATCAATTCAAAAATCTACGTTTCGGGGTTGAGAATATCAATTTGAAAATCATGGAAGTTAAGAGCTCATAAATATAACTAAGTCTTTTTACAATTAGAAAATGTTTTAGGATGTAAGCTCTCCATACATGAAACTATGAGTGGTATTGATTCGAGAATGCTATGGGGTATTATATTACAACAAAAACAAAGATTGTCGCTTGAAGCGATTGCTCTTTATTTAAGGATTTAAGATTTGCCATGAGTTTACATAAACTTTATCACTTTGGCTAAACCCGACATAGGATGAATCGGTGACATATAGAAAAATATTTCCTTAGGACCACGCATGCTGGGAGACATAGATTCTCATAGATCACAAACAACATAACATATGGCTTGAATACATGAATGACTGTATTACTGAGACATATTATTGCTTTTAGTTTTGGAGATCAGATCATAAACATAAGTCCATAGAGAACTTGAACCATAGGCCTATGCCGTAAGACATTTGTAGGATACTCTCCTAAATTGAAGTAGGAGGATTATGCTTGAGTAGAAATTGGTTTATCATGGTTTCTCCCCACAACTTGCCATATTGAGAACATTTGGGAACTACCTTTATTAACCATCTCCGCCTTAGATAAGAGTCACAATCCTAGACTTATGGACATATCCCCACATCAAAATCTATAGCCACAACTCTCTACATAAAAGAGACATCACCGCACACTTAAACTCTAAACTCTTCCTGAAGAACTATACTCTGAAGGCCTTGATTTTTTTGTAAATGCTAATCTTAACTTTGCTAGGCTTTATAGCCAGCACTGTATAACTATCACTCTAACGAGAGCACACATCCATACTCTTTATCAAAAAGGTGTATCAGTATATAAATGAACACAAGCTCATCTCATTAATCTGAAATACAAAGACACTAAATTATTTTCTACGACATCCCCGTTTAGGGACACTAATCGTAATTTCTTCTAACTCCCAAAGTCATCAACTTATAACTAAAATTTTCATAGGCATAGACACCCACGCTTCTAAACACTTAACACTCCATCTTCAAATCCTTAGAATACTATCATTACACCTAAAATCACATAACCTACAACTGCTTAAAATCTGTAAGACTATACCAAGGGAACATAATTCCTACCTATTTTTCCTCAATTCAACTCTAAATAACACCATACAACAACTTCCCAGAATTCTGCAAACTACAAGATTCAAGAATTAAATCTAGGTACACAAAATACTTATACACATAAAACTTTATTCAACAACCTGCTACCTGGGGTTTAACTTATTCCTATATACTCATGTTCTTATCCACTTAATGATTCAACCACAATTCATCGTTTTAACACTAGTCCTCATATACACGTATACCTCACAATTACCACTTAAACATATGATGAATCATCAGCCTAGGCCATTTCACACATCATATTAAGACAACTAATTACTCCACAAAACATGCATTATTAATCTTAAGCTATTATTCACACCACTACACTCCACATCTAAACTCCAGATCTAAAGTTCAATCTTGTTGTCTATCCTTAATTATATACCACCGGTAAAGCATGCCACATTCTATACTAGTCCATCAAATTGGGAAATAAACCTAAATATTTCACTTCACTTAGCTACTACCTACAATAATAATCCCACCATAACCTCATTATTACAACTCAAAATCCACTACATACCTTCTCACTTGAAGTTCTAGTTTACTACTACTAAAAAGGGACCATCAAAGTGGGGATAAAGCCACATGATAGGATTAGTCGATCTTAATCTTATAATATAACCCATTTCAATCTTATCAACATATTCTACTTTCTCACATCTTACTTACTTACCTAATAATACATCATAATGATCTTCAAAATTCAATAAACACTACTGAGTCTCTACCTACAACTTATAAACTAATCTACCCCTTTCCATTCATTGCATATAAATAATTTCTACAACCACCATAACCATCTATTCTGAGATACGTCCCTATTCTAAATAAATAATAATCATATCCCGTATCTTCCTTTACAGACTACCATACAATCTACAAATATTGCTACACATTAGTCTATAACTATACCACATTAGTTTATCACTATACAATGGAAACCCACTCCTTAATCTACGTTTATACAACTAAAACTATTTATTTATGCAAAATTCACCCTCATCCTGACTTCTAACGTTGTTACTTCATATCACCAACTTCTTGGCCAATATCTCTACCTATAGGTCATGACACTTTAACATACACTACTACTTGGGTCAAAATATAGTTCCAACATTCTGCTACACATCATTACCCTTACGGAAGACATCTACAGTAAGAATTTTGAAAGGTGATTGAATAGACTTTGTTTCTCAGGCTGGAAAGCACGATTTCATCAGAATAAAGGCATATACTCAAATAAACACACCTTGAAGCACTAATGGACTCCTCTCAAGTCCTTGAGATATCTCATAACTATATGGATAACTCAATAAGAGAGAACCATATCGTTGGGGGAACTAGATTCTTAGACTTGTATCGCCTCGACAATCAGGAATGTCCCATGAGAATTAGAACGAGGAAGAATTCGAATAACATTATTATAGAAGACGCTATAGCACGATCTATAGTATCAAAGAATAAGAAACAACTCCTAAATGCCCGGTAGCCTACTGATTATAAGTATTGTGCACAACACACCTATAAGCAAGACCCTACTAGACATGATTTCAAAGACAGACTGGGACTATAAACCATGCTCTTATACCAAGTTTATCATGACCTGATCTGGGGGACCGAGCCGTAATGAGCGTCCCAAACCATGAAGGCCTGGGCATTCTTCTAAATCTGGTAATCATGCACAATCTTTATATAGTATAAGAAAATTTGAGGAAAACAATACATGACAGAACCATGGTCAATCTCATAAACTTGAACTATTTAAAAAGAAAAATTATGAATATTCTAAACATGTGACAACCGTCTGCGAAATCTAACATTACAATAGTCATCATAAGTCTGAGACAAAACTGGGAAAAGGCCCCCAGTAGACCATAAAAAAAAGAAATAATGAAATCTGAAAATCAGGCCTACTGGAATAGAGAAATCTCACCAACTCAACTTCTGACACACACGGATCTACTTCTGTATGGGGTCACGGGATTGTGCCTCAGATGCTGAGATATAGGGGGTCAATACATATGTACTGGTATGCAGAGCAATCCAAAATAATGTATTTATATATATATATATATAATAGGTGAGAATAAGTCTTGAAACATTATGCATTAAATAGTTAAAAATACATGGGCAATTTCAATGATCTTAAAACAATCTTGTCAATGCAGTTCCATTCTTTGTATTACTTCTGACCTGGGTGGTACATCCTAAATTTCTAAAAAGTATCCCATGGCAATATGGGATATTCCCTTGACTCGGCGGCCAAGCCCCCAACCTGAGTTTGCCGCAAGAGTTAGAGTTTCTGATTCTGATTCAGATATGTCACAGGGTACTAGGCCAGCATATAATAATAATATACACGTATCGGCAAAAGACAGTTTCAGATAATGAATCGAGTGACCCTTTCCTACTTTGGGTAACCACCTAATTCCCTTAGTGTCCCTTTTTATCCTATTCTAAACATGCATCTTTCTGAATTCCAAAATATGAAATCTGAAATGAAATATGTACTCTGTTCTGACTTTTACCATGGCTTTATCTAATTTGGTATCGTCATACTAAGACTTGCAAGTCATATTATTTAGCCATAAGATATCATGCAAGATTCTTTCATTTAAAATAATGTTCAGACCACCAAAGCATTCAGGCAAGTATAAGAGAATTCATATTTCAAAACATATGTCAAAATCATGCAAAGATTCTCATCTTTTAAACAATTCCAACAAACAGTTGGTGGTCATGTATTTTTGACAAAACCATGCAATTCTTTCATCATATATTTTCAGCATTTATCAATATGTATGACCCCCTCTCTTAAATTAAAAACCATAACCATGTCATAAACAATAATCAAGACATTTGTATCATGCTTCTCAAAATATATTCAAAATAATCCATATCATAAGAAAAGAATGGGAAATCATAGCAAGAGAGGGATTCTATATTTGTATGCTCTCAATTAAATATTCAAGTCAATTTCATACATACATATATACGAGTATAAATCAATTTGGGGGAAAGGCCTCAAGACCAAAACAATAGTATCACTAAAGAATTCATAATACAAGATTTTAAACGTAGTTCCAAACACCTTTTAAAATTTCATAATTTCTATAACTTTAAATCTTATTCAAAGAGTTTTCAACAACCCCATGTAGTTTAGAAAACCCTACGTACCTTAGACTTTGTAGTTAGAAGAATGGAATCCAAATATTAATAAGTTTCTTGGAAATCTTGCACTTAAGGGCTTGAATTCTTGATCTTTGGGCAAGGAAAAGTTGAATCTTGTTCTTAGAGGTGGCTAGGTTTTCTTTTGAAAGAAGATTGCATAAAAGAGGCAATTGATGCTTCTTGGGGATGAAATTTTATGTTATGAATGGAATTGGGGTGAGAAAAAAGTGACCAAAATGCCCCTAGACCCATTAGAAACTGATTTAGCAAGTGAAACAGTTCCGTAATGCGCTGGCCGATGTGTCGCGTCTCTATCACGTCGGCTTACTGCCTCACACAGAAAATGCCATAACTTTTCTATTGGTTATTGGATTTTCGCGAAATTGATATCATTGGAAAGCTAATTCAATTATCTACAACTTGGTGGGTATTGAGCTGAAAAATTCTATGTGTATCAAAAGTTATACATGTTCAAAGTATATCTTTAAAGAATCGAATATCAAACTTTGGTTAAATGAATGACTCTTAGCTCAACTTTGCTCCAAGTGAATTCTATGAACACTTTTCACCTCATAATCACTTCATACACTAGAAGAAAGATCATGACACATGAATTAAATATAAATAATGGAATTAAAGTTTACGCACGTAAGAACTATAATTTGATTTCTAGCTCAAAAATGCGGGGTGTTACAGAAGACTACCCCTATCGCCTCTTTGAAATATAACCCAAACAATAAAGAAAATATACATACATGATAAAATGGATAATGTAATATTCAAAACATTCTCAAAGAGTTAATAACATCCATTCCCACAATTTTGTCCACAAATGCCTCTAAGGAATAATCCAACACCAATGTGAGTCGGGACTTGCCCCCGACTATAGCCAAAAAAGAACTCAAGAGATAGTTTGTCACATAAGAAAATGGACTATGAAATGATGACAGTTTGGAGTATGGAAGTTCACCTCTTCAAGTAACTCAACATACCTGTTAATCCACCTAACTCTGTACGGGGGGTAAAAGAAGTGCCTTCGGTCCATACACTAGGAAGCAATGAAGGTCCTAGGGCTATTAACGGGGTGAGATCTATCATGCAACTCAGTGATAAGGGGATAAAATAATGTCATCATTCAAAAATTAATGCATATATTCACATACATGCATAAACGCCCTGCATCCCATAATAAATGAGTTCCAATATATATATCTATATATATAAAATGCAAAACAAAATGGAACAGTAATAAATCGAATTCAGTCAATCGGTGTTAGCCCCAATACCAATACCAATGCAAAGGTTGACATCAATACCGACACCACCTATACTAGAGTAGTCCCACAAAGCCTATATCCAAAAATAAAAAAATATTCGATCGGGACATGCCCCGGACCATAGCAAAAAGCAAATCTATGAAATGACCAAAGTGTGCAAAGAAAACCATAACATGAAATGGAGCCTTCTGATGATAGAATGCTCACCACTTCAATCCAACACAAGATGATCCTACATCTGATCACAGAGCAGAAGGAGTAGAATGTCCAGTTTCTACAGTGTGTGGGGATACAATGCCTTAAATGGGTTAGCAGGTGAATGCTAGCATGGACTCAGGATAAAGATAAATTAATTTGAACCTTTAAAATTAAGTAAACAACCACATGCATCAACAACAACAATATATATATATATATAATTCATTTTGAGAAAGCGAACAGGGTTTAGCATACCATTAAAACCATTAACCTGGGTATGTGTATCTTAATCGTCCTAGAACCATAGAAGGTCTATATGGGTCCAGTGCTACCCTCTAAATGGGTACCGATGCGTGTAGCCACATGAACCCAAGATACTATAGGATTAGGGGATTCCTGTGTACCCTTTGCTATCTATGATACCTATATACAAGTGTAACTTAGGGGATTTTCGTGTACCCTGTAAGTTTAGTCTATTGTTTCCTTGACCAGTCCTCTTTTCGACAAAAATGAGTTTCAAGTGTCCATCCATTCAACTCACTCCTTCACGGTTAGCTATCACACCCCACCATTGTTTCCCAATTAAAGCCACTAACACACAACCAAACCACAATTCAATTTATTACTAACCAAGGCTATAAGAAGTGGTATCGTCATACCGGCTATAGCTTTCAAGAAATGTCCTTAGCCAACCTTTTAAGAAGAAAAGGGATTCCCATGTGCTTATAGATTACATTATTAAGTTTAATTGGGGGATTCCCATATACCCCGCAACTATGTTCGTTACTTAATTTGCTTGGGGGATTCCCTTGTACCGCACAAGTCTTTCAATTACACCAAACCATGACCACTAATACTTTTAACATTTAGACATTTAAAACCATCAAAACTAGTGTAAGTTAAATTACCAAGTTATACTATGCAATAGTTTCGTAAAAAGTTCAACTATGTGACAAAAGCATTCTCATAGGCATTTTATCAAACACACTGGGGGCATATAATTTCAAACATCCTAACCAAGTATAAATCAACCGATCCCATGAAACCACATATTCAAACTACCTTTATAATATGAAAACCATCAGTAAAAGACATGGGGAAACCATAACCAACCATTATAACCAAAACCCCTAAAGTATTATTCCAAACCCAAACATTATCAAAATTTATGCCATTAAAACAATTTATAAACATGCCTTTAATTTTAATTAAAAATGAGGGAGGAGTAATCCTATTAGAGCCACCTATTATAGCCTTAATTGACCACCTTGAAGGAAGCCCTAGCTTTTGTTTAACTCAAGAGCCTTGAGAGAGAGTTTAGAGTGTTTTAACCCAAGAGTATTTTTAGTTGTGGGATCATAAGGGGTTAAGAGGGGAAATATCCAGAATACCCCTAACTTAAACTGTATAAATTTCCCACAGGAGGGTACGACTCCATCACCCAATTCGTACCCTATCATATAAGTGGTACCCACAACTCGTACCATAGGTATCCCTTGGAACCCCAGTACTATCCAACGTACGACCAACAAGCCCCAATCACACCCAAGCATATGACAAGTACCCTCAACCCGTACCTTAGGTCAAATAGAATACCCTAGGCTAGTCTTAGGGATTCATACGACATAAAATCATACCACTCATACCCTAACGTATGACTAGTATGATCTATTCACACATTAGACAGAAACCATCTAATCCCCGTTGTTAAACATATGAGAGAGGGACCCTAAATTTACCCTAACATATGACCAATACCCTCTAGTCGTAGATGTCCAGTGAGATCAAAATCCAGGAAATTTCTAAGGACTAGAACCTTCGGTGTTTCAATTCTCCCCCACATTGATCATTTATCCTGAATGATAGAACCAGGCAGCATAAGCAAGATTTACACATTGTAACATATCAAACTATCCTTTATCCAAGTTTGAAAACAAAATGCAAGGAAATCAACCTTCCCTTAAATCAAAACCAGAAAATAAGGACGTTATAAAGAACACATACCTTGAGCACGAATATTTAGATTGGAAAACAAATGAGGATACTTGACTTCATGTCCTCTTTCGCTTCTAAAGTAGCCTCTTCCACCTTGTGGTTTCTCCATAGAACCTTTACCCAGGATACTTCCTTCGTACGGAACCACTTCCTTCATACGGAACCAACAAACCTGACGATCTAAGGTCTCTAATGAGATCTCTTCATAAGACAGAGAATCCAAAAAACCTAACCTTTCTATAGGAAAAACTGATGAAGGATCACTTATGTACTTTCTCAACATAGATACATGAAACATCGAATGAATGGATCTTAAACTAGAAAGCAACTCTAGCTCATACACAACATTACCAAGACTCCTTAAAATTAAGTAAAGACCAACATACCAGGGACTGGGCTTTCCTTTCTTCCCAAACTGTATCATTCCCTTTATGGGAGACACTTTAAGGAACACCCTATCCCCAACCCCAAAATCCAAGTCTCTGTGTCTTATATCCGCATAGGACTTTTGGCAACTTTGGGTAATCTTAAGCCTCGTCCAGATCACCTTTACCTTCTCTATAGCCTGATAAACCAAGTCTGGACCAAACATATCCGCCTTATCATTCTCAAACCACCCAATTGGAGACCTACACCTCCTACCATATAATGACTCAAAAGGGGTCATTCCAATGCTAGAATGGTAGCTATTAATGTAAGAAAACTATATGAAAAGTAGATGCTCAACCCAAATTTCACCATTGTAAATAACACAAGAGCGAAGCATATCTTTTAATGTTTGAATTGTCCTCTCTACTTTCCCATCCGTTTGCGAGCGAAAAGCAGTACTCAGACTAACCTTAGTCCCCAACCCTTTCAGAAACAACTGCCAAAAGTAAGATGAAAACTGCGTACCACGATTAGAGATAATAGAAATAGCTACCCTATGCAGCTTCACAATCTTTCAGGGGAACAACCTCACATAATCCGCAGCCAAAAAGTTAGTCCTCACTGGCAAAAAGTAAGCTGACTTTGCCATCTTATCCACGATGACCCAAACCTAATCAAATTGATTTCGAGATGGAGGAAAACCAATAATGAAATATATGTTGATCACTTCTCACTTCCATTTAGGCAACTTAATTTCTTGATACAACCCTTCGGGCCTCATGTGCTAAACTTTCACTTGTTAGCACACCATACATTTGGCTACAAAGTTAGCCACATTCCTCTTTATACCATTCCATTAATACATCTCCTTAAGGTCATGATACATTTTAGTCGAACCGGGATGAACAACATAGTGCGTTTCATGCACTTTAGCCAAGATCCTTTCTTGTAAACCATCGACGTCAGGAACACATAACCTCTCTTGTTATCATAAGGTACCATCACCACTAACCTCAAATGCCATTACTTTTTTCCCACCAACATCAACCTTGATTTTCATCAAGATAGGATCTAGCATTTTCTTCTCTTTGATCTCTACACCATGAAAAGACCACACCACTTCCTATACAAATAAACCATCATTCCCGGAGTCTAAGAGACAAACTCCAAGGTTAGTCAAGTGGTGAATATCTTTCACCAACTCCTGCATCTCCTTTTCCACATGAGCTAAACACCCTATAGGTAACCTGCTAAGAGCATTAGGAACCACGTTAGCTTTACCTAGGTAGTAGTAAAGACACATGTCATAGTCCTTGAAAAGCTCAAGTATTCTCCTCTGCCTAAGAGTAAGCTCTTTATGAGTAAACACATACTGAAGACTCTTAGGATCTGAGAAGATATCCACATGTACTCCATACAAATAGTACCGCCAAATCTGTAATTCAAACACCACAACAAAAAACTATAGATCATGAGTAGGATAGTTCCTCTCATGCACCTTCAACTGCCTAAAAGCATAGGCTATTACCTTACCATGCTGCATCAAAACACACCCAAGTCCCATGCAGATGCATCAAAGTAAACCACAAATCCATCAGTGCCTTCAGGCAAAGTCAATATCGGAGCCGAAGTTAGCTTATCCTTCAACTTCTCAAAACTACCCTCACAAGCATTAGAACACAAAAACATTACTTTCTTCTGAGTCAACTTAGTCAATGAGGAAGCTATAGTCGTAAACTCTCCACAAACCTCCTATATTAACTATCCAAACCAAAAAATCTCTGAATTTTAGTTGGAGTTATGTGTCTAGGAAACTTCTTAAACACTACAACCTTTTGCTGACCCACCATGATCCCTCACTAGAAATAAGATGACCCAAAAAAGTGACAGCATTTAACCAAAATTCATATTTTGAGAATTTGGCTCATTCAAGGTCTGCAACACAATATAGAGGTGATTGGTATGATCCATCTCACTTTAAGAATACACCAGGATGTCGTTAATAAAAATAATGATAAATAGATCCAAAAACTAAAGGAAGACCCTATTTATCAAATCTATGAATGTCGCAGGGGCATTAGTCAATTCAAAAGACATAACTAGAAACTCAAAATGCCCATACCTGGTATGAAAGGTAGTGTTAGGGATATCCACCTCCCTAATCTTAAGATGACGATACCAGGATCGAAGATCAATTTTGGAGAAGAACTTAGCACCTTGCAACTGATCAAATAAGTCATTTATCCTTGGAAGAAGATACTTGTACTTAACTGTCACCTTATTCATCTGACGATAGTCAATACATATCCAAAGGGAACCATCCCTATGATGCATGAATAACACTAGTACACACCACGGGGACACACTAGGATAGATGAAACACTTATCCAAAAGATCCTTAAGCTGCTCCTTAAGCTCCTTCAATTTAGTTGGAGCGATTCTATAAGGGGGAATTGATATTGGACGAGTGTACAAAGCTAGATTAATCCCAAACTCATTCTCCCTATTAGGAGGAACACTAGGGAGGTCATCAGGGAAGATCTAAGGTAATTCATTCACCATCGAAACCAAGTGCAAATAATGACCCTCCGAGTTAGAAACTTTAACCCAGACTAAATAATAGAGACACATCTTGGAGATTAATATCCGAGCTCTAAGATATGATATAAACTTCACTTTAGGAGATAGGGAACCGCCGTCCGATTCAATAATTGGTTCACCATGGAACCTAAAGACAACCTTACGGGTCCAATAATCTAAGGACGCGGAACACGAGTGTAACCAATCAATACCCAAAATAACATTAAAATCCACCATATCTAATTCATACAAATCCATAAAAGTCTTCTTACAGCTAACAGATACCACACACCTTCTATTGACTTTTTTAGCAATCACAGAGTTACCTATCAGGGTAGAAATATAAAAAGGGTTTGAAATAACCTTGGGACTAAAACCAAAACACACATCCACAAATAGGGTCACATAAGAGAGACTGGACTCAGGATCAAGTAAATAATACATATCTCAAGAGAAAAGTTTTAATTTATCAGTCACGACATCAGGTGATGCCTCAGGCTCTTATCGTGTAGTGAGTGCATATAGGCGATTCTGACCAATTTTGGTACTACAAGTAGAAACAGATACAAAAGTAGCACACTAAAATAAAAGAGTAGATGAAGAGGAAATTGAAACCCTGTTCGCTCTCAAAGCAACCTTTCCAACCAGACAGTTTCTAAGCATATCGTCTGGCTGACTATACTTAAAGTAGTTGTCACTCCCTTCATCACAAAAAACCTAAAATCAAGAGACCACAGAACCTATAGGGAGGATATGATGAAGCCGACTGAGCCCCACTAGACTAAGATTTAGAACCCTCTGCCCTGAAGTTGTTGCCACCCTACTGACTCCTGTCACTCGATAATTTTGAGTAGGAAACACTAATTGCTGAGAAAGAACCAGAACTCCCCCACTTCTTCAGTGTCCACTTGCCACCATCCTTACAGCTTTGTTGTTGGCCACCACCATGTTTAGAGAACCTGAACTTCTTACCCTTCCTTTTCCTATCTCAGCCTATTTTTTCTTTTTGAACTCCACCTGTTGTGTACGAATAATAAACCTAGAGATATACATATCCTTGATTAGGAAGGTAGTCTTACTTTCAAGGATCAACTCATGAGAGAGTCCTGAAGCAAACTTCCTCATCTGGGTCCTCATATCAGACACTATTTTTTTAACATATCGGAAAAACTGGTGAAACTTCAAGGCATACTCCTTAACCGACATCTTCCCCTGTTTTAGATTAACAATTTCTCTGCTTTTACATCCCTAAACTTCTAAGGAAAAAAGAGGTTAAGAAATGCATTAGAGAAAGTTTCACATAAATATAACTCCACAACATCACCCCTTACCCTATCCTATTCCTCGTACTAATTGTACGCCACATCCTTCAACTGATAGGTTGCGAACTCCATGCCCTACATATTGGTGTCATGCATAATTCAGAAGATCTTTTCCATTTCATCGAGAAAACCTTAAGGATCCTTCTCTATATTAACACCAGTAAAGGTTGGAGGACTTAACTTCATGAACTAGCCAACCCTTGTATCCTCAAAAAAAGGAATAACATATGCACCATGCTCAACCTGATAATCCACCAACTGAGCAATCTTATGAATCAACTTACGAAACTTAACCTTCATCGCATCAGCCCGAGGAGGACTAGAGGGAACTGGTGGAACTCCAGAATAATCAGGTACTTGACTCCTAGACAGTGTATAGATCCCCTAAGTAGAGCGAGTCCCATAAACACTATCCCCAGTTGAGATAAACGATTTTCCGTGAGCTTCAGATCATCGAGGCATGATCTAAAAAGCGAATAAATAGGAATTAAAGAGGATTTTAGGACATTAGATTTTACATCTTGAAATTAGAACACAAGAAAGAGAAACATTTCTAAATGTTTTATAGGCTCTCTCTTATGAGTGTGGCGCGCTACACACCCTTAAAAGAAACTCTACTCGACACGACTTTGTGGACTCCAAAGTTACCATGAATATAGGGCTCTGATACCAGTCTAACACGACCAAAACCAAGGCCTCATCATGTCCGGTGCCTCAAGCCCAACCTGGACAGGACACCACCCCCAATACCCTACCATAAACGCCCTACATCCCATAATAAATAAGTTCCAATATATATATATATAATTCAAAACAAAATAGAACAATCATAAATCAAATTTAGTCAACAGTGTCAGCCCCAATATTATTACCAATGCCAAGGATGACATCAATACCGACACCACCCATACCAACACATAGTAGTCCCATAAAACCTTTATTTGAAAGTAAAATAATATTCTGTCGGGACATCCCCCCGACCAAAGGCAAAGACAAAGTCTATGAAATGACCAAAGTGTACAAAGAAAACTATTACATAAAATGGAGACTTCTAGAGTATGGAAGCTCACCACTTCAATTCAGTACAAGCTGATCCCAAATTCAATCACTATGCAGGAGGAGTAGAATGGTCAATTCCTATATCGCGTGGGGATACAACATCTGAAGATGGGTTAGCGTGTGAATGATAACATGCACTCAGGATAAGGTTAAAATAATTTAAAACTTTAAAATCAAGTAAACAACAACATTCATTCACAACTATACATACATACACATACACACACACACATATATATATATATATATTTATAAATAATTCATTTTAGAAAGGGAACAGGGTTTAGCATGCCATTAAAACCATTAACCTAGCTATGTGTATCTTAATCATCCTAGAACCACAGAAGGTCTATATGGGTCTAGTGCTACCCCGTAAATGGGTAACGATGCGTGTAACTACACTAACCGAAGATACCATAAGATTAGGGGATTCCTTTGTAACCTTTGCTCTCTATGATACTTATAGACAAGTGTAACTTAGTGGATTCCCATTTACCCCATAAGTTTAGTCTATTGTCTCCATGACCAATCCTCATGTAGGCAAACATGAGTTTCAAGTGTCCATCTATTTAACTCATTCCTTCATGGTTAGCTATCACACCCCGCCATTATTGTCCAATTAAAGCCACTAACATACAACCAAACCATAATTCAATTTATTATTAACGAAGGCTATAATAAGTGGTATCATCCTACCTACTATAGCTTTCAAGAAATGTCCTTAGCCAACCTTTTAATAAGAAAAAGGATTCCCATGTACCCATAGATTACATTATTAAGTTTAATTGGGGGATTCCCATGCACGCCACAAGTATGTTCATTACTTGATTTTCTTGGGGGATTCCCTTGTATCCCACAAGGCTTTCAATTAAAAAAAACCATGACCACAAAACCTTAACATTTGGTCATTTAAATCCATCCAAACCAGTTTAAATCCATTAAAAAGTTATACCATGCAATAGTTTCATTAAAAGTCCAAATATGTGATAAAAGCATTCTCATAGGCATTTTAACAAACATATTTGGGGAATAGAGTTTCCAAAATCCAAACCAAGTATAAATCAATCTATCCTGTGAAACCACATGTTCAAACAACCATAATAATATGAAAAACACAAGTTAATAACACGGGAAAACCATAACCAAAACCCCCATAGTGTAATTAAAAACCCAAACATTATCACAATTTATTCCATGAAAATAATTCATAAAACATGCCTTTAATTGGTACTAACAATGAGGGAGGAGTAACATGCCTTATATTGTGAAGAAGATGAATAGAAGCCATCCCTTAGAGCCTTAATTGACCACCATGAAGGAAACCCTAGAGTTTACTTAACCCAATAGACTTGAGAGAGTTTAGAGTGTTTTAGATTAGAATAATCAGGTAAATGATTCCCCAAGATATTTTTGAGTCTTGGGGTCATAAGGGGTTAAAAGGAAAAATGTCTAGAATACCCCCAACTTAAATTGTATAAATTTCCCGCAGAAGGGTACGACTCCAACACCAATTCCATATCGAATCATACGAGTGGTACCTAGCACTCGTACCATAGGCATCCCTAGGCCCCCCAACACTATCCAATATATGACCACCAAGCCACAATCATACTCAAGTATAAGAAAAGTACCCTTAACCCATACTTTAGGCAGAATACAATCACCTAGGTTAGATTTAGGGCTTCATACGACATAACATCATACCACTCACACCTTAACATATGACTAGTATGATCATTTCATAACTTAGATAGAAACCATGCAATCCACACTGATTAACATATGAGTAGGGGACCCTAAATCATACCTTATTATACGACTAGTATCCTATAGACGTATGATGTTTAGTGAGCACAAAGCCTAGGAAATTTCTAAGGACCAGAAACTTGTGTGTTTCAATGGCATTCAAGGATACAAGAATATATATAGTGTAAACTATGCATACAGTCATCAATGCACCCATGTCAAAAAATGCAGTTTATACTATTGGTCCTCGTGGGAGCTCCACCTTCACGGCGAGCTACACCACCCCTTTTAAGACCAATTAAAGCATTTACACCTAACCAATTATTAACCACGAAGTCCCTTTAGGTATTAACTTGTTGGCTTCATCATACCAATATATGCTTTCAAGCTAATCTATATAAGATGGGGAAATGTCTCAACCCCTATTCATCTTTAAGTTGGGGGAATGCCTCAACCCCCAATTGACTCCCAATTTACTTGGTAAAGCCATTCGTATTCCTTTAACCTTTTATGCAATGCCTTAGTTAAATAAGTTGGCAAGTAATCTTTCCAAATGAATAATGCAAGTGGGTTGAGCTTAATACAAAATCCAATTCAAGTTTTATAAAGTTGGGGGAATACCATGACCCCCTTGTCATTTATTAAATTAGTTTGGGGGAATTCCACAACCTCCATCCCAAATTCCATACCAATGCACCCAATGAATTGACGAATCATCAATTCAAAACATGAATAATTCATAAACATGGGGAAAGCATTTATACAATCTTTATCCAAAACCCTTAACCCATCATTCAAAACCCAACATCAAAATTAGATCAATACGAAATAAATTCATTCCATGACAAAAAATATATGTTTATGGAGAGAGATACATGACTTATCACCAAGAAATTTGGATAAGAATTCACCTCGAGCCCCTAGATGAGAAACTTTTGAAATCCTAGCTTTGTTTTTTATTTGGAAATTTGAGAGAGAGAAGAGTAGTGTTTTGAATTGTATAATTGAAGAAAATAGGGCTTATTACTATTTTTAAGTCATACAGGAAAAGTTTGGGATAAGAAAAAGACCAAAATACCCCTAAATAAATAAAAAAATTACAAAAATTCTTCAATTGATGACTTGGGTTAACGACCTATAAATTTCGTGACCTCTCGTCACCCTAATCATCACTACCTAGCTGGATTTGCCCATTTACTGCTTAAGGCTGACAACTTGAGATGATAACTCGTTACCTTAGTTGTCATCTAGTTAACGGCTTGTCAGCTTAGTTGTCACTTTTTGACAGAGAGATACTCGTAAGTAAAATAAGCATAACTTTTTACCTTGATATTGAATTAAGGGGAAATTGGATGCTTCAAAAAGATGAGTAAAAGATCTTTTATTTTGCATTTAGTAGGACACACATCTCTTTATAGTTAAGAAATAATGGTTGCATAAAATTAACTATAATAGGTACTCTTACTAAAACTCTGACAAAACCCAAAACGCTGGCCATGTCGTATGGACAGATCAAGCTAACATGAATCAGAGTTCGCCTCGATAACCCATACCAAATATCTCCGCATACCACAGGAGTCGAAAGAACTCCAACTCAAATATCAAGGTAGAAGAATTAATATTAAAAGTCAACACTAGATTCATTATAATATCTAATTCACGCCCAAGTTCACAGCTGTTCACAACTCCTCTATATAAAACTGAAGTCAATAAATATATATGTTGAGACAAGACCCCGACGATAGCTAAACCCAGTCTAACTGAGACTAAGTCTAAAGATAAGTGACCAAGGATGAATGTCTTCTAAAGAAAGGAAGATCACCACTCCGAATTCAATGCATGAACCGCTTCGATCTACTAATCATTGTGCAGGAAGAGAAAAAGATGCCCGACCCCTATGTCATGTGGGGACATAGGATCTGGAGACGGGTAACGGTTTGAACGCTAGTATGTAACTCAAGGATAAGGATAAAATAATATCAAAATTCAACAATCTGTCTCCCACACTTATAGATTCACCCATTATTTATTAAGCGAGATTCTCGGACCTCAAACAATCTCATTGGGAAAGGTACTCGAACCACAAACCATCCAGCCTAGGGACTCAAACCACTAATCATCTCACTAGTCAAGGGACTCAAACAAAAAGCCACTTCATTGGACTGGGAACTTGAATCACTAGCCATTCCATCGGACTAGGGACTCAAACCACTAGACAATTCATTGGAAGAGGTATTCTGCCTCAATATATATCTTTGTACTATGAACTCAAGTCACTAGCCATTTTATTAGATGAGTAACTCGAATCTCTTATCGTTTTATTGGACTAGGAACTCAAATCACTAGTCATTTCAATAGACGAGGAACTCGAATCACTCACCATTATTAGTCGATATTTGAACTCTTGACCCATTAGTTCATGCATTTATATTCATACATTTCATATCATATTTAAGGAATTTGGCTCATTTAGCCAATTTGACACTATACATGACCACATGGTCCTCATGAGAGCCTCCATTGCTCAACCATCTCAATAGGCCAATGCCTTCATTCACTTCATCATACAATTTAATTTATGGTCCTTAATACCCAAACAAACTATTCACATGTCATTATTAACATTATATCTCTATTTTACCACACTTTATTCAATACACAACTCAAGTTTATTTTCATATCTAGGGCTTTACCCTCCCATTAGACATCAACCAACAAGATTACCAATTTCATTATACATGGCTCATAATGCCTTTAAAAAATTATTTATCAATCATTCATACTCATTTGGGCCATTGTCCTAGCTCAACACATTATCAATCATATAGCTAGTCATTTTACCTAGACAGTTTCACAAACACCTGTGTCCATGCCTTTACTAAGGCCAAATTCTAAGAAACAATCATCAACAATAGGTTTCTTAAGACTAATTGATCAGAGTACAAAAAAAATTACTCTCATGTTTAAAACATCAACATTAAAATGGATAAACACAAGTCTAAACAATAGTCAACATTATTCATCATTAGGCAACAAAACCCTTTTCGTTTAATTTCAAAACCACCATGTACACTTACTAATCCAAGTGTGAAATACATGGGTTTAGAGTTATTTAGAGAGGGGAAGAGATACATGCCTTAAAATCATGAATCACAAGAACTTGACTCCCTCTTCCCACTAGATGAACATCCTCCAAACCATAGCCTTCAATTTTACTCCAAGAATGTTTTTAAAGTGTTTAGAATGTTTGAACCTTGTAAAATAAAGAATTGGGAGGCTACAATACGTTATATAGTGAGAGGTTTTACGGTTTTATGCAAGTTAAATAACCAAAAGGTCCTTAGTTAAAAGCTAAAAATTTCACTCGTGCAGGGGTACGACTCCTCTATACGGTTCCCATGGCGATTGTACCCTAGGGTATGAGTGGTACCCTAAATCATACCCTAGGCTTCTCCTAGGTAAACCATACTATTGTGGCTAATAGTGAGAACCTCTGAGCTGTATCCAAAGGGTACGACTCACCCCTAGTCATATACACAAACCATATACAAAATAGTCCACTATAATACAAGACCTCACTTCATATGATTGAGTTGCATATGACTCAAATGCATTGGGTACGATCAAAGAGAGGTCATGTCGCATAGAAAATAGTGTGATACCATCAAGGACTGGTCATGGTACAAATGGGGAGGTCATGTTGGGTACGTGTCGTGACCTAGGGTAAGAATCAAGTCTCTAGTCATACCCAACTAAGAGACATAAAATGAAGATGCTTCTCAATGGTTCAAAGTCTAGGTGCTTCAATTATCCCCCACTTGTGATTATTCATCTGCGAATGAAGGGTAAAGCAAGCATAATCTTAAGTTAACACATCAAAATGCATCAAACCGATCCTTACACAAGTTAGAAATAAGAACACACCAAGGATAATACACAACACATATCATTATCATCATCAATCAATCATTCATTTCATTCACTCAGGGGTTTAAACCTATCATATATTAGGGCCACATGGCTTCTTTGAAGTTTACGGACTTGAACCCATTCTCAACCCAAGATATAAGTCAAATCAAGAAGATTAACACATACCTCAATCTCACATTTTTGGGATGGGAAACAAATACGGATACTTGGACTTCATGTCCTCCTCTGCCTCCTAAGTAGCCTCCTCGGACTTTTGGTTTCTCCATAGAACCTTCACCGAAGCCACTTCTTTTGTTCGTAATCATCGAACTTGATGATCTAAGATCCTCACCAAGACCTTATCATAGGGAAAAATATCTGAAATACGAACATTCTCCAAAGGAACAACCAATGAAGGGTCACCCACATATGTATGCAACATAGAGACATGGAAAACCGGGTGAATTAACTTCATACTATAAGAAAACTCCAACTCATAGGCAACATTGCCAACTCTCTTCACAATCAAGTAGGGACTAACATACCGGGGACTAAGCTTCCCTTTTTTACCAAATTGCATCACTCCCTTAATGGGAAATTCTTTTAAGAATTCCTAATAGCCAACACAAAAATCTAAATCCCTACACATCACATCCAAAAAGAACTTTTGGTTACTTTGAGCGATTTTCAACCTCTCACAAATCACCTTTACCTCCTCTAATGTTACGTGAACTGAATCAGGCTAAAGTAACTTACTCTCTCCAAATTCATACCACCTAATAGGAGATTGATATTTCCTACTATACAATGCTTCAAAAGGGCGCCATGCCCATACCAGAGTGGTAACTATTATATAGGCGACCTCAATCAAAGGCAAATGGTTATACCAACTGCCACCATAATCAATCACACAAGCCTAGAACATATCCTCCATGTTTGGATAGCTCTCTCCTCTTTCCTATTCATTTGCGGGTGGAATGCAGTACTAAGGAAAACTTTAGTTCCCAAGACTTTTCGGAACGAATTCCAAAAGTGGGGTGAGAATGAAGGACAATGATCCGAGATAATAGACACCAGAACACCATGCATCTTCATGATCTCCGCAAGATACAACTTAGCATAATCTTTTGTCTAGAAATTAGTACTAACGGGAAAAAAATTGGTGGACTTGGTCATTATATCAATAATGACCCAAATAGAATCACATTGATTTCGGGATCTAGGAAGGCCGATAATGAAATCCATATTAATCACCTCTCATTTCCACTCGGGTAACCCAATTCTTTGGTACAAACCACCAGGCTTCATGTGCTCAACGTTCACTTATTAAAACACCATAAACTTGGCCACATAGCTAGCAACATCATTCTTCATATTATTGATAACACTCAACTTACATGTCAATTTAGTACAAGGTGGTCGTCGCCAATATATTTACCCAACTTTGGAGTCGGGGTCGAATCCACAGGAAACCATATGAGTGGCGATTAAACTAGTTTGAAACTAAAGCTACAAGTTAAATTTAAACAAATGATATGAAAAGATAAAATGGGGTTTTTTGATGATCAGCAAATAATTGTTGGTCACTTTAGTTTCAGTGTTTGTAATAAAGAGTTTATGGAAACCAGAATTATGTTCACTATGGATTTTGGTACTTGACAGATGCTAATAGTGATTCAAGATTCTCAAAATAGGTAGGAAAAACAAATTGTCTTTATCGAAGTTATGCCTAAATGTCTCTCAACCTACTTAAGCATTTAATTACCTAGTGTCAAATATCTACGAGCAGCCTCATCTTCTTATTTTATTTATAAAATATAAAAAAAGGAAAAGAAATAAGTGAATAGATTATTGCCAACCTCTGCACTAACCAATTCTGATCAATCAATGTTCCCCTGCCTTCCACGTTGCAGTCGACCTTGAACCACCAAGCAATAGAACGTCACCGAGATTTTGAACAGGTGATCACGGTAATTGAAATGGCAACCTAACATGAAAGGTAAGAAAAAGAGTTAGCGGCATAAGAATCAGCTCGTAATGAAGTTGAATGATACCTAGTAACAAGGTATCATTTTTGTTGGGAATTTATATTCACTGACCAGACTTCACCTCAGGTTAATTAACCTTGTTATAGCGTCAATTATTAAACGGAAGGTTGTTAGCTTCCAAGTCCCTGTCAATAATTTACTTCCTACTATAGTTGATTTCTTATCTCAAGCAAATCAAAGCAGGTGCTATCTATCGTTTGCAACCAATAGACAATAATTAAAACCTTAGAATTATCAAGGAGTCATATTACCTTTAGAATCTTAAACACTTAGAAACTTATCAAGACCTAACCCATAGATCCCATAATTTGGGTTAAAGGGATTTAGCCACACATAATGTAATAATCGATAAAACAAGTTGAATCATAATTTGAAAGATGAACTTACATCAAGATGAATAGCAACGAGTGTTTCTCAGATTAGATCAAAGTAGAAATCCCAAAGTAATGATTAAAATCTCTTCAAATTAATTGCTTTTTTCAAGCCAAGAAACTTGTAATACCCCAGGAAATTTTTTGTTGAAATTTTGTGCGTAAATGTGTTGGGTTCTATCTTCTAGATTGAATTATAAATTTTCCGTACGGAATGTCTTAGATTATGACCCACCATTGCGTAGAGTATCGAATAATATTTCCAATGATATGTGGATCATCCAAAACGGACACCCGAGCGACGAGTTATGAACATTTCGATCGAACCGTGATAGTAGTGACTAGTAAAACATGCAGGAAAAAAATTATTGAGGCCTGGCGTATTTTTGCTCCAAATTTAAACGATCATAACTCCTTGTACATAATGATCTGGGTGATCTACAATATATCAACAAAAATCTCTGCGAGTCCTCTTTCCGATGAAATTAGTTTCATCCAATTTGTCTATCGGAGAAAAAAGGTTATGGTCGATCTACTTCAGCCTATCAAAAGTGAATTTTTGGGTCAACTTTAAATGATCATAACTCCTCGTATACAATTATATGGGTGAGATACTATATATCAATGGAAAGATATGAGAGTCCTCTTTCTAATGAAATTTGTTTCAACCAATTTGGATATCGTAGTAAAATGTTATGGTTGATCTACTTCAGACTATCAAAACGGTCCACCAAAAGATAGATGCGAGAATTATTTGATTTTTAGGGGCATTTTGGTCATTTTCTCTCACCTAAAATCCCTCCAACCCCTATATTCAAGCCTATTAGAAGGATTATATGTTATATTTCATCAAATTCCCTCAAAAAGAAAACCCTAAGCTCCTACATCCAACTTCAAGAACCTCCAAAGTTCACCATTAATTCTGCAAATTTATTCAAGATTCCAAGTTCCTAGTTCAAGAACTCCAAGAACCATCATTCAAAGGCACGATTAACATCTCAAAAATGAGTATCGATCTAAAGTTCATCATTCAAGGTATGTGGGGTTTTTCAACAAGAACTCTCTTTCGTTCTTGTGCCCAAATTGATTTTTCTTTTATGAATATACATGATTTTACATGTTTTGATATGAATTTGAAGCATGAATTTATACCCTATATGATTTTATATGAGATTATGATACTCTCTATGTTTTGAAAGTTGAATTGAATGAGAATGATGACATTTTTGTACATAAAGCTGAATTTTTGAGATTTTAAAGTAAGTTATATATACTTATGATGAAAAGCATGAATCTTGAGAAAATTTAATATGATTTTGATGTATGATACCTTGAGTCCTAATTGGAATTGTACATTGAGAAATTATGTGCTATAAGCACAATGAGATTTGAATCCCAAAGCTAATTTTCTTTACTAAGATGTATGATTATAAAGCTGAAATTTTAAGTTTTAAGTGATTATTTTTTTGCTTATGTCATAAAGTATGAAACTTTGGAAGGTTTTATGGTGATATTGATGTATGGGGTTTTGGAACCCTATTTGAGATTATTATTTCGAGAAAATCATAGGTTATAAACACCTTGAGTTTAAATAATTTGAGATGTTTTGAATGATTTGACCTGTTGGTCGTGAATGAGTTATTTTAAACTCGACTGTGAAAGAAATTCACGTTTTTATTGATTATGATAAAAGGGTAGCAAATTGGCTCCCGATGAAAATTGTTGAAGTGTTTATTGTGGATTTTCTTTAATGTGAGCCTGAGGCTGATTTAAATTTCTGAGCTAAGTCCGGGAGTAATCTTTAGCACCTAGTGGAAGGTATAAAGTGACCTTACTTCCCTAGAACTACGTTCCCCTGTAGGATGTGAGTCTGAGGCTTATTTATATAGAGATCACTAGTGTTTTTGAATTGATACTAGAAGTCCTACTCCGATGGCAAGGATAGGATGACTCTCCCCAACGTGGGTTGTACGTTGGACTCCATGAGGCTCATATGGTTTATGTCGGTTATAGGATCTCCCAATGTGTGTGTGTACTCATATATCTGAGATGAAAACATATTTGCTTAAAAGGCTGAGTTTGAGAAAGTCATTATTCTTAAAAGATTTAAGGAATATATTCTAATGATAATTGACATGAGATTTAATTGTTTGATGATTTAAAATTGAGATGAAAGTGAATTGATAACGTATTGTAATGACTTACTTGTTTTACTTTACATGTATTATATATCCATGATTTTGATGATTTAATTCGAGCTAAGTGAGTCATCTATATCAGCATGCATAATTTTATAAACTGTGATGATATTAAGATATTATTTTATATATGCATTGCACCCCCGTATGCTCGGTATCTTTCCATAGTACTGACCCACATATTCGTATGTGGTCTATATTTTCTTGGAATGTAGGTACAAGGTATAGTTGCACCTTCGGATCCAGTCAGTTCGTGGTATCCAGTCAGCAGGTGATAAGTCCTTTTGATTCAAGTGCTTGGGTTAGTTATGCAGAGTTTATAGTGTTGTATTTTCTTTATTCAGTCGTATTGAGTTGGGGTAGTCGGGAGTCATGACCCGGCTACCTACAGTCAGTACTAGTAGAGGCTTCATAGACAGTCAGTAGAAGTTGTTGTATTTTCTTTAAATTTTGGTTGTAAAGGCAGAATTGTAATCCTGTAAAATTCCATTTTTGTATCGATCAGATTCAGAAAAGAGTTAATTTCTGCTGATTTGTATGGATTTGTATTTTTATTCAGTTGCTTATGAGTTATGCCAGTAGAAGGGTTAGCTTGGGGTCACTTGTGACCCTAAGCACCGTATGACGTCTCGGGACCCGATTTTGGGGCGTTACAAACTTGGTATCAGAGCACAGAGTTTAAGTCTCCTAGGGTGTCTATGAAGTCGTGTATAGTAGATTTTTGCGGAACGGTACGGTGACGTCTGTACTTTTCTTCGAGAGGCTACAGGGAATTTAGGAAATGTTTCCCTTCTTTCAAGTCTACGATCATGCTATAAAAAGGTTCTCCAAGAAGCTTATATAGATTCTCATCTTACTCTATTCTAACCAAGTCTACCTCATTTTCAAGGTATCAGAAATAGTTAAGCTTAATTCTCCATAGATAGTTATGGGATTGTAAGAGAGCTAGAAAGTATCCTGTCAGTTCTTTTGAGTTCCAAAGATTGAAGTACTTTATTCATGTTCATAAAAGTCGTGAACTAAGCCTAGGTTAGATGTTCTTTCAGATTCCTCCTCAGAATCTACAATGTTAATCTATACTTCTCCCTCTATGTATTATTTTTGAGATAACATGATTCGCAAGCTCCAGTCCTTCCCCAGGTAATGCTTCTATATTTTCTAGAACAAATTTCAAAAGTTACACAAAGGGCTTGAGAGGAGCTCTCTAATGTGTTAAGTTCCTTAAGTTGAAAGTTATGCCCTCATTCTTATGAGTTATTTAATTAAGACAGAGTAAGGTGTATTCTTAGATAGTTGAATGTTGTGTGTCAAGTTTCTATCTCTTGTATTATGTAATCTTGTTATCATTATGTTTGTGAAAAATCAAAGTCTAGTGAAGCCATGTGGGACTCTTTCGATTCACTAGCATAGTTTCTTTGTTATTCATTTCATTTTCTTGTTCAAAATATAAACCAAAGTCTAGTGAAGCCGTGTGGGGCCTATTTCAATTCACTAGCATAGATACTTTGTTATTCATATAACTTTCTTGATCAAAACACAAAACCAAAGTCTAGTGAAGCCGTGTGAGGCCTATTTCGATCCACTAGCAACTTGTAGTTCATCTTGTTCCTTGTGTTGGCTAAAAATGTGGGATGCGGAGGTGTAGTAGTAAGAAGGATAGTAAGTGTGATTTGTTGAGCATAAGTATAGTGAAATCCCTTTTTGCATGCAATTGGGTTAATAAGAAGTGATATAGTTTGTTCGAGGTATGAAATGGGTGTTGACGGTATTTGTATGACAGAGAGTATAGGTTAGTGATGGAAGTACTCGGTGGGTAATTTTGTGTTGTCCCACATTACTCTTGATCTTTATCAAGTCAAGTTCCAATACTTGCTTTTTCTTTATTTCAACAATAAGAGACGATTGAGTTACCAGATTCACAAACACACCACCATCCTTGAAATCCGCAAGTCAAACTCCAAGATTAAACAAACGATGAATATCTTTAAACAATTCCCACCTATCCTCATCAATGATAGCGCCCAAGCACACACGCAAGTGTACATGGTCTTATCAAGTAATATAGTGGCTTCAAAGAAGTCCAAGTATCGATCTTTCAGGGGCTTGCGTTCACCGCCTATCTAATTCTAGTCTAACTAATTGAGAAAAAATAAACAAAAAGAGAGTTTGTAATTTTGTAAATTAAAAATAAAATAAATAATGCGTAAAAATAAAAATCTTAGGACAATCAATGGAGAAAACCTAGGGTTAAAGCACTTCGAACAATCATACTATGTTATTGAATTTCATTCGTCAACTTGCTTATCGTGGTTGTTGATTCGTAGGGTTAATTGTTTGATCATGGTTTCCCAACCTATAATCTTTTACCTAATATGGACATTACATCTACATCATTGAGCGGGAATGTAATAATCCGATTAAGTTAATTAAAGCTATCATCCTACGTATGAATCAAGTAAGGCATCTAAATACATCCTTGTCCTAGACACTAATTTTAACTCTTTATTTTATAAAAGAATAAAAACCCAAACTTTGTTTATTCCCATGTTCTGTCTCCCTATTCCCTCTTCCGAGATCAAAAGGTTTTCAATATATGTATTCTAAAGGTTGCGAATCCTTAAAATAATTAAAACAAGAATAAACAAACCACCAAATATAATAAGCAAAAATTAAACGAATTTAATCAAAAACAATAGTAATTATGTTCTTGGCTTTAACCCCAAAAGGAGGATTTTTAGCTACAAATATTCATGATCACGGTCCAAATAATTGGATACATGATATGAAAAATTAATGAATAAAAATAAAATTAAAACCTAATAAACCATGTAGCCATCTCCGTAATAAAAACTCAAAACTGTCCAGGCGTCCCCTTTTTTCCACTGTACGTGTCCTCTCCAATTATTGTTGTTGTCCAAAATTGTTCAAGATCTCCAGCTGTCCAGCAATAGTGTGTATAAATATTATATTTTATTCCCACTTTGTGTAGGATTAGACAATCACGTGGTCCCCAACCAAAATAATCCCACCATTCCTTTTACTTTTTCCTTATATTGCATGAAGTGCAAATTTAGGTGAAAATAGGACAAAGTCCTATCCTTGGCCAACGCGACACGTCGTTCAACGCCTTGGTACATCAATGCGACGTGTTGACTTCACGTCGTCTCACTGGAATTTGTATTTAAAATTTTGATTAAGTGTGGAACGTCTTATTCTTTGTCCATGCCTTTTATAATGTATTTCCAATGAATTTCTAGCCTTTTTATCATCAATATATCACCATATTTAATTAAATTAAACTTTGCACATCACAAACAAGTTATTCCACTCATAATTACACCATTAAAATTTTTGGAACAAATTAAACACAATAGAATTCACCGAGATCAACTAGACACACAACTAGCTCAAGCTAGTAAAACTAGTTTTTCGGGTTGAACTCTAAATTACTCAATTAAGCACAAACATGTTTTAAAAAAAACCTTGGACATTGTAATCACGCACTTGGACACTTAAATGCTTATTTATATCAATACGAACATGTTAAGCACAAAAATTGCTCTCAAAACAAGGAGAAATAAGCTAGAATAATGACACCAAAGTGTATAAAATTACCTCATATCAATCAACATGGGACAAACTCCCCATAGATAATCTACTAAGAGCATCGATGACTATATCCGCCTTACCAGGGTGGTAATGAAGACTCATATCATAGTCTTTCAATAGTTCAAGCCACCATCTTTGTCGAAGATTCAACTCCTTTTGAGTAAACATATATTGAAGGCTCTTATGATCGAAAAAGATATCGACATAAACACCATAAAGATAATGCCGCCAAATCTTTCATACAAAGACTACGACTAACAATTATAGATCTTGGGTAGGGTAGTTCTTTTCAGGAACATTCAATTGCCTAGAAGCATAAGCCACCACCCTATCATGTTGCATCAACATGAAACCAAGACCGACACAAGAAGCATCAAAATACACCACAAAACCATCACTATACTTAGGAAAGGTAAAAATTGGATTCCTTTATCAATTTATCATTTAACTTCTCAAAACTACCCTCACACACATCAGACTACAAGAACTTGACCTTCTTTTGGGTTAACTTGGTCAATGGGGAAACTATAGTGGAAAAACTCTCCTCAAAACTTCTGTAATAATCGGCTAGACCCAAGAAGCTCTGAATATCTATTGGAGTCGTTAGTATCGACCACTTATTAACCACAACGACCTTTTGGTGATCTACCATGATCCTTTCACTAGAGATGACAAAACCAAGAAAAACTACAACTTTCAACCAATCGCACTTGGAGAACTGCACATACAAACGATGGTCCTTCAAAGTTTGAAATATGACACAGAGGTGATCTACAAGATCTGCCTCACTCTTAGATTACACTTAGATATCATCAATGAAGACAATGACAAACATATACAAAAATGGATGAAATACCCTATTCATCAAATCCATGAATTCCACTGGGACATTGGTCAACCCAATGGATATGGCAAGAAACTCATAGTGACCATACCAGGTTCTAAAGAAAGTCTTAGGGATATATGTATCCCTAATTTTAAGCTGACGATAAACCAATCTAAGATTAATCTTAGATAAAAACTTTGCACCGTGAAGTTGATCAAACAAATCATTCATCTTAGGAAGAAGATACTTATCCTTTATGGTCACTTTGTTCAACTGAGGATAATCAATGCGCATACGAAATGAGCCATCTTTCTTGCGCATGACCAACACAGGAGGACCCCATAGAGGCACACTAGGAAAGATAAAACCCTTATCTAAGAGGTCTTCCAATTGCTTCTTAAGCTTTTTCAACTCTGCTAGATCTATTCTATAGGAGGGATAGAGATTGGACGAGTTTTTGGAACAAGATCAATACCAAAATCAATTTCCCTATCGTGAGGAACACCGAGAAGATTGGGAAACACATCGGGAAACTCATTCACCATGGGAACAGATTCTAGAAAAGGCTCTTCCGAGTTAAAATCTCTAACTCGGACCAAATAATATAAGAAACCCTTTGCAATCAATATTTGTGCTTTGAGATAAGAAATGTACCTTCCCTTAGGCATTAAAGAACCACCTTCCATTACAATGAACCCCTCATTAGGGAATCGGAACATGAACCTACGGGTCCGACAATCTAAGAAAGCATAGCAATAGTTCAACTAATCCATCCAAAAATGACATCAACATCAACCATGTCTAACTCTATCAAGTCTACGAAAGTATCTCTACCACCAACAGATATAATAGATGTTCTATAGACCCTTCTAACAACAACAAAGTCTCCCATCGGGGTAGAAATAGAAAAATGAACCGACAGACTCTCGGGACTACCATCAAGATGCACAACCACATATGAAGTCAAATAAGAAAGAGTAGACCCTAGATCAATCAAATAATACACATCATGTGAGAAAAGTCTCAACATAATTGCAATAACATCGAGAAATGCCTTAAAATCCTGGTGAGTAGTAAGAGCACATAAGCAGTTCTGGCCAATGCCGGTGCCAGAGGCAGAAACAGAAGTAGTCGTAGAACCCTTTGGTACGGGAGTAGAAGGAGTACCAATATGGGCCCTATTGGCAGAATAGCCATTCTAGAGGGGCACTCTCGTTGCATGTGCCTGACCTGACAGCAATAATGACATTTGTCTCTCCCCTTCTCAGACTGACCACGATGACTCTGACCATAGACTATGTAAGGAGGGCGGGGTAGAGTCGACAGGGAACCTGTGGTTGGGACCCACCACTAAACTTAGAGACACGACCACCCAAAAACATCGAATAAGGAGAGAAAATACTAGATGAGTAGAATGAACCTAAATTCCCCCACTTTTTCTGTGGCCACTTACCACTATCTCCATAACTATGCTTGAAAGGCCTAAGTTTTCTTCCTTGCCTCTTACTAAGCTCAGCTTGCTTCTTCTTCTCATCCTATACTTATTGCATATACACTATAAACCTAGAGATATCCATGTTCTCAATCGACAAAGTCACCTTAATCTCCAGGACAAGCTCATGAGACAAACCCGAGATGAGCTTTTGCATTCTATCCCTCATGTTAAAAACCATTTCGGGAGCATACCTTGATAATTGATAGAATTTCAAGGCATACTCTTGAATGGACATTCTTACTTAATTTAGGTTAACGAACTCTTTTGATTTTTACTCCCTCAACTCTTGAGGAAAGAAGAGGATAAGGAAAGCCTCAAAGAAATCCTCCCACATAGCGGGACTAGCATCAACTCCTCTAGAAAACTCCCACCCATCGTACTTTTGGTACACAACATCCTTCAATGTGTAGGAGGCAAACTCAACGACCTCAATTTCTAAAGAATGCATGATTTGGAAGATCTTATTTATTTCATCCATGAAGCCTTGAGTATCTTTCTCAACCTTCATACCGGAGAACATAGGAGGGGTTAACCTCATAAATTTGAAAACTCCTGTGGCCTTAGAAGAAACGGTAGCCGGAGCACCACACTCTGCTTGAGAGGATACAAATTGAGTTAAGAGGTTGATGGAGCGATGAAATTCTACATTAGTAGCTCCTCTTTGAGGGGATTAGTCAGGGTTGGTGGGGAAAGAAGGAACCCTAGAAAGATGATCGGCTGCCGCAGCCCTGACTTTGGTCAGAACTTCCAAAGTTAGGCGAGCTCCATCCTTAGGTCTCTCAATCGGGGCTAAAGTATTTGCTTGAGTCTCAGATCTTCTTTTATGCATAATCTGAAAGATAGCAAACAAAATTAGAGGAATTCAACAACTTTGTAACACCCCAAAATCTTATTCCCAAGATGCCACACAGTGCTTCGAACTACAAGTAGTCCTGAGCTAACCCTGTCTGCCTTTTCTAAATCTGAATCTCAAAATAGAAAATACGGGTATGAAAACATAATAAATGTGGAAGTTTTTATATAAAAACTACAAATCTTTGAAATCTTGGTTAAGCAAATACTGAGAATCTGAGTACTGAACCTAAAGTCTAACACTGAAACTAGTAGTCCGAAAAGCCTCTACTATCTGAATCTAGAGAGTCACTGGGACAGGCCCCAACTAACTCAAACTGTCTGAAAATAAAATGAGAAATATCTGCTAAGAAACTAAAAGTGTAAGAAACTAAGTCCCCGAACTATGAGGACTCACCAACTGCAGGAATGTAGAAGAGATTCTCGAAAATCAATCATGCTGCTGAGACTAAGCACCTGAACC
The DNA here is from genome assembly GCA_030864215.1 of Capsicum pubescens. NCBI lineage: Eukaryota > Viridiplantae > Streptophyta > Magnoliopsida > Solanales > Solanaceae > Capsicum > Capsicum pubescens. The sequence goes on from CM061542.1 coordinate 243,127,924, forward strand.
TACATTATGAGACAATGTAGCACATAGACATATATGTGGATCAGTACTTTGATGATGTACTGAGTATATGGGGGTGCATGAAATAAGTAAATAGTATCATCACAATTTATAAAATCATACATACTAAATGTAAATGACTCACTTAGGCTTGAGTAATCTGAAATCTGGAAGTAAACCATGATTAATAAAACATGTAATCTAAATCTTGTGAGTCATCACACTTAGTTCTGAAATCTATAGTTCTGTTTTATTTCTCAAATAACACAGGCTAAGTGAAGTGTGAAAAAACATTCTGTATATCTTAAGGCTTCAAATCAATAAACCATTTTAAGAATGGGGGACATCTTTTGGGAGGTTCTTCTAACTGACAATACACCATGTGAACATCTATGGAGTCCCACGAATGGCCCCTATTAGGTAGGGTTGTTCTACCCTTACCATCAAAATAGAGCATTCTAATCTGTGTGATCACAATCTGAGTAATCCACATAAATGTGGGAATAATCTGATAATCGATACCTATGGTGGCACGTAGTTTTGGGGTATGAAATCGTAGTAACTTACCCATCTCGGTGCTAAATACTACTCCCAATCGCATGCTCAAAATCTTAAGAAATCCACTTTAAAATTTACTCAAAGGTTTATAGAAAGCCAACTATGCTTTGATTTCCTTTAAATCTCAAGTCTTCTGAAATAAAGTAGATTCTTTATCTAAAATCCCAAAATAATCTAGGCATGGGGTGCTTATAGAACAAACAATCTTGAAACAACAATCTTTAAATGGGGTTTATTGACCCAAGCATCAATATCATGTTAAAACATCTAAAAATTCATACTTGATAATGTAAACATTCATAAATCATCTTAAAATCTGGAAATTTCAGCAATATGCATGGACACATAAACATAGTCATGTATTTCAACTTCTAAATCATGGAAAACCTCATAATATTGCAAATAATGATAATGGATATAAACCCTAACTTGAATTTCATGGAAAATCATATAAATTATAGTAAATTTGTAGATGAAATAATGTTTTGGGAACAAAGATAAAAGGATTATCCTTGTTCATAATCCCACATACCTTAATTGATGATCTTTGATGAAAGGCTCGAATATTGGATTCCTATGGATGCGTTGGAGATGAATTCTTAGTCTGCTTGTATTGGGAATCCTCAATATTAGCTTATCTTGGAGAGTTAATAGAGGAAGTCTTGAGTTTTTTAGAGAGGAAGTATGAGCCTTAGGGTTTTGCTTAAGAGAGAATGATGAATGGAGCATAAATTGCTCTCAAATATGATAAATCTTTTGTTTTTGGATGGATTTGGTGGTGGGTAATTTACCAAAATGCCCCCTCTAAGCTTTTAAATGGAACTGGAAAATGCACATTTTCCCGATTTAGGTGGCAATCGAGACGAGCCACTATTGCAGTGGCTCACTAGAAAATGACAACTGGAAACTGGGTAGACTCCGTGATGCAGAGTCATCAAGGTGCCCCTTTGTAGTTCCATTTTGGAACATGGCGTGACGCGCCATTATCGTGCTGGACCTCTGGAAAGTGACAATTGGGAAATTGGCCCTCTCCGCAGCACCCTAATATCGTAGAGGGCTACTGTAAATTGACAATTCGGATTTCACACTGCTCTGCGGTGCACTAAGGGTCAAAATGACGGTGTTTTGCAACTAGAACTTTAAATAACCATAACTTCTTACCCGGTTATCGGATTTAGGCAAATCTTATATTGTTGGAAATCTAATTCAATTTCCAACATCTTGGAAAGTTCAAATCTAAAGAATTCCACACGAAATAAACATCACTCATTCTAGAAGCTACTCCTTGTCATTTTTGGGATGAGTTTAAGCTAGGAAAAATTGTGGGGTATACAATATCTCCCCCTTGAGATCATTCGTCCTCGATTATGGCTAGTTAAGCTGAAATTTTGAGGAATCTGAGAGCATAAGATAGCATGCACAACTGAAAAGAACTAATCAACTGAATCTAAATCATTCTGAGCTTCTGAGAAATATGTGAGCGCATGAACTTACATGAGTACATCTATAGTGCTGAATATCTGATTAGAAAGGAACTAGATTAAGGAAGAGTATTACCTTCGGCTAGATTTGAGTTTGTAGAGAAGAGGTGAGGGTACTTGGCTTGCTTATCTTATTCTGCTTTCCAAGTATCACCCTCAACCGACTGATTCCGCCAAAGAACTTTGACCAAGGGAACTTCTTTGTTCCTTAGTCTATGGATCTGATGGTCTAAAATCTCAACTAGAATCTCTTCGTAGGAAAGGATGTTCTGAATATCTGAACTTTCTATAGGATCTACAATGGTGGAGTTACCGATGTACTTCTTAAGCATAGAGAAGTGGAATACAGGATGAACTACTGATAAGTCTGTGGGCAACTCCAGCTCATAAGCTACTTTTCCAACATGACTCAAAATTCTATAAGGGCCAACATATCGGGGACTTAGCTTCCCTTTCTTGCCAAATCTCTTTAACCCTTTCATGGGTGAAATATTCAAATATACAAAATCACCAACTTCAAACTCGAGGTCCCTTCTTCTCATATCTGCGTAGGATTTATAAAGACTCTAGGTTGTTTTCAATCTTTCTCTAATCAACTTAACTTTCTCCATGTCCTCAAACAATGCATCAGGCCCAAGCAAAATGGCCTCACCTACTTCGACCCAACCAATGGGTAATCGATATCTCCTCCCATAAAGAGCCTCAAATGGAGCCATTCGAATGCTAGCATGTTAGCTGTTATTATAAGAAAACTCAATCAATGGAAAATGCTCATCCCAACCACCTTTGAAATCAAGAACGGAAGCTCTCAACATATCTTCTAAAGTTTGGATGGTCCTCTCTGCCTGACCATCTGTCTGAGAGTGGAAAGTTGAACTAAGATGGACTTGAGTACCAAGACCCTTCTGAAAAGCTCTCCAAAACTGAGAAGTAAACTGAGTTCCCCTATCTGAGATAATAGAAAAGAGAACTACATGTAATCTGACTAACTCTTGGATATACAACTTAGCATAATCCTCATCTATATAAGACGTGTGAACTGGCAAGATATACACTGACTTAGTCAATCTGTCTACAATAACCCATATCGAATCATGATGACGACGCGATTGGGGTAAACCAGTCACAAAAACCATATTCACCTTTTCCCACTTCCAAGTGGGAATACAAAACTCTTGCAATCTACCAACAGGTCTTTGGTGCTCTACCTTAACCTATTTACAAGTTGCACACTTATCTATGAACTCCGCTATATCTCTCTGCATACCATTCCACCAATAGATTTTTTGCAAGTCGCGGTACATCTTGGTAGCACCTGGATGAATAGAATATCATGCATCATGCACTTCTGCCATAATGCGCTTCCTCAAATCATCAACATATGGCATACAAAATCTACTTTGGTTTCTCAACACACCATCTCCCCCTTGAGACAAAAACTCTACCTTTTGGTCGTTAACTGACTTTTTAAGTTTGACCAAACTAAAATCCATATCTTGCTTCTCCTTCACTTTCAAAACTAGGGAAGCTTCGAAACTACTCTGAACCCGAACATTACCTTGAGCTAAATCAACAAACCTAATACCCAATCAATCCAAACGATGAACTTCACGAGATAAATCTTTCTTATCATTATCCACTTGAGTAACACTGCCCATAGACAGTCTACTAAGGGCATCGGCCACTACATTGGCCTTGCCCGAAAGGTATAACATACTCATATCATAGTCTTTCAGCAACTCTAACCATGTCCTATGACGGAGATTCAACTCCCTCTGAGTAAAAAAATATTTCAAGGTTTTGTGGTTTGTGAAGACATCAACATGAACACCATACAAATAGTTTCTCCTAATCTTGAAAATAAATACCACTGCAGCTAATTCCAGATGATGGGTTGGGTAATTCTTTTCATGAGGATTCAACTTTCTAGAGGCATATGATATGACCTTACCTCTCTGCATTAACAGACAACCCAAACCAACTATAAAGGCATCGAAATACACCACGAAACCATATGCACCATCAGGTAACACTAGAACTGGGGTTGAAGTGAGTCGAGTCTTCAACTCCTGAAAAGTCTTCTCGCAGGAATCTGACCATTGGAACTTAACTTTCTTTTGGGTCAATCTAGACATAGGAGATGCAATAAATGAGAAACCTTCAACAAAATGGTAGTAATACCCAGCTAGACCTAAGAAACTCCTAATTTCTAATGGAGAGATAGGTCTAGATCAAATCCTTATGGCTTTTCTCTTTTGAGGATCGACTATAATGCCATCGGCAGAAACTAAATGTCCGAGAAAGGCAACTGGTCTAAAAATTCTAAAAATTCATACTTGATAATGTAAAGCTTCTTCTCACATATGCGTAGGATTTCTGATGACTCTAGGCTGTTCTCAATCTTTCTTTAATCAACTTAACTTTATCAATGGCCTAAAACAATACATCAGGCCCAAGCAAAGTGGCCTCACCCACTTTGAACCAACCTATGGGTGATCTATATCTCCTCCCATAAAGATCCTCAAACGAAGCCATTCGAATGCTAGCATGATAGCTGTTATTATAAGCGAACTCAATCAATGGAAAATGCTCATCCCAACCACCTTTGAAATCAATAGCGCAAGCTCTCAACATATCTTCTAAAGTTTGGATGGTACTATCTACCTGACCATCTATCTGAGGGAGGAAAGCTGAACTAAGATGGACTTGGGTACCAAGACCCTTGTAAAAAACCTCACCAAAACTGGGAAGTAAACTGAGTAACCCAATTTGAGATGATAGACAAGGGAACTATATGCAATTTGAGTAACTCTCAAATATATAACTTAGCAGAATCCTCAATTGTATAGGACGTGTGAACTAGCAAGACATGCGCTGACTTAGTCAATCTGTCTACAATAACCCATATCAAATCATGATGATGATGAGATTGGGGTAAACCAGTCACAAAATCCATATTCACCTCTTCCCACTTCTAAGAGGGAATACCAAACTCTTGCAACGAACCACTAGGTCTTTGGTGCTCTACCTTAACCTGTTGACAAGTTTCACACTTAGCTACAAACTCCGCTATATCTCTCTTTATACTATTCCGCCAATAGATTTCCTGCAAGCCTCGGTACATCTTGGTAGAACCTGGATGAATAGAATATCGCACACCATGCACTTCTTCTATAATCCGCTGTCTCAAATCATCAACACATGACACACAAAATCTACTTTAGTGTCTCAACACACCATCTCCACCATGATAGAAAACCTCTACCTTTTGGTCCTTAACTGACTCTTTCGGTTTGACCAAACTAGAATCCATATCTTGCTTCTCATTCACTTCCGAAACTAGGGAAGCTTTGGAACTACTCTGAACCCAAACATTACCTTCAGCTGAATCAACCAACCTAATACCGAATCTAACTAAATGATGAAATTCTCGAGATAAATCTTTCTTATCATTCATTACATGAGCAAAACTGCCCATAGAAAATCTACTAAGGGCGCCTGCCATTATATTGGCCTTGCCCGGATGGTACGACACACTTATATCATAGTCTTTCAGCAACTCTAACCATCTACACTGACGGAGATTCAACTCCCTCTGGCTAAACATATACTGCATGCTTTTATGGTCTGTGAAGACATCAACATGAACACCATACAGATAGTGTCTCCCGATCTTCAAAGAAAATACCACAATAGCTAATTCCAGATCATGGGTTGGGTAATTATTTTCATAAGGCTTCCACTGTCTAGAGGCATATGCTATGACCTTACCTCTCTGCATTAACACACAACCCAAACTAACTCTAGAGGCATCACAATACACCATGAAACCATATGTACCACTAGGTAACGCTAGACCTAGGGCTGAAGTGAGTCGAGTCTTCAACTCCTGAAAACTCTTCTCATAGGAATCTGACCATTGGAACTTAACTTTTTTTGGGTTAATCTAGACATAGGAGATAAAATAGATGAGAAACCCTCAACAAAATAGTGGCAATAACCAGCTATACCCGAGAAACACCTAATGTCTGATGGAGAGATAGGTCTAGGCCAATTCCTTATGGCTTCTGTCTTTTGAGGAACGACTCTACGGTAGAAACAATATGACCGAGAAAGGCTACTGATCTAAAAATTCTAAAATTCCCACTTGATAATGTAAACATTCATAAATATAATGTTAAGACAGCTAAAAATTCATACTTGATAATGTAAACATTCATAAATCATCTTAAAATTTGAAAATTTCAGCAATATGCATGGAAACATAAACATAATCACGTATTTCAACTTTTAAATGATGGAAAACCTCATAATCTTTCAAAGAATGATAACGGATATAAACCCTAACTTGAATTTCATAGAAAATCATATAAATTGTAGTAACTTTGTAAATAAAATAAAGTTTTGGGCAAAAGTATGAAAGGATTATCCTTGTTCATAACCCCACATACCTTAATTGATGATCTTTGATAAAAGGATCGAATCTTTGATTCCTATGGATTGTTTGGAGATGAATTCTTAGTGTTCTTGTATTGGGAATCCTCAATCTTATCTTATCTTGGAGAGTTAATAGAGGAATTCTTGAGTTTCTTGGAGAGGAAGTATGAGCCTTAGGGTTTTGTTTAAGAGAGAATGATGAATGGAGCATAAAGTGCTCTCAAATATGATAAATCTTCTACTTTTGGATGGATTTAGAGTTGGGTAATTTACCAAAATGCCCACTCTAAACTCTTAAATGGAACTGGAAAACACACATTTTCCCAATCTGGGTGGCCACTGCGATGTGCCACTATCGCGGTGGCTCACTGAAAAATGACAACTGGAAACTAGGAAGACTACGCGACACGAAGTCATCGCGGGGCCCCTTTGGAGTGCCATTTTGGCACATGGCGTGATGCGCTATTATCGCGCTGGACCTTTGGAAATTGACAACTGGGAAATTGGACCTCTCTCCGATGCACCAATATCACGGAGGGCCACTAAAAAATGAAAATTGGGATTTGACACTGCTCTGCGGTGCGCTAAGGGTCAAAATAATAGTGTTTTGCGACTGGAACTTTAAATAGCCATAACTTCTTACCCAATTATCAGATTTAGGCGAATCTTATATTGTTGGAAAGCTAATTCAATTTCCTACGTCATGGAAAGTCAAAATCTAAAGAATTCAACACGAAATAAACATCACTCAATCTAGAAGCTACTCTTTATCATTTTTAGGATGAATTTAATCTAGGAAAAATCATGGGGTATTACAACCTTAAACATTATTGCTTGAGATTGAAATACACGCAAGGGAAACATTTCCTATCATGTCTCATAGACTCCCCTTTATAAGTGATGTGCGCTACACACCCATAAAAGAGACTGTTCTTAAAAAAGGTATTGTGAATACCCAACTAACAATTAACCTAGGCTCTGATACCAACTTGACACGACCCGAACCGCGGGCCATGTTGTATGGGCACCTTAAGCTCACATGAACCGGAGGTCGCCCTAATAACCTATCCCAAACATCCCATCAAATTATAGGATTCAAAGAAACTCCAAGTCAAATATCAAGGTAGCGGAATTAATATCAAAAGTCAAAATTAGATTCATTATAATATCTAACTCATGCCCAAGTTCACAGTTGTTCACAACACCTCTATACAAAACCGATATCAATAAATGTATATGTTGGGACAAGCCCTCGACGATAGCCAAACCAACTCTAAGTGAGACTAAGTCTAAAGATAAGTGACTAAGGATGAATGTCTTCCGAAGAAAGGAAGCTCATCACTCAGGAGTCAATGCACGAACCACTTTAATCTACTAATCACTGAGCAGAAAGAGAAGAAGATGATCCGGCCCCTATATATCCTTATATATATGTATTTCACATGCTAAACAAGAGACCAAAGCTCAACGACATTCTTGAACATATACTCAAACACATAGAAATACACAACATATTCATACTATGCCTCGAAGGGGACAAAATTTAATAAGCATTCTCAATACACTTATTCCCATGTCATGAGGTTGACAAATCCAACCTTCCATACTTATAGATTTACCAATAAGTTATTAAGCGAGTTTCTTGTACCTTAAGTAATATCATTGGGAAAGTGGATCAAACCACAAGCCATTCATACTAGGGACTCGAACCACTAGTCATCTCAATAGGAAGGAGACTCGAACCACAAGCCGCTTCATTAGACTAGGAACTTGAATCACTAGCCATTCCATTGGACTAGGGACTCAAACAATTAGTCACTTTATTAGATGAGGTATTCCACCTCAAAAGATCTCTTTAGACTAGGAACTCAAATCACTAGCCATTTCATTAGATGAGGAACTCGAATCGCTCGTCATTTTATTGGACTAGGAACTCGAATCACTAATCAATTCATTAGACGAGGAGCTCGAATCATTCACCATTATTAGTCTATATTTGAACTCTTGACCTATTAGTACATGCATTTACATTCATACAATTCATGTCACATTTAAGGGCTTTGGCTCTTTTAGCCAATTCGACACTATACATGATCACATGGTCCTCGTGGGATCCTCCATTGCTCAATCATCTCAATAGTTTAATGCCTTCATTCACTTCATCATACGATTCAATTTGTGGTCCTCAAGACTCGCACAAACTATTCACATGTCATTATCAACATTATATCACAATTTCACCACACTTGATTCAATACACAACTCAAGCTCATTTTCATGTCTAGAGCTTTACCCTCTCATTAGACATGAACCAACAAGATTACCAATTTCACAATACATGGATCATAATGCCTTTACAATATCATTTATCAATTATTCATACTTATTTGGGTCATTGCCCTAGCTCAACACATTATCAATCATATAGCTAGTCATTTCACCTAGATAATTTTACAAACACCTTATGTCCATGACTTTACCAAGGAGATATTCTAAGCAACAATCATTAACATTGTGGATCTACCATGATCCACTCACTAGAGATAACATGGAAAACAAAAGTCACTGCCTTCAGCAAAAATTCACACTTAGAATATTTAGCATATAATCACTGATCCTAAACAGTCTGTATTACAATTCTAAGGTGATTTGCATGATACTATTTAATTTTAGATTACAACAGTATATCATCAATGAACATGTCAAGAAACTACCTAACAATCCGATTCATAAGGTCCATGAATGCAGCTAGGATGTTAGTTAATCAAAAAGACATTACCAGAAATTCTTAGTGACAATACCATTTTCATAAAGCGATCTTGGGAATATCCACTTCCCTAATCACCAACTGGTTATAACCTGAACGAATTCAAATATTAAAGAAGAATTTAGAACCCAAAAGTTGGTTAAAGAGATCGCCAATCCTAAGGAGAGGATACTTATTATTCACTATGAACTTATTTAACAACTGATAATCTATAAACATCCAAAGAGACCCCTCTTTCTAATGAAAGAAAAGCACGAGATCACTCCACGGAGAAACACTAGGGTGAATAAAGACTTTATCAAGAAGATCCTTCAATTGATAAGTACCAAACTTCATATCGTTTATTTCAGTGGAATACATAACCCCAAATATCTTCTACATCTCATCTACAAAACCTTAATGATCCTCCTCAACCTTCACCAACACTAAATTTGAAGGCACGAAGTCTACGATCATCATAGCATTTCTACCTTCTCCGAGCCACTCTAAGTCTATCCTGAATGATCCACACTCGATCTAAAGACTCACGAAATAAGTTCGTACCTCAAGGTATAACCTTAGAAAAATCAATCCAACTAAATGGAGAGCAACAACACCTACCATATAATGCCTCAAAAGAAGCTATATTGATATTGGAATGCTGGTTGTTATTATAGGCAAACTCTGCTAAAACCAAATGTTGCACCCACTGGCCACCAAAATCTATCAACATGCATGGAGTATATCCTTTAAAACCAGAATTGTTTTCTCTAACTTACCATTAGTATGGGGTGAAACGATGTTCTAAGATCAACCCGAGGGCCTAATTAAATAACCTTGTTCAATAACATTTATACATACATACATAAATACAACATATATATATAATCCATGTTGGGAATGGGAACCAAGTTTAGCAAGTATTTAAAACCTTTAACCTGGGTTTATGTAGCTTAACCGTCCTAAGACTACCCACAGCTATGTGGGTCTTGTGTTACCCCCTGAATGGGCCCCAGTGTGTGTAGCCATACGAACCAAAGATATCATAAGGGTCGGGGATTCTCGTATACCCTTCACCATCCATGATACATTTATACAAGTATAACTTAGGGGATTCCAGTATACAACACAAGTATATGGTCACCATTACCAATCCTAATGTCAGAAAACATGAGTTTCTAGTATCCGTCCATCGGACTCATACCTTCACGATTAGCTATCACAACGTGCCATTATTTCTTAATTAAAACCTTGTGCATACAACCAAACGACCAATTTCATGTACTAATAACAAAGAAATTATGAAGTGGTATCATCATACTAACTATAGCTTGAAAGTAACGTCATTAGACAATACTTAAGGATTCCAATGTACTCCGTAGTTTCTATTAATAAAATAACTTATGGATTCGTGTAACCCACAAGGTTTTTCATTTAAACCAAAACCATGACCACCAAGGCCTTACCATTTAACCATTTAAACCATCCAAAACAACTTTAAGTTCCATTCCATACTATGCAATTTAAAGTTTTCAATGAAAGTCCAACTATGTAATAAATCCATTCTAATAGAAATTGTATTACATGTTGAGGGCATATAGTTTCCAAAACCAAAACCAAGTACTAATTGATCATTCCCATGAAACCACAAGTCCTAACCATAAACATAACATGAAAACCATAACAACATGGGAAAAAATTATCCAACCATTAGTAACAAAAACCCCCAACACATATTTCAAAACCCAAACAATACAACAATAATTCTATGAGAACTATCCATGAAAATATGATTTTAGTTTGACCAATGAAGGAAGAGTAACATGACTTAGATAATAAAGAAGACGGAGAGGTTTTCTCTTAAAAGACCCTAATTTAATCACCTTGAACCCTAGCCTCTTTATTGAACCGAAATCTTGAGAGAGATTCGAGAGTGTTTAAAGTGTTTTTGATTGAGAATAATAGGGTAAAAGAAGTCCCAATAGTGTTTTAACTCACGAGGTAAAAAGAAGTTAAGAGGGGAAATATCCAAAATACCCTTAGCTTAAAAGTTGAAAAATGAACGCAGATGGGTACGTTTGGGCACCTCACTCGAACCCCATCAGATGAGTAGTACCCCTAACTCATACCCTAGACAGTATTGCAAGGGATTGACACTACTAACTATATGATTTTCCCTACTCTTCTCGTAGCATATCTATATGACTTGTCTTGAGTCTAGTCTTACCTTGGACAGTGAATGACCTACCACACACTAATTATCATAGGACTTAGGTGACTAAGTCATACCCACATAATACGACTAGTAAGCTTGAGTCATATGATGTCCAGGGAGTTCAAAACTCAAGAAATGTCTAAGGATAAAAATCCCAGTGTATTAATTACCCCCCCCCCCCCACTTAGATCTTTCATCCCTGAATGATGGAACAAGGAAGTACAAGAATGATTTACACCCCTAGACGTCTCTACTCCTACCCTTAAGACAGAAAACAAGGATGCAAGAAAATTAATCTTTTCTTTATCTAAGTTAGAAAACAAAGATGTTCTGAAGAACACATACCTTCCGAACGAATTGTCAGAGTAGAAAAAGGGAATAGATACTTGGACTTCATGTCCTCTTCCACTTCCCAAGTAGACTTTTCCACATTATGGTTCCTCAATAAATCTTTTATTGAGGCGACATCCTTGGTTCGCAACCAACGAACTTGATGATCAAGATCTCAATTAGGATCTCTTCATAAGATAGGGAATCCAAAATACCAATATACTCGGTAGTCACAATTTGCGATGGATCACCAATAAACTTTCTCAATATAGAAACGTGGAATACCGGGATAATGGAGCTCAAACTAGTAGTCAATTCCAACTAATATACCATATTACCAACCCTTCTTACAATTATATAAGGACCCATATATCGGGACTAAGCTTCCCCTTTATCCCAAACTGCATCACTCCCTTCATGGGAGACACCTTTATGAACACCCTTATCTCCTACCTCAAACTCTAAGTCCCTTTGCCTCACATCCACATCAGAATTTTGGAGACTTTGGGAAGCTTTAATCCTATCTGGAATCACCTTCACCTATTCCATATCTTGGTGAACCAAATCGACGCCAAACATATCCACTTTATCAACCTCAAACCACCTAATTGGAGAACTACATCGCACATCGCACAAGGCCTCAAACGGAGCAATTTCAATGCTAAAGTGGTAGTTATTAATGTAAGTAAACTTGACAAGAGGTAAGTGTTCAACCCAATTACCACGATAGTCAATCACACACACACGAAGCATATTATCCAATGTCAGAACAGTACTCTCTGCTTACCCGTCTGACTACTGGTGAAAAGCAGTACTCAGACTTATTTTAGTCCCCAACCCTTTCTGAAATGGCCGCTAAAAGTTAGAGCAGAACTGCATAACACGACTACAGATGATAGAAATAGGTACCCCATGAAACTTCACAATATTTTGAAGTTATAACCTTGCATAATCTGCAATCGAAAAGTTTGTCCTCAATGGACAAAAGTAAGCTGACTTTTTCATCCTATCCACAATGACCCAAACCGAATCAATTGGTTCTGATACCGAGGAATACCGGTAACAAAATCTATGTTTTTACTTCCCAATTTCATTTAGGCAGCTCAATTTCTTGACACTGTCCTTTGGGCCTCATGTGCTCAACTTTCACTTGTTGACACAGTATGCACTTGGCCACAAAGTTGGCCATATCTCTCTTTATATTGTTCTATTAGTACATCTCCTTAAGGTCATGATAAATTTTTACTAAATAGGGAAGAACAACATAGCGCGACTAATGCGCCTTAGCCAAGATCCTCTCTTGCAAACCATCTACATTAGGAATACATAATCTCTCTTGGTACCGCAAGGCACCATCACCACTAATATCAAAGTCCATTATATTTTTCCCACCTACATCACCCTTGATACTCATCAAGACAAGATCTAACAATTATTTCTCCTTGATCTCAGCACCAAGAGACGATCGTACCACTTCCTACACAAACACACCATCTTTCTCAGAGTCCAAAATTCAAACTCCAAGGTTAGCCAAATGGTGAATGTCCTTCACCAACTCCTGTTTCTCCTTATCTACAAGAGCTAGACTCCCCATGAATAACGTGCTAATAGATTCAACAACCACATTAGATTTACCTAGGTAGTGAAGACTCATATCATAATCCTTGAGAAGCTCAGCGTCTCCTTTGCCTAAGGTTAAGCTCTTTCTGAGTATCCAACTCTTATGATAAGAAAATATATCCACATGCACCCCATACAAGTAGTGACGCCAGATTTTCAATGCAAACACCACTACTAGAAATTGTAAATCATAAGTCAAATAAATCCTCTCATGAACCTTCAAATGTCTAGAGCATACTATCACCTTTCCATGTTGTATCAGAACATAACTAAGTCTCTTACGAGATGGATCATAGTAGACCATAAACCCATCTATTCCCTTCAGACAAAGTCAAAACCAGAGCCAAAGTCAGCTTATCCTTCATCTTTTCAAAACTCCCCTCATAAGCATCAAACCACAAGAACTTTACCTTCTTCTGAGTCAACTTAGTCAAAAGGACAGTTATAGTCGAAAAACATTCCACAAACCTATGTAGTAGCTAGCTAAACCCAAGAAGCTCAAGAAGTCAGTTAGATTTATGGGTCTAGGCTACTTCTTCACCACGACAACCTTGTGTGGATCCACCATGATCCCTTCACTAGAAATAATATGGCCTAGAAAAGTGACAACGTTAAAAAAACTCACATTTTGAGAACTTGGCATGCAACTGCTGCTTTTTTAAGTTCTGCAACACCATATGGAGGTGATCAGTATAATCCACCACACTCTTAGAATACATTAGGATGTTATCAATAAAGACAATGACAAACAGATCTAGGAACTAACGAAAGATCCTATTTATTAAATCCATAAATACTGCAAGGGCATTAGTCAAACCAAACGACATCACTAAGAATTCAAAATGTCCATATAGGGTACAAAAGACAGTCTTAGGGATATCCACATCCCTAATCTTAAGTTGATGATACATAAATGAAGATTAATTTTGGAGGAAAACTTAGCACCCAAAAATTGATCAAAAAAACCATCTATTCTTTGAAGTAGATACATGTTATTAAATGCCACCTTATTAAAATGTCGGTAATCAATGAACATCTGAAGGGAACCATCCTTCTTACGCATGAACAACATCAGTGTACCCCAAGGGGACATACTAGGATGGATGAAACTCTTATCTAAGAAATCCTTGAGTTGCTCCTTAAGCTCCTTCAACTCAGTTGGAGCCATTCTATATGGGGGAATAAAAATTGGATGAGTGTCAGGAATAAGATCAATACGAAACTCGATCTCCCTATCAGGAGAAACACCAGAAAGGTCATTAAAGAAGACCTCAGGAAATTCATTTACCACCAGGACGAAATAAAAAGAAGGACCCTACGAGTTAGAATCTTTAACTTGGACTAGATGATAGAGACACCCATTAAATATTAGTGTCCAAGCTCTAATATATGATATAAACTCCCACTTAGGAGCTAAGAAACTACCCTTCCACTTAATAACTGCCTCATTGGGTAATTTGAAGACAACCTTATGGGTTAGAAAAACTAGACATGCATAGCACAATGTAACAAATCCATCCCTAATATGAAATCAAAATCCACCATATCTAACTTAAACATATCCACAAAAGTTTCTTTACTCCTAACAGATACCACACACCCTCTATAGACACTTTTAGAAATAACAGAGTCACCTACTTAGGTAGAAATAGAAAAAGTGTCTGAAATAACCTTAAGACAAAAATCAAATTATAAAGCCACAAATGGGGTCATATAAAATAGAGTGGACCCCAGATCAAGTAAATAATACACATCAAGAGAAAAGAGTTTCATTGTACCAGTCATGACATCAGGCGATGCCTCAAACTCTTATTAGGTAGTGAGAGCACAGACAGTTGCAACCAGTACCAAAAAAAGATGGTGCATCTTTTGGTGCTGAGGCTGATGATGAAGCAACTCAAACCTTTTTTTCCCTAGAGGCGAACTTACCAATAGGACAGGTTCAGAGCAAGTTTTCTGGATGACCATAGTTGAATCACTTGTCTATCCCCTCATCACAAAATCCCTAGTACAATCAACCACAAAATCTGCAGAAAGAATATAATGGAGCTAACTGGGACCTACTAGCCTAAGATTGGGCACCCTGTGACCTAAAGTTATTTCCACCTTGGAAACACTTGTCACCTAATGTCTTTGGGTAGTGAGCACTAGCCTTTGAGTAAGACCTAGAGTTGCCCAACTTGTTCCTGGGCCATTTTCCCCCATCCCTACCACTCTGCTATTAGCTACACCCTTCTCAGGAAACCTAAACTTCCTGCCCTTCCTCCCCACTATTTAAGATTGCTTCTTCTTCTCTTACTTTAACTATTGTATGTACACAACCAACCTTAAAATATCTATATCTTTGATCAATAAGGCAACCTTACTCTCCAAGATCAACTCACAAGACAATCCTGATGTGAACTCTCTTATCCTATCTTGTATATTAGACACCATCTCCAGAGAATACCGAGATAACTGGTGAAACTTCAAGGCGTACTCATTGATTGACATCTTTCTTTGTCTCAAATTAAAAAAATCCTCTACCTTTGCTTCTCTTAACTCCTGAGAAAAGAAGCGATCCAGGAAAGCATTAGAGAAATCCTCCCTTACAACTGACTCATCACCGTCACCCCTCACTTGATCCTATTCTTTGTACTATTGGTATCCTATGTCCATTAATTTATAGGATGGAAACTCTATACCCTCATTGTTTGTGGAATGCATAATTTAAATTTTTTTCTCTATCTCATCCAGAAAACCCTGAAGTTCCTTCTCCACCTTAACACCAGTAAAGGTCGGAGGACCCAACCTTATGAAATGGCCAACACTTGTGGCATCAAAATATAGAGTAGCAGATATAGCACGCTCAGCCTGAGAAGTTACTAAGTGAGACAATATATGAATTGACTGAAGAAACTAATCATTCATCATGTAGCCTGGAGAGCTTACGGAGGACTAGAGGGAACTAGTGGAACTATAGAACATTCAAAACCGAACCCCTAGATCAGGTTTTGACCCCATAAGTAGAGCATGTCCCATCATCATCGTCCCCAGTTGGGATAGAGGAATTTTTGTAAGCATCATATCATTGAGGTATGATCTAAAAAGAGAAAAAAAAAGTAGAGAATAATTCAGGACCTTCAACTCTACAACTTGAAAAAAGAACATAAGAAAGAGAAAAATTCCTAAATGCCTTGTAGCCTCTCCCTTATAAGTGCGGCGCGCTACACACCTTTAAAAAAGGATCTACTCAACATATTTTTGTGGACTCTAAAGTTACCATAAACCTAGGGCTCTAATACCAATCTGACATAACCTGAATTAGGCCTAGTCGTGTTGGGTGCCTCAAGCCCTACTCGTGACCAGAGACCACCCCCAACCACTAACCATTACCGCCCTACACCTTATATTAAATGAATTCCAAACATATAACAAGATAGAATAGAACAACTATAAATCAAATATATCAAAATGGTGTCAGCCTTAATACCAATACAATTTCTAGGGCTGACACCAATACTGACACCGCCCATGCCTGTAGTATTCACACAAAGCCTCAATTCGAAAGTAAAACAATATCCAATCGAGACATGCCCCCGACCATAGCTGAACAAATTGTCCAAGAAATAACCAAAATATGTAGAGAAATCCATAACATGAAATGGTGCCTTCAAAAATAAGGAAGTTCACCACTTCAATCTGACAAAAGTTGTCCCCAAATCAAGCCAATGAGCAAGAGGAGAAGTATGGAAAGTTTCTATGTCAAATGGGGATATAGTTCCCGAAAAAGGCTTAGCGGTTGAACACTAGCATACAATAAGGAGTAAGAATAAAATAATGCCAACATTTAAAACTAAGTAAATAACCACGTGCAATCACATTCATACATATATATGTATGTATATATATATATGTATGTATGTATGTATATAGGGAAAAAGCATAATTTCCCCCCCATACTATATAAGAAAAGTCTAAGCCACACCTAAATTATATAAGTGACCTATTACACACCTTAACTATATAAAAGTGATATTATTACCTCCCCGCGACCCCCATTCTAAGGCGTGTGTGTTACACTTATTTTAGGCGCGTCCAGCCTATTAAATAACAAAAGTAAACGGCTAAACACATTAAGGGAAAATGCATCGTTTCCACCCCAAACTATAGTCAAAAAGTCAAATCCACACCTAAACAATATAAGTGACCTATTACACACCTTAACTATAAAAAAGTGATACTTTTTACTGACGTGGCAACGCGTGTAAAACACTACACCACATGCAAGTGGTGGTAGCCTGACAGGGTGTAAATAGTTTCACTTTTTTATAGTTTAGGTGTGTAATAGGTCACTAGTATAGTTTAGGTGTGGCTTCGATATTTTGGGTATAGTTTGGGGTGGAAACGATGCCTTTTCCCTATGTATATATATACATACATACATATATATATATACATACATACATACATATATATATAATCCATGACCGAAAAGGGATCTTGGTTTAGCATACATTTAAAATCTTTAACCAAGGTTTGTGTATATAAATTGTCCTAAGACTACCCACGAGCTATATGGGTACAATATTACCCCTTAATGGGCCCTAATGCGTGTAGCCGCATGAACTGGAGATATCATAGGGGCCGAGGATTCCCGTGTACCCTTCGACCTCCATGATACCTATATACAAGTATAACTTAGGGGACTCCCTTGTACCCCACAAATATATTATCATCATGACCAATACTCAGATTGGAAAATATGAGTTTCTAGTGTCCCTCCATCGGACTCACACATTCACGGTTAGCAATCACAACCTGTCATTATTTCCTAATTAAAATCTTTAGCACACATCCAGACCACCAATTTGATGTATTAATAACCAAGGCATTATGAAGTGGTATCATAACACCAACTATAGATTGTGAGCAACGTCACTAGCCAACACTTATTGACTATCATTTATCCCATAGTTTCCATTATTAAAATCACTTGGGGGATTCCTATATACCCCCACAAGGTGTTTTATTTAAACTAAATCCATGGAAACCAAAGCCTTACCATTTAACCATTTAAACTATCCAAACCAAATTTAAGTTCCATTACTATATTATGCAATGCTAATTTTTTAGTGAAAGTACATCTATGTTACAAAACCATTCTTATAGGCATTTTATAAAACATATTGAGGGCATACAGTTTCCCAAAAAAAAACCAAGTACCAATTTACCATTTGCATGCAACCAAAATTCCAAACCATAAATATAACATGAAAACCATATGTAAAAACATGGGAAAACATTATCCAACTATTAACCAAAACCCCAACACATATTTAAAAACCCAAATCATACAATAATAAAACTATGAAAACCATCCAAGAAAACATGATTTTAGGTTGAAGTAACAATGAGAAAGGAGTAACATGCCTTAGATACTAAGGAATACAGAGAGATTTGCTCTTGAAAATCCATGATTGAATCACCTTGAGGAAACCCTAGCCTCTTTCTTGAACCAAAATCTTGAGAGAGATTTAAGATTGTTTAAAGTGTTTTTGATAGAGAATAATAGTGTAAATGAAGTCCAATAGCGTTTTAAGTCGTTAGGTTAAAAAAAGTTAAGAGGGAAATGTCCAAAATGCCCTCAGGTTAAAAGTTGAAAAGAGAACGTAGATAGGTATGGTTTGGGCACCTCCCTCATACCCTATCATATGAGTAGTACCCCTAACTCGTACCTTAGATAGTATCTCAAGTGCTTGACACTTTTAATAATACTATTTGCACTACTCTTCTCGTATTATCTCCATACCACTCATATGGAGTCTAGTTGTACCTTGGACAGTGAATGAACTACCACACATGATTATCATATGATGTGGGCTACTAAGTTGTTCAAAACCTAGAAAATTTCTTAGGTTCAAATTTTAGGTGTTTTAGATATGTTCTCACTTCCACTTGGAAATGGGTAACCTTTGAAGTAAACCACCAGGTCTCATATGCTTGGCGTTTACTTGATGACAACATAGGTAATGTGCCACAAAATCCGCTACATCACACCTTATACCACCCAGCTAGTAATGCTATCTCAAATCTCAATACATCTTAGTCACACTAAATGAATAAAATATTTGGAATAATGAGCCTCCTCCAAGATCAACCTAATCCAATCACCCACTCTCAACTCACAAACTCTAACCTCAATCATCAAAAAACCATCTGCATCAAGAGAGGCAGGCTTATCCTCACCACTCAACACCTTATCTCAAATCAACCTCAATCCAACATCATAAAATTAATGATCTAAAATTTTCTCCATCAAAGAAGACCTAGCCTCGACAAATACCAAAACATGCCCAAGTGTTAAAATATCAAGTCTAACCATCTGGTTAGCTAAAGAATGAACCTCTAAGTCCAAAGGACTATGAAATACCCTAGGTGTTGGTCTCTAAGAAATCCCAGAGCTTTGAGATTACTGCCCAAGTTACAACTAAAGTTACAAGTTGTATAGTGTCTATATGGGTCTTTAAGGCCCAAACATAGCCAGACCAGTTTGCTAGCCTGATGTTTCTATTGTGGCTATTACTGATCACACCTAAGCTATACCTTTTATCTGAATATATGCAGTCATTGTCAAATATAGTAATAAAATAAAGGTTGGGGTTGAATCTGAAGGGAATACATGGAATTGGGGCTATTACTTATTGTAATCAACGGTCAGAACTGGAAAAGTAAATTGTAGTGACAATAAAGAACAAGTAAATAATATTAGCTCTGGTTTTAATTTAGTTGTAGAGAAATACAAGGGTTGTGTTCCCCCTGTTTTCTAACTCAGCAAGCTTTACATGTTTAATCTAGCTATGTAACTTCTATGCACATAGAGTCTGGTAAGATAGGTATCACCAACTGCCTCTCGGCACCATTTGATAAATTTCACTCATCTCTTCTCAATCTCAGAGTGTTACATTAATACTCCTTACCTTAGACCCCAGCTATAACTCTCTACTCTCGGTCTCAAGTTGATTATATAAGAGTTAACTGGCTTAAGAAGATAGTATAGTCCATCAACCCCACATGCCCATTGTGGTTTCCTTTTCCCAATCTCTACCTCCATTTCAAGTTCGTAGTGAATATAGGCTAGATCCTAACGTGTGCACCCATTAAGAAATCAATAAAAGCAAAGAAAACCCTAATAAATGCAACAATAATAGTCTAGAAGTATTGAATATTTCCCCTACTTTATTATATGGCCAGGGTTCCCACAACCCTAGATAAGGGAGATTAGTCACTCATGCTAGTGTAACGATTAAAAGAATTCATATTTGAAGACATTCAACAATCACACAATATCAACAACTAAAAAATCAAAATCTCTTACTTAGTAAAAACCGAAATCAATAAAAAATAATTCCAAGACTAAAGATGGATCTTAGAATCAAATATATGTTTGTAAGTATCAAGAGTATGTAACCTTTACTATAAACACATAAATGGTATTTATAGTACATGAGGAAACCCTAAAAATCAAAGCCCGAATGAAAAAGGACAAAAAGGGTCAGTGGCCACTTACTTGGACCACATGTGGTCAGTATGTAAACATAGGATAGTGCTATAAACATTTCTTGCACTGTTCAAGACTTTTTGTACTTACCTTGACCACATGTGGTCAACAAGTACTACATGCGGTCCACATGTAGACATAGGTAAGTGCTAGAAATTTTTCTTCAGCTCCTGCACTCTCGGAATCTTTAATTCTGGTACTTACCTTAGTCACATAAAGAAAAAAGGTACTACATGCAGCTGACATATAGATAGAGGTAAGTTCTAGCTCTTCTAATTCCTGTAACCAAGCTTCTAGACTTCATCTTATGGTATATGCTTTGGTCACACATACCCGGTAAATGCCATAAATGCCTAAAATTGCTCAAGTTTCATATTTTTAGTGAAATTAGCATCCAAAACCTAGTTTGTTGCAAAATATACTAAAAACACATCATATCTAATAAAACAACCTAAGAAACTTGCATATTTTCATAGTTTTAACCGTCAAAAGTACTAAATCTCTACAGCACATCAACACCATCAACATAGAACTTTTCCATGTCCTCAGGTAACACAACAAAACAAAATAAAACAAAACAAAACATGGAGCTTAACTAGGAGAATCTAAGCTATCCAAGGCAATCAACAACACTTTAAGCTCAAACCACAATACCCTCTCCTATTTAAACCTTTCTAAAATAATTGTGTTTAAATATGAAGAATAACAATGTGACACACTGGGGTCAAGGTATGGCATTACATTATCAACAGACAATCGTTCATGTATATACAAGTTACACTACCCAAAATAAGTAAGCGGCTAGCAAAATGACTTATGTGCCCTCACAACAAAGAATATCCACTCACTCCTATGAAATAATGCATGTCAATGCAGGTCAATCAAGAGATACTCACACTCAAAAGAGAAGTTTCAATCAATGTACATCAAATACCATAGGCTTGCCGTTATTTTCTTCACATTAGTTTTCGGACAATCAAGTTAGGATTACTGTAAGACTTTATTAGGCTTGTAATATAAGTTTGGGGGTTGGTATGGAACATTTAGATATCGAGTCACTAAGCCTACTTGGTGCTACACTAACTTTGGGGTCCACTCCTTAATTATCTTTCTTTTTATTCTATTCTTATTTCTCCCTTTTTAATCTTTATTGCACATTCAGGTTGGGTGTGATCTTTATTCTTTCTTTTTTAATTTTTTCATAATTTTTCTTTTATTTTTCTACCACACCCATCTCTACTATCCTTTTTCTCTCATTATACCCTTCTCCATACCTATTTTACCTTACACACCCCTATGAAAACACCCTCAACCTAGCTGATTTGCCTGAGTTGAGGTGCATAATAACCAAGCAGGAACGGCCCAAAAATAGGTTATAGCAATATAAATGGAAAGGTGAAAGGTGTAACAAGAAAAATAGGCTATAAGGCTAAAACTTAGTAATCAAGGGATGAAATTCACACATGGAAGGTCATTTAGGCTAAAAATGGACTAACATCAAATACAACCTATGATCCTTTCCTAACCAGCTATCCTACAACCTAGGCAAGACTAACTGAGCATGTTCAAGATTTTACACACAAAGGGAACTAATTTGAATCTCTCACACACATGGAATAGAGTCAATTTTAAAAGCGAATACCTATTTGGTTCATGCAAGTGCTAGAAAATGATTATAATGTCCCTAATCCTAATTCCATAATAATATCCACACTGCTCACAAATATATACATTCACTTAGTTCTAAAACAAAAGTTTTGAGGGATACCATTTTTCTCAAAAATCAATCTAAAACATGACAACTTTCCTAAATATTAAAAAATCCTCTAATTTCACAAAACACAATACAATATGACACAAAAACACTATACAAAACAAATTTTACCCTAAACATGTTGGTGCTACAACTATTCCACGATCGATAAAAAAAGAACCATAAAAACAAAAACTTGCGGAGGTTATGGTATACCACACCCACTTTTAAAAGACTGCACACTGTCTACAACACACTAAAATAATATAAAATAAAGGAAATTAGGACATACTTGGGGTACACTAAGCGTTCGTGTTATGATCGTCCCCAAATAGGGGTATCTCCACTAGTGGAGGTGGTTGTGGTGGTGGGTGGACTACTAGAAGATGCACTCACTGCTATTTCAGCATTAATAACTATAGACTCCACCGACTCATGTCTAGCCATTTTCAAGGCCTGGTCATATGGGATCCAGATTCCTCATGTGTCTTCTCTTGGTCCTACTTATTGGGACCTCTTTACCATCTTTCGTAAATAAATCAAAGTTTCTAGGCCCATGCGGAGGTGATATCTTAACCACTGGGGGTATTACTGGAGGAGGGAATGTCATATGGATCTTTATGAGAGAGTGTACTTTTGTGCACAAGGTATCTACCCCATCCCTTATATGGCCTAGATTTGGCATCTCAATTTCTACAAGGGCTACAACATATATCTCAAAATCTTTAATAAGTGCCTATAAATCACCACGTAAATATGACATAGCAGCTCTGTATGTAACATCCCATCTAGCCTCTACTATCTCTATACTTGTCCGGACCCATGGATGGATTTTCCCATATAGAGTTTCCACCTCGATCTCAACAACCTATAACTAAGTATTTGTGGCTATCTGACTGTCCACTAAGCTTAACAAGAACTCATGAGATATCATATTCATACCTGTCGCAGCAGCTGGAGTAGATGGGTGAGAGAACCTTAAAGATACGCCAACTATCTCAGAGGTAGAAGTCGGGGATGATGTGGATATCACTAGGGTCTCCTTACCCTATGTACTAACCCAAAGGTCTCTCTTTTATTCTCTATCATAAAATCTATACCTACTTCCATATTCTCTCTCTAAACCTCACTAGGATTCGTAGTTATTGATGGGTCCTCAAAATGGGCCAGAGGTACTATAGCAGAACCACTAGGTCTTTTGGAAAGGGTCAAGCATGTCGAATCCTTCATTGCCTTTGTCTGTGAAAAGGCTATCACCTATACTCTATCATCAACTCCCATTATCTCTGGTACACCGATATCATCACACAATCTCTGAATAAGAAAAGAAAATGACAAATTCCTCAACTCTCTATAAGATATATTAATAATAATATGACGGAGGATAGCTGCAAAGTCAATATCATACCAGACATCATACAAGCAATTATTGTGGCTCCCTCTCAAATTAATGCATTATCTGAAGCAGTCAGGAATAGTCTATATCTGATGAAAAACCACTAAAACTTAGCAGTAAAATTCAATGATACCTTTTTTATCATGCCCTGCCCCTCGATCCTAGAGGTCTTATCACCTAGTAGTAAAATTTAGTCGGTGATCCAACTAGCCATCTCAACTCTCTCATGTCTATTCTTAGCCTCCCTCAAAATAGTTCTATCATGTGTGATTCTCAATCTGAAGTCACACTCTGCTGTGGATACTGGGGTAATATAGTGTGGACCAAAGAGAACTCGACGGATAGTTGCTGCTGAAATATCAACACAGACCCCTTTCACCAAGGTCTACTCAAGATGTAGTTGCTTCTTATATCTTATCAAGATTATAGATCTGTGCATCGTAAGAATTACACTGGCATAATATGATGCATATAACTCTCATACCAAAGTTAGGCTATAAGAACTGAGTGGTCTAGTCGACCACTCAAACTAATAACGATCAAAGGATGCGTGCAACTGCGGTACTCTGCTCAACCCAGATAGCTCAATGATCCTCTCCTAAAATAAGCCTATTAGGTTGGCCGGTCTCCAAAATATTACTATCTATATCAAATATCATTCCCTCCACAAACCACCTCGGGTTATCCTCTCCAAGAGGTATCTCTGAGGTATGTGTAGGGGCAAAACTCTCCCTGCTATGTTGGTGCCTCCTTATCTAGAATTGGAACCTCATGGGAAGTCTTCCTTGTACCCTACTCAGACTGGGGTACCGCTGATGACTCCTCCTAAACTGCAATCTCAAATATATCCTCGGATCCCTCCTCAGATTGGGGATCCAGAGCTACACCCTGTGGAACTGTCTCATAATTTGTCTCATCATCATCATCATCATAACTCAGCGGATGAGAGTGTGGAGGTTATATCTTCGCCGATTTCATCATCGATTGGGCTAGAATTTCCTGGGCAACATGGACAACCTAAATAGTCTCAGTTCGAGACCTAGGTCGGGTAAAGACTAGCCTTCTTCCCTACAGTGAGTGCTCAAGAAACGTCTCTCCTATAGAGAAACAATAATAGTCTTAACTGTCTAGCGCACCTAGCCTCTAATCACTCTGCATATCACCCGGGTTGCAGTTACTCTAATCTATGTAATTGTGTACTCTTCCACTGATCCACTGGGATCAGGGGACTCATCCTATCCCCTCAATTCAACAACCTTCTTCTTAGTAGCTTTGGGTATCGTCTGTATCTAAAAAATCCAAGTGTTAGTATTAAACAAATAATGAGGGAATGCAAAGTTGAAGAAAAACTCAAAATTCTAAAACTTTAAATTTGTGCTCAATGTTCACACCCCTATAACTTATTCATAATATGAACAAGTCCAATGTAGACACATATACAATGAATCATAATTTTTTTATGCAAACTAACATGCCCAACTTTTGGTATTTCTCTACTTGTTCAAGTTCAACTTCCATTTAGGGCATAATCTTAGGGTTTAATTCAAAACAAAGTCCCACATAAATATTTTAGGCTACTTCAAGGCTCCTACACACAAGAATGATTGTTTCTTTGTATTTTCATGAAAATAAACATATCAACTTGCTTGTTTAACAATTAGATCAGGATAATACTATTAGGAGCTAAGAAAGTTACCCCTTTTTTTGAGAACTTGGAAGTGAACTATGAACAAGTAAATAAAAACCCATGGTTGAATTTGTATTTATCAATTAATGATAAGTTGGCACCCCAAATAAGTCTCAATTTTGTCCTTGCTAAAGTGTGGGAACATGGGTAGTTTGATATTTTTAGAGGGAATTTGAGTTTCTTTAATAGAATAAAATTTTAAGGATTTGAATAAGTTATAAATGAGTTAAGGTAGGCTTAAATAGAAAGAGGGGGTGGGGGATTAGGTCTTATTTAAGCATGTGTGGGCCAAAAGTTTTAAATAGAAATTGGCCCCACTATTTTTGCCACTTGCATCTGCCATGTTGATGGTTGGCAAATTTACCACTGATTTACATCCAAATTTGTGTACACTTCTATGGATAAATGGTGTCAATAAATTCACTACTTTCCATGTTTTGTAGGTTCACAGGTGAATGGAAACAAACTAGTGGAGTGAGATAAAAAGGGATCAAAAAGGGCAAAGTAATGCAAAAGATAGAAAATTGGGAGCAAAGACTAATCCTTAATTACCACAATCGCGGTTTGAGGGTCGCGATCATGAAAAGGAAAGATCAATCAAGGTTGGTGATCGCGATAGGCTCATCATGATCATGAATAAGAAATGGTGATCCCGATCGCGCGGCCAAATGTCCAGGGGCACTATTATAACTTCAAGTAGCTGAATCCAAAATTCTCTATAGGGTGAAAACCCTTTTACTTTTAGGGATATATTTAATTAGAATTCAAGTTTTGTCATTGTAAAAACCCTACTAAATTGGGAAATATTATTGTGGTTAATTTTACAAGGATTTTAGTTGAAATTGAAGTTGAGTTTGAGAATATCTTGCTTAGCCTCCTCAATGGAAGCTTTGAATGCCAATTTATATATATTTCTTCTTTAAAAGTTCATGAATATCTAAACATCAATCTTGTGATTATATTGCAAATATTTGTGGTTTTTGATTGATAGTTTAGATTCTTGGTTAATGATGTTGGGTCCACTAATACTTGATTGTTGAATTGGAGTTTGTGGGTGAAAGTCCCAAATTCCTAAAATCCTACATCATCCTTGAAAAAGTGTTGTTATTCCTTTATATCCCATACCATCCTTGAAAGTGGGATATGCTTTACAAGTATTTGTGAATAATAATTTGATGTTAGCTTATTTCTTTACACTGTCTTAGAAATTAGCCTAGATTGTGAATTTGCTATGTCTTGGGCATCTTCCTAGAAATAAGGATTCCCCATTGAGGTTTTGGGTTGATTTTATTGCCTCTCCCATCAGATATTCAAAAGAATCCATTGGTGGTATTTTTGGTGTTTTGTTGAAAGACTAACTCCAAAACCTCTTACCTAGCCTACCCATATATTCATTGACTAGAATTTGAATATGACTATCATGTAACCATGTATTATTTTCCCCTAGGAAAACATAATCCCAGAACCATTATCCTATTTGAATTTCATCTACAATTGTTGCTCTAAAACCATACCCCCCCAATTTTAATGTATGTCTTACTTTATGTTTACATTGCAGCTAAGTACTTAGTAACTTTTAACATGCATAAGATTCGAATAATAATCACATTCCTTGTGGATTCTACTCCAACTCAAGTTGGGTTATTATATTTGACAATGATTGTTCTGCATCAAAATTATGATATAGATGAGCGTGATCAAAATTATGTCGTTGTCGAGGAGTGAAACTTAGTTTTTGCTTGTGTGGTGTTAATAGTGACATTGGGTTTACTCATAGTGTGTGTTACATACTTTGGTTTCTGTTTTTTTTTTCTTTATAGGTAATTTCAATAGTGTCCACGACACAATGAGTAATAAAGCAAGTAATGTTGGGACCTTGATGGGCTCCTTAATGTTGAAGACCATATCCATAATGCAGGGCATGCTAATGCCATCCGAATCACACCAAATGAAGGGAAGAAGGTCTTCCTCATAACAAGTGTGATGTTACACATTTTTTAAATAAAAGGACTCTCTGGGGTCAAGCCCATGAAGACCCAAACTTGTATCTGAAAAATTTTGTGGAAGTGTGTGCCCCGTTTGACATTTTTCACATCTCACAAGAGTCCATATGGTACGCCTCTTCCCATTTTCCCTAATGGGTGACATGGTGTTGTGAATAAAGTCCCTTCTTACCGGATCAAAAACATCATGGGTTGAGCTTACCGATACTTTCCTAAATCTTTATTTCCTACAATTAAAGATGTTGCAACTGCTGGACGAAATCATAAACTTTTGCAAACACAATGGGGAGCCTCTATATGAAGTTTGGGAGAGATTTAATGAAAATATTGTGCAATGTCCTAACTATGAGGTACCATATAATAGGCTCCTACATATCTTTTATAGGGAATTGGACCAACTAAACAAGACCATGGTTGACAATAAAGCTAGTACGTCATATGTGAGATTTTCATATGGTGTGACTTCAACTATGCTTGAGCAAATCACAAAGAAAAATTGGGGGTAGCACACTCGGGATACCGAAGTTTCCAGGGGTTCTCCCACCACCTTAATTGTGAATAAGGATTAAAGGAAGAAAGAAAAAAAAAAGGGAGTGAAACATGGAGAAAATGATGACACAATTAGACCTCCTTACCAAGCATGTAATATATGCACCCATAAAAATGATAAATGTTATGGCATCCAAAGGATATGTGAAAGACTAGGCCAAAAGGCTTGATTAGGAAATTAGATACTTTCCAAACTACTCGAGGGGTTCCCGCCCAACCTCTCAAAGGACAGGTAAGAACCAAGGTTGGACCGATTGTGATCAAGAAAGAAAATAGCCTGATAGATATATAGATTATGATTGGAGGGATAAGGAAGGGGAGTATGATACGTATGTTCCCCCATGATCGAGTGAAGATTAAAAATTCAAATCATGAGGATCTAGAAAATTTCAAATCCTAGGATGTGCTTTCTAGAACCTTGATGAGAGTAGAAAGAACGAACAACATATTTCTAGAATTAAAAGGAGACTTTTCTCAAATCAACCAAATAGTTGTATTACACTCCGCTTCAATCAAGCGATTGGAGAAAAAAATTTGTCAAATCTCAACCACACTCAATTCTATGCTTGGGTGGCCTCCCTAGTGATACCGATGGTAAATAAAAAAATGATGCTCAAGTCTTAGGAATTATCACCCACAGTTGTAAATAACTTGGTGCACAAGAGGTTGAGGTCAAATATAAGTCTCATAATGTGCAAATAAATGCAAAGAAGAAGCATGTGATTGAGTTTTATGATGAGTCTCCAAAGTCTTAATAAGGTGATGGTCAAGAATAAATAATAATTGAAGAGATGGTTTATTAGGAGGGATTTCCTAAATTAGTTAAGGGTGATGAACCGCAATGTCACCCCCTAGTCTTCACTGAAAATCCCTCCTCTTTTTTAATCCAAGACTCAAGAAAAAAGAGGAAAGTGTCAAATTCAAGAATTTCCTCGTCAAGCTAAGCAATCTTTCAAATAATAGCCCATTGCTAAAAGTTATTCAAGAAATCTCAGCATATGCTAAGCTAATGAAGACATTGATGTCCAAAAATCTCCTTGTTGATGGTGAAACCATTAAAGTTACCCATGAGTGTAGTGATATCATGACTAGTGCTATGGCGAAAAAGAAATAAGAGCCAGGAGCCTTCACAATCCCTTGCACCATTAGGACAAAAATTTGAGAAAGCCGTGTATGACCTTGGTGCAAGCATCAATCTCATGCCATATGAAATCTATCAAAGACTTTGTTTG
The DNA here is from genome assembly GCA_030864215.1 of Capsicum pubescens. NCBI lineage: Eukaryota > Viridiplantae > Streptophyta > Magnoliopsida > Solanales > Solanaceae > Capsicum > Capsicum pubescens. The sequence continues at coordinate 243,157,468 of CM061542.1, forward strand.
AAAACTCCTTCTCCTACAATAATGAGATTCTTGATCGCGTATCGCTCTAGTAAGAAACTGTTTGGAGTATTTTATGATGATTTGGTCAAGGTTGATCATTTTATTTTGCCAACAGACTTTGTGGTCCTAGATTGTGAAATTTACCAAGAAATACCCATTATTATTTGGAGAGATTTTTTGGCAACCGGGAGAGAAATTGTTGATCTGGACTAAGGGGATATAAAATTTCAGGTTATAAATGATGAGGTTTCCTTTTTGGTGTGTAAAACTGTGAAACAACCAATGGAACTACATTGGTGTTTATCGTTGATGTAGTGGACATAAGGTGGATGATGGGTACCTCAATGATCCAACTTGAAAGTTGAGAATGTAGTGCCGCATAGAAAATATGTATTTAACAAGTTATTCAAGCTCCTAATTAACCCAAAAGACTCACTTTGATGATTTCTCACTCTATTAGGGTTTAGAGCTCCAGAGGGAAGCATAAAATGGAAAAGATTAGTAGAGTAGGTTTTATTTTTGTTTATGATTAATCCATGAATTTGTGATACTAGGAGATATTTTTAATAAGGTTGAAAAAGGGTAAGTGATATTCCTATGAGTAATAAACTGAACATGGGAAAATAAAGGACTAAAAATTTGGCCTCAGTTATTGCGATCGCAACACACATGCTACCGCTCGCAATTGATGTGTAACCTCCATTGCGGTCATGCCAATTTTAAAAATGAAACAACACCCCATTTTCCCCCCACACTCCTTTTAAATTTTCTCTCAATATACAACTAATTCTGAGAGTATTTTGGGCATCCAAAAGTGCATAAACATCCCCTTATATCTCTCAATCTGGTATGTTCTTCAAATTCTCTCTTTCATGCTTAGAAAAAATACATTATTTCACCCCTGAACTCATCCAAATAACTTACTTTAGAACCTAAACTACACGGACAATTATATACCCCCCTTAATAACTTTCAAGTGAATTTTACACCCCCTCAATAGCTGACGTGGCAAATTTTGTATATTTTAGCACGTAAATGACCAAAAAATAGTGGAACCCACTTTAAATTTTATATTTTTCATTACTTTCTTCTTCCTCACACCCCACCACTCCTTCTCTTATTCTTCCTCACACCCCACCACCCCTTTCTTTCTCCTTTATTCATTTTTTTTTACTTCAACCCACCAATAATATCCAATCACATATATAGAAACTATTTTTAAGAATCAAAATTTCAACATTATTTCTTTCTTTAAATTCTTACCCATGAATCATCTTCAATTAAATACAAAGAAAAATATTTCAAGAATCAAAATTCTAATGTTTTTTTCCACTCCTATCAATCAATCATCTCCAATTTCTCCTTCTTTAACAACCAACTCCCCACCCCCACCCTAATTTCTTCTCCTTCAATTATCAAATATGCCCCCCACCCTATTTCCAAGCCTGTTGACACCTAATTCTTTGAGCCCCGTTACTAATTAATCTTAAGTTTCTTTAATTTTTAATAAAATTAAAATATTTATTTCATCTACATAAATATGCTCTAAAATATTTATTTTAGATTAATTTTGTCATTTAAGTTACGATTATACTTTTTCGTATTTACATATGCGAAATTGTATAAATTTTGTTACTTAAATGAACATTTTAATAAAAATTGTACTATTATTGAGATTAATCTTGAAAATTAATTCAAATGGATAAAATGTTGATTTAATTATAATTGGTTCTTAAAAATAATTTTTTTTGGAGAAATATGTGTTTGATTTTTTTAAACTAAGAAATTCGAGATCAAATGGGTAGTTAATTTGTTTCAAGCTTTGATTAGATTTAGTTGACTTATTTAAATTGGCCATAATTGAAATCAAAATTGACATCAATTGAAATGAAATATGTCACTTGATATTTAATCTAGTTAACATTTAAATAAAGTTGACTAAAATTTTACCTAATTCAGCCATTTAATAAACGACCAATTTTTCTACCCTTTTCATTCTAAAATTGGCCACAAAAGTAGCCTAAGAAAAGAAGACACCATTGAACCAACCCAATTTTTCTTACCTGACCTAGTCTGGCCCACCCTATTACCTTTCCCCTCCTTTAATCAAACAACGAGAAAAATGAAACCCAACACTTTCAACAACTTCCAACAACAACGTACAACTTATGTAAAGAAGAAAAATTGACCCACCTCTTCTCTAGACCGACTTCGACCTAACACAACCCTAATCTTCCTCTTCCCGCTTAAACTCACTTTCCCCTCTTTCAATTTGTGCACATCACATAACCCATACGTGGGTTCATACGAAGAGAGTCCAACAATATTCTAGAAAAATGCCGAAGTGATTTCCCCAATGGCCAATTCATACAATTTGTACATAATTAGTAGAATTTTATTAGTTTTTGAGAATAATTCATTTTTTTCCAATTCCTATTGGCCAACCCATTTCAAATTTCTCAAAAAAAAAAAAAACCTCAAAAATTGTTACAAGGATGAGGTGTAAAATCCTATCCTCATCCTAAAATTTGAAAGTATCTCATTTGAAATCCCAAAAATGATCCTCAATTTTGTTATTCTCACATCAATGGAAGTCTAAAATTGAATTAGCAATTCCTTCTATATAAAAGGTAACTTGGTAAGACGAAGGGGACAAGTTTCAACGTTTGGAAAAGCTTTGAGCATAGAAGAGTTGATATTTTAGTGAAAAATTTTCTTTTTCGTGAAGATCGTGGGCTAATCTAAGTTTTCGAGTTAAATGTTTTCCGGTGGTGGTCGTGACTTCGATGGAAGCCCGAAGTCCTATTTTGCCTCCCCGAAAGAGGTAAACACACATTTCCATTTTATTTTTTCATCGTTTCTTCTTAATTTCCTTCCTCGTAGTTGTAATTTATTTGTTGGGAATGTTTGTTGTAGCCAGTCTCGAAGGCCGTATGATTAGGTGATACATTGTTATTCTAGTTTTATGTTTAGCTTTGACTTTCTATAAAAGTTTATTGTTTTATTTTGACTCTCTGTTAGTAATCCATAGCTACCTTTTTCTTTTAAATTAGCATGTAGTTTAGAAGTGTTCTTTTCAGATTGTCTTGGTTTTAATCCCTAATTCGTTTTATGTGTAGTTTTATCCATCATTATACATTGTCTAAGCTCCTTTTGTTACTTCTCATATTCATTGTGTGTTTTCTTCTTTTACTCAAATAGCGTATTACAGAATTTCATAGTTCTGCTACAATTATAAGTGGTTAAATGTGATCTTTTACGTTAATATTCGAATCTCACGGTTAATGGGTTTAGTTCTTCTTTGACTGTGATTAACGAAGTATAGATTTTGGCTTATGTGAATTTAGTTATAACATTTTCATCTCTTGAACTCAATCTCATGTTTACAACCTATATTTCTAAAGATGTTGCGAGACTGCAAAGATTTTGTTTTTTTCCTTTTCTCTCTTTCTTTTGCTACTAACCATGATTATGGAGAGCCTTTGGCATATTTTCTCTATTTCCCCATTATGTCATTAAAAGAATATGAACCTGCTAATAAAGATGAAATCTTTAAAATTGTTTGTTGTGTTTTCCTTATGTTTTGATTATCAGTCTGCCCACTGAACGAGAAAGTCAGGATGAGCACAACTAGACTGGCTACTCAAATTGTATTATGTTGTTCAGTTAAGAAGGGTTGTTTTAAATGTGTTTAAGTCTTGTGAGACTTTCTTTAAAATATTCATATTGCTTTCCCTTTTTTAGAAATACCCCATGTAACATGCTCTTTAGGTTCATAGCTTCAAAATTGTTGTTCTTTTTTTTTTCTAAAATGAATAAATTTTTTATCTTTTTTTCTAATAAGAATAATAATGGCAAGGAAACTTTGATTCTGTAGAGTCCTAACCCAAAGATTGAGAGTTGTGTTTTTGTAGTATAATGATAAACGGGATACTTATTCATCTTGATTCAGAAATATTCCTTTTCTTCTATATTATGTGCATGCAGAGTAACTTAAATCTCCCATCATCATTCATGCCCCAAATGACTAAATTAGGAAACTGTTAGTGGATCCTTAAAGTATAAAATAAGGTCTTGTTTTTTCTTGCATTAGTTTTGGTGATAATTTATTTTGGTAGGATTATTTTAGTTGACATATTTCGTAATGGGAGTCTTCATTTGCTGGTCATGGGAATAATCTGGTGATATTCTATAGTAAGAATTGAATTCATGACACTTGCTTTGTATGTTGTTTATATTCCTTTCCTTTTGCATCTCTCTCATGAAATTGTTTTCTTCCTCCTATTCTAGTTGACTTTAATGTTCTCTACATCATGATTTGATTTTGTTAAGTCAATGTCTAAGATAGGATATGTTATAATTTATTTTCGCTTATTAAGCATGCAATATTTTTTGAGTACTTGAGTTCGAAATTTTGACCTTTTACATAATTCCCTCATTATGAACACATTATACAGGTCCCTTATGTGACGTTAAATTCGAGTTTACCTTTGCATTCATGTACCTGAAGTTTACGATATTTGCTCGTGTCTTTTCCATGTATGCTATTGAACATGAACTTACCTTTGTTAAACTAACGTGACATATCTTTATTTCCTACTATTAAATAAGATGCATGATATTTTAGCATTTTTTTGAACATTAACTTTAGGACACAATGATTACTTTACATTTTCCTTTGCATGTGAACATTCAAGTCCTAATTGGACTCTTTCCTATTTTTTGTATCATTGATATGGGTCGTTGAGGCCCATTAGTCCTGAGTCGATTTCAAAGGCCCAAAAAAATTGCATGGCATACAGATACAAAAAGATGAAAGAAGGAAAATGGGTAGAAAAACCCATTGAAAAAGTTGCTAAGAGACTCTAAGGTCATGATCTCATTCGTCTTGTTTTTTAATATTTCATTTATTTAGTTAGTTACATTTCTATTCATTCATTTGGGGACTCGAAGCTAAAGTTGTAAACAAATATAGGTGAAATATATTTTGGGAAAAAAGGGCTCGAAAATATAGTTTAGGACAGGTTATGGTCCCAATTCCTAGTATTTAGATTAGGACAGGTGATGATGGGCCAAAATCCCAAATTAGCTTAGGAGAGGTTTATTGATTTGGGCCTAATTACTTAAGTATTTTAGTTTCCCCCTTTCCTTTTTACGTGCTTGTAATACCCTATAAAAGTCTTATCTCATTTCAGCTCTCAGTTTCATGTTTAAAAGGTCCAAGACTTGAAAATTTTACCAAGTGTTGGGACTTAGTCATTTCTAGACCCCTAACCTTCGATGATTTTATTTTTGACCTTCCCGATCTTGGGGCATTGATTTTTGAGTTGATTCATGATCAGGGTAGTTACAAGTACATATCGAGCGAGTTTCAGATTTTTCGGACAAGCATAAGGGCAAGTTTGGAGAACCAAGTCAATAGCACTACTGGGACTAGCCTGCGTCTCGCCCCTAGTACAATGCTCCAAAGCCCACGCCGCCCTCTCCTGTCCGGTTCTCCAGAGCCCGTGTCGCCCCTTCCTTTTTTGTCCAGTTGTTGTTCCTCGACATTTAAGGGAATTTGAGTCATTTCCCCTTCACCCAACTCATCCACAACATGAATTTAGGTACTCAAAGAGCATTATTTTCTCCTTTTTATCAGAAATTCTCTCAATAGAAGCATCCCTTTCCTCAAGAACAAACCCTAACTCTTTCACAAGCAATCAAGGAATTCAAGAATAGAACCTTAATAAATTTCCAAGAATCTTCACGAATTCATCCTGTGAGGTATGTGTGATGTTCATCCATGGGTTCCTTTCACACAATGAGTCCAAGAAACCTTTTTGGTGTTTTAAATTGAGTTTAAAATGTTCAAATTGAACTAATTCCATGAATCTCTTTTTAACATAATTACAAGTTATGGTTATAAGTATTTTCAAGTAGAATGAATTAAATCATGTTTGAGTATTGAAACTTTCATGTCATTTTTAATTGATTTCAGGATGAATCTTCATGTTACGAGTTTAGCCCTAAAATCTTGATGTTTCCTCATGTTTAAAATATACTCATGTTTAAGTGTATGATTTTCACATGTTTTGATGAGATGCTATGTTTGGGTCTTTGAACCATAATCACATATTACTATATTTTCATCTTTGATATCGCATACTCATGTTCATTTAGTGTTGGTGGATTATGAACACCCTATACTATATGTTTTACATGAGTTCAACTTTTCAAGTACTCAAGTAGTTAATCCATGACTCTTATCAGTATACTTACATGTTTTTGATGATGATGAGCACTATCAGTTAGGTAATAATGTTCAGTTGAGTTTAGTCCATTCCAGTATCAATGTTAGTTCAGTTGGGAGTAGGATTTTTCACCGAGCGAACTCAGGGATACAAGCTCACCTGACAGTAGAGGGTGTGACCTTTAGTAGAAATCCCCGAGTTACAGAACTACATAGCCATCATAGGCTAGAGATCTCTACCTACCAGATAAGGGTTGACAAGGTATCTACCTTCTAGTTGAGGGATGCCACATGTCAGTTTACAACACCTCCCAGATGAGGGTTATTCCTTAGTCATGTGGGACACTAGTTTAGTAGATCAACACAGCTAGTGTTAGTACCTGTAGCACGGTACTGACACCCTTATATTTGGGGTTATAGGTTGGTTCCCAATTAGCTTAGATTGGGGCATGTCGGTTAGATGATACCTACCACAGTCTCAGTACAGTATTCAATATAGTTTAAGTTCATGTTTTCTTAACCAAAGCATATAGATCCTCAGTTATTTAGTTATTAGATTGTAGTCCTTCAGTTTACATATTATTTTAGATATATGTTTATGCTCGAGCTTGCATTCTCAGATGTTATAGTTTTTCAGGCATATATATTCAGTTATCTCATTCTTTTTAGTTAGTCCTTATTTCATAAGCATAGTACCCATTCATGTCAACCAATTCTCATCTCATATACCAGTACATTCAAAGTACTCTCTGCATACTCTTCTTTTCTCTATGATGTCTTATATCCTAGGTTCGTACGTATTGTTTCCCGGCCATAGTTAGATAGCTCAGCATAATTTAGCAGCCGTAGTGGTGAGTACTCATCCATCGAGCACATGTTATGATTGTTCATTTATTTTAGTATTTCATTTTATTCACTTAATCGGTGTTAATTGAGGTTCTGTCCCATCAACTGTTCAGTCAGTTTAGAGGCATTCAGGCATTCATATAAATTGATTAGACAATCAGTCAATTACTTTCAATTTTTATAAGAATTTTTGAACTTATGATTGATTTGGGATTTCAGTATTCAGAATTATATTTTCCTTCTCTAATTATATTCAGCATAGTTGTTATATTCATATTTATTCAGTGTTCATAGTAGGTACCAACTCATGGGTTGTGGTCGAATGTGATCGTAAGCACCGTTGTTGTGACTAAGGGGTAACCTCAGATCGTGAAAAAACTTTGTATCAGATCCCATATTTTTAAAGTGCCATAGGGATTTTGAAATCCGCATTAAGTAGAGTCTTGTGAATGGGTGTGAAGTGCGCCATACTTATGGACGAGAGGCTACACGATGTTTTCAAAAAATTTTCCCTTCTTTCAGTATTCATGTCGTGCGAATGATAATGATCTCTACTTAAACTCTTTTTCTAGCTCATTTTTCATTTCATTTTTAGATAATGCTTCAAAAGAGAACCAACGAAAGAAGGAACGGGAATCATCCCACACCACCGATTGTTAAGGAAGATCCCATAAATTAACATGTCTCTTCAGAGCTTCTTTTACTAATTTATATCATTCTATAGATGCTCAGAATAATCATCAGTCTGTCCCTCCAGCTAATCTAGTGGAAAATACAACTGCATCTAGGATTTAGGACTTTACTCAAATGAATCCTCCTTTTTTTTTAGATTCAAGTCTGAAGAGGACCCACATGAGTTGCTTGATATAGTTCATAAGGTAACAGATATAATGGGTGTCACCTCAAGTGAGAGTGCAGAGTTGGCTGCACATAAGTTGTAGGACGTGGCTCACACCTAGTTTAAGCAGTAGAAGGAGGACTGTGGTGTTAATGCAAAGCTTATTGAGTGGAAGGAGTTTTCCACGACTTTTATAGACAGGTTCTACCCATTAGAGTTAAGGGAGGCTAACATTCAGGAGTTCATTAATTTGAAGTAGGGTAATATGAGTATGAAGGAGAACTCGCTTAAGTTTACTCAGTTGGCGAGGTATACTCCTAATGTTGGTGGCTGACAACTGGTCTAGGATTAGTAAGTTTGTGTCTGGTGTAGCTAATAGCGTGGTTAAAAAGCATAGGATTGCTATGATGATAATGTATATGGAATTATCTTGAGTTATGGTTCAGGATCAGCAGACTGGGAAAGAGAAACTTAAAGTGTAAAAGAGAGAGAATGAGAGAGCCAAAATAGGTAATTTACTTTTCTCAGCCCAGGTCAGAAAGTGGTAAACGTTCTTGGTTTCATGAAAAGTCCTCATCCCCAACCCTTTCTTCAGCTAGTACATTAGTGCCTAAGTTTAGGAAAGATTATCAGGATAGAGCGCAAGGATCGAAGTACCACGGTAGTGTGAATGGTGTTCGTACTAATCCGCTTTATCAAAAGTATGGCAGACATCATCAGGGTGAATGTAGATCCCATAGTGATGTGTATTTTGGATACGGCAAGCTAGGCCAAAGAGTCAGGGATTTCCCAAAGGGCGGCCAGCAGAGTCTGTTTAATCTTTCTCCAATTTTAGCAGGTCGGCCAACTTAGTAGGGTTCCACTTCCAGCAGAATGAGTGGGCAGCATTAGAATAGGTTGTATGCCCTCCAGACTCCAAAAGATCAGGAGAGTTCTTCTGATGTGGTTATGGGTACGTTATAGGACTTTCATATCTATGTTTATTCTTTAGTAGACCCCGGAGTTTCACTCTCCTTTGTTACCCTCTATATAGTAGTCAATTTTGGTTTCAATCCTAAATTTTTAGTAGAACCTTTCTAAGTGTCTACACTAGTAGTTACCTCCATTGTAGCCAGGTGGTTTTACAGGAACTTCCCGGTTATAGTGTCCTAGAGAGTTACTTTAGTGGATCTTGTGGAGATACAAATGACTGATTTTGATGTCATTCTCGATATGGATTTTATCCACTCATGTTATGCCTCAGTTGATAGCATAATTAGAGTTGTTCTGTTTCAGTTTCCCAATGAATCAGTCATTGAATGGAGGGGTAGTACCTCTGTGTGTAGGGGTCAATTTTTTTAATAACTTAGAGAAAGAAATATGATATCTAAGGGGTGTGTTTACCATCTAGTTCGAGTCAAGGAGTCTAGTTCTGAGACTCCAAGTACTGAGTCAATTTTAGTAGTAAGGAGATTTCCAGATGTGTTCCCTAAAGACATTCTCGGAGTTCCTCCCAAAAGGAAAATTGACTTCAGAATAAATCTCCTTCTATATACCTATCCTATCTCTATTCCACCCTATAGAATGGCTCTAGATGATCTTAAGGATTTGAAAGAATAGTTGAAAGATCTCTTAGACAAGGGATTCATCAGGCCTAGTATTTCCCTCTTAGAATGTGCATCGATTACCATTAGTTAAAAAAAGTCACAATCAAGAATAAATATCCACTCACCAGAATTGATGACTTGTTGACCAACTTCAGGGTGATAGTTATTTCTCTTTGATAGACCTCAGATCCGGCTATCATCAACTCAGAGTCATAGAATGTGACATTCCGAAGATAGCCTTCTAAACTCGGTATGCTCGCTTTGAATTCTTAGTTATGTCCTTTGGATTAACGAATGACCCTGCATCTTTCATAGACTTGATGAATAGAGTATTCAAGAAGTACTTGGATATGTTCGTCATAGTCTTCATTGATGATATTCTTGTCTATTTTTTTAGCGAGAATTATCACACAGACCATCTAAGAATTTTGTTGGAGCCCCTTAGAGCATGTTAATTGTTCAACAAAAATCAGTAAGTTCTAATTCTGGATAAGTTTAGTAGCTTTTCATAGACATATTATTTCAGATGATGGCATTAGAGATGACCCCCAAAAGACCAAAGTAGTGAGAAACTAGCCCAGACTTATCTCTCCATCAGATATCAGGAGTTTCTTGGGCTTAGCTCACTATTACAAATCATTTGTTGAAGGGTTTTATTCTATTGAATCCCTCATGTCTAGATTGATTCAGATTAAATTCAAGTTTCAGTCATTAGATTCTTACGAGAAAAGTTTTCAGGAATTGAAGACTCGACTTATATCAGCCCTAGTTTTGACTTTACCACGTAGTTCAGATTGATTTGTGGTTTACTGTGATGCTTCCAAAGTTGGTCTTAGTTGTGTGTTGATATAGAGAGGTAAGTTCATAGCCTATGCCTCTAGAAAGCATAAACACCATGAAAAGAATTATCCTACCCATGATCTTTAGTTGGCAGCTGTTGTTTTTGCTTTGAAGATATGGAGACATTACCAGTAACGCCCCAAAATTTGATTTCTCGAAACGCCACACGGTGCTCTGAACTACAAGTAGTCCTAAGCTAACCCTGGTTGCCTTCTACTAAATCTGAATCTCAAAATAGGGAAATATAAATGTAAAATCATAATAAATATGGAAAACTATCTGAATTATCTGATTATATTTGAAAATACTAATCACATCAGTCTGATAAAGCAAAGACTGAAAATCTGAATATTGTAGCTAAAATCTAAAACTGTATCTAGTAGTCCGACAAACCTCTATTGACTGAAACTATAGAGTCACTGGGACAGGCCCCAACTGACTCAATCTTTCTGAAATGAATACTGAATAATCTACTAATAAACTGGAAATTTGAATAGCTAAGTCCCCATACTATGAGGACTTACCAACTGTAGAGATGTAGACGAGATGCTCGAAAATAACTCATGCTCCTGAGACTGATCATCTGAACCTACACTATGAGACAATGTAGCACATAGATATATATGTGGATCAATACTTTGGAAATGTACTGAGCATATGGGAAAGAATGCATAAGTAAACAATATCATTACAATTTATAAAATCATGCATGGTAAATGTAAATGATTCACACAGGCTTGAGTAATTTGAAACTGAGGATCATAAATCATGAACAATAAAGCATATAATATAAACTTGTGAGCCATTACATTCAGTTGAAAAATTCGTTCTTTCTGAAACTACTACGTTATCTTGCCAACTGTAAGGGAAATACTTTATCTGAAGACTTTAAGAATCTTAAAAAAAACACAACTTCCATTACATATGTTTTTTTCTTAAGATCATAGGCCTTCTTTGTGAACATAGGAACCTACTTTAGCCTAAAATCCTACCAATTTATAGAATAGTATCCCTAGTCACCCATTTAGAGCCTTCAAGCCTTTATTTTGAAACCACATTGCAAGCCTTGAACTATTTTAATTTTTCCCCTCTTTTGAACCCTACCGTTCTTGAACTTAAAAATGCAATTTGAGGCCAAAAACCTAAGTTGGGGGTGGTAAGTCTTGGAGAGGTGACCTTGGGCCTTGGTAGTATAAGTGGATGCCTAAAAGCTAAAAAAGAGAGTAAGTGAAAAAAGTTAAAAAAGAAATCAATCATCGGAAGAAGGAAAATCATGGCTTGCACAAAAGAAATAAATAAAAAATTTCTTTCAAAAGAATTGGGTGGATCAATGTAGTGAAAGTCGGCATGTGTGTGAAATGAAAACAAATGAGGTGTTATATGATCAAAAGTTTTATTGAATAGTGTGATGTAGATGTTCAAGGAGGGTGTAGCCACTTTATTCCTAAGTGACACCATACCCTTTCCCCGAGCCTACATTACAAGCTTTAAAAAAGTCCTTTGAGATCTCCCATCAAGTGTATTCATAGTAGCGGTGATTGAAAATATTAAAAGGCATATGGTATGATACTCGCTTGCATTGAAAGATTCTTTGCGAGAGTGAGTGTTTGCAATCAAATTCCTTGTTGAATGATATATGATTTGGTGTGAGGGATTTCCTTTTTTTGTGAGGGGACATGTAGACTAATTGAGGCGGGTGAAATTGTCATCTTTCGAAAATATGGCAAAGTAGTGTAGTTTAGTTTCTATCAATGGAGAGTCACTTCTAAAGAGATAGTAATCGTTGAATTTTAATTCTTTAAAGTATTTTGAATATTTGTGATTGTGCTTCATTTGGAGGGGAATTGTGAGAACGACTTTACCTATGCTTGAGAGATACTTGTTGGTGCTAACCAGGTTCGAAGTCATTGTGATCATTTGGTCAGATAAATGTGAATATAATTACATAGTCTTATTGAGTAAGAAGTAGTGTTTCTTGAGGACAAGCTAAGGTTTAGGTTGGGGGTGTTTATGAGTGGAAAATTTACCACTCATTTACATTTAAATTTGTGCACACTACTATGTATAAATGGTGTTAATGAGACAAATTTTTTATTTGAATGCCCTAATTCCCATGTTTTGCAGGTTCACAGGTAAATGGAAGAAAATTAGTAAAGTAAGATAAAAAGGGAACAAAAAGGGCAAAGTAGTGCAAAAGATGGAAAATTAGGAGAAAGGAATGACCCTCAGTTACCGTAATTGCGGTCTGAGGTTCGGATTGTGACAAGGAAAGATCAATCAAATTTGGAAATCACGATCAAGAATTGGCAATATCGATCCCGCATCCAAATGCCCAGGGGTAGTTTTATAATTTCAAGTAGCTGAATCCCAAATTCTTTAATGGGTAAAAACCCTTTCACTTTTGGGGATATCTGGAACTAGAATTCATGTTTTGGAATTGTACAAATCCTACAAAATTTGGAAATATTATTGTGGTTAATTTTCCAATGATTTTAGTTAAAATTGAAGTTGAATTTGAGAATACTATTGATTAGCCTCTTCAATGGAAGCCTTTCAAACTTCATGAGTAGCTAAACATCTATCTTGGGATTATGTTGAAATGGGGTGCAAATATGTATGGGTCTTTATTAATAGTTTAGATTCTTGGTTAATGATGTTGAGTTCCACTAATACTTGATTGTTGAATTAGAGTTTGTGGGTGAAAATCCTAAATTCTAAAAAACCCACATCATTCTCAAAAAAGGGGTGTAGGTATTCCTTTAGATCCTAAATCATTTTTGAAAGAGGGAAATGGGTAACAAGTATTTGTGACCAATAATTAGATGTTAGCTTATTCCTTTACACTACCTTAGAAATAAGGGTGGATTGTGAAATTCCTATGCCTTGGACATCCTCTTAGAAATAGGGATGCCCCATTGAAGTTTTGGGTTGATTTGCTTGCCGAACCCATGAGGTATTCATAAGAATCCATGGGTGGTATTTTTGGTGTTTGGTTGAAAGACTAACTCCAAAACTCCTTACCCAACCTACCCATATATTTATTGACTAGAATTTGAATGTGACACTCATGTACCTATGAATTATTTGCCCCTAGAAAAACATAATGCCACAACCATTATCTTATTGGAATTTTATTTAAAATTGTCGCTCTAAATTGGTAGTTCAAGTAGATTTTGTTTAGAAAAACTTTCAAACCACACCCCCTAAATTTTAATTTATGTCTTACTTTATGTTTACATTGCGGGTAAGTACTTAGTAGCTTTCAACACACATAAGATTCAAATACTAGTTACACTCCTTGTGGTTTTGACCCTAATTAAAGTTGGATTATTATACTCGACAATGATCGTCCTACACAAAACTATGGTATAGGTGTGTGTGACCTCATATGTTGGCTGGATGTAGTACATATGAACCGTATGTGCAGACAACAAGTGATCCATAATTTTATGCCTAATTTCTTGCTCTCCAGACTTCACACTTCGATTCTTACCCTACTACTTACGGTTCTGTAACTTGTAATTATGACTTCGTAAGTGGGATTATGTATGAAATTTGAGAATTTCCGTTAGTATCCTCAAAAGTCCATCTTTTAATGTATCTCGCAACATTACCTAGCTTGAGTGGGACCTGCTACCATGATGAGTTGGTCACAAAGTTCCCTTACCTGGAAAATTATGAATGTAACAATCCTTTAGTATTTTGGGTAAGTCCATAAGCTATAAACCTACAAAACAAAACAAAAACAAGTGAACACTATTATAATGGGTTGCCTCCTACCCAGCTTGATTTAACGTCGCCACACAACATGGCTAAGGTGGCTACTCTGATTTCACCAACAAGCCCATGGGTTGTCTCCCATGAAACGCTTGATTTAACGTCACGACATGATGTGAGTACCTTGATTACTCAGAATTCATCAAGATTTCCATAGGAATACCTTCCTGGGTTATCAATACAATTTATTATGGACACCACCCTTATTTCGGTCGGTTGATTCATTTTTTATCAAATATTAATAGTGACCTCATCGCCTTTGACCCTGAATTATCTCCCCCTTCTCCATATCAACCATTTCTCTACCTGTGGCCATAAATAGTTGCCCAAATAGGATGGGCATCTTGGCATCAACCTTACAATCTAGACTGACAAAGTCAGCCGAAAAGATAAAGTTATCAAATCTCTCAATCACATCAAAATAAATGCCCATAGGTCTCATAATAATGTAGTCAACCATTAACGGCCACAATGTAGTCAGTTCAGGTAGGATTAATCCCAATTTATTTAATACAGCCACATCATCAAATTTATGTTGACTCCTATGTCACATAAAGCCCTAGAAAAATAGGATTGATCAATAGTGCTTTGTATAGTGAATGCTCCAGGATCACCTTATTTCTAGGTGACAGACTTAGTCATGACTGTACTATAGAGGTGAAATCCATCAACATCCTCAATAGTAATCCTTTTCTTCTTTTTAACCAATTTCCTTATAACCCTAGCATATCCAGTCATTTACTTAATTGCCTCAAAAAGAGGGATGTTCATGATCAACTCTTTTAGTATCTCAATGAATCACTTAGACTTTCCTTCCTCTCTCTTATACTTTAGTCTCTACGGAAAAGTGAGGGTGGCCGTGAAATTTGTCTTATTTTTGGCTCAACGATCGTACCCTTACATTTATCCTCACAAATTTTACCATTACCACTCATTGGATTTTCTGACTCCAAAACAAGCGGCATATTAACAACAAATTCATCATGCCTTAGATCCTTTATAATAGGTAATGGGGGATCCATTATCATTATACCACTCTCTATGGTAATCACAAAAACATGACCATTATTTTTTGGATTTTGAATAGTGTTACTTGGAAGGGTACGTAGCTGTTTCTGGTTTAGTATTGCTGACATCTGCCCAAACTAGTGCTCCAACTTCTTAATAGCAGGGGAATGAGATTCAACCTTCTAGGTCAACCCTAAAATAGTAGCCTTAATATCACTAAGGTTGTTCTCCAGATTATCTTGACCTATTACCAGCTTGGTTAGCATCGCCTTTATTCTAGATTTTGTATCCCAACTTCCTAGTGAAATGTACTTGTCTTTCTTTTCTATGTAGTCATCCTTTTTCCACCAGACACTATCTCTTACCCTATTATGGTCTCTGTATCTATTATGATAGTTTCGACCTTGGTTTTCTTGCCCTTGGGCTCTGAAACCGGCTAACTAATGATCCAAATATTTTACTTTCTTCTCTAACTCTAACTTAAAAGCTTTTGAAGATGAATCCTATGCTCCAACTGTGTTCACTTTCTTAGAACTTACTATTATAAACTGCTTTGCCAATAACCCAAAAACAGTTCTTAGCATCGTGCACTTTCTTGTGATACTGAATCATCAGCTATTTTTTGGTCACATGACCCACCAATAGCATATGTGACATATCCCCTATCAGGCTCCAAAGTTTACCACCCTCATTTAGTGAGCGAGATCTAATCTAGAATATCGGAAGCTATCTCTCAGCATAGTCTCATAAAAGTTCCTCCACAGATGGTATCTGTCATGGCTCTAAAATTAACAGTCAGATCTCTATGTAACATCTCCAATAAGTTCATCCTTGAAATTCGATGGTTGGGCACCATACTCAGCTTCTTGTTAAACATACACCAAGCATCATACATAGATTCTGACTATAGCTACCTAAAATTATAAATCTCATCCTTAAGACGCAACATCCTAGATGGAGGAAAGAACCAATTCAAGAATTGTCTGCACAACTCATTCCTTGTAGTGAAAGATCCTCTTGTCAGTCCCCCTAACCATAAACTACTTCTCTTGTAATCAAGAAAAGGAACTCATGTTTGCGTCATTAGTAGGCAAACCCGAAAATACACCCTTATGATTTAATAGTTGAATCATTCCACTCGTAATATCAATCATAATGTCTGGGAAAAAATAGGAGGAATAATTGCTCCAGTCTCTGCCTAGTCAACATACCCCAGATCCTTTTCATCATCGTCATAGAGATAAAAATATTGATACACTGGGATTAATTGAGTATGACTACCTCTAAATCTATTCTGGTTACCACCAATTTCTGCTCGGCGGTTTGCTTTCTGCCTCTTCACAGCTAACTCTGTCTCCTGATCTATGCACTGGGCATCTTTTTCACTCCTTTGACTAGCAGCGTATGCTAAAAAAAACTCCATCTGCTGGTCAAAAAAATCCTAAAATCCTTCAAGAAGAGGGGGAGGCACCTTTTAAGGATCATCATGAACCCCTTCAAGAATATTATATCTTTTCGGCTATGTCAATATACTAGGTGTTTGTAGGGTCCTTTCTAGATTCGGAGTCAATGGGAGTAAAAGATTGACTCTAATCCGTGTGCTTGGCATACACCAACGTATACCTTACTAAAAATAAGAAATTAAAAACCCAAAAACTGAAATAACTTTGATTTATAACTCTACACCATATTCCCTAATAACGACGCCAAAATTTGATCATGCCCAAGCTACGCATTCAATATAAAGATTATGCTGTCACTAATAGTAACCTAATTAATCTTAGGGTCGAATCCCAAGGGTATATGGAAATTGTTCCTTTTAACTATTGCAATTAATGGGCAAAATTGGAAAAGTAAATAAGGGGTTTGTAGTGACAATATCAAACAAGTAACTAATATTAACTACGGTTGTAATTCAGTAGTAGATGAACACTAGGATTGTGTTCCCCAAAGCTTCTAACTTACTAAGCTTCTCGTGCTCAATCTAACTAAATAATTTTTGTTCATGTAGAGTCTCGTAAGATAGGTATCACCAACTACCTCTTGGCATCATTTGGTAAATTTCACTCATACCCTCTCAGTCTTAGAGAGTCACATTATTAAACCTTACCTTGGATCCCATTTACAACTATCTCCTCTCAGTCTCAAATTTATTAGATGGGAGTTAACTAGGATAAGAAGATAGAACAAGTTTATTTCGACAATTAACCCCAAATTACTATTGTGATTTTCGTTTCCCAATCTCTACCAAGTTCATAGTGAATACAGGTTGAATCCTAATTTGTACACCCATTAAGAAATAAGTAAAAGAAAAGGAAACCTGAATACATGCAACAACAATAGTCTAGAAAGATTGAACACTTCTCCTTCGTCGTTGTGTAGCCTGGGTTCCAAAAAAAATAGCATAGGGAGATTAGCCTCTCGTGCTTGTGTAACGATTAAAAGAATTCATTTTTTAAGACATTCCATAATCACAAAATAATCAACAACTGAAACCCCCCAAAACATTAACTTAATTAACAACCAAAAACAATACAATGTAATTCCAAGACCAAAGATAGTTCTAAGAATAAAATATATGTTTGTGAGTATCAATAGCGTGTAACCTCTACTAAAAACACATAAAGGGTATTTATAGTACATGAGAAAATCCTAAAAATCAAAGCCAGGATTCGAAAGGACAAAAAATTGTGGTGGCCACTTACATAGTCTAGATGCAGCCCGCATGTAGACCTAGGTAAGTTCCAGAAGCTTCTCCTGCACTGTTCAAACTCTATATTTTGGACTTCTGCTTCTTACCTTGCCCACATTAGGTTCAAAAGTAATAAATGAGTTCCTCATGTAGACATAGGTAAGTGCCAGAAATTTTCCTTCAGCTCTTGCGCTCTCTGGATCTTCAAATCTAGTACTAACCGTAGACATATACGAACCACAAGTGCTATATAAAGTCCACATGTAGACATAGGTAATTTCCAGGACTTAAAATTCTTACAGTCAAGCTTTTAGAATACATCTTATCGGATATTTTTTGGTCACACTCACCGGGTAAAAGACATAAATGGCCAACAATTTCTCAAGTAAGTAGCCAAAAACTCATTTTTTCACTTTGTTCTTGAACTTAGCATCCAAAACCTAGTTTCCTACAAAACATACCCCAAACACATTATATCTAGCAAAACAATTTAAGAAAATTGCTTATTTTTATACTTTTGAGCATCAAAATGCTATATTTATATAGCATATCAACGACTAGGGGACATGAGTCGTAATGACTCTTAACAAATAGTAAAGTACCAATTATAAGGTGACCAGTGTATTAGCTAATTATTATATCTTGAGTGCGACTAGGACCCTACGAGTCATAAGACCACTTGACGAGTCATATACTGGACCCATAGGGTTAACAGTTTGGGGTGTCTTAGGATAATGTCTTGACTACAAGTTAGGGTGACGACTCTTAGATAGTCATTATGAGTCGCTAGGTGTCCCAAAATAATTGGGCTATAAAATTCTCAACTTTTAATGGCACGAAATTGATTTATTATTCACGTGGTTTTGATGTTAGGTTTTTAAATCATTGGTTGAGGGTTTAGGATATAAATTATTTGAATGTTTTTCCCATGATTACTATTGATCTATTATGCATTGAATTTTTTGTTTGTACACGCATTGCGGTGCATGGAAATGGTGAATGGATTTAGGGGTATAAGGATTCCCCAAACTTATGAACAATTTAATTAAGGGTACAAGGATTCCCCAAATAATTATATTTTGATATTGAAAGTTATAAGAACCCCATCTCACATGCATAATTGATTTAGAAATATGATTTATCAATTGGCTTGACTCATTTCCTTAAAATTAATGCATTACATAAATGAAAAAATGGTTAAGGATGGCTGTGAAAACATTGTAGGGTACAAAGATTCCTCTAAATGGATAATACTAATCTTGAAAACCTTGTGGTGTACAAGGAATCCCGAAAGTTGATTTTAATAATGGAGTCTGGCGTAAGAGAATTCCCTGATTTTGTTGACTTAATGACATTTCTTGCAAGCTATAGTCGGTATGATGATACCAATTAATGATGACTTAATGATTGACTACTTGATGTAATAGTTGGGTTATGTGTTAAATATTTTAATTGGATCTTAATAAGAGTTGTGTTATCTAGCCAGCAAGGTGTAAGTCCCGAAAGACTCATACTAGAAACTGATGTTTTCTGATATGAAGGTTGGTCTTGATAACCGTGTGCATATGTCACACACACTATATATATATATATTTGTATCATAAATGGGGAAAGTTATGCAAATTCCCCGCCTTTTATGATATTCCCAATTCATGCAACTAACACATACTGGATCCCGACAAGGGGTAGACATTGAAACCATATAGCCCATGGGTCATTTTATGATGCTCAAGCTATACAATCTAGGTTAGGACATTTATAAGTTCATGTTAACCCTTTTTTCCCTATCCCAACATTTGATATATGTATGTATTGGCATATGATTATGTATACTGGATTTTGATGAGTTTTAAATTATTGATCATGGTATTATTTCACCCCTAACCCAAAGTTACATGCTAGTACTCTACCCACTAACCATCTTCAAATGTTGTATCCCCACACGATGCAGGGTCCTAAGGAAATTCTATTTTTCTTGTGCAGTGTTAGGTGGATTATCTCAGTTACTCAGTCATTTGCAGTGAAGTAGTGAGCTTCCAGTGTCTAGAAGACTTGATCATTCCATTGGTTTCTTTCCATAAATTTGAATTAAAGACTTTACCCTAACATTATAATTTTCATTGTCATTATCAGAGTCGGGGGCACGTCCCGACATGGGTTGTTTTTGGATTAGTAGAAGCTTTGTGGATATTAGTATGGATTGGATATTGATGTTGACACTCATAGATGACTTTGAGTTTATTTATTTTCTACCTTGTTATATGTTTGGAATTCAGTTGCTTCTAGGTGTGCTATGTTTTGTTTATATAGGCAATGAGAGTGGTGTAATGCCCCGAATCTGGTACCCAGAATGTTATACGGTGCCCATGACCCCAAAGAACCACGAGCTAACCCATGACTAATATCTGGACCTAAGCATTTCATGATATACTGTAAAAAGGCTGAATATAAGCTGTAAGGTCATTAGGTTCGAAACTGTAACATGTCTAATAAAATAATATCTTAATGGGGTATAGGAATACCCAAAACTAAAATAATCTGTTTGTAAACATCTAGTCTGAAAGACTTTAACTGACTGAACTATCTGAATAAAGAGATGATGGGACATGTCCCCAACTAACTCCAACTACTAAAATAACTAAGTACTAAATATATGAAATAATTAAATCATAACATCCTCGAATGATGATGACTCACTGCTGACTCTGACTACTGAAACTGGAATACTACTGATGCTCTGGAGCTCGTGCTTCTGAACCTATGGTATAAAACACCATAGCATAAATACGTCAGTATGATTGAATGCACTGGTATCTAAGTGAGGTAGGTTGAATAAAAATGGCTCATATGCATGAACAATGTTAACTGACTGTATAACATGATCGTGAGAATACATACATGAATCTGTAACTGTAACTGGATTTGTAAGTAATACTGACTACTGAGTCTGAATACTGCTAACACGAGTTACTGATAACTGATACTAAGTGACTGTGTCTGACAGTCTTGGATTTGATGGAACTGATTGAGTTCGGTATTGAGCTGAGTGACAGTATCTGACAGTCCAGGGTTCTGTAGAACTATCTTAGTTCTATTACTGAGACTGGGTGACTGTATCGACAGTCCTGATTTTGTAACTGAATCTTTGGGAGGTAATCATATAACCGATATGCCCCTTTTCTAACTGAGTTCAGGGTCCAACCTGTAACCCCAGTTGGAAGGGTGTCAATACCGTGCCATGGGTAAGGACAATCTGTGAGTGACACTCATCTGACAGGTACTCTAACAAGAACGATGGGACCATGATTTGACAGGTTAAGCCACCTCATTAACCCTCATCTGGCAGGTTTGATATCTCAACCTACATTGGCTACATAGTTATGGAATGCAAGGATTGCTTCTATGAATCACACCCTCTACTAAGAGGTGAGTTCCCATCCTTGGGCTCACTCGGTTCTGAATCCTACTCCCATCTAAATAGACACTGAACATGATTAACTGAACTAAACTGTACTGAGTTCATTGAGTTCTGTTAACTGATGGAATACTATTTTGATCTGATAACTGGCTGAGATTATTGAGATTACTAAGATTACTGAGATTTTTGAGTTTTCCTGATTCATGTAACTGACTGAATTCTACTGAGTTCTGAAACTGACTGAGAATACTACTACTCATGGCGTGACTGAGATTTATCATGAAACTGATGCTGGCTCAAGGCACACAACTAATTTATCAGGTACAAGTACCCCAGGATTCGATAGCATGAATAATAATAAAACATGGCAATTCTTGACAACATGGTAATAGTCAACCACTCACTATGAAATCAAAGAGATATTTCATCAAGTACTTGGAAATTATGAACTTGTATATAGATGAAAATACATGCTATCATATCATGGAAAAAAATCAAGTTCACATGGATAATTCAACAAATACTTGCCAGGCATTAAAATGCACTTTTGTTCATAATATAGCTATAGAGACATTTTATCTTACATGATATAATTTCTCTTGTCTAGATCTCATAACCACTTCATCAAATGCATGGAAGGCATAGTATATGCACATAGTATAAATCAACACATGGGCATTCAACTCTTCAAGATTCTAGCATGAATTTACATGGGACTACACACATAATAATTGATCTCACATGAATCTTGCAATTAAACAAGGACTAATAACCCTACTAACATAGATAACATGAATACTTTCAATTCAAATCATGAAATTCATAAATTCATCAACCTTCATGTTTTAAAAAAAGGTTACTTGAACTCCAAGGATGGAAGGAACCCTTGGATGAACACTTGATATACCTTAGTTCTTGATTTCACGAAGATTAGCGGTGGAATTTCCTTGAATTTGGATTCCTAATTGAAAATCCTAACTTGTTCTTGAGAGGATTTTGAGGAAAGTGACTATATTTTTGTTGAATTAGGTCTTAATACCGTGTTTTAGACTTATATAGGGGTGGGAATTGACCCTTTTGCCCTTAAAAATATGGACATTTAATGACTGAAACTGGGCATCGACACGTTAAGAGATGCAGCGTGTTGACTGCATCAATGATATGGTCAACATGTCACGCCATGATTGTATCGACTCTTAGTAGTTTTGGCTCTAGCAGCCTGCAACTATGCTAACCAATGCGATTGGCAATGCGGTACGCTGAGATCGTGTTGGTACACTATTTTGGGACTCCGAACGTGGTCTAAACGAGTTTCAAAAAATCTGAAACTTGTCTAGGAACACCTCTTGACCTTCCTGATCACGAATCAATAAAAATATAGACCATTTAAGGATGTTAAGGTCATGAAATAATATTGCCAACTTTCGAAGGCTAAAATAAACCAAGTCTAGAAGCTTATCTAGGATTTTGTACATATGGAACCCCCTTGACAAGCTTAAAGGACTGATTTAAGCTTAAAAATTTTGTGGGGTCTTATAATATCTCCCCCTTGAGAATATTCATCCTCGAATAAGACTAACTGGGATGGGGAAAATACAAACTAAAGTATATATAGGACATAAACAACTGAAACATGATTTCATGACTGACATGATTAATAAAATGAATATATCATACTGAACATGCATATCTGATGCATGCGTAACTGATTTATGAATGCATGACTGAGATTTCTGATAAGCTAAATTTCTCATAATGAGGATGCATATCTGATGAATAAAAATGTGATTGACATGATGCTTGAACATAGGAATCAATATGCAATGGTATTTGATACCAAGTTTATAATAGAATTCTGAGCATGAAACTGAATACCAAGTTGGTAATGAAACTGAACATGATAACTAAGCAAGGTTGAGGAAAGCTATTACCTTGGGCTGAGTTTGAGTTAGCAGTAAAGAGGTGAGGATACTTGGTCCGCATATCTGTTTCTGCTTCCTAAGTAGCTCCCTTAACGGACTGATTCTGCCAAAGAACTTTGACAAGAGGGACTTCCTTGTTCCTTAGTCTATGAGTCTGGCAGTCAAGAAT
Organism: Capsicum pubescens; assembly: GCA_030864215.1. Lineage (NCBI taxonomy): Eukaryota > Viridiplantae > Streptophyta > Magnoliopsida > Solanales > Solanaceae > Capsicum > Capsicum pubescens. The sequence continues at coordinate 243,180,796 of CM061542.1, forward strand.
TTTGACTGAAATCTCTTCATAAGAGAGGCTGTTCTAAACATCAATTCCCTCTATAAGGACTAAAAGTGATGGGTCACCTATGCACTTCTTGAGCAAAGAGACATAAAACACTGGATGAACCAAGGCTAGATTTGAAGGCAATTTGAGCTCATAATCTACCTTACCAAAACGACTGAGAATTTTGGAAGGACCAACATATCAGGTACTGAGCTTTCCCTTCTTGCCGAATCTCTTTACTCCTTTCATGAGAGAGATCTTTAGGTAAACATAGTCACCAATCTTGAACTCGAGATCCTTTTTACGCACATCTGAATAAGACTTTTGTTGGCTCTGAGCAGCCCAGAGTCTTTCTTTGATCAACTGGACTTTTTCTAAGTCATCGAATACTAAGCCAAGCCCTATAACTGAGGCCTCACTAACTTCGAACCAACCGATTGAAGATCTATATCTCCTACCATAGAGAGCTTCGAATGGAGCCATCCAAATGCTGGAATGATAGTTGTTGTATGAAAACTCAATCAAAGGCAAGTAATCATCCCAAATACCCTTGAAATCAATTGCACACACTCACAACATATCTTTTAAAGTCTGAATGGTCCTTTCTGCTTGACCATCTGTCTGGGGATAAAGGGTGTGCTGAGATAAACTTGGGTACCAAGACCCTTTTGGAATGTTTTCCAGAAGTGAGAGGTAGAATGGGTACCTCTGTCTGAAATAATGGAAAATGGAACACCATGTAATCTGACCAACTCCTTGATATAGAGTTTGACATAATCCTTAGCTAAATAAAAGGTATGGATTGGAAGGAAATGAGCTGATTTGGTCATCCTGTCTACAATGACCCAAACTGGATCATGTTGGCTATGAGTACGAGGAAAATCTATCATAAAGTCCATGTTCACTTCTTTCCACTTCCAAGTAGGAATACTAAACTCCTACATGGACCCACTAGGCTTCTGATGCTCTATATTAACCGGCTGACATGTAGATGACTTAGCCACAAAATCTACAATATCTCTTTTCATTCCACTCCACTAATAGATCTCCCGCAAGTATCGGTACATTTTACTGGCCTCTGGATGAATAGAGTAGCATGCACCATGCACTTCTGTGAGAATTCTCTACCTCAAGTCATCTATACCTGGCACACAAAGACGACCCTGACAACGCAAAAAACCATCTCCTCCTTGAGAGAAAACCTCTACTTTCTGATCTTTGACTGATTCTTTCAACTTGATTAGACTAGGATCTCTATCCTAGTTTTCTTTCACCTCGGAAACTAGAGATGTTTCTGAACTATTCTGAACCCATATACTACCTTCTGCTGAATCAACTAGGTGAAAACCTAGTCTGGCAAGCTGATGGACTTCCTAAGCTAACTTCTTCTTACTGTCCTCAACATGAGAAACACTACCCATAGACAGTATACTGAGGGTGTCGGCCACTACATTGGCCTTGCCCGAATGATAAAAGACAATCATGTTGTAATCTTTCAAGAGCTCTAATCACCTTCTATGATGGAGGTTAAGATATTTTTGAGAAAATACATACTGAAGGCTCTTATGATCTGTTAACACATATACATGAACATTGTACAAGTAATGACTCCAAATCTTTAAGGAAAAAACTACGACTGCAAACTCAAGATCATGCGTAGGATAATTCTTCTCATAGGGTTTAAGTTGTCTGAAAGTGTAGGCTATGACCTTACCATGTTACATGAGGACACAACCCACACCTACTATGGATGAATCACAATACACTATGAACCAATCTGTACCATTTGGAAGATCCAACAAGGGAGATGAGGTAAGTCGATTCTTCAACACCTGAAAACTCTTCTCGTAAGGATCTGACCACTGAAACTTGACTTTCTTCTGAGTCAATCTTGACATAGGGGATGCAATAGAACAAAATTCCTCAACAAACCATCTGCAATAGCCAGCCAAACCTAAGAAACTCCTGATATCTTATGGAGATACAGGGAGAGGCCAGTTTCTTACTGCTTCGGTCTTTTGAGGATTAACTCTAATGCCATCACCGAAAATAATATGACTAAGTAATGCTACTTACCTTATCCAAAATTCTTACTTACTAAATTTAGTGATCAACTGATGATTTATGAGAGTCTGCAATACTATTCTGAGATAGTCTGCATGATCACACTCACTGTGAGAGTTAACAAGGATGTCATCTATAAAGACTATGATGAACATGTCTAAGTACTGCTTGAACACATGATTCATCAAGTCCATGAAAGATTCTGGGGCATTGGTAAGACCAAATAACATAACTAAAAAGTCTAAGTGACCATACCGTATACGGAAGGCTATTTTTAGAATGTCACATTCTCTGAATCTACGCTGATGATAGCCTGATCTGAGGACTATCTTGGAGAAATAGCTGGAACCCTAAAGTTGGTCAAACAAGTCATCGATTCTGGGAACTGGATACTTGTTCTTGACCGTGAATTTATTGAGTTGACGGTAATCAATGCACATTCTGAGAGAACCATCTTTCTTTCGTAGGAATAAGACTGGTGTGCCCCATGGGGACACACTAGGTTTGATGAATCCCTTATCTAGGAGGTTTTTCAACTTTTATTTCAATTCTCTGAGTTTTGCTAGAACCATTTGACATGGCGGAATAGATATAGGTTGAGTATCAGGAAGAAGATCAGTACCAAAGTCTATTTTCCTTTTGGGAGGAATTCCTAAAAGATCTTCAAGAAAGACATCTGAATATTCATTCGCTACTGGGACTGATTTGAGACTGAGAGTTTCTAAACTAGAGTTCTTAACTTAAACAAGATGATAGAGACATCCCTTAGATATCATTTTCCATGCCCGAGGGTATGAAACAAGCTGACTTCTAAAAACTAAAGTACTACCTCTCCACTCTAGGATAGGTTTATTTGGAAATTAAAATTGGACAATTTTGTTTCTGCAGTCGACTGTGGCATAGCAAGAATGAAGCCAATCTATGTCGAGAATGACATCAAAATCAGTCATCTCTAATTCTACTAAGTCTGCTGAAGTGACTTTCTGAGATACCATAACCGGACAGTTCATGTATACCCATCGGGCTATGATGGTTTTATCCACTGGGTGGAGACTGAGAATGGCTCTGCTAGAATTTTAGGACTTACTTCAAAATCAACTGCTATATAAGGAGTAATAAAAGACAAAGAAGCTCCTGAATCTAGCAAAGCCTAAACATGCAAATGAAAGATCTAAAACATACCAATAACCACATCAGGAGAATTTTCCTTATCCTGTCGGGACTAAAGAGCGTAGAGTCTATTTGGGTGTTGCTGATAATGCTCAACTTATACCTCAAATTAGTGTAAGGTGGTCGTCATCAATATATTTACCCAACTTTGGAGTCGGGGTCGAATCCACAGGGAATAATGTGAGTGGAGATTAAACTAGTTTGAAATTATAGCTACAAGTTAAATTCAAACAAATGATACAAAAATATAAAATGGGGTTTTAGTATTAATATTTGTAATCAATATAAATGGAAAACAAGAGTTATGTTCACTGTAGGTTTCGGGAATTGACAGATACTAGGTACTTCTTATGACTCTTAAAGTAAGTAGTAACAGCAGAATATCCCTGACGACTATACTATCTAACTTATCTCTTGACCTCACCAGACAATTTATTATCTAATTCTCTCAAACTTACATAACTTATCTATTTCCAATAGGATGTTATCTCAGGTAGATTAATCCAGTTACGGCATTAATCATTAAATAGAAGGTTGGTAGCTACCAAGTCCCTGTTGATAATTCACGTCCTCTAGTCTATTTCTCTGTTCAAGCAAATAAACCTAAGGCATAACCTATTGTTTGCAACCAATAGTTTTTAAGTTAAAATAACAAAATTTCAAGACGTCCTACCACTATTTGAACCCTTTAAGTACCTAGCAACATATCAAACCCTAATCCATAGATCCCATAACTCGGGCTAATGGAATTAGCCGCTCACGATTTGATGAACGAAATAAAAAGTTGAATTCACGATAGTATGGATAAACTTACGAATAGATGAAAACAACAATTGTTTGTTCAATTGAATCACAATAGTTGATTAGTGTTTAAGGGAAAACAAGAAAAATACTTGACGAAAAAGATGAGGCAATGTACATTCCTCCCAAGTTTCAAAAACAAGATTGAGAGATTAAAGGATTAAAGAAGATTGTCCGTAAAACCCTAAAAGATGCTATTTATACTTAACCCTAATTATGGAAATAAAATAATAAAAATCATAAAATTCTTTGGATTAGGTGACGTCGTCGCTGACGCCACGTCAAGGTTCTGACGCCTTATCATGGATGGCGTTAGAATTTCTCCAGTTGCCTTCAAAATCTGTCTTAGGATGACAATGTAGTTGACACCGCATCACCGATCTGACAGCGTATCACCAATGTCGTTAGATTTCTTCTTCAAGCTCAATTCTCTGGTTTAGGCTGACGCCCATCGTGACGCCTTATCAGCTCTTTGATGCCATGTCACCAATGTCGTTAGAACTTTCTCTCATACTTCAACTCTCTGGTTAGGGTTGGCGCTATCCTAATAGCCTATCATAAGGCTGACGAATTATCATGGTCGTCGTTAGCCATGTTTTCAGCTCTTTTTGCTCAGATTTCAGCTTTTTTGCACCATTGTTATTTATTTCCATGCATCTTGACTTTCCTACAAAATCTTAAGAAATAATATCAAAAACACCTATAATTACTTAAGAACTTACAATTATTTCAAGTTAAAAAGTCTTAAATGTGCTACGAAAATCTAGCACATCAACACCCTCAACTTAAAACAATTGCTTGTCCTCAAGCAACTACATAACACCATACTACAATGCTTAACCAAGGGCACATAAGATACCTATCACAGTTGATTATCAAGTTTAAGTCAAAACTCATGCCACTCTCCACGTTCAATTACTTATAAATCCAATTGTGCATATCAATGAAGATTAACAATGTGACCCAAAGGAATCAAGATATGGCATCAATTCAGCAACAATAACCTTGCATATGTACAAGTTACACTACCTAAAAAAGTAAATATCTAGCAATGCAACCGATGTGCCCTTACAATAAAGAAGTCCCTCCTCACTCATATATGAACTCAAGCATGTCAATGCGGGGATGGTCAAGAGACACTCACTCTCAGAAAGAAATTCCAATCAATGTATGTCAAATACCATATGCTTGCCCTTATTTTCATTACGAAGGTTTCCAGACAGGTAAGTTGGGATCACTATAGGTCTTTTATTTGGCTTGTAATGTAGGCTAAGGGCTGTTATGATACTCAATGGAATTTAGAGTGACTAAGCCTCCTTGGCACTAACTTAACTTTTGGGGTTCACTTATTAACCTTTTTCTTCTTTTTATCCTTTTCTTGATCACACATTATTTAGGATGGATGTGGTTTTTCTTTTTCATTCTTTTTCTTTTCTTATTCTTCTTCCAAACCACTAAGCTTTTTATTCTTTTTCACTTATTCTTTTCCTTTTATTCTACCTTTTTTCATACCCAGTTTACATCACGCACCCCTATGATGGCCACCCTCAACTTAGGTTGTTTTTCTAAGTCAAGGTGTATAGTATCCAAGGAGGACCAGGGCAAAAATAGGTTCATTATGATCTAAACAGGAAGGTGATAGGTTTCATAGAAAGAAATGGTCAATTCATGCTCAAAATAGGGATCAAGATATATCATGCATACAGGGAAGGTCATTTAGGCAAAAAAAAAGTGACTTAAAAATCAAAACGGCCTATGATCCTTTCCTAACCCCTATCTTTCAACCAAAGTAAGACTAACCAGGAAAGTTCTAGATTCAACACACACAGGGGATTGAGTAAGACCTCACACACACATGGCACAATGGTACATCACAAGCTACAACCCATTCGGTTCATGCAATTGTTAGCAGTGATTATCATGTCCCTAGTACTAATGCCATAAAAAGATTCAGCATATCATATAGTTATAAAACAGACCAACAGAGAGGTGTTTATCAGTCTTAAAAGTCAACAAAAATATGCCAACTGCTCTAGATACTTATTTTTCTCCAGTTAACCACAACACCTCACAAAAAAAAAACACAATACGCCTAAATATGCCAGCTCTACTAGGAAAAAGACTCCGAGGAAAAGAGGAACGGCAAAAAAAAACCCAGGAGGACATCACACCCACAAGTATCCCCACCCTCAACTTAATATCATGCAGTGTTCCTAACACGTCAATCAAAAATAAGAGAGTTAGAAACATACTTGTGTCACCATGGGTGCGAAGATCTGATGTCAACCACACAATACAAATACAAACAACAAAATACCTTGGGTTGCCTCCTAAGAAGCGCCTAATTTAGTGTCGCGGCACGACCTAACTCAACTTTTTCCTCCATCTTAAGGATATGAACTTCACCCCCAACATAGAGTCCATCTTCTTACCTTGCTCATAGAGAGGTGGTACAAAAATTAAGAAGTCGAGTAATGGATGATGCATGGTAAACAACTCAGCTTTAAAGTGAGGTGTGTTTTTTTATTGCTTATCAAGTGTAAAATAAAGAATATAGGATTCTTGTTCCTCATCTTCACAGTCTTCCACTATTTTAGATGATTCCACAGATAAGATATCATCTAAATATAATATGGAAAAATGCTTCGAGTGTGGCCCAAAAAATCGTACTTCAAAATTTACACTATCATCTACACACTCACTTTTATTCATTTTCTAAACATTTTTACTTTGAATTAGGCTAGAGTCTTCATATGAGATTGGCTTGGCTTCTTTTTTTTCCTATAGTATAATTTCCTCAATCTTGGCATCATCCCTCATGGTTGGCTCGGTTGGTTGGGAAATCTCCAAGGGTTGATCAACATCGAGCTCATCATCAGTATAGGAATCTTGTTCTTCATTGTCACACTCTTCTTTTATTTTCAATGATTCCACAGACAAGATATCATCTAAACATAATATAGAAAAGTGTTTTAGATGATTGATCTCGATATATATCTCTTTTATCCTTTCTCTTCCCTCGTTAAATTGCCTAATGTATTGGTGTATGTCACATATGGTATCATTAGTTGTGTCTATACGATCCAACATTAGTTGAAGCATAGCTTTAATGTCACTCTTTCCAGTGTTGCGTACTTCCTTTTCTTGACCATAAGACCAGTCATACTTATAAAAAGAACTAGAACTTGGATTAGCGCAATAGGGGGAGGGGGAATTTGAGAAATCACTCTAATGTCCATCTTGACCACCACATAAAGAACAATTATACTCCAGGTAGGATGGAGATGGTGCACACATCTCTCTCCGGGGAGCATATCTACAGTTATCCTAAAAATAAGGTCCATCACAATATGGACATAGATCATCCAGATAAGATTTCCAACCATCAAACTCATATTCATTCAATGATGCCATAGTAAGAAATAAGCAAAATTAATGAAAATCTACTTAACACACGAAACAAAGGAAATCACAAACAAATATTTACAAGTTCGAATTCAAGTAAGTAAGGTAAAATTCCAAACCAACTCAATACGCCAAATTGTTCCCCGGTAACGGCGCCATTTTTTATAATGCTCAACTTACACCTCAAATTAGTGTAAGGCTGCCGTCGTCAATATATTTACCCAACTTTGGAGTCAGGTTCGAATCCACAGGGAACAATGTGAGTGGCGATTAAACTAGTTTGAAATTATAGCTACAAGTTAAATTCAAACAAATGATACAAAAATATAAAATAGGGTTTTAGTATTAATGTTTGTAATCAATATAAATGGAAAACCAGAGTATGTTCACTGTGGGTTTTGGGAATTGAAAGATACTAGGTACTTCTTAAGACTCTTGAAGTAAGTAGGAATAGCAGAATATCCCTGACGACTATACTATCTGACTTATCTCTCGACCTCACTAGACAATATATTATCTAATTCTCTCGAACTTAGATAACTTATCTATTTCCAATAGGATGTTATCTCAGGAAGATTAATCTAGTTACGACATTAATCATTAAACAGAAGGTTCGTAGCTTCCGAGTCCCTGTTGATAATTCACGTCCTCTAGTCTATTTCTCTGTTCAAGCAAATAAACCTAAGGCATAACCTATTATTTGCAACCAATAGATTTTAAGTTAAACCAATAGAATTTCATGATGTCCTACTACTCTTTGAACCCTTTAAGTACCTAGCAGCATATCAAACCCTAATCCATGGATCCCATAACTCGGACTAATGGAATTAGCCGCTCATGATTTGATGAATGAAATAAAAACTTGAATTCATGATAGTATGGATAAACTTACAAATGGATGAAAACAACAACTATTTCTTCAATTGAATCACAAGAGAATAATCCATAATAGTTGATAAGTGTTGAAGGGAAAATAAGAAAAATACTTGACGAAAAAAATGAGGCAATGTACGTTCCTCCCAAGTTACAAAAACAAGATTGAGAGATTAAAGGATTAACGAAGAATGTCCATAAAACCCTAAAATATGCTATTTATACTTTACCCTAATTATGGAAATAAAATAACAAAAATCATAAAATTCTTTGGATTAGGTGACACCGTCTCTGACACCACGTTAAGGTTCTGACACCTTTCATGGATGGCGTCAGAATTTCTCCAGTTGCCTTCAAAATCTATCTTAGGCTGACGATGTAGCTGATGCCGCATCACCGATCTGACGGTGTATCACCAACGTCGTCAGATTTCTTTTATAAGCTTAATTCTCTAGTTTAGGCTGATGCCCATCATGATGCCTTATCAGCTCTTTAACGCCATGTCACCAATGTCGTCAGAACTTTCTCTCAGACTTCAACTCTCTGGTTAGGACTGACGCCAATGCTGATAGCCTATCACAAGGTTGACGACTTATCACGGTCGTCGTCAACCATGTTTTCAACTCTTTTTGCTTAAATTTCAGCTCTTTTGCTCCATTGTTATTTATTTCCATACATCTTGACTTTCCTATAAAATCTTAAGAAATAACATCAAAAACACAAATAATTATTTAAGAACTTACAATTATTTTAAGCTAAAAAGTCTTAAATGTGCTACAAAAATCTAGCATATCAGTTTCCCATTAGTAGCACTAGAAGTGGCACCCTGCTAATTCATCCAACTGGACTAAGATTAGGAATGTTTACGCTGACCCTGAGCACCTGGCTGAGGAAAGTTTATGACTCTGTGGCCTGGATTGCCATATCCAAAGCAAGCATCACTGTCAGCTCTGCAAGTACTCTGATGGTGCTTGCACATATCTGACAAAGAGGATAGGTTCGGTCACTGCTAACACTGCCCTGAGACTTAGAGCCTGGCATTTTATCTTTGTTGCCATCTCTGAATTTTGGCACTACAGCACTGGCTAAGGAAGGAGCTGGAATAGATGACTTTGGGAAAAACTGAGAATAACTTCCACCCTCTGACTTAGGCTGATCAAAGTTGAAACTACCTGTCATTACTCTCTTATTCTACTTCTCTCTAATCTTAATCTTCTAATCTTTTATCTATTGATCATGGATTATAAGCTTAGCGATGTCCATCTCACTAATAAACATTACAGCTCTGCACTCATTGACCACACTATCATTCACTCTTGAAACAAACTTACTCACCTTAGCCCTGCTGTCTTCCACTACATGAGGAGAGTATCCAGCTAGTTGAGTAAACATAAGAGAATACTCTTTATGTGTAATGTTGCCCTACCTGAGGTTGATAAATTCAAGCAACTTAGCTTCCCTCAGCTCTAGGAAAAAGAATCTACCAAGAAAAGCAGTGTCAAACTCCTCCTACTCTATAGGCCCTATATCACCAGCCTTCTCTGCTTTCCACTATTTGAACTATGTGTGAGCTACATACTGCAATTGATATGCAGCTAGCTCAGCACTCTCAATAGTTGACACCCCCATGATATGTGTAACCTTTTGAACCTGATTAAGGAATTCTTAAGGGGCCTCATCTAACTTAGACCCAAAAAAGGATGGTGGATTGATTCTGGTGAAGTCCTGAATCCTGGCTGCAGCTGAATTGGCCACTGGGTTGGCCGGAATGATAGTTGGTCATTCATTCTAGGTAGCAACTGATTTAGCAAAAGTAGTGAATGCAGGTCTCAACTCTGAATGAGAAATATGTTTGTCAAAGGGATCTGCTTGGATGGGCTAAGGGGCTGACTGATTTCCATTTCTTCTCTTGGGAGGCATGTTCTGTAGAAGAAAGGTAGAAACGTATTAGAATGAGAGTTAAATTTGAGCTCATGCTCACTAGTATGACATAAATACTGAAAGAAGGGAAACTATTCCTAAAACATCTTATAGAGTCTTGTACATAAATCCGGTGCGCAACACACCCATGAACAAGACTCTACTAGATGCAGATTTCAGATTTCCTAGGATAATATTAAACCTTAGACTCTGATACCAAGTTTTTAACTCCCCAAATCTGGTACTCGGAATGCTACATGGTGTCGATGACCCTGAAGGACCATGAGCTAACTCATGACTGATATTTGCACCTGAGCATTTCATGATATACTGTAAAAATACAGAATATAAGTTGTAAGTCCGTAAGGTTCGAAACTATAACATGTCTGATAAAATAATATCTAAATAGGGTATAGGAATACCTAAAATAAATTGTCTCTAAACATCTAGTCTGAAAGCTTTTAACTGACTGAACTGTCTGAATAAGGAGATAATGGGACATGTCCCTAACAAACTCCAACTACTGAAATAACTAAGTACTAAAGATATGAAATAATCAAATCATAACATCCTCGAATGATGAGGACTCACTGCTGACTCTAACTATTGAAACTGGAATGCTATTGATACTTTAGAGCTCATACTTCTGAACCTATGGTATAAACCACCATAGCGCAAATGCGTCAGTATGATTGAATGCACTGGTATGCAACTGAGGTAGGCTAAATACAAAGGGTTCATAGGCATGAATAATGTTAACTAAGTGTATAACATGATCACGAGAATACATACATGAATGTGTAACTGTAACGGGATTCATGAGTAATACTGACTACTGAGTTAGAATATTGGTAAGATGATTTAATAATATAACTGATACTCAGTGACTATGTCTGATATCCTAGGTTCTGAGGGAACAAGATGAGTTCCATACTGAGCAGAGTGATTGTATCTAATAGTCTTGGGTTTCATAGAACTATCTGAGTTCAATTACTGAGACCTGGTGGTTGTATCTGACAGTCCTGGTTCTGTAACTGAAAATGTGGGAGGTAATCATCTAACCGACATGCCCCTTTTCTAACTAAGTTTGGCATCCAACATGTAACCCCAGTTGGAAGGGTATCAATACCATGCCACGGGTAAGGACATGCTGTGAGTGACCCTCATATGACGGGTACTCTAATGAGAATGGTGGGACCCTAATCTGACATGTTAAGCCACCTCATCAACCCTCATCTGGCAGGTTTGATGTCTCAACCTACGCTGGATACGTAGTTCTAAAATGCAAGAATTTCTTTTATGAATCACACCCTCTACTAATAGGTGAGTTCCCATCCTTGGGCTCACTCGATGTTGAATCCTACTCCCATTTGAATAGACACTGAACATGATTAACTAAAATAAGCTAGACTAAGTTCATTGAGTTTTGTTAACTAACAGAATACTATTGAGATCTAATAGCTGACTGAGATTACTGAGATTTCTGAGTTTTCCTGAGTCATGTAACTTACTGAATTATACTGAGTTTTGAAAATAACTGAGAATACTACTAATCATGGAATGACTGAGATTTATCATGAAATTGACGTTGGCTCTATGCACACAACTAAGTTTTCGGGTACAAGTACCCCCAGTATTCGATAACATGAATAATAATAAAACGTGGTAATTCTTGACAACATGGTAATAGTCAACCACTCACTATGGAATCAAAGAGATATTTAATCAAGTACATGGAAATCATGAACTTTTATATAGATGGAAATATATTATATCATATCATGGAACAATATAAAGTTTAAATGGATAATTCAACAAACACTTGCAAGGCATTACAATGCACTTTTGTTCATAATATAGCTATAGAGACATTTTATCAAACACTTGAATGGCATGAACTAACATTCATGCTTACATGATATAATTTCTCTTGTATAGATCACATAACCGCTCCATAAAATGCATGGAAGGCATAGTATATGCACATAGTATAAATCAACACATGGGCATTCAACTCTTCAAATTCTAGCATGAATTTACATGGGACTACACACATAATAATTGATCTCACATGAATCTTGCAATTAAACAAGGATTAATAACCCTACTAACATAGTTAACATGAATACATTCAATTCAAATCATGAAATTCATAAATTCATCAACCTTGATATTTTAAAAAAAAGGTTACTTGAACTCCAAGGGTGGAAGGAACCCTTGGATGAACACTTGAAATACCTTAGTTATTGATTTTACGAAGATTGACGGTGAAATTTCCTTGAATTTGGATTCCCAATCGAAAACCCTAACTTGTTCTTGAGAGGATTTTGAGAGAAGTGACTATATTTTGGTTGAATTGAGGCCTAATCCCGTGTTTTAGACTTATATAGGGGTGGGAAATTAACCTTTTTTCCCTTAAAAATATGGATATTTAATGACTGAAACTTGGCATCGATGCGTTAAACGACATGGCGCGTTGACTGCATCGACGTGATGGTCGATGCATTGCGCTATGATCACGTCAACTCTCAGTAATTTTGGCACTGGAAGTCTACAACTATGCTAACCAACGCGATTGGTAATGCGGTGCACTGAGATCGTATTGGTCCACTATTTTAAAACTCCAAATGAGTTCTAAAAAATCCAAAACTTGTTCGGGAACACCTCTTAACCTTCCTGATCATGAATCAACAAAAATATAGACCATTTAAGGATGTTAATATCATTAAATGAGATTTCCAACTTTCGAAGGCTAAAATAAGCTAAGTCTAGAAGCTTAGATAGGATTTTCTAACTATAGGACCCACTTGACAAGCTTAAAGGACTGATTTAAGCTTAGAAATTTTGCAGGGTCTTATAGGTGGTCTTTAGTCCTCGATGGACTTGAGATACCTGTCATGGCCAGGCTATGGTTGGGGTCATGAAAAAAATAGTATCCGATTTTTGGTTTGGTTTCATTGGGAGTCCACAAAGTTGTGTCAAGTAGAGTTTCTTTTATCGATGTGTAGCACACCACACTTAGATGGGAAAGGCTACAAGGCATATAGGAATGTTTTCCTTTTCTTCTATCCTAATTTTGGCCTATAGAGTTTAAGGTCTTGAATCTCCACGAATACCCATTTGTTCGCATTTCTGATCATGCCTCCCCAAAGATCTTCTTTACATAGAAGCTCTTATTTCTCATCTGAGGAAAATATAGACGGGCTTGTTCTACCTATGGAGTATATACTCGCTCTAGGGCCCTGCTCCTAATTTCTCTTTGGGGTTTCCATCGGTTCCCACTGATCCTCCTCTGGTTGGCGAAAGTCATGCTCAATCACCCCAGGGAGATATTTATAATGTGGAATTCCATCTCTTTATTCATTTGTTGACGAAGTTGGTGACCTCTGATTCACTCCAAGTTGAACATAAGGATGTTTTTTCTCTTTCTATTGAGTCCACTAGAGCTTGACAGTATATAAGGCTTAAACCTCTTATTTTTACAGGTTCTAGGGTTGAGGAGGAATGTCAAGGGTTTATTGATAAGATATAAAAGATTTTTTATGTGATGCATGCTTTTTACTCTGAGGTTCTGGGGTTTGCTTCATATGAGTTAAAGGATTTAATGTATCAGTGGTATAAAGAGAGGGACCAATCTAGGGGTGATGATGTAGAGTTGACGTTATGGGATGATTTCTCTAGTGCTTTTCTTGATCTCTTATACCTTCAGGAGTTAAGGGAGGCAAAGGTTGAGAATTCTATGAATTTGAAGCAAGGAAATATGTCTGTGAAGGATTATGCCTTGAAGTTTTACCATCTATCCCATCATGATCTTGAGATATTATCTAGTATGAGTTCTAGAATAAGAAAGTTTTCTTCTGGGTTGTCTCACATTTATTTTTGGAGTGCAAGGCCGCCTCATAGAACAATGGCATGGATATTTCACGAATTGTGGTGTATATGCAATAGGTCAAAGGGGAAAAAAGTAAGAAGATATTAGAGAGAGGCTAAGTAAGAAATTCTTCTATTCAGAGAAGGGTGGAGGCTAGAAAAATAATGGTGGAGATAGTAGGAAATGGTCTAAGAAGAAATGGGACAATTTTGGTTGTTATTCATCTGCTAGTGCTCCTTATACAAAGCCGTGTGATTTCCGTTTGTAAAGTAGTGATGGTACTAGGGCACAGATTGCTCAGTCTCTGATGAGTGAAGCATAAATGACCCTATCCTATCCTCTTTACTAGTTTTGTGGTTAGCTGAATCGTGGCTTCTGTGGTGAAGAGAGGAATTAAAGTTTCAATTATGGTATGCCAACTTATATACGGAGAAATTTTCCTGTTGGTAAGGTTGCTTTTGGGGCTAATAAAGTCCTTATTGCTGCTTTTTTAACTCCATCACCGAAGGGTGCCACTTCTAGCATCGATATTAGCCAGAATCATCTATATGCTCTTGTTAATAGATAGGAATCTGAGTCATCTTTTGATGTTGTCACTGGTATGTTACAACTCTTTTCTTATGATGTATTTTTTTCTTGATCCGAGTCTACTATTTTTATATGACCCTGTATGTGTATGTGACCACGTCCGGAATGTATTTCAAACATCATTTCTTTGTATACCCTAGTGGGTGACTCCATTGTTACTAAGAATATCAATAGGGGTTGTGTGCTATCGGTTTGTGGTAGAGAAACCTTGGTGGATCTGACTGAGTTGGATATGTCAGACTTCGATGTGATCTTGGGAATGGATGATTGCACTCGTGCTATGCCTCTCTTGATTGTTAGATCCGACTGGTCAGTTTCCAATTCCCTAATGAGTCGGTGATTGATCGAGAAGGTATTTCCCTAGTGCTTAAGAGAATGTTCATTTCATATATTAGAGCCCAGAGGTTTATCTCCAAGGGGTGTCTATACCATTTAGTGCATGTTAAAGATTCTTGTTCCAAAGGTCCTTTATTGCAATCTATCATTGTGGTCTATGGATTTCCCAAGGTATTCTCTAATGATCTTTCGGGTGTTCCTCTCAATAGTAAATTGATTTTAGGATTAATCTTTTTTTAGACATTAGTCCTATCTCTGTCACTCCCTATAGTATGGCTCAAATTTAGTTGAAAAAACTTAAGGAGAAATTAAAAGATCTTCAAGATAAGGGTTTTATTCGTTCTAGTATTTTTGTATGGGGTGCTCTTGTGCTTTTTATGTGTAAGAAGGATCGATCCATTCGAATGTGTATACATTATCGGTGATTGAATAAGGTGACTGTGAAGAATAAGTATCCACTTCCTAGGATTGATGATCTCTTTAACTAACTTTAGGGTGCTATGTACTTCTGTAAATCTTTGTTCTGGGTACCATCAGTTGAAAATTAGAGAGGTGGATATCCCAAAGACGGCCTTCCAAACCCGATATGGTCATTTGAGTTTTCGGTGATGTCCTTAGGTTTGACTAATGCCCGGGGGCATTCATGGATCTTATGAATTGGATATTCCATCAGTTCTTGAATTTGTTTGTAATTGTATTTATTGATGATATTTTTATGTATTCTAAGAGTGAGACAGATTATGCGGATCACCTCCGCATAGTGTTGCAGAACCTTAAGGATCAAATGTTGAATGAAAATTTTCCCAAGTATGCGTTTTGGTTGAATGTTCTAACTTTACAGGGTCATGTTGTTTCTAATGAAAGGATTATGGTGTATCCACAGAAAGTTGAGGCTGTTAAAAAGTGGCCTAGACCCAAAACTCCCATCGATATTTGGATCTTTTTGGGTTTGGACTGTTATTATAGAAGGTTTGTGGAAAGTTTTTCTACTATAGCTACCTCATTGACTAAGTTGACTGAGAAAAAGGTAAATTTCTTGTGGTCTAAGGCTTGTGAGGGTAGTTTTGAGAAATTAAAGTATAAGCTAACTTCTGCTCAGGTTTTTACTCTACCCAAGTGTACCGAGGGTTTTATTGTTTATTGTGACGCGTCCTATGTAGAACTGTGTTGTGTTTTGATGCAATATGAAAAAGTGGTTGCATATGCTTCTAGGTAGCTGGTGCATGAGAAAAATTATTCGACACATAATTTGGAGTTATTGGCTCTGGTCCTCGCTTTGACAATTTTGCACCACTACTTGTATGGGGTTCGTGTTGACATCTATTCCAATCATAAAAGTTTGCAGTATG
The DNA here is from genome assembly GCA_030864215.1 of Capsicum pubescens. Taxonomy (NCBI): domain Eukaryota; kingdom Viridiplantae; phylum Streptophyta; class Magnoliopsida; order Solanales; family Solanaceae; genus Capsicum; species Capsicum pubescens. The sequence continues at coordinate 243,197,170 of CM061542.1, forward strand.
TGTTTACCCATATGGAGTTGAATCTCAGGAAATGGTGATAGATTGAGTTGCTCAAGGACTATGACATGAGTCTCCATTATCTTCTAGGCAAAGCTAATGTGATTGTTGATGCTCTTGTCTAGTTATCTATGGAAACCTTATCTCATGTGAATGAGGAGAAATGATATTTGGTGAAAGATATTCACCGGTTGGCTAATCTTGGAGTTCATATTTTGTACTTTGAGGATAGAGGCGTGATTGTTCAAAGGTGGTGAAGTCATCTTTGAGTGCTGAGGTGAAGGAGAAATATGTATTGAATCCTATCTAGATGCAGATTAAGGGTGATATGGGCCAGTAGAAAGTAGTGGATTTTGAGATTGGTGGTGATGGTACCTTGAGGTACCAAGGGAGATTGTGTGTTATCGATGTTGATGGTTGCAGGAAAGAATCTTCAATGAAGCTCATGAGTTGAGATATACTGTTCATCCTGGTTCGACAAAAAAGTACCATGACTTGAAATAGATTCATTGGTTGAATATTATGAAGCAGGATATGGCTAATTTTGTGAAAAAATGAATGGTTTGATATCAAGTGAAGGTTGATCACTTTATGCTCGGTGGGTTGTTCAAAGAAATTGAGTTGTCTATAAGGAAGTAGGAGGTAATTATTATAGATTTTGTTACTGGTCTTCCACAGTCTGAAAATAAGTTTCATTCGATTTGGGTCACTGTTGATAGGATGACTAAGTCCTCACTTCTTTCTAGTGAAGACTAATTATTTGGCAGAGGATTATGATAAGCTTTACATTCAGGAAATCCTTAAGTTGCATAGTGCTCCAGTTTCAATCATATCTGATTGAGGTATGCAGTTATTGTCTTATTTTTTGTATTCTTTTCAGAGAGGTTTGGGAACTAAGGTAATCCTTAGTATCGATTTCCACCTTCAAGTAGATGGCTAAGAAAAGAGAACCATTCAGACATTTGAGGATATGCTAATGTCCTGTGTGATCGAATTTGGTGGTAGTTTGGCTGATCATTTGCCACTCATAGTGTTCGCATGTAAAAATAGCTATCACTCCAGTATTGGGATGGCTCTTTTTGAGGCTTTATATAGTAGGAGATGTAGGTCTTCTATTGAGTGGTTTGAAGTTATTAAGGATGGGTTGTTTGGTCCTGAATTGGTTCATCAGGCCATGGAGAAGGTAAACGCAATAAGGTAAAGGCTTAAAACTGCCCAAAGTCGCCAAAAGTTTTATAAGAATGTGAGGCTAAGAGAGTTAGAGTTTTATGTTGGTGATTGGATATTTTTTGAAGGTGTCTCCCATGAAGGGAGTGATGTTTTTTGTAAAGAAGGGGAAGTTTAGTCCCCAATATGTTGGTCCATACATGGTCTTGAGGAGAGTGAAAAATGTAGCTTATGAATAGAAATTACCTCCTAGTTTGAGTTCCATTCATCTGATCTTTCATGTGTCAATGTTGAAGAAGTATATGGGCAATCCTTCCTTGATTGTTCCCTTGGAGAGTGTTGGTACTTCGGATTGCTTATCTTATGAGGAATTACTGTGTTAAAATTTTGGATAAGAAGGTCTTTCATTTGAGAACTAAGGATATGGCTTCAGTGAAAGATCTAGGGAAGAATAAATAGTTTAAAGAAGCTACTTGGGAACCTGAAGAGGACATGAAGTCCAAGTATCCCTTCTTATTTCCTGCTATTGAAAATTTTATGTGAGGTACGTGTATTCCTTAAAGTCTTTGTTTTCTTACTTTTTTTAAGGAAATTGTGATTTCCTTGATATATTTTTTTAATAAAGGAAAGTGTGATTGTGTTTGGAGTCGAATCATGCTAATAAATGCCTTGTCTCATTATTCAAGGACGGATGATCCTAAAAGGGGGAGAATGAAACATCCCAGTTGTTGGTCTCTAAGAAATCCCAGAGCTTTGAGAACACTGTCCAAGTTACAACTCAAGTTACTTGTTGTATAGTGTCTATACGTGTCTTAAACACCCAATGATAGCCAGGCCAGTGTAGTATCCTGATGTTTCTATTGTGTCTACGACTAGGGGTCACGAGTCGTAATAACTCTATAAGAGTCGTAAGGTACTATTCGTAAGATGACAGTGTGATTGTCCAATCATTCTATCTTGAGTGTGACTAGGACCCTACGAGTCGTAGGATCACTTAATGGGTCTTATAGTGGACCCATAGGGTTAACTGTTTAGGGTGTCTTGGGACACTGTCTTGACTATGAGTTAGGGTGATGACTCATAGTAGTCGTTATGAGTCACATGGTGACCCGTAATGACTGGGCGGAAAAAGTCTAAACTTTTAGTAAGGGTATCTTTATAATTTCCCTCCTTCCTCACTAAGACCCCACGTTCATAAAGCACCAAAGAGGGGTTATTTTCAACACTTTAACACATCAAATAGTCTTTTCACTCTCTCAAAATTCCCCATTCAAGACAAGGTTAGGGTTTCAAGAGAAATTATCATTTAGGGCTCATAGGGAGGTTTCTTCTTCAAATTGTGTGGTGATTAAGGCATATATCTCTCCCTACACTAGTACTTTCTTAATGGCATGACATTGATTTATTATTCACATGACTTTGATGTTGGGTTTTTGAATGATGGGTTTAGGGTTTTGGATATAAATTGTTTGAATGTTTTCCCAAGATTATTATTGATTCATTGTGCATTGAATTGTTAGTTTGTACACTCATTGGGGTGCATTAGAAGGTTGAATGGATTTAAGCATATAAAGATTCCCAAAATTTGTGAACAACGTAAATAGGGCTACAAGGATTCCCCAAATAATTGGATTTTTGTATTGAAATTTATAAGAACCCAACCCCCTTGCATAATTGGTTTTGTAATGTGATTTACCACTTGGCTTGACTTATTTCCTTAAAACTAATGCATTGCATAAATGAAAAAATGATTAAAGATGGCTTGTAAAACCTTGTGTGGCACGAGGATTCCTCCAAGTGGATAAATATAATCTAGCAAACTTTGTGGGGTACAAGGAATCCCTCAAGTTGATTTTAAAATTGGAATCTGGGGTAAAAGGATTCCTGGATAGTGTTGTCTTAATGACATTACTTGCAAGCTATAGTCAGTATGACGATACCATTAATGATTCCTTAATGATTGTCTTCTTATTGTTGGGTTATGTGTTAAATATTTAATTGAGGCTTGTGATAGCTAGACGTGAAGGTGCGAGTCTCGAAGGACTGATACGGGAAACTCATGTTGGCCGACATGAGGGTTGGTCTTGATAACTATGTTATTATTTAACACTGTATACATATTTGTATCATGGATAGCAAATGGTACAAGGATTCCCCATCCTTTTATGATATCTTTGGTTCATGTGGCTAAAATACACTAAGGCCCGACTAGGGGTAGACACTGAACCCATATAGCCCGTGGATAGTTTTATGAAGATCAAGCTACACAATACATGTTAAGATTTTTAAAAGTGCATGCTAAGCTTGTTCCATATCCCAACATTTGATATATGTATGAATTTACATATAATTGTGTGTACTGGATTTTGAATGGTCTTAAACTGTTGATCATGGCATTAGTTTACACCTACCCCCGAGTTACATGCTAGTGCTCAACCTACTAACCATTTTCAGATTTTGTATCCCTACGTGATACAGGGTCTGAAGGCAATCATTCTTTCCCTGCATAGTGTTAGGTGGATCTACTCGGTTCTTCGATCGTTTGCGGTGAAGTGATTAGCTTCTATTCTCCAAAAGACTTGACCATTCTATCAGTTTCTTTCCCAAAATTCGAATTGAAGACTTCACATTAATATTATCATTGTCATTGTCATCGTAATTGTCATAGTCGGAGGCATGTCCTGACATAGGTTATTTTCAGATTGGTAGAGGTTTTGTGGATATTACTGTAGATTGGTTATTGTTGTTCACACTGTTAGATGTCTTTGAGTTTATTACTTTTCTATCTTGTTACAAGTTTGAAATTCAGCCACTGTTGGGTGTGTTATGTTCTACTTGTCTAGGCAAAGGTAGTGGTCTCTGGTCCTCAGTGGACTTGAGATATCCATCACAAACAAGCCCTAGTTCGGGTCATGACAACTTCTCCTAGGTCAAAATATATCAAGCTACCCATGCCAGCGAACTTACGGCTTAGGGCATCTACAACCACATTAGCTTTTAATGAATTATAGAGAATAATCAAGTCATAATCCATAAGCAACTCAAGCCAACAACGCTGCCTAATATTAAGATCTTACTGTGTGAAGAAGTACTGAAGGCTATGATGATCAGAGAAGATCTCACAATGAACTACATATAATTAGTGCCTCTACAAATTCAACGCAAACACAACCTTGCACAACTTTAAATTATTGGTAGAATAATTCCTCTAATGAGACTTCACTGACGATACACATAAGCAATCACCTTGCCCCCTGCATCAATCGAGCACCCAATCCAACACCTCAAGAATTATAAAACACTTTAAAACCCAAGCCCTCCTTCGGAAAAGTCAAGATAGGCTAAAGTCAACAAATCCTTGAGTCATTGGAAGCTAACCTCATAAGCATCAATCAACTGAAGAGAAATTGTCTTCTTAGTCAACTTAGTTAAAGGAGATGCAATAGAATAAAAAAACTCAACAAAACACCGATAATAACCTGCCAGGCAAACAAAAATCAGAATCTTGGTGGGAAAATTAGATCTACCCTAATAACGAACTACTGCAGCATTGGCTGGATCAACCAAAATACCTTCCATAGTCAGCACATGACCCAAGAAAGAAACACACTCTTACCAAAACTTACACTTGTCTAACATAGCATACAACTTCTCATCCCTAAATATCTGAAGCACAATGCACTGATCCTCATTATGCTTAACCTCACTCTTGAAATAAACCAAGATATCATCTGTAAATACAATAACAAAGGAGTTGAGATGTGATCAGAACACCCGGTTCATCCACTCCATGAATGTGGCAGGGGCATTGGTCAACCCAAAATATATAACCAAGAAATCATAATGACCATATCGATTCCAAAAAGTTATCTTCAGAATATCTGAATCCCTAATCCTCAACTGGTGATAACCAGACTTCAAATCAATCTTGAAAAACATCGCAACACCCTGAAGCTGAATAAATAAATCATTAATGCAAGAAATATGATACTTATTCTTAAATTTCATTTTATTCAACTTCCAATAATCAATATACATCCGTATAAATCCATCCTTCTTCTTTACAAATAAGGCAGGATCACCCCAAGGAGATACACTAGGTCGAATAAATCCCTTATCTATCAAATCCTACAACTGATTCTTTAATTCCTTCAACTTGGCTGGGGCCATCCTATAAGGAGGAGTAGAGATGGTCTTGGTGCATCGCTCAAAATCAATGATCAATATCACGATCCAGAGACATACTAGGTAAATTCGTGGGGAACACATCAATAAACTCATGGACAACACAAACAGAATCCAATGAAAGAGGTGAAATAATACTAGTATCACAAATATGATTCAAATAAGCTAAACATCCCCTCTCATATGAGCCTGAACTTAAGATTTGACCTTATTGGGTTCCAAATGAAGTTCACCCTTCTAAGCTATCCTTGGTACAACCGACGAAGCTAGAGTCATAGTCTTAGAAAAATAATCTAAAACAACATGATAAGGAGTCAATCCAGCCAATATTGCAGTGGTTCTTGAGTCCGTTCATGACTCGAGGCTCACTCTCTAGGAGAAGGCTCCACACATCTAACCTTGCGGGACATAGTCAACACCATCTTCACAAAAAAAGTGAAACACAACTCATAACTCAATGTATACAAGAAATTTTCACAATAAGGAATAAAATGAGCGAAGTTTTCCAAAAGACATCCTATAGCCTCTCGAAGATAGATATGAACGTTTACGTACCGATCCTTGATTGTCTATTAGACATCCTGATCCTACACAATTATGACAATGAAACCTAGCTCTGATAAAAAATATTCATGACCTAAAATATAAAGGATAATGATGGCACATTTCACGGAGAACCTTGACAAGTAAGCCAATCACCCAAACAATACACAAAAGGAGAAAAGACAATAATAACCCCAAGGTAAGGATTCTAGAATTTAGCCAAAAAAACTCAAGTATAATAAATGCGGAAAGAAACAAAATAATGCAGCCATAACTCCCAAAACTAGGTGTCAACAATTGTAATACCCCACACTTTTTCTAGCTTAATTTACTCCTAGAAAGTCAAGGGTTAGATTTAAAAATGAATAACCTTTGATACATATAGAATTTTCCAGTTCTAAACCCTTTAGTGTGCAGAAAATTTTATTAGCTTTCCAACGATACCAATTTTGCATAAATTTGATACTATGTTGAGAAGTTACGACATTTTTAGTAAAATAGTATGCCATTTAGGCAAGTACCGCATCGCGGGGAAGGGGTAATTCGCAATTGTCAAAATTCAGTGGACCACCGCAATTGCCCGTGTCGCGTTGAAGTCCCAGTTCCCATTTATCAATTTTCAGTGGCTCACCGCGATAGCCCTGCACGCGGTGATGGTCTAAATGGGGCTGGTCCGTTTTCCAGTTGCCTAACGTGATAGCCTCGGATCGCGTTGATGGGCAAAACCAGGCTCATTATTTTTCCAGTGAGCCACCAGGATAGTGGTGCATCGCGGTTGGTGGCCAGATTGGAATTTTTCCAGTTTTTGTGTTAATTTTTAAAAGGGAAATTTAGTCAACTCTCCATCCCCAATTCGTGAATAATAGATAATTTAGCCTATTCTAAGCACATTAGGCTTACTTTTCATCAATTCTCTCTCAAAAAAACCCTAGAACCTCAAAACTTAACCTTCAAGAAATCAAATCTCCTCTATTCTCTTTCCAAGATAGCTCAAAATTTAGGATTTCCAATTCAATATAATCAAGAATCTATCTTCAAGAGCACAAATAGGTATCCAAAATCAAGTGTTCTCATCAATTGCATCAATTAAGGTATGTGGGATTTATGAACAAGGATATTTTTTTATCCTTGTGTGCAAAACTAGTTTTTTATTACAAATTTACATGATTTTGTATGAATATACATGAGTTTCAAATTAGGATTCATACCCATTGTTGTTATTTGAAAGATTATGAGATTTCAAGTGATTTAGAAGTTGAATTGCACATTTATCTATGTATTTTCATACGTATTGCAGTAAATTCTAGATTTTTAGTTTAATTATCAATACTTACATTATCAAGCATGAACATTATGATCTTTTAACATAAAATTGATGCATGGGTCATTAAGCCCTAATTGGATATTCCTATTTCAAGTTTGATTGTTCTATAAGCACTCTATGACTAGATTTTTTCAGAGTTTTGATAAAAATTTGATCCTTTGATCTCATCTTTGATATGAAATCCACATTACAGTTTCACATTACAGTTTAACTTAGAAATTATACAGTTGGTTTTCATAATAAACTTTTGTACTAGATTTTTAAAGTGGATTTCCAATAGAATGAGCATATAGATTAAAAGGAGTAGTATTTAGCACCGACTTGGGTTTGTTATCTTGCCCCAGAACTACGAGCCAATGAAGGTTCACATTATTAGATTATTACCATTTCTATATGGATGACATATACAAATGTGATCACTTGGATTAGGTTATACTCCTTGGCAAGAGTATGACACCTCTCCCCAACGAGAGGTTTTCCCATAAGGGAACTAGACGTTGGAATCCATGAAGAGCTCACATTGTTTATGTCAGTTAGAAGAACCTCCCTACTAGTAAAAGTAAATAAACAGCTTTTGAGTAAATCTCCCTACAGACTACAAACTACAGATTTCAAAACAGATAATCCTAACAGAAAAACTTTTAAAAACTGAGTGTAAAGGCTCATAACTTTATTCTGACATTGTTTTGCAAAAGATATTAGCTATGAGATTTCAAATTCTCAAATTTCAAATACAGAAGTGAGTCCTTTCTACACTAGACAGTATAATTTCAAGACAAAATACCAGTACAGCTTTTAGAAACTAAATGTTATGACTCACTAGATTTATGCAATATGTTTTGCTATTCTTGATTATGATTTATAGTTTTTAGATTCTAGCTTATGTGAGTCATTTACAATTGGTATGCATTATTTTATAAATTATGATAATGTTGAGACATTGTTATACTTATGCGTTCACCTCCACATACTCAGTACATTCTCAAAGTACAGATCCATATATACATCTATGTGCTACATGTCTTATAATGTATGTTCAGGTGCTCAGTTCCAGTAGCGTGAGTGATTTCAAGCATCTATCTCTATAAGCAACAGTTGGTGAGTCCTCATAGATTGGGACTTAGTCTTTCAGTTTTTTTCAGTTTATTAGTATAGATGATTCAGACAGTTTGAGTCAGCTGAGGGTTTTTTATAGTGACTCTCTAGTTATTAGTAGTAGAGGATTGTCATACTGCTAGATATGATTTCAGACTATTAACTATTGATTGTTTAGACTATTGAGTCTAGTATTTTCCAAAGATTTATTCAGATATTCTCAGTTAGCTCAGACAGATTTTCGTATTATAGTTTTAATATTATATCTATATTTCCTTTACTATGAGATTCAAACTTAGTAGAAGGCAGACTATGTTAGCTTAAGGCTACTCATAGTCTTGAGCATCTGTGATGTCTCGGGACTAGGTTTCGGAGCTTAAAAACTCGGTATAACAACCTAAGGTTAAGAGTGTCCTAGGGAGTTAGATAAGTCACGTTACATAGTCTTGATCATGGGTGTGAAGCACGCCACATTTATGAGAAAGAGGCTACAAGTCGTTCTTAGGAAATTACCTCTTTCTTTCATGATCTATCATGCTTATAGTAACTTTATTTGCTTTTAACTCATTCTCTTACATGACAGTTAAATATGCCTCGTCGTCGAGCTAATGCCTATAGAAATGATAACCAGCCACCCCACCCTTCGGACCCTCTAAATGAAAATGTATCACATGCTGAATTTCAGGCTGCCTTTCAGGCGTTGACTGATATGAGGTGATTTTATACACTTGGGTATGATTATTCTAGCTTATTTCTCCTTGTTTTGAGAGAAATTTAAGTTCTTAATGTGTTCATATTGATATAAATAAGCATTTAAGTATCCAAGTGTATGATTACAATGTCCAAAGTATTTTTCAAATAAGTTTGTATTTAATTGAGTAATTTAGAGTTAACCCGAAAAACTAATTTTACTAGCTTGAGTTAGGTGTGTGTCTAGTTGGTCTCGGTGAATTTTAATGTGTTTAATTTATTCCAAATATTTTATTGGTGTAATTATTAGTGGAATAACTTATTTTTAATGGACAAAATTCAATTTGATTAAGTCAAGAGTCGAAATAATAAGTGGAATATCATGGAGAATTTGTCGTATCTTAGCTCTTATTTTGATTTGTTGTTGAGATATTATGTTGTTTTAATATTTAATATGTGGTGTGTGATATTTTAGGAGGTTTTGTGAGATGAATAATGTGATATATTGATGATTTAACAGCCAAAAATTCATAGAAAATACACTATAAAAGGCATGAGCAAAGGATAGGACATTCTACACTAACAAAATTTTTAAGCACGAATTCCAGTGAGACAACGTAAAGTCTATGTGTCACATCGATGTACCAACGTGTTTAGCAATGCGTCGCGTTGATAGTTTATACCCAGGAAACTAAATGCGCCGACAACATTGTCTTATTTTAAATTGGAAAGGGCACATAGTTCAAGGAACCTTTATGAGGAAATCTTTGGCATTTCAATCCCACTAGTATTAGAAAAGAAAATATAATATATATATATATATATATATATATATATATATATATAGGATAAAACAGCTAGACACCACATATTTTTAAAGTGAAAATTGAAATTTTTTGTTAAAAAAATAACCACTGGACACGCAAAGGACAGCTGAGACTGTTTTGGGACGAAAAGCAGAGGCAGCTACGTGGTTAATTAGGTTTTATTATTATTATTTAGTCTTTAATTTTTTATATCATGTATTCAGTTATTTGGATCATGATTATGAATATTAATGTCTAAAAACCCTCCTTCCGGGGTTAAAGCCAAGAACATGAGTATTATATTTTGGATTGATTTCGATTAATTTTGCTTATCATATTTGGTTGTTTGTTTATTCTTTCTTTAATTATTTTATGTATTGATCACCCATAAATACATATACTGTTGATCTTTTGATCTCGGCAGAAGGAATAGAGAGATAGAACATGGGAATAAACAAAGTTTGGGTTTTTTTCTTTTATAAAATAAAGAATTAAACTTAGCGTCTAGGACAGGGATATATTTAGATGTCTTACTTGATTCAAATGTAGGATGATAGCTTTAATTAACTTAATTGAATTATTACATCCCCGCTCAACGATGTAGTTGTAATGTCCAAATTAGGTAAAAGATTATAGGTTGGGAAACCATGATCATGCAATTACTCCTACGAATCAACAACCAAGATAAGCAAGTTAACGAAGGAAATACAAAAATATAGTATGATTGTTCGAAGTCCTTTAACCCTGGGTTTTCTTACATTGATTGTCCCAAGACTTTTATTTTTATGCATTATTTATTTTATTTTTAATTTAAAAAATTACAAACTCTCTTTTTGTTTATTGTTTCTCAATTAGTTAGACTAGAATTAGATAGGCGGTGAACGGAAGTCCCTGAGAGATCGATACTCGAGCTTCCTTGAAGTTACTATATTACTTGATAAGACCACGTACACTTGCATGTGCGCTTGGGCGCTGTCAATTTTTTGGCACTGTTGCCGGGGACTTGTAATTAGACAACTATCTTAAATTTTATTTTTCTATATTGAGTTGAAGATAGTTTTTGTTTAGTTTCTTTTTATTTTCTTTTATTTCTCTTTATATCACACTTCTTGACATGGCAGCCTGGGATAGATGGTTTGTGAGTGATGACAATTCTATATGGTGTATGGTTTATGGTCAAGGTTATCATTCTGAAGATATGTGTGTTGTCAACCCCGATTCTGTAATGTTTGTGGGCTATGATCAAAGGAAAAATTATAGAAAATACCAAATTACCCCCCCCCCCCGAACTATACCCAAAAAGGCTGTGACACACCTCAACTTAAAAGGGGTCCTATTACCCCCCTGAACTAATTAAAAAGTATAATTTTGACACCTTTAGTGCCTATGTGGAACATACGTGGCACACACGTGTGCCTACGTGGACACTTCAATGTGTTGTGCCACGTAGGCACTAAGAGTGTCAAAATTACACATTTAATTAGTTCAGGGGGGTAATAGGAGTCCCTTTAAGTTGAGGTGTGTCACAACCTTTTTGGGTATAGTTCAGGGGGGTAATTGGGTATTATCTCGCAAAATTATATAAACTGCTGCAATCGAACGGAGCTGAATCAGTCACAAATTCAATCATGGAACCAGCAGCAATAGTTTCAGTAGCAACAACGAAACATGCAGGCTACAACTCAAACAAGTAAAATAAAAGAGATACTGAAACAAATTTTAGCGTCTCACAATGAGTTGTTGGCATACATGAAAAACAGAGGGAGGTTGAAATGCAAGTGAATAGTAAATTAGAGATAGATGTAGAATTGACTTCCCAACCTATTGTAGATAAAGTTGTTGACAAATTGAGAAAGTCTAAGTACTCAGAAACTAAAGTTGTTGAACATGTTGAGGACATACCACTGCCATCATGTCTACAATGGCTATGTAAAGAAAAATATAAGGAGGACATTAGCCAATTTGTTGAGCAACTACCTCCATGTCTACAGTGGCTAAACAAAGAAAAATATGAGGAGGACATTAGCCAATTTGTAGAGCAAACACAAGAATCGCAACCACTCTATTGTCATCATTATCGTGAGACTGAAATTGAGAAGGTGAATTAAAGTTAATGTGTAGTAGATTGTGTAAATTTTGAAGTACGATTGGTTGGGCCTCACTCGAAGCATTTTTCTACATTATATTTAGATGATATCTTATTTGTGGAATCATCTAAAATAGTGGAAGAACGTGAAGATAAGGAACAAGAATCCTATATTCTTGATTTTTCACCGGACAAGCAACATAAAAACACACCTCACTTGAAGGCCAAGTGATTTACCATGCATATGTTATTACTCGGTTCCTTAATCTTTGTACCACCACCCTATGAGAGAGGGAAAAAATGGATGCGATGTTGGGGGTGAAATACATATCCTTTAGGTGGAGAAAAAAGTTGATTGGGTCATATTGCGACACTAAATTAGGGGCAGCTTGGGAAGCAACCCAAGTTAATTAGATATGTTTTCTTTTCAGTTTTTTAGTTTTTTATTTCACGTAGTTGTTGTTTTTGGTTGAGTCACAGGTTAATTGGAAGTTTGAGTACCATAAACTTGAGCTTGGAGCATGGCAAAGACTGAGTGTGGGGTCCCATGGATCTCCTTTATGTGAAAGATGCTACTAGCTAGTCCTAGATGCCTCAAGGAGTATTTCTATCTCTTACTTTAAAAGTTCACTTTGTGGAAAAAGTAAATTTTTAAGTGTGGGGTGGGGAAATTCCCAAATTTTAGCTCAATTTTAAAAATTTTAGGTTAGGAATAAGTGAGATATTCTTGTTGGTGCTATTTTTTATTACATGGTGCAAGTGGATTTATTTGTTAAAGCATGTTGATTGAGTGAATTGCTATTTTTGAAACTCTTAGGCTCATGTTTGTGACTCTTGTACTTGTTGGCTTAAAGTTGAATTCATGCTATTGTTTGGTTGAGAGTCTATAATGATCCTATTGAGTTGATCTTATACTATGTGCGTGTAAGATTTTTTGTATATTCCTTGTTGTATGTGATGTCTAGAACTTGCTCGGTATATGTGTAAAGCAAAATAAAGAATGTGGGTTTAGGAGATGATTTAGGCCTTTCTTTGATAGCCTTGTTTTATACCTTCTATTTGTCCTACCACTGTGCATTATCCTAGTTAACCCCCATTGAGCCTTTAGCTTTTTCTTTGGAAACCTCATAAGTAGACTAATCCCTTCTTTGATAGACCATAATTTGAACCAAAAAGCTCTAAGTTCTTTAATTGAATATATATATATATATATATATATATTGAATTAGTGAGGAGTTTGAGAAATTGAAGACGAAAAAGGTGAAATTGATGCCCCAAGGTAATAGTTATTGGTGTATAATTGATTTGTGGTGGATGTTTGTGATATAATTTATGTTAAAAATATTGCCATGGTTGTGAAAAAAGAGAAACATTGATTCATATGGTAGTAAGCTATGCGTCCACCAAGTGTTTGTGAAAATGCTTAAAAGAGATGAGGCAAAAATAAAAGAATGGGATAGACAAAAATGGTGTAATTTGGTTGTGGGAGAGTGATTTTAATTGCATAATGTAGTTTATTAAAGAGCTTAAAGAGGTTAGTCACTATTACCAAATAGTTCCTACCCGTCTCTTAGCCTGCATTACAACCCAGAAAAGACATATTTGATCATAATCTTTACATTCGACTATTTGAGGATCATTACACTAAGGGCAAGCCTATGGTTCATTGTGTGTAACTTGTGAATTCTTTTTTAGAGTGACCAGTAATTTGATTCTTCTACCCAATATGTTATAAATTACATTATTGTGAGTGATTATGGGTAACTCTCTTATTGTGAGGGAATATGTTTGATGAATGTGGGTGACTTGTATGATGTTCTTGATTGAGAAATATTCATGAATTTGCAACTTAGGTGAGTCAACTCTTAAGACTAGGATGTTTTGGAGTAGTGTTCATGAACTATCAATTGTGTAAATAACATGCTTTGTGTAGAAACTTACATTCCGTGTAGTCATTGTAGTACTAGCTTGAGTGTCCTGTATTTAGTATAAGTGTAGAGTCACCTTAGATTTTTATGCTTAGAGTAAAGAGTTGTTCGAGGACGAACACGAGCTTAAGTGTGGGGTGATGATCTGAGGCGATTTTATACATTTCGGTATCATTATTCTAGCTTATTTCTCCTTGTTTTGAGAGCAATTTTAGTGTTTAATGTGTTCATATTGATATTAATAAGCATTTAAGTGTCCAAGTGTGTGATTACAATGTCCAAAGTATTTTCTAAACAAGTTTGTAATTAATTGAGTAATTTAGAGTCAACCCGAAAAACTAGTTTTACTAGCTTGAGCTAGGTGTATGTCTAGTTGGTCTCGGTGGATTCTAATGTGTTTAATTTATTTTGAATATTTTAATAGTATAATTATGAGTGGAATAACTTATTTGTAATGGGAAAAGTTTAATTTTATTAAGTCAAGAGCCAGAATAATAAGTAGAAGATCATTGAGAATTTGCCTAATCTTAGCTCTTCTTTTTGATTTGTTGTTGAGAATATTGTGTTGTTTTAATCTTTAATATGTGGTGTGTGATATTGTAGTAGGCTTTTTGAGATGAATAAGGTGATATATTGATGATTTAAAAGCTGAAAATTCATTGAAAATACACTACAAAAGGCATAGATAAAGGATAGGACGTTCCACACTTAACCAAATTTTTGAACGCAAATTTCAGTGAAATGACGTGAAGTCAATGCCTCGCATCGATGTACCAACGCGTTGAGTAACGCGTTGCGTTGATAGTTTATACTCAGGCAATTAAATGCGCCGACAACATTGTCTTATTTTAAATTGGAAAGGGCACACGGTTGAAGGAACCTTTAAGAGGAAATATTTGGCATTTCAATCCCACTAGTATTAGAAAAGAAAATAATATATATATATATATATATATATATATATATAGGATACAACAGCTGGACACCACATATTTTTAAAGTGACAATTGAAATTTTTGATTAAGAAATAACCACTGGACACGCAAAGGACAGTTGAGCCTGTTTTGAGACGAAAAGCGGAGGCGGCTACACGGTTAATTAGGTTTTATTATTATTATTTACTCTCTAATTTTTTATATCATGTCCTCAATTATTTGGATCTTGATTATGAATATTAGTGGCTATGAACCCTCCTTCCGCGATTAAAGCCAAAAACATGAGTACTATTGTTTTAGATTAATTTCGATTAATTTTTCTTATCATATTTGGTTGTTTGTTTATTCTTGCACTAATTATTTTACGGATTGATCACCCATAAAATACATATATTGTTGACCTTTTGATCTCGGGAGAGGGAATAGGGAGATAGAACATAGGAATAAATAAAGTTTGGGTTCGTACTCTTTTATAAAATAAAGAATTAAACTTATCGTCTAGGACATAGATGTATTTAGATGTCTTACTTGATTCAAACGTAGGATGATAACTTTAATTAATTTAATTGGATTAGTATATCCCCGCTCAATGATGTAGTTGTAATGCCCATATTAGGTAAAAGACTATAGGTTGAGAAACCATGATCATGCAATTAACCCTACGAATCAACAACCAAGATAAACAAGTTAACGAAGGAAATACAAAAACATAGTATGATTGTTCGAAGTGCTTTAACCTTGGATTTTCTTAAATTGATTGTCCCAAGACTTTTATTTTTATGCATTATTTATTTTATTTTTAATTTACAAAATTACAAACTCTCTTTTTGTTTATTTTTTCTCAATTAGTTAGACTAGAATTAGATACGTGGTGAACGCAAGTCTCTGAGAGATCGATACTTGGGCATCCTTGAAGCCACTATATTACTTGATAAGATCACGTACACTTGCATGTGCGCTTAGGTGTTGTCATTGGCCCACGCAGTGACTGCTAATGTTCAGGGAAACCATCAAGCGCCAGTCCTACTTCAGTAGAATGGTGATTTAGCAGCAGACAGAATCTGAGGCTTCATGAGAATGAATCTTCCAGAGTTCTTTGGGTCAAAAGCAGTTGAGGACCCGCAACTTTATTTAGATGAGGTGAAAAAGATCACCCAGATTATGCATGTTTCTGAAGAGCAGAGTATAGAGTTGGAATCATATATATTGAAGGATGTAGCGTATGATTGGGTGGTTATGTGGAAGAATGGTAGAGGTGAGAATACAGCTCCTATGAGTTGGCAAGTATTTCAGGATGCATTTCTAGATAGGTTCTTTCCACGTGAAATAAGAGAAGCTAACATAGAGGAGTTTGTGAACCTGAGGCATGGCTCGATGACAGTGAAGGAGTATTGCCTTAAGTTTAATCAATTGTCTAAGTATGTCCTTATTACGATGCCTGATTCTAGGGAAAATATGAGTAAGTTTGTTACTGGAGTTTCTGGTTTGTAGTCAAGGAGTGTAGTACTGCCATGCTAATTAGGGACATGGATCTTTCTAGGTTGATGATTCATGACCAACAAATTGAGGCAGAAAAGTTAAAGAGCAGAAAGAAGGGAAATAAGAAGGCTAGAACTGGGCAGTTTGAGTATGGCCAGACTAGGTCTGGAGAGGGAAATTGTTCACAGTTTAAAAATTGTTAATCGATGCCAGCACTATCTTTAGCTAGTGCTCCCGGCTCCAGAGCTAGGAAGGAGTAGTGAAGTAAGTCTTCTACGTCCAAATCTTAGAATAGTATGAGTGGAAAACCCAGTTATCCTCCATGTGCTAAGTGTGGTAAGAACCATCCTGGTGAGTGCTTGTTGGGATAGAAGGGTTGTTATAGTTGTGGTAAGTTGGTACATGGAATCAAATAATGTCTGAATGCTAAGAAGGGAAACATAGATGTTCTTCCCCTGACCCAGGCTAATAGTGCACCAGCTCCTCTAGGTCGCCCAGTTCCTCCTAATGGCGCATCATCCAATACAGGTAGCGGTCAGCGCCAGAATCGGTTTTATGCTTTTCCATCCCTACAGGAGTAGGAGGATTCACCAAATGTTATTACTGGTACGCTTTGTGCCTTTCATCTTGATGTTTATGTGTTGTCAGACCCCGGGTCAAATTTATCTTATGTGACCCCTTTAGTTGTAGTGAATTTAGAAATAGGTCCTAAAAAGATCCCTGAGTCCTTCTTAGTTTCTACCCCAGTGGGTGAGTCAGTTGTTGCCAAACAGATCTATAGAAAGTTTCCTACAACTCTCCTTAATAAAATCATGTTAGCAGACCTAATAAAGTAAGATATGGTCAATTTTGACCTTATTCTTGGTATTGATTAGCTCCATTCTTGTTATGCATCCATAGATTGTCGCACCTAAGTTGTGAAGTTTCAATTTTCAGATGAGCCAATCTTTGAGTAGGAAGGTAATTTAGTGTCTCCAAAGAGTCATTTCATATCCTACCTTAAATCTAGAAAGTTGATATCTTTAGGGTGTATCTATTATTTAGTTCGAGTCAAAGACACTAAGTATGAGACCCCAACAATTCAGTCAATCAATGTAGTCTATGAGTTTCCTGATGTCTTTTCCAAAGATTTGTCAGGGGTACCTCCCGATAGGGCAATAGAATTCGGTATTGACCTCTCTAAAAAACTCAACCTATCTCTATTGATCCATATCGTATGGATCTAGCCGAGCTTAATGAATTAAAAGAGAAACTCAAAGATCTCTTAGACAAAGGTTTCATAAGACCTAGTGTTTCTCCATGGGGCGCTCCCATCCTATTCGTGAGAAACAAAGATAGTTCTTTGCAAATGTACATCGACTATTGTCTACAAAATAAAGTCATAGTAAAAAACAAATATCCTTTTCCTATAATCGATGATTTATTTTATCAACTCCAAGGTGCAAGTTACTTCTTAAAGATAGACCTTAGATACGGCTATCATCAGCTTAGATTAAGGGAATGTGATATTCCAAAGACAACTTTCAAAACGCATTATAGTCATTTTAAATTTCTAGTCATGTCCTTTGGTATAATAAATGCCCCCACAGCCTTCATGGACTTGATGAACAGAGTTTTTAAATAGTATTTTGACATGTTTGTCATAGTCTTTATCTATAATATTCTTGTCTACTCTCGTAGTGAGGATGATCATGCAGACTACCTTAGAATTGTGTTGCAAACTCTTTGAGATCACCAGTTGTTTGAAAAATTCAACAAATGAGAATTTTGGCTAAGGTTAGTAGGTTTCCTCGATCATATTATTTCCAGTGATGGTATTATAGTTGATCCCTAAAAGGCAGAAGTAGTAAGAAACTGGCCTATACCTATTTCTCCGTTAGATATTAGGAGTTTCTTTGGTTTAGCTAGCTATTACAGATATTTCGTTGAGAGTTTCTCATCTGTTGCATCTACTATGTCTAGATTGACCCAGAAGAAAGTTAAGTTTGAGTGGTCAGATTCCTGTGAGAAGAGTTTTCAGGAGTTTAAGACTTGACTCACTTCAGCCCCAGTTTTAGCACTACCTGATGGTACAGATAGATTCGTTGTGTATTGTGATGCCTCAAGAGTTGGTTTGGGTTGTGTGTTGATTCAAAGAGGTAAGGTCATAACCTATGCCTCTAGAAAGCTTAAGCCGCATGAAAAGAACTACCCTACCCATGATCTTGAGTTAGCTATTGTTGTGTTTGCATTGAAAATATGGAGGCACTATCTTTATGGGGTGCATGTTGATGTATTTACAGACCATAAAAGTTTGCATTATGTGTTTACTCAGAGGGAGTTGAATTTTCAGTAGAGAAGGTTGTTAGAATTATTGAATGATCATGATATGAGTGTGTTGTATTATCCGGGAAAGGACAATGTAGTAGCAGACATCCTTAGTAGATTGTCCATGGGCAGTGTTGCTCATGTGGTGGGTGATAAGAGGGAGTTAGTTCGAGAAGTTCATCGATTATCTAGATTGAGTATGAGGTTTGTTGATTCAGCTAAAGGAAATGTTTGGGTCCAGAGTAGTTTCGAATCTTCTATAGTTTCGGAAGTGAAAGAAAAGCAGCATAAGGATTCGAGTTTGTTCAAACTAAAAGGTTCAGTTAAATACCAAAAAGTATAGGCTCTCTCCAAAGAGGGTGATGGTGTATTAAGGTACTATAGTAGATTATGTGTACCCTGTGTTGATGATTTGAGGCAATGGATTATGGTATAAGCTCTTGGTGCGCATTACTCCATTTATCTGGGATACACCAAGACGTACCGCGACTTGCGGGAAATTTATTAGTGGAGTGGTATGAAGAAAGATATAGAAAAATGTGTAGCCAAGTGTGCAACTTATCAACAGGTTAAGGTAGAGCACCAAAGACCTGGTAGTACATTTCAAGAGTTTGGTATCCCTACTTGGAAGTGGGAAGAGGAGAATATGGACTTTGTGACTGGATTACCCCATTCACGTTGCTAGCATGATTCAATTTGGGTTATTATAGACAGATTGACTAAGACATCTCATTTCTTGCCAGTTCATACATCCTACATATCTAAAGATTATTCTAAGTTGTATATCAGAGAGTTAGTCAGGTTGCATGGATTTTCTTTATCTATCATCTCAGATAGGGGTACTCAGTTTACTTCTTAATTTTGGAGATCCTTTCAGAAGGGTCTTGGTACCCAAGTTCATCTTAGTTTAGTTTTTCATTAGCAAACAGATGGTCAGGCAGAGAGGACCATTCATACCATAGAGGATATGTTGAGGACATGTATTCTTGATTTCAAAGATAGTTGGGATGAGCATTTGTTGTTGATTGAGTTCGCCTATAATAACAATTACCATGCTAGCATTCAGATGGCTCCGTTTGAGGCTCTTTATTGGCGGAGGTGTAGATCTCCGTTAGGTTGGTTCGGAGTTGGTGAGGCCACTTTTATTAGACCAGATATGATGTTTGAAGCTATGGAGAAAGTTCAATTGATTCGAGAGAGATTGAAAACAGCCTAGAGTCGTCAGAAATTATATGCGGACGTCAGAAGGAGAGGTCTTTTGTTTGAAGAAGATGACCTTGTGTATTTGAAAGTTTCACCTATGAAGGGGGTGAAGAGATTTGGCAAAAAGGGGAAGCTTAGTCCCCGTTATGTAGGCCCTTACCAGATTTTAAGTCGTATTGGGAAGGTAGCTTATAAGTATGAGCTACACGTAGATTTGTCCTCAATTCATCCAGTGTTTCATGTATCCTTATTGAAGAAGTGCATGGACAATTCAATTGTCGTAATTCCTCTAGAAAGCGTAGATATTCAGAATAGCCTCTCACACGAAGAAGTTCCTGTAGTGATCCTTGATCATCAGATCCGAAGACTAAGGAAAAAAAAAGTTCCTTTGGTCAAAATTCTGTGATGAAATCAGTCTGTTAGGGATACCACTTGGGAAGCAGAAGCAGATATGCATACCATCCCCATCTTTTCTCCACAAATTCAGATTCAGCCGAAGGTAACAATCTTCCTTAATTCAGTTCTTTTCTTATCTCAAATTCAGCTATATAGTTATCTTCATGTAAATTTGCGCAATCACAAATTAGCTCAGTCGTTCAGTATGTTCTAGATTCATTCAAGCGGTTTGTTTTAGTTGTGCATGTCAGCACATAGCCACAAATTTCTCAGTATTTTCAGTTTAGCCAGCCATATTCGAGGACGAATGTTCCCAAGGGGGAGATAATATAATGCCTTGCACTTTTTTCTAGCTTAATTTAGCTCCTAGAATATCATGGGTTATCTTTAAAAATGAATAACCTTTGATACATATAGAATTTTCCAGTTCTAGACCCTTCAGTAAGTAGAAAATTTAATTACCTTTCCAACAATACAAATTTTTCCTAAAGCCGATATTCGGTTGCGAAGTTATGGCATTTTTGGTAAAATAGTATGCCATTTAGGCAAGCACCGCGTCACGGTGAAGGAAAAATTCGCAATTGTCAAAATCCTATGGACCATTGGGATTGGCCCACGTCATGTTGAAGTACAAGTTCCCATTTATCAATTTCCAGTGGCTCACCGCGATGACCCCGTGACATGGTGATGGTCAAAATAGGACTCGTCCCTTTTCCAGTAGGCCAACGTGATAGCCACGCATCACTCTGATGGGCAAAACCGAGCTTGTCCTTTTTTCAGTGAGCCACCGTGATAGTGGTGCATCACAGTGGGTGGCCAAATCGAGATTTTTCTAGTTTCTGAGTTAATTTTTAAAAGGACAATTTAGTTAATTCTCCAGTCCCAATTCTTGAATAACAGATAATCTAGCCTATTCTAAGCACATTAGGCTCACTTTTCATCAATTCTCTCTCAAGAAAACCTTAGAACCTCAAAACTTAACCTCTAAGAAATCAAATCTCCTCCATTCTCTTTCCAAGATAACTCAAAATTAAGGATATACAATTCAAGATAATCAAGAATCTATCTTCAAGAGCACAAATAGGAATCCACAATCAAGTGTTCTCGTTAATTGCATCAACTAAGTTATGTGGGGTTTATGAACAAGGATATTCTTTCATCCCAAATTTACATGATTTTGTATGAATATACATGAGTTTCAAATTAGGGTTCATACCCATTGTTGTTATTTGAAAGATTATGAGATTTCAAGAGATTTAGAAGTTGAATTGCACATCTATCTTCCTATTTTCATATGTATTGCAGTAAATTCCAGATTTTTAGTTGAATTATCAATACTTACACTATCAAGCATGAACATTATGATGTTTTAACTTGATATTGATGCATGGGTCAGTAAGCCCTAATTGGATATTGCTATTTCAAGTTTGATTGTGCTATAAGCTCCCTATGACTAGATTATTTTCAGATTTCTTATAAAGATTTGATCTTTTGATCTTAGCTTAGATATGAAATCCACTTTACAATTTCATATTACAGTTTAACTTAGCAATTATACAGTTGGTTTTCGTAATAAACCTTTATACTAGATTTTTAAAGTGGATTTCCAACAGAATGAGCATACAGATTAAAGGGAGTAGTATTTAGCACCGAGTTGGGTATGTTCTCAAGCCCCACAACTATGAGTCAATCTAGGTTTAGATTATCAAATTATTCCATTTCTATATAGATGACAGATACAGATGTGATCAATTAGATTAGGTTATACACTTTGGCAAGAGTATGACATCTCTCCCCAACGTAAAGCTTTCCCATAAAGGAACTAGACGTTGGACTCCATTATAGCTCACATGGTTTATGTCAGTTAGAAGAACCTCCCTACTAGTAAAAGTAAATAAACAACTTTTGAGTAAATCTCCCTACAGACTACAAACTACAGATTTCACAATAGATAATCCTAACAGAAAAAGCTTTTAGAAACTGAGTGTAAAGGCTCACAACTTTATTCAGACATTGTTTTACAAAAGATATTAGCTATGAAATTTTAGATTCTCAAATTTCAGATACAGAAGTGAGTCATTTCTATACTAGAAAGTATGATTTCAAGATAAAATACCAGTACAACGTTTAGAAACTAAATATTATGACTCACTTGATTTATGAAATATGTTTTGCTATTCTTGATTATGATTTACAGTTTTCTGATATTCCAGCTTATGTGAGTCATTTACATTTGGCATGCATTATTTTATAAATTATGATGATGTTGAGACATTGTTTTACTTATTCATTCACCCACATATACCCAGTACATTCTCGAAGTACTGATCTACATATACGTCTATGTGCTACATTATCTCATAATGCAGGTTCAGGTGCTCAGTTCCATCAGCGTGAGTGATTTCGAGCATCTCTCTTTACATCCCGATAGTTGGTGAGTCCTCATAGTTGGGGACTTAGTCTTTCAATTTTTTTCAGTTTATTAGTATAGATGATTTAGACAGTTCGAGTCAGCTGGGGGTTTGTCCTAGTGACTCTCTAGTTATTAGTAGTAGAAGTTTATCATACTGCTAGATATGATTTCAGACTATTTAGAATTGATTGTTCAGACTATTGAGTCTAATATTTTCCAGAGATTTTATTCAGATATTCTAAGTTAGCTCAGACAGATTTCCGCATTCTAGTTTTGATATTATATCTATATCTCCTCTACTATGATATTTAGACTTTGTAGAAGGCTGACATGGTTAGTTTAAGGCTACTCGTAGTCTTGAGCACCGTGTTACATCTCGGGACTAGGTTTTGGGGCGTTACAACAATATAAGAACGTATTTTGTACAACTCAAATCCAAATGAAATACAAAAGATATCCAAAAAAAGAGAAATTTTGTCTTAAAAATGAAAAATAACGAAATAGTCTATAGAGAAAGGTAGAAGAAGATATTCAACTACCTAAATATCATCAACTACCTTAAAAACACCAAAAATTGTCTAAGTCAAGAAATGTGGGGCGCACACACACCTGAATTCGCACAAAAAGGTACATTAGGTGTGAGTACAGTCCACTTGTACTCAGTTGGTATTATGGACTAGTCAAGCAAAGTAGAAAATAAAGTATAAAAAATACATACTAAGGGCACGTCACTTACAATCATAAAATGTCCCATAATGGTAGCCCACACCGCTTGCTCTAACAGTTCTTATATGACAAGTATACGACAAGTATGCATTATATCACATGCAAGTATAAACAAAGAAGAACACGAATATGTAGGATGGTCAAGTATAAGTAAAAGGATATAGAG
Organism: Capsicum pubescens; assembly: GCA_030864215.1. Classification (NCBI taxonomy): domain Eukaryota; kingdom Viridiplantae; phylum Streptophyta; class Magnoliopsida; order Solanales; family Solanaceae; genus Capsicum; species Capsicum pubescens. The sequence goes on from CM061542.1 coordinate 243,220,616, forward strand.
CAAGTTGACACACAAGAAGACAATAGGGAAATTAAATAACGACATCGATCACAATAAATCAAATGAAATGTATGATATGATGATGATGATTCATGTGGTTGGCACATAACCTTGAGATTGACACACAACCTTCGAGATTGGCACACCACCTTGAGGTTGGCACACAGCCTGAGCCATATTTAGTATTTCCAGTGTTTCTAATATTTTCAGGATTTCCAGTAATTCAAGTATTTCCATTGTTTTCAACATTTTCAATGTTTCTAGTGTTTTCAGTATTTCAAAAGAACATACATAACATAATATAAATCCAGTACACATACATAACAATAAATATCTATATAAAGAAATAAAACAAACAAGTGAAATGATGCTTATGATGACATGAGATTAATGATGTAATATTCACAATCATTCAAATGACTATTTTCACAATCAATTCATATGATGTATTTCCACAACCAACCATAATGTTACAATTTCATAACTACATGAGCCAATATCCGCTTACTATTTCTACTATTCATGAATTTCAACATGATTCATATGCTCCTAAAGTATGAATATATCACAATGAGCCAAAGACACCACAAGAGGCATTTTCAATCAACACAATACAATTATTCACATATATTCTAGGCTATCAACATCACATAAGACCCTACACGGTAACACATAGAATATTATATCTAAGATTCATCAATTAATTCACATTCAGGCCCCCAAACGGGAACAATATATAGATAGCCATATTTCATTATTAGTTCTCACCCATAATATGCATTTTGGTATACAAATTAACTACCCAACCAAGTATGAAAAGTTAACCCATAACCTACCTCAGTTGTCGAAACCGATCCGCTACACTTCAAACCCATGATCTTAATTTTCATGAACAATCCCAAAATAAGCTAAAATTAAGAAATATAAAATCTACGCATCAAAACAAAGCCAATGATACCTATATTGACTACTTTTGATTCAGAGTCAAAATGGATCCCAGAAATGGGTTTTTCAAAAAAGGGCAAAACCCTAACTTTACTACAAAATCGTGTTTTCCATATATTTTAAAATCTACAATTGAAAATTCAAGTCATATCGAGTCAAAATTGAGGTTAAAATCAAAGAAAATCATTTTTGAGCTTTACCAAATAAATTTTTTTAAATTCGTGTTAAAATCAGGAATCGAAGTTGTTTTGAAGATTAAATAGATGAAAAACTAGTAATTGTAAGATTAAAATATAATTCAAGTAAAAAGGAAAGAAATTAGGGTTTAAAATCAATCCCTAAGATTTTTGAGGTTTTGAGAAATTAATCAAGGAAATAGAGTAGAAAAGGATGAAATCTAACCGTAAATCTATAATAGAATCACGAAATAGATGTTAATCTAGTTTCCCAAGCTCACACAATCTTCACTTTTAAGTTCTCACACTATTCTAGGGTTTAACTCTCAAGAGGCAAGGTGAAAGAATGGGCAAAAAGGACAAAACAAAAGGAGAAAAATTTGTTATACAGTGCACCAACAAAACTTGAAAACCAACTTTTTAAGTAAAAAAACAAACTTCGACGGGGTGCCCGAGATTCATTCGGAGTCCGATATATAGAAAAGAACTATGCAACCACACTAAATTCGGTGCTCCAGACTCAATGTCGATTTTAAAATTATTAAAAAATATCATTTTCACAGAGTTGACCCAAAAAACGTGAAATCACAATTTTCCATACCGAGGGTCGAAATGAGATTTAAAAGCCTTAAAATTACACTAAACATGTTACCACCCTAATATGTTTTGGACGCGTTGAAAAAGTTAGATTTTCCATACGAGATCATTTCGACCAAATGTGGATCTCACACCCAGACTTCTAATTTTTCAACTTTCTGGCTAACAGGTCGAAATGTGTTTGGGTGCATCTGGATCCGAACCAAAGGTGTACCTAGTCTAAAATTGATATTTTGGAGTTGCAACACAGTCCATTAAGCTATCCGTCGCATAGATCAAAAGGTAACCAGACAGATCAATAATAAGGCTCTCGGAGCCACCAAAAATCACAATTTCGCACAAAAGGCACTAAAATGTATCAAGAATTATGTCAATCACATCCACACCTTAGAAATAACACAATGCAACTAAAAGGAGGGGTAAGATAGTCAAATCACATAAAATCACAAATTTTACATATTTCACCAAATTTTTATGTTGTTACAAAGAAATATTGAAGAAAGTAATTATTTTATATACACAAATAACATGGTACACCAACAACGCCAAATTACTTAACTCATTTTCATTTTTATTTTTATTTTTAAATAATTCAAAAACCTCTGCGATGAAAATTCAAATAACAAAAGTAAGAAGTGGAAAGCAACGTCTAAATGTAATACTCTATATTTATTTCTTTTGGGATTTCATTTTGGTTATCTTCAAATTAGGTATCATGTCATATTCTTTAGAATGTCTCTAAGATTCAACATCATAAAAATATCATTCAATACAGAGGGACAAGATGAATAAAAATGACTGCAGGAGCACGAAATAATACCTTGTACTGAACAAAAAAGACAACATACCTAAAATATAGAAAACTAAAGTGGAATCCTCTTATATAACGCAGAAAGTTCCCCAACATCCTCGAAAAATCCAGTAAACTTTTCAAGCTATTGTTGGGCTCAACTAGTCAAAAGACACTACTACAGTGTGTGACTGTCCGCTTTAGTTTATGCTCATATAGTTTTCGCACAAAAGGCACTAAAATGCATCAAGAATTATGTCAATAACATCCACACCTTAGAAATAACACAATGCAACTAAAAGGAGGGGTAAGATAGTCAAATCACATAAAATCACAAATTTTACATATTTCACCAAATTTTTATGTTGTTACAAAGAAATATTGAAGAAAGTAATTATTCTATATACAGAAATAACATGGTACACCAACAACACCAAATTACTTAACTCATTTTCATTTTTATTTTTAAATAATTCAATAAACTCTGCGATGAAAATTCAAATAACAAAAGTAAGAAGTGGAAAGCAACGTCTAAATCTAATACTCTATATTTATTTCTTTTGGGATTTCATTTTGGTTATCTTCAGATTAGGTATCATGTCATCTTCTTTAGAATGTCTCTAAGATTCAACATTATAAAAATATCATTCAATACAGAGGGACAAGATGAATAAAAATGACTGCAGGAGCACGAAATAATACCTTGTACTGAACAAAAAAGACAACATACCTAAAATATAGAAAACTAAAGTGGAATCCTCTTATATAACGCAGAAAGTTCCCCAACATCCTCGAAAAATCTAGTAAACTTTTCAAGCTATTGTTGGGCTCAACTAGTCAAAAGACACTACTACAGTGTGTGACTATGCTCGTATAGTTTTCTTCAAAAGGCCTCACACTATTAAGAAATCCAACACATAATATGGAGCTTTCCAGTTCCTTTATCTACCAATGTGGGACTTTAATTTGCACACCAAATAATACTAAGCTCCACATGGATCATCACAATGATCGACGGGTAAATTTCTGAGATTAATTTTATTGTATTATACCCACACACAATATTCTCCTCCTTGAACAAAGTTCCTTGTGGTTCATTACTATTATCCACCGGATTAATTTTTGAGATTCACTATACTTTGTGCTACCCACATCATCTATGTATGTATGACAAGCAAAGCCCGTAATTATTTCTCTTGTGTTCATCTCCAAGATCATAAGAGTAAGCAAACTGAGCACCACACACATCACTCTGCCATATCCACATACTCATCTCTCAAAACTTGATCTTTGATACAACTTTGGTGGGACAGGCAAAGACTAGTAAAGTGCATGACAAGGTAGTAGTGGAAGAGTACCCAAGTATAAATATTTCTTTTCAATTTGAACCAAGAGAAGAAAAAAATTAAAGCACAATGGTAATAGGGAAGCAAACACATCAACCAAAATAGATAAGGCGATCAACAACAACCTGACTCTGATCCCAGTTGTTGGGCTCAATTAACTCATATGCATTTTAAATTCTTTTAAATCGTCAAAATTATATGTTAGTGGTTTTGAGTTATTATGCTATTTTTATCTAGTAATTCAATTTTTATAGTAGTTTTATGTTTTTTCCATCCTTTTAATGGATCTTCACTATATAATTGTCTTAATTTTTTCTTTATTATTTCTAAATATAATCTTCTTATTCATTTACTTTCTTCTATATTATATGTTCCTTTATAATAATATTCTTTAAATGCGCACGTATACTCATCTATATAGCACATGTTACATATTGCTAGTTTTAACATTAAATTTCTATTTATATCTTTTTTTTTTTATTTTGTTCTGCTTCTTCTGTTGTCATACTGCTAAATTCATCACTTATAGCTATTTTATATTTTTTCAATATCACCAAGGCCTGGTATTCACGTTCGTTGCCAATCTTCACCAACTTTTTCTCTCAATTAAAAAAGATCTAGTAAGATGCACAAGAAATAGTGCTAAGACTATAATTATGTAAAACAAATAATCCTTTCTTATGATTCAACTAAATTGTCTTCAATAATGTAAAAAAAAAACACTAATCCCAACACAAGGCCTGAAACTAACATCTGGAGTGTGTTATAATTAAAAAGCTCTTTTGTTTTGTCTTTAATATTTCAAAACGTGATTGAGAATCACAATCTCTAACAATCTTAAATTAAAAAATTGGTTAGGGATAAACATGGATTGACATAAACTCTTCATCATTTAGTGTAGATTTGTTGCAGAATGAACTTAACTCAATTCATGATCATGAGTAATGATTGAGACAACAATTGCCTTTTCTTTCTGAATTATATCAATTATTTTGATAACAAATTCCCTTATAGCGCAAGTTAAAGGTGTCAAGTAGGTCGGGCCGGGCCAAACCGGAACCGACCCGTTTAGTTTAATCGGGTTGTGGGCCGGTTCCGGTCCGGGTTAGGGTTAGGTGGGATGGGCGGGTTCCGGGTTCAACAGTAAAAATGTTGAAAACAACCCTGAACCGGTCCACTTAACCCAACCCGGTTAAACCCACCTAAACCCAGTTAAAACCACCTAAATCCGGTTAAAAACCGATCAAACCCGTTTAAAAAAAAATAAAAAATTCAATATACACTACATACACTACAATTATATACACTATATACACTTCAATATACACTATATACACTACAATTATACAATATATATTTTTTAAAATATATATAAACAATTACACATATATACGTATCATTCAATATATAATTATATATGACTATACGTACTACTTTAAATAAAACATATACTACAAATCTACAATAGTACAATAAATATATATACACTACAATATATATATATATATATATATATATATAGTTATATACTAATTTATAAAACATATACACATTTATACGTTAAATATATACGCTTATAGAAGATATATACACATATATACGCACCATTCAATATATATGTACTGCTTTAAATAAAATATATACTACAATATACATATATATATACAACAATATGTATATATATATAATTACATACTAATTTATAGAACATATACACTTGTATACGTTAAAGATATACGTCTATAGAAGATATATACACATATATACGCACCATTCAATATATATGTACTACATTAAATAGAGTATATACTACAATATATATATATATATATATATATATATATATATTTACTACTATATATATATATATACTTATATACTAATTTATAAAATATATACACTTGTATATGTTAAAGATATAAGTCTATAGAAGATATAATATATACACATATATACGCACCATTCAATATATATGTACTAATTTAAATAAAGTATATATATATACTACAATATATATATATATATATACTTATATACTAATTTATAAAATATATACACTTGTATACGTTAAAGATATAAGTCTATAGAAGATATAATATATACACATATATACGCACCATTCAATATATATGTACTACTTTAAATAAAGTATATACTACAATATATATATATATATACTTACATACTAATTTATAAAATATATACACATGTATACGTTAAATATACACGTCTATAGAAGATATATACACACCATTCAATATATATGTACTACTTTAAAATTAAATAAACTATATACTACAATATATATGTATTACAATATATAGATAGTTATATTATACTAATTTATAAAACATATACACATGTATACGTTAAATATATACGTCTATAGAAGATATATACACACCATTCAATATATATGTACTACTTTAAATAAAATATATACTATTCTACAATATACATTTATATATACTACAATATGTATATATATAGTTATATACTAATTTGTAAAACATATACACTTGGATACATTAAATATATACGTTAAATATACATGTGTATAGAAGATATATACAATAATATACAAAACATATACTACTTAATATAATAAATTAATAATACTTGATAGTTAATTAATGAATGTTGAATTTTATTGATTGCAAAATGATCCAAAATTTATAATTTACATGAATAAATAATCTACAAACTATGCATCATTTTTTTCAACTCATCCATGTTAATATTAACGAGAACTTGCATAGGATAGTCAAAGTCAATGGGGGTAAACCCATGCATTGGACTTGATTCTGCTGAGTTCTCCCGCGAAGTCATAATTTCTTCAAGTTTCTGCTCGTCATTCGGCTCCGGTTCCATTCCTTGATTTCTTCTTTCTGCTCTAATCCAATCTCTGAGGCAAACTAGAACATTCATTGCATTGCTTCCCAATGAGTGTCGGTTGTCTCCAAGTTGTTGTCGTCCCTGACTAAAGGCGCTCTCTGATGCAATGGTTTACATTGAAACGTTCAAGATATCTCTAGCTAATCTTGAAAGCACAGGATATTGTGATTCATTATTCCTCCACCAATCCAACGTGTTGATCCATCGTCTACGATCCTCTGGCGGCGACCAAAGATAATACTTAAGCTCTTGCCGATAAGTTGATGTGTAAACTCCCTCGTCAACACTGTTCCAACAGGGTAAATCATAAAAGGAATTAGGAAAACCACAATGTGCCGGCCTTTTAGAAAATGATGGCACCTCAGAAGGATGAGGAGCGATAGTTGGACTGATATGTGTCGGTACAGCTAAATCAACTAAATCAGTATAGTGGTTATATAATTTATCTATGTAAGCATTCACATCAGACGTAGCGGTCCACAAATCAGGTTGTACTTGTTCAGAATCATTGTTAGTATTTATTTCTAAGTTACGATAAATAAGAGTACTAAAGTGGCACATAGTATGGTATTTAATGCACGAATTTAGCATAGCACCAACCAAGAAAATAGGAGAAATCGGGAAAAATATTTTTTAAATTTAGTAAACATGGCACCAAAAATATTTTCATAACCTTCTTTATTTTTATATTCTTTGAGCAAACCAGAAACATCGGTTATATATCCCAAAATATTACAAACAGTAGGATAATAAGCACCGAAAAATTCAACCATAGCTACATAAATTTTTTCCAAAAACATAACAAGATCATTAATTACAACCCAATCAGAATCAAGTAGTATGCAATCAGCAGAATCAGCAAATGAACCACAATGTTGGTTAAAACCTAATATAATAGGAACTCTATATTTATAACAAGTTTTTAAAAAATCATACGTAGAATTCCAACTAATATCAATTTCGTCAGGCATCAATATTGGTGCAAGTCCATTTTCTTGACATTTAATTTTAAATTCTTTAATTCTCGATTTACGATTATTTCCTTGAATAAAACGAACAGCAAGACAGATTTTTTCAATATAAATCTCAAAAAACTCAAGACCATCTTTTACAATTAAATTATACATACGACATGCACACTTAATATGAAAAATTTCAGGTATCAGCGGTGATAGCTTAGATTTCAACTATGTTATAGAAGTCTTGTTGTTAGAAGCGTTATCAAAAGCGATACATAAGATTTTATTTTTGATACCATAAAATGCTGTAACTTTATGTATCGAGTCAGCAATAAATTGTCCAGTATGTTTACGATCTTCATCATATAAAAAAGCAAGAATACGTTTTTGCATCACAAAATTACTATCCATCCAGTGACAAGTAATGGTTAAATAATCATTTTTATTTACAGCACGACCAAGATCAGAAGTTAGGGATATTCTACATTGAATATTTTTTAACAATGTAGATAAATAAAAATAATATTGTGAATGAAGTCTAAAAATATCAGACCGACAAGTACTTCTAGGAATACCATTAAACATAGGATTATAAATTGCTTGAATATAATGAATAAAAGCATCAGAAGAAGGAAAATTGAAAGGCAAACAACCTACAGCTACTATTTTTGTTATTTCTTCCCGGTTCCTCAATTTATTATACTTCTTCGTTACGTGACCTATTGTTGGGTCCATTCTAGTTTGTGTGGGCCCACCAACAGCCTCACCACCTTGTGCAATTTTTAACTTTCTTTCGTGGTCTTCATCTAAATATCTCATTAACGTATCCGTACCCCCTTGCTTGCCTCCTCTTTTATGCTTATATATTTTTTGACAAATATTGCATTGCACCTCAGTATCTGATATACGTTCAAAAAATTTCCATGCAACACTAGTTTGTTTACAAGCTCTTGGGGCACGGGGAGGACGGGGAGGGTGATTAACCGATTCGGATCTAACGTTAGCATTTTCTACTTCGGGTGTCTCACCAATATTTTCATCATCTTCATCTAAATCAACCACATCTACTTCATTTTCTTCTTCTATACCGTAATTTTCCTGAACTTCTAAATAATCCATATCGTGAGCACCTACACCTATTTCTTCCTCAAAAGGTTGACTAAGTGGTACCGGAGGCGAAGACAAACGGGTATATCTAGTACTTGAAGTACCTCTACCGCTAGTAATTCATTTTTTGCTACCACTACCACTTCCGGGATAATTTTTTGACACTTTTACCAAGGTTTCTTAATTTATCCATAGTATAAATCAAACTAAAAAATATTCAAAATACACAAAAAGTAATAAAAATAAATATTCAATAATTAATACACTACTTATAAATTAAAAGTAAGAGATGGAACGACAATACCAAATTTTGAAAGTATCCGAAGGTTGCGACTTTAGAAACTTTCACTCGTACTTAGTAATCGCAAAATTAAAAAAATTAAAGTGAGCACTTTAGAAATTAAATATATAGAATATTTGAGAATTGAGAAATGAGATTTGAGAGAGAATGAGATTTGAGACTTGAGAGGATGAAAAATTGTGTGGAAAATGATTTGAAAGTGTAGGGTATTTATAAAAAAAATTTGGTATTAAAAAATAATTTTAATTAAAAAAAAACTTTTTTTTTATATTTGGGCCCAAACTAGCCGTTATAGCCCTTGGGTCAACGGCTAGTTTGGCACAATTTTCCGAAATCTTAAAAAAAAATAAAAAAAATTAAATGGGCTTATCCTGGGCGGGCTGAGCCGGTCAACCGGCGGGCCCTAATCGGGTTGAGTCCGGTCTGGTTTAACAGGGCCCAAATTCAAACCCCAACCGGACCGGGATCCGGGCCCTTAAAGCTCTTGGGCTTACCAGGCCGGGTCAAGCCGGTCCGATTTCCTTTAGTGGGCCGGTTCGGGCCGGTTTGACACCCTTAGCGCAAATTCATAAAACATACTTATAGTGTTGGATAAATTAAAGAGAAAAATTATATTACACAACAAATTCACAAAATAGTGCACATCATAATTAAAAAGGGATAATGCAAAATTAAATTGTTGAAGTAAGTGAAAGATGTGGTGATTGAGCTTTTCACTCATCTCTTTAATTAATGTAAAATCACAAAATTCATCACTTCTTAAGGGATATGTTGAAATTTAGTTCATTATGAAAAACTGGAAATGGTGGAAAAGAAATACATATATGCCTTTTCACAAACAATTGATAAGCACTGCTTCAAATTGACTAGTGTTTGTGTCAATACTAATTATCTATGCTACCCACTAAAATCAACAATTTGATACAATCGATAACATTATATGTGGAGGAAGCAAACTAAAGAAAATATTGCTATGTACATATACAGAGGATACACATGCAGCTAATACCAATATAATAAGACAAGAAATAACCCTATAAACTATTTGAAATTTCCTAAATCCTGGAGAATCCTGGAGAGCAATTTGACTTGTCCTGCCATTTGAAAAACCAAAAAGGATGTCTATAGAAAAATTTCCAAGGATCAACTAAGCCTACTTTGCCAAATATAATATGGTTGTAAGAGCTATATGTTATAAACCAAACGGGATAGCCCAACTCAAAAGACTAGTCTAATAGGTGGAAGAACCCTTAGTATTTCTCTTTTTTTCCAATGTGGGACAATTGGTTCATAACAATCGCCTCCGCTTAAGAACCAACGACCTCGTTGGTGACGGCTGACACCCCTCTTAGGTCCAGGGCACCACTCCTGATGCACATGCCACCACTCTTGATGCACATGCCACCACTCCGAGTCGAGGCTTCATGCGTGGATCGATCTTCGTTGGTCACGGCTGGCACCCCTCTTGGGTCTAGTCCACCACTACTGACACACAGGCCACCACTACGAGTCATGGCCAAACGCGCGGCTCCCCACACGTTGATCGATCCTCGTTGATCACGGCTACGCCCAGTTGGTCACGGCTGACACCCCTCTTGGGCCCAAGGCCACCACTCCTAGCGCGCAGACCACCACTCCGAGTCACGACCTAACGCGTTGGACTCTCAATGAAAGCATCAATGTTATAAACCAAATGATGTTTTGGATTGGGTTCTCCCATTTGATTTATAACACTATAAAATTTACGAAGAGGAAAATAAGGAAAGGAAATAGGTAAGAAGAAGTTTCTATATAATATAGCAAGGATAACACATGTTTGTTGTTTCTGATTAAAATATGGTTTAAGCCATGAAGCACTGTTTATTTAGAAATCTGGCCTTTGTCGCACTAAAAGGTTCATGTAATGTTTAGAGGCAGAGCTTCAAATATTTTAAAAGGAGACACTTTTACAAATTTTTTATTACAAATTTTTTATTCCTCTACACAATATCACACCTTGATGAGTAGATGAGATTTTTTTATCGTTTGGACATCTCAGTAAACATTTTGTCATGAACTCAATTTATAGAAAAAACATACACAAATTACATCTCAGTATAAGTAAAATGAGAAGTTAACAGATACAATAGTTGTTCATTTATCAAAATTAGCAGCGTTGCTTTTCCACCTTTCTCACTAGAGTCACAAATTATATTTTAATACTCCATTCGTTTAAAAAAGAATGACCTACTTTCATTTTTAGTCTGTTTAAAAAAGAATTTCCTTTTTTGACAATACTTTAATTTTAACTTTCCACATAACATGTTTAGGACCACAAGATTAAAGGATATTTTTGTACATTTCACACAACTTTAATTTAAGGCCACAAATTCAAACGTCTTCTTTATTTTCTTAAACTTTATGTCAAGTCAAAATAGATCATTCTTTTTTAAACGGAGGGAGTAATTGATTCAAGCTGGTTGTTGAACGATTTTCTCTCATAGGAACATGTAGTCTTTAGTGTCGTAGACACACATAATATACAAACTCAATTGCAAATGCATGTATTTGATGTTGCTAACATGTGAAAAATACATTAAATAATTAGAAGCTAATGCACATGGTATTGGCTATACAACATGTACATTTCATGAAATATGGTGAAGCTTTTTCCTTTTTGCTGTACACGGTGAACTATTTTGAGATGTGTGTGAGAAATTTAACAATGCTCGCTGAACATGATGGGTGAATAGAATCTCCAATACAGATGATAAACTGGAGGTATAACTAAAATAAAAGACAAGAAAGAGTCCTAGCTCAAAATATATTATTGTAGGATCAAATTTTACATGACAAAGAAAGAAGAATGTCTTTCAATATGTAGGTCCTCTTTAACCGATGCTAAGACATAATCTAAGCAATTAGAAAATTCTCACGTCTTCTGGAGAAATAGAGGTTATTCTAGTAGAATAACTCATGTCTCAATTAATTTTATTTTTTTTTAAAATAAATATGTCCTTTTCAACTAAGAATAAGATTGAAAATCTTGACATCCAAAGTTAAAGGATAATATCAGAAAAGTCTTAGAAGTTTAGGAGAATACAGAAGTCCTTTTAGCAGAAGCAACCAGTTCCTCTTCAATTGTAGATAATATATAACTTTTGGCATCTAAAGCCTACAAAGTGAAAGAAAAATATTGAACTGGTAGAATTTATTTAGTGGTTTAGAGAGCCTTTTTGTTTTGTTTCAGTTGATTAATATTGAAGCAAAAAACATCTCCTAGCAATTAAAGCATATTTTCAGTGAAATCGAGTCATACAGCTAGAAAGTTGAAATCATAATATGCATTTTATTGCATTTGTTAGCTCTTTAGTTTAAGTCACCAGCAATTAAAGCATATTTTCAGTGAAATCGAGTCATACAACTAGAAATTTGAAATCATTATATGCATTTTATTGCACCTGTTAGCTCTTTAGTTTAAGGCACCTGATTACTATAACAGAGATATTTCAACTTGAATTCTTTCTTAATTTTAGTTGGCAAACAGAGTGCATTAATATTAGTTAATGAAAATACAAAAAAAGGGTAAGACTTACCTGTCATATAACAGAAAGACTAATTTGCAAGCAATACTAAATTGATCAGAAAACCAAAATCTTTTCTACACTGAAACAAGAAATATTAAATATCCATTAACAAAATGGAAAAGATGGAACGAAATCAGATTTAAAGCTGAAAGGGCTGATTTTTGGAGTAACAATATCAAAGAGGACAATAAATGCTGGAAAAAATCAAATGGGAAAAAAATGCCCTTGGCCCAACATTTTAAAAGTCATTGGTGGGCCAGGGATTTATAAGTCGTTGTGGTTCCAATGACTTACAAGTCGATGCCCCATCAACGACTTTCTTTAATTTTTTATTTATTCCCAGCATTTCACTATATAAGTTTCTTCTCAACGTTTTGTTCGAGTTACCTTTCTCTATGAATTCCTTGTTTAATTTAAAAGTTGTAGAAGTTATCTTTTCATTGTATAAAAGATGAATGAGGATTTTGTTACATTAAAATTTATATTGTGGTTCTCATGTTTTATTTTAAGCCGGTTCTGTATGATATAGTCAATCGACTGTAGTTGTGCAAGTAATTATGTCTTAAATACGAGCAATTGCAAACATCTACTAAGAAAAAGAATATGTATAAGTAATTCGAAATATGTGGTGATTATCATTTGATGATATCCAACGTCTTTTTCATCCATTGGAGTTACAACATACGGTGAGAATTGTATTTGAAGTGATGATTCCTTATCTTTATTTCTCTATATTGTTGAAACTATTGATAATCCCATTAACTTACCGAATCTGATATGTATGTGTCAATTGAATGTTGCCCAATTGTTTAAGAAACCATCGATAATGAGTTTGATCTTTGTGATACTACATATTTACCGACTTTGAACATTGGTGTCTAATAGCAAACAATTGGAGGTTTTGACAGGAACTCAAATCATATAAATAACTTTACACAAAAATGGAGAAGAAACTGATATAGAGAAAGTCTAGGAATATATATAAAAGTAAAGTAAGTCGCTGGTGGGCTAGAAACATGTAAGTCGTTGTCGGTCCATCGACTTACAATTCACTAGCCCACCGGTCACTTATAAATTGTTTGACCAAGGGCATTTTGTTTCATTTATTTATTTCCAACATTCATTGCCTCCTTGGACATTTTTTATTAAAAAATTAGCCCTTTTAGCGTCGGACTCTTCTAAATTGAGCAAAAATTGGTTATGTACTACAGTGGGGAACCCCATTTCTTATCTTCTCCATTTTCAGTTATCATGAGTTCTTCTTCATAGTTTTCTCGGTGGTTCTGAGTTTCTTCTTTTATAACTTTTCAAACAAAAACCCCTTTAATTCTGCCAGTATTTTTCAAGGTTCAACTATAAACGAGAAAGATGACAGTGCCCAAGCGCACACACAATTGTACGTGGTCTTATCAAGTAGTAAAGTGGCCTAATTAAAGTCAAGTATCGATCGCACAGAGATTGAATTTAACAATAATTTAATTCTAGTTTATAGTTTAGATTTAATTGGTGAAAGAGCAACCAAAAAGAGAGTTTTGAATTATCTTGTATATTAAAAATAAAGTAAATAATGCATAAAATAAAAATACTTGGAACAATCAATAGATAAAGTCCAGGGTCAAATGTAACGCCCCAAATCTGGTACCCAAAATGTTGCACGGTGTTCATGACCCCGAAGGACCATAAGCTAACCCATGACTGATATCTGTACCTGAACACTACATAATATACTATATAAATGCGGAAATAAAAGTTGTAAGGCCGTAAGGTTCAAAACTGAGACATAATATCTGTTAAAATATAACAACTGGGTGGGATATGATATACCCAAAACAACTTAAATAACCGTCTGAAGATGCTAGTCTGAAAAGCTTCTAACCGTCTGAATAAGGAGTTGATGGGACATGTCCCAAACTAACTCTATCTACTAAAAGCTAAATCTGAATTAATAAAATAACTCATAATATCATCCTCGAATAATGAGGACTCACTGCTAAACCTGGCTGCTACTGATGCTATGGAGCTCGTGCTTCTGATCCTATGGTATAAAAACACCATAACGCAAATACGTCAGTATAATTGAATGTACTGGTATGCAAGTGAGGTAGGCTAAATGTAAAGGGTTCACATGTATGAACTATACTAATTGGCTGGATAACATGAACGTGAGAATGCATGCATGCATACGTAATAACTGTAACTGAGATCGTGACGACATGAATACAGAACCTGAGTGCTGATAACATGAGATGCTAATAGTTGAATAACTGAAATAACTGATACTGAGCGACTGTATCTAACAGTCTAGTTTCTGATGGAACTAGCTGAGTTCCGTACTATTCTAAGTTGACTGTATCTGACAGTCCTAAATTCTGAAGAACTATCTTAGTTCTTCTACTGAAACTGTATGACTGTATATGACAGTCCTGATCGTGTAACTAAAACTGTGGAAAGTAGTTATCTAACCGGCATGCCCCAAATAATCGCAATATAGCTGAGTTGGGCTCCAATCTGTAATCCCAATTGGAAGGGTGTCAATACCGCGCCATTGGTAAGGACAATCTGTAAGTAACCCTCATATAATATGTAACTATAGTGAGAATGGTGAGAACCGTCATATAACAGGTTAATCCACCTCATCTACCCTTATATAATAGGCTATGATATCTCAACCTATGTTGGCTACGTAGTTCAGGAACACAAAGATTGCATCTAAGAATCACACACTCATATAATAGGTGAGTTTCCATTCTTGGGTTCGCTCAGTGCTAATCCCAACTCCCATCCGAATAAACACTGAACATAATTAACTGAACTAGACTAGACTGATTTCATCGAATTCCGTTGACTGACAAAATATTACTGAGATTTCTAAATTTACTAACATTTCCTGAGTCACATGACTGACTGAGTTCTATGGATCATGGCTTGACTGAGGATATCATGAAACATGACACTGGCTCTAGGTACACAACTATATTTTTCAGGTACAAATACCCCCAGGACTCGATAGAAGGAAACTGACAAAGCATGACTTTCTTGAATACATGGCCAACATCAACAATTCATACTACGACAGTAGAGGATATTTCATGAAGCACATGGTTAACATAATCTTGTATATAGCTTAGAATGCACATGATCATGTCTTAACTTCATCATTTTAATATTATAGTTATATCATCACGCAATTGTATTACACAACAATCCTTATGGAAATTATTTTAAACATAGGGGAACACGTACATTCATAACTTGGGTCACAATTTAACTATCAAGCATAATTTCTATTCTCCTAGGCATTTTGTCAAATACTTAGATTGTATGATTTAAGGCTTAGGCATCAGTATGAATTTAATACAACCTTACTTCACAATTCCACCCAATTTCATGATTTTAGTCCACATATTAGCAAAATTTCATAAAGACATAATAAAGGTTCCATCTTGGAATTCATACAACAACAACACATGAACATAATTTGTTCATAGAATGAATATCATAATTCGTAATTTAAAACTTGATTCTTGGGCTTCACGGACGAAAGGATTCCATGAATGAACACTATGCATACCTTAGATCGAAGATTCTTGATGATTCACGGAGAAATTTGCTTGGACTTGAATCCCCAATTGAAAACCCTAATGTGTTCTTGAGACGATCTTGAGGGAAGTGGCTAAATTCTAGTGTAAATGAGGCTTAATCCCGTGTTTTTCACTTATATAGGGGTGGGAGAATTACCCCTTTGCCCTTAAAATACGAATATTTCATAAGTAAATAACTGGGCACCGACGCTATGGGCGACATAATATGTCGAGGATTTAGACGTTATACCCAATGCGGCACACCGTAAATGCATTAAGCCTCAGTTTTTTTGGCTCTGAAAATCTGCACAACTGGTGACCAACGCGATTGGTGACACGGTGCGCCAAGATCGCATTGGTCCACTATTTTGGACTTCCAAACTTGCTTAAAACGAGTTCCAAAAAATCCAAAACTTGTCCAGAAACATCTATTGACCTTCTTGATCATGAATTAACAAGAATATAGACCATTAAAGGATGTTAAGGCGGCGAAATGATTTTTTCAACTTTTGAAGGCCAAAATTAAGCTAAGTCTGGGCACCTAGCAAGAATTTTCTAAGTCTGTGACCCCTTTGACAAGATTAAAGGAATGAATGAAGCTTATGTATTTTATGGGGTCTTACAATATTTCCCCCTTGAGAACATTCGTCCTCGAATGAGACCGACTAAGAGGGTAGAAATGATAGATTGAAACACATACTGAGCATGAACGACTGGAACATGATTTTATGACTGACATGACTGATAACTGAATATATCATACTGAGCATGCATATCTGATGTATGTGTAACTAATTCGTGAATGCATTATTAAGTGTTCTGATGAACTAGGTTTCTCACAATAAGAATCCACGTCTGATGCATGACTACATAACTGAACTAATACATGAATGCATGACTGAATGTGCAGTGGTATTTAATACCGAGTTTATAATGGAATTATGAGCATGAACTGAGTACCAAGATTGTAACTGAAGTCTGAACATAAAACTGAAAAGCTTGAGGAGAACTATTACCTTGAGCTAGACCTGAGTTGGCGGGGAAGAGGTAAGGATACTTAGCTTGCATATCTGCTTCTGTTTCCCAAGTAGCTCCCTCAACGGACTGATTTCGCCAAAGAACTTTGACTAGAGAAACTTCTTTATTCCTCAGTCTACGAGTCTGATAGTCTAGGATTTTGACTGGAATCTCTTCATAAAAAAGGCTGTTCTGAACGTCTACGTTCTTAATAGGGACTACAGCTGTCGGGTCACCTATACACTTCTTGAGCAAAGAGACATGGAAAACTGGATGAACTGAGGCTAGATCTGAAGGCAACTCGAGCTCATAAGCTACCTTTCCAAAATGACTAAGTATCTTGCAGGGATCGATATATTGAGGACTAATCTTTTCCTTCTTGCCGAATCTCTTCACTCCCTTCATGGGAGAGATCTTTAGATAGACATAATCACTGATATCGAACTTGAGATCTTTTCTATGCACATCTGCATAAGACTTATGTCAGCTCTGAGCATCTCGGAGTCTTTCTCTGACCAACTATACTTTCTTTAAGGCATCGAATACTAAGTCAGGCCTTATAACTAAAGCCTCACTAACTTCGAACCAACCAACTGGAGATCTTCATCTTCTACCATAGAGATCTTCGAACGGAGCCATCTTAATACTGAAATGATAGCTATTGTTGTATGCAAACTCAATAAAGGCAAGTGGTCATCCCAACTACCCTTGAAATTAATTACAAACGCCCTTAGCATATCTTCTAGAGTCTGAATGGTCCTTTCTGCTTGACCATTTGTCTGAGGATGAAAGGTTGTACTGAGATAAACTTGGGTACCAAGACCCTTTTGGAATGCTTTCCAAAAATAAGAGGTGAATTGGGTACTTCTGTCTGAGATAATGGATAATGAAATATCGTGCAATCTGACCAACTCTCTGATATAGAGTTTGGCGTAATCCTCGGATGAATAAGAGGTATGGACTAGAAGGAAATAAGCTGACTTGGTCATTCTATCTACAATGACCCAAACTAAATCATGCTGAAGACAAGTACGAGGCAAACCCGTCACGAAGTCCATGTTCACTTTTTCCAACTTCCAAGTAGGAATACTAAACTACTGCATGGACCCACTAGGCTTCTGATGCTCTATCTTTACCTGCTGACATGTAGAGCACTTAGACACAAACTCTACAATATCTCTCTTCATCGCACTCCACCAATAGATTTCCCGCAAGTCGTGGTATATCTTTGTGCCCCCTGGATGAATAGAGTAGCGCGCACCATGCTCTTCTGCAAGAATTCATTGCCTTAAGTCATCTACACCTGAAACACACAGACGACCCTGACAACGCAGAACACCATCTCCCCCTTGGGAGAAAACCTCTACCTTCTTATCCTTGAATGATTCTTTTAATTTGACTAGACTGGGATCTCTATCTTGTTTTTCTTTTACCTCGGAAACTAGAGATGATTCTGAACTACTCTGAACCCATATGTCACCCTCCTCTGTATCGACTAAACGAATGATTAGTCTGGAAAGTTTATGGACCTCCTGATATAACTTCTTCCTACTATCCTCAACATGAGAAATACTACCCATAGACAGTCTACTGAGAGCGTCGACCACTACGTTGGCCTTGCCTGAATGATAAAAGATGCTCATATCATAATATTTCAAGAGATCTAACCACATTCTCGGACGAAGATTGAGATTTTTTTTAGATAAGGCACACTGAAGGCTCTTATGATTTGTGAATACGTCTACATGAACTATGTATAGATAATGCCTCCAAATCTTCATGGAAAACACTACGGCTGCTAACTCAAGATCATGAGTAGGATAATTTTTTTCATGGGGTTTAAGTTGTCTGGAGGTGTACTCTATGAACTTACCATGCTGCATGAGGACACAACCCAAACCTACTCTGGATGCATCACAATATACTACAAACCCATCTAAACCATCTAGAAGAGCTAAGACTGGAGCTGAGGTGAGTCGAGTCTTCAACTCCTGAAAACTCTTCTTGCAAGGATCTAACCACTGAAACTTGACTTTCTTCTGAGTTTGTCTGGACACAGAGGATGCAATAGAAGAAAATACCTCAAAAAACTGTCTGTAATAGCCAGCCAAACCCAAGAAACTCTGGATGTCTGATGGAGAGATAGGTCTGGGCCAGTTTCTTACTGTTTTGGTCTTTTAAGGATCTACTCTAATGCCCTTACCGGAAATGATATGACCAAGAAATGCTACTGACCCTAGCTAAAACTCACACTTACTAAATTTGGTGAATAGCTAATGATCTCTAAGAGTCTGAAGTATGACGCTGAGATGGTCTGCATGATCATGTTCACTGCGGAAATAGACCAGAATATTATCTATAAAGACTATGACGAACAGGTCCAAGTAATGTTTGAACACCCGATTTATCAAGTTCATGAAAATGGTTGGGGCATTAGTAAGACCGAAGGACATGACTAGAAATTCCAAGTAACCATACCGAGTACAAATGACTCTGAGTTGATGATAGCCGGATCTGAGGTCTATCTTAGAGAAATAGCTGATACCCTAAATTTGATCAAATAAATCATCAATTCTAGGAAGAGGATACTTGTTCTTGATCGTGACTTTATTGAGCTGACGCTAGTCTATGCATATTCTGAGAAAACCTTCTTTCTTGCGCATGAATAAGACTGGTGCACCCCATGGGGATACGCTGAGTTTGATGAATCCCTTGTCAAAGAGATCCTTCAACTTTTCTTTTAATTCCTTGAGTTCATTTGGTGCCATTCTATATGGAGGAATAGATATAGGTTGAGTATCTGGACGAAGATAAATATCGAAGTCTATTTCCCATTCGGTATGAATTCCTAGAAGATCTT
The DNA here is from genome assembly GCA_030864215.1 of Capsicum pubescens. Classification (NCBI taxonomy): domain Eukaryota; kingdom Viridiplantae; phylum Streptophyta; class Magnoliopsida; order Solanales; family Solanaceae; genus Capsicum; species Capsicum pubescens. The sequence continues at coordinate 243,240,756 of CM061542.1, forward strand.
TGGGAAAGACATCTGAATATTCATTCATGACTGGGACTGATGTAAGACTGGGAGTTTCGGAGCTAGAGTCCTTAACATGAACAAGATGATAAACACATCCTCTAGATATCATTTTCCTTTCCCGAAGGTAGGAAATAAGCTGACCTCTTAACGCTAGAGTACTACCCCTCCACTCTAGGAATGGTTCATTCAGAAACTGGAATTAGACTATTCTATTTCTGTAGTCAACAATGGCATAGCAGGAATTAAGACAATCTGTGCCGAGAATGATATCAAAATCAGTCATCTCTAACTCGACTAAGTCTACTGAAGTGACTTTCTGAAATATCATAATCGGGTAGTTCCTGTATACCTGCCGGGCTATGATGGTTTTACCCACTAGAGTAGAGACTAAAAAGGGTTCTTCTAGAATTTCAGGACTGGTTCTGAAATCAACTGCTATATAGGGAGTGACAAAAGACAAGGAAACACCTAGATCTAGCAAAGAGTAAACATGCACATGAAAAATTTGTAACGTACCAGTAACCACATCAGGAGAAGTTTCCTGATCTTTCCGAGAATGGAAAACATAAAGTCGATTTGGGCGCTGCCCACTAGTAGCTTTGGAGGTGGCACCCTGCTGGTTTGGGTGACCGAATTGAGCCGAGGAATGGTTCTGATGACACTGAGGACCTGGATGAGGACAGTCTCTGACTCGGTGGCCTGGTTTGCCACATCCAAAACATATACCACTGCCAGCTCTGCAAATACCCTGATGGTTCTTGCCATAAGTCTGGCAAAGAGGATAGGTGTGGGAACATCTAATACTGCCCTGAGACTTAGAGCCTGACGCTCTATCTCTGCTACTATCTCTGAATCTAGGAGCTGGAGCACTAGATGAAGAAAGAGTTGGAACTAATGACTTAGGACGAAACTAAGAACAATTTCCTCCTTCTAATTTAGGCTGAGCAAAGTTGAAACTACCTATCTTTGCTCTTTTATTCTTCTTCTCCCTCATCTTAATCTTTTGCTCTTCTATCTGTTGGGCATGAGTTATAATCCTGGATAAATTCATTTCACTATTCAACATTGCAGACCTAGACTAATTGACCACACTATCATTCATCCCCGAAACAAACTTACTCACCTTGGCCCTGCTATCTGTAACCACACGAGGGGAATATCTGGCTAATTGAGTAAACTTAAAAGAATACTCCTTCACCGTCATGTTACTATGCCAGAGGTTGATAAACTCTAACACCTTAGCCTCTCTCAGCTCTTGGGGAAAGAATCTATCTAAGAATATAGTGACAAATTCCTCTCACTCAATAGGCCCTGCATCATCTGGCCTTTCTGACTTCCACTATTTAAACCAAGTGTGAGCAACGTCCTGCAACTGATATACAGGTAGCTCAGTGCTCTCACTAGAAGCAACCCCCATGATGTCGGTAATCATATAAACCTGATTGATGAATTCCTGAGGGTCCTTATCTGACTTAGACCCGAGAAAGAATGGAGGATTCATTCGAGTAAAGTCCCAAATCCTAGCTGCAGTTGAACTGGCCACTAGGTTGGACGGAACGACAGCTGGTGGTTCATTTTGCGTAGAAACTTACTGAGCAAGAGTAGTGAATGCAACTCTGAACTCTGCATGAAAAACATGTTCGCCCAAAGGATCTTCCGTCTGATGGGCTGACTGATTCTCATTTCTTCTTTTGGGATGCATGTTTTGTAGAAGAAAGGGAGAAATAGATCAGACCTAGAGATTAACTTAAGATTATACTCACTGGAATGACATGAATACTAAAATAACGGAAACTTTTCCTAAAATATCTCATAGCCTCCTGCACATAAATGTGGCGCACAACACACCCATATACAAGACTCTACTAGATGCGGCTTTCAAACTTCCTCGGACACTATTGAATCTTAGGCTATGATACTAAGTTTGTAACACCCCGAATCGGGTACCCGTAATGCTACATGGTGCTCATGACCCCAAAGGACCACAAACTAACCCATGACAGATATCTGTACCTGGACACTTCATAATATACTGTATAAATGTGGAAATAAAGGCTATTAGTCCATAAGGTTAAAAACTGAGACATAATGTCTGCTAAAATATAACATCTGGGTAGGGTATGAAATACCTAAAACAACTAAAATAACTGTCTGAACATACTAGTCTGAAAAGCCTCTAACTGTCTGAATAAGGAGTTGATGGGATGTGTCCCCAACTAACTCCATCTACTGAAAGCTAAAAATTAATTAATGAAATAACTCATACTATCATCCTCGAATGATGAGGACTCACTGCTAAACCTGGCTGCTACTGATGCTATGGAGCTCGTGTTTCTGAACTTATGGTATAAAAACAACATAGCACAAATACATCAGTATGATTGAATAAACTAGTATGCATGTGAGGTAGGCTAAATGCAAAGAGTTCACATGCATAAACTATACTAACTGTCTAGATAACATGAATGTGAGAATACATGCATGAATACGTAATAACTGTAACTCAGATCGTAATGACATGATTACTGAGCCTGAGTTCTGATAACATGAGATACTGATAGTTATATAACTAAAATAACTGATACTAACCGACTATATCTGACAATCTAGTTTATGATAGAACTAGCCGAGTTTCGTACTATTCTGAGTTGGCTGTAGCTGAGAGTTCAAAATTATGAAGAACTATCTTAGTTCTTTTACTGAAACTATATGACTGTATCTGATAGTCCTGATCGTGTAACTAAAACTATAGGAAGTAGTTATCTAACCGATATGCCCCAAATAATCACAATATAGCTGAGTTGGGGTCTAATCTGTAACCCTAATTAAAAAGGTGTCAATACAGCGCCACTGGTAAGGACAATCTGTGAGTAACTCTTATATAACAGGTAACTCTAGTGAGAATGGTGGGAAACCTTATATAATAGGTTAATCCATCTCATCTACCCTCATATAACAGGGTATGATATCTCAACCTACGCTGGCTACGTAGTTTAGGAACACAAGGATTGCTTCTAAGAATCACACCCTCATATCACAGGTGAGTTTCCATCCTTGGGGTCGTTCGATGCTAATTCCTACTCCAATCTTAATGGACACTGAACATAATTAACTGAACTGGACTAGACTGATTTCATGGAGTTTCGTTGACTGACGGAATATTACTGAGATTTCCTAAGTCACATGACTGACTGAGTTCTATGGATCATGGCTTGACTAAGGATATCGTGAAACATAACACTGGCTCTAGGTACACAACTATATTTTTTGGGTACAAGTTCCCTCAGAACTCGATAGAAGGAAACTGACAAAGCATGACTTTCTTGAATACATGAGCAACATCAATAATTCATACTACAATCGTAGGGGATATTTCATCAAGCACATGGTTATCATAATCTTGTATATAGCTTAGAATGCACATGATCATGTCTTAACTTTATTATTTTAATATCATAATTATATCATCACGCAATTGTATTACACAACAATCCTCATGAAAATCATTTTAAACATAGGGGAACACGTACATTCATAACTTGGGTCACAATTTAACTATCAAGCATAATTTCTATTCTCGTAGGAATTTTATAAAACACTTATATTACATGATTTAAGGCTTAGGAATGAACATGAATTTAATACAACCTTACTTCGCAATTCCACCCAATTCATGATTTCAGTCCACATATTAGCGTAATTTCATAAAGACATAATAAAGGTTCCATCTTGGAATTCATACAACAACAACACATGAACATAATTCAGTTCATAGAATAAATATCATAATTCATAATTTAAAACTTGATTCTTGGGCTTCATGGACGAAAGGAGTCCATGAATAAATAATATGCATATCTTAGATGGAAAACTCTTGATAATTCATGGAGAAATTTGCTTGGACTTGGATCCTCAATTGAAAACCCTAATGTGTTCTTGAGTGAATCTTGAGGAAAGTGGCTATATTTTGGTGTAAATGGGGCTTAATCCCGTGTTTTTGACTTATATAGGGGTGGAAGAATTACCTCTTTGCCCTTAAAAATGCGGACATTTCATGACTAAATAACTGGGCACCGACGCTATGGGTGACGCGGCCCGTCAAGGGTTTTGATGCTATAACCTATGTGGCGCACCATAAACGTGTTGTGCCTCAGTTATTTGGGCTCTGGCAGTCTGCACAACTGGTGACCAACGCGATTGGCGACGCGGCGCGCCAAGATCGCGTTGGTCTACTATTTTGGACTTTCAAACTTGCTTGAAACGAGTTTGAAAAAATTCAAAACTTTTCTGGGAAAATCTATTGACCTTCCTAATCATGAATTAACAAGAATATAGACCATTAAAGGACTTTAAGGTGGCGAATTAAATTTTCCAACTTTTGAAGGCTAAAATTAATCTAAGTCTGAGCACCTAGCTAGAATTTTCTAAGTCTGTGACCCACTTGACAAGATTAAAGGACTGAATTAAGCTTAAGTATTTTATGGGGTCTTGCATTAAAGCACTCTAAACAATCATACTATGCTATTGAATTTCATTTGTTAACTTGCTTATCTTTGTGGTTGATTCGTAGGGTTAATTGCATGATTATGGTTTCTCAACCTCTAATCTTTTACCTAACTTGGAAATTACAACTACATCATTGAGCGGAGATGTATAATCCAATTATTTGAACTAAAGATATCATCTTGAGTTTGAATCAAGTAACGCGTCTAAGTACATTCTTGTCCTAGATGCTAAGTTTAATTCTTTATTTTATAAAAGAATAAAAACCCAAACTTTGTTTATTGCCATGTTCTATCTCCCTATTTCCTCTCTCGAGATCAAAAGGTTAGCAATATATGTATTATAAGAGTAGCGAATCCTTAAAATATTTAAAACAAGAATAAACAAACAACCAAATAAGATAAGCAAAATTAATTAAAATTAATCAAAAATAATAGTACTCATTGTTGTTTGCTTTAACCCCGGAAAGAAGAGGGTAGCCGAAATATTCATAATCATGATCCAAATTATTGAATACATAATATGAATTAATTAATAACTAAATAAAAAATATTAAACATAAATAAGTTTGTGGCAGTCACCGTCACACCGCTTCACCTGTCCAGTTCTCTCCCAAATTCAATTTGTCCCCAAAATAATATGTTCCCAGGTTGTCCATTCCGTGTGTATCTATAATATATTAAAAGTATGAAGACTATTAGAAAAGTGATTTGAATTTTTCACCCTTCATTAAAAGACTCTTCTTTAGACAAAATTGTCTTTTCACTATTTTTTAATTTATTATTTAATTATTTTTTATTATATTAACTAGACATCCCAAAATATGTAGGACTCCTAAAATATATGGTAGGAGAATGTTAAACTAGCTATGGTAAGATGTTCAACAAAACAGTACAAAAATTAGAAACTTTAATAGTTTAGGACAATTGTCCTTTACAAAATTATATATATAATACCCAATCCTCTGCATACGTATCATATGATTTATGGTTACACACTTCCTCAAACTTTGCTTCCACCTTTTCTCTATAACTGTAAGATTCTTTCTTTGACCATGAAAAATACAAATAAAAAAAACTCTTATATTTGATTGAAAACTCTTTTGTAACGATTTTTGTGTTGTGTTGTTACTTGGTCTGTAGTGTATATAATGTGTAATTAATAAGTTAATTTGTAGTAATTGAGTTGAGAACATGATGTATATATCACGTTCAAATTTTAGCAGAGACAAAAAAAAAACACAAGGCGATTTCTTTCTACGTGCTCTAGCTTTGGTGAATAAAGTTAGTTGATAGTTATCGCAATGAGAAGTGAAAGGTATCCCGACTGGGACGATGGTCATTAAAAAAAGTTAATTTGGAGGATATGAACTTTTTTCTTCCGTTTCTTTGGGGATTATTATGTATTCTTATGTTAGTTGTTTCTGGAAGAAGCCTATTTGTTCTATATTTTTAGTCTGAGGGTGCCCGAAAATAGTCTCTCTACCCCACGAAAAGTAGGTTAAGGTCTACTATTAAAGTTTTTAGCTTTCTGGAAAGCATATGTTTACATGACACTGTTCTGCATTTTTTTACAGTGAAGAAGTAGCTTAAGGTTTGCCTATTGGGGAATATGATTTATGCTCATCTAACTTGATTCAATTGCATGTCTAGAATGGTGGATGCTTGATTTTCTAACCCTCAACTTCTTCACTGTTTTTGTCAGCATAATAGAATTCATCATGTGTGTGTATATATATCTTCTTTGTTTTCATTCAAAATCATTCTTCAGGGTTAAAATTTATGCTCAAACAAGAATTAGTTGGATCAAAATCGAAGCTTTGTGATCACTATTATATTTATTTTTTATAATTTACAGGTCGTAGATGAATGTCGGTAATTTCTTGTATAAAGGTTAGATTTGATTGTATTGTTTTGATATCATTATTATCTTATTATTTTATTTTAATTTATAGATGCTAGATGAATGTGGGTCGGCTTTGAAACTTTTTATAGATAAATGATAGATTTAATTGTATTATCGTAATATTTCTATTAGTTTGTTATTTTGTAGTAGGTTACAGTTCGTATATGAATCTCGATTAGGGTTGAGATTTTTTTTGTGTAAAATTTAAGTTTAATTGTATTGTTTTGAATCACTTTTATCGTATTATTTTGTTGCAGTTTACTGGTAATAGATAAATGTTGGTCGACTTTGAGGAATTTTTTTTATGTAATGGTTAGGTTTAGTTATATTATTTTGATATCTCTATTATCGTATAATTTTGTTATTGTTTACAGGTGGTAGATGAGTGTCGGATGACTTTGAGAAAATTTTTGTGTGTAAAGATTAGGTTTAATTGTATTATTTTGATGTCTCTATCATTGTATTATTTTGTTGCAATTTACAGATGGTAGATGAATGTCGATCGACTTTTAAAAATATTTTTGATAAAGATTAGGTTTAATAAATAAATTCTCCATCTTTACATACTCAAAAAATATTAAATTTAATTATTATATTCATCTTTATTGTTTAAACAAATATCCTATTTAATGTAATGTTTGAATTCATTAAAGCGAGGTACACGCGCAAGACGCGTACACCTAAACTAGTATATATATATATATTTTAAATCTCAATTCAGGTGGAATTAGGTGGCACAAGTCCCAAGATGTGCCCACCAAAAGGTTCTCCAAATCAATCCAAATTTAATATTATCCAGTCGCCTTTCCACTTTTGCACTGTTTTTCCATGGTTGAACACACTTACACGATGCGTCGACTTCACGTCGCTGGAATGGTTAGATCTTGGAATGTCAATGCGATGCGTCGACTTCGCGTCGACTCACTGAAATTTGTTTTCAAAATTTTTGTTAAGTGTTCAACGTCCTATCCTTTGCCCATGCCTTTTATAGTGTATTTACGAAGAATTTTTGGACTTTAAATCATCAATCTATCACAATATTTAGCTCACCAAGCATCTTACAATATTACACACGACATATTAAAGATTAAAACAACACACTATTCTCAACGACGAATCAAAACAAGAGCTAAGATAAAACAAATTCGCAATGATCTTCACTTTTTATTCTGACTCTAGACTTAATCAAATTAAACTTTGCACATTACAAATAATTTATTCCACGTATAATTACACATTTAAACCATTTGGAATAAATTAAACACATTAGAATTCAACGAAACCAACTAGACACACAACTAGTTCAAGCTAGTAAAACTAGTTTTCCGGATTGAATCTAAAAAACTCAATTAAATATGAACTTGTTTGAAAAATACTTTGAACTTTGTAATCACATACTTGGACACTTAAATACTTATTTATATCAATATGAACACATTAAGCACACGAATTGCTCTCAAAACAAGACAAAATAGCTAGAATAATAATTTTGAAGTGTATAAAATCACCTCAGATTATCACCCCACACTTAAACTCTTGTTCGTCCTCGAACAACTCCTTAATCTTAGCATTCAAAGATGAGGTGACACTATACTTCTACTAAAACAAAGACACTCAAGTTAGTACTACAAGGACTACACAAAGTGAAAGTTTCTACACAAAGCGCGTTATTTACACAATTGATATCTCATGAATACTACTCCAGAACATCCTAGCATCAAGAATCTACTCACCTAGTTGGAAAACTCATGCATTTTGTTCAATCAAGAACATCATACAAATCACCCACATTCATCAAACATGGGCCCTCACAACAAGAGGGTTACCCATAATTACTCACAATAATGCAATTTATAACATAATGGTTAGAAGAATTAAATTACGCTCACTCTCACAAAGAATTCACAAGTTACACACAATGAACCATAGGCTTGCCCTTAGTGTAGTGCTCCACTAATATTGGAATGATGAACTTAGGATCAATTAGGACTTTTCTGAAATGTATTATAGGCTAAGGAACGGATAGGAACTATTTGGGAATAGTGACTAACCTCTCTAAGCTCTTTAATACACTACATTAAACATTTAAAACCAAATTACACTTTTTTCATCCACCCATCACCATTATTTTGCCCCATTGCTTTTAAGCATTTTCACAAACACCTGGTAGGCGCATTGTTTATTCCTTCAATATTCAATTTCTCATTTTTTACAATCATGGTAATATTTCTAACACTATTTATATTACTCCCAACCACGACACATCAAATATAAACACTAATAACTATTACCTTGGGGCATCAATTTCACCTTTTTATTCTTCAATTTCTCAAACTCCTTACTATTTTATTTTTCATTAAAATACTTGGGAGCTTTTTGGATCAAATTATGATCTATCATAGAAGGGATTAGGCTACATATGAGGCTACCAAAGAAAATAAGCTAAAGGATCAATGAGATTTAACTAGGATTATGCTCAAGGGTAGGTAAAAGAAAGTATAAAATAAGGCTATTAAAGAAATGCCTAAATCATTTCCTAAGTCCACATTCTTTATTTCGCTTCACATACACACCGGGAAAGTTCTAGACATTACATGCAATAAGTAATATACAAAATTCTCACACGCACATGACACATGTTCAACTCAATAGGATCATCATAGACTCCCAACTAAACAATAACATAAATTCAATTTTAAGCCAATAATACAAAAGTCACAAATATGAGCCTAGGAGTCTTTGTCATGCTTCTTAGCTCAAGTTTATGGTACTCAGACTTCCCATTAACCTGTGACTCAACCAAAAACAAAAACTATGTCAAATAAAAACTTAGCTCCCACCCTAAAAAAAATTAAATTGAGTCAAAAATTAGGATAGGAATAAGTTAGATATTTGAATAAGTTAGATTTTTTTTTGTCATGCTTCTTAGCTCAAGTTTATGGTACTCAGACTTCCCATTAACCTGTGACTCAACCAAAAACAAAAACTATGTCAAATAAAAACTTAAAAAATGAAAAGAAAACATACCTAAATAACATGGGTTGCCTCCCAAGAAGCTCCTGATATATTGTCGCGGCACGACCCATATCAACTCAACCATATTTCTTCACCCTTTTACTCCCTTTTGGGAGCCATTTTTCACTTATTTTTTACCTCTTGAGTTTGCACTCTCAATATCAACATCTGTTTTAACATAAACCTTCATCATGTTTGGAAATAGTGGCTTCATCTCAGACCGCTCAATCGGTAATCCAAAGAGTTCTTTGGTTGATTAATCACCCCACACTTATCCCTCTCAATAATATTGATCACATATAAATCTTTAACTTGGAATGTTACATTAGGTGCTTAGTAAACATCAAATACAACCTCTTCAACATCTACCCTCATTTTGAGTGGGCCTTCTCTAACATCAATCAAGGCCCTTCCAGTTACTAAGAATGAAAGCCCCAAAATGATTTCTACCTGTTCATCTGCCATAAAATCAAGAACAATAAAGTCAACAGGTATAATGAATTTACCAACCTTTATGAGGACATCCTCAATTATTCCATCTGGATGTGTAAATGACCCATCTACCAGCGACAATACCATGGTGGTCAGTTTCGGCTTTCCCAAGCCCAATGTTTTAAATAAAGATAGGGTCATCAAATTTATTCTTGCCCCTAAGTCACTCAGTGCATGGACCACTTTGTTCCCAATTTGAAAAGGGATAGCAAACTTTCCCTGGTCTCTCAATTTCTTGGAGATTTCCTGTGTCATCACAACTCTACACTCTTCAGTGAGTGTTATTGCTCCCACATTCTGCAATTTCATCTTCTTTTCCACCATATCCCTCAAGTACTTTGCATACTTGGGCATACTCTACAAAATATCTAAAATAGGTAAATTAATATAAAGCTCTTTGAATGTGTCAAAAACCTTTTTGAAAATTGCATCCTCCTTCGCTTTTATTTTCCTATGAGGGAAGAGTAGTGGCGGCATCTTCTTCACTTCTTCTATAACAACTTTTTCTTTCAAATACTCAGACTTTCTTAAATTTTCAGCAACTCTGTTATTTACCTGTTGAGTCACCATATTAGCATTTACCTCATTGGTTGCATGGAGAGGTTCTCCTTGAAGCTTTTTACCACTTATCAAGGTGATTGCCATAACCTACTTTGAATTTTCTGTATCTGTTGCAACCCACCTTGTGGTCTAGTATTTAATGCTTGCTGGTTTTTTACCACGTGCAACTCTAAACTTCTTGTGTCCCTTTCAAAATTTTCAAGTCTGCACCAAACTATGCCTGATTAATTAAAATCTGCTTCAACATCTTTTCTATGTTGCTAGTTGACTGATTGATTCAATTGGGCCTGTGGCTGTGGGGCGTTCCATGGATGATTTGGTTATTGAGTCTTCCACGTTATGTTGTAAGCATTACTATAATTTGACCTTTGAGAATTGCCTACATACATCACAGATTCTGATTTGAATCACACATGGCCGCTGCATGACCACTATTTTCGCATACCTCACACCAACCTGCAGCTTGTTGGATAGCATTGACTGTGGCTGTAGGTTGTGCTGCTCCTAACTTCATGCTGCTGAACGATGTGTTGATCAAATTTTATAAGGCAAAAACCTGTGCTGATAGGCATGTGAATTGATCCACCTTTAATACACCCGCAATTCGTTTCATAGCACTTCTAGAATCAGAATGCCACTTTGGATTCCCTTGTGCTATGCGGTTCAGTAATGTGTACAACTCATCTAAGTCAATTCCAGTGCTTGATCACCTGCGGCTGAATCTAGCAAAATCTTAGTATTATGATCAAGAGTTTCAATAAAAGTATAAGCAAGTACCTCATTGGACTGTCGGGTGGTGTGGAAAATCTCGAAGAAGAGCCTTGAAGCATTCCCAAGCATGATAGAGGTTTTTATCAGGCTTTTGTTTGAAGCTCACTATCTCACTGCGAAGTCTCGCAGTCTTATCTGATGGAAACAATCTTATGAGGAACTTTCTATTAAAGTTTTCCCATGATATAATTGAATTGGACGGCTCCATATTCAACCACCTTTTAGCTTCCCCCAAGAGTGAATGGGGAAATAGTGTTAGCCTCACGTAATCTGGACTCACCCCAGTCAGAGTGAATGAATCAGTAAGCTCAATGAAGTACTGCAAGTGGACTTGTGGATCCTCGAGTGAAAGCCCTGCAAATAATCCACTGCTGATAAGATGATGCACTATATTGTGTTTCAACTCAAAATTCCTCCCAGCTGCCGAACTTTGAATTGGGGAGTTAAGTTCATCGGAAGTGGGACCACCACTTCCCTAACTGTCCTTCTGGCTGCTTGTTGTTCAACCATTGGAACAATATACTCTTGGCCCTCTTGGACATGCGAAATTTGGGGGAGAAGGATTGCTTCTCTCTTGAATTAATGGAAAAATTGTTCAGGTTCCGGGATTAGTCCAACCAAATCCGTATCCCTTGCCAGCTTATGATCCTACAACCTGCTTCCTGCAATGAAAAAACCAAGACCAAGCATAAAAAAGAACCAAATAAACCTAAAAGTAAAACTAAAATAAACAATTGCAAAAATACAAGTCCCCAACAACGGCGCCAAAAACATAACAGCGCCCAAGTGCATACGCAAGTGTATGTGGTCTTATCAAGTAGTAAAGTTACCTAATTAAAGCCAAGTATTGATCCCACAGAGACTTGATTTAACAACGATTTAATTCTAGTTTAGAGTTTAGATAAAATTGGTGCAAGAGCAATCGAAAAGAGAGTTTTAAATTATTTTGTAAATTAAAAATAAAGTAAATAATGCTTAAAATAAAAATGTTTGGAACAATCAATGGAGTAAATCCCAGGGTTAAAGCACTCCGAACAATCATACTATGTTATTGAATTTCATTCATTAACTTGCTTATTTTGGTTGTTGATTCGTAGGGTTAATTGAATGATCATGGTTTCCCAACCTCTAATCTTTTACCTAATTTGGACATTAAAACTACATCATTGAGTGGGGATGTAATAATTCAATTAAGTTAACTAAAGCTATTATCTTACGTTTTAATCAAGTAAGGCATCTAAGTACATCCCTTTAGTAGACGCTAAGTTTAATTCTTTATTTTATAAAAGAATAAAACTCAAACTTTGTTTATTCCCATGTTCTATCTCCCTAATCCCTTTTACGAGATCAAAAGGTCGACAATATATGTATTCTAAGGATCGCGAATCCTTAAAATAATTAAAACAAGAATAAACAAACAACCAAATATGATAAGTAAAATTAATCGAAATTAATCCAAAATAATAATACTCATTGTTCTTAGTTTTAACCTCGAAAAGAGGGGGTTTAGTCATAATCACGATCTAAATTATTGAATACATGATATGAATAAATTAACAACTAAATAAAAATATTAAACCTATATAAGTGCGTGGCAGGCACCGTCACACCGCTTCACGTGTCCAGTTCACTCCCAAATTCAATTTGTCCCAAAAATAATATGTTCCCAGGTTGTCCATTTCGTGTGTATATATTATTATATTACAAATCCCAATTCTGGTGGGATTAGGTGGCACAAGTCCCAAGATATTCCCACCAAATGATTCCCCCAAATCTGTCCAAATTTAATATTGTCCAGCCGCCTTTTCACCTTTGCACTGTTTTTCCGTGGTTGAAGACACCGACACGACGCATCGACTTTGCGTCACTGGAATGAGCTGAAAATTTCGATGCGACGTATCGATTTTGCATCGATTCACTGAAATTTGCTTTTAAAATTTTGGTTAAGTGTTGAACGTCCTATTCCTTGTCCATATCTTTTGTAGTGTATTTACAATGAATTTCCAGACTTTAAATTATTAATCTATCGCCATATTTAGCTCACCAAGCCTCATAAAATATTACACACCACATATTAGAGATTAAAACAACACACTATTCTCAACGATGAATCAAAACAAGAGCTAAGATAAGGCAAATTTGCAATGATCTTCACTTTTTATTCTGACTCTAGACTTAATCAAATTAAACTTTGCACATTACAAACAAGTTATTCTACATATAATTACACATTTAAACCATTTGAAACAAATCAAACACATTAGAATCCAATGAAGCCAACTAGACACACAACTAGCTCTGTACACACCTAATTTTGTCCTTCCCAAAGACCTAAGTTACACATTTTTTCCTCATCTTACCACGTGTCCTACCCCGTGTAATTATCCCTCCATAAAATGACAAAAAAATAAAAACCCTTAACAAATTTTATCTTGTTTTAATTCTATCCTAACAAGCTTTTCAATTAAAAGAAGACACCTCACCTACCCCCATACACCTACCTTACCCGTACCCCCTACTTTTCACGTGATCCTTTCCTTTACTTTAACAGAACATATATAAAAGAGGGGGCCCACTCCATTTTTGATTAAAAAAAAAGATATCCAAATTGATCTTTACCAGGGAAGAAAAGATATACTAGACCTTTCTTCTTCAGGATTCCCTCAGGAGAAACCACCATGAACGCACACTCATAGGGGCCCCGATAAAAAAAATGGATCATCACAGGGAGCTCAATTTTTTTGTGTAACAACAATCACACACACATGGACATATCGAGAAGGGGGATCGAGAGAGAGAAAAGGGAATTCAAGGTAGATTTGAGAGAGAATCTGAGAAGAGAGGAGAGAACCAGAAAAGAGAGTACAGTTCCAGTGATTTCGCCCAAGTGTGGTAGAAATCCGGTCTGTTTTTCTTGGTTTTCATCGTTGTCTGAGTTCTTCAAAGCTCCGGCGATGTGAAACAATGATCCCAACCTCAAGTAGATTTTATCTAAGCAGATAATCACTTCTTCTCCCCGATTTTTCGTTAAAACTCGCCGGAATCCATTTGTTGTTCGACGGATTCGAACATCGCTGACTCGAGTTTCGGTCTGTGCTGTCAAAATTTTATGTTCCGGTTGGATGCTCGTTCTCCATCTTCGGGTTTCAAATTTCTTGATACGAGTTAGATCTACTGCTGAGGTTTCTATTCGGGAGTTTAAAATACGGGTTTTCTTAAATATTATTTTCAATGAAATCGATTCTTTAAAGGTGCAATTCTATCTTTTCTTCCTTTTAATTTATGTAATATGAATGATTTGTTGTTTGGTATGTCTGAATCCTTTTTGTGTGTTGGTTGATACTGGTTTCTGATTTTGAAAAGTGAATTGATAATCGAAGCATGGGTGTGATTGATAAAAAATAAAGTTGGGGTGAGAATTGAAAATTGACAAAAAGGATAGATTCAGTTTAATTTTGATTTATTTTTGATATGAATCGTGATAGATTTATGATGTGTTGAAACGGATAGGCAATATAGGTTCGGGTAGGCAAATTTTAGGACTTGTTGTTTTGGTTGAATGTTGGAATGTGCGTGTGAATTTTTCTTTCTAGTTTATCGCATATAATTCAAATGTATTCATTTAGCCGGGGAATGCCCCGAAACACATTGTATTTATTCACTGGAGAATGCCCCGACATACTATATTGGGAGGAAGATGTTCATGATGAAGGCCCGAGGCATCGGGTAAAGCATGGGAGCGTAGGTTAGATAGGATTTATTTTTGCATTTTTCTATTTTGGACTGTATAATTGGTCTTGACACTATATTTTGTATTTGTTTTGTTTGGTGTGTTTGATTGATTGTTTTATGCTTTTTTGTGTGGTTTATACATTCGTAATGACAAAATAGCCGATACACTCCACCAAGAGACCGTGGTCGAACCACGAGATAGAGGGGTGCCTAAAACCTTCCCCTCGGTCAACAGAATTCCTTAGCCAGAATCTCTGTACGCGGATCAATTTAAAAGAGTCAAAAACAGTTTTGAAAAGGATTTTCCAAAGGCGACTTGGCACACCGAATTATGCCAAGTGGCGACTCTGAATAAAAAATTGTAAATAATCACTTTTCTAAAAAACCTTCATTTTTTCACTTTAATAATAAGAACCCTTTCGAAACTTAAGATTATATCTTTTTGGTTAAAAAAGGGGTGTGACAGCTCTAGCGACTCTGCTGGGGACTTTCAGAATTCGAGCATATTTTTTTTAGAGTTGTATCGTCTTAGTTTGACATTATGGGTGTGTAAACATTGTTTGTGTTATCATTTGTTGTTTATTTTATCATTGTTGAGTGCCTACGTGCTCTTTGTTTACTGTTTTTTTCTCTTATGTGTTAGTGCTTTATAACTAGCATCATGTGTATAACTCGAGTCAATTCTTTATGCAACAAGTTCTGTAGTACATGCTGTGTACACGACCTATAGTTGAGTCACCCTTATTTTAGGAGGGGGAGCCGTCAGCTAGTATGGAGTGGGTGGAAAGCTAAAGAAGCCACTAGCGACCACACGCTCCCCTGAACAGCCTTGTTAGTGAACCCCAGCGTAGGCCAACCTTTAGGTCATGCTTATCTGCATCATATTGAGATCTAGCGGGACCCACTTGGTCCCTTGTAGGAAACTCACCTCTAAGGCATCCCTACGTGCTAAATGTTGCATCTTTGAGGGTAACGAGGTCATTTGACAGACTGATTTGGGCAAAAGCATAAGTTAGAAGCAAAGTGTGTAGACAAGAAAGTGCTGAAAAAAAAAGAGAAAAAGAAAAGGTGAGCCAAAAAAAAGTGTTTCGTAGTTTTTTTAGAGTTCTTTATGGATTTCGTTTTTCACAATTTAAAAATCCAAAAAAAATTTCTACCTTTTGCACTCCTTTCCCGAAAAAATCCAAAAAAATCATCAAAAAGATTTTCCTTTGTCTCTTTAGTAAGCATTCACCATTCGAAAATTCAAAAAAGATTTTTTTTTACAATAGTAGGTTTTTATAAAAGAAAATTCAAAAATGGTAGAAGTTTTGTACATTTCTTATAACGAAAATACCAAAGCGATTTTTATTCATAGTTGTTGGTGTCAGTTCTACTTGAAGTGTCATTTTGAAAACTCAAAAAACATTTATTAACGTTGTTTGTCAATTGTTTGTGGTCGTGTCGCTTAGGTTAGGGTTTAGTCGGTTGTCTAATCTTTATTTGTCCAATCTGGATGAACTACGCACCCCTGATTCTCCTCTCTTGGGAGTGAGATACGTAGGCAACCTATTTTGGGTTCGGGGATCTTATTTCAAAAATTCAGAAAAAGATTTTCTTCACTCTTCATTTAGAGTAGGTGTTTCATGTACATCTTTAATAGAAAACAACAAAAAAAATATTTCCCTTTAATAGGTTCAGGTTTCATTTTCGTATGAAATTCAAAATCAAGAATCCAAATTTTTTTTTTCGGTAATCATAGATTTCATTTTGTACAGAAATTTGAAAAATTAAAAAAAAAAGGATTTTCTTCACTCTTTATTAGAGTAGGTGTCATATATTTCTTTAAAAGAAAATTGCAAAAAGATTTTTCTTTAATAGTTTCAATTTTCATTTTCATATGAAATTCGAAATTGAAAACCCAAAAAGATTTTCTTTGGTAATCATAGGTTTTATTTTGTATAGGAATATGAAAAAAAAAATCCAAAAAAGATTTTCTTCACTCTTCATTTAGAGTAGGTGTGTCATATACATCTTCGAAAAGAAAACCACAAAAAGATTTTCCTTTAATAGTTTCAAGTTTCATTTTCATTTGAAATTTAGAATCGAAAATTCAACAAGATATTTTTCTTTGGTTGTCATAGGTTTCATTTTGAATAGGGAATTTAAATCTGAAAAATGCAAAAAGATTTTCGCCAATTCTTTTGACAATTTGTTATTTCCTTTTCTTTTTAAAGTCTAAACAAAAAGAAAGAAAAAAGAGTTTAATTGGCCCTTTTGGAAAAGCTTCACGAACTACGCACACCTGATTCTTCCATCTCGAAAGTGAGATACGTAGGCGCTCTTCATGGGTTCGGTGATCTTTCTAAGAAAAAAAAACAAGAGAGAGGTTTTGAAAAAATGTTGAACTCTAACATATTTGTTTCCTCTTATTCAGTTAGTTCAAGGAGGTTGGTTTGTGGTTTCCTGGCAGGCCCTCCATATCACACCAAATCCAAGAAAGGGTTAGTTGTATCCAACAAGGATATAGAAAGTGACATTATGGATGAAACAAAGAGTCAGGAAATTGAGAGTTTAATGGAAGAGAATTTGAGACTGAGACAACAAATGATGGAAATGTACTGAGCTTGGTCCAGTGGGCTGCCTCCACCTTCGTTCCCCATTTTGACCCTGTAAATACCTTGAGTCTTCCACCAAAATCGCAAAGTCAGTTTCCTACTGTTGTTGATGCACCACAGTATGCCTCAGAATCCATTCCACGTCAAATTCACCTCAACACTTCCACCACTCTTTCTTTATCTCCTCAGTATAAGTCTACCACATTCACAGCACTACATACCGTCTGTGCTTTTATTGCTCAACCTTCTACTAAGGCTTCCACTTTGTCTATCAATCCAACGATTGTGCTTCCCTAGTCCACTAGTGAATCCACGTTTAATACTGTTGATGATCATTGGTATACTCTTGAGCCTACATTTAAGTTAAGTGGACCGCCAAAATTTCTTACTAAGAAGCCTAGCATGCCAAAAGAGCCAGAGAAAATGGTTGGGAAAGTGAAGAGTGTAGAAAATGATATGAAAAATTCCCCTGGACTTATGGGCTATGAAGATGTTTCATATAAAAACTAGGTCATGTCTTCAAGTGTTAACCTTCCTCCCAGCTTTGAGACATCAAAATTTGGGGATCCTGATGGACCGAAGGATTCTGTGAAACATTCGGGACGACATTGCAATCAACCAAGGGAAACTGAAGGAAAGAAGAAGGAAACCGCACCTATTGTCATGACAGGAACAAAACAGAGTTTGAGAGGTCCAACCCACCAATACTGTCAGCCTCAATCCCGAGCTTACATATCAGATCCACATAACCACTTGCAACAAGGTTTCTTGCTCCAAAATCCAAGAAATCCCATTCCACTTCCTCAATATCCTGTGAAAAATACACAATTGTATGCTTATCCATCTTCTTATCCACAATGGCATGCACCTGTCCCTCAACATCATCCTCGACCCCTACAAATTTACCAAGGGACCTCTAAATCTAAATTTCATTCGAGGCCAGAGTTTGCAAAGAGGAGGAAGGAAAAAAATAATTTCACTCCTATTGGGGAATCCTATGCAAGTTTATTCCAGAGATTTGTACAGCAGGGCATGATCACTCCTTTCCTTGGGTATACTCCTGACCCATATTCAAGAAGTTTTGATCCTAATGTACGGTGTGCATATCATTCTGATGTTCAGTGCATAGTACTGAAGATTGTCACACTTTGAAAAGAGAAATAGAAAAGATAATTCAAGATAAATTAATTGTGGTGTAAAACATTGGCCCTTCGACCATCCCACAAAGTTCTTCACCAGCACGCGGTACTGCACAATATGTGGGAGGCAATGAGTTAAGCATGGGGATCCAGAGCTTATTTGTTGAAGAAAATGTGTCTGACAGTGGGGGAAGCTCTAGTCATGTTGATATGCAAACCAGTGGATAATATGTCAGGATGAGCAATTGAAAAGTTACCCCTCTTCCTACTAAGAAGAGGTCTGGTAGCTTGTTTTGTTTTATTTTCTGCTATCCAAATTATTTTAGGGTTATAGTTTGGGATCTATCTTGTTTTGTCCTTTTGTTGTTTATGTTCAAACCCTTCTATCTTTTGTTTCAACTAAATGAAGTGTCCCATTTTTCTTTGTGTTTTAAATTTGTGTTTTTCATTTGTTTTCTTTACATAGTACATTTTATGTTGATTCTTCGTGATATGACATGCTAGCAAAATTTTTAGCCAGATCTTAAAATCCACTTGATCAGGAAGCATTGGATTAGAGAGTTAAAATTAGGAAAATAAAGTATCTGAGAAAATAGATAGAGTGCTGGGGCATTTGGTGACAAGTTGAAGTCTTCTTTGAAAATTAAGGCAATTGTTTTAAGATTACAAGACTAACTTGGTCATCAATTGAAATACATGTCTCGATTAGGTCAAACAGTGGCTGCGTGATCCTATATCAAGAGGAATAGAAAGAAAATCAGCTCCATGAAGTCATGAATCCTTCAGCATGAGGAATGTACAACGAAAATGGAGTTGTATGTTTGACAAGTGTAGAGAAGAAGCGACATACATGCTCAGTTGAAGTTAGTGTTGTTAAAGTGCCATAAATGATCTTCATCTTTCATTTTCATATTGCATGATATGTACTTGCATTTTTAAGGATTGATATGACGAAGGCCTTTCTTTCTAGTATCCAAACATCGTGTCATATTTTGTTTACCTATTTGAGCTTTAGTCATATTTTCTTTCATACCCCTCTTTTAGAATCATATAGAGTCAACAAAGCTCAAAAGAAAAGGTGTCGAGCAAAACAATAGAGTCAGAAAAGTTTTTAAAAAAAAAAGAAGAGAAAAATATGTCCAAAAGGAGAAAAAGAAGAGCGTCGAGAAAAATAAAGTCAGAAAAGTCCCAAAGAGAAAAAGAGTCAACAAAAGGAAAAAAAAACTTAGAATCAAGTGGAAAAAAACAAGCTGCCAGAACTACGCATGACCTGATTCTCCTCTCTCGAGGGTGAGATACGTAGGCTTTCCTACTCAGGGCTTGGTCCAACCAAATAAACAGTTTAGAATTGCCAAGGCCAAAGAAACTGGGGCATGAGTTAATCCTCATTGTTTGAGTCGATTCCAAAAGTTGTAAGTCCTACCCCACTTCAGGTGTCGTTTGGGCCCCATGTCATCCTTTCTTTCTAATCCTATCCAAAACCCATGTTACAACCAAAGAAAGACCTTCAGATCAATCTTTGAGGATGTTAAGGCTAAGTATGCAAGGATATGATGATGCATTTGGGAACTACTTGTCTTCCTCAGCATAAAAAATCAAGAGATAAATAAAATGAGAGAGTCTTATTGGTGAAAACCCTCACGGGCACCATAAGGCGATGGTAAGTTGAGAGAGATAAAAATGAGAGTCTTATTGGAGAAAACCCTCATGGGCACCATAAGGTGATGGTGAGCTGAGAGAAAAATGAGAGAGGCTTGTTGGCAAAAATCCTTCAAGGTGTCACTAGCCGAATGAGGTCTTAAATGCAATTGACCTAAGGATACAACTCAGTTTCAAGGCCATTAACTCAACAACAATGGGTAGAAAGTTTGGATGAAAAGATGAAGCTGCTTAATCCAAAATGCACGACATAATCATTAGAGTTGACTGTCATTATTTCTAGATAAATTTTTCATTTCATTGTTTCAAATGGGGACACTCATTGTATTTTCTTTCTCCTCTTTATTTTATTTTGTTTTCTTGAGTCAATTGTCCATATAAAAGTCATTGTCATTTTTCTTTTGTCTTTGATTCAAATATATGTCAAAACAAGTGAGAAAAGATTTCAAAACTGGCTACCAGCTTCTTCAATTGCACAAAGCAAGACAAAAGGGCCAGCACATATAAAAAACATGATTGTGAGACGAAATAAGGCATACAAAAATTATGTCAATAGACGAGTTTGGGAACTCATGAAAATACCAAGGTTCAAAAGGTTTATCTGATGAGCATGGTGAAGCAGAGATACCGTGTTTTGTTTCAGAGTCACTCTTAATAAACTAAGTTGGGTCAATGATGCAGCAAGTCAATGACATATGCTAATGGTTGGAAACAAGGTTAATTGTGATGACGGCAAGAACGTTTTCCATGAAAGCCAAAGCCACAAACCAGCCACCATGTTTTAAACTCACAAGTTTTCTTTGATGAAACAGGAAACATATTACCTTCAAATCAAGGATTTCAAGGCCAAAACATCAAGTCCCGTAATTTCTTTCTTTTACAAAAGCAGGAAGCGATGTTGCTGCACAGGTTTCATAATTAAATCATGGTAAAATTCATCATCTTATATCCCTCGGAGACACACTTTCTTGTCCAGGGATTTCAGTTTTCATTTCCTGGGTGATACACTTCTTAAATTGAACCTTCACTCCTAGAAGACGTACCTTCTAGTCGAGTCATTCCCTTTGACTCTTAGAAGACGTACCTTCTAGTCGAGTCAGTCCCTTTGACTCATAGAAGACGTACCTTTTAGTCGAGTCATTCCCTCATGATTCCTATAAGACGTACCTTTTAGTCGAGTCATACCTCATGATTCCTATAAGACATACCTTTTAGTTGAGTCGTCCCTTATGATTCCTATAAGACGTACCTTCTAGTCTAGTCATTCTCTTTGACTCTTAGAAAATGTACCTTCTAGTCGAGTCATTCCCTTTGACTCATAGAAGACGTACCTTTTAGTCGAGTCATTCCCTCATGATTCCTATAAGACGTACCTTTTAGTTGAGTCATCCCTCATGATTCCTATAAGACGTACCTTTTAGTCGAGTCATCCCTTATGAGCCCTAGAAGACATACATTTTAGTCGAGTCATTCCATTGATTCCTATAAGACGTACCTTCTAGTCGAGTCATTTCATTGATTTCTATAAGACATACCTTTTAGTCGAGTCATCCCTCATGATTCCTATAAGACGTACCTTTTAGTTCAGTCGTCCCTTATGAACCCTAGAAGACGTACCTTTTAGTCGAGTCATTCAATTGATTCCTATAAGACGTACCTTTTAGTCGAGTCATTCCATTGATTCCTATAAGACGTAACTTTTAGTCGAGTCATCCCTTATGATTCCTATAAGACGTACCTTTTAGTCGAGTCATCCCCCATGATTCTTATAAGACGTACCTTTTAGTCAAGTCATTCCTCTTGAACCCTAGAAGACGTACCTTTTAGTAGAGTCATTTTCTTTGATCCCTAGAAGACGTACCTTTTAGTTAAGTCATTCCCTTTGACCCCTAGAAGACATACCTTTTAGTCGATTCATCCCCCTTGATTCCTAAAAGACATACCTTTTAGTCAATTCATCCCCTTTGATTCCTATAAGATGTGGCTTTTAGTTGAGCTATTTCTTTTGATCCCTAGAAGACGTACCTTTTAGTCGAGTCATCCCTCTTGATTCCTATAATATGTACCTTTTAGTCGAGTCATCACTTGATTCCTATAATACGTACATTTCTAGTTGAATCATTCCCATTAACTCATAGAAGATGCATTTCTTTGTTTGGGATAATTTTTTTTAGTTTTGATGTGATTTCAGGAGCCCTCCTGGAGAACAGGGTGAATAAACGAAAGGAAAGCAACAAGTTGAAGAAATATCCAGTCAGGAGCCCGCCTTAAGAATAGGTTGATTAAATTGAAAGTTGATGAAACTGCAAGTCAGGAGCCCGCCAGAAGAACATGGTGATTAAATTGAAAGTTGATGAAATTGAAAGTCAGGTAGCCCACCTAAAAAACAAGGGTTATGAAATTGAAAGTCAGGATCCCGCCTTAAGAACAGGGTGAATAAATGAAAAGTCAAGCAACAAAGTGAAGAAATTGATAGCATAGCAACACGTTGAAGAAATAACCAGTCAGGAGCCCGCCTGAAGAACAGGGTGATGAAATTGCAAGACAGGAGCCCGCCTGAAGAATAGGGTGATGAAATTCAATTCAAAAGTCCAAAAGAAGCTGCATAGATAGGATTTTGTAATTTCATTTATGTTTTAACTTGTAATTTTCATTTTTTTTATGTAATGACAAAACCGTGGATCGAAACCTCGATGGAACCTCACTCGACTCTCCAACTCGGTATAGTTCTTATTATTTAAATATTTTGAAATACCGATCACTTGATTCCGCCAAAACTTGGGTAGGTAGGTTGTCCTATGTCAAGACTCGGTTGTCCTTCTGTTCTTTCCTTTGAATAATGGTCGGGTCAAAATTCTGTCTCGTTGTCTACTTCTTTGTCTGAAAACACTTCATGTTTACATTCAAAGGGGGCATGATGTAGACACCTAATTTTGTCCCTCCCAAAGACCCAAGTTAAACATTTTTATCCCCATCTTACCACGTACCCTACCCCGTGTAATTATCCCTCCATAAAATGACAAAAAAATAAAAACCCTTAATAAATTTTATCTTGTTTTAATCCTATCCTAACAACCTCTCCAATTAAAATACGACACCTTACCTACCCCCATACACCTACCCTACTCGTACCCCCCACTTTTCACGTGGTCCTTTCCTTTACTTTAACAAAACATAAATAAAATAGGGGACCCACTCTATTTTTGATTAAAAAAAGAAGATACCCAAATTGATCTTGACCAGGGAAGAAAAGATATACTAGACCTTTCTTCTTCAGGATTCCCTCAGGAGAAACCACCATAAACGCACACTCATAGGGGCCCCGATAAAAAAAACGGATCATCATAGGGAGCTCGATTTTTTTGGGTAACAATAATCACACACATACGTACATATTGAGAAAGGGTATTGAGAGAGAGAAAAGGGAATTCAAGGGAGATTTGAGAGAGAATCTGAGAGGAGGGGAGAGAACCAGAAATGGGAGTACAATTCCAGCGATTTCGCCCAAGTGTGGTTGGAATCCAGTCTATTTTTCTTGGTTTTCATCATTTTCTGAGTTCTTCAAAGCTCCGGCAACGCGAAACAACGATCCCAACCTCAAGTAGATTTTATCTAAGCCTATAATCACTTCTTCTCCCCGGTTTTCCATTAAAAATCGTCGGAATCCATTTTTTGTTCGACAGATTCGATCATCGCTGACTCGAGTTTTGGTCTGTGCTGCCAAAATTTTCTGTTCCAATTGGCTGTTCGTTCTCCATCTTCGGGTTTCAAATTTCTTGATACGAGTTGGATCCGCTGCTGAAGTTTCTATTTGGGAGTTCAAAATTCGGGTTTTCTTAAATATTATTATCAACGAAATCGATTCTTCAAAGGTCCAATTCTATCTTTTCTCCTTTTTAATTTACGTAATGTGAATGATTTGTTGTTTGGTATGTCTTAATCCTTGTTGTGTGTTGGTTGATGCTGGTTTCGGATTTTGAAAATTCAATTGATAATCGAAGCATAGGTGCGATTGATAAAAAATAAAGTTGGGGTGAGAATTGAAAATTGACAAAAAGGATAGATTCAGTTTAATTTTGATTTATTGTTGATATGAATCGTGATAGATTTATGATGTGTTGAAACGGATAGGCAATATAGGTTCAGGTAGGCAAATTTTAGGACTTGTTGTTTTGGTTGAATGTTGGAATGTGCATGTGAATTTTTCTTTCTAGTTCATAGCATATAATTCAAATGTATTCATTTAGCCGGGGAATGCCCCGAAACACATTGTATTTATTCACCGGGGAATGCCCTGACGTACTATGTTGGGAGGAAGATGTTCATGATGAAGGCCCGAGGCATCGGGTAAAGCATGGGAGCGTAGTTAGGATTAACGTAGGTTAGATTGGATTTATTTTTGTATTTTTCTATTTTGGACTGTATAATTAGACTGGATACTATATTTTGGATTTATTTTATTTGGTGTGTTTGATTGTTTTATGCTTTTTTGTGTGGTTTATACATTCGTAATGACAAAATAGCTGATACACTCCACCAAGCGACCGTGGTCGAACCACGGGATCGAGGGGTGCCTAACACCTTACCCTCGGTCAACAGAATTCCTTAGCCAGAATCTCTGTTCGGGGATCAGTTTAAAAGAGTCAAAAACAGTTTTGAAAAGGATTTTTCAAAGGTGACTTGGCACACCGGATTATGCCAAGTGGTGACTCTGACTAAAAAATTGTAAATAATCCTTTTTCTAAACAACCTTCATTTTTTCACTTTAATAATAAGAAACCTTTCAAAACTTAAGATTATATCTTTTTGGTTAAAAAAGGGGTGTGACAAACTCAAGCTAGTAAAATCAGTTTTCTGGGTTGAACTCTAAATGACTCAATTAAATACGAACTTGTATGAAAAATACTTTGAACATCGTAATCACATACTTGGACACTTAAATGCTTATTTTTATCTATATTAACACGTTAAACACACGAATTGCTCTCAAAACAAGACCAAATAATCTAGAATAATGATACTGAAGTGTATAAAATCACCTCAGATCAAAAGACAATATCAACTTGGAAGAAATATATGAGAGAAATTAATGAAGAACAAACCTCAAAATTCGTTGATAGAGTAGAGACTAGTTAGATAAGTGGTCCAAAGAGGTAAAAGAGTTGGAAATGTAGGATTATGTAATTTGGAGCATGAAACAACACGTGACAGGATGGAAACATGCAATTTCCAACTTATAGAAATATCCGAGGACGGCCAAAATCCTCACTTATTTATAGAAAAATGGCATGTCAAATAAATTATGTAGAAATAATTCAGTTTAATATTTGTAAATATTGAAATAATTCCATTGGAAAATGGTCTAAAAAATTTTCGTACCGAAATTCAAGATTTAAATTTCTCCCCCCTTCTATAAGTATTTAGTATTTAAATATGAGTTGTTTAATAGCTATAGATTTATACAGGATAGATTTACAAAACAGGATAAACTGGGCCTATTGAGTTCTCTTCGACTCGAACTTAACACCTCTTATTAATAATTGAAGGAAATTTAGCATCGCTCCACACCCTTTGGTGTATGTTTAAATGTTTTTATTTACTTATGTTTCATCAATTACTCACCAAGTATTTGTTTTATTTTTTATTCAAATATTTGTTCAATTAGTTTTTCATGTGATGTAATTACATTTTCATTTCAGAATTATCTAAAATAGAATAGATTTAAAACATTTTTATCACAATGGAATTCGTGTTGGGATCTATAGACTGGAAAAATCTTAAAGAGAAGAGGTTGAAAGAAAGAGGGCTCAATATGTGCTGAAACTCAGCTTTTCTGTATATTCAAAAACAACTGAAGACAAGTCTTTATATAGACTTACAAAACAAATAAACCACTAAGCCACTTAGCCACTAACTAGACAATAACTATCCACTAGTGTTAACTAAAAATATACTGCAGCATGACTTGCTAACAGTCCAAGAAAATAGGAAACTACTAACAAATTAAATTTGACTTGGTCACATATTGAATTAGTCTTCAATATTCCCCCTTAATTCAAAGTTACAGACACCAAGCAAAGCCCTCAAATAAATAAACTTGTCTGTTTGTCTGTATATCAGCTAATTGCTTATGAGTGCTGTAATGTTTCAGTATTATTTCCTCTTTTGCTACCAAATCACGAATGAAATGGAAGAGGATATCAATGTGCTTAGTTCTTCTATGAAAACTTGGATTCTTTGTCATGGCGATCGATGCTTTGTTGTCACGGTATATCCCTCTTACACTTTCTTTCTTATGCTGAAGTTCTGCTAACATCCTTCTAAGCTAGATAGCTTGACAAGATGCTGAAGTTGCTGCAATGTACTTAGCTTCTGAGGTTGACAACGTTGTTGTAGCTTGTTTCTTTGAACTCCAAGTCACCACACCTGAACCTAAAGTGAAAACATGAGCTGAAACGCTCCGTCTATAATCAAACGAACCAACATAGTCACTATCAGTGAACCCACATAATCTAAAATTGGAAACTTATGAATACTAAATACCATAGTCCATAGTTCCAGCGATATAACGCAAAACCCTTTTTGCTGCTCCAAAATGAACCTTTGACGGGTTTTGAATGAATCTGGAAATGACACCAATAGAGAATGCAATATCGGGGCGAGTGTGGGTTAGGTAAATAAAACCTCCAACTAGGCTTCTGAAACTTCTAGCATCATCCATCTCTTCTCCATCATTAAGTTGTAATTTTTCACCAACATTCATAGGTGTAACTGCAGCCTTGCAATTAAGCAAACCAAATTTAATGAGAAGGTCCCTGGCATATTTCCTTTGTGATAGAAATATTCCATCTTCAGCTTGATGGAATTCAAGTCCAAGAGAGTAATGTAATAAACCCATATCTGACATCTCAAACGCATTCATCATTTGTGACTTAAAATCATCCACAAGAGAAATAGAAGAGCTAGTATAAATAATATCATCAACGTAAAGTCAAACAATGATGAAATCAGTACCTCTCTTCTTTATATACAATGTGGGTTCATTCTCACTTCTCATATATCCCTTTGTCTGAAGATACCCATTGATTTTTCTATACCATGCTTGAGGGGCTTGCTTCAAACCATATAATACCTGTTTTAGCTTGTAGACCTTTGTTTCATCGCCCTTCTTTATGAAACCTTCTAGTTGTGTTACGTAGACCTCTTCTTGTAAGTCTCCATTGAGAAATGCCGACTTGACATCAAATTGATAAACTAGCCATTGTGACTGCGCAGCCAATGCTAGAACAAGTCTAATGGTTTCAAACCAAGCAATTGGAGAAAATGTTTATTCAAAATCTATACCATATTGCTGCGCATATCCTTTTGACACAAGATGAGCTTTATGCTTCTGTAGGCTCCCATCCGCTGCAAACTTTGTCTTGAAGATCCACTTCAAGCCAATTGCATTTTTGTCTTTCGGTAATTCCACCATCTCCCATGTGCCATTTTTTTGATAGAATTTATCTCATCAACCATCGCACTCCGCCACTCTTTCTTTTCAGCTGCTTCTCCATAATGCGTAGGATCTGAAACAACAAAAGAAAATTGACAAGATGTATACTTGTCATTAGCATACTTGGGATTCGGCTTTGTAGGCCTTGTTGATCTTTTTAATGGAATTGGCTCATTTGGAGACTCTTCAAGAGTTGTATCTAAAGAGGTTTTGCTCGGTGAAGCCGAAAAAGATGAATCTGAGAAAGTTGTAGAAGAACCCATTGCTGTAGCTGTAGCATTTGATTGTTGAATTCCATCAAAAGTGATTCCAGTTGGCATAGGAATCTGCTCTTGCATCTTACCATTGCTTCCACTCCAATTCCAACTTTCCGTTTCATCAAATACTACATCCCTTCTGATTAAAATCTTTCTACTAAGGGGGTTATACAATCTATATGCTTTAGATTGTGTACAATAACTAATAAAAATGAATTTTTCAGATTTCTCATCAAACTTATGACGGAATTGAGAATTTATCAAAGCATAAGCAATACAACCAAAAATTCTTAAATAGCTTACAGATGGTTTTCTACCCCACCAAGCTTCAAATGGAGTTTGATTTAGAACAACCCTTGTGGGAGATAGATTCAATAAATGGACTGATGTCGCCACAGCTTCAGCCCAAAAATAATTCGGAAGTCCCTTTGCTTGCAACATGCTTCTTGCCATCTCCACAACAGTGCAATTTTTTTGCTCAGCGACACCATTTTTCTCCAGTGTACATGGTGTTGTTAGCTCCCTGTGGATGCCACTTTCTTCACAAAAGAAATTAAATTCCTTGGCCAAGAATTCGCCACCTCTATCAGTGCGAAAGGTTTTGATGGACATACCACTTTGTTTCTCAACCATGGCTTTGAATTGCTTGAATTTCTGAAATATTTCTGATTTGCTTTCCAAAAAATAGATCCAACTCATGCGACTATAATCATCAGCAAAGAGTAGAAAATAACGACTGCCACCAAAAGATGTAGTATGCATAGGTCCACATAAATCAACATGTATTAATTCAAGACATTTTGTATCCCTCCAAGCCTTTCCAACAGGAAAAGATTTTTTAGTTTGTTTTCCATAAATGCATCCTTCACACAATTCAATAGAATCAATTTTTGGTAGTCCAAGAACCATACCTTTGTCAACGAGCAATTTCAAGCCTTTTATGTTAAGGTGACCGTACCTCAGATGCCACAACATTGAGTAATTTTTTTTGCACTTGCAGCAAGGGCAAAATTTTCCATATTGGAAACATCCAACGAAAACATATTATTTGGAGTCATGGTGATGCAAACCTTTTTTCCTGACTTCTTGTTTGTAATGACACACGCATCATCATCGAACCAAAGAGAATATCCATCTGTCATTAGCTGTCCAACTCTTATCAAATTGTATCCTAGATTAGGTACAAACTGAACATTATCCAGTACTTTTACTTTGTGGCTAGTGTCGACAATCACCTTGCCTTTTCCTTCAACCTGCATCTCTTTTATGTTTCCAAGTTGCACCTTCTTCCTTTGCTTCTGATCAATCTCTTGAAACATAGATTTGGTGCCAATCATATGATTTGATCAACCACTATCTAAAACCATAAATCACTTGTCTTATGATCTGCATTAACGCAAGCAAAGAGATAATTATCTTCCTCATTTTCTCCTGCTGTAAAGTTTATTTTCTATTCTTTATGCCAGTAGTCAGCCCTTATATGCCCGTAGCGCTGATAGTGATGACATTGAATGCTATTTTTTTGGTCACTTCTCTCATTGGACTGCTTGTGCTCGTCATTCCTTCCTCTACCTCGTCCATAACCACGACCATGACCACCGCGGAATCCTCTTCTTCGTCGGCCTCTGCTTGCTGGACCATTGTTTTCTCCATACTTAGTTGTAGCATCCTTCACCTGGAATGCCTTCTGTTCATTCTTTTCAGTAGATCGATTAAGTCTCGCCTCATGAGCTTGAAGAATCCCATCAATTCATCAAAGGAAAATACTGAAAGATCCTTAGACTCTTCAATCGAAGCAACTACATGATCAAATTTTGGAGTCAAGCTTTGCAATAACTTTTCCACAATGGTCTGGTCAGTAACTTTCTCGCCATAGGATCGCATTTTGCTAACAATTGCCACTGCTTTGGACAAAAAATCAGCAATAGATTCTCCACTTTTCATCATCAAGGTTTTAAATTCACGCCGAAGTGATTGAAGTCTCACCATAATGACCTTTGAATCACCTTGAAACACCTTTTGTAGAATGGACCAATCCTGCTTTGACATGGTTGCTACCGCAATTCGTGAAAAAATACTATCATGGACATCTTGTTGGATAAACAACAGCGCCTTAGTAACTTTTTGCTTGTGGTTTCGCAGTCTATCTCCTTCGTCGGGATCTGCAAATCCAATTTCTACCAAGTCCCAATGATTTTGAGATTTGAGTATAGTTCTCATACAAATACTCTGAAATTCATAACTTTCTCCCGTAAAGATGGGAATGAGTGGTTGTGTCACACCCAAGGAATTGCTGCTACTTGCCATGGATATGATACTATAAATGTTGGGATCTATAGACTGCAAAAATCTTAAAGAGCAGAGGTTGAAAGAAAGAGGGCTCAATATGTGCTGAAACTCAGCTTTTCTGTATATTCAAAAACAACTGAAGACAACTCTTTATATAAACTTACAAAATAAATAAACCACTAAGCCACTTATCCACTAACTAGGCAATAACTATCCACTACTTTTAACTAAAAATATACTGTAGCATGACTTGCTAACAGTCCAAGAAAATAGGAAACTACTAACAAATTAAATTTAACTTGGTCATATGTTGAATTAGTCTTCAATAATTCGAACCCACCAACCTTAGCCCGAAACCCTTTATTTTGCTCCCAATTTAATTGTCGAATTCACTTATGATGCAAAAAACTTGTAATTCTCAATTATAAATTTATAACCAAAAGTTACTCTTATCAAACAAAATTTCTGTCAAGTTATTTAAAAATGATTTTTAGAATAATGCATTCTTGATCCATTAGTTATGGTAAATGCTTATTTTAGTTATTATGTTTATGGTTTACTTAGAATGAAAATATGTTAGATTTAGAATAATATTTTTATTACTGGAAATACTCTCAAATAGAAAAAATCATAAAAGTTTAACCTAAACATGGATAACTAAATGATATACAATTAGTAATCGGTTAAAGTTGTAAGATTTCACAAGTTGAATGACAACAGATATACATCCTAATTAATTAATAGAAACTTGGGGGTTTGGGCCACAGGTGACAAAAGAGTTTTAAAATTAGGTGTAGGTGACACAAGGCTTAATTATTAGTTGGAGGTGACAATTACTTTATTATGTATTAAGAAAGTTGTTAAAGTTTTAAAATAACGCACAATTTTTTAAATTTACACTTTGATCCCAATGTATACCTAAAATAACAGGAAATGGAGGGAAAAAAGGCGCCTTTCTCTCTCTTCTCATCCATTGTTGTTTGCTCTCTCTTAGCGATTTTTGTTGTTAATTGTTTCTGTTTCTGCAGCATTATTCATCAACTTCTGCTTCATCTTCTTCTTGTCGACCATTTATTGTTGTTGTTGTTGTTGTTGGTACAACGCTACTGCAGCGATCTGACCAATTTCTTTGATCAAATTTTGTTTACTACATCACTTTCCACTTTGGCATTACTTTATAGGTTACTTTGGTAAGTAAAATTATGATTTTTATTAGTATTTGTCATCTGGGTACACTTCTATTTTTCCAACAATGAATAGAACCCCGATTATGAATCCAGCACAAGTGCCCACAATGTAAACAGATCAATCATCTGGTGCATCAGATGAGTAATCTGTTGCATCAGGCTATTTATCTGTTGCATCATCGTATTATCTGTTGCATCAGACGTATTAACTGTTGTATCAGGATGTTTATCTGTTGCACCAGACTAATTATCTGTTGCACAATACTAATTATCTATTGCAACGAATGATTAATATGTTTAAAACAACACAAATCAACCCCTGTCACAAACCCAACAGATAAATCTTGCTATTGCTACTGGATTCTAAATTATTTCTTTTTACGTCAAATCATCGAAATATTTGTTGAGAAGATAATAGACATAATGAAAATTAAATATGGATTAAAACGTCAAAGATCAAACATAGTTTATTTATTAAACAAATAAAAATACATATAATAGACTAAAAGAAAAATAATAGTCTAATTGTTATTATTATTATCAGCATCATCATTGCCAGCTGGCCAATCTTCAACCGAAAGTAGCAAGGCCCTTCTCAGACTGCATATCTCGAAGAGAATTCTTGATCTAACTCCTCCCAATTCTCATTGCAGTACATGAACTTGATTCCGAAGTTCATTCACAGCGTTTTGCAGAAAAGCAACGTCCCACACTGGGTCAGCCATAATTTTATCTTCTAGAGTGTAATATGAAAGATGAGATGCAATAAATAAATAGAGTGTGCATTTGAATGAACGATTGAGTAAGGACATACCTATTTATAGAGGATTGAATTTGAATGAGAGGCAAAAAGACCCGACTATTCACCTCCATACATTAATTAAATTTTTGATTATATTAAGAAAATAAATATTGTGATATAAGTCATGACTTTTTAGATTATTATTATTAATTAGTATTTTGAAGAACTGTTTTTATTGAGTTGTGGCAATAGATTCTATATCTGTTGCATCAGATAACACACCTGTGACAACAAATATATTATCTGTTGCAACAAATATAAAATATGTTGCATCAGATAACATATCTGATGCAATATATAATCTAGCTGTTCACCTCCATTTATTAATTACATTTTTATTAATTTGAAAAATAATGAATTAATTAAATTAAGAAATATTGTGATAAGTCATGACTTTTCAGATTATTATTATTAATTAGTTCTTTCCAAGAACTGCTTTTATTGAGTTGTGACTCGATATAGGTTGCATCAGATAAATCATCTGTGACAACAGATATATCATCTATTACAACCATAGTGAACCTGTTGCATCAGATAATTTAATTGTTGCAACATATAATCTACTTTTTTTAAAAAAAATAACTATATCATCATATCATTAATCCAAATTTTTCTTACTTTTTGATTTTATAAATAAATAAAAAAATACCTTTTCAAATTTCTTAACATAATAATAATCATTTTATTATATAATAACTAATTTAAAAAACAAATTCGAAAACAAAAATGGTAAAACGTCACGATCAGTTATTAAAATTGTAGTTATAAATTGTGTTTATTATTTATTTCCTTATTATTTATTTACGAAACATTTTTCATATTGAATAATCGAAACTCCGAGTCATGTCTTTCTCTTTTCACCCTCTCAATAACAAAAATAGCCCTTTTTTATTAATAACCGCCAGGTGCAACATATGATTGATCTGTCGTAGCAGATTAACCTCTAACTGTTGACACAAATTACTGCTCAATCCCTACCACCAACCGTCGACATGTTGAGAACAAGGAATAAGCAAAATGATTATTATTAAATACTAAATAAGAATTAAAAATTCAAAGTCGACAACAAAATGAAATGAATGTTCATAGATTTTTGAATCCCTTAGGTAGATTTGACAAACAAAAAAAGGAAAATAATCGCTAAAATAAAAAATATTACCTAATTATTATTACTAGTATTATTATTATTGTCAATCAGACATCTTTCAATCATCCGAAAGCCTTGCTCCGAAGTCAGCGAAATATCTCTCTGGAGTTCATCAATCAAAATGCCTTTGAAGTTCACACAAGGACTCGATATGAATATTCTTGTACAAATATGGATCATCCATATTTGTAAGGAGGGACCTATTTATAAATTATTGTATCTCAGAAAGAAAAGAAAATTGCTTTAAAATAAATCTAACAGATGGGTAATCTGTTACAAAATATATTCTTTCTGTTAAATAACTTACAACATACTGACAATCTTTTTGCAACAGATGTATATATCTGTTTGATTTCTGCAACAGGTTGATCACTGTCATAACAGATGTCTCCAATTGATTGACAATATAAAAAAATGTGTCATCTTTTGCAACAAGCTAGTCATTTGTTTATTCAATTTAAGCCATAGATCGGCTAGGAAGAATAAGGTGTGTGCAGATGGATCTACTATCATATGTGTGGGAGTTAAGTATGTATGACTGATAAGGTTACCGGGACAACACACACAAAGTACAATGTTTTAGTGAATGCAGTTTTTAACCGATTAGGTATTGATCATTCAAACAAGATCCTGCATTGTACCGTTAAGTTTGATGAGTTAAAAATTGATAAGGCTGAGGACCTCATGAAGATACTGCAGATACCCTGTTACAAATTACTGACGGTTGGTGCTCGTGTTTATGCATGTCAAGTTTTGAGAAGGGATCAATATTTGTTGTCATTGCAGAGAACCAATAGCGATTGGACTTAACTTTCAGTGTGCATTGGACCCTTAGAGGGCCCTCGAAGCCTCACACTGCATCAAACAAGAATGGAAAAACAATATAGTTATTGCCCTGACCAAAATTTATATGGTTGGGTTGCTAGCTCGGGTTGATGATTATATGCCAGAAGGTGCGGTAGGAGAATGCTTTCGAGGGAAAATGGGTTGTTGATGGAAGACTATATCATCTGAGAGCTAATTGAAGAGGAGACACAGGGTAGAAAGTAACTTCTAATGAATCTGGCTGATGGAATTATCTTAATAGATGCGAAATCTGAATCAAGTACAAATATGAAAGTTTCTCAGGTAATGTAATTTCGTCTGTTGTGTCTCTAAAAGAAAAAAAATATAGATGGACACTTTTCTAGGGAGCTACATGGTCGGGATTATCACCTAGGTAGAAAATAGGAAAAGACCAACAAAGCAGCCTCACGGGCATCGGGGGTAGAAATGATGTTCAGCAAGTCTAGAAAACTTACGCCAACAACAACTCCAGTGAAAATAAGGAAACTAAGCGAAGAAGGCAATTTATGAATTTTAAATTTTATCCCATCTTCTTGCTTGTGTTTCCGATCAGGTCCACTGTCGTTGACCTGATCGGAACCACAAACGTGATTGAAAGACAAATAGAGTATCATTGCTTCCTTAGAAATATGGTTATAATTGATTGTGTTTTCTTGCCTTGACATGCTTTCAACATTCCTTGGAGAAGATCAGATGCTTGCTGTAGTATGTGAATCCCAATAATTTTCAAGCTTGCCTCCAGCTTGTTGATTCTGTATTCAAGCTGGTCGTTACCGTCTTCGAAGTTGGTAAGGAGTTCCTCATCTCTTGTGAGCTCGATTAGGAACACTACCTTCAAAGTTGTGGCATTCTAGAAGCCCTTCAGAACACTTTCTCTTCAGAAGCTTTAAAGGATACATGGAAGGTCTTTGTGTTTGTTTTAGGTCAAAATGTGTTGATGCACATTGAATATGTGGTCCCAAAAGTTGAACAACACACTTTTATCAAGCATTGCTCCATGCATCTTGCTCAACCAATTTGATAAATTAGTAAGCATGGAGTTATGTAGCATGTGATTTAAACCGGCCCTACCAAGCCTATCAAACATTACGTAACTCCAAGCTCATTACCCTATCAAAACAATATGCCCGAGTTAGTGCACATAGAAAAAAATCATAATTTGTCAGCCTTTCTGCTGATCACTCTTCTCCAATATAGCTGACAAGATATCTGCTATGCAAAAGTCTACACCATCACCAGACATGATTTCCTAGGATTATTTCTGGCGATAGTGTAGACTTTTGCATAGAAGATATCTTGTCATCTATATTGGAGAAGAGCAATAAACAGAAAGGCTGAGAGATTGAGCTCGTTCTATTTGTGCACTAACTCTGTCATATTTTTTTGATAGAGTAATAAGCTTAGAGTTACGTAACGTTTGATAGTAAAAGTAGAGCCAGTTTAGATCACACGCTACGTAACTCCATGCTTACTAATTTAACAAATTGGTTGAGCAAGATGCATGGAGCAACGCTAGATAAAAGTGTGTTGTTCAACTTTTGGGACCATATCTTTAACGTGCATCAACACATTTTGACCTAAAACAAAAATAGAGACTCTCCATGTATCCTTTAAGGCTTCTGAAGAATGTGTTCTGAAGGGCTTCTAGAATGCCACAACTTTGAAGGTAGTTTTCCTGATCGAGCTCACAAGAGACGAGGAACTCTTTACCAACTTCGAAGAGGGAAACGCCCAACTTGAATACAAAATCAACAAGCTGGAGGAGAGCTTGAAAATTATCGGGATTCACATACTACAACAAGCATCTGATCTTCTCCAAGGAATATTGAAAGAATGTCAAGGAAAGAAAACATAATCAATTATAACCATATTGCTAAGGAAGCAATGATACTCTATTTACCTTTCAATCTCGTTTGTGGTTACGATCAGGTCAACGACCATGGACCTGATTGGAAACACAAACAAGAAGGCATGGGATGAATTTTAAAATTCAGAAATTTGCCACCTTCACTTAGATTCCTTATTTTAACTGCAGTTGCTATTGACATAAGATTTCTAAACTTGCTGTACATCATTTCTACCCTTGATGCCCGTGAGGCTTCTTTGTTGGTCTTCTCCTATTTTCTATCTAGGTGATAATCCCGACCACGCAGCTCCCTAGCAAAGTGTCCATATGCATTGTTTTTCTTTCAGAGACACAACAGATGAAATTACATTACCGGATACACTTTCATATTTGCACTTGATTCAGATCTAGCATCTGTTAAGATAATTCCACTAGCCAGATTCGTTAGAAGTTAGTTTCTACCCTATGTCTCTTCTTTAATTACCTCTCAGATGATATAGTCTTCCATTAACCACCCATTTTCCTTTGAAAGAATTCTCCTACCGCATATTCTGGCATAAAATAATCACCCCGAGCGAGCAACCCAACCATATAAATTATGGCCAGGGCAATAAATATATTGGTTTTCCGTTCTTATTAGATGCAGTGCTAAGCTTCGAAGGCCCTCTAAGGGTCCAATGCACCCTAAAAGTTAGTCTAATCGCTATTGAATCTCTTTACAATGACACAAAAATTAGATCCCTTCACAATGCTTGACAAATAAACATGATCAACAACCAACATTAAATATTAACAGGCTATCAGAACCATATTCATGGTCCCTCAGCCTTATTAGTTCGGACTTACCAAACTTAACTGTAAAATTGCAGACATCTTATTTGAACGATCTATGACTAATTAGTAAAAACATCATTCACAAAATGAATGCACTCTATGTGTGTTTCCACGATAACATTATCAGTAATACATACCTCCCACATATGAAGTGGTTCCATCTACAAGCAGCTTATTCCTCCTATCCCATCTTTACTGCAGCCACTTGAGATAGTCCGTCAGAAGTTGATCAACTGTCAGTTCCTTCTATCTACAAAGAAGAGGAAAAAAATTGATGTCACAAAAAGAACATTGTCAATCTATTGCATCAGATATGGAGTCTATTGCAACAGATGTGGAGTCTGATGGAATACATCAAACCAACATTTCTGGTGGTTTTATTTGTTCCAACAGTTTCTCCATCTGTTTCAACATCAATAATAGCATAAACATCAACAAAAAAGAAACAACGTTTGTTCCAACAACATCATCAACAACAAAGAAGAAACATCCTTTATGCCAGAACCATCAACAACACCACAAGTTCCAACAACGCCAACCCCACCAACAACATCAATAACTGCATCAACAATAATGAAACAAACAAAATACATATAAAAAAATGACACTGCTAACAAGGCTTTTAAACTTCTCCCAACAGATGACTTTTTTCTCATATTGTAATAAAAATTCTCAGATTTTTTATTCAACACTTACAAGTTCCTTAAATTTTTTTTAATAAATATGATATGGGTAAATAGTAATTAAATAAAAATACAGATGTAAATAACATGCAAAGAAGAATACGAGAATGAAAGAGCAATAATGAACCATACCTTAATATAAAAAAGGGGATCAAAATAGAAATTTAAGTCGAGGAAAGATATGGATGGGTTTAGATCCGAAAAGATCTTTATGAGAAGATAAGAGAAAAAGAGAAAAAAGGCTGTG
The DNA here is from genome assembly GCA_030864215.1 of Capsicum pubescens. Lineage (NCBI taxonomy): Eukaryota > Viridiplantae > Streptophyta > Magnoliopsida > Solanales > Solanaceae > Capsicum > Capsicum pubescens. The sequence goes on from CM061542.1 coordinate 243,278,766, forward strand.
ACCCTAAAGAGGAGAGAGAAAAAAATGAGAGTTGAATAAAATAAACTGCAGCTGAATGAAGATATGGGATAATTTCTATAGATGTATTGTGTACGTAGACGTGGTGGTTTTCCATATTCATTAATTTCATTAATAATTTGAAGGGCACGAGGAAGACTAAGACTACTGACATTGAAAAGACAAGACAAGACTGCTCAATGAACTCACTTTTGAGATATCCAAGAAATATTTTTTACCGCCTTTAGTAGTAAGTACTACTACTTGATATTATCTACTCAGACCAGAAGCTTCTTGCTTTAAAATTAAAAGAGATAAAAAGATTTTCAAACAGATATGTCATCTGTTGCAACATATATAAATATCTATTTAGAAATCCAAAAAACTCAGTCATCTGTTACAACAGATATAAATATCTGTTTAAAAATCCCAAAATCTCAGTCATCTGTGACAGCAGATGAAAATGTTCATTTGATAATTAATAAAATCAGATATGTCATCTGTTACAATAGATATAAATATTTTTTTGAAAATTTCCAACTACTCAATCATCTTTCACAACAGATGCAAATATCTATTAGATAATTAAATCAGATATGTCATCTGTTACAATATATATGTACCTGTTTGAAAATTTTCAACAGCTTAGTCGTTTGTTACAATAGATTTCAGAGCAATTGATTTAGGTGGAACTAAGGATGAATGAATGAGCTCGCAGGGTCAACTACAAATCCAATCGAGTCTTTGCAATTGCATGGCATTGGTATTGCGTTCATACAGATCCGAGTCATCGATCGATCACTCTGAGTTGAAATGAGTTCTTATTAACTCAATGTTAGGATAATGATAGTACCTAAGTTGATTTAGGTGGAACTAAGGATGAATGAGTGATCTCATAGGGTCAACTACAAATCCAATCGACTCTTTGCAATTGCATAGCGTTGGTATTGCGTTCATCCCAAATCGAGTCGTCGATCGATCACTCTGAGTTGAAATGAGTTCTCATCAACTTAATGTTAGGATAGTGATAGTACCTAAGTTGATTTAGGTAGAACTAGGGATGAATGAGTGAGCTTGGATGGTCAACTATAAATCCAATCGAGTCTTTGCAATTGCATGGCGTTGGTATTGCATTCATCCCGACCTTAGTCATCGATCAATCACTCTGAGTTGAAATGAGTTCTCATCAACTCAATGTTAGGATAGTGATAATACCTAAGTTGATTTAGGTTGAACTAGGGATGAATGAATGAGCTCGCAGGGTTAACTACAAATCCAATCGATTCTTTGCAATTGCATGGCGTTGGTATTGCGTTCATCCCGACCCGAGTCGTCGATCGATCACTCTGAGTTGAAATGAGTTCTCATCAACTCAGTGTTAGGATAGTGATAGTACCTAAGTTGATTTAGGTGGAACTAGGGATGAATGAATGAGATCATAGGGTCAACTACAAATTCAATCGAGTCTTTGCAATTGCATGGCGCTGGTATTGCGTTCATCCCGACCTTAGTCGTTGATTGATCACTCTGAGTAGAAATGAGTTCTCATTAACTCAATGTTTTAAAAACTATATCTTTTAAATTTTTTAAAATTAATTAAGATCAATTCGGACCAAATTAGCAATTTCAAAACTTGTTATTCTTTTCCAAAATTACAAATCAACCCTTACAAATCATCCATTTGCACATAAAAATTTTCATTTCAAATCTTAAGTTCTCTCTCTTCTCTCTCTCTCTCTCGGGGTGTCCTCACCCTTTCAACAATACAAATAATATAAATAACAACTACTCAACATATTGCTCAACCCTTCAAAACAGGTCGATTTTCTTCCTATTTACGACTACATATAATTGTTTTTTTCACTTCGTTCCCACTTGTATCTGTTGTTTTCTCTATCTTCATATGTAACAGAGTTCAAGAAGAGTTCTACATTTGTTCTTTATTCTAAAAAATAGGGCTTTTTAGTTAATGATAAAAAATAAGACTTTTAATTGTATTATCTTCGAGAATGGGTTAACAATTTTGAGTTTTGATGCTAAAAAAGTAGGAAGCACCCAAGAAAAACCTAGTTTTTCTCTTAGTATTTTGTTGACTATCGTGGTATTGTTGGATGGTGTTTGTGGTGTTGTTGGTGGCTGTTGTTGTTGGTGTTGGTATTTGTGTTTTTTGGCGGTGGTGTCGGTGGTCTTGGTATTGGTATTGGTGGCATTGGTGGTGGTCTTGGTGTCATTGGTCGTGGCATTGGTTGTGGTGGTGGTGGTCCATCTGTTGCAATGGGTGGAAGATCTGTAGGGAGATATTAAATAGGTCTTCAAATAGATTCCCTATTTATTCCAACTGATGGGTTATCCGTTGGAGTATTCTCTTGTAACGTGGCAGAGAATAATTTATTGAAATTTCTCCACCTATTGCAACCGGTGGAATATCTGTGGGGAGATATTAAATAGGTCTTTAAACAGATTCGGGTTCCTCATCTGTTCCAACTGATGGGTTGTCCGTTGGAGTATTTTTTTTGGTTATGTGGTAAGAATAATTTATTGAAATTTGTCTCACTTTTTTGAAAAAAATTATGCAGACATCAAATGCAATGAATTTTTTGTTTTTGATTTGTTTGTAGTTAACAAATGTCTCCCAAAACAAAAGAAACAGAAAGTGGAGAAAGTGGATCAACTTCCGATCACCAAACCAAAAAGGCTAGAGTACAGATAGATTCGAAGGAACTTTCGGAACAATCTCAGTCAGGGCAAAATGAAGCCGAGGAAAGTGATAACTCCTCCTCACCAATGGGGCGTGAAACAATATCGAAATTCCAACATGATTCTGTCAAAACCATTAGTATTGACAAGTTTTAAGTTGCGATGCCGATGAATAACCCTAATGCAGTATTTGGTGATCTTGTACTTAAATGTCAGTTGGGGAAACCTTTTGACGAACTTAGTAGTATTATGAAGAAGGAAAACATAGATGGACTTTTTAAGAAGAGCTGCTTTGCATACTTTCTTGAGCTGTCTGGGCCCCGCCCTCTCCGTTTCCCAATGATCATGGTATATAGCCTTCTCAAGCGCAGGATCATGTATGCGAGGGATGATGGAGGTCCAAAGGAGGGTGTAAGTAAGATGGATAAAGTCTGGATCAACTATTGTGGCATGCCAATTTGTTTTGGATTGAAAGATTTTTCCATTGTGACGGGCTTGAGATGCGATCGTCCAGAAGAACCTGCCATCAAGAAAACACCCCACAAAGGGTCCAAGAAATGCAAGGTAAAAAAATATGGGTTTTTGTGCATTGTTGGACCTAGCTACAAAGTGAAGGATTTGATAGCGGATCTCAAGAATAAAGACATACCAAAGCACTACAGGGAGAAATTGTGGTTAGTTTGGTTTGTCCATTCCGTTTTATTGGCAAGAGACGTCAAGAAAGTCATAGAACATGATTTGTTGGTTCTTGCTGATGATTTTGGGAGATTTAATGACTATCCCTGGGGCTACGACAGCTACTACTTGACTGTCAAATATTTACTGAAAGAGCTAAAGCCAAAGACAACCACATTATACGGCTTTCCTTGGACTTTCATGGTAAAATTGATCACTATTTTTACTCATTCATTAATTTATATTGAATATACTTGTGATTTTTTTTTGCTTGCTTCCTGTTTACATGTGAAGCCATTCCTCTCCTCTGAAAGAATTTCACGGATTACCCAGATAATATTTCTTATCCAAGGATCCTTAGGTGGTTGGCTGCGGTAGAGAGAAGCAAAAAAAATATTAACGAGGATGATCTCTTTAACCCTCCGGATGATGCAATACGTCTTTTTTCAACTACAATAATTTTCCTCAAAGAAAGATATTGAAACAGATGTTCCATCTATTGCAAGAGATTACCCATCAACTGCAATTAGTGCAATGGGTAATCTGTTGCAACAGACAATCCATATTTCACAATAGATTAACCATATGTTGTTTTGTTCTCTGAACCCTGCTCAACAGATTACCCATCTACTGTAAATTATGCAACAGATGGGTATTCTGATGTAACTTATTATCAATCTGTTTCAACAGATAAATCAACTATTGCTGTAGCTAGATCGTCTGTTGCATAAGTTGGCTGTGTTAATATAACCCAATCCGCATATAACCCAACTGACTGTAAATTATTATTATATGATTTAAATTCCTCCTGTCATTTTTTATAGGTTGTGCATCCTTGGATTGTTCCTACCATTGATGAGCTGGGGATGACTTTTTTTCTTACTTTGGGTCTTGTTGATACAAAAGAAGACCTAACGGTGGAGTTAATAAAGAAGGAATTGGATGGAGCAACATCCATAAGAAGAGCAGTTAGGAAAGGTCAGTCAAATGTTGAAGCTCATCATGACCTAACTCAAACTACAACAGATCCGGGTGCTTCTTTTGGGGGTGTTGTTGGAGGAGTTGTTTGTGATGGTGGAAACCATCCTGCTTCTGCTTCTGCTGCTAGTCATGATTATGAGCATATTGGTGCTCAGCAAAAAATAAATATGTTTGAAAATACCCCTTGCACAGGTCCTCCCTCTCAACCCTACACCGGTCCCTCCCACCCTTACAGTGGTCCCTCTCACCCTTCCTCACCCTCATGTTCTTATTGCAAATACAAAGTGTGCAAGGACAAAGAAGATAAACTCCTCGACAAGCTAGAGGCTATTACTGATGCTGCCGAGGAGTTGAAATCTAGGAGAGGTGTCATGCCATCCAACGAGGTCAGGGAGCCATGCACTCCTACAGTGGAGGTTAGGAGGAAGAGAATAAATATTAGACAAATTCTCTCCATTTTAAATCAGCAAAAAATACAACTCCCCTCGCTCCAATAGTTGTTGAAGTTTAGGGGCCGCCGAAGAAGGTGGACATATTTGTGGTGCTTGGCAAGGAGAAGAAGAAGGAACTGGAAGAATTCATCAAGATGAAGGTTCAAAAAGAATACACCATGCATTCATTTGCCGCCAAAAACATCTCGAATAAGACAAATATGTGCGTGTGGTACGTGGACAAGGTAAGTTTACTTTTGCTAACCTACCCTTCCAATATTCTCCATGAAGAAGAATCTAAGCAGTAGATGTGTAATCTGTTGCAACAGCTTGGTATTCTGTTGTAACATAATACACATCTGTTGCATAAGTTGCGTTGGCTGGGTAATCTGTGAACTGATTCAGAGAACCCTATGCATCCGATTCTTTCCACTGTGTTTTTATTATTTAAAATTACCAACCTATTTAAAAATTATCTTCTTATACCACAGTATGTTGATGAAATTTTCTGCCTCATGAGGGGCAGACAATTAGTGTACCCAGATGCTTATGATGCTGCTGATAGGATAATGGACCTCAACTTCTATAATAATTTCAAAGATAGGTACGCTGATCTTCGTAATCTAGCTGATTTCGGTGGCTTGGGATTTGATCAGTTAGTTTCTACGTTCCAATGGGATGAAGAAACGATTAAATATGTTACAGGGAAGAGGCCATATCCATACGGCAAGAGATGGACCAAGGCAAAGAGAATCCTTGCAGTCATGAATGTGGATGTCACCCATTTTCTCACTGTTGAGATACTACTATAAGAGGCAAAGATTAAGGTTTATGACTGCAACTTACCTGTGTTCAGTGAGAAGACTTTTTTAACCCACATGCAGCCACTCTTGAAGTTGTTGACGAAGAGTAAGATGATGGATCATTTACCGGCTAAAGTTTTGGCGAAGGAATCATGGGTTTTTGAAGGTCGAAATAAGAACATCCAGTTCCCAAAAAATACAACCGGTGTAGTGTGCGGGCCGTACTCTCTTGCATACATAGAGTATTTGCTGATCGGTACACAAATGACCGGTGTGTGCGACACCGTTGTGGGAAAGATGCAATAGGTCTAGGTATATGGGTAGTAACTAAATGGTTGGAGCCTGTGTATAAAAAAGAACATGTACAAAGATAGAGACGAACACGATAACAAATTTTCATTTCAAGCCAATTCACTATACATATAGGGGCGATAATTTTTATGTCTGGCAAAGTTGAATTTTTATAATGCAATAGATTTTATATCTGTCATAACAGATATAGTACTTATTGTGAAAGATTTATTATCTGTTGGAATAGGTTGGTCATCTGTTGCGTTATGCAGATGTTCCCCATCTGTCTGTCGCAACAGATTTATAATCTGTTGCAATATATAACTTATCTGTTGCAACTGATCGGCAATCTGTTGGAGCAAATAAAAAAAGTAGGAAGACCTGTTATATAATTTCCAGCAGATGACCTACGTGTCGCATCTCATGTTGCAACATATGTCTAAATCTGTCTGATAAGATATATCGTCTGTTGCAGCAGATGTATTATCTGTTGCGATATTTGAATCTAGTACTCCATTTCAATTAACATGTTCAAAACTCAAAATTAATTATATTCATAGACAGAATAAAATAAATCGAAGCCTTAGGAAATTACATGAAATAAAATAACTCAACAAATAAATAAAATGTTAAAAAAATCATTATGAGTAGAAACGATCTACTCTACAAATAAATCAATAAGTTAAACCAAGAAGGATAGGTTATTACATTGACGGACTCGAGATATAAAGATCTAATCAATATGGACAAGTTGTTCTTCATCTAGTGCTATGGAATTTGGCTTTGGTCGTCGTGGATCTTTAACGTCAGTTGCGTACGGCTTCTGAGTTTTCGCTTCTCCGTATTTCCATAAAAGAGCAGTATATCTTTTGCGGAGTAATCCGGTATCAAGTCCATCATTTGGTACTTGTAATCCATCGCTCAAATACTCGGCATAGGCGGAAACAAAAGGACCGCAATCCCTGCATTATAAAAAAGTAGATAATCCATATCTTGTAGTTCATGCAAGCGTTGTGAAATTTGTGAAATGAAAATAAATCATGACACTTAAACATACAGGCTACCAATGGTTTGTTGAGCAATTCCGTCAACATATTGTACATCAAATGGATTAGCCATTTTATCCCGGTATGCTTCAATCGTGGACCAATCAGTACAAACCTTTTGATCCAAAAAACCACTCATATCAAGGTAAGTAGGCAATATCTTTTCCAGCTTTTGTATCTCAGATGACGGCCCGGAACATCTCCTTCACAACATCGAGTCATAAACTCAAATGCGCCTCTCTTTTAGAACAAAGAAAGCCAACACCCCATGGAATTCATCACCACAAATGATTGGGATGTACACTTCGTCGACCAAATGCCAAGGTAACCCAACTGGAATGCTAAAACCTTTGATGATGTTGATTAAGCATTCCTCATTTCGGGAAACCTCCGACTGCCTTTGACAATACCTATCGTAGGCATTATTGATGTAAATTTTGTACAAATAATTGCCTGTTGTGTATCTGTATTGTTCTTGTGTTTGCAACTTGGTCTTCTTTCGGAGGTAGTAAAAAATGAAATCGATGTGCTGCACATATTATCAAACATTTTGAATTACGTGATGAAAAAATCAATATGCAGATGCAATCAAATAAAGTAATAATTAATAGTAATATGTATGGCCTTTAAACCTCATCATTCTAGAAAGTTTGGGACTGTGACATCAAATAGAACCAATTCTTCATTCCGGGATGTGCAACAACAAAGTCGAACATATCAAAACCAAGACTCAATTCATTCACTTTGTAGCGCTCGTCATTTTGTTTTCTACATGATGATTTAAATTTGTTAATGTCAGGTTCATAAAACAAGAATTGTATAAACCAATATACATAAAATTGATTTATGTACCTGCTGGCATGATGCTTTAACAACCCATTGATAATCCATTCTGAATTGTCGTTGATCAACTGTATTAGTTTTTTTGGAGCCTCATCCGAGATGTTGAACCCTTCAAATGGGTAATTCATCCTTTCTCCCAAACTGACAGGCTCTACTTTTTCTTCATCCTTGGAAACAGTTGATGGATTATAAACTGTCTCATATTATGCTCTTTGGAAGTAGCTGTGACATCCACCTAGAAAGTCAGAATTGTCAATGCTAAGTAGAGATATACAACAGATTTTCCATCTGTTGCAACAAATGATTCTTATGTTTCATCATATGGATTATCTATTGTGACAAATTCAAACAGGTAAATCAGAGCAGTATGATTATTTCGAACAGATGACCCATCTATTGCAACATAAGACTCATCTGTTGAAACAAATAATGAATCTAATGCAATAGGTTAGACAACAGTTGCAACCGATGTATACATCTGTTTGATAATTTTCAGCAGATGTATCATCTGTTGAAAACGATATGTGCTTGTTTGATTTTTGTAACAGATGATGTACATTCACCTTCTTCAGCTCATGCTGCTCTTCTGTGGCCCTTGCACACTGAGCATCGGTGCAAGACAAAGATAGAGGCATTGTAATCTTGCTTTTTTTATGATTGATGATGCCTTGGAAGTGTCTTTCCTTCTCCTCTTAGCCACCTTGATCTCTAGTGGAGTGTCTGGATATGAAATCCTCTTTGATGGAATGACACCCCTCTTAGATGCCATTTTCTTTACAGAAGCAGTTAGTGTATTAATAACATTAATCACTCCATCGTGTTTTGCCTTGCAGTCTTGACATTTGCAAAAAGAATATTCGCTAGATGTGGAAAAATATGGAGAAAAATCTGTATAATCATTATGATCATAATCATAATGGCTTGTTGTTTCAAAAACTGTAAGAGGAGCATCATTAGCCCCACCCTCTAAAATTGTTTTTCTTGTGATGGTTGTTGCTCCAAACGATTCCATTTTTATTCCATCAATGACCTTAGGGTCCGATAAATTTTGCACAGACCATAAAGTAGGAAAAAATGACATTTTCAACTCTCGGTTGGTCGGAACAAGCCACGGATGGACAATCTAAAATAAATCGGTACATATATTAAGAATGATGATGAAATCATTTAATCATTAATTAAAACAAAAACTTGATTAGAATTGGACTTACTGCTTCGTTGGGGGGATTGAAAAGATCAAGAAATTTTGCTTTTTTATTGGTTATGGCTGACAACCATCTCAGAATTCTTGGACAGAAAATTTCTTTCTGATAGTTCACTTGTTGTCTCAAATAAAGAATGGCTTCAAATGCCCAAGCCTATAACATAACACCAATAAATCAAAAGAATTATTGAATAAAGAAATGATGAATCATATCATGATAAAAGAAATATTTACCATGAAAGCCCATGGAAAACCATATAAGTTGACTGTTTTTGGTGTTAACGGAGTCAACAAATATTCGACAGTCATTTTGAAGATTTCATAACCCCAAGGATAGCTGTTAAATGCCTCAAGATCTTCGGAGAGATTTATTAAACCGAGGCTTATGTTGTTTTAACGTCTCTCTCCCAAAGAACATTTTGTACCAACCAAACCAAGCACAATGATTGCTTGTGCTTCTTTGAAAGTCCTTTACCTTTCAACGCTTCAATCAAAATTTTGTTTTTAAAGCTCGGACCTACAATGGAAACAAGGTCATCATGATCACTCGACCTGCCTTTTCCTTTTTTGAGTGTGCGGGGTGCTTTTTTTGGGTCAGAGTAGGTATAACTTGAGAAGGAGAAGGAGGATAACATTTTAGTCCGGTAACTATGGCAAACTCCTCCCAACCAAAGAAAATAGGCATGCCACAGTAATTTATCCATACCTTATCCATCTTATCTTTGTTTTCACACATAAATCTGCGCTTGAGAAGATCATATACTATTTTCATCTGAAAACGAGCATTGTTGTCCTCCGGCAAATCAAGATATTTCCCAAAGCAGCTTTCCCTGAAATAAGAATCCAATTTTTGTTCTTGAAGTATTTTTCTAAAGGCATCGAAAGATTTTTCCATGACTGACTTAACCACAAAATCACCCATTAAATATGTGGCACCATCGCACTGCATTCTCACAGGGTATGGATCAATGCTGAAGGTTTTGACCAACTCTTCGACGAAAGGGCTATTAGCATTTGGATCATCTCTTTTGAAAGATTCCTCTTCCCCGTGTTCATTATCTTCTGCTCCTGATTGAGATAACGCTTGTAAACCAAGCTCATAGAGTGGTGGATGTAGCTAAGCTGCTGCACTTGTTCCTTTACTTGAACTTGTTTCAATTTCTTTTATTTTGGGAGCCATGTAATCTTAAATTAATAGGAACATAACATAGATTATAATTGATTAATGCATAATAGTAATATAACAGTTCCAGCAGACAACTAATCTGTTGCACCAGGTATGTTATCTGTTGCAACATATAACCGAACTGTTGCAACGGATGAGTAATACGTGGGAACCATAAAAATAGCACTATATGTTGCGCCTAGTATTTTATCTGATGCAACACATAACTGACCCGTTGCAACGGATGAGTAATCCATTGGAAACAATAAAAACAGATCACTAATCTGTTGCACCAGGTATTTTATCTGTTGCAACATATAACCGATCAGTTGCAACGGATGAGTAAACCTTTGCAAAGAATAAAAATGGATCACTAATTTGTTGCACCAGGTTTGTTATCTGTTGTAACAGATAATCGACCTGTATGAGTAAATCGTTGGAAAGAATAAAAACAGTCCTAATCTGTTGTAAAATAAAGAGTAAACCTTTGGAAAGAATAAAAATAGATCACTAATCAGTTATCTATTGGATCAATTTATTTAGATTTCTTCCAAACAGAAAATTCTTCTGTCGCAACAGATGAATGATCTGTTAGATTGTTCACCTGTTGCATCAGATTTTCATAGTTGCATCAAATTTTTAATCTGTTGCATCAGATTTTAAAATGAAGAGTAAACCGTTTGAAATAATAAAAAAAGATCACTAATCAGTTATCTGTTGGATCAATATTGTTTAGATTTTTTCCAAACAGAAAAGTCGTCTATCACAACAGATGAATGATCTGTTAGATTGTTCACCTGTTGCATCAAATTTTCATAGTTGCATCAGATTTTTAATCTGTTGCATCAGATTTTCATCTGTTGCATCATATGTTTCATCTATTACATCAGATGTTTCAACTGTTGCAATACTATTTCTACCAAGACTAACAATAAATCAACCTAATAATACCAATATATCACACACACACATACACACTAAGAACATCAACTGTGATGAAAAATCACCAACAAACTCGAATCAAAAGTACGACAATAAGAAGAAGAAATAAAGAAATGCCAGAAATTAAGGTTTTATTTTATTCACATTACAATACCAGAAGAGTACTTGGCTCAAGTTCCTCTGTTTCTTCATAATTTTTTACCTGTGAAAAAGAAAATGGGAGGAAGAAGAACTCAAAGTTGTTGTCGCCGTAGAAGTATTCACGCCGATTGATGGTTGAAAGTCAAAAAGGAACTATTTGTCGCCGGAGGTTGAAGGGAGAAATTTTGTAGAACTGTTGTTCGGGAGAAACTGGAGAGAGAGTGGTTGATTAGGATTGAAGAGGGGTGTGGGTTGGGTTGATTTGTATTTTTGAAAAGATTATAAAGTTTTGAAAATATTAATCAAGTCCATAATTAACTTAATCAAGTTTCCTAATGATGTTTGACCCTATCTATTGGTCAATGTCACCAATCCTTCATTCAAGACTTAAAAGACACCTATCCTTCAATTTTCTCTAGAAAGTTAAATATACTCAATAACATCTGCAAGGACCAAAGTAAAATCATAACAATATTTCAAGGGAAAAAAACATCAATATTTTTTAGCTTTGTTGTTAAGAGGAATAAATGGCGAAATTAGTTTTTGTGATTCCTTTTCCTATGCAAAATCGACAAATTTAAACTTTGTTATTTTGAGACCTAATTTCTTTTATCCTAGTTAAATCTCTTTGATGACTTTTTGTTCATATAATTCAAAGCTTATGGATAAAAATGTTATAGCCTCAAACATATTTTTTTGTATACCCTTTTTGGCCTATAATCCACATAAGAAGTTAAGCCATTAAGTTATAAGGAGTTGATGGGTGATTTATTTTTGGGATTATTTTGACAGCCTTAGGTATAACTGTGGGTGAAAAAGGGAGAGAATTAATGGAGAAAATAGAGATATGTTTATCATGGATCACCAAATAAAATAAAAACTCAAGGCTTGAAATTTCAGGTAAAAAACTATAGGACGAGTTTTTGTATGAGTGTGGTGTTCTCAGGAACGGGGTAAAGACGTTTAGCATGGCTCATACAACAAAAAATTGAGATGTCAATTACCGAGGGGAAATTATAATGATTTTTCTCATGTGTGTATGTGTGGGTGGGGCTCGGGAACAATTCACACTATAAGTATGCACCCCAATATTTAAAAGGGAATCATGAGATTCCTAAATCAAAATGAAAGAGAGATATTGCGAGTCTGAAAGCAACTTTCTACATATTTTGAACTAAACCATAACAATGTGGTAAAGGTAGAAAAGATAAATCTTATAGTTATCACAGATCTGATAAGACATGAAGATGTGATACAAACCATTTTCTACATCAAATATATCGAAATCGTAAGTCTACAACAAAATCTCTAAAATTTACCTTATTTCAATTTTGAGATATTGATTTCTTTGATTTGTTGTATTGGTCATATTGTTTGTGTGGTTATTTAGGCTTTTGAAGATGCACAATGTTGACGTCCAGATTCACATCTACGATAGGTGAGTTTTATGGTCCAAGAGGATGTAAGGATGAGAAGATGCATGAACAAAAATTCACACCCATAAATCTGAAGGTCAAAACAGATATTAAGTATCAGTAGACGCCGATCTAGCATGATGCAACAATCAATTTCCTCAGTGAATCTCCAAGTTTTGTGTGTGAAAAATGTTGTTGATGTAGTGCTTATGAGGAAAAAATGTAGTTGTTCTTGAAACTCCACTAATGGAACGTCAGATTCTACTCATTACTTTTTTTGTTTGCTACTAATTAACTGTTTGATAAGCTGACTGCTTTTTCATGTTCCTACAAAAATTATAAAAATAAATTACACAATACGCTTCTTTTATTTCATTTTATTTTAGATACGGTCACACAATTAACTGACGCAGAATCTTGATCTGATGAGTACTTTACTTTGACTTCTCTCTTTGTTTTCTTAAATTGATTATACATTTGTTTCTCTATTCATATATCATGTTGAAACGTCCTCAGTAAAACTTTTTGTGTTTGAATTCAAGTTTTAAATCTATCTTCTCTTTTAGGTACACGAGATGCAAAATTTAGTTCCCCTATCACTACTTCATGTTGAGAAAGTTCACTAAGGGGATCAAGTAGACCTACCAGAGGTTATTTAGGTTGGGCCTTGGTCCATGTTCTAGCCAAATCCCCATGGCCTTATCCTATTCTCTTTTGGTTTGTAATCCTATTTGGAAAAGAATTGAGATTTCAATTCCTATTTTAAGTTTGTTTGGTTTTAGGAAAAAAACCACCAATCATCTATAAATAGGACTATTTGAGAGAGAATTATTCATTCTTATTGGTATTTGTCTTTTAGAGGTATTAGAACATAAGAGAGGTTTTAGAGAGAACTTTCACCATAGAGAGAGAGTTTAGTTACTGTAGTATTTTCTGTCTAACTAGCCAAATTCTGATCGCATATTTTGGCTCGTTAATCATTGGATCAAGCTGAAATTTTTACTGGGTGTTTCTAAATCTTGATGTTTTATTTGAATGGTGGATATCGGATTTGTGAGTTCACAGCATCTGGTTTGGAGTCCAGAGCTATAGCTCTATTTTGAGTGATTTCTCTTGATTTATTTTTGTTGGTATAACTATTGCGTCTTCGTGTTTAGATCTTGTTGTGTGCCCATTCGTAGAATATTTGTAACCCTTTTAATGTTATAGTAAAGAAATTTGGATCTCTACAATCCCGTGATTATTACCTTCGACTTGAAGGGTTTTCCCATGTTAAAGTTGATGTTCTTTATTTTATTTATTTTTGTATTTTCTCATTTCATTCACAATAAGTGGTATCATATTATCTATCAAGGATTTTGGGATAAAGATAAATATGAGAGAGATGGTTTGTTTGAATGGGAGAAATTACCATATAAGGAAGAGCAAGATGAAAGATCTTCTATTTGTGAAGAAGATACATCTTTCCATTTTTGCTGAACATAAAAATGAGAATATAACTGATGACAATTGGGATTTTGAGCTCCAAAAAGTATGTGGATATATAAGGCAATGTGTTGGAGACAATGTTCACAATTAAATTATGTATGAGACCCATGCTAGAACATTATGGAAAAAGTTGGAGGCACTTTACACTTCAAGAAAAGACAGTAACATATAGTTCCTATTAAATCAGTTGATGACCTTTCAATACAAGGAGGTTAATCCTATTCTTGACAATATAAATAATTTTCAAGGTGTCCTTGATCAACTTTCTTGAAGAGATGTTAATTTTGATAATGAGATACAAGGACTTTGGCTTCTGATTAATCCACTGGATTCTTGGGATACTCTTCGTATTTATTTAATAAATTCAACTCCTGGTGGCAAGGTAACTCAGGAATTTGTCAAGAGTGGTGTTTTTAATGGGAAGGAGAAAATCTCAGGCTCATCCTCACACTCAGGTGTTCTATTTACAGAAGACCAGGGGAGAGACAAAATAATAAATGCGAGAAATAGAGGTAAAAAAATCCAAGTCAAGATCAGGGTATGAGAGTCGTTCATGCTATCATTGTGGCAAGAACTAAGTTGAAGAAAGAGACTAGAGAGGGAAATAAAGAAGAAAATAATGAAAACAATGTTTGTTGTTGTCCGAGATGATCTTCTCTTAGTTTGTGATAAACATCATTAATTTTGTATCCCATGATACTTGTTGGATAGTAGATTCTAGAGCTACATCTCATTTTACACTGAGGAAAGAATTTTTTTCATCTTATACTCCTGTTAATCACTATCACAACCCGAGGCTACTTCCTAGTCGTGACAATGGTGCTTATAATCCAAAGTGACCACTAGATAACCCATGATCTAGTACCTGCTGTGAGCACTGAGTAAAACTGATGATAAAAGACATGTGGAAATCAACTAAATACACGATAAGGTTTAAATAGTGAAAAAATACATCTGAATCTATAAGTCTGAAACATATGCGAAAATACTACAAATCTGACTGATATAACTGATAAACTAACTAACTGTCTGAAATGTCTAAAAGCCTATACAGACTGAGGAGTTGATGGGACAAGCCCCCAACTAACTTCGACTTGCTAACTGAAAAGAAATACTTAAATACCAAAGGAAATATAATAGGTCCTCGAAACATGCGGACTCACCACTACTTCTGATGATGATAAGATGAACTGTCTAAGCGCTCAAGAAAATGAGTGTCGGAACCTATGATATTAAACATCATAGCGCAACAAATGAGTATACGATAAGTACTTTTAATGTATTGGTATAAAAGATGAGGTTAGGTTGAAAAGCATAGGTTATGTCCATGAAGTAAAAACAGGTTGAATAACATGATATTACTGAATATAAATACGTGAAAGATGTAAAATATGAGAATGCATGACCAAGAATATAACAAGATTCTAAAATAGTCTGTAAACTGAAATACTGAAATCTGATAACTTAATAAATGATAATTGTACGCTATGGTCAAGTAAACCTTAAACTGAATTTTGTACTGAATACTGAACTGGGACTTTGGGAGGTATCATCTAACTGACATACCCTAATCTGAGCTAATCGGGGTCCAACATATAACCAAGTTTGAAGGGTGTCAGTATCGTGTCATGGGTACTAAGACATAGCTGTGTGGATCTACTAAATTTGCATTCCGAAGGACTAAGAGTCACCTTAATCCGGCAGAATTACTCATGACATATGTGTCAACCCTAAAATGGCACGAAAATATCTCAACCTATGCTGGCTACGTAGTTCTGTAACTTAAGGATCGGTACTAAGGGTTAAACCCTAAACTGGTGGGAATTCCCCCATCCATGGGTTCGCTCGATGCTGGATCCTACTCCCAACTGAATGACACTGACTACTGGACTAAACTGAGCTTAACTGATCCAACAACTGAACATCATACTTACTAAATGACAAGGCTTAAGGTTTGTCTTAATCCAATATGAAAATACTAAAAACAATGTAAAAAATTAATTAACGGGTGTTCATAACCCTTCAGGAGTCAATGGAATCATAATAGGAACACATGAAAGCTTTGAAACCATAGAAGGGAATCATTGTTTCAAATTCAACACTTGGCATTTCATCAAACATATGAGGGTCATGAATTAAAACATGGGAATGGTTTACATATGTAATAATAACATAGCTTCAATACTAAAATCCATGAATCAAGGATTTAACATGAAAATATCACCATTGCAACGTGTAAGGGATAATTTCCTTAAAAAACAATTGCAAACATAATGTATAACCAAAATCCATAAAACTTCATGGAGATAATTCACCATAAACATGTAATTTCATAATTTAAAACATAAAGATGGATTCTAGGACTCCATGGGTGGAAAAGGACCATGGATGTACATCTCACATACCTTAACCTTTAAGCTTAAAAGAAAAACACAGTCTTGAAAGCTTTCTTTAATGTTCTTGGATTAGGAAACATAAATTCTTTGTTTTTTTTGGAAGGAAGGGGATTGAATTTGATGAACTTTAGGAAAAAGAGGGTTTGTATTTGAGAGTAATTGGAGAATTAGGGCAAATAATTCCCTAACAGAAGTTTAAACCCGTGTTTTTACCAATTGGGTCGGTGGGGAAATGACATGATTTCCTATCAGGGATTATATTCGTAAATAGAATGCCTATTGAAGGATCACTGCCATGTCGTATAGGAATCAACGCTATACCACCGCGATGCGCCACAATCACGTTGAGCTGCTGGAATTAAAATCAAAACATGACCCAATCCTCATTCTAAAAATCCAGAACTTCTCTGACACATGCCCCTTACACCACTGAACATAAATTAACTCAAAAGCATGCGTCTCGAGGTCGAGATGTTCGGTTTAAAAATCCTTTAATTTAAGAGGCCAAAAATAAGACTAAGTCCCCAACACTTAGTAATCTTTTCATGTTCTATGTCTCTTATACATACTCTATGAGGTGAACTGAACTAAGACAAGTACGATATATTACAATATCTCCCTCTGGGGAACATTCATACTTGAATGAGATTGAATAAGCTGAGAATACTAAAGAGCTGAGATTATATACTGAACATCCATAACTGAAAACATGATTACATGACTGAGTCTGAAATATGATGGATGACTGAACTGATTTGTGAAGTCATACAATGATATAAAGATGATTATACAGATTGAACCGAGAAAGGAAAAGAAATAATCTGAGGAAAACTGTTACCTTAAGCTAAGTCTTAGTTTACAGAGAAAAGATGAGGGTACTTGGTATGTATATCTGATTCTACTTCCCAAGTGATCCCTAAACGGACTAATTCCGCCAAAGAACTTTGACTAAGGGAACTTCTTTGTTCCTTAGTCTACGAATTTGATCATCAAGAATCTTAACTCAAATTTCATCATAAGAAAGGCCATCCTGAATATCTGTAGCCTCTAATAGAACTACTACAACTGGATCACCAATACACTTCTTCAATAAGGAAACATGGAATACTGAATATACTGATGCCAAATCCGTAGGCAACTGAAAGCTCATACGCTACCTTCCCATAACATATCAATATCTTGTAAGGTCCAACATATCAGAGACTGAGCTTCCCCTTCTTGCCGAACCCCTTCACTCCCTTCATAGGAGATATTTTTAATACACCAAATCCCCAACTAAAAATTCAAGATCTCTATTACATATATCTGCAAAGAATTTCTGACGGCTTTGGGCTATCTTGAGCCTCTCCCTGATTAACTAAAATTTCTCCAATGCATTAAACACCGAATAAAGCCCTATCAAAGAAGTCTCACCTGCCTCAAACAAACCATTAGGGATCTAAACCTCCTCCCATAAAGAACCTCAAATGTAGCCATCTGAAAACTTGAGTGATAACTATTATTATAGGCAAGCTGCATCAAGGGTAAGTGAGTATAACGCCCTGAAACCTGGTCCCGAGACATCACACGATGCTCAACACTACGAGTATCCTTAAGCTAACCCTGTCTTCCTACTACTACGTCTGAATCTCAAAACAAGGAAAATATAGACATAAAAGTCATACTAAATGCAAAAATTTGTCTAAAATAACTGAGAATAATCTGAATATAATCTCTGAAAACCAACTACTTTAAGTCTGAATCAAATCTAGCAGTCTGAGAAGCCTCGACTACTAATGCTAGAGAGTCACTAGGAAAACCCCCCAGCTGACTCGGACCGTCAGAAAATAATGAATTATCTAAACTGATAATTTATAAATCTAAATAACTACGTCCCCGAACTATGAGGACTCACAAACTATCGGATGTAGATGGAGATTTTCAAAATCACTCACTCTTTGGAAACTGAGCACCTGAAACTACATTATGAGACAATGTAGCACATAGACATTTATGTGGATCAGTACTTTGAGGATGTATTGTGTATATGAGGGTGAAATTCATACGTAAAAATAGTGTATCAATCATCGTTCTCATTTGTAAAACCATGCATGCCAAATGTAAATGACTCACATTTACCCTCAGATTTACGTATATTTACCCTCAGTTCATCCAGTTTTCTATGTGTCCTTGTTGAAGAAGTGCATGGCTGATTCAGCCATTATAGTTCCTCTAGAAAGTATAGATATTTAGAACAACCTCTCATCCGAAGAAGTCCAGTTGAGATTCTTGATCACCAGGTCCGTAGATTAAGGAACAAAGAAGTTCCCTTAGTCAAAGTTCTGTGGCAAAATAAGTCTGTTGAGGGTGATAATTTGGAAACAACAGAAGAAATACGTACCAAGTATCCTCATATCTTTTCCACGAACTCAGATTCAGCCAAAGGTAATAGTCTTCCTACATTCAATTCTTTTCCAGTCTCAGATTCATCCATATTGGTATTTTCATGAAAACTCATGCACTCACAGATCAGTTCAGTAGCACATTATGCTTGAGATTCAGTCATGCAGTTTATTTCAGTTGTGCATGATAACTTATAGCCGCAGATTTCTAAGTATTTTCAGCTTAACTAGCCACATTTGAGGATGAATGTTCTCAAGAGGGAGATATTGTAATAGACCATACATTTCCTAGCTTAATTTCATTTCGAGAATGTTAAGGATTAGCTTTAAAAATGATTATCTTTTTTTACATATAGAATTTTCCATATTTAGACCCTCCATTGTGTAGGAAATTGAATAAAATTTCCATCGATACCAATTTCGCCCAAATTAGATACATAGTTAAAACGTTAGGGTAATCTTAGTAAGGCAGTATACCATCTGAGCAATCACCGCATCTCCATGAAGGGTAAAATCACAATTGTCATTTTCCAGAGAACCACCACAATTGGATCACGTCACGGAGAGTTCTAATTTTCCAATTGTCAATTTCTAGTGCGTCACCGCGATAGTGGCGCATCGCGGTGATGGATAAAAGAAAATTTCTATAGCATACCACGATGGCTCCACGTTGCGGAGGGTTTCCATTTCCCAACTGTCCCTTATCCAGTGAGCCACCACGATAGTGGTGCATCTTGGTGGCATGGTAAATCGGGAAAACCTTGTTTTTTTCCAGTTCCGATTAAATACTAGAAGGGGTAGTTTGGTGAATTCCCAAGTCCCTAATTCACCTAAAACAAAGAATTAAGCATATCCCAAGCACTTTATGCTTTTTTTCATCCTTTCTCTCTCAAAGCAAAACCCTAGATCTCCAAAGCTTCTTCTCCAAGAAATGAAATTCCTCCATTATTTCTCCAAGAAAGCTCAAAATTGAGGATTCCCAAGATAAGATAATCAAGAACTCATCTTCAAGATCTCAAATAGGATTCCAAAATTCTAGATTCTTTATCTATTCATCTACCAAAGTATGCGGGGTTTTTGAACAAGGATCCTTTTCTATTCTTGTGCCCAAAACCAAGTTTTAATTACATATTCATATGATTTTGAATGAATATACATTATATTTGAATTAGGGTTCATACCGATTATTTCTCTTTGCAAGATTATGAGTTTTTGAGAGATTTTAAAGATGATTTGCACGACTATTTCTATATTTTTAAGCCTATTGTAGTAAATTCCAGATTTATAGATGAATTATCAAGCATGAACTTTATGATGTTTTAACATGTGTTTGATGCATGAGTTATTAAGCCCAAGTTTATATGTTGATATTTCAAGGATGGTGATGCTTTAAGCATCTTATGATCAGATTAATTATAGATTTATAGTAAAGCTTTGATATTTTGATCCTTAGATAAGATTTGGAATCCACTTTAAAGATTTATTAAGGATTACAGAGTTCAGAACAACTTTACTTATAGATTTAATCATATAGATGCATATTGGTTTCAGAATAAAACCTTATGTTAGTTTTAAAGTGGATTTTCAATAAAATGAGCATACAAATTTAAAAGGGAGTAGTATTTAGCACCGAGCGGGATGTGTGGGATTAGCATACCCTATCTTCCATAGAACTACGTAGACAATGTAGGTACAGATTGTCAGATTATTCCCATTTCTATATAGATGACAGTTACAGATGTGATCACTTAGCTCAGGTTATACTCCTTGGCAAGAGTATGATACCTCTCCCCATTGTAAGGTTTTCTCCTTAGGGGAACTTGACATTGGACTCCATGTTATCTCACATGGTTTATGTTGGTTAAAAGAACCTCCCTTCAGATAAAGTATTTCCTATAATAGAAATGAATAATAGAAAAACTTTTAAGAAAACTAAGTGTAAAGGGTCACAACTATATTCAGATTATGTTTTACAGAAAGATATTAGTTATAAATTTCACCTTTCAGATTTTAGATATAGATACCTTTTACATTTAAATAGTATGATTTATAGACAGAATACTAGCACAACTTTCAAAACTAAATGTTATGACTCAATAGATTTATAAAGTATTATTGCTTCTTACTATTACAGATTTCAGTTTTTAGATATTCTAGATTATGTGAGTCATTTACATTTAGCATGCATTTTAAAAAAAAATGATGATGATTGATATTATGTTTTGTTCATGCATTTCACCCCCATATACTCATTACATCCTCAAAGTATAGATCCAAAAGTACATCTATGTGTTACATTATATCATAATATAGATTCAAGTGCTCAGTTTCAGCAACATGAGTGATTTTGAGCATCTCCATCTACATCCCAATAGTTGGTGAGTCCTCATAGTTCGGGGAGTTAGTTATTCAATTTCTTTTCAGCTCAGCAATTCAGATAATTCAGTATTCTTTTCAAATAGTTTGACTCAGCTGGGTGTTTGTTCTAGTGATTCTCTAGTTATTAGTAGTAGAGGCTTGTCAGACTGCTAGATTTGATTCAGACTTATAGTATTTTGTTTTCAAAGATTATATTTAAATTATTCCCAGTTATTTCAAACAATTTTTTACATATAGCATGGCTCTTATGTCTATGTTTTCTTTATTATGAGATTCAGACTTAGTAACAGGCAGACAAGGTTAGGCCAAGGCTACTCGTAGTCTTGAGCACCGTGTGACACTTCGGGACCAGGTTTTGGGGCGTTACACTTTATCATCTATAAACTGAAAGCTGAAATCTCATAGCTAATGTCTTATGTAAATCAATATCTAAATAAAATTGTAAGACTTTACACTTAGTTTCTAAAATCTATTCTATTATTCTTTCATAGGACTTAGGTGGGTTCTTATAACCAACATACACCATGTGAGTGATGTGTGAGCAGATGCTAACACATTTGAGGCCTTAAACTAAGAATAATTGCAAAGTCTTATGCAACTTTTGTCGGTTTTGATTATTTTCTCTTTGTTATTGCAGTAAAATTTAAGATGCATGAAAATACATGAAAGATGCATCAAGAAGGAAGAAATTTGGTGAAAGATGCAAGAAATTAAGTTCTGAAGATTTCTTCTAATGAATTAGTCTGATAAACTATTAGATCTATGATAAGCTATTAGACCATGTCGTCACACATAGGCAGAAAATAAGAAAATTGAATATTTTTTGACGACATATCCTAATAAGCTACATCAGGAATGTTGTCACTCAGAAGAAGAAGGCATAAATGGGAAGCAAGGTCTGACGAGAAGTCTGATAACTTATCAAACTTGTGATAAGTCATCACACAAGTTGTCAGACAGATGAAGAGGACCTGGCGACATTTTCTGATAACTTATCAGATTTGTGATAAGTTATCAGACATGTCGTCACCTAAAAGAAAAATTCTGAATTCTTAATTTTTCTTAAGTCACGGATATAAATAGCAGCTTTTAGGGTTCATTGAGGGGCTGCATCATCTTAGACATCTTCAAACGGCTGGAAATCATTCCAAAGGCCAGTTTACCTCTTTTTGGTCTCTTAACTTAGAATTCAATTTTCAATTCTTTGATGTAGTTGTGGGATATTGTTCTTGAATTTGGGAAGAGAATCAATTTATGACTACATCTTTTGTAAGTTTAATCACTTTGAATTATGAATTCAGTTATTGTTATTGCTTTCTCTTTCATTTGGAACTAAAACCCATAACTAGGGTTGTGGGATCTATGATTATTCCTCCATGGATTTAATAGTTGGCTAGGATTTGAGTGATTGTGGGGACATCTTGATAATTTCTTTGTTATGATTGTTATTTATTTGGTGCAAACAATAGATCCCGATTTACGTTGATTTGCTCAAACTGAGAAATAAACTAAAGGTAGCAAATTATCAATGACGATTTGGGAAGGTTAACTTCTCATCTAATGATTAATGCTGTAATAAGATTGGGCAACTCGAGATAAAAATTAGTATGAATAGAATGCTTTCCTAAGTTCTAGAGAATTATGGAGTTCAACATCTACGTAGGTTGAGAAACACTTAGATAGACTGTCAAAAATGATAATTTGGTGTTTTCCATAAGTCACAAAAATTCAATACTACAACTATTATTCAATGGAGGATTACTAATCATAGTGATCACAACCCTAGTTCCTCTCTATCATTGATTTGAACCATTAAAATTTTAGTTTTGAGCTTTAAAGCAAATTAAAACTTTAACATTTGTTTGATTATTGAAAATCCCCTTTTAATCTTTTTGTATCATTTGTTTGAATTTAACTTGTAGCTTTAGTCTCAAATTAGTTTAATTGCTACTAACATTATTCCCTGTGGATTCAGCCCCAACTCCAAAGTTGGGTAAATATATTGACGATGACTCCTTGCCCTAAATTGACGTGTAAGTTGAGCATTATCAAAAATAGCGCTGTTGCAGAGGAACAATTTGGCGTTTTGAGTTGGTTTGAAATTTTAGCCTACTTGCTTGAATTCAAACTTGTAAATATTTGTTTTTAGTTTTCTTTTATTTTTGGTGTTAGGTAGATTTTTATTTTAGTTTACTTATTACTATGGCATCGTGGAATGAACATGAGCTTGGTGGTTCTAAATCTTATCTTGATGATCCATTTCCATTTATGATGGACCTCACTTTTGGCAAGATTGTAGATATGCTCCCCGGAGAGAGATATGTTCACCATCTCCATCCTACCGGGAGTATGATTGTTCTTTATGTGGTGGTCATGATGGACATTGGAGTGATTGCCCAAATGACCCTTCCCCCTAATGTGCTAACCCAAATTCTAGTTTTTCTAATGAGTTTGATAGGTCTTTTGGTCAAGAAAATGAAGAACAAAGCACCGATAAGAGTGGAATTGATGCTATATTTCAACGAATGTTGGATCTCCAGAAAAAAATATATGATATCGTAATGATATGCGTCAAGACATAAAGACAATAATTCATGAGGAGATAGATATAGAGGTCAACCATTCAAAGCATTCTTCTATATTATGTTTAGATGATATCTTGTCTGTGGAATCATTTAAAATAATGGAAGAGTGTGAAGATGAGGAGAAAGAACCCTATATTTATGTTGAGCTTGATGATGAGCAACCCTTGGTGATTTCCCAACCAACCGAACCAACCATGAAAACTGATGCAAAGATTGAGGAAATGGTGCTAGAGGCAAAAGAAAAAACATAGAAAATCTCTAATAAAGACTCTAGCCCAATTCGAAGTGAAGATGTCGAGAAGGTGAATAAAAGTGAGTGTGTAAATTTTGAAGTAGGATTGATTGGGACTCACTCAAAGAAATTTTCTATATTATGTTTAGATGATATCTTGTATGTGGAATCATTTAAAATAGTAGAAGAGTGTGAAGATGAGGAACAAGAATCCTATATTCTTGATTTTGCATCAGATAAGCAACATAAAAACACACCTTACTTTAAGGCCGAGTGGTTTACCACGCTTAATCCATTACTCGACTTCTTAATATTTGTACTGTCCACTATGATTGAGGGAAGAAGATGGACTCTAAGTTGGGGGTGAAATTCATATTCTCAAAGTGGAGGGATAAAGGATGAAGCACTTTTAAGGTATCTTGATGAATTCTGAGTAGTCAAGATAATCTAGTCGTGTCGTGACATTAAATTAGGCGTTGCTTGGGAGGCAACCCAAGGTATTTTATTATTTGTATTTATATTATGTGATTGAAATCAAATCTTTGCACCCATGGTGCCACATGTATGTTCTAACTCTCTTGTTTTGGTTTGACGCATTGGGGACATTGCATGATTTTAAGTTGAGGGTGGGGCTACTTATAGGTGTTGATGTCCTCTAAGGGTTTTTGTTGCTGTACCTCTTTTCCCCGGAGCCTTGTTCCTAGTAGAGCCGGCATATTTAGGCGTATTATGTTTGTTTTGTGATGTGTTGTGGTTAACTGGGGAAAAACAAGTACCTTAGGCAGTTAACATATTTTTATTGATTTTTGAACACCTCTCCAATGGTTTGTTTTATAACTGTGTGATATGCATTTATGTGTGACTACTATGCATCTTGTTATGGCATTAGAACTAGTGACATGATAACCATTGCTAAACAATTTCATGAACAAAATGGGTAGTAGCTTGTGATGTACCTTTGTGCCATGTGTGTGTGAGATACTACCTAGTTCCCGTTGTGTATTAAGTCCAAAACTTGCCCGGTTGGTCTTGCCTTGGTTGTAGTATAGCGGTTAGGAAAGGATCATAGGCCGTTGTTGATATTAGTCCACTTTTAGCCTAAATGACCTTCCATGTGTAAATAATATCCCTTGATCCTGATTTTGAGCCGAAATGCCTATTCTTTTTATTATACCTATCACCTTCCCATTTGTGTCACAATGAACCTGTTTTTGCCCTGGTCATCCTTGGACATTGTGCACTTTGACTTAGGAAAATAGCATATGTTGAGGGTGGCTACCATAGGGGTGCATGATGTAAAATGAGTATGAAGAAAAGTAGAATAAAAAGATGGGTGCGGTGTAAAAAGAATAAGAAAAGAAAAGTTGTGAAAAAGAAGAAATGATTGTCAAAATGACCGCACCCATCTTGAAAATGTGTGATCAAGAAAAGAGAAGAAAATAAAAAGGTTAATAAGTGAGACCCCAGAAGCTAGTGTAGTGTCAAGGAGGCTTAGTCAATTTAAATATCATCGAGTATCATACCAGCCCCTAGCTTATATTACAAGCCAAAGAGAAAACCTATAGTGATCCTAGATGACTTGTCTGAAAATCCTGATAATGAAAATAAGGGCAAGCCTATGGTATTTGGCATACATTGATTGGAACTTCATTATGAGAGTGAGTGACTTTTGACTGTCCCCATGGTTACATATGTGATGTTTGATAAAAGTGAAATGGAACTACATTGTAGTGAGGGCACACTGGTCACGTTACTAGTTTGCTAACTTGATTGGATAGTGTAATGTTGGTACATGCATGGTTGCTATTGCTGAATTGATTCCATATCTTGATTCCTTTGTATCGCATTGTTGTTCTTCAATAAAATACATAGTTGTTTTTAAATTAATTGGCCTTGGAGATGGTGAAGATGTTTTGAGATAATATGGATGGTTGACTGCCGAATGTACTTTGTATCCTCTTGGTTGTGTTTTAGTTGCTTGAGTACAAGCAATTGTTTTAAGTTTAGGGTGTTGATGTGTGAGCAGATGCTAAAACATTTGAGGCCTTAAACTAAGAATAATTGCAAAGTCTTAAGCAACTTTTGTCGGTTTTGATTATTTTCTCTTTGTTATTGCAGTAAAATTTAAGATGCATGAAAATACATGAAAGATGCATCAAGAAGGATGATATTTGGTGAAAGATGCAAGAAATTAAGTTCTGAAGAATTCTTCTAACGAATTAGTCTGATAAACTATTAGATCTATGATAAACTATTAGACCATGTCGTCACACATAGGCAGAAAATAAGAAAATTGAAGATTTTCTGACGACATATCCTAATAAGCTATCAGATATCTGATAAGCCGTCAGGAATGTCGTCACTCAGTAGAAGAAGGAAGAAATGGGAAGCAAGGTCTGACGACAAGTCTGATAACTTATCAAACTTGTGATAAGTCATCACACAAGTTGTCAGACAGATGAAGAGGACCTGGCGACATTTTCTGATAACTTATCAGATTTGTGATAAGTTATCAGACATGTCGTCACCTAATAGAAAAATTCTAAATTCTTAATTTTTCTTAAGTC
Organism: Capsicum pubescens; assembly: GCA_030864215.1. Lineage (NCBI taxonomy): Eukaryota > Viridiplantae > Streptophyta > Magnoliopsida > Solanales > Solanaceae > Capsicum > Capsicum pubescens. The sequence continues at coordinate 243,305,425 of CM061542.1, forward strand.
ACGGATATAAATAGCAGCTTTTAGGGTTCATTGAGGGGGTGCATCATCTTAGACATCTTCAAACGGCTGGAACTCATTCGAAAGGCCAGTTTACCTCATTTTGGTCTCTTAACTTAGAATTCAATTTTCAATTCTTTGATTTAGTTGTGGGATATTGTTCTTGAATTTGGGAAGAGAATAAATTTCTGACTACATCTTTTGTAAGTTTAATCACTTTGAATTATGAATTCAGTTATTGTTGTTGCTTTCTCTTTCATGTGGAACTAAAACCCATAACTAGGGTTGTGGGATCTATGATTATTCCGCCATGGATTTAATAGTTGGCTAGGATTTGAGTGATTGTGGGGACATCTTGATAATTTCTTTGTTATGATTGTTATTTATTTGGTGCAAACAATAGATCTCGATTTACGTTGATTTGCTCAAACTGAGAAATAAACTAAAGGTAGAAAATTATCAATGACGATTTGGGAAGGTTCACTTCTCATCTAATGATTAATGCTGTAACAAGATTGGGCAACTCGAGATAAAATCAGTATGAATAGAATGCTTTCCTAAGTTCTAGAGAATTATGGAGTTCAACATCTAGGTAGGTTGAGAAACACTTAGATGGACTGTCAAAAATGATAATTTGGTGTTTCCCATAAGTCACAAAAATTCAATACTACAACTATTATTCAATGGAGGATTACTAATCATAGTGATGACAACCCTAGTTCCTCTCTATCATTGATTTGAACCATTGAAATTTTGGTTTTGAGATTTAAAGCAAATTAAAACTTTAACATTTATTTGATCATTGAAAATACCCATTTTATCTTTATGTATCATTTGTTTGAATTTAACTTGTAGCTTTAGTCTCAAATTAGTTTAATCGCCACTCACATTGTTCCCTATAGATTCGACTCCGACTCCAAAGATGGATAAATATATTGACGATGATCTCTTTGCACTAAATGGACGTGTAAGTTAAGCGTTATCAGTGAGATATCATAGTGTCCAAAGTCTAGTTCCCCTGAGGGGAAAAGCTCATATTGGGGAAAGCTTTCATACTCTTGCCAAGGAGTTGGACTCGAACTAAGTGATCACAATCTGAATCTGCATCCATATAAATAGGAAATAATCTGAATCTACCTTGGCTCGTAGTTCTGGGGCATGTGAACTAGGAAATATACCCAACTCAGTGCTAAATACTACTCCCTTAGTGATATTCCCATTTTATAAGAAATCCACCTTAAAATAGCATAAGGGTTTATAACGAAACCAGTTATGCATCTGTTAATTTTAAACTATAATCAAAACTAAGTGTGTGGATTCCATATCATAGCTGAGGATCAGAAGATCAAATCTTTCTTAAAATCTTAATACATGCTTATCAAAGAATACTTAAACATCATCATTCTTAAAATATCAAGACTTAAGCGTAGGGCTTATAACCCATACGTTAAAATCATGTCAAATCACAACAAACTTGATGTTCAACATTAATAATCTTGAAATACATTAACAATTCTAGTCAAGATAATGAAATTCATTTCTCACTATGTGAAATATGGTCACACGCATAAACTCGTGTAAGTAGATATGCAATTAAGCACTTAAATCACTTGTAACTTCATAAACTTCAAATAATAATAATAGGGTATGAACCCAAAAATTAAATTAATGTAAATTCAACTTTAAAACTAGTTTTGTGCACAAGGATGAAAGGAGTATCCTTTTCATAACCCTATATACCATAATTGACTTGATTTATTTGAGAAATATTGACCTTGAAAGCCTCGGATATAAGCTTGAGAACTTTCTTGAACTTCTTGTACTACGGAACTTATATTCTTGTTTTTTCTTGAAGAGGAGAATTGAATTCTTGGATTCTTGGGAAGAAACCCTAATCTTATTGTTCTTGAGAGTGGGAGAAGAAATAACTTGTTAAGTAATTGAACATGATAGAAAATAATGCCTTAGGATGCTTTAAGTCATGGGAGGGGTAGGGTTTGATGGCTTATCAACTTAAGTCGTCAATCATTAGATGAACTTGGACCCTCGATATTTACGGGTGATGACTTGGTTGATATGTCATCATTTAGTTGATGGTTTATCACCTCAAGTCATCACTTTGTAGCTGAGGTTGATCATAATCTTGTTATGGGTGATGACTTAGCTGATAAGTCGTCAGCTAGTTGATGGATTATCACCATATGTCATCACTTTGTAACTGGAGTTGATCACATTTTGGTTAAGGATAGCGACTTTGTTGATAAGTCGTCACTTAGTTGATGACTTATCACCTCAAGTCGTCACCTTGTTGACAGATGGACATACTGAGGTAAAATGAGCATAATTTTCCTTTCTGATATCGGATTAAGGTGAAACCAAGTGCACTGGAAACAAGACTCGAAGACCTTTCATTTGATATATAGTGGGACACAAGAATTGAGATATTCTAGGAGATACAAATGTATAAATTTTACCCTAGTTCGAGACCTACATCTCCTCCTATAAAGAGCCTCAAATGGGGCTATATGAATGCTAGAATGGTAACATTTTTGGTAGGCTAACTCGATCAAAAACAAGTGATCATCCCAACTAATTTTGAAGTCAAGAACACATGACCTCAATATATCCTCTAGGGTCTGAATGGTCCTTGCTTCTTAACCGTCTGTTGGAGGGTGAAAACCCGAACTGAGATAAACTTGGGTGGCAAGACCCTTTTAAAATGCTTTCCAGAAGTTAGAGATAAACTCATTACCCCTATTTGAAATGATGGACAAAGGAACTCAGTGCTATCTAACCAACTCTTTAATAGATAACTTAGCATAATCTATCTATGATAACCCAAATCGAATCATGCTAACGATGCAAATGAGGTAACCTTGTCACAAAGTTCATGTTCACCACTTTCCACTTCCAAGTGGGAATACTAAAATTTTGCAAGGTGCCACCACATCTTTTGTTCTCTACCTTAACTTGTTGACAATTAGCAACTTGGACAGAAATTCTGCAATATCTTTCTTCATACCACTCCACCAAAAGACCTCCTAAAAATTGTGGTACATCTTAGTGGCTCCTGGGTGAATAGAGTAACGCACATCCAATACTTGTGCAATAATCCGTTGCCTCAAATCATCAACAAATGACACAAAAAAACTTTTCTTATATCTAAACACACTATCTCCCCATTGGGAGGAAACCTCTACCCACTGATATCTAACTAATTCATTCAGCTTAACCAAATTAGAGTTATTATCTTGCTTCTCTTTCACTTCAGAACCTAAAGAAGACTCTGAACTACTTTTGACCCAAACATTCCCTCAAGTGAGTCAACCAATCACACTCCTAATCCAGTCAACTGGTGAACTTCCCAAACTAATTATTTCTTATCACTCTCCACATGGACAATACTACCAATAGACAGTCTACTAAGGGCTCCTTCCATGACATATTTCTTCCCAAATGATACAAAACACTCATGTCATAATCTTTAAGAAATTCTGACCATCCTCACTGATGGTTATCTAAATCTCTTTGCGAAAACACATATTGCAAGCTTTTGTGGTCTGTGAACACATCAATATGCACCCCATAAAGATAGTGACAATAGATTTTCAAGGCAAACACAACAACACCTAACTCAAGATCATGGGTAGGATAGTTCCTTTCGTAAGGCTTAAGATATCTAGGGGAATAGGCTATGAACTTACCGCTCTGCTTAATAACAAAACCCAGACCAACTCTAGAAGCATCACAGTAGACAACAAATCCATATGTACCATTAGGTAACGCCAAAACTGGGGATGAAGTGAGTCGAGCCTTCAACTCCTGAAAACTCTTCTTCCAGGAATCTGACCACTGAGACATAACTTTCTTTTGAGTCAATCTAGACACGGGGGACACAATAGATGTGAACCCTACAACAAACCATTGGTAATATCTAGCTAAACCCAAGAAACTCCTAATGTCTGGAGAGATTGGTCTAGGACAGTTTCTCACTGCTCCAGTCTTTTGAGGATCAACTCTAATGCCATCATCGAAAATAATATGACCAAGGAAAGCTACTGATGTTATCCAAAACTCACACTTGGTTAATTGGGTGTAAAACTGGTGATCTCTTCGAGTTTGAAATAAGATTTTAAGATTATCTGCATGGTCATCCTCACTATGGGAATAGACAAGAATATCATTAACAAAGCCTATGACAAACATGTCTAAATACTTTTTGAATACTCTATTTATCAAGTCTATGAAGGCTGCTGGGGCATTTGTTAGCCTAAAATACATGACTAGACATTCAAAGTGACCGTAACTAGTTCTAAACACTGTCTTTAAAATAATACATTCCCTTACTCTAAGCTGGTGATAACCGAGTCTAAGTCTATCTTAGAGAAGTAAGTTGCACCTTGAAGTTGGTCAAATAAGTCATCAATCTTAGGAAGAGGATATTTTTTTATTGTGATTTTTTTAGTTGGTGGTAGTTAATGCACGTTCGAAGAGAGCCATTTTCTTACGCACGAATAAGACGAGAGTGCCCCATGGTGAGACATTGGGCCTTATGAAAGCTTTATCTAAGAGGTCTTTAAACTACTCTTTTAACTCTTTAATATCGGCTGAAGCCATACGAAATGAAGGAATGAAGATGGGCTGAGTGTTAGGATGAAGGTCAATGCCGAATTCTATTTATCTATCGGGAGGTACCCTTGGTAAATCTTCAGGAAAAACTTTAGGAAATTCATTGAATACCCAGTCTAACTGAATTATAAGAGTCTCAGACTTATTTTCCTTAACTTGAACTAAATGATAAATGAATCCTTTTGAAATCAACTTTCTGGCCTTAAGAAAGGATATGAAATGACTCTTGGGAGACACTAAATTAACTTCCCACTCAAAGACTGTCTCATCAGGAAACTAAAACTTCACTACTAAAGTGCAACAATCTATAGATGCAAAGTTGGAATGGAGTAATTTCATGCCCAGAATAATGTCAAAATTGACCATTTCTAACTCCATTAAGTCTGCTAATATAATTTTATGAAGGACAGTGATAAAACACTTACTATATACTTTTTTTGGAAACAATTGACTCACCCACAGGGGTGGAAACTAAGAAGGGATTAGAGAGGTTTTCAGGACCTGCCCTAAAATTTACTACAACCAATGGAGTCACTTAAGAGAGATTTAACCCGACATCTAACAATACATAAACATCAAGATAAAAGACACGAAGCATACCAGTAATAATATCTGGTGAACTCTCCTGCTCTTGATAGGATTGTAGAGTAGAAAATCAGTTCTGCCACTTTGTGCTACTAGTAATGGATGATGCACCATGAGGAGTGACCGGGTGACCTAATGGAGCTGGTGTGCTAGTAGCCTAAGTCTGGGGACAAACATCCCGATAACTCTACATAGTATACGGGCACTCTTTGATTCCATGACACAACTTACCACATCCATAACAACCTTTTTGTCCCAACAAACACTCACCAGGATGATTCTTACCATACTTAGCACATGTTGGGTAACTGGTCCTTTCACCCACACTATTCTGAGACTTAGACATAGAAGTTCTACCCCACTTCTCCAGCCTAGTTCTGGATGTGGGAGCACTGGCACATGATGGAGTTGGAATAGATAATTGACAATTAAAATATGAATGATTTCCCCCTCCAAACCTTGTTTGGCTATACTCACACTATCCGGTTTTAGCCTTCTTATTTACCCTCTCTCACTCCCTTAGCTTCTCTACCTCAATATGTTGAGCATGAGTCATCATACTAGTAAGACCCAAATTTCAGATAAGAATGGTAGTCCAACAATCTTAGACTACCTAACCGCACTCTCCACTAACAAATTTACTCGTACTAGATCTAGGGTCAGCTATCAAATCAGGAGCATACTTCAACTACTGATTGAACTGAAGGCAGTACTCCTTCACTGTCATGGAGCCCTGTCTCAGGTTCATGAACTCCTTTATCTTAGCTTCTCTCGGCTCGCGCAGAAAGAACCTATGTAGTAACACATCCTGAAATGCTTGACAACTCATGTGAGCTGCATTCTCACCTCTAGCATTCTTCCAGATAACTACCCAATAGTAAGAAACATCCTTTAGCATATAGGATACCAATTATACACTCTCCTCCTCAGTAACATGCATCACCTGGGTGATCTTCCTCACCTCATCAAGGTACAACTGTAGGTTCTCTCCTAATTTTAACCAAAGAAATTCAGGCGAATTCATCCTCATGACGTTGTGAATTCTTACTGCATCTAACTCACCATTTTGCTGAAGTGGAACTGCAGCCTGATTGATTCCTTGAGCATTGCCAGTCATGGATTTGGCCAATGCCTAAAAAGAAGCCTAAAATTCAGCGTGGGCCATATTCTCATTCAGAGGATCAACATGATGAGGTGGTTGGTTAACATTTTTGCATATATTATCTTGACAAGGAGGCATATTTTATCACATAAGACCTCAAGTTAAAGTAGATATAGACAGCTATAAGCACAATAGATCATGAAAGAAAAGATGATTTTCTATATCATTCTGTAGCCTGTTGCTCATAAATGTGGCACGCTTCACACCCATAATCAAGACCCTACATAATACGACTTTTCTGACTCCCTAGGACTCATTAAACCTGAGTCTCTGATACAAAGTTTGTAACACCTCAGGAAAGTACCTTGAACATCATACAGTGCTAAGGACTGCAAGTACTCCCAAGATAGCCCTTTAAGCCTTCTAATAAATTTGAAACTTATAATAAAAATGATCTAGGCATGTAAAAATACCGAAATACTGAATTTCTATTTTAAACACTACTAGGTCTAACTGATCATAACATCTAAAAGTAAATAACTTAGAAATCTGGTCAACCAACACTTCAAAATCTGAAATGTAACTAATAGTCCGACAAGCCTCTACTACTACTAACTAGAGAACCACTGGGACAAACCCCTCACTTACTCAAACCAAACTGAAAACAGTAAAAAAATACATTACAATGATGGAGATCTGAATAACTGGGTCCCCAAACTATGAGAATTCACCAACTGTCGGGATATATCTAGAGATGCTCGTAGTCAATCACCTTGCTAGAACTGAGCACTATAATCTACAATATTAAACAATGTAGCACATAGACATATATGTAGATCAGTACTTTTGGAATGTATTGAGCATATGAGGGTAATGTATAAGTAAAATGAGTAACTAACTGTGCATTTTACTTGTAAAGAATGCATGATAAGGGTAAATGACTTACATTGACTTGAATAACATAAAAGCTACGAAATATAAGTGTACTGTAGTAAAGCATAAAGACAATCTGTGTGAGCTATCAAACTTAGTTCTAAAAGATGCACTTTTACTCTTTTGATTCATGGAATAAGTAGGACTAAAAATAAGTATATTTCAAATCATGCAGGCTAAGTGTAAAAAGTACTCACCTTTATCATTTGCAAACTGAAAGATGAAAACTCATAACTAATGTATTAAGTAAAACAATTTCTGAATAAAATTGTGAGCCTTTAAACATGGTTTCTAAAATTTGTTCTGTTATTTTGTCTTAGGACATAGGGAGGTTCTTATAACCGATATACACTATGTAAGCTATCATGGTGTCCAACATCTAGTTTCCTTGAGGGGAAAAGATCATATTAGGGAGAGCTGTCATACTTTTGCCAAGGAGTAGGACCTGAACTAAGTGATCACAATCTGTATCTGGATCCATATAAATGGGGAATAATCTGAACTTACGTTGGCTAATAGTTCTGGTTCATGTAAACTAGGATGCATACCCAACTCGGTGCAAAATACTACTCCCTTACTAATATGCTCATTCTATAGGAAATCCACCTTAAAATAACATAAGGGTTTATAATGAAAACTAGTTATGAATTTGTTTGTTTTAAACTGTAATCAAAACTAAGTGTTTGGATTCCATATCTTAGATGAGGATCAAAAGATCCAATATTTCTTAAAATCTTAATACATTCTTGTCAAAGAATTCTTAAACATTATCTTTCTTAAAATATCAAGACTTAAACTTAGGGCATATAACCCATGTTTGAAAATCATGTCAAATCACAAAATATTTCATGCTCAACATTAATAATCTTAAAATACTATCACAATTCTAGTCAAGATAATTAAATTCAACTCTCAATACATGAAATCAATTCAAACACATAAACTTATGAATATATATATCTAATTCAACACTTAAGTCACTTGTAACTTCATAAACTTTAAATAATGATAATTGAGTATGAACTCTAAATTGAAATTCATGTAAATTAATCTTTAAAACTATTTTTGGGAACAATGATGGAAGTAGTATTCTTGTTAATAACCCCACATACCTTAATAAACTTGATTTAATGATGAGAATGATTGACCTTGGAAGCCTCGGATATCAACTTAAAAGCTTTCTTGAACTTCTTGGACTAGGAAACTTAGATTCTTGTTTTTTCTTGAAGAGGAGAATTGAATTCTTAGATTCTAGGGATGAAACCTTAATCTTATTATTCTTGAGAGTGGGAGAAGAAAGAACATGTTAAGTAATTGAATATGAGGAAAAATAACACCTTATGATGCTTTAAGACGTGGAAGGGGTAGGGTTTGAGGTGACCAAAAGACTAAAATATCCCTACAAAAACTAGTAAGAATTGTAGAAATTTTTAGTAGACGACTTAGTTGATAACTTATCAACTAGTTGATGGATTATCAACTTAATTCGTCAATAATTAGATGAACTTGGACCCTTTCTGTTTAGGGTGACGAATTGGTAGATAATTCATCACTTAGTTGATGACTTATCACCTAAAGTCATCACATTGTAGCTGAGGTTGATCATAATCTGGTTATGGGTGACGACATGGCTGATAAGTCATAAATAAGTTGATGGCTTATCACCTCAAGTCATTACATTGTAACTGGATTTGATCACATTCTGGTTATGGCTCGTTACTTGGTTGATAAATCGTCACTTAATTGACGGCTTATCACCTCAAGTCTTCACCTTGTTGACAGACAGACATGCTGAGGTAAAATGAGCATAATTTTCCATTTCGATAATAGATTAAGGTGAAACCAAGTGCATTAGAAAGAAGAATCGAAGCCCTTTCATTTGATATATAGTAGGACACATGAATCAATATATTATAGAAGATACACGCATCTAAAGTGGACCCTAGTTGGAGAATCCATTAAAATTCTATCGATAGAAGAGTCCTCAACTCATCTTTAAGTTTGTAGATTTTTATAACCTCGATTTATTTAAAAGTATATTATCACACTATAGAATTGATAATCACACAAATATAGACATAGAATCATTGGGTTCAGGTATGTAAACATAGGAACAATGGTTTAAATTCTAGCCCAAAAATGTGGGATGTTACAACCGTGCCATAAGTACTAACATATGGCTGTGTGGATCCACTAAACTGGTGTCCCGAAGGACTAAGAGTTTCCATAATCTAGCAGGAGTACTCATGAGATATTTGATAACCTTAAACAATCTAGAAGAATTCTTAACCTACGTAGGCTAGATTGTTTTTAAACTCAGGGATTTCTACTAAGGGAAAAACCCTAGCCTGGCAGGAATGCCCCCATCCATTTGTTCGCTCGATGATAAATCCTACTCCCAACTGAATGATATTGACTGCTGGACTAAACTGAGCTTAATTGAGCCAAAAACTGAACATGATACTAATTGAATGACAAGTTCATGGTTTATGTGAAACCATTCTGAAAATACTAAAAACTAGGTAAATAGCTCAGTAACGGGTGTTCATAACCCTCAAGGACTCAATGGAATCATAATAGGAACACATGAAAGCTTTGAGGCCTCATAAGGCAATCATTGTTAAAAATTCAACACTTAGTCATTTCATCAAACACATGAGGGTCATGAATTAAAACATAGGAATGGTTTAAAACATGTAATACTTACATAGCTTCAATTCTAAAATCCATGAATCAAGGATTTAAGATGAAAATATCACCATTCCAACGTGTAAGGGGTAATTCCCTTGAAAAACAATTGCAAACATAATGTATAACAAAAATTCATAAATTTTCATGGAGATAATTAATTATAAACATTTTAATTTCATGATTTAAAACATAAAAATGGATTCTTGGACTCCTTGGGTGGAAATGGCCCATGGATAAACATCTCACATACCTTAACCCTTAAGCTTAAAAGGGAAAAACAATCTTGAAAGTTTTCTTGAATATTCTTGGATTGGGAAACACAATTTTTTTGTTTTCTTGGAAGGAAGGGGATTGAATTTGATGAACTTGGGGAAGGAAAGGGTTTGTATTTGAGAATAATTTTGAGAATTAAGGAAAATAATGCCCTAACTAACGTTTAATTCCATGTTTTTACGAATTGGGTCGGTGGTAAAAAGAAATGATTACCCCTCAGGGATTAAATTCATAACTGGAACGCCGATTGAAGGATCACCATGATGCGGTATTAGCCTCATTGGTAAACCACAATGATGCACCACAATCGCGTTGAGCTATAAGAATCAAAATCAAAACACAACCAAATCCTTATCCCAAAAATCCAGAACTACCCTGAGACATGACCCTTACACCCCTTAACATGAATTACTTAAAAAACATACGTCTAGGGGTCAAGAAGGATAATTTAAAAATCCTTGAAGTTAAGAGGCTAAAAATAAGACTAAGTCCCCAACATTTAGTGAAATATTCAAGTTCTAAGCCTTTAATGCATTCACTATGAGCTGAACCGAACTAAGAAAAGTACGGGATATTACAACTATAGAGTGTTGAAGATGGGAAATCAGGAGAGGTCAAGGTTCTTTGTTTTTGCATGGTCTATTTGGAAACTTATATTGGTACAACATTAGTCCTACAAAATGTCAGACATTCTCCAAAAAATCATCTAAAAATTATATCTTTAGGGTAACTAGATAATGATGGCTACTGTAATGACTTATTCAATAAACATTGGAAGCTCACCAAAGGAGCATTAGTTGTGGCTCAAGGAAATAAGTATACTAATTCTTATGTGACTCAAGTATCTATCCTCAATGACTCTGTGAATTTTGTGGAAAGTGACACTTCAAAAGAATTATGGCACAAGAGACTCATTCATATGAGTGAGAAGGGAATCACATTGTCACAACTCGAGACGAGGCCCTGGATGCGTTGGACATCCGAAACCACGATGGCGCGGGAGGCCCCCATGGCATACTATCATAAGCATAATCCATACATAATTCAAAGCGAGGAATATATAATAATATTCAATGGAGATTTATAAACCAAAGTATGTCAATGATGTTGTGGCACTACAATACCTAAAATACCATCTTCGAAGACTTTAATGAATGCTAACTGTCTAGGTCGGGACAAGGCCCTGGGTTGGCCCATTGACTAAAAAAAGTCAACATAGGAATACTTGTATTCCGAACTATGGATGGCTCACCAACTATGTCATATCCCAAATGTTCTATTGATGAGATGGACCATAAAACAATACCTCAGATCCTTTAATATATGGTGGTGGTAGTGGGGGGAGGGGTTAATACTTAGAGAGTATTGGTATGTAGAACAACCAAAAAATTACATATATTTCAAGTAACATAATAGAGAGCGTTATGATAACAATTTTGTTTCATAAATAGATAAAGACACATGGGCATAATCAATTAGCTTCAAAATATTCTTGCATAAACATTGGCTAAACTCTTTGCTTTACTTCTGAGCTTGACTGTACACCCTACAACTTAGTACCTAGGGGCTATATGGGTCCTCCATTAACTCGTCGGCCAAGCCCCCGACACAAGATTGCCGCAAGGGATAGATTCTTAGATATTTGATATGCCAAAAGCACATAAAAAGCGTATAATCCATATTTCAAGACATCAAAAACCCGTCTCGGCAAAATACAGGTTTGGGTAATATGTTATCTAAACTCATGCGTTCTTTGGGTAACCATATAGCTCTCTTAGTGCCCATTTTTATCCTCTTTAAATCATTTTTCATGCTTATAAAATGTTCATTTCTTGTTCTATTAAGGCCATAGCATAACAGAGTATCGTCATGCCCAAACTTGAAAGCCATATCATATCGTATCATATCATAGACATAGCCCATCTTATTCAACAACATGTTAATGACCACCAAAAGACTTATATATCACGTGAGACTTCTTATTTCAAAGGCACTTTAAGACTTACCAAAAATACTCTCCTTTCAAGACTTTAACATAGGATTGCCATTTTGTTCATAATCCATATAAGTTTCATTAGAAACAACAACATTTCATTGAAATACATTAAGTGATCTCTGGAAAATAAAATAAGAATCGGCCCATCATTTAATAAAATAGAATATGAAACAACAATCTTTCCATATTCATTTGAGAACCCACAACAATTGTAAAATGCATAATTCTTTTCATAAAATTTGGGGTTCCTAGTTCAAATACTTCAAAATTTATAATTTCATCATAAAAAAGGGGATATCATAATTCATGCTTCTAAATTAATTTCAAAGTCCACAATCATAAAAGTGGGAGTTTTCATAAGCCATGCTCATAAATCACTTTTCAAAAACTCATATCATATATGTACATGATTATAACTTAGGTTTATGGAAAAACTTCATGGTAAATACATAATTTCATAAAAATGGTTTCATGATGCATGATCTTCAAATGATTTACAAAACCCCTTACATATACTTAATTATATATCTTTAGAGCTTGTTAAAAGGGTAAACTTATGCCTATGAGATTGAGGATTGTACCACATACCTTTATAACAAAAAGAACGTAAGGATATTCGACCCTTAGGACCCTATAGGACTACTGCCTTTAACACTAGCCTTGTCTTGAAAAGGCAGATTTGAGAAAGAGTGAAATAATCAATGTTGTGTCGTGAAAACTAATGGAAATAGGTTAATATAGTGTTTAAAGGCCGTTTATAAGAGAAAAGACTTCAATACCCCTCTGCAAAAGTATAAAAAATCATAAATTTTCTGAATTTAAAGCACCAGCACGTCGCGGAGGGAAATCTCCACACTGCGTTTCCGTCGCTGAACCTTACAGGTTCTTCATGACAATGCCCATATGTTTTCGCTCAGGTATCAGATTAAGGCAAAATCAGATCCATTGTAGTGAGGACACATTTAACTTTTAATTTTAGGGTCTTTAGACCCAAAATTCCACAATTTTCAGAAGTTATGTTAGTTCAAAGTTGACCCTAGTAGAATTGAATTCCCAAATTTTGTGAATAACGAAAGTTCTAATTCCACTTCACCTTAAGTGTTTAATATGAACATTCTTCCCCTCAAAAGAATTTTTAACACTATAATTATCATGAAACTTATTTTTATATCGAAATATTTGAGTTCAAGTTTATGCATGTAGAAACAACAGTTTGATTTCTAGCCCAAAAATGCAGGGTGTTATATTATCTCCCCCTTGGAATAATTCTTCCTCAAATCACGAATAAGAATCTTTTGAAGCTTTATAAGTATGGAACAATGTCTGTAAATTCTCATTAAGAACTTCCCCCCAACAAAACATGTATAGGAATAAAAAAAAAGGGTTTAATGGCATTATCAAGTAAATTATGTAAGCATGAATCATAAGACAAACAGAGCAAGGTCTAACAAGGTGTAAAATACCAAAAGATCCTCATCCCAAGTGAAAAAATCAAAACAATAAATTTTTTTATCTAGGTCTGTGTCTCGGACCTTATTGCGGAGGTCCATCCTCTGTGTCGTAGGGCTATCGCGGAGGCTTAATGCCTCAATGACCTAAAACTACCGTGAACCCCATCCAAAGATTTCAAATCTATTTCGGGTTGCCCTTTTTAACATCCCCAAACATAATTTGAGTCAATAATCAATGGTTCAAGCATGAAAAGGTCAAAAGTAAAATGATGAAAACTTTGAAGGTCTTATTCTAATAGACCTTAAATATCACAATACTTCTCAATTACAATTTCACCAACTAGTACCACACTTTACCTTTTCAATCTTACAATTTACCAATAAAACACATTGACATAAGAGCTAGAGTCCAACTATACATTCCTTCCATATTTATGCCTAACACGAAGCTAAAAGACATTAACTTAGTAACGGGGCTCTATGCCTTACACCAATCAAACCATACTACTCCGGTTCATCACTATAGTCAAACAACATCATGTCTTATAAAGAGTACTGTCCACTTAACACAATGATTTGTGTATCTATAAATCACAATATTTAATCTTATCCTTACAATACCCACTTTATGAATCTGTCCACCAAAAAACCAACAATCTTAATCACTTTCATATGGATTTTTAACCATATGTTGCCCTGTAACTATTTCACATAACCAAAGTTTCATCTCACTCTTCTAACTTTATCTATAACCTTAGTTAAAATAGCCACACCAAAATTTTTACAGTAAATATCAACCACTCTCTAATCTAAAACACACTATGCTTCTATATACAATACCATACTAAACAAGGAAAGAAACTGAGTGAATAGAGTACGAGCTTCGAAAATAGTAGAAACAGTATTCAAATACAACACATATTTATTGAACAACTCAAGGTAGGTTTTGTGACGTAAGATATGATTCGATAAGCACGAAGGGCCTCATATACCAAAACACTTAGATCATAATTAAAGTGTCAAAACATGGATAAAGATTGTATAGAGAACTAGATACATAGACATAGACACCATTTGGATATGTAGGATATTGGTAGAATATCCTCCTAAACAAAAATTGGTGGAATTTTTCTAGAGCAAGAATAGATTTACCATGCACCATCCCTAAAACTCACCATCCTGGACTTGCAGAAAAATCCTCTCATCAAGTTCATGACCACAACTCTCACCACAAAGGGGGTATCACTATTAATATTAACGCTAAACTCCCCCAATAAACTAATCTTTGAAGTCATTGATTTTTGGGACTGCTACTCTTAACTTTTGGTACGCTCCATAGACATTACCCTACAACTCACAGTCTTATGAGCATACACATCCCCACTCCTTAACAAATAACAATCCATTCTCCATTCCTTAATATACTAACATTAAACATTCAATCGCATGCACAACTTTAAAAAAATTATAGAACCATACCAAAGGAACCCATTGCCTATCTATATTTCCTCAATTCATCTCTAAAGAACACCATATAAGAACTCACTAGACTTCTCCATTCTATAAAATTCAAGAACATGAACTAGGTGCATATGACACTTCTGCACATAAAACCTTATCTAATAACATACTAAATGGGGGTTCAACTTATTCTTATATACCTAATGCTCTTATCCACTTAATTACTAATCCAAAATTTATTGTTTAACACTAGTACTTATTCATATATATCACAAATTTTCCACTCAAACTTCTCATAAGTTATCAACCTAGTCCTCTTTCACACATTTTATCAAGTCTACTAATTCATTCCCATAAAAGCTGCGTCAATAATATTAAGCTACTATTCTTACCACCCTAAGAAACACCTACAGTTCAAACCTACAGTCTAGAATCAATAATGTAGCATCAACTAAGCATGACACATATATACTAGTAGATCACATTGAAAAATCAACCTAAATTCTTTAGTTCACTCAACTACGACATACAAGTACAACCCCTTCATGATATTGGTACTACACCTTAGAATCTAATACATACCTTCTTACATGTTGTACTAGTTTACAACTTCAATAGAAAAGAAAATCGGGGTAGGGGGGGGGGGTAAATACACATAGTAAGGATAGTTGATCTTACTCTTATAATATAACTCATTTCTATCTATATCATATTCTAACTTATCATAGCATATCTACTTACACATACATACATCCCAACTACTTAAAAGATTCTATAAACCCCTGTAAGGCTCTACTTATAATCTGTTAGCTAATCTACCCCCTTTGAAATCAAAATCTATAAATAATTTCTACAACCACCAAAAATATCCATTTTGAACTCCTTTCCTATATTAAATAAATAATTATCATAGATAATCACTTCCTTCATGAACTATCATACGGTCTACGAATCTTGCTATGACTTTAGCCAAAAACCATAAAAAGCTTACCACTCCTCACCCAAATATTGCTCAACTACAACTGCCATCTTCGCTCAAGAGTTACCATCACTCAAACTTCAAAACTTATGGATTCATACCACTAACTCTTGGATCATCTTACTACTCATAGGTTATAACACCTTAACTTACTACTTCTTGGGTAGAAATACTATCCCAATGTTCTACAACAAATCTCTACCCTTATTCATGACATCTGCAGTAAAGCTTTTGAAAGGAACTAAGTACACCTCTTACCTCAGGTTCAAATACATCTGTAAGACCATGTAAGATCCTAGATTATTTCAGGTCACTCTTGCATGCTAAATGGGTCTATAATTTAGAAAATTTCACTAAGTGATAAGACATAGTCATTTCCAAAGCCTCTTAAACTTTGATGATTTTAATTCCTACCATCCTAGCCTTAGAAACTCAATTTTAAAGTAGATTCATGATTAGTCGATAGCATGTATCGGGTATGTTTTGGATTTTTTGGACGAAGTTTAAGGCTTGTTTGGATGTTTAAACTAGCGAGTCAGCGTGATATGGCTGCGGTGCGCCGCCTAGTGCATATGTGGGGTGCAATGCGGTACGTTTCCTAACGCGTCTACTAAGCGACATGACATGTCGATTATTGCATCATTGTCCACATCCAGATTAATTAATTACAGGTCTAAAAGGGTATTTCAGTCTTTTTTCCTCACTTTATCTCAACCATAACATGAGATTAGATTCTCAAAAGAGCATTATTTGCCTCTTATTTAATATTTTCTCTCAATTGAAAACTTTCCCTTTCAAGAATAAAATGCTATCCCCTTCAAAATCCAAGTTCAAGCTTTAAAAAATCACCAAGAACTCATAAAAATTCAACAATAGAGGTATATTAGATGTTCATCCATGGGCCCTTTTAACCCATGGAGTCCAAGAATCCACTTTAAAGTTTCAAGTCATGAACTTTATATGTTTTCATGAACTTTATCCATGAACTTTCTTGAATTTCAATTTTTATAGCATGCTTATATGTGTTCTTGTTGGAATTAGCCTTTGATCCATTTGAAGGATGATATTTACATGTTAAATCCTTAACACATTAATTTTTTGTATTCAAATTATGTTATTATGCCATGATTTAACTATTCCCATGATTTAACTTTATGACCCCCATGTGTTTGATGAAATACCTAAGAGATTAATTTCAAACAATGACTACTTATCATGCTTTTGAAGCTTTAGTATGTTTAAACTGGTAATGTTATCGAGTCCTGGGGGTTATGAATACCCAAAAACTTAGCTGTTTACTGTAAGGCCCCAAAAATAGGTCACGAGACATCACACGGTGCTTAAGACTATGAGTAGTCTCAAGCTAACCCTGTGAGCCTTCTACTAGATTTGGAACTCATATTAAGGCAAACTAATCAAATAACAAAACTTAATCAAATTAAAACAGAACTAAATTTAACTGAATATACTGTCTAAACAACTAATACTGAAGGTCTGAATAATAGGAAGAATTCTGACAAGCCTATACTACTAAGAACTAGAGAGCCATTGGGACAAGTCCCCAACTGACTCGAACTGAGCTTAAGATAACAAATCAAATACTATGAAATTAGGAAATCTGTATAAATGGTACCTCGAACCATGAGGAATCACTAACGGTCACGATGTAGAGAGAGATGCCTAAAATCACTCACATTTCTGAGACTGAGCACCTAAAGCTACATTATTAAATAATGTAGCACACAGATGTATATGTGAATCAGTACTTTTAGGATGTACTGAGCATGTGTGGGTGAATACATAACTAAAATTATATCTCAATGTTATCAAAATTCATAAAATATGCATGTTGTATGTAATGACTCACATGGATTGAATAACTGAAAACTGAAAATCAAAAATCATGATAAACAAAATAATTATGTAAATCTTGTGAGCTATCACATTTTAAGTCTAAAAGCTGAACTATTATCTGTTATTCTTTTCTATTAGGCTGTAGGAAGTTCTATTAAAGCTTTTCGATTAGGGAATTCTTTTAAACGCTATTCGATAAGGTTTTTAAGCTGTAGGGAGGTTCATCTAACTGACATACACTATGTGAGCTATCATAGTGTCAAATTTCTAGTTCCCTTAAGTGGAAAACCTTACTTTGGGAAGTGATGTCATACTCTTGCCAAGGAGTATAACCTAAGCTAAGTAATCACATCTTTAACTGTCATCCCTATCAAAATAGAAATTTTAAATCTATACCTACGTTGGTTCATAGATCTAGAAAAGTAGGATGTACTAAATCAACACTTCCCACTTGGTGCTAAATACTACTCCCTTTAATTTGTATGGACATACAGTAGGAAATCCACTTTAAAACTAGTATAAGTGTCCATGATGAAACCAATTATATATTTGTTTGTTTAAAACTGCAACTGAAACTATAAAGTTGATTCCATATTCAAGCTAAGACCAAAAGGCCAGATCTTGATCAAAATCTAAGAATGAACTAATCATAGGATGCCCAAAGCGTAGTCATTCTTGAAATATCAATGTTTAAAATAGGGATTAATTACCTATGCATCACTTCATAAAGTTCATGCTTGACCACAAAAGCATTGATAATTTAATTCTAAATCTGCAAAATATTGCCATACACATAAAAATACCAAAATAGACATACAAATCAACATCTAATTCTCTTGAAACACCATAATCTTCAAATAACAACATTTGGGTATGAACCTTAATTTGAAATTCATGTATACTCATGTAAGATCATAATTATAAAATGTTTTGGGCTCAAGGATGAAAGGATTACCCTTGTTCATAAATCCCGCATACCTTAATTGATGCACAAGATGAAGGAAGTTGATTTTGGATTACTATTTCTGCTCATCAAGATTGATTCTTGGAATTCTTGAATTGGGAACCTTGAATTTTGGTTTACATTGGAAAAAGAATGGTGGAATTTGGATATCTTGAGGATTAACTTTTGAAGCTCTAGGGTTTCTTGGAGAGTAATTTGATGAAAAGTATGCATAAAGTACTTCGAATAGGTTTAATTCCTTTTTTCACCATTTTGGGGATCGGGAAATTACTAGGTTGCCCTTTATAAAAATTAACTCTGAAGTGGAATCCCGATTTTGGCATGTAGCGCGACACGGTGGTAATTGTAGTGCCATTTTAGATAAGGTACATTTGCGATTTTAGCCCTTGGCACGATGCTATGAAATCGCATTGAGCTCACTGGATAAGGGATGAGTCCCATTTTTCACATCACTGCGATACGGTGCCTGTCTCATTAAGAATTCTGGCGCAATACTAACTTATCATGGTGAGCTACTAGAAAAAGGATTAACGGGAATCTGGGCTTCACCGTGATGCAGGCTTATCATGGTGCCTCCCTGGAAATTGGACAATTGTGATTCTGCACCTCACCGAGATGCGATACTATCGCGGTTCTCTGCTGTTTTTCACTAAAAAAGCTATAACTTCTCAACCGAGTATCAAATTAATGCGAAATTGGTATTTTTTGAAAGCTGATTCCATTATCTACAATTTGGTGGGTCTAGAACTAGAAAATTCTACATGTATCAAGAGTTGTACACTTTTGAAGTTGACCCTTGACAAACTAGGACCTAATTGAGACTAAGAAAAGTATGGGGTATTACAATATCTCACCCTTGGAAATATTCACCCTCTAATGAGCCTAGTTAAACTGAGGATACTGAGGAACTAAGACTATATGCTAGAATGCACAACTAAAACAAAACTACATGAATTTACATGAAGATAATCACATAGCTAAATTTGAGACTGGAAAAGAACTGTATCAAGGAAGACTGTTACCTTTAGTTAAATCTGAGTTTGTGGCGAAAAGATGAGGGTACTTGGTCTGCATTTCCATTTTTTCTTCCCAAGTGGCTCCCTCAATGAATTTATTCCTCCAAAGAACTTTGACCTAGGTAACTTCTTTGTTCCCTCTATGAATTTGGCGATCAAGGATCTCAACTATAATCTCTTCATAAGAGAGTCTATCATGAATAACTGTTCTTTCTAAGGGAACTAGAACCGCTAGATCACCAATACACTTCTTTAACAAGTACACATGGA
This sequence comes from Capsicum pubescens, assembly GCA_030864215.1. Taxonomy (NCBI): domain Eukaryota; kingdom Viridiplantae; phylum Streptophyta; class Magnoliopsida; order Solanales; family Solanaceae; genus Capsicum; species Capsicum pubescens. The sequence goes on from CM061542.1 coordinate 243,325,626, forward strand.
AAACATGGTGAATGGATGACAAGTCTACAGTCAACTCAAGATCGTATGCCATATTCCCAACACGGCTCATTATTTTAAAGGGGCCAACATAGCAGGGACTAAACTTCCCTTTTTTGCCAAATCTCTTCACCCCTTCCATGGGTGAAACCTTCAAATAAACTAAGTCATCAAATTTAAACTCAAGATATATTCTCCTAACACCTACATAAGATTTCTGACGAGTCTGAGCTATTTTCAACCTCTCTTGAATGACTTGTAATTTCTCCATGGCTTCAAACACCACATCTGGCCATATAAAGATGGCCTCACCCATTTCAAACCAACCGATGGGTGACCTACATATCCTCATATAAAGAGACTTAAATGGGTCCATCTGAATACTATAGTGGTAACCGTTATGGTAGGCAAAATCAATCATTGGCAAGAGATCATCCCAACTACCCTTGAAGTCAAGAACTCAGGCCCTCAACATATCCTCTAGGGTCTGAATGGTCCCCTATGCCTGACCATCTGTTTGAGGGTGAAAAAGCTTAACTGAGATGAACTTAGGTACCAAGACCCTTCTAAAAGGCTTTCTAAATTTGAGAGGTAAACTGAGTACCCCTATCTGAGATGATAAACAAAGGAATTCTATAAAATCTGACAAACTCTTTAATATACATCTTAGCATAATCGTCAGCTGAGTAGGATGTATGAATTGGTAGGAAATAGGCTGATTTGAATAGCCTGTATACAATCACCCAAATTGAATCATGCTAAAAATGCGAATGAGGTAACCCTATTGCAAAATCCATGTTCACCTTTTCCCACTTCCAAGTGGGAATACTGAACTCTTGCAAAGTGCCACCAGGCCTTTGGTTCTCTACCTTAATCGATTGACAAATTAAACACTTGGCTATGAACACCACAATATCTTTCTTCATATCACTCCACCAATAGATTTCCTGCAAGTCTCGATACATCTTAGTAGCACCAGGGTGAATGGAGTAACACGCACCATGCACTTCATCCATAATTTGTAGTCTCAAATCATCAACACATGACACATACAACCTACTCTGGTAGCTCAAAACACCATCTTTCCCTTAGGAAAAAACCTCTACCTGTTGATCCTTAATTGAATCCTTCAACTTAGCTAGGATGGGATCCTGATCTTGTTTCTCCTTCTCTTCAGAAACTAAGAAAGATTATGCACTACTCCTAACCCAAACATTACACTCAGCCAAATCAACTAAATGATCACCCAATCTAGCCAATTGATGAACTTCCCAAACTAATTTCTTCTTATCACTCTCCACATGAGCAATACTACCCATAGAGAGTCTACTAAGGGTATCTTCCACAACATTGGCTTTGCTTGGATGATACAAAAAACTCATGTCACAATCTTTCAATAATTCTAACCACCTTCTTTGATGAGGATTTAACTCTCTCAGTGTAAACACCTACTGCAAACTTTTGTGGTCCGTAAATACATTAACATGCACCCCATAAAGATAGTGCCTCTATATTTTCAAAGCAAACACAACATCAGTTAATTAAAGATCATGAGTAGGATAGTTTTTTTTGTGAGGCTTAAGATGTCTAGAGGCATAGGCTATGACCTTATCTCATTCAATTAAAACACAACCCAAACAAATCTAGAGGCATCAAAATAAACAATGAACCCATCTATAAAATAAGGTAACGTTATGACTGGGGCGGATGTTTGTCGAGCCTTCAACTCCTGAAAACTCTTCTCACAAGGATCTGACCACTGAAACTTAACTTTCTTCTAAGTTAATTTTGTTATGGGAGATGCAAAGGATGAAAAACCCTAAAAAAATCATGTATAATAACCATCTAGACCAAAGAAACTTTTAATGTCTGATGGAGAAATGGTTCTAGGGTAGTTTCTCACGACTTCGGTCTCTTGGGGATCAACTCCAATGCCATCACTGGAAACAATATGACCGAGGAAACTACTGACCTTAGCAAAAATTCACACTTGTTGAATTTGGCGAATAATTTGTGATCTCTAAGAGTTTGCAACACAATTCTTAGATAGTCTGCATGGTCATCCTCACTAAGGGAATAAAAAAGGATATCATCGATAAAGACTATGACTAACATGCCTAGGTACTACTTGAATACTCAGTTCATCAAGCCCGTGAAAGCTTTTGGTGCATTTGTTAGCCCGAAAGACATGACTTGGAATTCAAAGTGACCATAATGGGTTCTGAAAGTTGTCATCGGGATATCACATTCCCTTACTCTAAGATGATGATTGCTGGATCTACGGTCTATCTTGGAGAAATAACTTCCTCCTTGGAGTTGATCAAATAAGTCCTTAATTCTAGGAAGATCTATCTATTTTTAACTGTAACTCTATTCAACTGACGATAGTCAATGTATATTCACAGAGAACCATCTTTCTTATGCACGAATAGGATTGGAGTGCCCCATGTATAAACACTAGGCCTTATAAGACCCTTATCTAAGAGGTCTTTGACTTTATCTTTCAACTCTTTAAGCTCGGTGAGAGTCATACGATATGGAGAAATAGAGATGGGATGAGTATCAGGAAGAAGATTAATTTCAAATTCTATTTCCCTTTTGGGAGATACCCCTTGCAACTCTTCGGGAATGACTCTTAGAAACTCATTTACTACCCGGACTGACTGAACGGTTGGAGTCTCAAACTTAGCATCTTTGACTCGAACCAAGTGATAGATATACCCTTTTGATATCAACTTTTTAGATTTAAGATAGGTTATGAAAAGACTCTTGGGAGACACTGAAGTACCTTCCTACTAAAAGACTGGCTCATTAAGAAATTGAAACTTTACCATTCGAGTGCAAAAATCTATAGATGCATAACAGGAATGGAGTCAATCCGTACCAAGAATACTATCAAAGTCAACCATGTCTAATTCAATAAAATATGCTTATATGATCTTATGAAAAATAGTGATAGGACTTTTTTTATGGATCTGTTAGGCAACACCTAACTCACCTTCTGGAGTTGAAATGGAGAAGGGCTTAGAAAGCTTTTCAAGATCTATTCAAAAATTTACCCCAAATAATGGAGTCACATAAGAGAAATTTGACCCATGGTCTAACAGCACATGAACATCAAAATGAAAGACATAAAGCATAAAAGTAACAACATCTGGTGATCTCTCATTCTCCTGGAGGGATGGTAAAGCATAAAACTAATTCTGGTGATGACCACTACCAATAATGGATATTGCACCCTAAGGAGGGGCTGGGAGACCTATAGGAGATAGTGTACTAGTAGCCTGAGTCTAGGGACGAACATCCCTGCTTCCTTGCTTAGCATATGGGCACTCTTTGATTCCGTGACCCAACTTACCATATCTAAAACAACCTTTCAGACCTATCAAGCACTCACTAAGATAATTCTTACCATATCTAGAGCATGATAACTAGGTCTTCTACCTATACTATTCTGAGACCTGGACATAGAAGTCCTACTCCACTGCTGTAGATTGGTTCTAGATATAGGAGCACTGGCTGAAGATAGCATCGACAAAGGTGGGAAACTCTGAAACTACAAATGATTCCCCCTGCAAACCTTGATTGACCATACTCAAACTGAATAATTCTTGCCTTCTTATTTCCCCTATCTCTTCTCTTCAACCTTTTTGCCTCAATTTATTGGGCATGAGTCATCAATTTAGCAAGATCCATGTTTCTAAGAAGCATAGTAGTCCTTGACTCCTTGTCTATAAATCCAGACACTCTAGTAACAAACATAATCTTACTAGATATAGTGTCAACTATCAACTCAAGAGAATACTTGAACAACTAGTTGAACTTAAGGAAGTACTCTTTCACTGTAATTGAGTCCTGCCTCCATGAACTCCTCAATCTTTGCTTCCCATAACTCACATGGAAAGAACCTATCTAGAAACATATCTTGAAACACTTGCCAACACATAGGAGCTGTATTCTCACACCTACCTTTTTTTCACATAACAACCCAATCATAAGCAATATCTTTCAACCGATAAGAAGCCAATTCTACTCTCTCCTCTTAAGTAACATGCATAATTTGGGTGATCTTTTTCACCTCATCAAAATAAAAGTGTGGGTCCTTACCTACCTTTGTCCCAAAGAATTCTGGCGAATTCATCCCCATTAAGTCACAGAGTCTGGATGTAACTAAACCACCCTCTAGATGACGTGGAATTGCAACTTGACAATTGGCCTAAATGTTAGCAATTACAGCTTAGGCCAATGCGTGAAACGTAGCCCCAAATTTAGCATGAGACACATTCTTATCATTTCTGTGGCCATTATCTCAAAGATGAGGCATATTCTGTCATGAAAGAACATAAGTTAAAATTAGTGAGAGATCGCTATAATCTCGATGGATTATGAAACAAAAGAGATGATTTCCTAAAATGTCCCGTAGCTTCTTGCTCATCAATATGGAGTACTTCACACCCATGATCAAGACTCTACGTACCATAACTCTTCTAACTTCCTAGGACCCTCTAAACCTTAGGCTCTAATACCAAGTTTGTAATGCCTTGAAAATGAGTACCGAGATATCACACGGTGCTCAAGACTATGAGTAGTCTCAAGATAACCCTGTTAGCCTTCTACTTGATCTGGAACTCATACTAAGGTAAACAAATCAAGAAAAAAAACTAAATTATATTAAAATTGGATTGAAATTAACTGAACATACTGTCTGAATAACTAATACTGATGGTCTAAATAATAGCTAACAATCCAACAAGCCTCTACTACTAAGAACTAAAGAGCTGTTGGGAAAAGCCTCCAACTGACTCGAATTGCACTGAAGATAACAAATCAAATACTAAAAAAGCAGGAAATCAAGATAAATGGTCCCTCGAACCATGAGGACTCACCAATAGTCGAGATGTAGATAGAGATGCTCGAAATCACTCATGTTGTGAGATTGAGAACTTGAACCTATATTATTAAATAATATAACACAGACATATATGTGGATCAGTACTTTGAGGATGTACTAATCATGTGGGGGTGCATGCATAAGTAAAATAATATCTCAGTGTTATAAAAAATTCATAAAAAATACATGTTGTATGTAATGACTCACATGGCTTAAATAATTGAAACTTGAAAATCACAAATCATGATCAACAAAGCATATTGTGTAAATATGGTGAGCCATTATATTTAAATTCTAAAAGATAAACTGTTATCTATTATTCTTTTTTTATTAAAATCTTTACTATTAGGGAATTCTTTTAAAAGATGTTCTATAAGGTTTTTAAGCTGTAGGGAGGTTCCTCTAACCGACATACACTATGTAAGCTATCATAGTGTCCAACGTCTAGTTCTCCTAAGGAGAAAAACCTCATGTTGGGGAGAGGTGTCATACTCTCTCCAAGGAGTATAACCTAAGCTAAGTGATCATATCTGTAACTATCATCCATATAGAAATGGAAATACTAAATTTGTACCTATGTTGTTTCATAGTTATAGGAATGTAGGATGTGCTAAACCCACACTTCCCGCTCGGTGCTAAATACTACTCCCTTTAATCTGTATCCTCATACTGTAGAAAATCTACTTTATAACTAGTATAAGGGTTCACAATTAAACCAATTGTATATATGTTTGATTAAAACTGTACCTAAAACTATAAAGTGGATTCCATATTTAAGCTAAGACCAATAGGCCAAATCATGATCAAAATCTAAGAATGAACTAATCATAGAATACTTAAAGCGTAGTCATTCTAGAAATATCAATGTTCAAACTAGGTATTAGTAACCCATGCATTAAATTCATGTCAAAGCCACATAAAGTTCATGCTAGATAACGAAAGCATACATAATTCTATTCTAAATTGGATAAATAATGCCATACGCATAAAAATATGAAAATAGATATGCATTAACATCAAATTATCTTTAAACACCACAATATTCAAATAAAAATATTTGGGTATGAACCCTAATTTGAAATTCATGTATACTCATGTAGATTCATGTAAAATCATAATTAAAATTTTTTTGGGTAGAAGGGTGAAAGGATTACCCTTGTTCATAAACCTCACATACCTTAAGTAATGAACTAGATGAAGGAACATTATTTTGGATTCCTATTTGTGCTCTTGAAGATTGATTCTTGGAATTCTTGAATTTGGAACCACGAATTTTGGGTTACTTTGGAAAAAAAATTATGGAATTTGGATTTCTTGAGGATTAGGTTTAGAAAATCTTGGGTTTCTTGGTGAGTAATTTTATTAAAATTATGCATAAAGTTCATAGAATAAGTTTAATTCCTTGTTTTTCATGATTTTGGGGCTTGGGAAATGACTAGGTTGCCCTTTGTAAAAATTAACTCGGAACTGGAATCCCAATTTTGGCAGGTGGCGCGACTCGGTGGTAATCACGATGTTATTATATATAAGGGATGATTGCAATTTAGGCTATTGGCTTGATGCGGTAAAATCACGTTGGGCTCACTGGATATGGGACAAGTCCCACTTCTTACATCACCGCGATACAGTGCCTGTCTTATTGATATTTCTGGCGTGATACTGGCATATCACGGTGAGCTACTATTATAAGGATGAACAAAAATCTGGGCTTCACCGTGATGCAAGCTAATCATGGAGCCTCATTGGAAATCATACAATTGTGATTCTGCACCTCACCACGACCGATACTATCGCGTTGCTCTTTTGTTTGTCACTAAAAATGCCATAAATTCTCAACTGAGTTTTGAATTAATATAAAATTTGTATTTATCAAAGATGAATCAATTATCAATAATTTAGTGGGTATAGAAATTGAGAACTCTACACGTATGAAGAGTTATACACTTTTGAAGTTAACCCTTAACACATTACGAGCTAAACGGGACTAAGGAAAGTTTGGGGTATTACATTTACTTAGTTTCATTACTTTCCAAATGGTTTTAGATATATTAGAGTATTATCAGTTTAGATTGTTTTCATAATGATACCGAAGGGTATCTAAAAGAGCACGAAAACAGTCCGCAAACACACAAACAGTCCACACGCACAAGACACTTAACGGAAACAACAAACTCAAACTTAAACGATAAAGAAGATATGTTACTTGACACAATAAGAACTCATAATGCAGAAACTAAAGAGTGTATTAATACTATAAAACCTCCACAAAATAATTTAACAAGCACCACATTCTTACGGAACACAATAGGAACTCGGTTCACTCAAGCACTCTCGTTTCTGGCAGATAAAAACAACACAAGAAGAAACCATTTCTTATGATATCAAAGTGGTAATATACTCTCCTCTTGAGAGGAAAGTGATGATATTACAAGTGATTTGAAGAATGAGCTAACTAAGAAAATAAGAGTAAGGGGTTCCTACTTATAGTCTATTACAAAAGAGATGGGAAATGACACCTTTACCCTTAATGAAGGGGTGGGTTTGGAGTGTATAAATGGGGCTTCCTTGTAGTGTTTTTAAGATACTCAAGGTATGTCTTCACACTTTAATACATACACACTCTTGGACGAACTTAGGACATGCTCAAAGACATCTATCTCCATGAATGGTCCTTGAAGACGTTGTAGTTCCCGAGCTTGGCTCCTAGGGAATGGTCTTGAGATCTGATACCCATTTTCCACTCCTTTCCAAAGGCCTTCACAGTCTTCCCTCTTATTGGATATGGTTTGAGTATGGCTTCTTGTGCTTGTAACCTCTTTGCACTCGTATCACTTATAATCCTTGTGCTCTTTAGGCTTGTATCATCCTCTCCATATTGAAAGGAATTTGTCCTCAAATTTACACCTTGCAAAACCAAATAGAGGGAAAACAAGCACACAATCCTTATGGTATGAGGGTTAGTATTAGTGTCACAAATTATATAATCACACCAAGGGGGTACACCTTTGGAATACATCCAACAATCCTTTGTTATGATCATGAAACACTTACTACAAGCATCTCAAAGGACTTGGCTAAGATAGACATCAAGGGAAGAGGAATGCAACCCGAGACTATCACATATATCAATAAGCCAAGGTTGTTAACATTTGAAATACAACCACGGGTCCTTTGTGTGTGACATAAAAAACTTAGAATGAATGGCACAAAGTATGTGGTTTTGGAAAATACCAAGAGATAAGGAAACTACAATGGTCTTGATGGCCTTACTATACCCAAAAGGTAAGACTACCTTTGCCTTAGGAACTATACGAGACATTTGTTTCATTACCTCTACAAAGGACCTCATCAAATATGGTTCCATTATTGATCCTAAGGTCCACCTTGCACACATATATTTATCATTCCAAAAAATAAACCAGCCACCAAATTTATTACCACTACACAGTACAAATTCGAAATTAACATGGTTATCATCATAGGTAAAGAAGTAGTATAGAAAGGAATCAAGTGTGAATACATCTTTCCGAGGGGGTACACTTTTAAAATAAAACCAGAAATCCTTTTTTCCCATGAAACACGTAGTTTGAACATTAAAAAGGATAGGGATAAGATAATCCTCAAGGAAAGATAAGCATAAGTCGAGGCAACCCTTTTTCCAACTCGCTAGTGTTTCGGAATCAAAGGGATGGTGTAACCGAGGGTATAAGCCGAGATTAGCCAATACTTTTACTAGGAAATAATACAAGACTAAAGAGTTGTGACCTAAATATCTCCTATTAAGACAAAGCACACCTTTATTCACAATTTTTCCAAGCATATGATTACCTTGAGCAAAATTAGTAGCACGGTTTGCATCACACAAGATCAAAAGGATATGTCTAATATCATGGTCAATATTACAAGAATGAACAATAATTTGAGGCTTTTGAATCACATAACTCACATGATCACGTAGTGAACTATCCTTAAGAGCAAATTGATCAACATATATAATAAGAGAACTACCAAGGAAAGATTCATGCTTTTCTACACTACGTAAAACTGAAGCTAATTCACATTGGCTACTACTGGACTTATCACAATATTTCAAGCCTAAGGAAGTGTAGAGTGTAGAAATGATACCTCGGTGTATGCCACAAAAACCCACTTGTTTGGAGCTCTCCACCAAGGGTGTCACTAGCTCATTTCCCATGTTCTTGTCTGGAACCCCTTTTTGATCCTTCTTTGATAGAATATGAACTTATACCTGTAAATAAGAAGGATAAATGCTAGGAAAAGTGCTAGCATTTGGGTTAGTAAGTATCAAAGATACTTTGTGGGAAAATCCCACAAGCACATTTTTCTTTCCCTTTCCTACTTCACTACCTGCAGTTTCCCTTCCGCTTTCCTTTTTTTCATCACATTCCTCTTGTATTTCACCACTAAGTTTCTCTCCATCTATAGTCGTAGACTCATTCTCCTTGGATCTTAGTTCTCCCTCTTTTTCTACTTGTATGGGGTATTTCTGGTTTAGTGTATCTTGGGAAGGAGACATTGGATTTAGTGGAGTGTAGGGTCTTCGAATGAGAGGATTTTGGAGTGGAGGGTTCAGGTTTAAGGATAGAATTTAGGTTCCAAGTCCTCCTTGTAGAACTTGGTAGAGTGAGGAACGGCTAGGTCCATCTTGTTCTTGGCTTTGGGAGTAAAGATTGACTTGGTTTGTACAGCTTGGTGGCTACAATCTTTGGTGCAAGGTCTTGGGGATAATAGTAGGTGAGGTGTTTTGAGGGGTATGAGGTCGAGAACTCCTATGGCTTTCCAGCCTCTCCAACTTCTCACTTGTTGAGGCCATATTCAAACCCAATTTCTCAACATTTTCCTTCATCCTAGCCACGTCTCGAGACAAAGTTTCAAGACTAGCTAAGAGGACATTCATAACATTATTTTCCACGGTTGGAGCATTGGAATTTTTTGGTTCCATTTGCAATTGTACCTACGAAAAAAGCAAACATTAGTTAAAAATACGCTCACACATTTTTCACACTCGGCTTTCTCACATGGTTCTTCAAGTGTTGTAAGCCGGCTATCAATCCTTGAGTGCTTAGGAATGAGTCTACTCTTGAGTTAGAATGGATTTAGGTTTTGAAGGCTCAAGAAAGTTTTGTACGTACTTGAACCAAGAACAACTACGAATTGTAAAAGAGAAAAGAACCACAAAGAACAATGACACAAAGACGTGCACAAAAACTGGTTCACAACTTAGTAGGTTGTTCCTTAGTTGCCAACTAGTGTAGGAGTCAATAGAAAGAAAACTAGTAGAGACAAGGAAAGAAACTTGGAAGGTCCTATGACTTTAGTTTGTTGTTGATGTGGCCCACAATTTTTTATTTTGGCCGTTTGGTGTTTTTGTTTTTGTTTAAGTTTGATGTTGTCCCACTTGAATGAGTCAATATTGATTGTTTGGTGAGGCTTTTTAGGTTTTTGGAGTGAAAAGGAAAGACTTGGAATTCTTTTTCCAAATGTCAATGTGTCAATAAACTTTTCACCAACTTGCACCAAAATGGCAAAACACCTTTTTGGCTTTGGTTTGTTCCTTTCCCCTTTTGGTTCTTTTTGAAAAAGGTTTGACACCCTTTTGGTAAGTAAGATTTTTGGGAGGCCCTTTGTATATTTGCCTCTTTTGTGTTGTCTTGAAACTAATCCCAAGAAAAACACAAGACCTTTCCTCTCTCTTCCATTTTTTCAAATCAAACAAGCCTTCTTCCCAACATTCATCTCAAGAACAATATGAACAACAACAACACTTATGAACAACAACAACATTCCAAACCGTCCAACCCTTCAACAATACTAAACAAAGCTCAAATATTGGACCTTAGACTCAAGTGTTCTAGGTAAACAATAATCTAACACACGAAACTACTAATACAAGAAAAATAACACCTAAATCTAGACACAAATTCGTCCAAACAATAACAACACTTCGGCCAAGACACAAAACCCGTAGAATAACTTCTTTTTTTGAGATTTTTGACCTTGGACACCTCTTATAATGTTAGGAAATAAAGATATAACACTAGAACACACAAAACATACAAAAATCACAAGAAGACTAGGCTTCAAAGTTTGTCCTAAACACAAAAACGTGGACAGATTACTATTTTTACAGTTTTTCAACACTTTTTTTGATTTTTGAGAGAACAATCCCAAGATTGATCTCATGGGAACGAAATCAATGATGTATCTGATACCAAATTATACCAAATGGTATCTAAAAGAGAATGAAAACAGTCCGCAAACACATAAACAGTCCACACACACAAGACACTAAACGGAAACAACAAACTCAAACTTAAACGATAAAGAAGATATGTAACTTGACACAATGAGAAATCATAATTCAGCAACTAAAGAGTTTATTAATACTATAAAACCTCTACAAAACAAGTTAATAAGTACCATGTTCTTATGGAACACAAGAGGAACTTGGTTCACTCAAGCACTCTCGTTTCTAACTGATACACACAACACAAGAAGAAACCATTTCTTGTGATGTCAAAGTTGTGGCCTACTCTCTTCTTGAGAGGAAAGTGATGTTCAATATTACAAGTGATTTTAAGAATGATCTAACTAAGCAAATAAGACTAAGGTGTTCCTACTTATAGTCTATTACAAAAGAGATGCAAAATAATGCCTTTACCCTTAATGAAGGGGGTGGGTTTGGAGTGTATAAATATGGATGCCTTGTAGTGTTTTTAAGATACTAAAGGTGTGTATTCACACTTTAATACATACACTCCCTTGGACGAACTTAAGACATGCTCAAACACATCCATCTTCATGAATGTGCCTTAAAGATATTGTAGTTCCCGAGCTTGGCTCCTAGGGAATGGTCTTCAGCTCTTGATACCCGTTTTCCACTCTATTGAAAAGACCTTCACACTCTTCCCTCTTGTTGTATATGGTTCGAGTATGGATTCTTATTCTTGTACCCTTTTTCCACTCGTATCACTTGTAATCCTTGTGATCTTTACGCTTGTATCACATAATAACTTAAACTTAGATCAGTTTAGTTATTCGAGTCAGTTCAGTTGAGAGTAGGATTTAGCATCGAGAAATCCTAGGGATGAGGGCTAACATACCGGTTGAGGGTGTGACCTTTAGTAGCATTCCGTGTATTCCAAAACTACGTAGCAAGCATAGGTTGAGATGTTAACCTTCCAGTTGAGGGTTGACATATATCTCACTAGAGCATCTTCCATTATAGGAAGACTCTTTATTCCTTTTGGAATTCACTTCAGTGGATCCACAAAGCTAGTGTTAGTACCCGAGGCACAATATTGATACCCTTCAAATGGGGTCATAGGTTGGACCCCAATTAGCTCATATAAGGACATGTCAGATAAATAATAGCTCCTATAGTCTAAGTTTAGTATTCACTATAGAGTTCAATTTCATATTTGTTTGACTATATCATCAAGTTATCAGTTATTTAGTATGTATTTAAGTACTTCAGTTTAAAAGATTTTTCAGTATCATGTTATATGCTTGGTCATGCATCCTCAGATTTTATAGATTTTATGCATACCAAGTATCAGTTATCTCATGCTATTCATTCAGTCAGTTATTATTTATGTACATAAGCCCATGCATATTTGCCTAACCCCATATAGCATACTACTATATTCAAAGTACTAACCGTATACTCATTTTTTGCTCAATGATGTCTCATCTAATAGGTTTGGAAGCTCAGGTTCCCGACTCCACCTAGACATCCCAGTGCACTAGCAGTAGCAGTAGCAGTAGTGATTAGTCCTCATATTCCAAGGACCATTTATGTTTATTTTAGTATATCAGTTTAGTAGTTAGTCAGAGATAGTTGGGGACTTGCCCCATCAACTCCATAGTCAATTAGTTTAGAGGCTTTTAGATACTTTCAGATAGTTAGCCAGTTATCAGTTGTTAATGATAGTCTTTACAGTATTATTTCCAGATAGTTCTTTTCAAGGCATATTAAGTCAGAGATATTTTTAAATTTTTTAAAACTTATGGACTATCAAGTTTTGTATTTACCCATGTGTATACATTATTATGAGTTTGTTCTGTGCTCACAGTAGGTACAAGCTCATGGGTTAGCTTGTGGTCACTAGTGACTGTAAGCAACATGTGGCGCCCAAGGTGTACTGCTGAGGCATTACAATCTTGTCATCAAAGCCTAATATATCAAAGTGTCCTAGGGAGTATAATATACATATTGACTAGAGCCTTGAGCGTAGGTGTGAATGAGCCACACTTATGGAAAATATGCTAGAAGACATTTTAGAAAAAGTTTCCCTTCTTTCAGTATTCATGTCATGTGAATGAGAATGAGCTCAATTTAAACTCTCTTTCTAATTCAATCTTCTTTCCATTTACAAGGCATGAATCATAGAAATACTAATGGAAGAATAAATGGAAATCATCCTGTACCTCCACCTATTTAGGAAGAACCCTTAAATGAGCATGTCTTTCATGCTGAATAAAGAGATGCATTCACTACTTTATCTTACTCAGTAGTAGCTTATAATAATCACTAGGTTGCTTTCACAACCATTATAGTGGCTAATATATCTACAGCTAGGATTTGGGACTTATTTCGAATGAACCCTCCTCTATTTTAAAGCTCTAAGTCTGATGAGGTTCCATTGGATTTCTTCGACTTGATTCAGAAGGTAACTGACATTATGATTAGGAATTCTAGTCAGAGTGTAGAGTTTGGTGCTTACCAATTGTAGGATGTTGGTCACACTTGGTATAGGAAGTGGAAGAGAGATAGAGAGGCGAATGCAGGATGTGTTTAACAGGAGGAGTTTTCTATAACCTTTTTAGATAGTTTCTTTTCTTTGGAGTTAAGAAAAGCTAAGTCTTAGGATTTTATTAATTTGAGCCAGGGAAACGTGAGTATGAAAGAGTATTCTTTTAAGTTTACCGGACTAGCCAGGTATGCTCCTAATGTGGTATCTATTAATAGGTCTAGGAGGAGTAAGTTTCTCTCTGGTGTAGTTGATATCATTTTTAAAGAGTGTAGGACAATGATGTTGATTAAAAGGATAGACTTGTCTAGGTTGATGGTCCATGCTCAATAGATTGAGGACCAAAAGCTTATGGAATGAGAGAGGGAGAACAAGAGTTTCAAAATAGGTAGCTTTAGTTTAGCTCAATTGAGGTCAGAGGGTTGTAACTATTCTTAATCCCGTTAGAAATCTCCAGCCCCATTTCCGTCTTTAGCTAGCATTCCAGTGTCAAAGTTTAGAAATCATAATTGGGATAAGGCGCCAGGCTCTAAGTCCTAGGACAGTGTAAATAGTGGTCCTACAAATTCTCTTTGCCAAAATTAAGGTAGAAACCATCAGGGTGTGTGTAGAGCTATAAGTGATGTATGCTTTGGATATGGAAAGCCAGGCCACAGAGTCAGGGATTGCCAAAATAGTGGTCAGCAGGGTCAGTCCAGTCGTCCCCCTGTTCCATCTGGTAGCCCAACTTAGTAAGATGCCGCTTCCAGCGCAACCAGTTGTCAACACCCAAACAGATTGTTTGCACTTCAGACCCAATAGGATCAGGAAAATTCTCCTGATGTAGTTACTAGTACATTACATGTTTATTCTTTATTAGATCTCAGATTTTCTCTTTCTTTTGTAACCTCCAATATAGCTATGAATTTTGGTGTTAGTTTGAGACCTTAGTTTAACCCTTCTTAGTGTCTACTACAGTAGCTGTCTCTATTATAAACAGGCAGGTATACAGGAACTGTGTGGTCATGGTATCTCAGAAAGTAACTTCAGTTGATCTCGTGGCATTAGGGATGACTGATTTTGATGTCATTCTTGGCATGTATTGTGTTAACTCATGCTATGCTTCAGTTGATTGTAGAAATAGAGTTGTCCATTTTTAGTTTTCGAATGAATTAGTTCTTAAATTGAGGGGTAGTACTTCAGCACTTAGGGTTCATCTTATTTTGTATCTTAGAGCAAGAAAATTAATATCCAAGCGGTGTGTTTACCATCTTGTTTAAGTTAAAGACTCTAGTTTTGGGACTCCAAGTCTCGATTAATTTCAATAGTAAATAAATTTCCAGAGGTGTTCCCTGAAGATCTTTTTGGACTTCCTCTCGAAATGGAAATTGACTTTGAAATAGACCTTCTTCTAAATACCCAACCTATCTCTATTTTTCCATACAAAATGGCTCCAGCTAAACTCAAGAAGTTAAAAGAATAGTTGAAAACCTTTTAGAGAAGGGATTAATCATTCCCAGTGTTTCCCCATGGGCCGCTCCAGTCCTTTTCATACGTAAAAAAAGATGATTCTCTCAGATTATGCATCAATTATTGTCAGTTGAACAAAGTCACAATAAAGAATAAGTATCCACTACCCAGGATTGATGACTTGTTCCATCAACTTCAGAGTGCCAATTATTTCTCAAAGATAGACCTCAGATCAGACAATTATCATCTTAGAGTTAGAGAATGTGAAATTCTGAAAATATCTTTCAGAACTCGATATGGTCACTTTGAATTTCTATTCATGTCTATTGGTATAACCAAGTACCCTAGAAACTTTCATGGTCTTGATAAATAGAGTGTTGAAGCATTTCTTTGTCATGTTTGTCATAGTCTTCATAGATGACATCCTTGTCTATTCCCATAATGAAAATAATCTTATCGACCACCTCAAAATAGTATTGCAGACTCTTAGAACCCATCAGCTATTCGCTAAATTTAGTAAGTGAAATTTTTTTCTAAGATCAGTAGATTTTCTTGGCTATATTATTTTCGATGATGACGGTGAGAAACTAGCCCAAACTCATTTTTCCGTTAGATATCAGGAGTTTTTTAGGTTTTTCTGGCTATTATCGATTGTTTGTTTATGGGTTTTTGTCTATTTCATCCCCCCATTCCTAGGTTGACTTAGAAGAAATTCAAGTTTTACTGGTCAGATTCTTGCAAGAAGTGTTTTTAGGAGTTGAAGACTCAACTCACCTCAATCCCAGTTTTGACCTTGTCAGATAGTTCGGATGGGTTTGTTGTTTACTTTGATGCTTCCAGAGTTGGTTTGGGTTGTGTTCTGATGTAGAGTGGTAAGGTCATAGCCTATTCCTATAGAAAGCTTAAGTCCTATGAAAATAGTTATCCTACCAATGATCTTGAGTTAGCACTTGTTGTGTTTTCATTAACAATTTGGAGGCATTATCTGTATGGGGTGATGTTAATGTGTTCACAGACCATAAAAGTTTGAAGTATGTATTTTCTCAAAGAACGTTAAATCTTCATTAGAGAAGGTGGTTAGAATTGATAAAAAACTATGATATAAGCATGTTGTATCATTCGGTCAAGGTCAATTTAGTAGAAGATGCCCTTAGTAGATGGTCTATGGGTAGTGTTGCTCGTGTTATGTATGATAACAAGAAGTTGCTTCAGGAGGTTCATTATTTGGTTATATTAGGCATTCATTTGGTTTACTCAGCTGAGGGTAGTGTATAGGTTCAGAATAGGTCAGAATCTTCTTTGGTTGCCAAAGTAAAAAAAAAGCAAGATAGAGACCCCAGTCTAGTTTAGTTGAAAGAGTCACTAAAAGATCAGAAATTAGAGGTTTTCTACCACGGGGGAGATGGTGTGTTGCGTTTCTAGGATAAACTATGTGTGACGTGTGTAGATGGTTTTCATCAGTGAATTCTAGCAGAAGTACAGGTGCACGTTACCCTATTCACCTAGGACCCACTAAGATGTACCCTGATTTGCGAGAAATCTATTGGTAGAGTGGCATGTAAAAGGATATTGCAAAGTTTGTAGCAAAGTGTGCTAATTTTCAGTAGGTTAAGGTCGAGCACCAAAGATCTAGTGTCCCTATAAAGGAGTTCATCATCCCCACTTGGTAATGGGAAGAGGTAAACATGGTGATAACACTCAACTTACACGTCAATTTAGTGCAAGACGGTCATTATCAATATATTTACCCAACTTTGGAGTCAGGGTCGAATCCATGAGGAACAATGTGAGTGGCGATTAAACTAATTTTAAACTATAGCTACAAGTTGAATTTAAACAAATGTTCCAAAAACATAAAATGGGGGGTTTTATCAATCAAACAATAATTAAAGTTTCGACTTGCTTCAGAATTCAAAGCTAAAATTTTAATTTTTAAAATCAATGATAAAGAGAAACTAGGGTTGTGATCACTATGATTATTAATCCCCATGAAATAATAACTGTAGTATTAGATTCTCATGACTTGTGGGAAACAACAAATTATCAGTTTCGACAGTCCATCTAAGTGTTTCTCAACCTGCCTAGATGTTGAACTCCCTAATTCTCTTGAACTTAGGAAATCATTCTATTCATACTGATTTTATCTCAAATGGATTAATCTTGTTACAACATTAATCATTAGATGAGAGCTTAACCTTCCCAAATCCTTGATGATAATTCGCTACCTTTAGTTTATTTCTCAGTTTGAGCAAATCAACATAAGGTGGGATTTATTGTTTGCAACCAATAAGTAACAATCATAACAAAGGAATTATCAATATGTCCCCACAATCACTCAAACCCTAACCAACTATTAAGTCCATAGGGGAACAATCATAGATCCCACAACCCTAGTTGTGGGTTGTAGTTCCACATGAGAAAGAAAGAGATATCAACAATTATAGTCATCATTCAAAGGAATTAAACTTATAAAAGATGAAGTCTGAAGTTGATTCTCTTGTAAGTCCAAGAGAAAATTCCCACAACCAAAATCAAAGAGTTGAAAATTGAATTCTAAGTTAAGAGATCCCAAAGAGAGGTGAACTCCTTTGGAATAAGTTCCAGCCGTTTCTAGATGATCAAGATGTTTCGCCCTTTTTTTTATACAAAACCCTAACATTAGATTTAAATACTTCAGCCTAATTATGGAAACAAAATCATAGATCACAGTATTTTCTCGAACATACGACGACGTGTATGAAGGCTTATCAGGAGTCTGACAACTTATAAGGAATATCGTCAGCTTCTCTTCAGTTTTGAACAAGTTCTATCTTCAGCTGATGATGAAGCCTGATGGCTTATTTGACATGTGACGACTTATCAGAATTGTCGTCGCTTCTTCATTTCAAATCCCATTACTTACCTAGGACAAATGACGAGCCTGGCTACTTATCACACTTTTGAGGGCCTATCACAGATATTGTCACGAATTCTAGATGAAGCTCATTCTCTGTCTAAGGCTGATGGCAACTCTGATAGCTTATCACAAGGCTGATGGCTTATCAGATAAGTCGTCAGCCATACTTTCATCTCTACTTACTCAGAAATCAACTATTTTACCTCTGTTGTTGTTGGTTCTCTTACATCGTAACTGTTACTACATTATCAAAGAGAAAGCAATCAAAAACGACAAAAGTAACTTAAGACTTTACAATTATTTCTAGTTAAAAGACTCAAATGTGTTAGCATCTTCTCACACATCAACACCCTCAACTGAAAATAAGTGCTTGTCCTCAAGAAACTAAAACATAACTAAGAGGATACAAAGCACATTCGAAAGTCAATTATCCGTTTTAACTAAAAACATCTTCACCATCTGCAAGATCAATTAAATTTTTTTTAAAATAACTATGCATATTATTGAAGGACAACAATGCAACACACAGGAATCAAGATATTATTACATCAATTCAGAAATAACTACCATGCATGTACCAAGATTACACTATCCAAACAAGTTAGCAACTAGCAACATAACCAGTGTGCCCTTACAACAAATAGGTCCCACTTCACTTATATCAGACATCACATATGTAACTAAGGGGTAATAAAAAGACGCTCACTATCAGAATGAATTTTCAATCAATGTATGCCAAAAACCATAGGCTTGCCCTTATTTTCATTACCAAGATTTTCAGACAGGTCAGTTAGGATCACTATAGGTCTTCTATTTGGCTTGTAATGTAGGCTAGGGGCTAGTATGATACTCGATGATATTTAAAGTGACTAAGCCTCCTTGACATTACACTAGCTTCTGGGGTCTCACTTATTAATATTTTTCTATTGTTCTTTTTTCTTGCTCACACATATTTAGGATGGGTGTGGTCTTTTCTACAATCACTTTTTTTTCACAACTTTTCTTTTATTATTCTTTTCCACTGCACCTAGCTTTTTATTATTTTCTTTTATTTTACCTTTATTCATACTCATTTTACATCATTCACCCCTATGATAGACACCCTCAACTTAGGCCATTTGCCTAAGTCAAGGTTCACAGTGTTCAAGGAGGACCAGGCCAAAATAGGTTCATTATGATATAAATAAGACAGTGATAGGTATCATAAACAAAAATAGGCTATTTAGGCTTAAAATAGGGATCAAGGGATATTATGCATACAGGGAATTTAGGCTAAAAGTGGGCTAATATCAAAATGGCCTATGATCCTTTCCTAACCTCTATACTTCAACCAAGGTAAGACTAACCAGACAAGTTCTGGATTCAACATACAAAGGGAACTAAGTAAGATCTCACACGCACATGACATACAAGTATATCACAAGTTACTACTTATCCGGTTCATGTAATTTTTTAGCAATGATTATCAAGTCACTAATACCAATGCCATAAAAAGATTCACAGTAGTCGCATATAGATGTACATCACACAATTTTAAATGAGACAATTGGAGAGGTATTTATCAT
The DNA here is from genome assembly GCA_030864215.1 of Capsicum pubescens. Lineage (NCBI taxonomy): Eukaryota > Viridiplantae > Streptophyta > Magnoliopsida > Solanales > Solanaceae > Capsicum > Capsicum pubescens. Next base: position 243,345,198 of record CM061542.1, read on the forward strand.
TCCCAAAAAAATCAACAAAAGTATGTCAACTATCATAGATACTTATTTTCCTCCCAGTTAACCACAACACATCACAAAATAAAACACAATATGTCTAAACATGCTGTATCTACTAGGAACCAGACTCTAGGGAAAAGAGGCACGTCAACAAAAACCCCAAGAGGACATCAAAACCCACAAGTAACCCCACCCTCAACTTAAAATCATGCAATGTCCCCAATTTGTCAAACCAAAACAAGAGAGTTAGAAATATACCTGTGGAACCATGGGTGCGAAGATCTGATGTCAATCACATAATACGAATACAAAAAACAAAATACCTTGGGTTGCCTCCTAGGAAGACCCTGGTTTAATGTTGCGGCACGACTAGGTTATCTTGACTACTCAGAATTCATCAAGATACATTAAAAGTGCTTCATCCTTTATCCCTCTACTTAGACGATTTGAATCATCGGCCCATCTTTCTATATTTACATCTTTCAAGTGCGTTGGGAAAATGTGAGGGCATGATAAGGAAAGTTCTATCACGCCACTTCGAAGACTTGAACTGCTTGCCTAATTTTGCCTCAAACTTTTGTATGGGTCATTTGGAAACGGTGAGAATCTTAAAAAACCACTAAATAAGCTTCTTGGCCTTCAAGATTAGGGTTGTATTACACCCTTTCGGCATGACAAACTCAAAAATGTAGGAATTTTCCTCCTCATTTCCAAAATTCATCATTTGCTTGGGTGATTCGACTTTCATCACATCCACCAAGCATAATGTTGAAAAGTGATTTGAGTAAGGTCTTCTCCCTAATTTTGGAGTTGCATCCTTCTCGACCTCTTCACCCTGAATTGGTCTAGAGTCTTTATAAGAGATTGGCTTGGTTTCTTATTTTGCCTCTAACCTCATTTTCTCAATCTTGACATCATCTCTCATGGTTGGTAAGGTTGGTAGGGAAATCACTGAGGTTTTCTCAACATCAAACTCAACATCAATATAGGGTTCTTTCTCCTAATCTTCACATTCTTCCATTATTTAAAATGATTCCACTAACAAGATATTTTCTAAAAATAATATAGAAGAATGCTTTGAATGATTTACCTCTATATCCATCTCCTCATGAATAATTGGCTTCATGTCATGAAGCATATCAAATACGATATCATACGTTTCTTTCTGGAGATCCAATATTTGTTGAAATATAGCTTCAATGCCACTCTTCCCAGTGCTTTGTTCTTCATTTTCTTGACCATAAGAACTTTCAAACTCATAAGAAGAATACAATTTGGGTTAGCGCAATAGGGGGAGGGGGAATTAGGGAAATCACTCCAATGTCCGTCTTAAGCACCACATAAAGAATAATCATACTCCTGGTAAGATGGAGGTGGTGCACACATCTCTCTCAAGGGAGAATATCTACAATCTTTACAAAAGTGAGGTCCATCACAATATGGACATGGATCATCAAGATAAGATTTCCAACCACGAAGCTCATGTTCATTCCGCGGTGCCATAGCAATAAGTAAACTAAAATAAAAATCTACCTAACACAAGAAATAAAAGAAAACTAAAAACAAATATTTACAAGTCTGAATTCAAGCAAGTAGGCTAAAATTTCAAACCAACTCAATACGCCAAATTGTTCCCCGGCAATGGCTCCATTTTTAGTAACGCTCAACTTACACGTCAATTTAGTGCAAGACGGTCGTCGTTAATATATTTACCCAACTTTAGAGTTGGGGTCGAATCCATGCTGAACAATGTGAGTGGCGATTAAACTAATTTGAAACTATATCTATAAGTTGAATTTAAACAAATGTTTTGATAAGAAAAAATGTGGGGTTTTATTAATCAAACAATAATTAAAGTTTTGACTTGCTTCAGAACTCAAAGCTAAAATTTCAATATTTCAAATCAATTATAAAGAGAAACTAGGGTTGTGATCACTATGATTATTAATCCCCATTAAATAATAACTGTAGTATTCATGACTTGTGGGAAACACCAAATTATCAGTTTCGACAGTTCATCCAAGTGTTTCTTAACCTTCCTAGATGTTGAACTCCCTAATTCTCTTGAACTTAGGAAATCATTCTATTAATACTAATTTTATCTCGAGTTGATTAATCTTGTTACAACATTAATCATTAGATGGGAGATTAACCTTCCCAAATCCTTATTGATAATTCGCTACCTTTAGTTTATTTCTCAGTTGGAGCAAATCAACATAAGGCGGGATTTATTGTTTGTAACCAATAAATAAAAATCATAACAAAGGAATTATCAAGATGTCCCCACAATCACTCAAACCCTAACCAACTATTAAATCCATGGGGGAATAATCATAGATCCCACAACCCTAGTTCTGGGTTTAAGTTCCACATGAGAAAGAAAGAGATATCAACAATTATAATCATCATTCAAAGTAATTAAAATTAAAAAAAATGAAGTCTGAAGTTGATTCTCTTCTAAGTTCAACAGAAAATTCCTAAAACCAAAATCAAAGAGTTCAAAATTGAATTCAAAGTTAAGATCCACCAAAGAGAGGTGAAATCCTTTGGAATAAGTTCCACACATTTCTAGATGATCAAGATGTTCCGCCCCTTCCTTTTTTATAGAAAACCCTAGCACATGCTTTAAATACTTCAGCCTAATTATGGAAACAAAATCACTGATCACAGTATTTTCTCAGATAGACTACAACATGTGTGACGACTTATCAGGTGTCTGAAAACTTATCAGAAATGTCATTAGCTCCTCTTCACTTTTATACAACTTCTGTCTTTAGCTGACGATGAAGCCTAACGGCTTATCAGATATGTGACCACTTATCAGAATTTTTGTTGCTTCTTTAAATAAAATCCCATTTCCTGCCTAAGACTAACGACGAGCCTGATGGCTTATCACACTTTTGATGGCCCATCACAGATATCACCATGAATTCTAGCTGAAGCTCATTCTTTCTCTAAGGCTGGCGACAACTCTGATAGCTTATCACAAGGTTGATGGCTTATCAGATAAGTCGTCAGCCATACTTCTATCTCTACTTACTCAGAAATCAACTCTTTTACCTTCGTTGTTGCTGGTTCTCTTGCATCTTGACTGTTACTGCAATATCAAAGAGAAAGTAATCAAAATGAGAAAAGTTGCTTAAGACTTTACAATTATTTCTAGTTAAAAGCCTCAAATTTGTTAGCATCTGCTCACACATCACATGGACTTTGTGAAAGGGTTTCCTCATTCACGTTATCAACTTGATTCAATTTGGGTTATCATAGAAAGAATGACCAAATCATCCTATTTTATGCCAGTCTATACTTCTTATTCAGCCGAGGATTATGCCAAGATCTATATTAGAGAGTTTGTTAGATTGCATGGAGTCCCGTTGTCCATTATTTAAGGTATAGGTACTCAGTTTACCTATAACTTTTGGAAAGATCTTTAGAACGGTTTGGGTACTTATGTTTTTCTTAGTACAACCTTTCACCCTCAGATATATGGTAAGATAGAGAGGACCATTCAGACCTTAAAAGACATGTTGAGATCTTGTGTTATCGACTTTAAGGGAAGTTGGGAGAATCACTTGACATTGATTGAGTTTACATACATTAACATTTATCATTCTAGTATTCAGATGGATTAATTTGAGGCTCTTAGTGGGAGAAGATGTAGATCTCCTATTAGTTGGTTTGAGTTAGGTGAGACTGTGTTGGTAGGTGCAGATTTAGTGTTCGATTATTGAAGAAGGTTTATTTGATCAGGGATAGGCTTAAGATAGCCCAAAGCTATCAGAAATCCTATGCAGACACAAGAAAAAGAGATCTTGAGTTTGAGGTTGGATATTTGGTATATTTGAGGATCTCTCCCATGAAAGTAGTGAAAAGATTTGGAAAAAAGAGGAAACTCAGTCCCCAATATATTTTCCCTTACATAATCTTGATCCACTTTGGAAAAGTAGCTTATGAGCTTGAGTTTTCTTCAGATTTTGCATCAGTGCACCCAGTGTTGCATATTTATTTGATAAAAAAGTTTATTGGTGGTCCAGCTGTCATTGTTACTTTAGAAATCTTAGATGTTCAAGATAGTCTTTCTTATGAAGAAGACCCAGTCGGAATCTTAGATTGCCAGATTCATAGATTAAGCAAGAAAGAAGGTCCCTTTGTCAAAGTTCATTGGAGGAATCATTCCGTTGAGGGATCCACTTGGTAAGAAGAAGTAGATATGAGAACTAAGTACCATCACCTTTTCTTCGCAAACTCAAATCTAGTTCAAGGTAATAGTTTTCCCTTATATTATCTCTTTTTCATTTTCCTTCCCAACCATGTAGTCATCTTCATGTTATTGTATGGATTCATGGATTAGTTCAGTCAGTCACCATGTTTCTAACTCAATTATAAAATCATGTTTCAGTTGTGCATATTGAGCATGTAATCTCAGTACCTTAGAAATTCTCATCTTAACCTATCTTATTCATGGATGAATGTTCTCAAGTGGGAGATATTGTAATACCCCATCAGAACCTAACTCGTTTTAGCTAACTCTTTCATGATAAAGAGGTCCAAGACCTAGAAAATTTCATGAAGTGTTAAGACTTAGTCATTTCCAAAGCCTATTAAACTTCGATGATTTTAATTTTGACCTTCTTGGCTTTAGAACATTGATTTTTATGTTTATTCATGCTAGGGGTGGTCGATAACATATCTCGAGTAAGTTTCAGTTTTTTTGAATGAGGTTTGAGGCTTGTTTGGATGTTCAAACAAGAAATTCAGCGTGATATGGCCGTGATGTTGTTCTTATCATATCGGTAGGGTGGAACACTACCCGTCGCCTAAAGCGTCACTTATTGTGTCACTGGCCACGTCTAACTTAATTAATTTAGGGTCCAGGAGGGTATTTAAATCTTTTTCCCTCTCTTTATCTCCTCCATAACATGGGATTATAGTCTCAAAAAAGCATTATTTGCCTCTTATTTCATATTTTCTCTCAATTGAAAACATTCCATCTTAAGAACAAAACCCTAGCCCCTTCAAAATCCAAGTTTAAGATTCAAGAAATCACCAATAACACATGAAAATTCATCAGTTGAGGTATGTAAGATGTTCATCCAAGGGTACTTTTCACCCATGGAGTCCGAGAATCCACTTTAAAGTTTAAAATCATGACCTTTACATGCTTTCATGAATTTTGACCATGAACTTCCATGAATTTCAATTTTATATCATGCTTACATGTGTTCTTGTTGGAATTAGACTTTGATCCGTTTGAAGGATGATATTTGCATGTTAAATACTTAACTTATTATTTTTTTGTATTCAAATTATGTTATTATGCCATGATTTAACTATTCCCATGCTTTAACATTATAATCCCATGTGATTGATGAAATGTCTAAGAGATGAATTTTTAACAATGACTGCTTATCATGTTTTTGAAGCTTTAGTACGTTTCCACTGGTAATGTTATCGAGTCCTAGTGGTTATTAATATCCCTAAACATAGTTGATTACTTAGTCTCAGTATTTTCTTAATGGATTCAGATATATTAGAGTATTATCAGTTCAGTTAGTTATCATAATCAGTTAAACTTAGATCTGTTCAATAATCTAAGTCAGTTCTATTGGGAGTAGGATTTAGCACCAAGAAAACCCAGGGATGGAGGCTTACCTTCCAGTTGAGGGTGTTACCTTTAGTATCAGTCCCTGCATTCCAGAAATCCATAGCAAGCATAGGTTAAGATGTTAACATACCATTTGAAGGCTTACATATATCTCACTAGAGCATTTGCCAGTAGAGGGTGACTCTTTAGTCCTTCTTTACTTCACTTCATTGGATCCACATAGTCAGTGTTAGTACCCGTGTCATGATATGGACACCCTTATAACTGGGGTCACAAGTTGGACGCTAATTAGCTCATATTGGCTCATGTCGGTTAGATGATAGCTCGTACAGTCTCAGTTCAATATTTAGTACATAGTTTAGTTTCACATTTTTTTGACCATAGCATACAGTTATCAGTTGTTCAGTATAAGTATTTTAATACTTCAGTTTACAGGCTTTTTCAATATCATGTTATATGCTTGGTATGCATCCTCAAATTTTACAGCTTTCATGAAAACCTTGTATCATTTATCTTATGTTATTCATTCAGTCAGTTATTATTCATGTACATGAGCCCATGCATATCAGCCTAACTCCATATAACATACCAATACATTCAAAGTATTGATCGCATAATCATTTCTTGCGCTATGATGTCTCAGATAATAAGTTTAGACGCTTAGGTTCCCGACCGCACCTAGACATCCCAGCACGCTAGCAGCAGCAGTGTGTGTCCTCATATTCCAAGGAACGTTTATGTTTATTTCTGTGTTTAAGTTCAGTAGTCAGTTGGAGTTACTTAGGGACATATGCCATCAATTCCAAAGTCAGTCAGTTTAGAGGCTTTCAAATACTTTCAGGAAGTAAGTGAGTTATTAGTTGTTATTGATAGTCTTTACAGTATTATTTTTAGGCATTTGTTTTCCAGGCATATTAATTTAGAGATATTTTTAAATGTTTAAACCTTATAGTGTATTCATCTTTGTTTTCTGCATATATGTATCCTTTATTATCAGTTTGTTTAGTACTCATAACAAATACAAACTCATGGGTTAGCTTGTGGTCACTTGTGACTGTAAGCACCGTGAGGCATCCAAGGTGTACTCTCGGAGTGTTTCAGCATGATTGATATAGATATGGGTATACACTTGAATAAGCACACTTTGATGTACTAACGGACTCCTCTCATGTACTTGTGCTACTTCATATCCTTTTTGATGACTCAACCGGAATGGACAACCTCATTTAGACTCTAATCATTGGGACTTGTATCACCTTGATAATGAGGCACGACCTATCATATTAGAGAAAGAAAGTAAATTTGGATAAATTTTGTATGAACAACACGGTCGCATGATCTCGAGTATGAAAGAATACGAAACAACTCATAAATACCCGATATCAACACGGTCGCATGATCTTTATTATACACAGTTTCGAAGACACCCAGGGACTATGAAACATTCTCTGATACCAAGTTTGTCATGACCCGAGCCGAGGCCTTTGCTGGGATTGGCATCCCACTCCACGAAGGCCAGGATGCCTCTTTAGAATACCAACATAAGAATAATCCATAGATAATTCAAAGTGAGGAAGGTATAATAATATTAATGGGAACTTATAAACCAAAGTGTGTCAATGAAGTTGTAAAAATACAATACTCAAAATACCATCTACGAAGCCTCTACTAAATGAAAATTGTCTATACCGGGACAAGACCCCTGATTGAACTATAGAATTAAGAAAGTTAACATATGAAAACATGCCTTGGGAAGTATGGATGGATCACCAACTCTGTCATATCCCCAATTTTCTACAGATGATATGGACTATAAATGCAATACCCCAAAAATCCAATTCAATATCAGAGCCATGTTCAAGCTCATGCATAGTACATTATAATTCTGTTGTAGTATTACAAGTATGTTTGATGTATCTTAAGGCTTCGAATAACTCCCAACTATTATACGGACCAAAAATATTTCTCACCGATTGAGTTTCGGGGAGAATGTTGTTTTAGTCAAGTTCAGAGGAGCATATATTTTGCTCTACTGAGAATATTCCAGTTCAATACCCACCAAATTGTAGGAAAATGAATTAGCTTTCCAATGATACAAATACCGTCTAAATTTGATACTCGGGTGAGAAGTTATAGCGTCTTGTAGTGAAAAAGTGGCTCAAAATGAGTGGCACCACATGCGGTGACACCAAGAATGTCACTCGTCCTTTTCCAGTTAAGCTATGCAATTTCATCGCATCATGGTGATGGTCAAATTGGTGTTCATTCTTTTTTCCAGTGGACCATTGCGATAACGCCGCATCGCACCAAGGGGTAAATTTGCATTTAGTGAGACACCACGATGGTGCCACATTATGCCAAAGTTTTATTTCAGAATTGTCCATTTACAGTGGTGTAACGCGATAACATCACATCACTTTGTTGGCCAAAATAGGAATTGTCCTTTTCAGTGGCCCGATGCGGTGCGCTGAAATGAAAAATCAGGATTTCCAGCTTTTCAGTTCTGAGTTTCTAATTCCCAAGGGAATTTAAGTCCTTTTCCTTCACCCCATTCTGTCAGATCATGAGATTTTTCTCATAAGAGAGCATTATTTGTTCATTGTTTCACTATTCTCTCAAATTAAAGTAGCCCTCATTAAAAAGAAAAAAGTCTACCCTTCAAAATTCAAGGTAATGTCTCAAGAATTCACCATCAATTCTCACAAACTCAGAAACCAAGGTATGCTAAATGTTTATCCATGGGTCCCTTTCACTCATGGAGTCCACATATCAAATTTTAAATCTAAAGTTAAGATCTTTACAAGTAATTGTGATCTTAAATAGTGATGTTAACCATGAGTTCCCATGAGCCTTGATTCCATAACATGTTTACATGAAATTGTCTATGTTATTCTACCCCACATCTGTTAATGATGTTGTTCACTGATTTAATTCATAATTAGTGATATTGATGTTGAAATTATGTTATTAATACAAGATGTACACTATTCCCATGCTTAGTTTACACTATACATATCAAGTGTTTGATTAAATGCCTACAAGAATGAATTTTGAATAAATGCTTTCATATTATGTTCCCAAAGTTTTAGTACTATTTGTCTATCATTGCTATCGAATCCTGGGAGTTATGAATACCCAAACAATTAGTTGTTTACTTAGGATCAATATCTTTAGATTAAATTCGGACATGTTATGAGAAATATCAGTTCAGTTAGTCATCATGATCAGTTTAACATAGAATAGTTTAGCATTTCGAGTCAGTTTAGTTGGGAGTAGGATTTAGCATGGAGCGTCAGGATGAGGACTTCCCCGTTATTTACACATAGTCATTAGTAGAATTCCCCACTCTCCAGGACTACGTAGCCATCATAGGATTTGAGGAGTCACCCATCTGTTTAGGCTTGACTACCTCCTAGGGGTCACCCGTCAGTTTAGGCTTGACACCTTTTGTAATACCCCACAAAATCGTGTGTCAAATTCAGCTCGTAAATATCCATGAAATATCCCAAGACTTAGAAATTTTTTTGTAAGTGTTCAAGATTCAATACTTAGTCTTATTTTAGACCTCCAAACTTCGGGGATTTATTTAGCGACCTTCTCGACATCCGTTTTTCAATTTTCAAGTTGCGTTACGATCGGGAAAGATCATAGTATATCCTGGGTGAGTTTAGGAATTTTTGGTGTAGCGTAAGGGCATGTATGGGTTCCCAAAATAGAAGCCCCGGGCGAATAGCCTGCGCCGCCTGCTAACTCCAATGCTTGCTCAATTTTTTTCCAGCATTTCAGGATCAACTTCAAACAATCATAACTCCCTGTATATAATGAACTATGAGAGATGATATATATCAAATGAAAGATATGATAGTATTATTTCCAATGCAATTTGTTTCATCCAATTTGGGCATCTAAGTAAAAAGTTATGATTTATTTACTTCAGCCTGTCAGACAGTCAACAGAGGGACAACTGCGTCTTTTTCTCTTTTCTTAAGGGAATTTTGGTCATCTCCTACCCCATATATACCCATAAACACGGAATTAACCCCATTTTAAACCAAAATACACTCTTTTCTTTTATTTTCTCTCAAGAACAAGAAGATGGTTTTTAATTGGGGATTTAATTTCAAGAATCTTTCCATCAATCTTCCAAGAATCACGAACTAAGGTATGTGTGTGTTGATTTAAGGATTCCTTTCATCCATAAAGCTCAAACAAATCATCTTCTAAATTATGTATTATGATATTTATGATGTTGATGGTTGATGATCATGTTGTTGAAATTTGATGATGCCCAAGATGGGATCTTAGTATGTTTGTATGAAACTATGGTGGTATATGATGTATAAACATGTGAAATTAGTGATTGAATACTTGTAATCTTGATGAATCCACCGATGCTAAATATTCGCATGTAAGGTTTTTGTGAAAATACCTAAGAGACTAGAAATCATTCTTTTATGACATAATAGGTCCTAAATGACTAGTTCATGTTCTATGCTTATGTTCAACTTGATTTCCATGCAAATTGTTATGCATTGTTGTTGTAATATGAAATGCTCATGAAATTGAATTTATGCAAGTATTTACATGTTATATGCATTTCCTTTTCATGACCAAGAATATGATGTCCATGTGTAGTATGAAATCCCTTATTTATGATATCATGAATTATGGACTCTATTCTTATGATCAAGTCAGTCATGTGTGTCAGTTTCCTTCCATCGAGTCCTGGGGGTACTTGTACCCAAAAAATATAGCTTGTGCATAGAGCCATGTCATGTTGTCACAATATCCTCAGTCAAGCCATGCTCAGTAGAATTAAGTCAGTCATATGACTCAGGAAATCTCAGTAATCTCATAAACCCTGTCAGTTACCAGACATCAGTAGTAATTCCGTCAGTCAATGGAAATTCAGTAAACTTAATACCAGTACAGTTCTACTCAACACTCAGTAACTTCAGTTCTCTCAGTCAGTCATTAGATCTCAGTAGTATTCTATCAGTCAATAGAACTCATTAAATTTAGCTTAGCTCAGCTAAGCAACACTATCAGTCCAGTTAATCAGTTTTGTTAATCAGTTCAGTAAGTCATGCTCAGTGTCTATTCAGATGAGAGTAGAAGTTAGCACCGAGTGAACCCAAGGATGGGAACACACACTGTCAGATGAGGGTGTGATTCTTAGCTGTCATCCTTGCGTTCTAGAACTATGTAGCCAGCATAGGTTGAGACATCAACACTGCCAACTTGAGGGTTGATAAGGTGGATATCCACCGTTCTATTTTGGGGACACTGCCAAATTTGAGGGTCACTCCTGTGGCACGGTATTGACACCCTTCCAATCAGGACAATGATTGGACCCCAGTTCATCTACATTAGCATACATGGAGCATGTCGGTTAAACTACTACCTCCCACAGTTTATGTTATTCAGTCTCAGTAAAAGAACTCAGATAGTTCTTTAGAATATCAGGACTGTTAGATACAGTCAACTCAAATATAGTACGGAACTCAAATAGTTCCATCAGATTTAGGGCTGTCATCTACCATCACCCATGTTATCAGTATCCAGTATTAAGGCTATCAGATATAGTCATTCATGTTAACAGCTATATCATCTATCAGAAATCATTTACTAGTCATATTAGATTTCAGTAAACTCATGCTCTCAGTACTCAGTTTCAGGACTATCAAATATAGTCAATTAGACCAGTCCTTCATAATCAAGACTGCCATAAACAATCATTCCTTTATCAGTAATAAAGTATCAATCTCCTAGTATTCAGTAATACAGTATCATTTCCTCACTTATTAGTGATTCACAGATCAATATCAGTAAACACAGTCATTTAGTATCTCAGAACTGGTAAACTTATATTGTCAGTATTCAGACTCAGTAGTAGTATTATCACGAGTTCATTAGCAGTTACTTATGTATGTATGTGTTCTCACATTCATATCAGTCATCATTGTTCATGCAGACAAACCCTTTGCATTTAGCCTACCTCACTCGTATACTCAGTACTCTCAGTTATGCTGATGTATTCATGCTATGGTGCTTTCTTTTATGTTACACCATAGGTTTAGATACACAATTTCCAGACCAACAGTAGCAGTAGCATCTCAGCTGTCAGAGTTCCAGCAGTGAGTCCTCGTCTCTCGAGGGCATGATCATTACTAATGTTATGGTTTATTTTAGTTCAGTTTTTCTTGACGGAGTTAGTTGGGGATATGTCCCATACAATCCCTATTTAGACAGTCATAGTGGCTTTTCAGACTAGTATGTTCAGATTTCAGATAGTAGTATAGTTGTTTTGGGTATTCAATACCCCACTCTCATGTTATGATTATTCCATTTTGAACCTTATGGCCTTACAATATTACGTATTCCGCATTTATGTTCTATATTATGCAGTGTACAGGTAAAGATATCAGCCATCGGTTATCTTGTGGTCCCTTGGGGTCATGACCAGCGTGTAGTATTTTGATTCAGTAAATTGGGGCGTTACACCTTTAGTCCTTTGAGACAATACATCATTTGATCCACACAACCAGTTTCAGTACCCATTTCATGGTACTAACACCCTTCTAACTGGCTTTATAGGTTGGACCCCAATCTGCGTATTTGAGCATGTCGGTTAGATAATAGCTCCCACAGTCTTAGTTCAGTATCCAATATATTTCAGTTCACGATTGTATTGACCAGAGCATATAGATATTAGTTATTCAGTTATTAGATTTCAATATTATATTAAAAACATGTTTGGGGCTTGGTCATCAATTCTCAGTATTTACAGATGCTATGCATTTAACTCAGTACTTCATGGTATTCATCCAGTCAGTCATTACTCCTGTACATGAAACCATGCATATCATCCTACCACATCTAGCATACCAGTACATTCAAATTACTGATCGCATACTCTTTTCTTATGCTATGATGTATTATATCAAAGATTCAGATGCTCAGTTCCTGAATTTCTCATAGACCATCCAGATTATTAGCCGCAGGAGTGGTGAGTTCTCATATTTTGAGGATAGACTATATTTATTTTCATACTTTCTATTCAGTGGTTAGTTGGAGTTAGTTTGGGCCATTCCCATAAACTCTTATTCAGTCAGTTTTAGAGTCTTCCAAACACTTCAAACAGTTAGTCAGTTATATTTATCTTATCAGTTTTAGACAGTTGTTTTCCATATTCGTGATTTAGAAATGTTTATTATTTAAAACCTTCTGGAATATTCAGATATTCTGTATATGTTATTTTGTTGTTATCATTTATTGGTCATAGCAGATATCAGCTCATAGGTTAACTTGTGGTCTATCAGGACTGTAAGCACCATGTGATGCCCAAGTTGTACTCTCAATGTGTTAAAACATGGTATCAGAGCCTAAGGTTTTAAGTTGTCCTAGGGAGTCTAAAATCCACATCAAGTAGAGTCTTGTGCATGGATGTGAAGCACACCACACTTATGAACAAGAGGCTACGATGCATTTTAAGAAAAAACTCCCTTCTTTCAACGTTTATGTTATGCGAATGAGTATGAGCTCATGTTTAAATATATGTCTAATCCCTTCTCCTTTATTTTTATAGAACATGTATCCAAGAAAGATAAACAGAAGAATAAATGGGAACTAGCTAACACCTTCATCTGTTATGGGAAATCCCCTGTATGAGTTTGTTTCTCATGCAGAGTTTAGAGATGTATTCAGTACTTTAGATCACTCCGTAGTGGCCCAAAATATGCATTTAACTACTGTTCCATCGAACCTCGTGGTCAATACTTCCTCCGCCAGAATTTGGGACTTCATCCAAATGACTTTTTTTTGGGATTCAAGTCTGAAGAAGATCCATAGGAACTCATAGACATGGTGCAAAAGGTAACATACATCATGGGGGTTACTTCTAGTGAGAGTGCTGAATTGGCTGCTTACAAGCTACAGGATGTATCCCATACTTAGTTTAAGAAGTGGAAAGAGGATAGGGGAGCCGATGTAGATCCTATAGAGTTGGAGGAGTTTGCAACAACCTTCTTAGATTGATTTTCCTATTGTAGCTGAAGCAGGATAAGGTGTTAGAGTTTATTAATCTAAAGCAGTGAAACATAAGTGTGAAAGAGTATTCCCTTAAGTTTACTCAGTTATCTAGGCATGCTCATTATGTAGTAGCTAATAGCAGGTCTAAGATGAGCAAGTTCGTGTTTGGTGTATCCGACAGTATGGTCAAAGTGTGCAGGACTGCATGTTAATTAAGGAAATAGACATATCTAGGCTTATGGTCGTTTCTCAACAAGTTTAGGAGCAGAAGAGTAAGAACATGATAGCTTGAATAGGTAGCTTTAATTTTAGTCAGCAAAAGTTAGAAGGTGGTAATCATCCTCAGTTCCATTAGAAATCTTCAACTAGTGCCTAGTACCTAGATTCAGAAATGATAATTGGGATAGAGCGCCAGGATCTAAGTCCCAAGGTAGTGTAATTTATGGTCGTACAAATCCTCATTGCAAGAAATATGGTAGAAACCATCAGGGTGTGTAGAGCTGGCAGTGGTGTATGCTTTGGGTATGGCAAGACAGGCCATCAACTTTGGGTGTGTCGGTTAGTTCCAAAGAAAGGAAGGGATTTGCACCAACAGGGCCAGTCCTATTAGTCGTCAATTCTAGATGGCTTCTCGACTAAGCAAGGTACCACTTTTAGCTCTACTAGTGGTCAGCATCAAAACTGGCTCTATGAATTTCAATCCCGACAAGATTAGGAAAGTTCTCCTGATGTGGTTAGTGGTACGTTTCAAGTCATTCATTTACATGTTTATGCATTAGCAGACCTTGGAGCTTCTCTTTCTTTTGAAAAACCTTATATAGCTGTCAACTTCAGAATTAGTCCCAAAATAATAGTATAGCCTTTCTCAGTGTTCACCCCAGTAGGTGTCTCTATTGTAACCCAGTAGGTATACATGAACTCTCCAGTTACAGTGTCTCTGAAAGTCACCTCAGTTGATCTTGTAAAGTTAGAGATAATGGATTTTGACGTCATACTCGGCATAGAATAGCTCCACTCATGCTATGCTTCAGTTGATTGCCGAAATAGAATAGTTCATTTCTAGTTCTCAAATGAACCAGTCCTTGAATAGAGGGGTATTATTACAATGCTTAGGGGTCAACTTATTTCATACCTTAGAGCGAAGAAGGTGATATCCAACGGGTTTATTTATCATCTTGTACGAGTCAAGGACTCAAATTTTGAGACTCCAAACCTTGAGTCAGTTTTAGTAGTGAGAGAATTTCCCAACATATTCTCTGAATATGTTTTTAGAGTTTGTCTAAAATAGAGATTGACATAGGAATAAACCTTCTTCCGGACACCCAACCTATCTCTATTCTTCCATACAAAATGGCTTTAGCTGAACTCAATGAGTTGAAAGAATAGTTGAAGGATTTCCTAGATTAAGGATTTATTAGGCCCAACATTTCCCCATTGGGCGCACTTATTCTATTTATGCGTAAGATAGACAGTTCATTTAGACTATGTATTGATTACCATCAGTTGGATAAAGTGACAATCAAAAAAAATATCCAATCCCCAGAATTGATGACCTGTTTGACCATCTTCAGGGTGCCAGTTATTTTTCTAAGATAGACCTCAGATTCGGCCATCATCAGCACCGAGTCATAGAATGTGACATTCCAAAAATAGCTTTTTAAACACCATATGGTCACTTCGAGTTTCTAGTCATGTCTTTTGGTCTTATAAATTCCCCATTATCCTTCATGGACTTGATGAAATGAGTGTTCAAGTAGTACTTGGAAAAGTTCATCATAGTCTTCATTAATGACATTCTTGTCTATTCCTGTAACAAAATGATCATGCAGACCATCTCATAATAGTATTGTAGACTCTTAGAGCCCATTAGTTGTTCTCCAAATTCAGTACGTGTGAATTTTGTCAAAGATCAGTAGCTTTTCTTTGCCATATTATTTCCAGTAATGGCATTAAAGTTGATCCTCAAAAGACTAAAGCAGTGAGAAACTAGCCCAGACCCATATCTCCATCAGATATCAGGAGTTTCTTGGGCTTGGCTGGCTATAACCGGTGGTTTGTTAAAGGGTTCTCGTCTATTGCATCCCTCATATCCAGATTGACTCAAAAGAATGTTCAGTTTTAGTGATCAGATTATTATGAGAAGAGTTTTTAGGAGTTCAAGACTCGACTCACCACAACCCCAGTTTTGACGTTACCAAACGGTTCAGATGTGTTTGTTGATTTTTGGGATGCTTTCTGAGTTTGTTCAGGGTGTGTTTTGATTCAGAAAGATAAGGTTGTGGCCTGTGCCTCTAGATATTTTAAGACCTATAAAAATAATAACCTTACCCACGATCCTGAGTTAGTAGTTATTGTGTTTGCATTAAAGACTTGGAGGCACTATTTTTATGGGTTGCATGTTGAGGTGTTCATAGATCACAAAAGCTTGCAATATATGTTTTCACATAGGGATTTGAATCTGCATCAGAGGAGATGGTTAGAATTTTTGAAAGATTATGATATGAGTGTTTTGTATCACCCAAGCAAGGCCAATGTAGTGGTATATACCCTAAGCAGATTGTCTATGGGTAGTGTTGCTCATGTTGAGGGTGAAAAGGAGAAGTTAGTTTGGGAAGTTCATCAGTTGGATAGATTAGGCGTTCGTTTGGTTGATCAGCTGAAGTTAGTTGATGTGTGAGCAAAAGCTAACACATTTAATGTCTTTTAGCTCAAAATAATTGTGAATTATGAAGAAAGTCTTGTTGTTTTAATGTGTTTGCTCATGATATTGCAGAAAAAGGCTGAAGAAATGAGAATAAACAATAATGGAGTAAAAGAGTTGAAAATCCGAGCAAAATAGAAGACAACATGGCTGATGACCTCCATGATAAGTCTTCAGCCTCATGATAGCCTATCAGAATTGGCGCCAGCCTTAAGCAGAAAGTTAGCATGGGAAGAAGATATCTGACAACGTTGGTGATACTCCATCAGATCCCTGATGCAGCGTCAGCCACATCATCAGCCTAAGACAGAACCTGAAGGCAACTGACGCCTCTCTGACGCCATCCGTGATAGGGCGTCAACTTCTTGATATGGCGTCAGCCTGGGGCGTCACCTATTTGGAACAATTTTATTAATTTAGTTATTTTATTTCCTTAATTAGGCTTTAGTATAAATAGCATATTTTAGGGTTTTTGATTCATTCACAATTCATCTATCTGAACAATTTTACTGGGGGCGAAAAAGGAGAGAAACCTCTCATAGAGGGTTCCTAACATTCTTGTAAATATATTTCATTTGAAGAATGATTGTGGGTATGATTTATTACTTATTCTTGATTATGAATTCAATACATATTTTTGATCTTTGTATCATGAATAACTAATTTTCTTTACTTGAGTTATGGGAACCATGAAGTGAATACTAATTTGTGTTGTGAATCTAATGAGTGTCCATAAGAAATTGATATTTTATAAACCTTTCTTTATTTTAATGATCTTTGTTGGTTGTAACTTAATAGAGTCAGCACTACAAACATCACTTGTCTGAGAGAAAAGTATCTGTTAGGTTACTTCAATGAAACAATCACTTGTCCGAGAGGAAAGTGCTTGTCGAGCAATGTAACGATCTCTATTAGTTGCAACTTGAAAGGTGAGCCCAAGAACATCACTTTTCCGAGAGGAAAGTATCTGTGGGAAAAGAAAGAGTTTACATGGACTCGAAAGATTTTAATCTTTTGTTTAATGACAAATGCCTTAACCGGATTTGCCTATATGAGAACATAGCTAAATAGAAACACATACTTTAATTTTGAGATAATTAACGGATACACTACCTACTGAGGTCGAGAGACGAATGGGTAAATAATAGGATTCAACTCTTCTTGCAATTGAAGTGTCAATTGGAACTCTAAAGTGATTTGCAACCCAACCTATGTAAGAATCTTGGTAACCATAACTCCAGTGTCCCATAACATTGTTAAATTGAAGTGTTTATCAACTTTTGTTTAACCTTTTAAAACACCCAAATTTTATATTTTTCTATCATTTGTTTAAATTCAACTTGTAGATGTAGTTTCAACTTAGTTTGATCGCCAGTCACATTGTTCCTCATGGATTCGACCCCGACTCCAAAGTTGGGTAAATATATTGACGACGACCATCTTACACTTATTTGAGGTGTAAATTGAGCGTTATCAAAAATTGTGCCATTGCCCGGGAACAATTTTGTGTATTGAGTTGGTTTGGTATTTTAGCCTACTTGCTTGAATTCAAATTTGTAAATATTTGTTTTTAGTTTTCTTTTATTTCTTGTGTTAGGTAGATTTTTATTCTAATTTACTTATTACTATGGCATCTTGGAATGAACATGAGTTTGATGGTTGGAAATCGTATTTTGATGATCCATGTTCATATTATGATGGGCCTCACTTTTGGAAAGATTGTAAATATGCTCCTCGAAGAGAGATGTGTGCACCATCTCCAGCCTACTGGGAGTATAATTGTTCTATATGTGGTGGTTAAGATGAACATTGGAGTGATTTCCCAAATTCCCCCTCCCCCTATTGTGCTAACCTAAGTTCTAGTTCTTCTTATGAGTATAACGAGGTCTTATAGTCAAGAACAAGAAGAATGAAGCACCGAAAAAAGTGGCATTGAATCTATGCTCAAACTAATGTTGGATCGTGTGGACACAACGAATGATATACTACATTATTTGCATAAAGATATAAGGGAAATTAATGAGGAAAGAAGAATGATTGAGGATATGGATATAGCGGTCAGGCATTCAAAGCAGTTTTCCACATTATGTTTAAATGATATCTTTTCTGTGGAATCATTTAACATAATGGACAAGTGTGAAGATGAGGAAAAAGAATCCTATATCGATGTTGTGCTTGATTTTGAGCAACCCTTGATGATTTCCCAACCAACCAAACCAACCATGAGGGATGATGCCAAGATTAAGGAAATGGTGCTAGCGGAAAAACAAGAAACCAAGCAAATCTCTTATGAAGACTCTAGCCCAATTCGGGGTGAGGATGCCTAGAAGGAAGCAACTTCAAAATTAAGTAGAAGACCTATTTCGGACTATTTTTCAACATTGTGCTTGGTGGATGAGATAGAAGTCCACCTACCCAAGCAACTGAGGTGTTTAGAGGATGAGGAACATAATCCTTATATTTTGTAGTTTGGCATTCAAAAAGAGCAAAATGAAACCCCCCACTTGAAGGTCAGTAAAGGAAAAATTCAATGTGCATCAAGTGGATTATTGATGTTCTCATCAATACCCAAAGAACCTATCCAAAAATTTGATATAAAGTTGGGTAAGAGATTCAAGTCATCAACGTGGCGAGATAAAGGAAGTGTCATTGTATTCGTACGTTTACCCAATGCGCCTCAAAGATGTATTGATCAAAATTTGGGTCGACATTTTAATTCCTCCAAGTGGAGACATAAATAATTATCAACAAGGTATCTTTATGAAGTCTAAGTAGTCAAGATAACTGAGTCATTCCACGGCACTAAATTAGGTGCTTCTTGGGAGGCAACCCAAGGTATTTTGTTATTTGTATTCATATTATGTGATTAACATCAGATCATCGCACCCATGGTGCCACCGCTATGTTACTAACTATATTGTTTTAATTTGATGTGTTGGGAACAATGCATGATATTAAGTTGAGGGTGGGGCTACTTGTGGGTGTTGATGTCCTCCTGGGGTTTTTGTTGTTGTGCCTCTTTTCCTCGGAGTTTTGTTCCTAGTAGAGCCGGCATGTTTAGGAGTATTGTGTTTTGTTTTGTGATGTGTTGTGGTTAATTGGGAGAAAAATAAGTATCTAGGATAGTTGACATATTTTTGTTGATTTTTTAGACTAATAAACGCCTCTCCGTTGGTTTGTTTTATAACTGTGTGATATATATTTATATGTTAACATTGTGCATCCTGTTATGGCATTAGTACTAGTGACATGATATCCACTGCTAAACATTCGCATGAACATGATAGGTAGTAGCTTGTGATGCACCTTTGTGCCATATGTGTGTGAGATACTACTTAGTTCCCTTTGTGTGTTAAATCCAGAACTTTCCTGGTTAGTCTTACTTTGGTTGAAAGATAGGGGTTAGGAAAGGATCATAGAACGTTGTTGATGTTAGTCCACTTTTAGCATAAATGATCTTTCCTGTTATGCATGATATCACTTGATCCCTATTTTGATCTTGAATTGACCATTTCTTTCTATGACACCTATCACCTTCCCATTTATATCATAATGAACCTATTTTGGCCCTGGTTCTCCTTAGATACTATGCACCTTAACTTAGGTAAACAACCCAAGTTGAGGGTGGCTATCATAGGGGTGCATGATGTAAACTGGGTATGAAGAAAGGTAGAATAAAAGCAAAAGAATAAGTGAAAAAGAATAAAAAGTTGGGTGGTATGGAAGAACAAAAAGAAAAGAAAAAGAATGAAAAAGAAAAGCCACATCTATCCTGAATAATGTGTGATCAAGAAAAGGAGAAAAAAAAAGAAAAAGGTTAATAAGTGAACCCCAAAAGTTAAGGTAGTTCCAAGGAGGCTTAGTCACTCTAAATTCCATTGAATATCATACCATCCCTTAGACTAGATTACAAGCCAAAGAAAAGGCCTATAGTGATCCTAACTTATCTGTCCGGATACCTTGGTAATGAAAATAAGGGCAAGCATATGGTATTTGACATGCATTTATTGGAATTTCTTTATGAGAGTGAGTGTCTATTGACCGTCCCTGCATTGACATGCTTGAGCTCATAAATGAGGGAGGAGAGACTTCTTCGTTGTAAGGGAACATCGGTTGCATTGCTAGTTGTTTACTTGTTTGGGTAGTCTAACTTGTACATATGCATGGTTATTGTTGCTGAATTGATGCCATATCTTGATTCCTTCGGGTCACATTGTTAATCTTCATGGATATACACAATTGGATTTATAAGTAATTGAACGTGGAGAGTGGCATGAGTTTTGATCTATACTTGATAATCAACTGTGACAGGTATCTTATGTGTCTCTTGGTTAAGCATCGTAGTATGGTGTTATATAGTTTCTTGAGGGCAAGCAACTGTTTTAAGTTAGGGTGTTGATGTGTGAACAAAATCTAACACATTTAATGCTTTTTAGCTCAAAATAATTGTGAATACTGAAGCAACTCTTGTTGTTTTGATGTGTTTGCTCATGATATTGCATAAAAAGGATGAAGAAATGAGAATAAACAATAATGGAGAAAAAGAGTTGAAAATCTGAGAAAAATAGAAGAAAACATGGCTGACGACCTCCGTGATAAGTCGTCAGCCTCGTGATAGCCTATAAACATTAGCGTCAGCCTTAACCAGGGAGTTGCAGTTTGAGGAGCAGTTGTAACGACACTGGTGATATGGTATCAAAGTCGTGATAAGGCGTCAAGAATGGTGTCATCCTTAAGAAGAAAGTTAGCATGGGAAGAAGATATCTGACGACGTTGGTGATACGCAATCAGATCCCTGACGCGGCGTCAACCACATCGTCAGCCTAAGATAGAACCTGAAGGCAACTGACGCCTCTCAGACGCCATCTGTGATAGGGCGTCAACTTCTTAACGCGGCGTCAGCCTGGGCGTCACTTATTCCAAACAATTTTATTAATTTTGTTATTTTATTTCCTTAATTAGGCTTTAGTATAAATAACATCTTTTAGGGTTTTTGATTCATTCATAATTCATCTATCTGAACAATTTTACTGGGGGCGGAAAAGGAGAGAAACCTCTCATAAAGGGTTCCTAACATTCTTGTAAACATATTTCATTTGAAGATTGATTGTGGGTATGATTTATTACTATTCTTGATTATGAATTATATACATATTGTTGATCTTTGTATCATGAATAGCTAATTTTCTTTACTTGAGTAATAGGAACCTTGATGTGAATACTAATTTGTGTTGTGAATCTAATGTATGTCTATAAGAAATTGATGTTGTATAAACCTTTCTTTATTTTAATGATATTTCTTGGATGTAACTTAATAGAGTCAGCACTACAAACATCACTTGTCTGAGAGGAAAGTGTTTGTTAGGTTAGTTTAATGAAACAATCACTTGTCTGAGAGGAAAGTACTTGTCGAGAAATATAACGATCTCTCTTAGTTGCAACTTGAAAGGTGATCCCAAGAACATCACTTGTCCAAGAGGAAAGTGTATGTGGGAAAAGAAAGAGTTTGCATGGACTCGAAAGATTTTAATCTTTAGTTTAATGGCAAATGCCTTAACCGGATTTGCCTACATGAGAACATAGTTGAATAGAAAACACATCCTTTAAGTTTGAGAGAATTAACGGATACACTACCTACTGAGGTCGAGAGACAAATGGGTAAATAATAGCATTCAACTCTTCTTGCAATTGAAGTGTCAATTGTAACTCTAAAGTGATTTGCAACTCAACCTATGTAAGCATCTTGGTAACCATAACTCAAGTGTCACATAACATTGTTAAATCGAAGTGTTTATCAACTTTTCTTTAACCATTTAAAACCCCCAAATTTTATCTTTTTATATCATTTGTTTAAATTTAACTTGTAGCTATAGTTTCAAATTAGTTTGATCGCCAGTCACATTATTCCTCGTGGATTCGACCTCGACTCCAAAGTTGGGTAAATATATTGATGACGACCGCCTTGCACTTATTTGAGTTGTAAGTTGAGTGTTATTATTAGTGTATGGGTGCAGAATAGTTTATAATCTTCTATGGTTACCGAATTAAAAGAGAAGCAAGATAGGGATCCTATCTGGTTTAATTTAAAAAGTCAGTCAGAGATCAAAAAGTAGAGATTATCTCCCAAGAGGGAGATGGTGTATTACGTTGCCATGTTAGATGTGTGCGTCATATGTTGATGAGTTGAGACAACAAATTCTTGCAAAATCACATGGTGCACATTACTTTATTCATCCAGGAGCCATTACGATGTACCGTGATTTACGAGAGATTTATTGGTAGTTAAGGATGAAGAGGGACATTGCAGAGTTTGTAACTAAGTGCTCCATTTGTCAACTGGTCAAGATTGATTATCAGAAGCCTAGTGGGTCTATGCAGGAGTTTAGTATTCCCATTTTGAGTAGGAAGTACTGAAAATAGATTTTGTGATAGGTTTACCTCGTACTAGTAGTCAACATAATTCAATTTGGGTCATTGTGGATTGGATGACCAAACAAGACCATTTCATGCCAGTCCATATTTCTTATTTAGCTGAAGACTATGCCAAGCTCTATATTAGAGAGTTGGTTAGGTTGCAGGGAGTTCTTCTATCTATCATCTCTAATAAAGGTACCCTGTTTACCTCTCACTTTTGGAAAGCTTTTTAGAAGAGTCATGGTACCCAAGTTTACCTCAGTACAACATTTCACCCTCATACAGATGGTCAGGAAGAGAGGACCATTTAGACCCTTGAGGACATGTTGAGAGAGTATGTCATTGACTTTAAGGGCATTTGGGATGACCACTTTCCATTGATTGAATTCACGTAGAATAACAGGTATCATTCTAGTATTCAGATGGCTCCGTTTGAGTCTCTTTATAGAAAAAGATGTAGGTCTCTGAATGGTTGGTATGTGGTAGGTGAAACCGCTTTGATAGGGCCTAACTTGGTGTTTGATACTTTAGAGAAAGTTCAGGTAATCCGGGAAAGGCTTAAGGTATCCCAAAGCTGACAAAAATCTGATGTAGATGTGAGGAGAAAGGATCTTGTATTTGATATTAGAGATTTGATTTATCTAAAGATCTCTCCCATGAAGGGAGTGAAGATGTTTGGTATGAAGGGGAAGCTTAGTCCTTGATATGTTGGTCCTTACAGAATTTTAAGCCATTTTGTAAAGGTGTCTTATGAGATTGAGTTGCCTGCAGACCTAGCATCAGTGCACCCAGTATCCCATATCTCCTTGTTGAAGTAGTGTATTAGTGACCCATCTGTAATTGTTCCCTTAGAAAGTGTATATGTTCAGAACAATCTTTCTTACGAAGAAATTCCAGTCGAGATCCTTGATCAACAAATTCGTAGACTAAGGAACAAAGATGTTCCCCTAGTCAAGTTTCTTTGGCGGAATCAGTCCGTTGAGGGAGCCCCTTGGGAAGCAGAGACAGATATGTAGATTAAGTACCCTCAACTTTTCTCTGCAAACTCAGATTCAGCATAAGGTAACAACCTTCTTAGAATATCTATTTTACATGATCAGTTTCAGCTGCATATCATTCTCATGTTAGTTATGCATTTATAGAATTAGTTCAGTCATGTGTCATGTTTAAGGCTCAGTCATGTAATTATGTTTTCATCATGAATGTTCAGCATGTAAGATAAATTCCTTCATACTTTCATCTTGACCAATCTTATTCGAGGATACATGTTCCCAAGAGGGAGATATTATATACCCCAAAAATCCAGGCCAATGTTAGAGCCATGTTTCAAGCTTATGCATAGTACATTTTAATTCTATTGTAGTTTTATGAGTGAGTTTGATGTAACTTAAGTCTTTGAATAACTCCCAGCTACTAGATGGACCAAATATATTCTTCACCGATTGAGTTTCCGGAAGAATGTTGCTTTAGTCAACTTCAGAGGATTATATCTTTTTCTTTACTGAGAATTTTATGGTTCAAGACACACCAAATTGAAATAAATTGAATTATCCTTTCACTGATACCAATTTCGTCTAAATCCGATACTCGGATGAGAAGTTATAGCACTTTTAGAGTACGAAGTGGGTCAAAATGAGCAACATCGCATCGCGGTGACACCAAGAATGGAACTCGTCCTTTTCTAGAGAGGTGACGCAATTTCATTGCATTGTGGAGATGGTCAAAATGACATTCGTCCTTTTTTTCTAGTGGACCACTGCAATAATATCGCGTCACGCTAATCGGCAAATTCGCTTTCAGTGAGGCACCACAATGGAACCGCGTCACACAAAAGTTCTAGTTCAGAATTGTTCGATTCCAGTGGCGCAACACGATAGAACCTCATCGCTCCGTTAGAAAAAATGGGAATTATCTTTTCCAGTGGCCCGACGCGATTGCACCGCATCGTGCCGGCATGCAAAATAGGGATTTCTAGCTTTCCGATTCCGAGTTATTAATTCCCAAGGGAATTTAAGTCCTTACCCGTCACCCTATTCAGTCAAAATACGGGATTAAACTCATAAGAGAGAATTATTTTCTCATTATTTTATTATTTTCTCAAATTAAAGCATCCCTCATACAAAATAACAAAACCCTAGTCTTCAATATTCAAGGTAAAATATCAAGAATTCACCATAAATTCTCAAAAATTCAGAAATAAAGGTATGTTAAATGTTCATCCATGGGTCCCTTTCACCCATGGAGTCCATGTATCAAATTTTAAATCCAAAGTTATGATCTTTAGAAGTAATTGTGATCTTAAATTGTGATTTTAAACATGAGTTCCCATGAACCTTGATTCTATACCATGTTTACATATAATTGTTTATGTTATTCAACCGCACATGTGTTAATGATGTTATTTGCTGATTTAATTCATTATTAGTGATGTTGATGTTGAAATCACATAACTAGTACAAGCTTTAAATTATTCACATTCTTAGTTTATACAATTAACATCAGGTACTTGATGAAATGCCTACAAGAATGATTTTTGAATAAATTCCTTCATATTATGTTCCCAAAGTTTTAGTACTATTTTACTATCATTGCTATCGAGTCCTGGGGGTTATGAAAACCCAAAAACTTATCTATTTACTTAGCCTCAGTATGTTTAGATTAGATTCAGACATGTTATGAGCAATATCAATTCAGTCAGTCATCATTGTCAGTATAACTTAGAACATTTCAGTATTATGAGTTAGTTCAGTTGGGAGTAAGATTTAGCACCAAGCGAGTCCCGGGATAACGACATCCCTGCCAATTAGGCAGAGTCATTAGTAGAAGTCCCCGTACTCTAGAACTACATATCCAACATAGGATTTGAGGAGTCACCCATCAGTTTAGGCGTGACTACCTCCTAAGGTTCACCCATCAGTTTAGGCTTGACACCCTTAGTCCTTCAGGATAGTACATTAGTGGATCCACATTGCTGGTATTAGTACCCGTGGCATGGTAGTGACACTCTTCCAATTGGGTCTCAATTTGGACCCTAATTTTTTGATTGGGGCATGTCGGTTAGATGATAGCTCCCACAGTCTCAGTTCAGTATTCAGTATATTTCAATACAAGATCGTGCTGACCATATCACACAGATATAAGTTATTCAGTTATCAGATTTTAGTATTATAGTTTACAAATTATATTTAGAACATGTTTGAGGCTTGGTCTTGAATTCTCAGTATTTACAGATGCTGCACATTTTACTCGGTACTTCATGTTACTCATCCAGTCAGTTATTACTCTTGTAAAAGAAAACATGCATATCAACCAACCTTATTTAGTAGACTAGTACATTTAAAGTACTAATCACATACCCTTTTCTTGTACTATGATGTATTATATCATAGGTTCAGATGCTCTATTCTCGCATCGCTCATAGACCTTCCAGATTATGAGACGCAATAGTGGTGAGATAACATATTTCAAGGATAAACTATATTTATTTTCATACTTTTAGTTTAGTAGTTAGTTAGAGTTAGTTGGGGATTGTCCCATTAACTCTTATTCAGTCCATTTTAGAGGGTTTCGGGCACTTCAGAGAGTTGTCAGTTCTTTTTATCTTATCAGTTTCAGACAGTCATTTTCAGATAGTTGTTTTTACATATTCATGATTCAGAAATGTTTTAGTATTTAAAATCTTATGGCGTATTCAGATATTCTGCACATGTTATTTTGTTTTTATCATTCAGTTCTCATAGAAGGTACCAGCTAATGGGGTAGATTGTGGTCGCTTAGGACAGTAAGCACTGTGTGACACTCAGGGTGTACTCTCAGGGCGTTACGATAAGACTATACCTCGGATCCTGTAATATGGGGGGGGGGGTTAATAGTTGTAGATTATTAGTATGTAGAACAACCAAAAAATAACATATATTTCAAGTAACATAATAGAGAGCATTGTGAAAATAATTTAGTTTAATATATAGATAAAAACACATGATCATAATCAATGAGATTCAAATTATTCTTGCATATACATTGACTCAACTCTTTACTTTATTTTTTATCTTGAAGGTACACCCTAGAACTTAGTACCCACGGATTATATGGGACAACCATTAACTCATCAGCCAAGCCCCTAACCAAAGTTCACCACAACAGCTGGAGTCTAAGATATCTGATATTCAAAAAGAACACAATAAGTATATAATCCATATTGTAAAACATCATAAATCCATATCGGCAAAACAAGGTTTTGGGAAATGCGTTATCTAATCTCATGCCTTCTTTGGGTAACATCTAGTTCTCTTAGTGCACATTTTTAACCTCTTAAAATCATTGTTAGTGCTTATAAAAGGTACATTTCTAATTCTATGAAGGGTATATCATAACAGAATATCGTCATACCCGGATTTTCAAGTCATATCATATCCATAGCCTTTATTATTCAAAAATATATTAATGACCACCAAAAGACTTACATATAAGATGAGATTTCTTATTCCAAAAGAACATAAAAGCTTATGTAAAATACTCTCCTTTAAAGTCTTTAACATAGGGTGGTTATTTCCAGTCACAATCCATATAAGTTTCATTAGAAACAACAACTTTTCTTTGAAATACATTTAAGTGATCTCTAGAAAATCATATAAGGATCAACCCATAATTTAATAAAACAACATTTGAAACATCAATCTTTCCATATTTATTTGAGAACCCACAATAATTGTAAAACACATAATTCTTGACATAAAATTGGGGGTTCACAGTTCATACACTTCAAAATTCTTAACATAGTCAAAATCGAACTCCCAAATTTTTAGAAAATCCTATAGTCAATACATAATTTCATCATAACAAAGGGGGTTTCATAATTCATGCTTCTAAATTAATCTTAAATTCCACAATCATAAAAGAGGGAGTTTTCATAAACCATACTCATAAATCACTTTTTGAAAACTCATATCCTATATGCACATGATTATTAATCAAGTTTAGGGAAAAATTCATGCTAAATACAAACTTTCATCAAATTGGTTTCATGATGCATGATCTTCAAATGATATCCAAAACCCCTTACATATACATAATCCTACATCTTTAAATCTTGTTAAAAGGGTAATTTTATTTTCATGATATTTAGTATAGTCCCACATACCTTTATAATAACGGGAACATAAACAAATGACCCTTAGGACCCTTGATGACAACCTTCTTGATCCCTAGCCTTGGCTGGGAAAGGTGTATTTGTGAGAGGATTTCTTAGAGTAAATTAATCGATGTTGTGTCAGGAAAACTAATTGAAAAAGGTTAATATAGTGTTTAGGGGTCATTTATAAGTGAAAGGACTTCAATACACCTCCTACCATGTAAACAAAACAATAAATTATCCAAATTTAAAAAATCAAGGTGTCATAGAGGGAAATATTTGCGATAATCTCCATATCGTTCTGCCATCGTAGATCCTCACTGGTTTCTCACAAAATTCCCATAACATTATGCTCCGATATCGAATTAAGGAAAATTTTGATGAGTAGGAAATAGGACACATTTATCCTTTATTTGGTGGGTCTTGAGCCTAAACATTCAACATATTAAAAAATTTATACAAGTACAATTTTGACCTTGTAGAATCGAATTCCAAAATTTTGTCGATAACGAAAGTTTTTAACTCCACTTCACTATAAGTGTTTTATATGAACATTCTTTCCCTAAAAATAACTTTTCACACAATAATAATGATCATTAAACTTAATTTTATATATAAATAATTGGTCTCAAGTGTCTGCACATAGAAACAACAGTTTAAATTTTAGCCAAAAAATGTAGGGTGCTACACATATGTTTTGCTAAGAAGAATCTACTTGCTTGTATGAAACAAGAAAAGGTGAAAATATGTGTTCATTTATTTTCTAGAAATGAAAAGAGAGTTTCTTTTCATTGTCAGTCTCCCTCAAGAAAGCCTGAACTCTCGGAGCTAGTACATTCTGATTTATGTGGTCTTTTTACAATGAAGTCACAATATGGCGCACTTTACTTTGTGTCTTTCTTTGATGATCATTATCAAAATATATGGGTATATCCTTTAGAATCAAAAGATCAAGTACTTGATTTGTTTAAGAAATTTCAAGCTTTATCTGAGAGACAAATAAGGAAGGAGCTAAAATGTATGCGCACTGTCTATGGTGGTGAAGATATTGGTCATTTTGATAACTATTGAAAATTTCAAGGAAGTTGTCATCCAAGAACTCCAACCAAGATGCTTAAATTTAATGTATTGGTAGAAAGGATGAACAAAACTCTAGTTAAGAGAGTTAGATGTGTTCCTTTAGAGGCTAAACTTCCAAATTCCTTTTGGGCAGAATTACTTAATACAAATGCTTATGTTATCAATTTTTCTCCTGAAGTTTCTTTGGATGGTGATGTTCTTAATAGAGTTTGTATTTCTAATCATGTTTCCTATGATCTCATAAAACTCTTTGGGTGTAAATCTTGTGCGCATGTTCAAAAAAATTAGAGGTCAAAACTAGATATAAAAAATAAGTAGTGAATTTTCATTGTTTATAGTAAAGATGAGTTCTGGTATCGTTTTTATGATCCAATTGATAAGAAGCTTATTAGAAGTCATGATGTAGTGTTCTTTGAAGACCAAACTATTAAAGTTATTGACAAGATTTTTAAAATAGATTCTCAGAATAATGAAAGCTTAGTTGATGTTGATTCAAATCCTATTGTTGATATGTTTATTACATATCAAGGAACCTAAGATAATAATGCAAATGATGATCAAGAGGATGTAGAACCTACAAATAGTTTGATTAATGATGTTGTGTTTGATCAACAACAAAGTTTTTCTCAGGTAACTACTTCAGATTTTCCAGAAACCTTTTGTAGAAGATCTTCTATGGTGAAGAAAATTTCAACACGTTATTTTCCAAATGAGTATGTAGTTTTTACAGACATGGGAGAACCTGGAGATTATGATGAAGCCATGAAATATACTCATAGAGATGAATGAGTAGAATCTATGGAAGATGAGATAAAGTTACTTTATGAGAATGACACATGTGAGTTAGTGGAATTATCGAATGTTAAGAAAGCTCTATCAAACACAAAAGCTAAATATATTGCTACGACTATAGGTGCTAAAGAATTTTTTTAGATGAAGGAATTTATGAGATATCTTGACGTTAAGCAATCAAGATTCAGTTTATTTTGTGATAATCAAAGTTCTATTCCTCTCACTAAGAACTCCACTTTTCATATTTAGTCCAATCATATTAGTAGAAAGTATCATTGGATTAGAATAGTCGTGGAAGAGAAATTTTTTGAATTGAGAAGATACACACCGAAGACAATCATTAAGACATTCTTAAAAAGGTGGTGGTTGTAGATAACTATGAATATTGTTGAACTTTTTGCTGGCATGGGGCCTATTATGAGTTCCTCCATTTGAAGAGCCATTTGGCCCCTTGGCTGTAGGGGAAGTTTTTTGGGTCATGGCCCATGTTCCAGCCAAAGTCCCATGGACTAAATACTATTATATTTTGGTGTCCAATCTTATTTAGAAAAGGATTCTGATTTCTATTCCTATTTTGAGTTGGTTTGGATTTTGAAAAAGCACCACCCATCATATATAAATAGGACTATTTAAGATAGAATAGTTCATGCTCATTCATATTTGTATTTGAGATATAGTAGTATATAAGAGAGGTTTTTGAGATAGATTTTAACAAAGAGAGAAGAGAGAAAAAAAGTTTAGTTGTTGCAGTTTTTCCTATCTGACCAGTCAACTTCAAATTGCATTTTCTTACTCGTTCACCGTTAGATCGGGCGCAAATTTTGACTGAGTGTTCCTAACATCTTGGTGATTGATTTTAGTGGATATCATATTTGGAGGTTCTCAACATCTGGTTTTGAGTCCAAAATAGTATCTATATTTTGGGTGATTTCCCTTGATTTACTTTTGTTGGTGTAGCTATTATGTCTCCATAATAGCTTCTTGTTGTGTGGCCATTCAGAGAATATTTGTAACCCTCTTATTGTTATAGTGGAGCAATTAAAAAAATTTTGATCCTGTGGTTTTTTTATTTGACTTGAATGGTTTTACCACATTAAACATGGTGTTCTCTTCCTGCCATATTGTGTATTTTCTACTCTTGTACATTTACAAAAATAGCCGAAGTGATAATATAGTAAGATATTAAAATTTATTCAATATTGAGAAGTCAATTATATCAAGTAACAAATGTTATAGGAAAATGTAGATAATAAAATTGATCAAAGAGTGCAAATTTTCCAATCTTTTCGGTTCATGATATATGTAACTGTAAAAAAATTCTAATATTTGGATATAAGAGAATTGTTGTTTCATGTTTTGGTCATGACAACACGATTAGGTCGGTGACATGCTTTGCTGTAGGACAGTTTTTGCACTATACACAGTTTTGTCTTATTGAACACTGTGAAGTTGCACAGTCAACTGAAATGGACACCTAGTCTAATAAAACTTCTAAAATGATTCCCACACTCATATGCATACAAAATAAAGCAACATTGTTTAATAGTTTTTTGTAAATTTTATATTTAGAGTGGTGGCAGCAAAAAACCCTGCAAGCTCAAGATCTGGAATTTATATTTCTCTTAGTTTTATTTTTCTTGAGTCATTTCCTAAAACCGATTTACTCTGGTGTTGTGAGTAAAGTTGTTCTTCTAATTTTTTATTGAGATACCCTAGGTAGATTTACCTAAGTAGAGTTTGCTAGAGTTGGTCGATTTATAGAGAGTTTTGATAGAGTTTTCTGAAGAAGGTTGCAATAGAGTTATTACTTCCTTGGGACTTAGAGTTAAGTTTATTTTAGGTCTGTAATATAGATTTGATTTTGTTATAGTGAAGCTTGAGAAAGCCTATGATAAAGGGTCATGATTTTTCTTCCTTGAGCAAGGAGGTTTCTATGTAAAAATCATTTGTGTCCATTTATTTTTAGTGTTCTCTTTGTGTTTCTACTATACTTTCACATATTACCTCACAGGGACCCGGTACCTTAGCGGTGGTGGGCAACTGCTATTCAACAATTGGAATTTGAGAAAGTGCACTCTAAAAGGGTACCACCTAGAGTGGATCCCTTAGTATAGTTGCTCCACCTAATTTGGAGAAAGGATAGTCAACCCCGAGACCACCTCATTTTAATGTCAATACTATGATTAGTTGAAAACTCGAATGCATGTTTTTATCATGGATGAAGATACTGAGATGGTGTATACGATAATTGATGGACCTCATGTTCCTATAAAAATTGTGAAGGAAGGAGAATTAACTAGGCTGGTGGCGAAAACTCAAAAAGAATACAATGAAGAAGATCGTTAGAATATTGAAATAAATTTCAAGGCTAAGAAGTTGTAAGTCTGTGGAATAGGACGAGATAAGTACAATCATATCTCTACTTGTAAAAGTGGCAATAAGATATAGAACTATCCAATGACTTCTCACAAGGGAACAAGATAATCAAAGGAATCAAAGTTAGATAGATATGAGGCCTCCTCTATGAAGGAAGGAAAAAGCATCTAAGAAATGAACATCAGATTTACCTCAATCAATAATGAATTGCACTGCCTTGGTGAGGTGATTCAATATTATATACAAGTGAGGAATATTTTTAGAGTTCTATCTATGTCATGGGAGATCAAGTTTTATTGAAGTACTGAGGCTAGAGATTTGAAAACTCTCACCATTAATGAATTGTTGAGAACCTAAAAACTCGTGAACTAAAGAAATAGTAGGACCCGGAGAAGAAGGAGTCAAAAAGGGAAAAGTCATTGGCTTTAAAAGCTTTAAAATTTGAGTCTAGACAAAAGGATGAAAATGTTGCTTGCCTATCTAGAAAGATTGTCAGGGCCATGAAAATAAGTGGTAAATTTTAAATGAAAGAGCAAAAGGTATGCATGTGTAGTTGAGGTTTATCACCAATATTGGAAACTAGGATATTTCATCAAGGATTTCCTTTCAACAAAATACACTATCAAAAGTATCTGAAGTAAGAGAGGGATAAAGAAAAGAAGAAGGACCGCATCTATAGTAAGTCAAGAAGGAAAGTTGCAGTAGACTATATGGTGAAGCAAGCTTTTTCTGTTTAGAGAGAATCCTCAAGTGAGTCATATGAATCAAAAAGGCCTAAAGATGTATCTATGCTAGCTATAGAAGATAGTGAAACTTCGTATAACTCTCTCTTTTCTCTCATGGCTAGAATAGATGATAAAGAAGGGGATAAGGTAACTCTATTTAACATTAAGCAAAACTTATATGATTACACTCCTAAGAAGTTAAAAGAACCTACAAATATCTTCATTGACTCTATATGTGAGCTTAATGCTGAGAAGGATCTACTTAAATAAAGTAGAAACTTTAGAACATGAAAAGTTAGCTTTAACCGTTCTTCTATCTGAGATAGAAGAACATTCTCTAAAATTGAAATCTAAAAACACAAGGAAATATTGGAAAAACTGAGAAAGTTAGATGAATCTCATTGTAAGGGGGAAATGAGGCTACCAAATTACAAACCGAACTTGACGAGAGGTTGAAGAAATATCAAAGGCTTCTTATGATTGCTTTTGAAAATAATGACGAGTTAGAAAGGGAACTGATCCACATAAGAAAAGATTTAAACAAATCCTTGAAATGGACCACCTCCCCACAGATTCTTACAAATCTAATAATTAGGGTATTAATAATGGTAGAGGTCATGGTGTAAATATAACTTTTCTTTTTTTAATACCCAAAGAAAGTATGTTTCTATAGTTAACAACCCTTTATGCACCTACTGTGGAAGGAATGGTCACAAAAAAGAGGACTTTCAGGCATGGATTAGAGCTAAAATAAATTCTGCTAAGCATGTTCAGCAGATGCAGTCTCTTACCATGAGCTATATGGGGATAGTGCATGTATCCACATGATCGGGAAATATCTCATGGGATGACTAGCACATCCCTCCAATATAAAATGTGACACTCACACGTGGCCATAGAAGACCCCTTATATCGGCAAATATGAGTTTCAGGTTTTGGTTCCCCAGGACCGCCACCTTTCATGACTTTGCTACACTCCCCGCAATTAATACCCATTTAAAACCATGTCAACACAATATGTTGCCAATTATTTACAAAGGCCGATATTTGTGGTATAGTCATACCACCCCATTATTTGCAAGTAATATCCATAGGCAAACCATTTAGGTTAAGGGGACCTTAGGTTCCCTTTTCGTATACAATATTAAATCTACTTGGGAGATTTCCATGTTCTCCACAAGCATAAATATTTAGCCTTTAGACTTTTCAAACCAGTTAAACCATGCATAAATCCTTTTACCAAGTTTAAAAAATCAAGAGTTTCATTAAAAGAAGTCAATGCAATGAAAATATCTTTATAAGCATTTCATGAAACACCTTAGGGGCATAATACATCCAAAACCAATTCCAAAGACAATTGAACCATTACCATGCAATCCAATTTCTCAAAAACACCATTAATGCACATAAAGTCATAATTAAACCATAGGAAATCATAACCAAGCATTT
This sequence comes from Capsicum pubescens, assembly GCA_030864215.1. Taxonomy (NCBI): domain Eukaryota; kingdom Viridiplantae; phylum Streptophyta; class Magnoliopsida; order Solanales; family Solanaceae; genus Capsicum; species Capsicum pubescens. The sequence goes on from CM061542.1 coordinate 243,379,499, forward strand.
AGTAGAGAAACCCCCAAAATAATAGTTGTAATCAATAATCATGAAATAGAAAAACCATGAAGTCAATCATATAAACCTTGCCTTTAGTTGAAATTACAATGAGGGAAAAGAATCATGCCCTGTTTCAAAGAATTGATGGAATAAAATCACCAAAGTGATCCCTAAAGCAATCTGTAAAGTGAAACCCTGTCCTTCTTGCCCCAAAAGCTCTTGACCAAATTATAGGATGCTTTGGAATAGTTTCTAAATGTTAATAATTAGAATAATAGTCTAAATAACCTCCTAAGTGTATCACAAGTTGTGGGTCCTCATAAGGGTAAGTAGGGAATTGTACAAAATACCCCCACTTAAATCCCTTAAAAACCCATCATAGGGATGCGACTGACCATCACAGTCGTACCCTCCTATACAATTTGTACCCACCACATGTATCCAAACCTCAACCCTTAGATCAAATACTATCCAGTATACGACTCATCCAACAAAGTCGTAAACACAATATATGATCCATAACCATGACCCATATCCCTGACATAATAAAATACAAAGGGATCAACAGTGTCCACCATCGAGTCCTTGATATGACTCGTATCAATCCATTACGACATATAGACCTAAGTCATACCCATTCCATTGACCAAAACCATCTCACTACCTACACTGGTCAGAATATGATAGGACCATACCACTTATACCCCATTATATAGCTCGTACCCATGAGGTGTATTAGGTATGGAGAATGCATTTCCAGGAAATATTCTAAGGCTCAAAACCCAGGATGTTTCAGTATCCCCTACTAGGAACATTCGTCCCTAAATGACGGACAAGGTAGGGGTAACCACACAAAGTTTCATTTGTATTATCAAACATCCCTTTAACAATGTATTAAAACAAACAGGAAAAGATGTTAATCTTTTCTTTAACAAACTCAGAAAATAAAGATGTGTTTAAGACACATACCTTCTGCACAAGTCCCATGAGAAGAAAACAAATGGGTATACTTGGACTTCAAGTCCTCTTTCTCTTCCCAAGTAGCTTCTTCCACTTTATAGTTCTTCCATAGAACCTTAACAGAAGCCACATCCTTTTTCCGCAACCGACGAACATCACTATCTAATATCTTTACTGGGACTTCTTCAAAAGATAGAGAATTTGAGGTATCTAATTCTTCCAAAGGAACCATCGAAGAAGGATCACCAAGATACTTTCTCAACATAATAACATGATAGACCGAAGTAAAAAAAATTATGATAGATAGCAACTCAAACTCATAAGCCATATTTCCTACTCTCCGCAAAATTAAATAAGGACCAACAAACTGAGTATTGAGTTTCCCATATTTTCCATACCGCAAAACTCCCTACATTAGAGACACCACGAGGAGCACCCTATCCCCAACCTTAAACTCTAAGTTTCTACATCTAAGATCTGCATAGGACTTTTGGTGACATTGGGTAGCTTTAAGAGTATCTCGAATCACCTTAACCTTCTCCATTGCCTCATAAACCAAATTAGGACCAAATATGTCCGCTTCTCTAAGATCAAACCAACTAATAGAAGATCGACACGTACTACCATACAATGCCTCTAAAAGGGTGATACCAATACTCGAATGATAGCTATTGTTGTAATCAAACTCCACCAAAGGTAGATGCTTAACCCAATTGACACCATAGTATATCATACAAACCAGAATCATATCTTCCAATGTATGAATATTTCTCTCTGCTTGACCATCCAACTGCGGATGAAAAGCAATATTTACACTAATTTTAGTCTCCAACCTTTGTTAGAAAGACCACCACAAATGAGATGTAATTTGCATTTACCGATCAGTGATAATTAAAATAGGTACCCTATACAGCTTCATAATCTTCTAAACTACAACCACGCATAATACTCCACCGAAAAGATAGTTTGTAATATTAATAAATGTGCAGGCTTGGTCATCCTATCCACGATGACCCAAATTGAATCATGCTGATTTTGAGACCGAGGAAGACCGGTAATGAAATCCGTATTGATAACTTTCCACTTCCACTTGGGATAATAAATTTCTTGTTATAACCACCAAGTCTTATGTGCTCAACCTTATCCTATTGACACACCATACACTAGACCACAAAATTAGCTAATTCCTCTTATTGTCATTCCACCAATATATGTACTTGAGATCATAATACATCTTAGTTGAGCCGAGATGAAGAACACAATGAGACTTATGCACCTCAGCCAAACCCATTTTCCTTAACCTATCGACATCAGGAACACACAACCTTTTTTGGTATCGTAAAGTACCATCACCACTGATCTCAAACACCACTACCTTTTTCCCATAAACATCCCTCTTGATTTTCACCAAGACAGGATCCAACACTTTCTTCACCTTAATCTCTGCACCAAAAGACGATCAAACCAATTCTTGCACTATTACACCACCATCTTAAGAGTTCAAGAGACGAACTCCATGATTAGACAAGCAGTGAATATCCTTCCCTAATTCCCACTTGCCTTCCTCTACGTGAGTCAAAATCCCCATGGATAACCTATTAAGAGCATCAACAACCACATTAGCCTTACCTGAGTGATAGTGAAGACTTATATCATACCCCTTGAGATGCTCAATCCACCTTATCTTCCTGAGAATAATCTTTTTTTGAGGGAATATATATTGAAGACTCTTCTGACCAGTAAAGATATCCACGTGAGTACCATACCAATAATGCCACCATATTTTCAAAGCAAACACAACCTCCAAAAACTATAAATCATGAGTAGGATAATTCCTCTCATGTACCTTAAATTTCCTAGAAGAATAGACAATCACCTTCCCATGTTGCATCAAAACACAACCAAGCCCTACCCGAGATGTATCTGTAATGCCTCAAAAAATTCAAACCAATATTAGCACCATGCTTCAAGCTCATGCATACTACATCATAGTTATATTATAGTTTTATGAGAAAGTTCGATGTATATTAAGTCTTCAAATAACTCCCAGCTATCAAAGAAATCAAAACATTCCTTAACGATTGAATTCTTGGGAAGGATATTGCTATAGTCAACTTCAAATGATCATATAGATGGTTATACAACGAATTATGTAGCTCATGACCTACCTGAAGATAGATAATTGAATTATCTTTCCAAAGATACAAATTTCCCCTAAATCCAATATCTTAGAAAAGTGTTATGCCCATTTTACTCCAGCATATCAGGCTGGAAAACTGAGTGTCGACATTTTGTGATAACTATCACAAGTCTAATGGTTTATCATGAATGTCATCAGGCCTGGGCAGAAACCCAAAAATTCCAGCTCCCAGATGACGACTTGGGATGATGGGTTATCATGGATTTGACGGCTTATCAACCTTGGTCGTCAGCTAATAATTTCAGCAATTAGGAAGTGGTTTCGTAAGGGTATTTTGGTGTTTTCATTTGCTTCCCATGACTTAAAACCCTCAAGGGACGTAACTTTCTCCTATTTTTCTTCAGTTAAACATCTCAAAAATTTCTCATACACTCTCAACCACAAGATTAAGGTTTTCTCTCAAGATCATCTCCTCAAGAACAAGAACATTCTCTCCAAAAGAGGTTAATCCCTAGTCAAGAAAAATCAAGAGCAAGCCTAAGGATTTCCTCAAGAACCTTCAAGAAACATTAGATCCTTTTCAAGATCAAGCTTTAAGGTATGCGTAGTGTTCATCCATAGAGCTCGAATCATGTTTTAAATTATAAATTGTGATTTTCTTGTTGTGTTATGGATATATTCATGTTGATGATTATTGTTTGAGTTCAAGGTTGTATCTTGATATGTTTTCATGAAGCATATGATTAGGATAGTTGTAACCCATGAATTTTGGATGGATTAAGATTGTTATGTTGATAAATATACCTATGCCCAAAATTTTGCATGTATGGTGCTTGATGAAATGCCTAAGAAACTAGATATCATGCAATATATCTAAATTGTGACTAAGTGAAGGATTCATGATATGCCCCTATGTTCCAATGATTTTCATGTTGATATTGTGTCTTGTAAATGTTGTTGGATTGTTCATGAACTAGTCTTATGAGATTATGCTATACTTGCAAAAATCCTACTTATGTAAAAGATGTATGATAACCATGTACCTCATGAAATTCCCCAAGTTATGATATTATGGATTGTTGATGTTGGTCATGTATTCAAGAAATTCATGTTTGTCAGTTTCCTTGTATCGAGTCCTGGGGGTACTCGTACCCGAAAAATATAGTTGTGTGCCTAGAGCCATGTTATCTTATCACGATACTCTTATTCAAGCCATGATCCATAGAATTCAGTCAGTCATGTGACTCAGGAAAACTTAGAAATATCAGTAGTCTTAGTAGTTTAGTAGTCTTAGCAATCTCAGTTATCTCAGCTAGTTATCATGTCTTAGTAAGTATTCAGTTCAGAACCTCAGTAACCTCATCAGCTATTAAAGCTCAACCTTATTCAGATAGTAAGTAAAATTCAACAGTATTCCCAGTAAAATCTTAATAACTAAAATACTCTCAGTCAATTCTTAGACATCAGTATATTTCGTCAGTCAATGAAACTTAGTAAACTTTGTTTAACTCCACTAAACAATCCCACTAACATTAGTTCAGCTAATCACTTTAGTTCAGTTAATCAGTTTAGCTCAGCTAATCAGTTCAGTGTCTTTCAGTTGGGAGTAAAATTCAGCACCGAGTGAGCCTAGGGATGGGGACTCACCCGCTAGATAGGACTGAGACCCATAGAAGCAATTCCTAAGTTATAGAACTACGTATCCAACATAGGTTGAGATGTCCCTACACATAGGGATAATGCATCTTATTTGAGTTTATCTGATAGCAAGGGCAGATGGAAAGAACTCCCAAATAAAATAGGGTTTATTCACATGTTGTCTCTACCCGTGGTACGGTATTGACACCCTTCCAGCTGGGGTTACATGATGGACTCTACCAGTTTAGATTCGGGGTATGTCGATTAGATGGCTACTTCCTACAGTCTCAATTTCAGTCTCATTCTCAGTTCAGTAAAAGAACTCAAATAGTTCTTCAGATTTCATGACTGTTAGATATAGACAACTCTGATGCAGTACGGAACTAAGTTAGTTCCATCATATCTAGGATTGCCAGATACAGTCACTAATGTTATCGGTTATATCAGTTATCAGAATTTATATTATTAGTATTCATATTCATGAATGTTAGATACGGTCAAGCATATTAGTTCTTCATATTCATAGCTGTCAGATACAGTCAGTCAGATTAATTCCTTATAATTAGACTATCAGATACAGTTAACCAGGCCAGTTCTTCATAATCAGAACTGTCAGAAATAGTTATTCATCCATCAGTAATATAGTTTAATTCCTTCAGTATTCAAAAATACATTATAAGTTCCCTACTTATTAGTGACTTACATATCAATATCAGTAAACTCAATCAATCAGTATTTCAGTATCAGTAAGCTCATGTTGTTAGTATTCAGACTTCGTAGTTAGTATCACCGTGAGTTTAGTTACAATTACTTATGCATATATGTATTCTCACATTCATATCAGTCAGAATTGATCATGTATATAACCCTTTGCATTTAGCCTACCTCACTTGCATACCGATATATTCAAAGTACTGACGTATTTGCGCTATGGTGTCTTATACAATAGGTTTAGAAGCACGAGCTCCAGAGAATCAGTAGTATTTCAGATTTCTACAGACAGAGTTAGCAGTGAGTCCTCATCATTCGAGGATTATAGTATTTGATTAGTTTATTCTTTCAGTACTTATTTATTTCAGTAGATGGAGTTAGTTGAGGACATGTCCCATCAAATCCTTATTCAAATAGTTTAGAAGCTTTCAGACTATAGCATGTCAGAGAGTTATTTTAGATTTGTTTTGGCATTGTTATACCATTTTTAGACATTGTTCTTATCAGATGTTTATTCAGATTTCAAACTTATGGCCGTTCAGTACATATTTCTGCATTTTTAAGTATTTTATGCAATATGTAGGTACATATATCAGTCATGTGTTAGATGTGGTCCTTCGGGGTCATGAGCACAGTGTAGCATTCTGGTTTAGAAAATTCAGGCGTTACAAACTTGGTATCAGAGCCAAAGGTTCAATAGAGTCCTAGGAAGTCTGAAAGTCGCATCTAGTAGAGTCTTGTATATGGGTGTGTTGTGCACCACACTTATGTACAGGAGGCTATGAGATGTTTTAGGAACAGTTTCCCTTCTTTCAGTATTCGTGTCATTCCAGTGAACAAAAGCTCTAATTAAACTCTCAGTCTAATTTGCTTTTTCCTTTGATTTACAGAACATGTCTTCAGAAAGGACTAGTGAAAAAATAACCAAAAATCAGTCAGCACCTCAGCCCATTCAAGAAAATTCCCTGGACAAACATATCTTTCATGCATAATTCAGGACTATATTCACTACTCTAGCCAGTTCAGTCGCAGCTTAGAATAAATGGCCAGCCACTATTTCGGCTGACCCTGAGGTCAATGCTGCTGCAGCTAGGATTTGGGACTTCACCCGAATGAATCCTCCATTTTTCACCGGTTCTAAGTATGAAGAGGATCCACAGGCGTTCCTCAATCAGGTTCAGAAAGTGACATACATCATGAGAGTGACTTCCAATGAGAGTGTAGAGTTAGCCACCTATCAGCTACAAGATGTAGCCCATACGTGGTTTAAACATTAGAAGGTAGATAGGGGTATAAATACAGATCCTATAGAGTGGGAAGAGTTCGCTACAGTTTTCTTAGATAAGTTCTTTCCCATAGAGCAAAAGAAGGCTAAAGTGTTAGAGTTCATCAATATCAGGCAAGGTACGATGAGCGTGAAAAAATACTCTCTTAAGTTCACCCAGTTATCTAGGTACGTTCCCCATGTAGTGGCAGACAGTAGGTTCAGAATGAATAAGTTTGTGTCTAGGGTTTCAGGTAGAGTAGTTAAGGAGTGCTGGACTACGATATTGATTAGAAATACAGACCTGTCTAGGTTGATGGTCTATGCTCAAAAGATTGAGGAGAATAAGCTTAAAAGGAAAAAAAAAGAAAATAAGAGGGCTAGAATAGGTAGTTATAGTCTTTATCAGCCGAGGTCAGGGGGTAGTGAGTGCAAAGTTCTTACCCATACCCTTTGTTAGACTTGTGGTAAGCATCATAAGGGTGTGTGTAAGGCTGGAAATGGTGTATGTTTTGGTTGTGAAAAGTTAGGCCACAGAGCAAGATATTGTCCCCATTCAGGCTATCAGAGTCATCTCCGCTCCTCACTTCAGTCCGGTCACCCGGATCAGCAGGGATCCAATTCCAGTGCTATCAGTGGGCAACGCCCAAGGATACTCTATGCACTTCAGTCCTAGCAGAATTAGAAAACTCCTCCTGATACAGTCTTTAGTATGTTATACATCTTTCATTTACATGTTCACCCTTCTTCAGATTCATGAGTTTCTTTCTTTAGATAACTTGCACAGCAGTTAACCCACGGGGTAAGAAAGGTTAAGACTTCAGATTCTAGTTATAAATTCAGTATGTGTAGATAATATCTAAGGGGTGATGATTCCCGACCTGCTCTTAGCATTGTGCAATTATTTTATACCATAGTCATCACCTTACCTACGCATGTTTCACACACTTCCCATAGAATCGTATGCATGTCTAATTCCTAGCAGGATGAGTTCCAACACCCTTAATAGTACGAGTCATATTCCATGAATACAACTTATGTTCACATGCATTCCATATAATTGTGTGCGCTTTCAGTTCCCAGTATAGGGAGTTCAGTTCTAGATCTCTCAGTGTTAGAAATCATGTTCCAGGAACTCAAAAATTACAGACTCAGGTCATGCAACTCATGACTCATGTACACGTATCATGCTCCCCAGTATACTCAGTTTCCATGACTCAGGCTACGACTCCACTGATAAGATAAGTCCAGACTATGTCATGTATATCCTTAGTTTAGACCTTTTTGGTAAATCCATATTATTGACATTCTATTTCTCAAGTTTCATTCATATGTCAAATTTAGTCAGCATCCATTCCTGCTTTAGGTTCTCTTGATTTAATCCTTCAGTAAGCTCTCTTTGTGAGAACAGTGTAGTGATGAGAAGTTTCTTAGATAAGTAAGAGTGTAAATGATATATGTTAAGAGAATATTCTTGCATGCCTATTTTACATGAGGTTGTAATTATGGAGATAGGCTTGAGTGTCATGCTAATATGTAAATAAATGATTAGAAAGATGTTGTAATTAGAAATCAGGAAAAAAATAAAAGAATTTAGAGTGTGAGTGTACATTCAGATCCTTAACTTATGACAACCTTCATTATGAAACTATCATAACTTAATTTCCATCTCAGTTACAGTCTTAATTATAATGTATGCTTCAGCTCAGTAATCAACTTAGTTCATGTGTCATGCCTCAATTTCATATCTCATATAATCAGTCACAATTTAGTTTCCAGGTGCCTTGTGGATCGCCTTAACTTCCCTCAGTATCTTAGCCAAGTTAGTATTCTGTGAAGGACCTAGTCTCCCAATGGGGAGATATGCTATGCTTTCCCGAACTACCATAACATACGCATTCCATTCTCTCTTTATGTAATGAATTCAATATGGAGTAGGGGATACTCATAAGTTGACACTTAATCTCCAACCTCAGTTGCACACCATGTATTACAGACTTAGTTCAGTTTATGTATCACGCTGTAGACTAAGTTATGTTCTTATGTTTCCGCTCATGCATATTGAGTAATTAGTATTAGAATCATCGTTATTTTTTTGTTCAAGGTAACAGTCTTCCTTGAGGTTACTCATTCTCATGTTCAGATTTCAGTAACAAACTTAGTATTTAGTTCCATGCTTAGTTTTCAGTTCAAACTTGGTATCTTTAACATTACATGTTCATTCACATGTTCATGAGTTAGTTCAGTTATGTATTCATGCATCAGTTATGCGTGGTCAGCTTACCAGTAATTTCAGTCATGCATTCACGTATCATGCCAGTCATAAAATTTGGCATCAGATATGCATTCTTATTATGAGAAACTCAATTTATCAGAATACTCAGTCATGTATTCATGAATCAGATACTCATGCATCAAATATGCATGTTCAGTATGATGTATTCAGCTTATCAGTCTTGTCAGTGCCGACACCATGTTTCAATAGTGTATTTTTTGTATGTACTTCAGTTGATCTTTTCCTCCATCTCAGTCATTCTCATTCGAGGACGAATGTTCCCAAGGGGGAGATATTGTAATACCCCAAAAAATCCAAACCAATATTAGCAACATGCTTCAAGATCATGCATAGTACATCATGGTTATTTTATAGTTTTATGAGAAAGTTAGATGTATATTAAGTCTTCAAATAACTCCCATCTATCAAAGGAATCAAAATATTCCTTAACGATTGAATTCTTGGGAAGGATATTGCTATAGTCAACTTCAAATGAGCATATCTCTCATTATACTACGAATTATTGAGTTCATGACCTACCTAAAGATACATAATTGAGTTATCTTTCCAACGATACAATGTTTCCCTAAATACGATATTGTAGAAAGTAGTTATGCCTATTTTACTCCAGCATGTCAGGCTGGAAAACTGAGTGACGATATTTTGTGATAACTTATCACAAGTCTGACGGCTTATCACGTATGTCGTTAGGCCTGGGAAGAAACCCAAAAATTCCATCTCCAAGGTGATGACCTGGGCTAATGGTCTATCATGGATTTGATGGCTAATCAGCCTTGGTCGTCAACTGATAAATTCAGCAATTAGGAAGTGGTTTCGTAAGGGTATTTTGGTCTTTTCCTTCTCTTCCCACGACTTAAAACCCTCAAGGGATGTAACTTTCTCCTATTTTTCTTCAGTTAAACATCTCAAAAATTCTCTCAGACACTCTTAACCACAAGATTAGGTTTTTCTCTTAAGATCATCTCCTCAAGAACAAGAACATTCTCTCCAAAAAGGGTTAAATCCTAGTCAAGAAAAATCAAGAGCAAGCCTAAGGATTTCTTCAAGAACCTTCAAGAAATATTAGATCTCTTTCAATATAAAGCTATAAGGTATGCGTAGTGTTCATCCATGATCCCTTTTATCCATGGAGTTCAAGAATCATGTTTTAAATTATAAATTGTGATTTTCTTGTTGTGTTATGGCTATATTCATGTTGATGATTATTGTTTGAGTTCAAGGTTGTATCTTGATATGTTTTCATGAAGCATATGATTAGGATAGTTGTAACCCATGAATTTTGGATGGATTAAGATTGTTATGTTGATAAATATACCTATGCCCAAAATTTTGCATTATGGTGCTTGATGAAATGCCTAAGAAACTAGATATCATACAATATAGCTAAATTGTGACTAAGTGAAGGATTTATGGTATTCCCCTATGTTCTAATGATTTTCATGTTGATATTGTGTCTTGTAAATGTTGTTGGATTGTCCATGAACTAGTCTTATGAGATTATGCTATACTTACTTGCAAACTTCCTACTTATGTAAAAGATGTATGATTACCTTGTACTTCATGAAATTCCCCAAGTTATGATATTATGGATTGTTGATGTTGGTCATGCATTAAAGAAATTCATGTTTGTCAATTTCCTTCCATCGATTCCTAGGGGTACTCGTACCCGAAAAATATAGTTGTGTTCCTAGAGCCATGTCATGTTCTCACAATACACTCAGTCAAGCCATGATTCATAGAATTCAGTCAGTCATGTGACTTAGGAAAACTCAAAAATCTCAGTAGTCTCAGTAGTTCAGTAATCTCAATAATCTCAGCTAGTTATGATGACTCTATAAGTATTCCGTTCAGAACCTCAGTAACCTCATCATCTAGTAAAGTTCAGCCTTATTCAGATAGAAAGTAGAATTCAGCAGTATTCCAAGTAAAATCTCAATAACTACAGTACTCTCAGTCAATCCTCAGACATCAGTACATTCCGTCAGTCAACGGAACTTAGTAAACTCAGTTTAGATCCCCTAAAAAATCCTCCTAGCATCAGTTCAACTAATTACTTCAGTTCAGTTAATCAGTTCAGCTCAGGTAATCAGTTTAGTGTCTTTCAGTTTGGAGTAAGATTCTTCACCGAGTGAGCCTAGGGATGGGGACTCACCTACCAAATAGGACTGAAATCCCTAGAAGCAATCCCTAAGTTCCAGAACTACGTATCCAACGTATGTTGAGATGTCCATACACATAGGGCTAATGCATATCATTTATGTTTACTTGATAAAAAGGGCAAACGAAAAAATCTCCCAAATAGGATAGGGTTTACTCACATGTTGTCTCTACCCGTGGCACGATATTGACACCCTTCCAGCTGGGGTTATAGGTTGGACCCCACCAGTTCAGATTCGGGGCATATCGGTTAGATAGCTACTTCCCACAGTTTCATTTACAGTCTCATTCTCAGTTCAGTAGAAAGAACTCAGATAGTTCTTCAGATTTCATGACTGTCAGATACAGTCAACTCAGATATAGTACAAAACTCAGTTAGTTCCATCAGATTTAGGACTGTCAGATAAAGTCACTAATGTTATCGGTTATATCAGTTATCTGAACTCATATTATCAGTATTTACATTCATGACTGTCAAATACAGTCAAGCATATCAGTTCTTCATATTCATGGCTATCAGATACAATCAATCAGATTAATTCTTTATAATTAGACTATCAGATACAGTCAACCAGGCCAGTTCTTCCTAATCAGAACTATAAGAAATAGTTATTCATGTATCAGTAATATTGTTTAAGTCCTTCAATATTCCACAATACAGTATCAGTTCCCTACTTATTAGTAACTTACATATCAATATTAGTAAACTCAATCAATCAGTATCTCAGTATCAGTAAGCTCATGTTGTCAGTATTCAGACTCCGTAGTCAGTATCACCACGAATTTTGTTACAGTTACTTATGCATGTATGTATTCTCAAGTTCATATCAGTCAGTATTGTTCATGCATATAACCCTTTGCATTTAGCTTACCTCACTTGCATACCAGTACATTCAAAGTACTGACGCATTTGTGCTATGGTGTCTTATACCATAGGTTTAGAAGCACAAGCTCCAGAGCATCAATAGCATTCCAGATTTTTGCTGACAGAGTCAGCAGTGAGTCCTCATCATTCGACAATGATAGTATTTGATTACTTCATTCTTTCAGTACTTATTTATTTTAGTAGATGGAGTTAGTTGGAGACATATTCCATCAACTCCTTAGTCAGACAGTTTAGAGGCTTTCAGACTATAGCATGTCAGACAGTTATTTTAGATTTATTTTGGGTATTGTTATACCATTTTCAGACATTGTTCTTATCAGATATTTATTCAGATTTGAACCTTATGGCCGTTCAGTACATTTTTCTGCATTTTTTAGTATTTTATGAAGTATACTGGTACAGATATCAATCATGGGTTAGCTTGTGGTCATTCGGGGTCATAAGCACCGTGTAACGTTCCAGTTCTGAAAAATTGAGGCGTTAAAGTATCACAATAAACAACAAAACCATCAATGCCTTTCGGTAAGATCAGGATTGGAGTCGAAGTCAACTTAACCTTCAACTTCTCAAAACTACCTTTACATGCATCCGACCTAGAAAACATAACCTTCTTCTAAGTCAACCTTGTCAAAGGAGCAGCTATCAAAGAAAATCTCTACACAAACTGCATATAATACCCAGCTAAACCTAAGAAGCTCAAAATGTTGAATTGAGTTATGGGCCTTGGCCAACTCTTCACCACAACAACCATCTACGGTTCAACCATAATCCCTTCACTAGAAATAACATCACCCAATAGAGTCACAACGTTCAACCAAAACTCACACTTAGAGAACTTGTCTTACAACTGTTGTTTCTTTGAGTCCTAAAACACCACATGGAGGTGATTAGCATAATCCACCTCACTCTTCGAGTAAACCAGAATGACATTAATAAACACACGACAAAGAGATCCAAATACTTCCTGAACACTCTGTTCATCAAGTTCGTAATTACTGTCGAAGTATTAGTCAACCCAAATAACATCACCAAGAACTCAATATCCCCATACCTAGTACGAAAAGCCATCTTAGGGATATCCACCTCCCTAATCTTAAGCTGATGGTACCCACACCGAAGATTTATCTTAGAAAAGAACTTGGACCACTTTAATTGGTCAAACAAGTCATCTATCCGAGGAAGAGGATACTTGTTCTTGACTGTTACTATGTTCAACTACTGGTAGAAAATGCACACTCGAAGGGAAACATCTTTCTTGCACACAAACAACACTGGTGCACCCCATGGAGAAACTCTAAGACGAATAAACCCCTTATAAAGAAGATCCTTAAGTTGCTTCTTGAGTTGCCTCAACTCAGCCGGAGACATTCTATACGAAGGAATAGATATTGTATTAGTGTCTGAAAGAAAATCAACACCAGACTCTATTTCCTTATTTAGAGGAACACCAGGAAGATCATCCGAAAAGATCTCTTGAAACTCATTAACCACAGGGACCAAAGACAAAGAAGGACCTTCCGAGTTAGAATGTTTAACTCAGATCAAGTGATAAAGACAACCCTTAAAGATTAACCTCCGAGCTATAAGATAAGAAATAAACCTCCTCCTAGGATCTAAGGAACTACCTTCCCATTCTATAACCAGTTTGTCAGGAAACATAAAGATACCTCTACAGATCAAACAATCCACAGATGCATAATAAGAATGCAACTAATCCATACTTAGAAATACATCAAAATCTACCATATGAAACTCAAATAGATCTTCCAAGTAATTATTGCAACCAACAGATACCACAACCCCCTATAGACTCTTTTAGAAATAACCAAGTCACCTATCAGGGTAGAAACAGAAAATTAATCCAAAATAATTTTTGTATCAAAACCAAAAGACACATCCACATATGGAGTCACGTAATAAAGAGTGGACCCCAGATAAATCAAACAATATACATCACTAGAGAAAAGTTGTAACGTACCAGTGATGGCATCAGGTGATGCTTTACATTCTTGTTAGGATGACAGAGCATAAAACCTGTTCCTACCAACACTAGAATTAGGAGCAGTAACATAAGAAAATGCAACATCACCAAGGGTGGGAGGAGAAGATAAATCCATAGGAATCATATTTTCCCCCGTAGCAGCCTTATCGACCAGACGATCCCTGAGCCGATGATCTGCCTGGCCAAACATAAAAAACTTTTCCATTCCTTCTTCTCAATAACCCCGATGAGGATGACCATAGAATCTACAAGGAATACATGAAAAAAATAATCGATCTTTGCTCTCCTGAGAATGGGAAACCTGTGCCCGAGAATTGTCACCACCTTAATGAAACCTGCCTCTCACCTGATAAGGAGCACTAGCAGAAAAGGATCTCAAACTCCCCAACTTCTTTTTCTTCCACTTGCCCCCATCTCTACCACCCTGAGACTGAGCACCTCCCTTATCAGAAAACCTGCTCTTTTTTTCCTGCCTATCCCAAACTCTGCCTTCTTTCTCCTTTTATCCTTATCCTACTGCATATGAACAATCAACCTTAAGATGTCCTTATCCTTAATTAGAAAGTTAGTATTGCTCTCTAAAATCAAATCTCTATTCAACCTAGAAGCGAACTTCCTTATTCTCGACCTCATATCAGCCACCAAATCAGGAGCATACCTTGATAGCTGATGGAACTTCAAAGCATATTCCTTTATAGATATCCTTCCTTGCTTGAGGTTCATAAATTCAACTTTATTAGCTTCCCTCCCCTCTTGAGTAAACAATCGACCCTTGAAGTCATTTAAAAAGGCCTCCCAAAACTCATCCTCTTCCATATAAACTCTATCCCTTTCCTACACCTCATACCACTGATAAGCAATATACTTGAGTTGATAAGCTCTAAAATTAACACATTTTACATTAGTAGCCTGCATCACTGGAAAGATCTTTTCCATCTAATTAGAAAATCCTTGTAGATCCTGCTTCACCTTCACTCCAATAAAATTTGGATGACCCATATTTATAAATTGACCAATCCTTATGGCCTCAGTATACATAGCACTAGTTCTACCTATCTCAACCTAAGAAGCCAGTAGTTGGCAAATCACATGAATAGACTGACGAAATTTTACATTCATCACGTTGCCCTGAGGGCCCTGAGGAGAACTAGTTAGAATATGAGGAACTCCGACACCATCAACAATAGGACAATGAGACCAAAGCTGTACTCTAAACGTAAGACATATCCCTTCAGCATTATCCTTAGATAGGATGTTAGAATTTCCTTATATTCCAAATCTAGGAGGCCAATTCTGAAAGAAGAAGAAAGAAGGATTAGAGAAGATTCTAGGATTGAGAACTCAAGTTAGAAGATAGAATACCACGAAAGTGAAACATTCCTAAATTTCTTGTAGTCTCTCCCTTATGAGTGTGGTGCACTACACACACCTAAACGAGACTCTACTCGACACAGCTTTGTGAACCTCCCAGTTGACCATGAACCTAGGCTCTGATACCAACTTGACATAACCAGACATCAGGCCTTGTCGTAATAGGCTTCCCAAATCCAAATAAGACTGGGGACTACCCCTGTTACCTAACCCAACCACCTATATCAAGCCTTGGATGGGATGAATTTTGAACATATAACAAGATAGCATTACTGTTCTGATTAAGACTCTAGGATAGGGTCACAAATATGACCGACCCAATCGTACCCCAACAACCACCCAACCATACAAACCAAACCGTAAACTATAAACCAAAAGGGAATACCAAAACATAATATGAAAAATCAATCCCAAAATGTAAAAGGATGGAACAAAAAAGAATATTGTCCAATAATGTCAGCCCACCGGCTTATCCTAATGCCAAGGCTAACACCAATACCTATCCTGCCCATACCAACCCCCAGAAGTACCACAAAGCCTCTATCCAAATGAGTAAACTAAACTGGTTGGGACGTGCCATAAATTATTGCCAAAAAACCAATATAAAAAATCAATGAAAAATTTATAAATAAATTCATAACATGAAATGATGCCTTTCAAAAATATGGAAGCTCACTACTTCAGTCCAAATAATGATACCGAATCTATATCCTAAACAGGAGGAGTAGAATGGTTGGTTCCTACATAGCATGGGTATACAACCTTTAGTAGACGGGGTTAGCGAATGACCGCTAGTATGAAACTCATGATAAGGATAAAGTAATTCTTGTAATAAAACCAAGTGAAACCATCCCTAATGCATACAACCACACATTTATATATAAGTACGGGAAAGGGAATCAGGCTTATCATGCATTTGAAACCTTTACCTAGGTTGTGTAGATTTGCCGTCCTAACCACCCACTGGTTATATAGTTTCAGCTCCCCATGCTGAAAGGGTCAGAGTGCGTGTAGTTGTACAACTGGGCAATATCTCATGGGATAAGAAGTACATCCCTCCATTATAAAATGTTACACTCGCATGCAGCCATCGGAGACCTCTTATATCGGCAAATATCAGCTTTGTGTTTTGGTCCCCCTGAGACCACCACCTTCCAAGGCTTAGCTACACTTTTCACTATTAATGCCCATTTAAAATCATTTCCCAACAATCCATTTTCCATTTAATAACCAAGGACAATTTTAGTTGTATCGTTATACCACCTCATTACTTGCAAGTAATATCCATAGCCAAACTATTTAGGTTAAGGGGGCCTTAGGTTCCCTTTTTGTATACCCTATTCAATAAACTTAAGAGACTTCCATGTTCTCTACAAGAATAAAAATTTAGCCTTTAGCCTTTTCAAACCATTTAAAACATGCATAAATCCTTTTACCATGTTGAAAAACATGCAAGAGTTCCATTAAAAAAAGTCAATGCAATGAAGATATCTTTATAAGAATTTCATCAAACACCTTGGGGGCATAATTTAACAAAAGTCAATTCCAAAGACCAATAAAACATTACCATGCAATCCAATTGCCTAAAACCTCCATTAATGCTCATAAAAGAATAATTAAATCCATAGGAAACCATGTCTAAGCATTTAATAGAAAAACCCCTAAATAATAGTTTAAATCCATTATCATTAAATAGAAAAACTATGAAATTAATCATATAAATCATGCTTTTATTTGAAATTACAATGATGGAAGAGAATCATGCCTTGTACTAAAGAATTAACGAAAAGAAATCACCAAAGCAAGCCCCAAAGTAATCTGTAAGGTAAAACCCAAGCCATCTTGCCCCAAAAGCTCTTGAGAGAATTATAATATGTTTTGAAATAGTTTCTAAGTATTAATGAATTGAATAATAGGGTAAATAACCTCCTAAGTATATTAGAAGTCGTGGGTCAAAATTAGGGTATGTAGGGCAATGTCCAGAATACCCCCACTTAAATACCTTAAAACCCCATCTCAAGGATACGACTTACCCTCAAGAGTCGTACCCTTATATAGGATCGGTACCCACCACTTGTATCCAGACCTTAACCCTTGGATAAAAAATTATCCAGAATATGACTTATCCTACTGAGTCCTAACCATAACATATGATACGAACCCATAACCCGTACACCTGGCACAATGAACTATCAGGAGGATCAACATTGTCCACTATACGAGTCCTTGATAAGAACCGTATCTAGACCGTACGACTCATACCTCTATGTTGTACCCATTCTAGTTGCCAAAACAATCCCACCAACTAACACTGGTAAGGATATGATAGGACCATACTACCCATACCCCAACATACGCCTCATACCCATCAATCGTACTAGGTCTGGATAACATATTTCTAGGAAATTTTCTAATGGTCAAAACTCAGGATGTTACATTGATACAAATGTACAGTGTACTTAGAGGATTCCATAGTAACTCATAGTATCATATATAGGCACTATGACCAACCCCTAATGTCGATAAACATGAGATTCTAGTGTCCTTCCTTTGGATTCGCACCTTCATGGTTATATATCACACCCCGCCATTATTGCCCAATTAAAACTATTAACATCCAACAATACAATTATAACATTATTATTAACCAAAGCTCTGGGTAGTGGTAGCGGCATACCAACTATAGCTTTCAAACAATGTCCTTATCCAACCTTTGTATGTAAAGGGATTCCTATGACCCCATAAATTACATTATCAAGTTAACTTGGGGAAATTCCTTGTACCCCACAAGTGTTCCATTATGAAGTTGCTTGGGGGAGTCCCATGTACCTCACAAGATGTTCATTAACATGTTTGCTTAGGGGATTCCCTTGTACCCCACAAGAAAGTTTAATTAACCATAATCATGATCACCAAACTCTACCATTTAACCATTCCAAACCTTTTAAACTATTTATATCATTTAGGGTTCCATTACCAAACCATACCATGCAATAGTTCTTGTTAAACTCCAATATTATAGTAAAGGCACTATCATAGGCATTTTATAAAACATGTTAGGGGCATAGTGTTTCCAATACCAAATCCAATTACCAATTTACCATTCCTATGCCACCAATTGTCCAAACCACCATTAGATAATGTAAAAATATAATTAAAACATGGGAAAACCATAACCAAGCATTAAATACAAAAACTCCAACACATATTTAAAAACGCAAAACCTATACATTAATCATGCCATGAAAAAATTGTATTAAACATGCCATTAGCTGGATCTAAGAATGAGGGAGGAATATCTTTCCTTTGATTAAAAAGATTGAGAGAAATCTCCCAATCAAAGCCCCAAATTGCTCCTCTAGATGACACCTTAGACTTTCTTTACCCAAGAGCCTTAGAGTTAATTAGAATACGTTTCTAAGTGTTTCAGATTAGAATAATAGGGTAACTAAGTTCCCAAGTATGATATTAGTCGTTGGGTCATAATAGGTTAAGAGGGAAATGTCCAGATTACCTCCAACTTAACAATATAAAATTCCCTCAGGTGGGTATGAATTCACCATACCTGTCCTACCCTACAATACGAGTAGTATCCGCAACTCGTACACTAGACCTCCCTTAGACTCCCACACTGGTAAACATATGACTTAACCAACAAAAATTGTACCCAAAGATACGACTAGTACCCTTAACCTATACCCATAATAGAACCAAGAGGAGTTCACACTATCAAACATATGAGTTGGACAATATGACTCTTAGCCTATGTAATGACCCATGGTGATCCACTCATACTCATACCCAAGTTACTTTACTAAGTATCATATTAAATAAAGGAAAACCCAACCTTACGACCCGTCAACTACTGATGACTCATACCAACCCAAGTCATGCCCATTCCAGAAAGCATTCCATCCAATACGATAAATACTGAATAATATATGACTGGTTCATATGACCCGTACCCACACCATACTAATCACATGGTGAGTCGTATCATTTGCAAAAAGTCCAAAACCTAGGAAATCTCTATGGGTCCAGAACCCAGGGTATTTTAGTCTCCCCCACTAGGATCATTCATCCTTGAATATTTGTCTAGGTATTACAAGCACGACTTACTCCCCTTAGATGCTTCTATTCTGACCATTAAAAGAGATGCAAAGAAATCAACTTTCTTTTAAGCAAATCCAAAAAATAAAAATGAGTCATTTTCATAATCAAATATTAATAAATAACACATACCTTCCACATGAATATCCAGAGATAAATGCAGATATTTGGACTTCATATCTTCTTCTGCTTCCTATGTCGCCTCTTCCACCTTGTGGTTCCGCCGTAGAACTTTAACCGAGGCCACATCGTTGGTCTATAACCAACAAACCTATTGATCCAAAATATCAATCGGGATATCTTCATATGACAAAAAATCTAAGATACCCAAACCTTTCAAAGTAATCGCCTAAGAAAGATCACTAAGAAACTTCCTCAACATAGAGACATGAAATACCGAATGAATGAAGCTCAAACTAGAAGGAAACTCCAATTCATATGAAACATTACTAATTCTCTGCAAAATCACATAAGGAACAATATACTGGGTACTGAGTTTCCCCTTTTTCCCAAATGACATTATTCCCTTCATGGAAGATACCCTTAGGAACACCCTATCACCAATCACAAAATCCAAGTTTCTATGTCTTACATCTACATAGAAATTTTGGTGACTTTGGAAAACCTTAAGCCTATCCCGAATCACCTTCCCATTTTCTATGGTCTGATAAACCAAATTCAGACTAAAATTATTCGGCTTACAATCCTCGAACCACCACATCAGAGACCTAAATCACCAACTATACAATGCCTCAAAAGGATTCATTTCAGTACTAAAATTGTAACTACTATTGTAAGCAAGCTCTATTAGAGCTAGATTCTCAACTCAGCCACCACCATAGTCAATCATACATGATCAAAGCATATCCTCTAATGTCTGAATAATCCTTTCTACTTGCCTATCTATCTATAGATGAAAAGAAGTACTCAGACTCACCTTGGTCCCCATACATTACTAAAAAGACCACTAGAAGTGAGACAAAATTTGTGTACCATGATAAGAGATAATCAAAATAGGTACCACATACAGTTTCACAATCTCATGAAGATGCAACCTCACATAATCCTTTGCTGAAAAGTTAGTCCTCACTAGAAAGAAGTGAGCCGACTTTGTCATCCTATCCACAATGAACCAAATTGAATAAAATTAATTTCGAGACTGAGAAAGACCTATAACGAAATACATATTATGTACATCCTATTTCCATTACGACAATTCCATTTCCTGATACAACCCACCAAGCCATATGTGGTTGACTTTTACTTATTGGCACACCTGTAATACCATACTTTATTCTTAGTTCATTTCATCTCATAGGCCATGCATAAGAGGCTTATAACCTGAAAATTTAGCTAAGTGTTGGGACTCAGTTTTATTTTTGTCCTCTTAACTTTGGTGGTTTTTAAAGAGACCTTCCTAACCCCGAGATGCATGTTTTTGAGTTAATTCTTGTTAATAGGTGTAAGGGGCATGTATCAGAAAAGTTTTAGATTTTTCAGATGAGGATTGAGGCACGTTTAGATTTCATTTCTAGAACCTCACCATAATTGCATCGCGTCATGGTGGGTATAGAAATAGGGGGTTCATCACATCGCAGTGATGCTCAATTCGGTGTTCCACTTATGAATTTAAATCCCAAGGGGAAGTCTTGTCTTTTTCCATTGCCCCAATCCATAAAAACACAGGATTAACCTTCAGTCAAGGAATTATATGCCAAAATTCCTCAATTTATCTATAAATTTAAACCTAACCTTACCCAAGTTCATTAATTTCAAGCATATTCCCTTCAATAAAACCAAGAAATTATTCCTCCCAATCCAAGAACGTTCAAGAAAAGTAAATCCTCTCTTAAGATTAAAGCTTTAAGGTATATTTGATGTTCATCCATGTGCACTTTTCACCCATGGAGTCCAAGAATCTATTTTTACGTTTTAAATTATGGGTTTTAATGATTTTATTAATTATATCCATGAAGGTTATATGAACTTTGATTTTGAATCATGTTTACCATGTGATTTCATTTCAAGAATCCCTTGACACGTTTGAATGATAATTATTTGTATGTTAAATCCTTAAACCCTGATTTTGAATTTGAAATTATCCTATTATCATATGTTTTAACTATTCCCATGCTTTAACTCATGATCCTCGTGTAATGTATGAAATGCCTAAGAGATAAATTTTGAACAATGATCCCTATTTTGATTTGTAAAGCTATATATGTCCTTATTGATACTTTTATTCAGTGTTGGGGGTTATGAATACCAAAAACTTGGTTGTTTAGTTAGTCTCAATATCTTCACAAATGGTTTCAGATATATATGAGCATTATTTATTCAATCACTTATCATAATCAGATAAACTAATATCAGTTCAGTAATAAGTATCAGTTCAGTTGGGAGTAGGATTTAGCACCAAGCAAACGCTAGAATGGGGTCTCACTTGCCAGTAGAGGGTATGACCTTTAGTAGAAATCTCTTCATTTCAGAATTACATAGCCAATGTAGGTTAGATATATCAACCTACCACTAGAGGGTTGATAAAATGTTTACTTGCAAGTTGAGGGTAACACATATTTTGTTAGAGCACCTTCTAGATGAGGGTTACTCAGTGGATCCACACAACCATTACTAGTACCCGTGGCATGGTTATAACACCCTACTAACTGGGATCACTGGTTGGACCCTAATTTGCTAAGATCAGTGCATGTTAGTTAGATAATAGCTCCTATAGTCTTAGTCTAGTATTCAACGTAGAATCAATTTTCAGCTTTGTTTGACCATAGCATCGAGTTATAAGTATTTCAGTACTTTAGTTTACTGACTATTTTAGAACATGATTTATTCTTGGTTATGTATTCTCAGATTTTACAGTTTTCATGTTTTTATATTTTGTTATTTCATGTTATTCATTCAGTTAGTCATTATTTATGCATATTAACCGATGCATATCAGCCTAACCACATCCCTTAAACCAATACATTCAAACTATTAAATGAATACTCTTTTCATAAGCTATGATGTTTAATATCATAGGTTCGGATACCCATGCTCCTGACCGAGCATAGACAGTTTAGCCTATATGCAGTAGTAGTCATGGTGAGTCCTCATCTAGCGAGGACATAATGGTTTATTTTAGTTTACTTTAGTATTTTACTATTTTCTTTCATTCATCATTTGAAGTTAGTTGGGGCCTATCCCATCAACTCTTTTTTGTCAGTTTTAGAGGCTTTCAGACATTTCAGACAGTCAGTTGATTTGTTAAATATTTTTGGTTAGATTTTTAGTATGTTTATTTATATTTTAGACTTAAGAATTTCATTGTATTAATTTTAGTACTTCAAACCTTTGGGATTATTTAGTAATTTCTATACATGTGTATCTTATTACCATATTATTCAGTGCTCACAATATGCAGGTACCAGTTCTTTGGTTAGATTGTGGTCTTTCAGGACCATAAGAATCGTTGTCATGACTAGGGGGTAGCCTCAGGTCCTGACAAAACTCGATATCAGATCCTAAGGTTTAAAATGGTCCTAGGGAATCTAAAAGTCACATAGTGTTATGTCTTGTGCATGGGTGTGAAGTGCACCACACTTATGTACAAGAGGCTACAAGAGGTTTTAGGAAAAGTTTCCCTTCTTTTAGTATTCATGTCATGCTAATCAGAATGAGATCTATTTAAACTCTATTTCTAATTCGGCCTTTCTTTTGTGTACAGAAAATGCCTCCTAGAAAGAACAATGAAAGAAGGAATAGGAATTCACCCACACCTCTGCCTTTTTAGGAAGATCACCTGAATAAGCATATCTATAATGTTGAATTCAGAGATGCCTTCATTACTTTAGCTTATTCATTAGTTTCTTAGAATAATAAGTAGGCTATTTTTCAATCTATGCTTATGGTTCGTACTCAGCAGAGTGAGGGCTAGAGGAATAAAAAGAAAGAGAGAATGAATAAGCGGGACAAAATAAGTAGTTTTAAGCTATGTTCAGAGAGTGGTAGCCATTCCTAGTCCCATTAGAAATTCTCAGCCCCAACTCCTTCTTCAACTAGTATACTAGTGCCAAAAATTGGGAATGACAATCAAATAGATAGTTAGTCTCTAGGTCCTAATGTAGAATTTACAATGGTTGTAAAAATCTCTTTTTTCAAAAATATAGTAGGAATCACATGGTTATGTGTAGGGCTGGTAGTGGTTTGTATTTTGGATATGGTAATCTAGTCCACAGAGTCAGGGAATGCCCGTAGGTGGGTCAGCATAGCCAACACAATTGTTCCCAAGTTCTAGCAAGTCGCCTGACACAACATGGTGCCATACCCAGTGCCCTACATGGTCAATGCCAAAACAAGTTGTGTACACCCCAGTCCCGACAGGATTAAGAATGTTTTGCTAATATGGTTATGGGTATGTTAAATGTCTTTTATCTTCATGTTTATGTTTTATTAGATCTCGGAGCTTCACATTCTTTTGTAGCCACCTATATAGCTGTCAATTTTGATGTCAGTCTAGAAATGGTAGTAGAGTTTTTCTCAGTGACTAACCAGTGGGTAAGTATATCATTGTTAGACGGGTATATAGAAACTGTTCGGCTATACTATCCCAGAAAAATCACTTCAGTTGATAGAAGGAATAGAGTTATTCAGTTTTAGTTTCCTAATGAATCAATCATCAAATAGAGGGGTAGTACCTTAGTGTTTAGGAGTCAAATGTGTTTTCAGATGTTTTCTTAGAATCCCATGACAACATATGATCTAGAGTTAGAAGCAGGAACCCAGAAGTTTAGAAGTAGTACCGTGGTGATAGTGTTATCTAAAGTAAGCATATTATGTATCCATGGGGCTAGTTGTATGAATGTTAATTAGTTGGCTTTAAATGGTGCATGCAAGAATTTAAGTTGCTGAATCAAAATTGAGTATGATTATGCATGTATGATCTAAAGATGTACCCAAGGCGATATGGGATTGTATTATTTATACATTTTAATAGTGGTTATATTAATGTAGTACTGTAATACCCCGCATATTTCTAAGCTAGGAAATGAATAAGTTTTTCTACGTATGAAACCTCCTAACCTGTAAGTAGAATTTTAGTGCATGACTTACAATGAATATCCTAGTGATAGGATAGCTTGCAATGTCTTAAGGATGATCATATGAGTCTCTTAGAGTGATGCAAGCTAAGAGTTTTTTAATCCATCAAGTCTTAGTGTTCGATTTTGCAATGGTCATCTTAGATAAATAATAACGTGATTTATATGTGACATTTTGTCATATTTAGACCCACAAAATTGTAGATAATCAAATTATATTTCCAACGATACCAATTTCATCAAAATCCGACACTCGAGCAAGGAGTTATGGCCTCTCAAAGTAGAATACGTCGCCTAACCAATCACACATGGCCACTAGAAAGCATAGGCGATATCATATGTGGCACCTATGTAAATATATGTGATATCATATGTGGAACCTATGTAAATATAGGAGATATCATATGCGTCCCCTATGTAAATATAGGCTATATCATATGCGGCGCCTATGTATGATTTAAGCCACGAAAACACTTAGTTTTTGACTTATTTTGAGGGTAGTTAAGTCTTTTAACACTCCTTACATATTCCTAAACCTAACCTCACGAAATTTATATCTTCTAAACACATTAAAACCGTATTAACATCTCAAAGTTCATTATCCAAGAGCACCATAGGAGAAAAACAACTAGGGTTGCACAATCAAGCTTGAAGATCAAATTTCAAGGAAATTCCTCCGTTAATCATCTCGAACCTCCCTTCCAAGGCATGCGTAGTGTTCATCCATGGATTCCTTTCATCTGTGGAGTTCAAGAATCAATCTTTAAAATAAAAAACATTGGTTGGTTGCGGTGATATGATCATACCCACGTTGATGCTTGTTTGTTTTGTTGTATAATAGTATCGTGACTGTACATCTCATGAAAGTTATTTATTTAGTTGAAAACATGATCTTTCGGTGGATTGATAGAATGCAAGTATGAAATACACCTATTCCATAAATAATGCATGCAAGGTTTTTGATAAAATGCCTAGTATGTTAGAACTCCATATTTACATGATTTCATGATATCTAAATAACAAGTTCATGTTATCCATACACTCCAATATAAATTTCCATGCAAATTTTGTGTTGTTATTGTTGTGGTATAAAGAATGTATGATAATGGAGATATAAATTATGTACACAAAATATATCCATTCTTTTCCTATCACGTTTGAAATGTTGAATAAATACATGAAGTATACTATCCCCTACTTATGATATTGTGAATTGTGGACTCAAATCTTGTGATTAAGTCATATCATGTGTGTCAGTTTCCTCCTATCGATTACTGGGGGTATTCATACCCGAAAACTATAGATGTGTGCCTAGATCCATGTCATGTTTCACGATATCCGAACTCAATATATGATTCCATAGATTTTAGTCAGTCATATGACTCAGGAAAACCTCATGATCTCAGTCAGTTGTCAGATATCAGTAACATTCTGCCAGTCAATGAAATTCAGTAAGATTAAGTCATGTATAGTCAGGTATTCATGTACAGTCCCTCCAGATGGGTGTAGAGGATAGCACCGAGTGAACCCAAGGATGGGAACTCACCCGCCAGTTCAGGGTGTGATTCTTAGAAGCAGTCCTTGTGTTCCAGAACTACGTAACCAGCGTAGGTTAACACATCTTAACCTGTCAGATTAGGGTTGATGAGGTGGTTTAACCTGTCAGTTTAGGGTTCCCACCATTCTCATTGAGTACCTTCCAGATAAGGGTTACTCACAGGCTGTCCTTACCGGTGGCACGGTATTGACACCCCTCCAATCGGGGCAGAGATTGGACCCCAGCTTAGCCATAATGGCATACATGGGGCATGTCGATTAAACACTACCTCCCAAAGTTTTAGTATCGGTCTCAGTAAAAGAACTCAGGGCGTTCTTCAGATTTCAGTAAATATAGGACTGTCAGATACAGTTGTTATGTTCCTCAGATTTTAGTATTTACAGGAATGTCAGATACAGTCGTCTATTTTATCAGCTTGCAGTATCAGTCATGATAGTTATCAGTAAACAATGTATTATCTTACAGGTCCTGCTATCACGTATTCACGATCCTAGTTTTTATATATGTATGTTTGCACTCCTACGTTCATATTAGTCAGTCAGTGTTGTTCATGCATAAAACCCTTTATGTTCAGCCTACCTTTCTCGTATACTCAGTACTCCATTTTTACTGACACATTTGTGCTATAGTGCTTTCTTTTCATGTTACACCATAGGTTCCGAGACACGAGCTCCAGCCCAGCAGTAGCGGTAGCATTCCATTCGCAGAGACATAGTGAGTCCTCACTGATTCAAGGACAATATGATTTGATATATTTATTTATTTCTTCAGTTCAGTGTTACAAAGTTAGTTGGAGACATGTTCCTTCAACTCCTAATTCAGATAGTTTAGAGGCTTTCAGATTTATGTTCAGATTTACGTTCAGACTTAGCTTTCAGATTGAGTTGTTTTGGGTATTTTCACCCACATGGACGTTATGATTTTCATACATGATTTTATTCAGTTGAACCTTATGGC
The DNA here is from genome assembly GCA_030864215.1 of Capsicum pubescens. Lineage (NCBI taxonomy): Eukaryota > Viridiplantae > Streptophyta > Magnoliopsida > Solanales > Solanaceae > Capsicum > Capsicum pubescens. Next base: position 243,406,633 of record CM061542.1, read on the forward strand.
CTTACAGTTTTATGTATTCTGCATTATTATGTCAAGATTTGCAGTATACAAGTACAGATATCAGTCATGGGTTAGCTTATGGTCCCTCGAGGTCATGAGCACCGTGTAGCATTTCGGTTCAGCAAATCAGGGCGTTACAAACTTGGTATTAGAGCCTAAGGTTCAATAGCGTCCTAGGAAGTCTGAAAGAAACATCTAGTAGAGTCTTGTACATGGGTGTGTTGTGCGCCACATTTATGTGCAGGAGTCTATAAGATGTTTTCGGAACAGTACCCTTTCTTCAATATTCATGTCATGCTAGTGAGAATAATCACAAGTTAAACTCTCAGTAAAATCCATTCTTCTCTTATTTCAGACCATGGCCCCAAAGACAAGAAACCAGCCAGCTCCTCAGCCTGAAGATCCTTTGGGCGAACATGTTTCCCATGTGGAGTTTAGAGCCGCATTTACCACACTTGTTCAGTCCGTGGTTGTACAGAATGAACAGACACCAGTCAATCCGGCCAATCCAGTGGCCAATCCCATGGAAGCTAGGGTTCGGGACTTTACCCGGATGAACCCTCCATCTTTCCATGGGTCTAAGTCTGATGAGGACCCTCATGAGTTCATTGACCAAGTCCAAAAGGTCATTAACATCATGGGTGTTACTTCTATTGAGAGTGACGAGTTAGCCGCCTACTATTTACAGGATGTTTCTCATGATTGGTACAAATAGTAGAAGTCTGAGATGTTAGATGATGCAGTCCCTATTGAGTGGGAGGAATTTGTGACGGCCTTCTTAGACAAATTTTTTTCCCAAGAGCTGAGGGAAGCCAAATTTCTTTAGTTCATCAACCTCAGGCAGGGGAATATGATAGTTAGGGAGTATTCTCTCAGATTTACTCAGCTAGCTAGGTATGCTCCTTATGTAGTTGCAGAAATAGGGCTAAGATGAGAAAGTTCATGTCAGGGGTCAACGATAGCATGGGAAATGAGTGTAGGTCTGCGATGTTGATCGGTGATATGACCCTATCCAGACTCATGACCCATGCCCAGCAAGTAGAAGAGAAGAAGGTTAAGACTAGGGAGAGGTAGAGCAAGAGAGCAAGATCAGGTAACTTCAACTTTGCTCACCCCAAGTCAAATGGAGGAAACCATTCACAGTTTTGGTCCAAGTCAGCCATTCCAGCCCCTTCCTCTACTAGAGCTCTAGTGTCGAAGTTCAGATACAGCAACAAAGACAAAGCTCCAAGCTCTAAATCTCAGGGCACTGTTAGCAGTGCCCGAACGAATCCCCTTTGTCAGACTTATGGTAAGAACCACAAGGACATTTGCAGAGATGGTAGTGATGTATGATTTGGTTGTGGCAAACTAGGTCATAGGATTAGGGAGTGTTCATAGTCAAGTCTTCAGGGTTAGAAAAATCATTCTGTAGCTTAGTCCGGTCGCCCAAACCAGCTGGGTACCATTTCCAGTGCTACCAATGGGAAACGCCCAAACAGACTCTGCTTTTTAATCCCGGCAGGATCAGAAAAATTCTCCTGATGTCGTTACTGGTACGTTACAGATTTTTCATGTTCATGTTTATGCTTTGATAGATCCAGGTGCATCCTTGACTTTTGTTACACCATACATAGCAGGCGATTTTGGAATCATTCTCGAAATTCTAGCAGAGCCCTTTTCAGTCTCTACCCCAGTGGGTAAAACTATCATAGCCCGGTGGATATACAGGAACTTCCCAGTTATGATATCTCAGAAATACACATCAGTAAATTCAGTTGAGTTAGAGATAAATGATTTTGATGTCATTCTCAGTATGGATAGGATTCATTCCTGCTATGCCACAGTCGACTGCAGAAATAGGATAGTTAAGTTTCAGTTCCCGAATGATCCCGTCCTAGAGTGGAAAGGTAGCATTTCAGCGTGCAAGGTTCAACTTGTTTCCAACCTTCTGGCAAGGAAAATGATTTCTAAGGGGTATGTGTATCATCTCGTGCATCATAAAGATTCCAGTTCTGAATCTCCCAGTCTCAAAACAGTCCCAGTTGTTAATGAATACTCAGATTTCTTTCTCGAAGATCTTCCAGGCATTCCTCCCGAAAGGGAAATAGACTTCGGCATAGACCTTCTTCCAGATACTCAACCTATTTCTATTCTGCCATACAGAATGGCACCGACAGAACTCAAGAAACTGAAAAATCAGTTGAAGGATCTTTTAGATAAGGGATTCATCAGACCCAGCAATTTCCCATGGGGTACGCCAGTATTATTCGTGCGCAAGAAAGATGGTTCTCTCAAGATGTGTATTGCTTACCATCAACTTAATAAGGTCACGGTCAGGAACAGATATCCTCTTCCCAGGATTGATGATCTATTTGACCAACTTCAGGGTGCTAGTTAATTCTCTGAGATAGACTCAGATCAGGCTATCATTAGCTCAGAGTTAGAGAATGTGACATTCTGAAGACAACTTTTCATACTCGATATGATCACTTCAAATTTTTGGTCATGTTATTTGGTCTTACCAATGCCCCTGCAGCTTTTATGGATTTGATGAATCGTGTGTTCAAGAAGTACTTGGACATATTTGTCATAGTCTTTATAGATGATATTCTGGTCTATTCTCGTATAGAGCGTGATCATGCAGACCATCTTAGGATTATTCTTCAGACTCTCAGGGATCACCAGTTATTTGCTAAGTTCATCAAGTGCGAATTTTGGCTAAGATCAGTAGCATTCCTTGGTCATATTATTTTCGGTGATGGTATTAGAGTAGATCCTCAGAAAACCGAGGCAGTAAGAAACTGGCCCTGACCCGTATCTCCATCAGATATCAGGAGTTTCTTGGGTTTGGATGCCTATTACAGATGGTTTTTTGAGGGATTTTCTTCTATTGCATCTCCCATGTCCATATTGACTCAGAAGAAGATTAAGTTTCAGTGGTCAGATTCATGTGAGAAGAGCTTTCAAGAGTTAAAGACTCGACTCTCCTTAGCTCCAGTTCTAGCTCTTCCAGATGGTTCAGACGGTTTTGTAGTCTATTGTGATGCATACAGAGTGGGTTTAGGTTGTGTCCTTATGAAGCATGGTAAGGTCATAGACTATGTCTCCAGACAGTTAAAGCCATATGCGAAGAATTATCTTACTCGTGATCTAGAGTTAGAAGCAGTACTTTTTGCCTTGAGTATTTGGAGGCATTATCTCTATGGAGTTCATGTAGATGTATTCACATACCATAAAATCCTCCAGTATTTCTTTTCCCAGAAAGATCTTAATCTTCGTCAGAGAAGGTGGTTAGAGCTCTTGAAGGATTACGACATGAGTGTTCTTTATCATCCGAGCAAGGCCAATATTGTGGCCGACGCTCTCAGTAGACTATCTATGGGTAGTATTTCTCACGTTGATGGTAGCAAGAAAAAGATGGCTTAGGAGATCCATCATCTTACCAGACTAGGCATTTTCTTAGTCGATTCTTCAGAGGGTGGTGTCTGTGTTCACAGTAGTTCAAAGTCATTTCTCGTTTTCAAGGTGAAAGAGAAGTAAGACAGGGATCCTAGCCTTGTCAAGCTCAAAGAGTCAGTTCAGAATCAGAAAGTCGAGGTTTTCTCCCAAGGGGGAGATGGTGTTCTTCGTTGTCAGGTTCGTCTATGTGTTCCAGGTGTAGATGAATTAAAGAAGCGAATTCTTGCATAAGAGAATAGTGCACGATACTCTATTCATCTAGGGGCCACTAAGATGTACCACTATATGCGGGAGATCTATTGGTGAAGTGGGATGAAGAAAGATATTGCAGAGTTTGTGGCTAAGTGATCTACATGTCCTAGTGATTCCATGCAAGAGTTCACTATTCCTACTTGGAAGTGGTAAGAAGTGAACAAGGACTTCATGATAGGTTTGCCTAGAACTCGTCATCAGCATGATTCAGTCTGGGTCATTATAGATAGAATGACCAAGTTAGCTCATTTTCTTCCTGTTCATACTTCTTATTCAACCGAGGATTATGCCAAACTCCATATCAGGGAGTTAGTTAGGTTATATGGTGTTCCACTATCTATCATCTCAGATAGAGGTACCCAGTTCACCTCTCACTTTTGGAAAGCATTCCAAAAGGGTCTCGGTATCCAAGTCCATCTCAGCACAGCGTTTCATCCTCAGATAGATGTTCAAGCATAGAGGACCATTCAGACTCTTGAAGATATGCTAAGGGCATGTGCAATTGACTTCAAGGGAAGTTGGGATGACCACTTTCCTTTGATTGAGTTTGCATACAACAATAGCTATAATTCTAGTATTCAGATGTCTCCATTCGAAGCTCTCTATGGTAGGAGATGTAGATCTCTGATTGGTTGGTTCGAAGTTAGTGAGGCCTCAGTCATAGGTCCTGACTTAGTAATCAATGCCTTAGAGAAAGTTTAGTTGATCAGAAAGAGACTCTGGGCTGCTCAGAGCCGACAGAAGTCCTATGCAGATATTCGTAGAAAGGATCTCGAGTTCGAGTTCAATGACTATGTCTATCTTAAGATCTCTCCCACGAAGGGTGTGAAGAGGTTCAGAAAGAAATTGAAAATCAGTCTTCGATATGTCGATCCCTTCAGAATTCTTAATCGCTTCGGCAAGGTAGCTTATGAGCTTGAGTTGCCTTCAGATCTAGCCTCAGTCCATCCAGTCTTCCATGTCTCTTTGATAAAGAAGTGCATAGGTGACCCAGTAGTTGTTGTCCCTATTCAACGCATCAACATTCAGAATAGCCTCTCTTATGAAGAGATTCCAGTCGAAATCTTAGATTATCAGACTCGTAGATTAAGGAACAAAGAAGTCCCTCTAGTCAAGGTTTTTTGGCAAAATCAGTCTCATGAGGGAGCTAATTCGGAAGCAGAAGTAGATATGTGTTCCAAGTATCCTCACCTCTTCCCCTCCAATTTAGATCAAGCTCAAGGTAATAGTTCTTCTTAAGCTTATTCAGTTTCATGCTCATGTTTCCAGTATAAACTTGGTTCCTATTAATCGTTGCATACTCAGTCATGCATTCATGTATCAGTTATCCGTGCATCAGTTATGCACGAGTCCAATATGTTTAGCATGTCAGTCATGAGATCAAGTTTTGGTTCTTCATGTTCAGTTCAAGTTCTGTTATCTTGTATCCCCTCTCAGTAAATTCTCATTCAAGGATGAATGTTCCCAAGGGGGAGATATTGTAATACCCCGCATGCTTCTAAGCTAGAAAATGAATAAGTTTTCCTACTTATGAAACCTCCTATCCTGTGAGTAGAATTTTAGTTCATGACTTACAATCAATATCCTAGCGATAGGATAGACTGCGATGTCTTAAGCATGCTCATATGAGTCGCTTAGAGTGATGCAAGCTAAGAGTTTTTGAATCCATCAAGTCTTAGTGTTTGATTTTGAAAGGGTCATCCTTGAACAAGAATAACGTGATTGATATGTGACATTTTGGCAGATTTAGACCCACCATATTGTAGAGAATCGAATTAGCTTTCCAACGATACCAATTTCATCAAAATCCGACACCCGAGGTGGGAGTTATGTCCTTTCAAAGTAGAATGTGTTGCCTAACCAATCACATATGGCCACTGGAAATTATAGGCGATATCAAATGCGGCGCCTATGTAAATATAGGCTATATCATATACAGTGCCTATGTATGATTTAAGCCACAAAAACACTTAGTTTTTGAGTTATTTTGAGGGTAGTTAAGTCTTTTAACACTCCTTACATATTCCTAAACCTAACCTCATGAAATTTATAGGTTCTAAACACATTAAAACCGTATTAACATCTCAAAGTTCATTATCCAAGAGCACCATTGGAGAAAAACAACTAGGGTTGCACAATCAAGCTTGAGATCAAATTTCAAGGAAATTCCTCCGTCAATCATCTAGAACCTCCCATCCAAGGCATGCGTAGTGTTCATCCACGGATTCCTTTCATCCGTGGAGTTCAAGAATCAATCTTTAAAATAAAAAAGCTTTGTTGGTTGCGGTGTTATGATCATACCCACGTTGATGCTTGTTTGTTTTGCTATATAATAGTATCGTGATTGTACATCTCATGAAAGTTATATTGTTAGTTGAAAACATGTTCTTTAGGTGGATTGATAGAATGCAAGTATGAAATCCACCTATGCCTTAAAGAATGCATGCAAGGTGTTCAATAAAATTCCTAGTATGTTAGAACTTCATATTTACATGATTTCATGATATCTAAATAACAAGTTCATTTTAGCCATACACTCCAATATGAATTTCCATGCAAATTATGTGTTGTTATTGTTGTGGTATAAAGAATGTATGATAATGGATATATAAATTATGTACACAAAATATATCCATGCTTTTCCTATTATGTTTGAAATGATGAATAAATACATGAAGTATACTATCCCCTGCTTATGATATTATGAATTGTGTACTCAAATCTTGTGATCAAGTCATGTCATGTGTGTCAGTTTCCTCCTATTGAGTTTTGGGGGTATTCGTACCCAAAAACTATAGTTGTGTGCCTAGAGCCATGTCATGTTTCACGATATCCAAACTCAAGATATGATTCCATAGACTTCAGTTAGTCATATGACTCAGGAAAACCTCGTGATCTCAGTCAGTTGTCAGATATCAGTAATATTCCGCCAGTCAACGAAATTCAGTAAGATTAAGTCATGTATTGTCAGGTATTCATGTACAGTCCCTCCAGATGGGAGTAGAGGTTAGCACCGAGTGAACCCAAGGATAGGAACTCACCTGCTAGTTCAGGGTGTGATTCTTAGAAGTAGTTCTTGTGTTCCAGAACTACGTACCCAGTGTAGGTTGAGACATCTTAACCTATCAGATTAGGGTTGATGAGGTGGTTTAACCTGTTAGTTTAGGTTTCCCACTGTTCTCATTGAGTACCTTCCAGATAAGGGTCACTCACAAGCTATCCTTACCCATGGCACGGTATTGACTCCCCTCCAGTCGGGGCAGATATTGGACCCTAGCTTAGCCATAACGGCATACATGGGGCATGTCGGTTAAACACTACCTCCCACAGTTTCAGTATCAGTCTCAGTAAAAGAACTCAGGGCATTTTTTAGATTTCAGTATATACAGGACTGTTAGATATAGTCGTTATGTTTTTCAGATTTCAGTATATACAGGACTGTCAGATACAGTCGTCCATGTTATCATCTTGCAGTATCAGTCATGATTGTTATTAGTAAACCATGTATTAGCTTACAGGTCTTGCTATCATGTATTCACGGTCCCAATTTCTATATATGTATGTTTGCACTCCCATGTTCATATTAGTCAGTCAGTGTTGTTCATACATGAAACCCTTTATGTTCAGCCAACCTTCCTCCTATACTCAGTACTCCGGTTGTCCTGATGCATTTGCACTATGGTGCTTTCTTTTCATGTTACACCATATGTTCTGAGACACGAGCTCCAGTCCAGCAGTAGCGGTAGAATTCCTGTCGCAGAGACACAGTGAGTTCTCATTAATTTTAGGACAATATGATTTGATACATTTATTTATTTCTTCAATTTAGCGTTACGGAGTTAGTTGGAGACATGTTCCTTCAACTCCTTATTCAGATAGATTAGAGGCTTTCAGATTTACGTTCAGCCTTAGCTTTCAGATTGAGTTGTTTTGGGTATTTTCACCCACATGGACATTATGATTTTCAGACATGGTTTATTCAGTTGAACCTTATGTCCTTACAGTTTTACGTATTCCGTATTATTATGTCATGATTTGCAGTATACAAGTACAGATATCAGTCATGGGTTAGCTTGTGGTCCCTCGGGGTCATGAGCACCATGTAGCATTCCGGTTCAGCAAATTGGGGCGTTACAAGTACCCTTGAGTGCTAAGTTTAAATATAGCTAGTAATGCAGTAATCTACATCTAAGTTATGGTCTATAGGATGTCGATGTCAGCTATTGTAACACCCCGACATATCATCCTGAGACGCCACACGGTGCCCAAGGCTACACATAGCCTCAAGCTAACCCTTTAAGACAAAACACTACCCTTGGGTTCCAACACAACAACATACATGCTACGCTAAGGATATATATATAAGTACATATCATATCACATCACACATGGCACGAAATATCGTTAGACTGTACATATATGGAATGTCTATACAAAAACCAACCCAAAAATACACTAGTCTGACATAGCCTCTATACAGCGAAATCAACGAGTCATTGGGACAAACCCCCAACTGACTCAACAGACCAAAAGGATCACAAAACAACAGCACCAAAACTAGCAAGTTGGTCCTCGAACCGTGATGATTTACCACTGAAGGAACGTAGATGTGGTGCTCGGATATCACTATCGCGGCTGTGACTGAGTACCTGAACCTACATCATGGTATGAATGTAGCCCATAGAGAAATATGTGGGTCAGCACAAGATACATACTGAGTATGTGGGGGCGCATGCAAAATATAAATAATATCATAACTTTTCGTAAAAACGTACATACGGACCATAATGACATACCTAGCTTGAATGACATTCAATCATGCAACTCATAACATCTTAGATAGGAAATGTAGGAGAAAAACCTCATAAATCATTATAGATCATCATAGGCAACTTGACTTACCACATCAAAACTCGGAGTGACTCGGTATTTCAATAAACATGACTCTTATGGACAGGGGAGTTTCCTATAACTGACAACCCCACGTGAGCTATGTCGAATACCAACGTTTGAAACCCCCATTGGCGGGAGCGTCATACTCTTTTCTAGGGAGTACGACCTTAAAACTGCAATAATCACAATCGGTCTCTCTGGCCAATAATATCATCATCAAACAACCCTATGGTGTCACATAGGTTGGCGGAAATACCAGATTTCCCTCTCGGTGCTAAGTACTACTCTCCGATAATCTCAGAACGTGTTAGGAAATCCACAACAACTTCACAAGGGTCTATCATAAAGACCAAATCAAATCTCTTTCTCATTTATCAACAACATCAACAAGGTATCAATGCATTGAACCATAAATGACTCGATATTTGGACAAGGATATGAAGCCTCAATACATAATATTTTCAACAATTTAACTCATCAAAACCATTCTAAAAATATCAAGACTCATTACAACTTCAATATCAACATTTCTCAATTTTCCATCCAACGCTCATTTAAAGGTACTTAAGACATCAACCCATAGTAGGGATATAGAATTTCCAATATTAATTATAAATTCATAATAAGGAAATAGTGGAATGATAGTATAAATCAAGGCTTAACAAATTAAATCATCATACTCTCATAATCAAATACTCTTTGGACATAATTCCATCTCAACATCATACACATATCGGAGGACATAATCCCATAGATCATGGACAATAATATAAGATATAAAACCATATTTTCAATTCATGGTAAAACATATAAAATCTCATGTCAATGTAATTCAACAAAAATACCGAGCACAAGATCGAAAGGATAATCTTGTTCAAAGCCCCACATACCTAAAAATGGAAGATTAATATGAACTTCCGACTCCGGAACTTTATTCACAAAAATAAAGGGTTCTTCTCGAAGCCCTTAACATGATCAACTCGAATCCCAAATCAATTTGAAATTTCTACGGTTCAATCAAGAGACATAGAAGGATGAAATTTGGAGTAGTAGGGTTGGGGTTTGAGCCTTAGGAAATTTCAGAGAAAAATGAGATATTGAATTCTATTAATGAACTTAAATCCATGGTTTACCCGGATTAATTGGAGTGGGAATGACCAAAATACCCTTAAAAATCAAATAATGTCAAATCTGTCCTTTGGTGGACTATTTTGATAGGCTGAAGTAGATCGACCATAACCTTTTTCTCCGATGGTTAAATTGGATGAAACCAATTTCATTGGAAAGAGGACTTTCAGAGATTTCTTTTGATATATAGTAGCTCACCCATATCATTATGTACAAGGAGTTATGATCTCTTGAAGTTGACCCTAAAATTCGCCTGGCCTCAGTATTTTTTTCCTGCACATTTATTGTTCACCACTATTCACGGTTAGATCAGAATGATCATAACTCATCGCTCGAGTGTCCGTTTTGGATTATACACATATCATTGGAAAGATTATTCGATGATCTACGCGATGACGGGTCACATATCCAGAAATTCCACACAGAAAAATTATTAATCAGGTTAAAGAATAGAATTCAACACATTTTCGTCCGAGATCTTAACGGGAAATTTTTTCTGGGGCATCACATCATCTCCCACTTGGAAACATTCATCCTCGAATGTTGATAGGTAGGTCAAGAATACTATGAAAATGAGTATATAGAGAAAAATCATCTTACCCAAGCATATACTCCATTCTAGATTTTTTTGGATATCGTAGAAAACACACAAGCCAAGATAAACATAGCAATAAGGATTAAATCAAAAGAGAACGATACCTTTGACATGCTCAGGATTGGTAGGAAAGAGGTGGGTATATTTGGCGCGCATATCCTCTTCGGCTTCCCAAGTAGCACTCTCCACGGATTGATTTCGCCAAAGCACTTTAACCAAAGGAACTTCCTTGTTTCTTAGCCTACGAACTTGAAAGTCAAAAACCTCAACCGGAATTTCTTCATATGAAAGAATATCTTGAATACCCGATCTTTCGGAAGGATCAATCACAACAGAATCACCAATAGACTTCTTAAGCATAGAAACATGGAAAACCGGATGGACGTTATATAACTCCGCGGGCAATTCAACCTTATATGCTACCTTCCTAATGCTATCCACAATCTTATAGGGACCAATGTAATGGGGACTTAGTTTCCCTTTCTTCCCAAATCTCTTCACCCCTTTTATGGGTGAAACTTTCAAGTACACTAAATCACCAACATCAAATTCAAGGTCTTTCCTCCTTACATCTGTGTATGATTTTTGATGACTTTGGGTTGTTTTCAACCTTTCCTAAAATAACTTAACCTTCTCCATGACCTCGAACACCGCATCCGGTCCATTCGCGGAAACCTCAACAACTTCAAACCAACCAATGGGTGATCTACACCTTCTACAATACAAAGCTTCAAATGGGGCCATTCCAATAGTATCATGAAAACTGTTATTGTAAGCAAACTGAATTAATGCTAAGTGCTCATCCCAACTACCTTTAAAATCAAGCACACAAGCCCCCAACATATCTTCTAAAGTCTGAATGGTCCGCTCTGCCTAACCATCTGTTTGCGGATGGAAAGCAGAACTTAAATGAATTTGGGTACCGAGACCCTTCTGGAAAGATTTCCAAAACTGAGAGGTAAACTGAGTACCTCTGTCTAAAATAATTGCCAAAGGGATTCCATGAAGTCTGACGAGTTCCTGAATATATATTCTAGCATAATCTTCATCTATATACGATGAATGCACAGGATAGGAATGAGCTGATTTCATCAGCCGATCTACGACAACCCAAATCGAATTATGATGGCGACGAGAAGGAGGCAAACTAACTATGAAGTCCATATTCACTTCTTCCCACTTCCAAGTAGGAATGCTAAACTCTTACATCACACCACTGGGCCTTTGATGCTCTATTTTAACCTGTTGACACGTGGAACACTTCACCATAAATTCTGCTATGTTCCTCTTCATACCGTTTCACCAATAGATTTCCCACAAATCATGGTACATCTTGGTAGCACCAGGATGGATGGAGTATCGCGTACCATGCACTTCCTCCATAATCCTCTGCATTAAGTTATCAACATTAGGAACACATAATCTTTCTCGGAGTCTCAAAATGCCATCTCCCCCTTGGGAGAAAATCTCTACCTTTTTGGTCTTTAACTGACTCTTTTAACCTGACTAAGGTAGGATCACTGTCTTGCTTCTCCTTTACTTCCGAAACTAAAGAGGATTCGGAACCGCTTTGCACTCCTATACTACCTTCAACATCACCAAACAACCTAACCCCCAATCTAGCCAAACGATGTACCTCACCGGCCAAATCCTTCTTACCAATCTCCACATGTGCTACGCTACCCATGGACATTCGACTAAGGGCATCTGCTACTACATTGGCTTTGCCCGGATGATATAGCATGCTTATATCATAAACTTTCAATAGTTCTAACCATCGTCTCTGCCTAAGATTCAACTCCTTTTGGGTGAATACATACTGCAAGCTCTTATGGTCCGTGAAGACGTCGACATGGACACCATACAAATAATGTCTCCAAATTTTCAAAGCAAAAACCACGACAACTAATTCAAGGTCATGAGTAGGATAATTCTTCTCGTGAGGCTTTAGCTTCCTGGAAGCATAAGCTATAACCTTGCCCTTTTGCATCAATACACAACCCAAATCAACTCTGGAAACATTGCAATACACCACAAAACAATCAACACCGTCAGGCAAAGTCAACACAGGGGCTGAAGTGAGTCGAGTCTTCAACTCCTGAAAACTCTTCTCGCAAGGTTCGGACCACAAGAACTTCACTTTATTTTAGGTTAAACGGGTCATAGGAGACGCAATAGATGAAAACCCTTCAACAAAACGATGATAATAACAAGTTAGACCCAAGAAACATTGAATATCAGAAGGAGAAATAGGTCTAGGCCAACTCTTTATATCTTCTATCTTTTGAGGATCAACTCTAATACCTTCGGAAGAAACAACATGACCCAAGAAGGCTACAGAGTTCAGCCAGAACTCACACTTACTGAACTTAGCATACAACTGATGAGTTCAAAGAGTTTCCAACATGATTCGTAAATGATCTGCATGATCACCCTCACTTCGGGAGTAAATAAGAATATCATCAAGGAACACTATTACAAATAAATCTAGATATGGCTGGAATACACGGGTCATAAGATCCATGAAATCCGCTGGAGCATTAGTTAACCCGAAAGACATCACTAGAAATTTAAAATGACTGTAACGGATTTGGAAGGCTGTCTTGGGGATATCACATTCCCTAACCTTAAGTTGGTGATAACCGGATCTGAGGTCTATCTTTGAAAAGTAGTTCAAAACTTGCAATTGATCAAATAAATCATCAATTTGAGGAATCAGATATTTATTCTTGATAGTAACCCTATTAAGTTGCCGGTAATCAATACACATCCTCAAAGAACCATCTTTCTTATGCACAAACAGGACAGGTGCACCCTACGGGGACATACTAGGTTTGATAAAGTTTTTTTCTAAAAGATCTTTCAATTTCTCTTTTAACTCTTTAAGTTCCGAGGGAGCCATGCAATACGGAGGAATGGAAATAGGCTGAGTATCAGGAAGAAGGTTAATCCCGATCTCTATCTCTCTATCAAGAGGTATTCCAGGGATATCTTCCAAAAAGATATCAACAAACTCATTAACAACATTAATTGACTGAATGGTCGGGGTTTTAAACTTAGTGTCTTTAACCCGAACCAAATGGTGGATGCAACCCTTGGAAATCAACTTCCTAGCTTTGAGACAGGATATGAAATGACCCTTAGGAATCACAGAACTCCTGGACCATTTGAGGATAGGTTCATCAGGAAACTGAAACTTGACCACACGGGCACGACAATCAATAGATGCATAGCATGAGTAAAGCCAATCCATACCCAGAATGATATCAAAGTCAACCATATCTAGCTCAATCAAATCAGCATACATAACCCGATGAAAGACAGTAATGGGACATTTCTTATACACCCTCTTAGAAATGACAGACTCTCCTACCGGAGTAGAAACCAAAATAGGCTCAGAAATTAGTTCAGGATCCATTTCAAAATTTACAGCAACCAGAGGTGTCACATAAGAAAAACTTGAACCAGGGTCCATCTACACATGGACATCAAAATAAAAAACATGGAGCATACCAGTGACAACATCAGGAGAGTCCTCTTTCTCCTAATGAGGTGGTATAGCATAGAAATGATTATAGCTTTTACCGCCAGCAGTACTAGATGAAGCACCTTGAGGAGGAACTGGATGGGCTACGGGAGGCGGGGCACTAGTATCCTGACTCTGGGGACGGGCATCAGGACTCTGCTGTCTGGCATACGAGCAGTTTCTAAGTATGTGGCCCAACTTTCCACAACCAAAATAGCCCCACTGCCCCATATAACACTCCCCAAAATGGTCTTTACCACACTTAGCACATGAAAGAAGATGAGGCCGGTTGCTTACACTATCTTGATACCTGGAAGGTACCGACCTATTCTCGAGATCCTGCCTGCCCCCGATATACGAGAGCACTATCTGAGGAAGGCGCAAGTATAAATAGACGTCTCTAAAATTGAGGGATACTCCCTCCGGAAAATCTAGTCTGACCAGACCCCTAATGCTCTGATCTGACACTCTTAATCCCTCTTACTCTTTCTTTTTCCTTTATCTTGTCTGATTTAATTTGTTGGGCGTGAATCATTAACCTAGAAAGATCAATCTCCCTGTTGATCATAGAAGATCTACATTCTTTCACTACATAACTTAACACCCTAATTAGAAACTTGCTCGTACTAGTCCTCGAGTCAGCCATCATATTAAGAGTGTACTTTGATAGCTGATTAAACTTAAGACAATACTCCTTAACCGACATGGAGCCTTGTCTCAAATTCATAAACTTCTCTATCTTAGCTTCCTGTAACTCAAGAGGAAAGAATCTATCTAAGAAACCATATTGGAATAATTTCCAAGTCACCAGAGTGGTATCTTGCGCTCTACCCTTATTCCACATCTGCACCCAGTCATAGGCAACATCCTTCAACCGATAAGAAGCCATCTCCATACTTTCTTCCTTGGTCACTTGCATAATCTGTGTAATTTTCTTCATTTCATCAACATACATCTGCGGGTCCTTACCTGCTCTCGATCCATGAAACTCTGGCGGATTCATCCACATAAAATCATAAATTTGTGCTGCTGCCAAATTATTTTCCTGCGGAGGTAGAGCGTTGGCCTGAGTATTGGTGGTAACTTCCTGGGCTAGAGTTTGAAAAGCTGCCTAAAATTCGGCATGGGATACCGTCTCATGTAACAGATCAACGGGTTGAGGTTGGTTGTTGTTTCCGCGAGCTCAACGTGGAGGCATTTTCTGTCGTAAGAACGCATGAATTAATAGTAGAAGGAAACAATTGTAAGCATGATAGACTCTTGTAGAAAGAAAGAAACGACTTTTCCTAGAACGCCCCACACCCTCTTGATCATAGGTGTGGCGCTCTACACACCGATGCTCAAGACTCTACGTAACGCAGCTTGTCAGACTCCCTAGGACTCTTCACAACCTTAGGCTTAGATACCAAGTTTGTAACGCCCAAAAGTATCATCCCGAGATGCAACACGGTGCCCAAGGCTACATGTAGCCTCGAGCTAACCCTTTAAGCCAAAACACTACCCTTGGGTTCCAACACAACAACATATACGCTACGCTAAGGATATATATAAGTACATATCATATCACATCGCATATGGCACGGAATATCGTTAGACTATACATATATGGAATGTCTATACACAAACCAACCCAACAATACACTAGTCTGAGATAGCCTCTATACAACAAAATCAACGAGCCATTGGGAAAACCCCCCAACTAACTCAACAGACCAAAGGGATAACAAAACAACAGCACCAAAACTAGCAACTTTCCAGCTGAGTACCTGAACCTACATCATGGTAAAAATGTAGCCCATATATAAATATGTGGGTCAGCATAAGATACGTACTGAGTATGTGGGGGCACATGAAAAATATAAATAATATCATAAATTTCGTAAAAACGTACATACGGACCATAATGACACACCTGGCTTGAGTGACATTGAATCATGCAACTCATAATATCTTAGATAGGAAATGTAGGAGAAAAACCTCATAAATCATTATAGATCATGATAGGAAACTTGACATACCACATCAAAACTCGGAGTGTCTCAATATTTCAATAAGCATGACTCTTATGGACAGGGGAGTTTCCTATAATCGACAACCCCACGTGAGCTACGTGGAATACCGATGTTTGAAACCCCCGTTGGTGGGAGCGTCATACTTTTTGCCAGGGAGTACGACCTTAAAATTGTAATAATCACAATCAGGCTCTCTGGCCAATCATATCAATATCAAACAACCCTACAGTGGTACATAGGTTTGGGAAAATACCAAATTTCCCTCTCGGTGCTAAGTACTACTCCCCGATAAGCTCAGAACGCGTTAGGAAATCCACCACAACATCACAAGGGTCTATCATAAAAACCAAATCAAATCTCTTTCTCATTTATCAAATCATATCAATATGTGGATTCCTAACATAACACATTTTAGCTCAAAACATTTTAATCTTCCTCAACATCAACAAGGTATCAATGCATTGAACCATAACTGACTCGATATTTGGACAAGAATAAGAAGACTCAATACATAATATTTTCAACAATTTAACTCACCAAAACCATCCGAAAAATACCAAGACTCATTGCAACTTTAATATCAACATTTCATAATTTGCCATCCAACTCTCATTTAAAGGTACTTGAGACATCAACCCATAGTAGGGATATAGAATTTCCAATATCAATTATAAATTCATAATAAGGAAATAGTGGAATGATAGTATAAATCAAGGCTTAACAAATTAAATCATCATACTCTCATAATCAAATACTTTTTGGACATAATTCCATCTCAACATCATACACATATCGGATGAAATAATCCCATAGCTCATGGACAATAATATAAGATATAAGACAATATTTCCAATTCATGGTAAAACATGTAAAATCTCATGTCAATGTAATTCAACAAAAATACCGGGCATAAGATCGAAAGGATAATCTTGTTCAAAGCCCCACATACCTAAAAATGAAAGATAAATATGAACTTCCGACTCTGGAACCTTATTCACAAAAAGAAAAGGTGCTTCTCGAAGCCCTTCACATGATCAACTCGAATCCCAAATCAATTTGAAATTTCTACGGTTTAATCAAGGGACATAGAAGGATGAAATTTGGAGTAGTAGGTTTAGGGTTTGAGCCTTAGGAAATTTTTGAGAAAAATGAGCTATTGAATGCTCTTAATGGACTTAAATCCATGGTTTACCCAGATGGATTGGAGTGTGAATGACCAAAATACCCTTAAAAATCAAATAATGTCAAATTTGTCCTTTGGTGGACTGTTTTGATAGGCTAAAGTAGATCGACCATAACTTTTTTCTCCGACGACCAAATTGGATGAAACCAATTTCATTGGAAAGAGGACTTTCAGATATTTCTATTTATATATAGTATCTCACTCATATCATTATGTACAAGGAGTTATGATCGTTTGAAGTTGACCCTAAAATTTTCCTGGTCTCTACATTTTTTTCCTGCACATTTACTGTTCACCACTATTCATGGTTAGATTGGAATGATCGTAACTCATCGCTCGAGTGTCCGTTTTGGATGATCCACATATCATTGGAAATCTTATTCGATGATCTATGAGATGAAGGGTCGCATATCTAGAAATTCCACACAAAAAAATTATTAATCACAATAAAGAATAGAATTTAGCATATTTTCATCCGAGATCTTAATGGAAAAAATTTTCTGGGGCATCACAGATATCTAGGTGTAATGGTAATTCTCATATTTTATGGAGAAAAATAATTTTAGATATGTGATATCCGTTGTCTATGAAGGAAGATAGTATGGTTTATTTATGGTTAGGGAATATCCATAGTACGTGTTAGAAACTAAGTTTGAAACTGAGATGGTTGATCTTGTAGTATGGACAATTGAAATTTTAGATTGTGTGAAATCATGGTATGGTGATACTCATGATAATTCTATGTTAGTCGGTGTTTAAGTATTTATGTGAATATTATTGGGTTATATAGTAAGTTAAGATTTATACCTCAGAAGAGAGTAGAGTACTAGCAGCGAGCTAAATACTTTCAGGTGTAGTCCATCAGGTTGAGTATTGCAGTTTAGTTTAGAGTTTATTAAATGGGTCTACAGACTTAGTGTGATTTATTAAATCTACAGGGGAGATGATAGGACCAGTAGCAAAGTTAGGCTGTCAGATTCTAGTAGTGATGCTAGTGTGTTGAAGAATAAAACTAGGGAGGATGATGCCCGACCATTTCTTATTTTAGTATTTGTACTTATGTTTTCACAATATTTACTCAGTCCTTACATGTCAGCTCCATGATCATAGTTCATTTTCATGCACTCTCCATAGAATCATTTACGTTTCTAGTTTCTAGTATTAGGAGTTCTAGTTTGCTCAGCATTACGAATCATGTTCCATAAATTCATGAAGTCTAAGCTCTGGTCATATAGTTTCTGACTCAGGTACCCATGCTTTACAGTATGTTAAGTTCCAGTACTGACTCTACCTTACCAATGATTAGTAAAATTAAAATTATGTCATGTATATCCTCGATTTAGATCTTTTAATGAATTCATTCTCTGGATACTCTACTCTTCAGACCTTAGTTAAGTGTTGAAGTTATGCATCATATTTCTTCATGATTTAAGTCATTATGTTCTAACCTTCTAGTGAACTCTCCTTAATACTAAGAGAGTAATGATGAACGGTTGTTTAGATGGGAGAAATTAAATGTTTTTAATTGATGGAATATTTTGTATGCTTGTTTTAGATAAGGTTGTAAGTGTGAAGTTAGATAGAGGCCAAGTTTTTGATATATGTCATGGTTAGTTAAAATTTTTGCGTATGTTCTCTTACGGTAGTGCATAGAAGTTGTCGATGATAGAGATTTGGAGGATATGAAAAAGATGTTTTTATGAATGTTTGTTTAGAAGTGTATATGTGGTTATGATTATAGTCTTGAATGTAATTTTTTATATATGTGGATAGATGGATTGTGCGTCGGTGAATGTTTACTAAGGGTTTAATATAGTTGCTGAGGTGGTAATAAGAGTTATTCATGAGATGAGATGTTTTGAAAAATGTAGGGTGTATTAAATTCATGATTCAAACTAGTATTATAGTGATATGTGTTCACTTTGTACATTCAAGTAGGCTTGATCATAGTGAGATAATTCTGTTCAGCTCAGACTTCATTAGATAGAGTTATCAGTGCCCATGTGAATGTTTTCAGTAGCCTTAAGTGGAGTGTAGTATTGAAGAAGAATGTATAGTTGAGGGAGTATTTAAGAAGTATGTCTAAGCTTGAGATTAACAGTTGCATTGGCTAAAGTATAGCAATTCAAGTTTATATTTCATAGTCTTATGTTCCATGTTATAGATTTATAGTAATATTAAGATTCCTTACTTATATATCTTATTCAAATCATGCCCATTTTCTTTGTTTACTGTTGTTATTATAACTTCTTAGAAAGAGTGTTGAAGAAATACTCTTGTTAAGTATAAGCTTTCAGTATTATTCAGTTCGTATAGCCAACAATTAAGTTTGGAAGTCAGAAAGGTATGTTCCTATGGTTTTTCCATCTTTCGATCTAGTCTTACGATCCAAAGTTTCACGAATATGGCCATTCCATGAGGTAAATTATTCACATCCATGAAAATTATGAATTCAGTTCAGTTCATGCATTGTGCATCATGTTTTCGATTTAGATATTCAATGATGATTTAGTTTGTAAGTGTTATATGCATCATAACCGTCTTTCCTTAGTATTTCAGCTAAGACAATATTATTCGGGGATGATATATCACAATGGGGAGATGTTACCCTGAGTTTTCTTATCCTAAACCTCTCATCGTTTCTTCATAAAACCAAATCCAGTTTGAGGTAATAGTTACTTATGAGTTGACTCTCTCGTTTCTATTTCATCTTTATAACCAGTCTCATGTCATTGCATGTATTCAAGAAATAAGTTCAGTTTATGATATTCAGTACATCATGTATCATGTTTCAGACTCAGTCATGTAACCATGTTTTTAGTTATGCCTGTTCAGTATATGATTTCAATTCACTCAGTATTCTTAGCTTAATAAGTCTCATTCGAGGATGAATATTTCGAATGGGGAGATATTGTAATATCTAACTTTAGTCTTAGCTCAGTTCAACTCATAGTGCATACATAAGAGGCTTAAAACCTAAAAATTAAGTTAATTCATATTCAAGGGTGTATTGAGCATGTCTCGGGGAAGTTTCAGAGTTTTTGGATGAGGATTGAGGCACGTTTGGATTTTGTTTCCACAACCTCGCCATGATTGCATCACGTTGCGGTGGGTATAGAAAAGAGGGATTCATCACATCATGGTGACGCTCAATTCGGCACTTCACTTAGGAATTTAAGTCCCAGAGGGGCAGTCTTGTCTTTTTCCATTGCCTCAATCCATAAAAACACGAGATTAACCTTAAGTTAAGGAATTACATGCCCAAATTCCTCAATTTATCTCTAAATTAAAACCTAACCCTTCCCCAAGATCATCAATTTCAAGAATCTCCCCTTCAAGAAAACCACAAAATTATGCTTCCCAATCCAAGAACGTTCAAGAAAAGTAAATCCTCTTTAATGATTAAAGCTTTAAGGTATGTTTGATGTTCATCCATGGGCCTTTTTCACCCATGGAGTCCAACAATCCTTTTTAATATTTAAATTATGGGTTTTACATATTATTATGAATTATATCCATGAATATCATAAGAACTATGATTTCGTATCATCTATACCATGTGATTTCATTGCAACTATCCGTTGACACGTTTGAATAATGATTATTCGCATGTTAAATCCTTAACCCATGATTTTAATAATGCAATTATGCTATTATCATATGTTTTAACTATTTTCTTGCTTAAACTCATGACCCTCGTGTGTTTTATGAAATTCCCAAGAGATTAATTTTGAACAATAATCCCTATTATGTTTTGTAAAGCTATATATGTTGTTATTGATACTTCTATTTAGTGACGAGGGTTATAAATACCCGAAACATAGCTGTTTACTTAGTCTCAGTATCTTTCAGAATGGTTTAAGATTTGTATAAGCATTATTCATTCAGTCATTTATCATAATCAATTAAACTCAGATCAGTTCAGTAATCAATATTAGTTCATTGTGTAATAACCAACTTATTATTTACTTTCAATGAAGGGTTAAGTGGTAATTATAACCAATTAATAATAGTAATTAAGGAATTAATGAGGGGGCAAGCCAAAAGCTTTTCAGTTTCATGGTACTAGGGCTATATATATGATCTTTAATCCTTAGGAAATCAGAAAGCAAAACAACGTAAAAAAAAGAGATAAACAGAGAGTATCTACAAGGTGTTGGATGACATCTACTTGAAGTGATAAGGTATGAATTTGTTTGTAGTTTTGTCTTAGAATTTTGTCAAAGCAGTAACTAATATATGTTTTATCTTCTTCATGATGGATACTAGTCTGCTGCAGTAACTTATGTATGTTTAATCTTCTTCATGGTAGGTAGTAGTTT
Organism: Capsicum pubescens; assembly: GCA_030864215.1. NCBI lineage: Eukaryota > Viridiplantae > Streptophyta > Magnoliopsida > Solanales > Solanaceae > Capsicum > Capsicum pubescens. The sequence goes on from CM061542.1 coordinate 243,427,985, forward strand.
ACTACTAGCTTAAGGATAAAGTTGGTTGATCTTGATTACTTAGTAGAAATATAGATATAGAAGAAGTAAGAATTAGACGTTGACATCATGTACAAAACCAATATTTCTCTCATAAGTTGTTATTGCTATTTCTTTAAACAAACTATCGAATAGGGAATATTTATGGTGCGTAAGGATTGAGTAGTGACGAAATTGTTGACCAGTATTTTGAAATTAAAATTTTTCTTCAGAAGCTTCATCTTGTTGGATTATTCTTAATTCAATATAACAGTGTAAGATGTTAAGGTTTAACTCAACCTTTAAAAGTTAAAGATATTGAGATTTAATCTCGAACTAGCATAATTAGTATTGTTATTTAATATTTTACTTAGATTGAAGTCATTGAAGGATATTTGGTTTGTGTTCTATGCATAGTGATGTTGTGGAACTTGTCTTTAGCGAGGTAAGTGTGACTTTAAGCTTTATGCTTGCTTTTCAAATCTGATTTATAAAAATAACATATTTCTGCCTAGTCCATGTGTTGGGACAAGCGTGAAATTGGTAGATTTTAGGGCCTTTGACTAGCTGTGAATATGTATTTTGGGAAGTGTATGCAGAATTATTTAGAGGTGAACTATGAGGTGAGGTTGCGACGTTGAATGTAATTTCTTTGTTGCCGTTATTGTCTCTAGGGGCATACATAGCTTCCGTAATGTGTTAGGGGTAGTACTTATGCTTCTGCAATATGTCAGGGGCATTACTTATGATGCCGTAATATGTTATGGGCATTTCCTATACTGGCGTAATATGTTAGGGGCTTGTACATGCTACCGTAGTAGACTTTTTCAAGCATTATATATGTTTTCGTGGACTTGTTGGGTTTTAGGCTGATCACCTTCACTGTCATTTATGACAAGTCATGAGAATGAATTGAGTTTTGACATAGAGTAAAAATTTTAAACTTCCTTTGGATCATATAGTCATTACTTTATGAGAGATATTATGTATATATTATTTGTGTATTTTGTATTTTCTAACACTTGTTCAAGGGGTATTAGAGTGGCAGGTCACGGATCTTACTGGGTTATATTTATATAGCCCACTACTTACTTACATACCTACAGATATGATGGCGGAGAGAGAGGCTCGTGGCTGATTATCTTTACATGTGGATTCTGTCGCTGAGGTGAGCCTTCACATTGTTCGTGAAGGATGTCATTTATCTTTAGTTATTTTTATCTTCTATTTCCTTTCATTGGGTTTTCATGCCCAATAGTTGAACTCATGTAATTCTGTTTAGATGCTCCATCAACTTAGTGGGGACTTGGGTTAGAGATTTGTTATCTGAACTATTGTCATTTTCATAAATCGCTATGCGTTATCTTGTTGGATAGTTACTCTGCGTTAATGATTATTTCGTGCATGTGGAGTTGTATATTTTTTCATCTTAGTGTTTGTAGATATTGTTAATGTATAGAAAATTGGTTCTCCCAACAAGTGGTGTTGTCAGGAGCCAGTCACGCCTAGGGGTTATTTTGGGACGTGACAATGTTGGTATCAGAGCGTAAGCTTTAAGTCCCGGGTTATGTAGTAGTGTTTAGTAGATTCTTGTTCAGGGGTATGTAGTCACCCATACTTCTGAACTTGAGGCTACGAAACATCTAGAAGGTTTCCCTATTTTATACATTATTCGTGCATTGAGCTGAATTAAGTCTAACCTTTAAATATTGTTTCGCAGAATGTTAAGAGACATGGTTCTTCCTCCGCTAGTCAATCTAATATACCTACTGGACGTGGTACTAGATAGGATCGTACCCATGGTGGTGGTCGATTTGGGTCTTATCCAACTAGGCCTTAAACTAGGATGCAGACATGTGCTCAGTTTGGAGTTAGGAATGAGGGCCAGCCCTAAGTTATTGTTTCTCAGCAAACGTAGGACCATATTGATCGAGATACTGCAGTTGTAGTGCCAGTAGTTGCACCTACTGTTACATTTTCTACAGACATACTAGTTAGAATGTTGAATGTACATGAGGCATTGGTTCCTAATAAGGTTCAAACTCCAGCTCCTCAAGCTACTTCGCAGATGTAAGCACAAGTTTAGTTTAATGTTGTAACCTCTAAGGCACCTCTACCAGATGATCATCTGATTGCAGCTGTAGGGAAACTCAAGGATGTGGAAAATTTCATAGATCTTAAGCCACTGGAGTTTGATGCTACACCATCTTCTGTTGAGTCTAAAAAGTTTTTAGATCACGGCGAGAAGATACTGACTACTTTGTGACTGAAGGAGACTAGTGGTGTAGAATTTACTACTTTTCTATTCTCAGGGTCACCTGAGGCTTTGTGGACTTCCATTTTGAGGGGAAGACAAGCAGGTCTACCACCAATCACTTGGTCAGAGTTCTTATCTATGTTCTTGGATAGATTTATTTCCTTGAGCAAATAAGATGACATGAGATGCCAGTTTAATGACTTACGACTAGGATCCATGGCAGTCACTGAGTTGTCCAGGTATGTTCCATCTTTAGTTGCAGATAAAAGATAGAAAGTAAGGCAATTTGTGGATGGACTTGAGGCTCTATACCATGGTCCCGTGATACGCGATATGTTTAAGGGATCCTATTCTGAAGTGTTTGACACTGCTCTCTGTTCTGAGTCTTATTATGAGATGGAAAGGATTAATCGAGAAAATAAGAAAGCACGTAACTCAGGTAGGTTTAGTGGTTCTCCATCTGGGAGCAAGAGTGGTTTTGATCATGGACCGTCTAGGCCTATACAGTTAGAGTTAGTGGTCCAATCTGTAAGGAATAGTTATCCAGCTAATTAGGGACAACAACAACATATACAAATGGATGGTAGATGTTTTTTCAGTCAGGGCGACGTTCGAAATGTTCTAATTATGGCAGGAATCATAGTGGATGTTGTGTTGGAGTTGGAAGTCCTTGTTATAGTTGTGGTGAAAGAGGGAACATTTCTAAGTTTTATCCTAAGGGAAATTCTTGATCTAGTCAAGCTACTCCTTAGGTGCAGAGAGATGTTGCAGGTAATCATGTTTACACTCAGCCAACTAGGATCGCTCCACAAGGTTCTCGTGGGCAGAGTCAATAGGATGCTCAGGGTTCTCAGATAGTAGATGCACCACAGAGATTATTTGTTATGGCTAGACAGGATATCGAGAGATCTAATGCAGTGGTCATAGGTATTATCACTGTAAAATTCTTACGAGGCTTGATTTGCTATTGATCCTAGTTCTACATATTTGTATATGTCCCCTTCTTTTGCTTTGTTCATAGAGAGAAGTATTGAGACTCTTGTTGAGCCATATATTATTACGACCCTAATGGGGGAGACCTTATCAGTGGATAAAGTTTATAGAGATTGTGTGATATTTGTTTAGGGTAAGGACACCATAGTTGATCTAGTCGTGTTGCCAATGACTGATTTTGATATGATTATGGGTATGAATTGGTTGGCTTCATGTTATACATTGGTTGATTGTTATGGTAAGCTTATGCGTTTTGATATTCCTGGAGAACCACCTTTAGTGTGGAAAGGTATAACTGTTGTGACTCAAGGAAAGATAATATCTTATGTAAAAGCCCGATGAATGATTAATCATGGTTGTTTGGGTTTTGTTTCTTCCTTTCATGACACTCTAGCTGAGGAAGTTTCTAAAAATAATGTTTCTATTGTTCGGGAGCTTATTGATATGTTTCTAGATGATTTTCCTGGGCTATCTCCGATGAGAGAAATTGAGTTCAGCATAGTGGGTGTTTGGCTTAGCTTATAAGTTGGTCAAAATAGCCTATAAGCTATTTTTTGCTTAAAAAGGTGTTTGGAAAATTTTACAAGTGCTTAAAAAAAGTTAATTTTGGCTTTTTTTAAGTTAAAAACAAGAAGTAGCAAACCCTATAATATTTTTTCCTAGATTATAATCTATTCATATTTTACCAAGTAATTGACTTTTTTACCCTTATAATTTTCATTTATTGATGTCCTTATAATTTTCATTTATTGGTGTTCGATTGGCGGGAAAGAAGATTTACTTGTCTGAATGAAAAGTTAACATTTCTCTTCACATAAGCAAGTTAGTATAATTTGGTTTATTCCTTAGTTGACAATTAATGTGAAGAGAATAATTAGTGGACAATTAATTGGATAAAATAAGTAACATTTCTTTTCATATTTGTCACAAATTATATCAAGGACAAAATATGTAACATTTCTCTTCACATAAGCAATTATACTAACTGTTGGCCAATTATCACAATTTTCCAAATTCTCTTCACATTTCTCGTGCCCATCTTTATTAATTTCAAAGTTCAAACTCCAATTTACACAAATACCTTATACCATTTGGACAAATGTGTCATTTTTTACTACTATTATATAGTGTCAAAATATAAAATATTTCACCATTATATCACGATAAATTCAACAATGCAATATAAGAAAATGGAAATAATATTTGAAATAAATATTATTAACATAACCATGAAGAAACAAATAATATTTTAATTGCACATCAATGTTATACGAAATCTTAACATAACCATGAAGAAACAAATAATCTTTTAATATATAACTATCTTTTTCAAATACAAACATTCAACACTTAAACTCTTAAAAAATGATTTTTAGCGCACAAATTAATAGTCATTAGTTAGAATATTTTATATATATATTTATATATATATATATTTAAACATTTATAAGGGTATTTCAGACATTTTGTCCAATAAAAGTGCTTAAAAGCATTATTTACTAAACACATCAATAACTTTTTTTCAGTTTCTGCACTTTTATCAAAACAATTAACTGCTTATTTTCAGAATAAGTTCAACACTTTCAAAAGAACTTTTAAAGAACCTTTTTCCTGCCAGTTTTTTTCAACCTTTCCAAATGGGCTCTTAGTGCCAGGGACTCAACCTATCTCTATTCCATCTTACCGTATAGCTTCTGCTGAGTTAATGCAATTGAAGGTTCAACTTCAGGAATTGCTTGATAAGGGATTTATCATGCCTAGTGTGTCACCTTGGGGTACACCAGTGTTATTTGTGAAAAAGTAAGATGGCACGATTAGAATATGGATTGACTACATGCAATTAAATAAGGTGAAAATCAAGATTAAGTATCCTTTGACCCGAATTGATGATTTATTCGATCAGTTGCAGGGTTCTACTCACTTTTCTAAAATTGACTTGAGATCGGGTTATCAGCAGTTGAGAGTCAAGGCCGAAGATATCACTACGTCATCTTTTTGAATTAGGTATGGTCATTTTGAATTTTTAGTGATGTCTTTTGGATTGACTAATGCACCTGCAACATTTATGGACCTCATGAACAGGGTATTTAAGAGGTATTTAGACCAATTTATTATTGTGTTCATTAATGACATTTTTGTTTACTCTCAGCATGAGGTGGAACAATTACAACTCTTGAGAGTTGTGCTGAGACACTTAGAGAACACAATATTTATGACAAGTTCTCCAAGTGTGAGTTTTGGTTGGGCACGGTTTCCTTTTTGGGGCATGTGGTGTCAAGAGATAGGATTCATATTGATCCTAAGAAGATTGAAACACTTCAAAATTAGCCTCAACCTAGTACTGTTACAAAGATAAATAGCTTCTTGGTGCTAGGTAATTATTATAGCAGGTTTGTAGAGGGTTTCTCAAAGATAGATTCTCTATTTACGCGCTTAACTCAAAAAGATGTGGTGTTTCAATGGTTAGATGAATGTGAAGAAAGCTTTCAGAAATTAATTTTAGCAATGAATTCGGGTCCGATCTTGACATTACCTATGGCAGAGGGTGGTTTCACTATTTATTGTGATGCATCTCGAATTGGGTTGGGTTGGGCTTTAATGCAGAATGGTAAACTGGTGGCATATGCATCTCGACAGCTAAAGGTCCATGAGAATAATTATGTGACTCATGACCTAGAATTGGCCACAGTTATATTTGCACTCAAGTTCTAGCGTCATTATCTTAATGATAAGCCATGTGAAATCTATACTGATCACAAGAGTCTGCAGTACTTATTCAAGCAAATAGATCTGAATCTGAGACAATGACGGTGGTTAGAGTTACTTAAAAATTATGATCTCACTATATTGTATCATCCTTGGAAGTCTAATGTAGTAGCAGACACTTTGAGTAGGAAGTCTATGGGCAACTTGGCCTATTTTACAGCCGAAAGATGACCTATGGTTATAGATATTCAGTCTTTTTCCAATCATGGAGTTCAAATTGATCATATAATGCCTGGAAAGTTACTTACAGTTATGGTGGTTCAGTCATCCTTAGATGGGCAAATTAGGACTTGCCAATATGAAGATCCCTACCTTGTTGGGATTCAAGATCGAGTATAAAATGGCGGTGTTAAGTCTTTAACTATTGATGGTGAAGGTGTGTTACGTTGTAATGGAAGATTGTATGTTCCCATTGTGGGTGATGTGAGGCAGCTAATTCTTGATGAGGCTCATAGCTTGCGATATTCTATACACCCTAGTTCTTTGAAAAATGTAACAAGACTTGTGCAGATTGTATTGGTGAAAAGGTATGAAGGTTGATATTTTAAAACATGTCACTAGCTGTTTAAATTGTCAGCTAGCAAAGTATGAACAGCAAAAACCTGGTGGAACGATGCAAAAATTGTTCATTTCGGAGTGGAAGTGGGAAAGGATTACTATGGATTTCGTTGGTTGCTTGCCAAATACTTTTCGGAAGCAAGACACAATTTGGGTGATAGTGGATAGACTTACAAAATTTGCCCATTTTATACCAATTTGGGTTACATATAGCACGAAGCAGTTAGTAGAAATTTACCTTCGAGAGATAGTTCGGCTTCATGGTATGCCTATATCAATCATATTTGATCGAGGTGCACAGTTCACTGCTGAGTTCTGGAGATCATTTCAGAAATAATTGGGATCACAAGTTTAGTTGAGTACAACTTTTCATCCGAAGACTAATGGACAGTCTGAACGAGTTATTCAGATCGTAGAGGACATGCTTAGAGCTTGCGCTATTGACTTTGGTGGAGATTGCGTTGATCAGATGCCTTTGGTAGAGTTTTCTTATAATAATATCTACCAGTCAAGCATTCAAATGGCACCATATGAGGCTTTATATTATTGCAAGCATCGATCACCATTTCGCTGGTTTGAGGCCGACAAAGCTCAGTTATCAGGTCTAGATTTAGTTCAGCAAGCATTGGAGAATGTTGCAGTAATGTGGGACCGACTTATGACATCACAAAGCAGGAAGAAGTCCTATGCAGATAAAAGGGTTTGTGATTTGGAGTTTGAAAAGGGGAATAGTTTTTTTGAAAGTTTCTCCAATGAAAGGAGTTATGAGATTTTCTCGGAAAGGTTAGCTAAGTCCTAAATACATTGGTCCTTATGATATTTTGGACCGAATTGGATTGGTGGGATATAGGCTTGCCTTACCTCCTAGATTGTCTGCAGTTTATCCTATGTGTCACTTGTCTATGCTTAAATGGTATGTTCGTGATGATAGCCATAAGATTCAGCCAGAGGATGTAGAGCTTGATGAGAATCTGACATATGTGGAAATCCTGATAGCTATTCTTGATAGGCAAGTGCAATAGTTGAGGTCGAAAAAGATAGCTTCAGTCAAGGTATTATGGCGTAATCATCCAACTGAGGAAGCTACTTGGGAGTCCGAGGAGGAGATGCGAGTTAGATATCTTCACTTATTTTACATTTCAGGAATGATTCTAGACCAGTTCAAGGAAGAATGTTATTTTAAATGGGGGAGATTGTAATAATCAACTTATTATTTCCTTTTACTGAAGGGTTCATTGGTAATTATAACCAATTAATAATAGTAATTAAGGAATTAAAGAGGGGTCAATCCAAAATCTTTTCTGTTTCACGGTACTAGGTCTATATATATGATCTTTATCCATGGGAAATAAGAAAGCAAAACAACGTAAAAAAAATAAAAGAGATAAACAGAGAGTATCTACAAGGTATTGGTAGGCATCTTCTTGAAGTGATAAGGTATGAATTTGTTTGTAGCTTTGGCTTAGAATTCTGGCAAAGCAGTAACTAATATATATTTTTATCATCTTCATGGTGGGTAGTAGTCTGCTTCAGTAACTTATGTATGTTTGATCTTATTCGTGGAAGGTAGCAGTCTCCTACTAGATTAAGGATAAAGTGTGGTTGATATAGATTACTTGGTAGAAATATAGATATAGAAGAAGTAAGAATCATACGTTTGCATCATGTACAAAACCAATATTTCCCTCATAAGTGTTGTTACAAGTTGCTATTGCTATTTCCATATACAAACTATCAAATAGGGAATATTTATGGTGCATAAGGGTTGAGTAGTGATGAAATTGTTGACCAGTATTTTGAAATTAAAGTTTCATTTTGGAAGATTCCTCTTGTTGGATTATTCGTTATCCAATATAACAGTGTGAGATGTTAAGGTTTAGCTCTAAGTTTAAAAGTTGGGGATATTGAGATTTAATCCCAAACTAGCATAATTAATATTGTTATTTAATATTTTTTTAGATTGAAGCCATTGAAGGCTATTTGGTTGGTTATCTATGCATACTGAGGTTGTGGAACTTGTGTTTAGTGAGGTAAGTGAGACTTTCATCTTTGATTCTTTCTTTTCAAATTTGATTTATAAAAATTTTATTTTTTTGCCTAGTCCGTGTGTTGGGGAAAGCGTGAACCTTGTAGAATTTGTGGCCTTTTACTAGCTGTGGATATGTATTGAGAATTATATAGAGGTGAAATATGAGGTGAAGTTGAGGCGTTCAATATAATTTCTTCGTTGCCGTTATAGTCTCTAGGGACATACATAGCTATTGTAATATGTTAGGGGCATTACTTATGCTTCCGTAATATGTTTGGGGCATTACTTATGTTGCCGTAATATATTAGGGGAATTACCTATGTTGCTGTAATTTGTTAGGGGATTATCCATGCTTCCGTACTAGACTTTTTGGGTCATTATATATGTTGCAGTGGACTTGTTGGGGTGTTAGTCCGATCACCTTCACTGCCGTTTATGACAAGTCATGAGAATCAATTGAGTTGAGATATAAAGTGACATTTTTTAACTTCACTTGGATCATATTGACATTACTTTATGAAATATATTATGTACATATTATTTATGTATTTTTTATTTTCTAACACTTTTTCCATGGGTATTAAAGTGGCGGGTCTAGGATCTTACTGGGTCATATTTATATAGCTCACTCCTTACTTGCATACCTGCAGATACGGTTGCAGAGAGAGAGGCAAGTGGCTGACAGTATTTACGTATGGATTCTGTTATTGAGGTGAGACTTCACATTGTTCGTGAAGGCTGTTATTCATCTTTAGTTATTTTTAGCTTATATTTTCTTTTGTTGGGTTTGCATGCCCAATAGTTGAACTTATGTGATTCTGTTTAGATGCTCCATGAACTTAGTGTGGGACTTGAGTTAGAGATTTGTTATCTCAACTATTGTCATTTTGATAAATCGCTATGCGGTATCTTGTTGGATAATTAACCTGTGTAAATGATTATTTCATACATATGGAGTTGTATATATTTTTTTCTCAGTTTTTGTAGATATTGTGAATGTATAGAAAATTGGTTCTCCCGAAAAGTGGTGTTATTGGGATCTAGTCACACCTAGGGTTTATTTTGAGATGTGACACATTGGGAGTAGGATTTAGCATCGAGTGAACCTAGGTATAGGTGCACACCTACCAGTAGAGGGTGTGACCTTTAGTAGCAGTCCGTTGGTTCCAGCACTACATACCATCTTAGGTTAGAAATATTAACCATCCTGTTGAGGGTTGATAAATTATTTACCTTCCAATTTAGGGTTGATAAAGTATTTACCTTCCAGTTGGGGGTAACACGTATCTCATTAGAGCACCTGCTAGATCAGGTGACCCACTGGATCCACACTACCATTGTTTGTACCCGTGGCACTATACTGACACCCATCAAACTGGGGTCACAAGTTGTACCCCGATTAGCATAGATCGGGGAAATTCGGTTACATGATATCTCCCACAGTCTCAGTCCAGTATTAAGTATAGAATCTAGTTTCAAGTTTTTTTACCATAACATCTATTTATCAGTATTTTAGTACTTCAGTTTAGAGATAATTTCAGAACATGTTTTTTGCTTGGTCATGCATTCTCAGATTTTACAGTTTTTATGTATTTATATTAAGTTATTCCATGCTATTTATTCAATTAGTAATTTTTCATGCACATACACCCATGCATTTAAGCCTAACCTCATCACTCATACTAGTAGATTCAAAGTATTGATCGCATAATCTTTTCTTGCGCTATGATGTTTAATATCATAGGTTCAGACGCCCAGGATCCTAACCTCGCGTAGAAATTTTAACCTCTCTGCAATAGTAGTTATGGCGATTCTTTATCTATCGAGGACATGGTGGTTTATTTCAGTTTACTTTAGTATTTCAGTATTTTCATTCAGTCGTCATTTGGAGTTACTTGGGGTCTATCCCATCAACTCTTTTCAGTCAGTTTTAGAGGCTTTTAGACATTTTAGAGAGTCAGTTAATTTGTTAAATCTTTTCAATCAGATATTCAGTATTTTCATTTATATTTTGGAATTGAGAATTTCGTAGTATTAATTTAAGCACCTAAAACATTTGTCATTATTAAGTTATTTCCACACATGTGTATATTATTAGCATAATATTCAGTGCTCACAACAGGTACTAGTTCATGGGTTAGCTTGTGGTCTTTCGGGACCATAAGCACCGTTGTCGCGACTAGGGGGTAGTCTTTGGTCATGACAACGCCATGCACTTGGATAGAAAGTTAGACACATCCCTCTTCATACCACTCTACCATACATTTATTAGAGGTAATGATACATTTTAGTGGAACGGGGATGAAAAACATAGCACAAGTTATGTGCCTTAGATAAACCCTTTTACGCAACCTATCAACGTTAGGAACACATATCCTCCCTTGGTACCACAAAGTACCATGGCCACTAACCTCAAATACCATCACCTTTTTCCCACCTATGTCAACCTTAATTTTAATCCAGATAGGATCTAGCCTTCGCTTCTCCTTGATTTTCATACCAAGAGATAACCGGAGAAATTCTTATACCATCACACTACCATGTTCGGAGTCTAGAAGACGGACCCCAAGATTAGCCAAGGGGTGAATATCCTTCACCAACCCCCGTTTTCATTTTCCACATGAGCCAAATTCCCCATGGATAACCTGCTAAGAGCATCGACGACAACGTTAGCTTTACAAGGGTGGTTGTGAAAACTCATATCATAGTTCTTGAGAAGCTCTAACCATCTCCTTTTCCTGAGATTTTGCTTCTTCTAAGGGAACACATACTATAAACTCTTATGATCAGAAAAGATGTCTGTTTGCCCTTAATATAAATAATTCCACCAGATTTTCAAAGCAAAAACCACCTCTAAAAGCTTAAAATAATGAGTAGAATAATTCCTCTCATGCACATTCAATTGCCTAGAAGCATAGGCAACCACCTTCCCATGCTGAATCAAAACACAACCAAGCCCCACCAAGGACGCATCACAATAAACCACAAACCCCTCATTACCTTTAGGCAATCTCAAAACTTGAGCCAATGTTAGCTTATCCTTAAGCTTCTCAAAGCTACCTTCACAAACATCTGACAAAGAAAACATCATCTTGTTCTGAGACAACTTAGTCAATGGGGTAGCTATCATCGAGAAACCTTCCACGAACCACCTATAATACCCAACCAAACCCAAGAAGCTATGAATGTCAGTTGGAGTCATGGGCCTATACCACCTTTTAACCAGAACCACCTTTTGTGTATCTACAATGATCTCCTCACCAGAAATAATATAACTAAGAAAAGCTACAGCGTTCAACCAAAACTCAAACTTGGAGAACTTGACATACAACTGTTGCTCCTTTAAGTTCTACAACACCACATAAAGGTGATTATCATGATCCACATCACTCTTAAAATACACCAGGATGTCATCAATGAAAATAATGTCAAAAGAATAAAAAATCTGCCTTAAAACACTATTTATCAAATCCATAAACACAATCTTTGCATTAGTAAACCGAATGACATCACCAAGAACTCAAGTGACCATACTAAGTTTGAAAATATGTTTTAGGGATATTGATAACGCTCAATCTACAGCTCTCGTTTGAGTGTAAAGCGGTCGTTAGCAAATATAGAACCCAACCTGGGTTGGGTGTCGATCCCACAGGGAATAGCTTGGCCAACAAGTAAGTAAAATTACTAAACTTTTGGTGCAAGTCTCGTAAAAAGGGGGGATTGTAATGTGTCACCAAAACAATTAAATAAAAGCTGAAAATAGCAAAGTAAAAGAGAAAGATTGTTACGTAAGTTGTAAACAATGAGAATTGAGGCGTTGGGGTTATGTCCACCTTCTGAGGTATAAGTCTCTATTGACTATGAGTGTGTAGAATTCTGACATGCAATTGCTTATAGAGGATTGTAGTCGATGGTAAATCCAAGCGTCTCTCGACCTAAACAAGGACTATTTCACTTTAACTCTCTCGAGCTTAAAGCGTGTCTAACGGTACGAATTCTCCAAGAGGTTAGTCCAGTTACGGCACTAGCTTTTTAATAGGAAAGGGTGTCCTACTACCTTGACATTATCTCTTTTCCAGACAAATAACTTTTCTCTCGAACAAGTTAAATGTTAGACTGGCGTATTCTTGCGTTTGCAACCACAAAGAATGTAGATTAAGATGAAGAGAATAATGATATAAGCAATATATGTGTCTCGAACTCACAAACTCACAGCAATAGATAGTAACTCATTCGTCTTCCATAACCCCAACAGAGAAGTTTAGTTACCCATGAATGCGAAGGAGATCACGATTGACATTGTTGTTATACCACAAGATTGAGTAATTTCGTGTAGCTTAGGTGGTAGGCGTGAGGCGTGAATTCCTTAGCAAGGTAACGATTCTCTTGTTGCGGAAATTAAGAATAGATGAATAGAAGAAGAAAACTAGAATTAATGGAAAGATTAGAAGAGTTGTAGAATTGTTTGTAGTGTAGAATAAGAGAGGAGTAGAAGATGTAAAAAGATGATAGAGGATGAGAGGGATGGAAGGAAGTATTGTGTTCTCCCTCCTTCCTCCCTCCTTCTTTAAAATCTCTAGCATGATAGGGTATTTATAATACCCATATCCTACTCCTACTAGATAAATAAAATATCTAACCAAATCCTACTAGGCTAATGTAATACTTAACCCAATTGTACTAGGTTAATGTAACATTATCATAATCCAAATAAAATAATGAAATACATAACCTAATTGTACTAGGTTAATGTATCATTGTCAAAATCCAGCTTTGTGTCTGTAAGTCCCCAAAGTCTTCAGAATTATTGTTTTAGCCCGGGACAGATTTTTCATGCAGCAGTTTTGGTCCCCCAAAGTCTTCAGAAATGCTGTTTTAGCCCGGGACAGATTTTCCATGCAGCAGTTTTGGTCCTTAGGCGTGTAAACTCCCTTCCCTTCCTTCGTGAGCTTTCTTTAGTGTCAAGTAAGCCATAAAATGCTGAATTATGCATCATTTATACCTGAAACTTTACTAATCATGTTCGTTAGCTCATTTACAGGAAAAAGGACTAAAAATGCATGAAATATATAATTTGTTCTCAAAACTAGGCTAAAATATGGGCAAAATATATTGATATAGGTGCGTAAATTCGCCTATCATCAACACCCCACACTTAGAGCTTTGTTCGTCCTTGAACAACATATCATGTCCTTCTAAGCATCAACTTAAGGTTTTTACAGAATCAACACAAAACATTTATTAAGACAAGCACAACGATTATCAACCAAGAGTAGCTTTCCGATTATAAGTAGAAACAATTTAACCTCAAGTATAGACTCGTGATGGTGATCAACTCGCATGCAAACGTTAAAGTGCATAGAATCATATACAACTATCCAAAACTCATCAACCATGTGTGTCTCACCATATAGTACCCATAATCACTCACAAATATAGCATATTTTTCAAACATGGGTATCAAAATGTCCTTGCTCTCACTCTCACAAAGAATTCATATGTAGCAACTGATGACCATAGGCTTGCCCTTAATGTAATACTCTACTAAATGTTGGAATGTTAAGATTAGGATCAAGTGGGTCTTTTGATGGTTGTAATGCAGGCTAAGGGACGGGTAGGACTATTTTGGCCAAGAATAGTGACTAGGTTCCTAAGCGCTTTAATACATCACTTTGTATCATTGACACTTTTTTCTTTCAACCTTTCTTCTTTCTTTTTTCTACCACCCTTGTTCTCCTCTTTTTTCAATTTTAAGCACAACTCACTTTTCAGCTTTCTTTTCCTTTTTCTTTTCACAACATACCTCTTATGATAGCATTTTTTATTTTTTTTTCATAACACATTCAAGAACCATTCTAATTTATAGCATTATACTCACCCAATTTCCTTTTATGTTGTCACATGACTTTTTCACTTTAAAGCACTTAGGGATTTTGGGATCAAATTACGGCCTTGAAAGAAATGGATTAGGCTTACATACAAGGTTGTCAAAGAAATAGGCTAAAGGCTCAAAAGGGTTAACTAGGATGATGTCCATGGGTAGGTAAAACTGAAGGTAAACATGTATAGGTTGCCAAAGAAATGCCTAAATCATATCCTAAACTTACACTCCTTATTTTCACTTTGCATACATACCAGGCAAGTTCTAGCATCAGCCACATACATAGAATATACTATTATCTCTCACACACAAGGCACATGGTCGACTTGATTGGAAGTAATATAGACTCTCGACCCAACAAGTGAAGGAATTGAATCACACAATATCACATATTGAGTCACAACTAGAGCCTAAACGTCTCAATAGTCACAATTGTAGCACATACTCTTGTTATAATCTCATGCTGCCTATCAAAATAATTTCATGCGAAGCTAGAAAAAATTTACTACTAAAAAAAACAAAATGAAACAAAAATGAAACAAAAGAAAACAAACATAGATGTGAATAGAGAAGTATAGCATGCAATACCACCACCCCACACTTAGTCGGGACACTGTCCTCAGTGGAAAATAAATACGAGGAACCTGGTTGGTCGGACTTATCCTCTATGTCTGGGGTCATACCCCTTGCATTGGAATCATCATCAGAGTCGTCATCCTCAGAAGTTCCTCATAAGTATCCCACTTAATTCCAAGCGTGAGTCGAGGTATTTGCAGCGAGGAGGGTTCTTCTTGGTCCTTGCGACCTCTTTTCTTGCTCTTTTGGGAAGTGGTAGCCTTTTCTTTGCCTTGTCTTGCTTTGGGTGCCATTGTACCTGAGACTTGAAATAGTGTTAGTGGTAGCACAATATCAATGGATACAATCTATGCACAAGCAGTAGGGGTACCACCCCACACTTAGTTTTGTTGACACAAATCAGTGAAGTGAAAGTGGTCGATTACTCAGATTTCGTCGACATACATTTTAGGAGTTGTATTCCGGCAAGAAAATCAGTGATGTATCACTACTTGCAGCCATTGCATTACTTTCATGTTAGATATAACAACACTAATACATAGGGGGTACCACATAATATAGTTACTTTCAACAATCACAACCTCCTATGTCGGCAGGCACTATAAGTCTTATCCCGATGAACGGGATAGCCTAACATGTAAGTATCCAAGTAGCAATTTTAAGAAATGTTCAAGACTATAGCAATTCCGCAAGTAGTATAACAATGCATCAAAATCAATTTCTAGTTGGAAACAAGTTAAGAGTATCCTAACGTTGATGTTCACTCACTTGGTTTTGTATCAACAATTCAAACACATTAACATCACCAATATTTCTTCAAGATGTAGCAATTCGTAATAGACATAGCAACGTAGCACTTACGAAAAATAGATGAAGAACAAAAGAGTACTTACGTGATTGAAGCCTTTGGAGATGTTCTTGTGAAGTGGGAGAGCAAAAAGAAAAGTTTTGAGATGATTTGGAGAGTATATGCGGCACCTTTAGGTCACTTTGCAATGTGTTGTGTTATAAAACTAAGTCCCCTTTATATAGGAAGAGAATGGGTCGGGTTATGACCCATTTACAATCGGTTTTGGAGACAAAAATCCCACATATGCGGCGCATAATGCTTGGCATAGATATGACATATGCGGCGCATTGTCTATGGCATAATGGGACATATGCGCCGCATAGTCTATGGCATTTGTAGACATATGCGCCGCATAGTCTATGGCATATGAGATACTGAGACCAAATGCCATAGCATAGGCGGCGCATAGTCAAAAGCATACCTAGGAATAGGCGGCGCATAGTGTATAGCACACTAGATTCCGAGACCTTAGGCTATAGGATAGGTTGTGCATCGTTCGTGGCCTAGTTTTACCAAGGCCTAGCCTTCCTCGAAGCCTATTTTGGCGTGAGAAAGGCTCAATCCATAGCCTTATGCATCACCCTTCCTAACTTACCAACTTTACCATACAATGCGTCCAAATCGTCAATTGAAATCAATCTCCTCATTGACTACTTCTTGCACCTATTTTTGCTTAAAACCAAATGAAAACGATTAGTACGATGGGTTGCCTCCCACCAAGCGCCTTAGTTTTGGTCGTGGCACGACTCTTATTTTTTGGATTTTCATTATCAAAAGCAAAACACATACTAGAACGAAATGAAAAATGAAAAATGATAAATGATAAACGATGGGTTTCCTCCCATCTAGCGCCTTATTTATTGTCGTGGCTCGACATAGTTACCTCGAGTACTTAGACTTCGTCGAGATAGATGGTTGGTCGTTTTCTGAATGGATTTAGACGACAATGAGGCTTACTTGTAGGAGGGGTACCAATTATATCATCAATAGTCCAACCCATAGCTCTCATGTATCTCTTCAGAGTAGAGATGAGAGCGTCTACGTGCTGTTTACTTAAATCATCCACACTCACCGGAAGTATATTTCTACTTTCCAAGAACACATACCTTAGATAATCGGGGAGCTCTTGCGATTCTAGTGTTGGTGTCTCGTCAATGGGAGTCTTCGCTGTTGGTTGCTTCTTGAGATCACAATCCGGTTGCTGGGAATAGGACTCTATTTCTGTTAGAGCACCCATAAGTTCTTCATATTCTTTAGCATCCTCATGCTCAACATTCAGCAGCGCAGCAGACAATGGCTCAACAGTAGGCTGTTTCTCTATAGATAATGCTTTCATATCCTCATGATGAACATCAGCTACAGATAACTCATTCATATCGCTGGGCTGCTTCATGGCTTTGCATATATCAAAGCGGACCACTTCATCATTAATTCGAAACAAAAGCTCATTATCTTTCATGTCAATAAGCATACTTCCAGTTGTGAGGAAGGGGCGTCCCAAGATTATGGGAACTTCAGAATCCACCTCGCAATCCAAAATCACAAAGTCTGCAGGAAAGATGAAGGAAGAAACCTTCACCAACACATCATTCAAGATACCCACAGGTCGTTTTACCGACCTATTAGCCATCACGAGCCTCATATTGGTTGGTGTCGGATCGCCTAACCCCAGCTTCTTGTAGACGGATAGTGGCATCAAATTGATGCTAGCACCCAGATCGCACAATGCCTTAGCAAAATTCATAGATCCAACCGTGCAAGGAATAGTGAAAGCACCAGGGTCTGTCTTCTTCTGGACTAAGGACCTTGTGGCAATTGCACTGCAATGATGAATATTATCTGCCGGCTCATAGCTTACTGCCCGCTTCTTTGTCAACAGGTCCTTCATGAATTTAGCGTACCCAGGCATTTTTTCTAGCGCCTCTACCAACGGAACATTAATGGTCAGCTGCTTCAACATGGTCATGAATTTGCTGAACTTTGTATCATCTGCCACCTTCTTCAATCTTTGAGGAAAAGGTGGTGGTGGGTATGGAATTGTTCTTTAAACGGCTTTCTTCTCCTCTTTCTTCCATTTTTCAGCTTTTTCAGGTTGCAAATCGTGAGGGGTGACGTTATGGACGTTAGGATCGGCTGCTGTGGCATCTTCCCCTTTCGCCTTATCATCAATTTCCGCTTCTTCGTCAACCACTTGCTTACCTTTTTCTAAAGTTTCCATCACCTTACCACTTCGGGTAGTGATGGCCATGCATGACCCATCATTCCTTGGGTTTTGCACAGTATTGCTAGGTAAAGTGCCAGCCTTTCTTTGATTGAGTGCTGCTGAAAGTTGGCTCAGTTGCTGCTCTATTTGCTTGATTGAAGTGGAATGAGAATCAACTAGTTGTTTCATGGAGGACAAATCATTGATTACCTCAGTAACTCCCGCGCTCGTTGCTTCCACTCCTTTCAATAATTTAGCCATCATGTCTTCCATACTTCCAGAATTAGATGTGGTGATATCACGTCTACCAGGGGGAACATATACACCACTCTTTTCATTGTTTTTTCTCCAACTACCTTGGTCCTTGTTTCCAGAATTATCATAATAGTTCCGACCTTGGTTTCCTTGGGTATTCCCACGAAAACCCCCCTGATTGTTTAAGTAGTTGGCCTCCTCTTCCGAATCAGATTCGTCTCTTCCTTTTAGCGCCACAGCTTTCACTTTTTCGGTCTTCCCTGATAATAAATGCTTTGTCAGAAGATCCATCTGTGTTTTCATGTGCGCCATATCTTGATCACGTTCTTCTTGTCTTCTTCTTTGGTCTGCAGTCATGCCTATAGATAAAGTGGGGCTTGCTACCTCGGAATCCCTGGTATGCCAAGCTCTACTTTGTTTCGTCATGCGATCTAGCATATTGCTTGCTTGACCAAAGGTGAGGTCCATAAATGATCCTCCAGCCGCATTATCCACCACTGATTTAGTTATTGAATTCAAGGCTCTGTACAGTATCTCCATTAGGTGAACATTAGTCATGTGATGGTTTGGGCATCTCGGTAGCTTTGTCTTGAACCTCTCCCATGTTTCATGAAGAGCTTCAGTGGGAAGCTGACGAAAGTTGCTGATTTCATCTCTCAATTGTGCTCTTTTCGATGGCGGAAAGAATCTTTCTAGGAAAGCGTCTCTCAATTGCCTCCAATTTGTAATAGAATAAGGAGTCAGCCCATTCAACCATAGTGTTGCCTCCCCAGACAGAGACAATGGGAATAGACGTAATCGAATTGCATTCTGACCAACACCAGGATTGTCAAAAGACTTGCATGTAGAAATAAAGTTGATGAGATGCATATTCGGATCATCGCCTGCTAGTCCACCAAATAATCCCTTGAGTTGCAATAACTGAATCATGGTGCTTGTGATGTTGAACTTGGCTCCGGGCGCTAATGGTGGTGGAATTATAGCTCCAGTGGCTCCGGCACCATCAAGATCATCATCATCATCATCGAACGGTATTTCACGTTGTGCATCCATTGATGCACTGAATAAAAACCTGCAGTAAACAAAAATAAAAACTAAAAGTAAAAGTACGAGAGTCTTCGACCAAAGGGTCTAGTAATTATTACGAACTTAATTGACACTTGTATTCCCCGGCAACGGCGCTAATTTTTGATAGTATTGTCATTTTTGATAACGCTCAATCTACAGCTCTCGTTTGAGTGTAAAGCGGTCGTTAGCAAATATAGAACCCAACCTGGGTTGGGTGTCGATCCCACAGGGAATAGCTTGGCCAACAAGTAAGTAAAATTACTAAACTTTTGGTGCAAGTCTCGTAAGAAGGGGGGATTCTTGTCTTGCAAGTAATGTAAACAAAAGCTGAAAATAATAAAGTAAAAAGAGAGAGATTGTTACGTTGGTTGTAAACAATGAGAATTGAAGCGTTGGGGTTATGTCCACCTTCTGAGGTATACGTCTCTATTGGCTATGAGTGTGTAGAATTCTGACATGCAATTGCTTATAGAGAATTGTAGTCGATGGTAAATCCAAGCGTCTCTCGACCTAAACAAGGACTATTTCACTTTAACTCTCTCGAGCTTAAAGTGTGTCTAACGGTACGAATTCTCCAAGAGGTTAGTCCAGTTACGGCACTAGCTTTTTAATAGGAAAGTGTGTCCTACTACCTTGACATTATCTCTTTTCCAGACAAATAACTTTTCTCTCGAACAAGTTAAATGTTAGACTGGCGTATTCTTGCGTTCGCAACCGCAAAGAATGTAGATTAAGATAAAGAGAATAATGATATAAGCAATATACGTGTCTCGAACTCACAAACTCACAGCAATAGATAGTAACTCATTCGGCTTCCATAACCCCAACAGAGAAGTTTAGTTACCCATGAATGCGAAGGAGATCACGATTGACATTGTTGTTATACCACAAGATTGAGTAATTTCGTGTAGCTTAGGTGGTAGGCGTGAGGCGTGAATTCCTTAGCAAGGTAACGATTCTCTTATTGCGGAAATTAAGAATAGATGAATAGAAGAAGAAAACTAGAATTAATGGAAAGATTAGAAGAGTTGTAGAATTGTTTGTAGTGTAGAATAAGAGAGGAGTAGAAGATGTAAAAAGATGATAGAGGATGAGAGGGATGGAAGGAAGTATTGTGTTCTCCCTCCTTCCTCCCTCCTTCTTTAAAATCTCTAGCATGATAGGGTATTTATAATACCCATATCCTACTCCTACTAGATAAATAAAATATCTAACCAAATCCTACTAGGCTAATGTAATACTTAACCCAATTGTACTAGGTTAATGTAACATTATCATAATCCAAATAAAATAATGAAATACATAACCTAATTGTACTAGGTTAATGTATCATTGTCAAAATCCAGCTTTGTGTCTGTAAGTTCCCAAAGTCTTCAGAATTGTTGTTTTAGACCGGGACAGATTTTTCATGCAGCAGTTTTGGTCCCCCAAAGTCTTCAGAAATGCTGTTTTAGCCCGGGACAGATTTTCCATGCAGCAGTTTTGGTCCTTAGGCGTGTAAACTCCCTTCCCTTCCTTCGTGAGCTTTCTTTAGTGTCAAGTAAGCCATAAAATGCTGAATTATGCATCATTTATACCTGAAACTTTACTAATCATGTTCGTTAGCTCATTTACAGGAAAAAGGACTAAAAATGCATGAAATATATAATTTGTTCTCAAAACTAGGCTAAAATATGGGCAAAATATATTGATATAGGTGCGTAAATTCGCCTATCATCAGATATACACTTCCCTAATCTTAAGTTGATGATACCTAGACTTAATATCTATCTTAGAAAAGAATTTGACACCTTACAACTGATCAAATAAGTCATCCGTCCTTAGGAGAGGATATTTTTTCTTAATCGTTACCTTATTCAATTGCATATAGTCAATGCACGTACGAATGGAACAATCCTTCTTGCGCACTAATAATACCAGTGCACCCCATGGGGATACACTAGGATGGATTAAACATTTATCCAAAATATCCATAAGTTTCTTCTTGAATTCCCTCAACTCATCCGGAGCCATTCTATAAGGAGGAATAGGTATGGGATGAGTGTCCCGAATCAAATCAATAGAAAAATCAATCTCCCTATCTGTAGGAACACCAGGAAGATCATCTGGAAAGACGTCAAGAAACTCATGCACCACTGGAACCTAATGAAAAGAAGGACCTTCCGAGTTGGAATCTTTAACTCGAATCAAATAATAGAGACAACATTTGGAGATTAATATCTGTGCTCTAAGATAAGAATAAAACCTCCTCTTAGGAGCTAGGGAACCACCCTCCTACTCATTAATTGATTCACCAGGGAACCTAAATACAACCTTATAGGTTCGACTATCAAAGGATGCATAACAAG
Organism: Capsicum pubescens; assembly: GCA_030864215.1. Lineage (NCBI taxonomy): Eukaryota > Viridiplantae > Streptophyta > Magnoliopsida > Solanales > Solanaceae > Capsicum > Capsicum pubescens. The sequence continues at coordinate 243,449,766 of CM061542.1, forward strand.
AGTGTAATCAATCAAACCCCAGAATAACATCAAAATCCACCATATCAAGTTCAAATAAATCCACCAAAGCCTTCACACCACCAACATATACTACACACACCCTATAGATCCTTTTAGTAATCATAAATTCACCTACCCAGGTAGAAATAGAAAAAGGATTTGAAATAACCTCAATATGAAAACCAAACTACAGACCCATATATGAGGTCACATAAGAAAGAGTAGACCCCCGATCAAGAAAGCAATACATGTCACGAGAAAAGAGTTGTAATGTATAAATCATGACATCGGGCGATGCCTCAAATTCTTGACGAGTAGCAAGATATTATAACCTATTCATACCTATAATGATACCAAAAGTAGAAACATATGCAGAAGCAGCACCCTTTGGTGCAGGCACAAAAGATGAAGCAACTAGAGCCTTAATTACTCCTAAAGCACCCTTACCAACAAAACAGTTTCTAAGCATATGGCCTGACTGACAATATTTAAAACATATGTCCCTCCTCTCATTATAGAAACCCCTATGCAACATACCACAACAACGATAAATTGGGCATGATGAGGATGAATGAGCCCCACTTTCCTGAGACTTGGCACTCGATTCCCTAAAATTATCCCAAACTTATTGACTACTATCACCCGAAGGATTAAGGTAAGGAGCACTAGCTGTAGACAAGGACCTAGAACTCCCAAACTTTTTCTTTGGCCATTTATCACCATCCCAACCACCTTGTTATCGAGAACCACCCTATTCAAAAGACCTAAACTCCATACCCTACCTTTCCCCAACTCATTTTGTTTTCTCTTTTCTTCCTCCACCTGTTGCATAAGAATAATCAAACTAGAAATATCTATATCCTTGATCAGCAATGCAGTCTTGCTTTCAAGGATCAACTCCTGAGACAACCCTAAGGAAAAATTCCTCATCCTGGCCCTTATATTAGCCATCATATCCAGAGCATACCTAGGCAAATGATGAAACTTCAAGGCATTTTCCTTGACCGACATCTTTCCTTGGATTAAATTAACAAACTTCTCTACTTTTGCTTCCCTCAGCTCTTGATGAAACAAACGGTCCAGAAAAGCATTGGAGAAAGTCTCCCACAAAGTTAATTCCTCGACATAACCCCTAGCCTCATCCTATTACTCATACCATTAGTACGCCACACCTTAAGATGATAAGCCGTAAAATTAACCCCTAGCCTCATCCTATTACTCATACCATTAGTACGCCACACCTTAAGATGATAAGCCGTAAAATTTACCACTTTCACATTCGTAGCCCAAATCACCTTGAAAATTTTCTCCATTTTATCCAAGAAACCCTAAGGATACTTCTCCACCTTCACACTAGTAAATATTGGAGGATTCATCTTCATAAATTGGTCAACCCTTGTTCCCTTTGCAGAAGAAACACCAAATGAATCCTGCTCAACCTGAGCATCAATATAACACCTTGAAATCTGGTCCCGAGACGTCACATGATGCTCAAGGTATAAATCCCATTAAATTAGAATTTAACCCAATTATGCTTCTCTTTATTTTCAATCATAAATCGTATGAATAATGTGGATTCCTATCTTAGCTTAGGATCAAAATATAAATCATTTCATTTGAAAGAACTAATCAAAACTTGCCAATAGGACTTTAGATCATAATCTCCTTATAAAAGCATCATTAGTACCTAGAACTCAAAGTATAAAGCTTTAATACATCAATAATTACATTAATAATCATATTTAAACTTGATGCTCAATAATCATCTTAAAAGCTTTCAACAACCTCAGTCAAGATAATGGTATATAACTCATAATACGAATCTTATAATTTCAAACACGAACATATGTAAATTTCTTGCAATTGGAGCCTTAAATATCATAATAATTTCATAAACTAAAATAATGAGTAACTTAAATTTCATGGCAAATCATGGAATATTCAATAAAATTGAAACCATAATTAAGTTTTAGCACAAGGATGAAAGGTTTAGCCTTGTTCAAAACCCCACATACCTTGGATGATGAACTATATGAAAAACCTTGCTTTTGAGACTCTATTTATACTCTTGAATGATAGTTCTTGGAATTCTTGTGTTGGGAATCTTGAATATTTAATTAATTTGAAAAAAGAATGGTGGAATCTTGTGATTCTTGAGGTTGATTGTTGAAGCTTAGGGTTTTTGGTTAAGATAAATCTTTAGAAAAATCTCATAAGATGATTTTAATAACCGTAAATCTTGTGTTTAGATGGAATTAGGGGCTGGGAAAAGTCCAAAATACCTCTTTTAACTTGTAAATGAAATAGATAAAAAATGAACTAGGGTCCCGACTTAATGGGACATCGCAACGCGCCACTATCGTGGTGGCTCACTAGAAACAGATGAAAGGAAAATTGGGGTCTTCCGCGATGCGGAACTATTGCGTTGTCCCCCTGGATTTTGAGACTTCGGACCTGAAAAATCAACGCAATATGCCACCATCGTCGTGCCCTATAGAAAGGCCAATTTGGCCTTTAGTACGATGCGCCACTATCGAGTTGGGCTACTGAAATTTGACAATTGGGAAAATTGGCCTCTCCGGGATGCACCAATATCGCGGAGGTCTACTAGAAATTGATAAATGGTAATTTGGACCTCACCGCTATGCGCCAACATCGCGGTGGTCCACTAGAAAATGAAAATTATGAAATTGTCCTTCATTGCGATGCGGTGACTGCGCAGTTGGCACACTGTCAACTTAAAAATGCTACAACTTCTTCACCGAGTGTCGGATTTGGGCGAATTTGGTTTCGATAGAAAGCTTATTTAATTTTCCACACAATGAAAAGTTGAAAACTAGAAAATTCTAGATGAAAAAATTATTACACATTTTTTAAGACATCCCTTAACATTCTAGGAACGAATTTAAGCTTGAAAAAGTTTGGGGTATTACAATATTTCCCCCTTGGGAACATGCGTCCTCGAATGTGGCTAGCGAAGTTTAGATGCTGAAAACTAAGGCCATAACTGGCATATACAACTGAATGAATGACTCAATTGATTGCAAATTCATGAACTATCGAATGAATGATTATATAAAGTTGAAGCTTAGATTGAAAAGAGATGATCTGAGGAAACTTGTTACCTTAAATTAAATCTGAATCTGCAGCGAAAAGATGAGGGTACTTGGTCCACATATCTGCTTCTACTTCCCAATTGGCTCCCTCAACTAATTGATTTTGCCAAGGAACCTTGACTAGGGGACTTCTTTGTTTCTTAGTCTACGAGTCTGATGTACAAGATTCTAAACTGGAATTTCTTCATAAGAGAGGCTATCATGAACCTCTGTACTTTCTAAGGGTACTACAACCAATGGATTACTAATACACTTCTTCAATAAAGACACATGGAACACAGGATGTACGAAAGATAATTCGGTAGGCAACTCAAGCTCATATGCCACCTTCCCAACATGGCTTAAAATTTGGAAGGGACCTATATAACGAGGACTAAATTTCCCTTTCTTGCAAAATCTCTTTACCCCCTTCATGGGTGAAACTTTCAAATAGACTAAATCATCAACTTCAAACTCAAGATCTCTTCTTCTTACATCCGCATACGATTTCTGAAGACTCTGAGGTATTTTCAGCCTTTCTTAAATCAACTGTACTTTCTTCTTAGATTCTAACACCATATCTGGCCTAACAACATGGCCTCACCCACTTCAAACCATCCGATAGGTGATCTACATCTCCTCCTATAAAGTGCCTCAAACGGGGCCATCTGAATTCTAGCATGATAACTATTGTTGTAGGCAAACTCAATCAACGATAAATGTTCAACCCAACTACCCCTGAAATAAAAAAACACATGGTCTCAACATATCTTCTAGGGTCTAAATGGTCCTCTTTTCTTGACCATCTATCTCAGGATTAAAAGCAGAACTAAGATGAACTTGGGTACCAAGACCCTTCTGTAAAGCTTTCCAAAACGGAGAAGTAAACTGAGTACCCCTATCTGAGATGATAGACAAGGGAATTCCATGCAATCTAACTAACTCTCGGATATACAACTTAGCATAATCCTTAACTGTATAGGACGTATGAGATGGCAAAAAATACACTAACTTAGTCAATCTGTCCACAATAACTCAAATTTAATTATGACGATGATGCGAATGGTGTAACCCTATTACAAAATCCAAATTCACCTCTTCCCACTTTCTAATAGGAATATTGAACTCCTGCAAAACACCACCAGGCCTTTGGTGCTCTACCTTAACCTATTGACAAGTTGCACACTTGGCTACAAACTCTACTATATCTCTCTTCATACTGCTGCACCAATAAATTTCTCACAAATATCGATACATTTTAGTAGCACCAGGATGAATGTAGTAATGCGCACCATGCGCTTCAGCCATAATCCGCTGTCTCGACTCATCTACGTATTGTACACACAGTCTACTCTAGTATCTGAGAACACCATCTCCCTCTTTGGAGAAAACCTCTACCATTTGGTCTTTAACCGGCTCCTCCAACTTAACCAAGATGGGATCCTGATATTATTTCTCCTTCACATAAAAAACGAAGGTAGATTTTGCACTACTTTGCACTCAAATTCTACCCTCAACTGAATCAACCAATCTAACACCCAACCTAGCCAAACGGTGCACTTACCTAGATACCTCTTTCTTATCATTCTCCACATGAGCAACACTACCCATAGACAGTCTACTAAGGGCGTGTGACACTACATTGGCCTTGCCCGAATGATACAGCACACTCATCTTATAATCTTTTAGAAGTTTTAACCACCTTCTCTGATGAAGATTTAACTCCTTCTGCTTAAACACATATTACAAGATTTTGTGGTTCGTGAACGTATCATCATGCACAATATACAGGTAGTGTCTCCTGATTTTCAAAGAAAACACAACAACAGCTAATTCAAGATCATGGGGTGGGTAATACTTTTCATAAGGCTTAAGCTGCCTAGAGGTGTAGGCTATGAACTTACCTTTATACATGAAAACACAACCCAAACAAACTCAAGAGGCATCATAATTCACAACAAAACCATCCGCACCATCAGGTAATGCTAAGACTAGGGCTGAGGTGAGTCGAGCCTTCAACACCTGAAAACTCTTCTTGCAGGAATCTGACCACTTAAACTTAACCTTCTTCTAAGTCAATCGGGTCATAGGAGACACAATAGATGAAAACTCCTAAAAAATATCTTTAATAGCCAACTAAACCCAATAGACTCCTAATGTCTTACGAAGAGATAGGTCTAGGCCAATTTCTTACGGCTTCTGTCTTTTGGGGATCAACTCTAATACCCTCACTGGAAATAATATAATCGAGGAAAGCAACTGAACTTAGCGAAAATTCACATTTGCTAAATTTAGAGAACAACCAGTGATCTCTAAGAGTTTTCAACACAATTCTGAGGTGGTCTACATGATTATACTCACTATGCGAGTAGACTAGAATATCATCTATAAAGACTATGACAAACATGTCTAGATACTATTTGAACACTGGGTTTATCAAGTCCATGAAAGATGTTGGGGAATTGGTTAGACCGAAGGACGTGACTAGAAACACAAAATGACCATAGCAGGTCCTGAAGGCTATCTTTGGAATAACGCATTCCCTTACTTTGAGTTGATGATAGTCAGATATAAGGTCTATCTCTGGGAAATAACTTGCACCTTGGAGTTGGTCAAATAAGTCATCAATTCTAGGAAGAGGATATTTGTTCTTGACTGTGACATTATTCAATTGACAATAGTCAATGCATATATGCAAAGAACCATCTTTCTTTTGGATGAATAGGAAGGGAGCGCCCCAAGGAGAAACACTAGGTCTTATGAAGACTTTATCTGGAAGATCTTTGAGTTGCTCTTTCAACTCCTTAAGTTCGGTAGGAGCTATACAATATGGATGAATGGAAATAGGCTGAGTATCAGGAAGAAGATCAATTTGAAATTCTATTTCCCTATCAGAAGGTATCCCTGGCAAATCTTCAGGAAAGGCATCTGGAAATTCATTAACTATACTGACTGACTGAATTGTTGGAGTCTCAGACTTACTGTCTTTGACTCAAACAAGATGATAGATGCACCATTTAGAGATGAGCTTTCTGTCTTTAACATAGGATATGAAATGGCTCTTGGGAGACATTGAATCACCTAACAACTTAAAGGTTGGCTCATCGGGAAATTGAAACTTCACCACTCGGGTGCGACAATCTATGGATGCATAACAAGAATGGAGATAATCTATACCAAGAATAAGGTCAAAGTCAACCATGTCTAATTCTATCAAATCTACTAACATAATCTTATGAAGGAAAATAATGGGATACTTACTATAAATCTATTTGGCAACAACTGATTCCCCTACTAGTGTAGAAACCAAGAAAGGATCAGGGATATTTTTAGAATTTATCTCAAAATTTACATAAACCAATGGGGTCAGATAAGAGAAACTCAACCTAGGGTATAACAACACATAAACATCAAAATTGACTACACGAAGCATATCAATCATAATATCGGGTGAGTTTTCTTGCTCCTGATGGGATAGTAAAGAATAAAATCAATTCTGGCGCTGACCGCCACCAATACTTGATGATGCGCACTAAGGAGGGACTGGGTGAGCTGCAGGAGTTGGTGCACTGGTTGCGACTATCTGAGGAATAATATCTCTGTTTCCCTACTTAGTATATGGGCACTCTCTAATTCCATGACCTAACTTTCCACAACCAAAACAACCCTTTTGTCCAGCCAAGCACTCACCAGGATGGGTTCTACCGCAGTTAGCATGTAGAGGACAATTAGGCTTACCGCTCACACTATTTTGGGACCTGGAAATAGAAGACTTACCCCACTGCTCCTGTCTACCACTAGGAGCGATTGCACTTGTTGAAGATAGCGCTGGCAATAGGGGATGACTTTGAAACTGTGAGCAATTTCCCTCTGCAGACCTTGACTGACCATACTCAAACAGTCCTATTCTAGCCCTCTTGTTTCCTCTCACTCTACCCTTCAACTTCCCTGCCTCGATCTGCTGGGAATTAGTCATCAACCTAGAACGATCCATATCTCCTATAAGCATGGCGGTCCTACACTCCTTGACTACCAATCCCGACACTTCAATAATGAACTTACTCAAACTAGATCTGGTGTCAGCTATCAACTTGGGAGAATACTTAGATAACTGGTTTAACTTAAGGCAGTACTCTTTAACAATCATTGAGCCCTGCCTCAAGTTTATGAACTCCTCAACCTTGGCTTCATGCAACTCACACGTAAAGAACCTACCTAGAAAGGTATCATAGAATGCCTTCCAACTCATAGAAGCTGCATTCTCACTTCTACCTTTCTTCCACATGACAACCCAATCATAAGCAATATCTTTCAACCTATACGAAGCCAATTCTACACTCTCCTCTTTAGTAACATACATAACTTGGGTAATCTTTTTTACCTAATCAAGATACAATTGGGGGTCCTCACCTACTTGTGGCCCAAAAAATTCAGGAGGATTCAAGATACATAAAGTCACGAAGTCTAGCTGCAGCTAAATCACCCCTTATTGATGTGGAACTATAGCCTAATTATTGGCTTGAATATAAGCCATCATAGCTTGGGCTAACGCCTGAAAGGCAGCCCAAAATTCAGCATCCGACATATTCTCATTCAGGGGATCAACAACTGGGGTGGCTGGTTATCATTCCTACAGGCATTTACTCTGCAAGGAGGCATATTCTATCATGAAAGAGCACGAGTTAATAGTAGATAGAGGTAGCTGTAAGAACGATAGATTTTGAATAAATGAACACAAATAAATGCATGAGTTAAAAGTTGTTAGAGATAGTTGTTACCTTGTTCAACTTCCTATAGTAAATGCACATCAGAAGGGAAACATTTTTCTTGCACACAAACAACACCGGTGCACCCCATGGTGAAATTCTAGGATGAATAAACCCTCTATAAAGAAGATCCTTAAGTTGCTTCTTGAGTTGCCTCAACTCAACCGGAGACATTTTATACGAAGGAATAGATATTATATGAGTGTACGAAGGCAAATCAATACCAGAATCTATTTCCTTATTCAGAGGAACAACAGGAAGATCATCTGGAAATATGTCTAGAAACTCATTAATGACAGGGACCAAAGACAAACAAGGACATTCCGAGTTAGAATGTTTAACCTGGATCAAGTTATAAAGACAACCCTTAGAGATTAACCTCCGGGATCTAAGATAAGAAATAAACCTCCCCCTAGAAGCTAAGGAACTACCTTCCCATTCTATAACCAGTTTACCAGGAAACTTAAAGATACCCCAACGGATCAAACAATCCACTGATGTATAACAAGAATGCAACCAATCCATACCTAGAATTAAATCAAAATCTACAATATCCAACTCAAATAGATCCGCCAAGTTATTCTTGCAACCAACAGATACCACAAACCCTCTATAGACTCTCTAAGAAATAACCAAGTCACCTACTAGGGTAGAAACAGAAAAAGAATCCAAAATAATTTCTGGATCAAAACCAAAAGACACATCCACTTATGGAGTCACGTAATAAAGAGTGGACCCCAGATAAATCAAAAAATATACATCACGAGAGAAAAGTTTTAACGTACGAGAGACGACATCAGGTGATGCTTTAGATTCTTGTTAGGACGACAGAGCATAAAACCTATTCTGATCAACACTAAAACTAGGAGCAGTAACATAAGAAGATGCAATATTATCAAGGGTAGGGGGAGAAGATGAAGCCATAGGAATCTTATTTTCCCCAGTAGCAACCTTATCGACCATACGATCCCTGAGCTAATAGAAGATACCCAGTAGCAATATTATTTTCCCCTGTAGCAACTTTATCGACCAAACTTTTCCATTTCTTCTTCTAAATAACCCCGATAAGGATGACCATAGAATCTACAAGGAAGACATGAAGAAACTAACTGATCTCCGCTCGCCTGAGATTAGGAAACCTGTGCCCAAGAATCGTCACTACCTTGATGACACTTACTTTCCACCTAATAAGGAGCACTAGAAGAAAAGGATCTCAAACTCCCCAACTTCTTTTTTTGCCACTTGCCCCTATCTCTACCACCCTGAGATTGAGCACCTCCCTGATACACCTCTCTTATCAGAAAACCTGCTCCTCTTTCCCTACCTATCCCCAAACTCTGCCTGTTTTCTCCTTTAATCCTTAACCCACTACATATGAACAATCAACCTCATGTTAACCTCAGCCACCAAATCAGGAGAATACCTTGACAGCTGATGGAACTTCAAAGCATATTCCTTTATAGACTTTCTTCTTTTCTTGAGGTTCATATATTCCTCTATATTAGCTTCCCTCCACTCTTGAGTAAATAACTGACCCGTGAAGTAATTAAAAAGGCCTCCCAAAATTCATTCTCTTCCATATAAACTCTATCCCTATCCTACTCCTCAAACCACTGATAAGAAACATCCTTGAGTTGATAAGATGCAAAATTAACCCCTTTTACATTGGTAGCCTACATCACTCGAGAGATTAATTCCATCTGATCCAAGAAGCCTTGTGGGTCCTACTCCACCTTCACTCCAGTAAAAGTTGGATGACAAATCTTTATAAATTGACCAAACCTTGTGGCCTCAACATACAAAGCACCAGTTCCACCTAGTTGAACCTAAGAAGAAACCAGTTGGGAAATGACATGAATAGACTGACAAAATATCCCATTTATCAAATTGCCCTGAGGAGAACAAGTTGGAATAGGAGTAACTCCAACACCATCAGGATTAGGACTTTGAGATTGTAGATGTACTCCAAACGTAAGACATACCCTTTCAGCATTATCCCCAGATGGGACAAAAGAATTTCATTATCTTCCAGATCTAGGAGGCAAGATCTGAAAAAAGAACAAAGAAAGATCAGAGGAGATTCTAGGATTGAGAATTCAAGATAGAAGATAGAATACCATGAATGTGAAATATTTTTAAATGTCTTGTAGCCTCTCCCTTATTAGTGTGGTGTGCTACACACACCTAAAAGAGACTCTACTCGACACGGCTTTATGAACTTCCCATTTGAACATGAACCTAGGCTCTGATACCAACTTGACATAACCCGATACCAGGTCTTGTAGTAATGGGCATGCCAAAAATAAACAAGACCGGGGAATACCCTTGTTACCCAACCAACCACCTATATCCAGCCTTGGATGGGATGAATTTTAAACTATAACAAGATAGCATTATTGTTTTCATTAAGACTCTAGGATAGGGTCACAAACATGATCGACCCAACTGAGTCCAATCGTACCCTAACAACTGTCCAACCATACAAACCAAACCATAAACCATAAACCAAAAGGGAATACCAAAACATAATATGAAAAATCAATCCCAAAATGTAAAAGGATGGAACAAAAAAAAATATTGTCCAATGGCGTCAGCCCATCGACTTATCCCAATGCCAAGGCTGACACTAATACCTATCCCACCCATACCAACCCTCAAAAGTACCACAACGCCTCTATACAAATGAGTAAACAAAATTGGTTGAGTCATGCCACCAATGATTGCCAAAAAACAACATCCAAAATAAAAGAAAATTTTCTAAATAAATCCATAACATAAAATGATGCCTTTTAAAAAGATGGAAGCTCACCACTTCAGTCCAAATATTGATGTTAAATTTGCATCCTAAATAGGAGGAGTAGAAGGGTTGATTCCTACATAGCATGGGTATACAACCTTCAGTAGACGGGGTTACCGAATGACCGCTAGCCTGAAACTCATTATAGGGATAAAGTAATGCTAGTCATAAAACCAAGTGAAACCATCCATAATTCATACAACCACACATTTATATATAAGTGCGGGAAAGGGAACTGGGTTTATCATGCATTTGAAACCTTTACCTAGGTTGTGTAGCTTTGGCGTCCTAACCACCCACGGGCGATATAGGTTTAGCTCCCCATGCTGAAAGAGTCAGAGTGCGTGTAGTTGGAAAATTGTGTAACATCCCATGGGATGAGAAGTACATCCCTTCATTATAAAATGTTATACTCGCATGCGGCCATCGAAGACCTCTCATATCGGCAAATATGAGTTTTGGGTTTTGGTCCCCCTGAGACCGCCACCTTCCAAGGCTTAGCTACTTTTTCTGCCATTAATGCCCATTTAAAATCATGTCCCAACAATCCATTTTTAATTTATTTACCAAGGACAATATTAGTGGTATCGTTATAACACACCATTACTTGCAAGTAATATCCGCAGCCAAACTATTTAGGTTAAGGAGACCTTTAGTGCCCTTTTTGTATACGATATTCAATCAACTAAGGAGACTTCCATATTTCCTACAAGCATAAAAATTTAGCGTTTAGCCTTTTCAAACCGTTGAAAACATGCATAAATCCTTTTACCATGTTGAAAAATATACAAGAGTTCCACTAAAAGAAGTCAATGCAATGAAGATATCTTTATAAGCATTTCATCAAACACCTTGGTGGCATAATTTACCCAAAACCAATTCCAAAGACCAATTAACCATTACCATGTAATATAATTGCCGAAAACCGCCATTAATGCACATAAAAGCCTAATTAAATCCATAGGCAACCATATCTAAGCATTTAATAGAAAAACCCCAAATAATAGTTGAAATCCATAATCATTAAATAGAAAAACCATGAAATCAATCATGTAAATCATGCCTTACTTGAAATTACAATGAAGGAAGAGAATTGTGCCTTGTACTAAAGAATTAACAAAAGTAAATCACCAAAGCAAGCCCCAAAGTAATCCATAAGGTAAAAACCTAGCCTTATTGGCCCAAAAGCTCTTGAGAGAATTATAATACATTTTGAAATAGTTTCTAAGTGTTAATGAATTGAATAATAGGGTAAATAACCTCCTTAATGTATTACAAGTCGTGGATCCAAATTAGGGTAAGTAGGGAAATGTCCATAATACCTCCACATAAATCCCTTAAAAACCTATCTCAAGGATACGACTGGCCCTTACAAGTCATACCCTCTTATAGGATTGGTACCCACCACATGTATCCAGACCTCAACCCTTGGATTAAAGATTGTCCAGTCTACGACTTATCCAACTGAGTCCTAACCATAACATATGATACGTACCCATAACCCCATATACCTGGCAGAATGAACTATCAGAAGGATCAATACTTTCCACCATACGAGTCCTTGATACAAATTGTATCTAGCCCTTACGACTCATACCTTTATGTCATACCCATTCAAGTTGCCAAAACCATCCCACCAACTAATAGTGGTCAGGATACGATAGGACCATAATACCCATACTCCAAAATACGCCTCATACCCATCAGTCATATTGGGTTTGGAGAATGTATTTCTAGGAAATTTTCTAACGATCAAAATAGGATGTTTCATTAATACAAATGTATAGTGTACTTAGACGATTCCATAGTACCTCATCGTATCATATATTGTCACTATGATGAACCCCTGATATCGATAAATATGACATTCCAATGTTTGTCAATTCGATTTGCACCTTCATGGTTATATATCACACCCTGCCATTATTTCCCAGTTAAAACTATTACCATATAACAAAACCATTATAACATTATTATTAACAAAAGTCTTGGGTAGTGGTAGCGTCATACCGAATATAGCTTGCAAACAATGTCCTTATCCATCCTTTGTATGTAAAGGGATTCCCATGAGCCCATAAATTACATTATCAAGTTAACTTGGGGGAATTCCTTGTACAGCACAAGTTTTCCATTATTAAGTTGCTTGGGGGAGTCCCATGTACCTCACAAGCTGTTTATTAATATGTTTGCTTAGGGGTTTTCCTTGTACCCCACAAGAAAGTTTAACTAACCATAACCATAGCCACCAACCCCTACCATTTAACCATTCCAAACCATTTAAACCATTTATATCATTTAGGGTTCCATTATCAAACCATACCATGCAATAGTTCCACTAAAAGTCCAATATTATAGTAAAGGCACTATCATAGGCATTTTATAAAACATGTTGGGGGAATAGTGTTTCCAAAACAAAATCCAATTACCAATTTACCATTACCATGCAACCAATTGTACAAACCACTATTACATCATGTAAAAATATAATTAAAACATGATAAAATCATAACCAAGTATTTAATACCAAAACTCCAACACATATTTGAAAATCCAAAAATAATACATTAATCATGACATGAAAACATTGTATTAAACATGCCTTTAGATGGAACTAACAATGATGTAGGAATATCTTGCCTTTGATTAGAAAGATGATTGAGTGAAATCTCCCAAACAAGCCCCAAATTGCTCCTCTATATGAAACCTTAGCCTTTCTTTACGCAAGAGCCTTAGAGAGGATTAGACTATTTTTCTAAGTGTTTTAGATTAGAATAAATGGGTAAATAATGTCCCAAGTATGATATAAGTCGTTGGGTTAGAGTAGGTTAAGAGGGAAATGTCTAGATTACCTCCAAGTTAACCGTATAAAATTTCCTCACGTGGGTACGAATTCACCATACCAGTCCTACCCTCCAATACGAGTGGTATCCAACACTTATACACTATACCTCCCTTAGACTCCCACACTGGTAGACATATGACTTAACCAAACAAAACTATACCCAAGGATACGACTAGTACCCTTAACCCGTACCCATACCAGAACCAAGAGGAGTTGACACTGTCCAACATATGAGTTGGAAAATATGACTCGTACCCTATCTAATGACCCATGGTGATCTACTCATACTCAGATCCAAGTTACTTTACTAAGTCTCTTATTAAATGAAGGAAAACCCAACCATATGACCTATCAACTACTATACGACTCGCACCAACCCAAGTCATGACCATTCCAGAAACCATTCCATCCAATACCACAAACACTGAATAATATACAACTGGTTCATACGATCCATACCCACACCATACAAATCGCATGGTGAGTCGTATCATGTACAAAAAGTCCAAAACCTAGAAAATCTCTATGGGTCCAGAACCTAGTTTGTTTTAGTCTCCCCCACTAGGATCATTCATCCTCAAATATTGGGCAAGGTTGTACAAACATGACTTACTCCCCTTAGATTCCTCTAAGCTTACCAGTAAAAGAGATGCAAAGAAATAAACCTTCTTTTTATCAAATCCAGAAAATAAAAATGAGTCATTTTAATTATCAAATACTCCCTCCGTTTCAAAAAGAATGACCTACTTTCCTTTTTAGTCCGTTTAAAAAAGAATGACCCCTTTACTTTTTTGGTAATACTTTAATTTCAACTTTACACATGGCATGTTAATGACCACATGATTAAACAATATTTTGGTACATTTGACACTACTTTAATTTAAGGCCACAAGATTCAAAAGACTTCTTTATTTTCTTAAACTTTGTGCCAAGTCAAAGTAGGTCATTCTTTTTGAAATGAAGGGATTAATAATCAAGAACACATACCTTCCACATGAATATCCTAAGATAAATGCGGATATTTGACTTCATATATGCTTTTGCTTCATATGTCACCTCTTCCACCTTGTGGTTCTTCCATAGAACCTTAACTGAGGCCACATCCTTGGTCTATAACAAACAAACCTGTTGATCCAAGATCTCAATCAGGATCTCTTCATATGACAAAGAATCAGAGATACCCAAACCTTTCAAAGGAAGCACCGAAGAAAAATCACTAAGAAACTTCCTCAACATAGAGACATGAAATACTGAATGAATGAAGCTCACACTAGAAGTAAAATCCAATTCATATGAAACATTACCAATTCTCTGCAAAATCACATAAGTAATAATATGTCAGGTGCTGAGATTCGTCTTTTTCTCAAATGACATTACTCCCTTCATGGAAGATACCCTTAGGAACACCCTATCACTAACCTCAAACTCCATGTTTCTATGTCTTACATCTACATAGAAATTTTGGTGACTTTGGGCAGCTTTAAGCCTATCTCGAATCACTTTCACATTTTCTATAGTCTGATAAATCAAATCTGGATTAAAGTTATCCGTCTCATAATCCTCAAACCACCCAATAAGAGACCTACACCTCCTACTATACAACACCTCAAAAGGGTCCATTTCAGTACTAAAATGGTAACTACTATTGTAAGCAAGCTCAATCAGAGCTAGATGCTCCACTCAGCCACGACCATAGCCAATCATACATGCTTGAAGCATATCCTCCAATGTCTAAATAATCCTTTATACTTGCCCATTAATATTCGGATGAAAAGCAGTACTCAGACTCACCTTATTCCCTAACATTACTAAAAAGACCACCAGAAGTTAGACCAAATCTGCATACCATGATCAGAGATAGTCAAAATAGGTACCGCATGAAGTTTCACAATCTCATGAAGATGCAGCCTCACATAATCCTTTGCTGAAAAGTTAGTCCTCACTAGCAAGAAGTGAGCTGACTTTGTCGTTCTATCCAAGATGACCAAAATTGAATAAAATTAATTTCAAGACTGAGGAAGACTGGTAACGAAATACATATTAAGTACATCCTATCTCCATTATGAAAATTCCATTTCCTGACACAACCCACCAGGCCTCATGTGGTCGACTTTTACTTATTGGCACACCTATAATACCATACTTCATTCTTAGCCCAGTTTATCTCATAGATCATGCATAAGAGGATTATAACCTTAAAACTTAGCGAAGTGTTGGGACTTAGTTTTATTTTTGTCCTCTTAAGTTTGGTGATTTTTAAAGAGACCTTCCTAACCTCGATATGCAATTTTTTGAGTTAATTCATGTTCATAGGTTTAAGGAGCATGTCTCAGAGATGTTTTGGATTTTTTGAATGAGGATTGAGGAACGTTTGGATTTCATTTCCAAAACCTCACCATGATTGCATCGCGTCATGGTGGGTATAGAAATAAGGGGTTCATCATATCACGGTGATACTCAATTCAGTGTTCCACTTATGAATTTAAATCCCAGGAGGCAGTCTTGTCTTTTTCCATTGCCCTAATCAATAAAAACACGGGATTAACCTTCAATCAAGGAATTATATTCCCAAATTCCTCAATTTCTCTCTAAATTAAAACCTAATACTTTCCCAAGTTCATCAATTTCAATCATCTTCCCTTTAAGAAAATTGAGAAATTTTGCTTCCCATCTAAACAACCGTTGATCCTCTAAACAACCGTAAATCCTCTTTCAAATTTAAAGCTTTAAGCTATGTTTGATGTTTATCCATAGGTACTTTTAACTCATAGAGTCCAAGAATCCATTTTTAAGTTTTAAATTATGGTTTTTAATGATTTTATTAACTATATCCATGAAGTTCGTATAAACTTTGATTTCGAATCATGTTTACCATGTGATTTTGTTTCAACTATCCCTTGACACGCTTGAATGATGATTATTTGCATCTTAAATCCTTAAACCATGATTTTAATTTTCAATTATGCTATTATCATATGTCTTAACTATTCCCATGCTATAACACATGAACCTCGTGTAATGTATGAAATGCCTAAGAGATAAATTTTTAACAATGATCCCTATTATGATTTGTAAAGCTATATATGTCCTTATTGATACTTTTATTCAGTATTGGAGGTTATGAATTCCCAAAACTTGGTTGTTTACTTTGTCTCAGTATCTTCACAAATGGTTTCAGCTATGTATAAGAATTATTCATTCAATCACTTATTATAATCAGTTAAACTTATATCAGTTCAGTAATCAGTGTCAGTTCAGTTGGGAGTAGAATTTAGCACCAAGAAAATTCTGGGATGGGATCTCACTTGACAGTAGAGGGTGTGACCTTTAGTAGAAATCCCTTAGTTCCAGAAATACATAGACAATGTTGGTTATAGATAACAATCTACCACTTGAGGGTTGATAAATTATTTACCTACAAATTGAGGATAGCACATATCTTATTAGAGAACCTTCCAGATAAGGTTGACTCAGTGGATCCACAAAATCATTATTAGTGCCCGTGGCATGGTACTGACACCCTACTAACTAGGTTCACTGGTTGGACCCTAATTAGCTAAGATCAGTGCATGTCAGTTAGATGATAGCTCCTATAGTCTTAGTCTAGTATTCAAGGTAAAATCCATTTTTAACTTTGTTTGACCAAAGCATCGAGTTATAAGTATTCCAACACTTTAGTTTACTGACTATTTTAGAAAAAGATTTATGCTTGGTCATGATTCTCATATTTTACAATTTTCATGTATTTATAGTTGGTTACTTAATGTTATTCATTTAGCCAGTCATTATTTATGCATATTAACCGATGCATATCAGCCTAACCACATCTCTCAAACTAGTACATTCAAAGTACTGAATGAATACTCTTTTCTTATGCTATTATGTTTAATATCATAGGTTTGAATACCCATGCTCCTGACCGCGCATAGGCAGTTTAGTCTATCTGCAGTAGTAGTCATGGTGAATCCTCATCTAGCGAGGACATGGTGGTTTATTTCAATTTACTTTAGTATTTTAGTATTTTCTTTCAGTCATCATTTGGAGTTAGTTGGGGCCTATCCCATCAACTCTTTTTAGTCAGTTTTAGAGGCTTTCAAACATTTTAGATAGTCAGTTGATTTGTTAAATCTTTTTAGTTAGATTTTTAGTATGGTCATTTATATTCCAGACTTAAGAATTTCATTGTATTAATTTTGGTACTTCAAACCTTTGGGATTATTCAGTAATTTCTGCATATGTGTATCTTATACCATATTATTCAGTGCTCACAGCATGCAGGTACCAATTTATAGGTTAGTTTGTGGTCATTCACGACCATAAGAACCATTGTCGCGACAAAGGGGTAGCCTCGGGTCCTGACAAAACATGATATCAGAGCCTAAGGTTTAAAAATATCCTAGGGAGTCTAAATGCCGTATAGAGTTGTGTCTTGTTCATGGGTGTCAAGTACGCCACACTTATGGAAAAGAGGCTACAAGACGTATTAGGAAAAGTTTCCCTTCATTTAGTATTCATGTCATACGAATGAGAATAAGATCTATTTAAACTCTACTTCTAATTCACCCTTTCCTTTGTGTATAGAAAATACCACCCAGTAAGAATAACAAAAGAAGGAATAGGAATCCGCCCACACCTCTACCTTTTCAGGAAGATCACCTGAATGAGCATGTCTCTAACATTGAATTCATAGATGCCTTTACTACTTTGGCTTATTCATTAGTTATTGAGAACAATAAGAAGGTTGTTTTCCTTTCTAGGCTTATGGTCCATACTCAGCAGAGTGAGGGAGGAAGGCGTAGAAAGAAAGAGAGAAAGAATAAGAGGGCTAGAACAAGTCATTTTAAGACAAGTACAGAGAGTGGTAGTCGTTCCCATTCACGTTAGAAATTCTCAGCCCCAGGTCCTTCTTTAACTAGTGTGCCAATGACAAAAATTAGGAATGACAATCAGGATAGATAGTTAGGCTATAGGCCTTAAGGTAGCATTTACAATGGTCGTACCAATCCTTTTTTCCAAAAATATTAAAGGAATAATATGGTTGTGTGTAGGGATGGTAGTGGTTTGTATTTTAGATGTGGTAAGCTAGGCCACAGAGTTAGGGAATGCCCGTATATGGGTCAGCATAGCCAACACAGTTGTTCCCAATTTCCAGCAAGTCATCCAAATCAGTAGGGTGCCACACCTAGTACCCTTTATGGTCAACGCCAAAACAAGTTGTGTACACTCTAGTCCTGACATATTTAGGAAGATTCTGGTGATGTGGTTATTAGTATGTTACATGTATTTTATCTTTATGTTCATGTTTTATTAGATACCGGAGCTTCATATTCTTTTGTAGCCCCCTATATAGCTATCAATTTTGATATCATTCTAGAAATACTAGTAGAATCTTTCTCAGGATCTACCTCAGTGGGTAAGTCTATCATTGTCAGATGGGTATATAGAAACTATTTGACTATAGTATCACAAAAAAATCACTTCAGTTGATAGCAAGAATAGAGTTATTCAGTTTTAGTTTCCTAATGAATCAGTCATCAAATGGAGGGGTAGTACCTCAATGCTTAGGGGTCAAATGTGTTTTCAGATCCTTTCTTAGAATCCCATGATAGCATATGATCTAGAGTTAGAAGCATGAACCCTGAAGTTTAGCAGTAGTAAAATGGTGATAGTGTTATCTAAATTGAGTAGATTATGTATCCACGGGGCTAGTTGTATGAAGGTTAATTAGTTGGCTTTAAATGGTGCTTGCAAGAATTTAAGTTGCTGATTCAAAATTAAGTATGATTATGCGTGTATGATCTAGAGGTGTACCCAAGGTGATATGGGATTGTATTATTTATACATTTTAACAGTGGGTATGTTAATGTAGTACCCTTGAGTGCAAAGTTTAACTATGGCTAGTAATGTAGTAATTGACATTTAAGTTATGGGCTATATGATGTTAATGTCATATATCTAGGTGTAATGGTAATTCTCATTGTTTAGGGAGAAAGATAAGTTTAGATATGTGATATCAGTAGGCTATGAAGGAAGATAGTATGGTTTATTTATGGTTTGAGAATATCCACATTACGTGTTAAAATCTAAGTTTGAAACTGGGATGGTCAATCCAATAGTATGGAGAATTGAAATTTTAGATGGTGAGAAATCATGGTATGGTGATACTCATGAAGATTCTAAGTTAGTCAGTGTTTAAGTATTTATGAGAATGTTATTGGGTGATATAGAAAGTTAAGATTTATACCTCAAAAGGGAGTAGAGTACTAGCAGCGAGTTAAACACCTTTAGGTGTAGTCCATCAGGTTGAGTATTGAAATTTAGTTTAGAGTTTATTAAATGGGTCCACACACTTAGAGTGATGTCTTAAATCTATAGCGGAGATGATAGAACCAATAACAAAGTTAGGTTATCAAATTCTAATAGTGATGCTAATGTGTAGAAAAATAAAACTAGGGTGGATGATGCCCGACCATTTCTTATTTCAGTATTTGTACTTTAGTCTTCACGATATGTACTCAGTCCTTACATGTACGCTCCATGATCATAGTTCATTTTCAAGCACTCTCCATAGAATCATTTACGTTTCTAGTTCTTAGTATTAGGAGTTCCAGTTTGCTTAGCAGTATGAATCATGTTCCATGAATTCATGAACTCTAAGCTCATGTCATGTAGCTTCTGAATTAGGTACCCATGCTTTACAGTATGTTTTGCTCCCGTACTCACACTACCTTACCAAAGATCAGCGAAATTAAAATTATGTCATGTATATCATTGGTTTAAATCTTTTATGAATTCATGCTTTGGATACTCTATTCTTTAGACCTTAGTTAAGTGTTACAGTTATGCATAGTATTTCTTCATGATTTAGGTCCTTATGTTCTAACCTTCCAGTGAACCCTTCTTAATACTAAGAAAGTGATGATCAATGGTTGTTTAGATGGGAGAGAGTAAATGTTTTTCGTTGATAAAATATTTTTGTATGCTTGTTTTAGCTAACTTTGTAAGTGTGAAGTTAGATTGAGGCCAAGTTTTTGATATATGTCATGGTTAGTTAAAATTTTTATATGTGTGGGTAGTGCATAGAATTTGTTGATGATAGAGATTTGGGGGATATGAGAAAGATTCTTTTATGGATGTTTGTTTAGAAGTGTATATGTGGTTATGATTATAGGCTTGAATGTCATTTTTTATAAATATGGATAGATTCATTGTGCATTAGTGAATGTCTTGTAAGGATTTAATGTATTTGTTGAGGTGGTAATAAGAGTTATTCATGAGATGATAAGTAGTGAAAAATGCAGGGTGTATTAAATTCATGATTCAGACTAGTATTACAGTGATATGTTTTCATTTTGTAGATTCAAGTATGCTTGATCATAATTAGAGAATTTAGTTCACCTAAGACTTAAGTAGATAGAGTTATCAGTATCCATGTGAATGTTTCCAGTAGCCTCAAGTGGAGTGCAATATTGAAGCGGAATGTATAGTTAAGGGAGTATTTGAGAAGTATGTCTAAGCTTGAGGTTAGCAGCTGCATTGTCTAAAGCATAGCAATTGAAGTTTATGTTTCATAGACCTATATGTCATGTTATAGAGTTATAGTCATACTAAGAGTCCTTACTTATATATCTTATTCAGATCATGCCTATGTTCTTTGTTTACTACTATTATTATACTTTCTTAGAAAGAGTGCTGAAGATATACTCTTGTTAAGTATAAGCTTTCAATATTATTCAGTTCATATAGCCAACAATTCAGTTTAAAAGTCATAAAGGCATGTTCATATGGTTTTTCTAGCTTTTGATCTAGTCTTACAATCTGAAGTTTCATGAATATAGCTATTCCATGAGGTAAACTATTCACATCCATGCAAATTATGAATTCAGCTCAGTTCATGGATTGTGCATCATGTTTTAGATTTAGATATTTAGTGATGATTTAGTTTGTAAGTGTTATATGCATCATCACTGTCTTTTCTTAGTATTTCATCTAAGACAGTATCATTCGGGGATGACATATCACAAGGGGGAGATGTTATCCCAAGTTTTTATGTCCTAAACCTCTCATCTATTCTTCACCAAACTAAATCCATTTTTAAGTAATGGTTACTCATGAATCGACTCTCTAGTTTCTATCTCATCTATATAACCAGTCTCATGTCATTACATGTATCAAGAAATAAGTTCAGTTCATGATATTAAGTACAATCATGTATCATGTTTCAAACTCAGTCATGTAATAATGTTTTTAGTTATGCATGTTCATTTTGTGATTTCAGTTCAAACAGTATTCTTATCTTAATCAGTCTCATTGGAGGATGAATGTTTCCAATGGGGAGATATTGTAATACCCAACATTAGGATTAGCTAAGTTTAGCTCATAGTTCATGCATAAGAGGCTTAAAACCTAAAAATTTAGCTATGTGTTGGGGACTTAGTTTTATTTTTGGCCTCTTAACTTTGATGATTTTTATAGTGACCTTCCCGACCACGTTACGTAAGTTTTTAAGTTAATTAATGTTTAGGGGAGTATTGAGCATTTCTCGGGGAAGTTTTAGATTTTTTGGATGAGGATTGAAGCAAGTTTGGATTTCGTTTTAAAAACCACACCGTAATTGCATTGCGTCTTGATGGGTATAGTAATAAGGGGTTCATCACATCACGGTGATGCTCAATTAGCCATTCCACTTAGGAATTTAAATTCCAGGGGGGCAGTCTTATCTTTTCCCATTGCCTTAATCCGTAAAAACATGGGATTAACCTTCAGTTAAGGCATTATATTCCCAAAATCCTCAATTAATAGCTAAATTAAAACCTAACCCTTCTCCAAGTTCATCAATTTCAAGCATCTTCCCTTCAATCAAACCATGAAATTGTGCTTCCCAATCCAAGAAAGTTCAAGAAAAGTAAATCCTCTTTCAAGATTAAAGCTTTAAGGTATGTTTTATGTTCATCAATGGGCCCTTTTCATCCATGGAGTCCAACAATCCATTTTAATATTTAAATTATGTGTTTTAAATATTATAGGAATTATATACATGAATCTCATAGGAATGTTGATTTCGTATCATCTATGCTATGTGATTTCATTGCAACTATCCCTTGACACATTTGACTAATGATTATTAGCATGTTAAATCCTTAACTAATGATTTTAATATTGCAATAGTGCTATTATCACATGTTTTAACTATTTCCATGCTTTGACTCATGACCCTCGTGTGTTTTATGAAATGCACAAGAGATGAATTTTGAAGAATGATCCCTATTATGTTTTATAAAGCTATATAAGTCCTTATTGATACTTCTATTTAGTGATGGGGGTTATGAATACCCGAAACTTAGTTGTTTACTTAGTCTCAGTATCTTTTAGAATGGTTTAAGATATGTATAAACATTATTCATTCAGTCATTTATCATAATCAATTAAATTTAGATCAGTTCAATAATCATAGTCAGTTCATTGTGTAATAACCAACTTATTAATTCCTTTTAATAAAGGGTTAATTGGTAATTAAAATTAATAATGGTAATTAAAATTAATAATAGTAATTAAGGAATTAAAGAGGTGGCATGCAAAAGCTTTTCAGTTTCACAGTACTAGGGCTATATATTGGATCTTTTATCCTTGGGAAATCATAAAGGAAAACAACATAAATAAATAAAAAGAGATAAAAAACAAGTATCTACAATGTGTTGGCCGACATCTTCTTGAAGTGATAAGGTATAAATTTGTTTGTAGTTTAGTCTTAGAATTCTGCCAAAGCAGTAACTAATATATGTTTTATCTTCTTCATGAGGGGTAGTAGTCTGCTGCAGTAACTTATGTATGTTTGATCTTCTTCATGGTAGGTAGTAGTCTCTTACTAGCTTAAGGATAAAGTTTGGTTGAACTTTATTACCTAGTAGAAATATAGATATATAAGAAGTTAGAATCAGACGTTGGCATCATGTACAAAAATAATATTTCCCTTATAAGTGTTGTTACAAGTTGCTATTGATATTTTCTTTAACAAACTATCAAATAGGGAATATTTATGGTGAGTAAGGATTGAGTAGTGACGAAATTTTTGACCAGTATTTTGAAATTAAAATTTTGTTTTGGAAGCTTCCTCTTGTTGGATTACTCCTAATTCAATATAACAGTGTAAGATGTTATGGTTTAGCTCTAAGTTTAAAACTTGGGGATATTGAGATTTAATCCCGAACTATCATAATTAATATTGTTATTTAATATTTTTCTTAGATTGAAGCCATTGAAGGATATTAGGTTTGTGTTCTACGCATAGTGATGTCGTGGAACTTGTCTTTAGTGAGGTATGTAAGACTTTAAGCTTTTATGCTTGCTTTTCAAATCTGATTTATAAGATAATATTTTTTTGCCTAGTCCCTGTGTTCGGACAAGCGTGAAGTTGGTAGAATTTGTGGCCTTTGACTAGCTGTGAATATGTATTTTGGGAAGTGTATTGATAATTATTTAGAGGTGAAATGTGAGGTGAGGTTGGGGCGCTAAATATATTTTCTATGTTCATGTTATAGTCCTAAGGGCATTCATAGTTGTCGTAATATGTTGGGGTATTACTTATGTTGTCGTAATATATCAGGGGAATTACTTATGATGTCGTAATATGTTAGGGGCATTAGCTATGCTGCTGTAATATGTTAGGGGCTTGTACATGCTGCTCTAGTAGACTTTTTCAGGTATTATAATGTTTTCGTGGACTTGTTAGGATGTTAGGACGATCACATTCACTGCAGTTTATGACAAGTCATGAGAATGAATTTAGTGAGGATATATTGACATTACTTTATGAGACATATTATACACATATTATTTGTGTATTTTGTACTTTCTAACACTTGTTCCAGGGGTATTAAAGTGGCGGGTTGTGGATCTTACTAGGTTATATATATATACCTCACTCCTTACTTTCATACCTACAAATATGATTATGGAGAGAGAGGCTCGTGGCTGACTATCTTTATGTGTGGATTTTGTTACTGAGGTGAGACTTCGCATTGCTAATGAAGGCTGTCATTCATCTTTAGTTATTTTTAGCTTATATTTACTTTCGTTGAGTTTTCATGCCCAATTGTTGAACTCAGGTAATTCTATTTAGATTCTCCATGAACTTTGTTGGGACTTGGGTTAGAGATTTATTATCTAAACTAATGTCATTTTCATTAATCGTTATGCGTTATCTTGTTAGATAATTACCCTGTGTTAATGATTATTTCATGCATATGGAGTTGTATATCTTTCCATATCAGTGTTTGTAGATGTTGTTAATGTATTGAAAATTAGTTCTCCCGGCAAGTGGGGTTATCGGGAGCCTGTCACGCCTAAGGGTTATTTTGGGACGTGACAAAGTTGGTATTAGAGCGTAGGCTTTAGGTACCAGGTCATGGAGGAGTATTTAGTAGATTCTTGTTCAGGGTTATGTAGGCGCCCGTACTTATGAACATGAGGCTACGGAATATCTAGGAAGTTTCCTTTTTTTTACATTATTCATGCGTTGACTTGAATTAAGTCTAACCTTTAAATATTGTTTCACAGAAGGTTAAGAAACATGGTTTTTCCTCAGATAGTCGATCTAATGCACCTACTGGACGTAGTGATAGACATAATCCTACCCATGGTGATGGTCGAGTTGGTTCTCATCAAACTAGGCCTCGAACTATGATGTAGACCGGTGCTCAGTTTGGAGTTGGGAATGGTGGCCAGCCCCAAGTTGTGGCTTCTCAGCAAAAGTAGGACCAAGTTGATTGAGATACTCCGGTTGCAATGCCAGTTACTGCACCTACTGTTATATTACCTGCAGACGTACTGGTTAGAATGTTGAATGTACATGAGGAATTGGTGCCTAATCAAGGTCAAACTACATCTCCTCAAGCTACTTCATAGACGCAAGCACTGGTTCAGTTGAATGTTGCAACCTCTAAGGCACCTCTACCAGTTGATCATTTGATTGCAGCTGTAGGGAAACCCAAGGATCTGAAGAGTTTCATGGATCTTAAACCACCGGAGTTTGATACTACACCATCTTCTATTGGGACTCAAAAAAAATTTTATCGCTGCGGGAAGATACTGACTACTTTGGGATTGAAGGATACTCGTGGTATAGAATTTACTACTTTTCTATTCTCAGTGTCTCCTGCGCTAGGTGGACTTCCATTTTGAGGGGTAGACTAAAAGGTCTACCACCAATCACTTGGTCAGAGTTTTTAGCTTTGTTCTTGGATAGATTTATTACCTTGAGCAAACAAGATGACATGAGATTCTAGTTTAATGAATTACGATAGGTATCCATGACAGTCAATGAGTACGAAGCTAAGTTTACTAAACTGTCCTATTATGTTCCATATTTAGTTGCAGATCAGAGGGAGAAAGTAAGAAGATTTGTGGATGGAATTGAGGCTCGATACCATGGTCCAATGATACGCGATGTGCATAAGGGATCCTATTCTGAGGTGTTTGACACTGCTCTCTATTTCGAGTCCTATTATGAGATATAAAGGATAATTGCAAAAACAAAAAGACATGTAACTCAGGTGGGTTTAGTGATGCTCCATCTGGGAGAAAGAGTGGTTATGATCGTGGACAGTCTAGGACTATGCAGTCAGAGTTAGTGGGACAATCTATAAGGAATAGTTATCCAGCTAAACAAGGACAACAGTAGAAGATACAGAGGAGTGGTAGCAGTTTCTTTTAGTCAGGGCAGCGTTCGAAATGTTCTAATTCTGGCAGGAAACATAGTCGATGTTGTTTTGGTGTTGGCGGTCCTTGTTATAGTTATGGTTAAAGAGGGCATATTGCTAAGTTTTCTCCTAAGAGAGATTTTGGATCTAGTCAAGCTACTCCTCAGGTGAAGAGAGATTTTATAGGTACTCATGTTCACACTTAGCCAGCTAGGATTGCTCTACAAGGTACTCATGGACAGGGTCAATAGGATTCTTAGAGTTCTCAGACAGTAGGTGGACCACCGAGGTTCTTTGCTATGGCTATACAGGACATCGAGACATTTAATAAAGTGGTCACATGTATTATCATTGTAAACTCTTATGAGGATTACTCTATTATTGATCCTGGTTCTATGTGTTCATATGTGTCCTCACTTTTTGCTTTATTCTTAGAGAGAAGTATTGAGACTCTTGTTGAGCCACATATTATTACAATCCCAGTGGGGTAGACCTTATCAGTGGATATAGTTTATAGAGATTGTGTGATATCTATTCAGGTTAAGGACACCATAGTTTATCTACTTGTGTTGCCAATGACTGATTTTGATGTGATTATAGGTATGAATTGGTTGGCTTCATTTTACGCATTGGTTGATTTTTATGCTAAGCTTATACGTTTTGATATTCCTGGAGAACCACCTTTAGTGTGGAAAGGTATAACTCCTGTCACTCAAGGAAAGATAATATCCTATGTAAAATCCCACTGAATGATTTACCATGGTTTTTTGGGTTTTATTGCTACCGTTCATGACACTCGAGCTGAGGAAGTTTCTAAAAATAATGTTCCCATTGTTCGGGAGCTTATTGATGTGTTTCTTGATGATTTGCCCGGGCTACCTCCGATGAGAGAAATTGAGTTCAGCATTGATTAAATGAGTGTTTGGCTTAGCTTATAAGTTGGTCAAAATAGCTTATAAGCTTTTTTTTTTTCCTTAAAAAGCTGTTTGGCAAATTTTACAAGTGTTTAAAAAAAGTTAATTTTGGCTTTTTTTAAACCAAAAACAAGAAGTAGAAAATCCTAGCTTATTTTTTTCTAGATTATAATCTATTCACATTTGACCAAGTAATTGACTCTTTTGCCCTTATAATTTTCATTTATTGGTGTCCTTATTATTTTCATTTATTCGCATCCAATTGGCGGGAAAAAAGATTTACTTGTCTGAATGAAAAGTTAACATTTCTCTTCACATAATCAAGTTAGTATAATTTGGTTTATTCCTTAGTGGACAATTAATGTGAAGATAATAATTAGTGGACAATTAATTTGATAAAATATGTAACATTTCTCCACATTTCTCTCAAATTATTCGAAGGACAAAATATGTAACATTTCTCTTCACATAAACAATTATACTAACTGTTGGCCAATTATCATAATTGTCCAAATTCTCTTCACATTTCTCTTGCCAATCTTTATTAATTTCAAAGTTCAAACTCCAATTTACACAAATACTTATAACGTTTGGATATATGTGTCATTTTCTACTACTATAATATGATATCAAATATAAAATATTTCACCATTATATCACGATAAATTCAATAATGCATTATAAAAAAATTAAAATAATATTTGAAATAAATATTATTAACATAACCATAAAGAAATATATGATCTTTTAATTGCACATCAACGTTATACGGAATCTTAACATAACCATGAAGAAACAAATAATCTTTTAATCTATAACTATCTTTTTCAAACACAAACATTCAACATTTAAACTCTTAAAAAAATAATTTTTTAGCGCACAAATTAATAGTCATTCATGAAAATATTTTATATATATGTTAACATCTATAAGTGTATTTCATACATTTTGACCAAAAAAATTGCTTAAAAGCATTATTTACCAAACACATCAATAACTTTTTTCAGTTTCAGCACTTTTATCAAAACACTTAATTGCTTATTTTTAAAATAAGTTCAACACTTTCAAAAGAACTTTTAAAGAACTTTTTTTCAGCCTATCCAAACAGGCTCTTAGTACTAGGGACTCTACCTATCTTTATTCCACCTTACCATATGGCTCCTACTGAGTTGAGGGAATTGAAGGTTCAACTTTAGAAATTGCTTGATAAGGAATTTATCAGGCCTAGTGTGTCACCTTGGGGTGCACCCGTGTTATTTTTGAAAAAGTAAGATGTCACGATAAGAATGTGCATTAACTATAGGCAGTTAAATAAGGTGACAATCAAGAATAAGTATCCTTTTCCCCAAATTAATGATTTATTCGATCAGTTGAAGGGCGCTCCTCACTTTTCTAAAATTGACTTGTGATCTGGTTTTCATCAGCTGAGAGTCAAGGCCGAAGATATCACTAAGATGAATTTTCGAACAAGGTATGGGCATTTTGAATTTTTAGTTATGTCTTTTGGACTGACTAATGCACCTGCAACATTTATGGACCTCATGAACTGGGTATTCAAGACGTATTTAGACCAATTTATTATAATGTTCATTGATGACATTTTTGTTTTCTCTGGGAGTGAGGTCGAACAATAACAATACTTGAGAGTTATGTTGCAGACACTTAGAGAATAAAAGATTTATGCCAAGTTCTCAAAGTGTAAACTTTGGATGGGCATGATTTCCTTTTTGGGGAATGTGGTGTTAAGATATAGGATTCATGTTAATCCAAAAAAGATTGAAATAGTTTGAGATTGTCCTCAACATAGTACTTTTACAAAGATACGTAGCTTCTTGGGGATAGGTAATTATTATAGGAGGTTTCTAGAGGGTTTCTTGAAGGTAGATTCTCCATTGATGGGTTTAACTCAAAAAGGTGCGGTGTTTCAATGGTCAGATGAATATGTATAAAGTTTTCAGAAATTAATGACGACATTAATTTCGTCTCTGATCTTGACGTTAACTA
Organism: Capsicum pubescens; assembly: GCA_030864215.1. Lineage (NCBI taxonomy): Eukaryota > Viridiplantae > Streptophyta > Magnoliopsida > Solanales > Solanaceae > Capsicum > Capsicum pubescens. The sequence continues at coordinate 243,478,882 of CM061542.1, forward strand.
CGATCGATGGTAGTTTCACTATTTATTGTGATGCATCTCGAATTAGGTTGGGTTGTTTTTAAATGTAGAATGGTAAAGTAGTGGCATATGCCTCTGGACAACTAAAGGTCCATGAGAAGAATTATCTGACTACCGACTTGGGGTTGGCCGCAGTTGTATTTGCACTCAAGATCTGGTGTCATTATCCTAATGGTGAGCCATATGAAATCTGTACTAATCACAAGAGCCTGCAGTACTTATTCAATCAAACAGATCTGAATCTGAGACAATGATAGTGGTATGAGTTACGTAAAGATTATGATCTCACTATCTTGTATTATCCTGGGAAGGTCAATGTAGTAGTAGACACTTTGAGTAGGAAGTCTATGGGCAGTTGTCCTATTTTTCTATGAAAGACGACCTATGGTTATAGAATTCAGTCTTCAGCCAATCATGGAGTTTGAATTGATCATACAGTTCCTAGAATGTTACTTGCAGTTATGGTGGTTCAGTCGTCCTAAGCTGGGCAAGTTAAGACTTGCCAATATGATGATCCCTACCTTGTGGGATTCGAGATCGAGTATAGAATGGCGGTGTTAAGTCTTTCACTATTTATGATGAAGGTGTCTTACATCATCATGGAAGATTGAGTGTTCCAATTATGGGTGATGTGAGGAAACTAATTCTTGATGAGGCTCATAGTTCGTGATATTCTATCCACCCTGGTTCTACTAAAAATGTATCAAGACTTGCGTGGATTGTACTGATGGGAAGGTATGAAGGTTGATATTTTAAAACATGTCACTAGTTTTTTAAACTATCAGCAGGTGCAGTATGAACATCAAAAACCTGATGGAACGATGCAAAAATTGATCATTTCAGAGTGGAAGTGGGAATGGATTACTATGAATTTTGTTGTTGGGTTACAAAATACTTTCATAAAGCACGACTCAGTTTGGGTGATAGTGGATAGACTTACAAAATTTGCCTATTTGATACCAATTCATGTTACTTATAGCGCAAAGCAGTTAGCGGAAATTTACCTTCAGTAGATAGTTCGGCTTCATGGTGTGCCTATATCAATCATATCTGATCGAGGTACACAGTTCACTACTGAGTTTTAGAGATATTTTTAGAAATCATTGGGTTCGCAAATTAAGTTTAGTATAGCTTTTTATCCGAAGACCGATGAACACTCTGAACGAGTTATTCAGATCTTAGAGGACATGCTTTGAGCTTGTGCTATTGACTTTAGTGCCCATTGGGATGATCAGCTACCTTTGGAAGAGTTTACTTATAATAATAGCTACCAGTCGAGCATTCAAATGGCACAATATGAGGCTCTATATGGTCGCAAGTATCATTCACCAGTTTGCTGGTTTGAGGCCGACAGAGAGCAGTTATTTGGTCTAAATTTAGTCCAGCAAGCATTGGAGAAGGTTTCAGTGATATGGGACTAACTTACGACATAACAAAGTAGGAAAAAGTCTATGCAAATAAAAGTGTTCGTGATTTGGAGTTTGACAAGGGGAAAAAAAATTTCTAAAAGTTTCTCCAATGAAAGGAGTTATGAGATTTGGAAGGAAAGGTAAGCTAAGTCATAGATACATTGGTCCTTATGAGATTTTGGACCAAATTGGATTGGTGGCGTATAGGCTTTCCTTAGCTCTAAGATTGTCTGTAGTTTATCCTATGTTTCACGTGTCTATGCTTAAATGGTATGTCCGTGATGATAGCCATAAGATTCAGCCAGAGGATGTAGATCTTGATGAGAATCTGACTTATGAGGAAATCCCGATAGCTATTCTTGATAGGTAAGTGCAACTGTTGAGGTCGAAAAAGATAGCATTAGTCAAGGTATTATGGCGTAATAATCCAACTGAGGAATCTACTTAGGAGTCCGAGGAGCAGATGCGAGTTAGATATCCTAACTTATTTTACATTTTAGGTATGATTCTAGACCCGTTCGAGGACGAATGTTATTTTATGTGGGGCAGATTGTAATAACCAACTTATTATTTCCTTTTACTGAAGGGTTCATTGGTAATTATAACTAATTAATAATAGTAATTAAGGAATTAAAGAGGGGTCAAGCCAAAAGATTTTCAGTTTCATGGTACTAGGTCTATATATATGATCTTTTATCCTTGGGAAATAAGAAACCAAAACAATGTAAAAAAAGAATAGAGATAAACAGAGAGTACGTACAAGGTGATGGTAGGTATCTTATTGAAGTGATAAGGTATGAATTTTTTAGTTCCTTTGGCTTAGAATTGTGGCAAATCAGTAACTAATATATTTTTAATCTTCTTCATGGTGGGTAGTAGTCTACTGCAGTAACTTATGTAAGTTGGATCTTCTTCATGGAAGGTAGTAGTCTCCTACGAACTTAAATATAAAGGTTGGTTGATCTTGACTACTTAGTAGAAATATAGATATAGAAGACGTAAGAATCAAACGTTGGCATCATGTACAAAACCAATATTTCTGTCATAAGTGTTGTTACAAGTTGCTATTGCTATTTCCTTAAACAAACTATCAAATAGGGAATATTTATGGTCGGTAAGCATTGAGTAGTGATGAAATTGTTGACCATTATTTTGAAATTAAAGTTTTGTTTCGGGATCTTCCTCTTGTTGGATTATTCTTAATTCAATATAACAGTGTGAGATGTTAAGCTTTAGCTCAATCTTTAAAAGTTAGGGATATTGAGATTTAATCCCAAACTAGCATAATTAATATTGTTATTTAATATTTTGTTTAGATTGAAGCCATTGAAGTCTATTTGTTTAGTGTTCCACGCATAGTGAGGTTGTGGAACTTGTCTTTAGTGAGGTAAGTGAGACTTTAATCTTTGATTCTTGATTTTCAAATCTGATTTATAAAAATTATATTTTTCTGTCTAGTCCATGTGTTGGGACAAGCGTGAACTTGGTAGAATTTTTTACCTTTGAATGGCTGTGGATATGTATTTTGGGAAGTGTATTAAGAATTATTTAGAGGAGAAATGTGATGTGAGGTTGGGGCGTTGAATATAATTTCTTCGCTTCCTTTATAGTCTCTAGGGGCATACATAGCCGACGTAATATGTTAGGGGCATTACTTATGCTGTTGTAATATGTTAGAGGCATTACTTATGCTGACGTAATATGTTAGGGGTATTACCTATGCTGCCGTAATATGTTAGGGGATTTTTCATGCTGCTGTACTAGACTTTTGGGGAAAATATTTATGTTGCAGTGGACTTGTCGGGGTGTTAGGATGATCATCTTCACTGCCATTTTTGACAAGTTGTGAGAATGAATTGAGTTGAGATATAGAGTGACAATTTTTTACTTCCTTTGGATCATATTAACATTACTTTTTGAGAGATATTATGTACATATTATTTATGTATTTTGTATTTTTTAACACTTTTTCCAGGGGTATTAAAGTGGCGGATCGAGGATCTTACTTGGTTATATTTATATAGCTCACTCCTTACTTGCATTCCTGTCGATATGGTTACGGAGAGAGAGGCTTATGGATGGCTATCTTTATGTGTGGATTTTGTCATTGAGGTGAGACTTCTCATTGTTTGTGAAGGCTGTCATTCAGCTTTAGTTATTTTTATATTATATTTCCTTTTGTTGGGTTTGCATGCCCAATAGTTGAACTCCTGTAGTTCTTTTCAGATGCTCCATGAACTTAGTGTGGGACTTGGGTTAGACATTTGTTATCTAAACAATTGTCATTTTCATAAATCTCTATACGGTATCTTGTTGGATAATTACCCTGCGTTAATGATTATTTCATGCATGTGGAGTTGTATATCTTTTCATCTCAGTGTTAGTAGATATTGTGAATGTATAGAAAATTGTTTCTCTCGAAAAGTGGTGTTGTCGGGAGCCAGTCACCCCTAGGGGTTATTTTGGGATGTGACACATTGGGAGTAGGATTTAGCATCGAGCGAACCCAGGGATAGAGGCACACCTGTCAGTAGAGAGTGTAACCTTTAGTAGCAGTCTGTTGGCTCCAAAACTACGTACCAGCTTAAATTAGAGATATTAACCTACCCATTGAGACTTGATAAAGTGTTTACCTTCCAATTGTGGGTAACACGTATCTCATTAGAGCACCTGCTAGATGAGGTGACCCAGTGGATCCACACAACCATTGTTAGTACCCGTGGTACTATACTGATACCCTTCAATCTGGGGTCATAAGTTGTACCCCGATTGGCTTAGATCGGGGAATGTCAGTTACATGATAGCACCCATAGTCTTATTCCAGTATTAAGTATAGAATCCAGTTTCAAGTTTGTTTTTCCATAGAATCCAGTTATCAGTATTTTAGTACTTAAGTTTAGAGACTATTTCATAACATGTTTTATGCTCTGTTATGCATTCTCAGATTTTACTATTTTCATGAATTTATATTAAGTTATTCCATGCTATTTATTCAATCAGTCATTGTTCATGCACATACATCCATGCATTTTAGCCTAACCTCATCTCTCATACCAGTAGATTCAAAGTACTAATCGCATACTCTTTTCTTGCGCTATGATGTTTAATATCATAGGTTTGAACGCCCAGGCTCCTGACCTCACGTAGAAAGTTTAACCTCTATGAAACAGTAGTTGTGGTGATTCCTCATCTATCGAGGACGTTGTGGTTTATTTCAGTTTACTTTAGTGTTTCAGTATTTTCTTTGAGTCGTCATTTTGAGTTACTTGGGGTCTATCCCATCAACTCTTTTCAGTCAGTTTTAAATGCTTTCAAAAATTTTAGAGAGTCAGTTAATTTGTTAAATATTTTCAATCATATATTCTATATTTTCATTTATATTTTGGAATTGAGAATCTCGTAGTATTAATTTAAGCACTTAAAACATTTTTCATTATATAGTTATTTCCGCTCATGTGTATCTTAGTAGCATAATATTCAGTGCTCACAGTAGGTACCAGTTCATGGGTTATCTTGTGGACTTTCGGGATCGTAAACACCGTTGTTGCGACTAGGAGGTAGTGTCTGGCCATGACAACGCCACACACTTTCCTAGAAAGTTAGAAACATCCCTCTTTATGCCACTCCACCATATGTTTATTTGAGGTCATGATACATTTTAGTCGAATAGGGATGAAAAACATAGCGCAAGTTATGTGCCTCAGACAATACCCTTTCATGCAATCTATCAACGTTAGGAACTCATAACCTCCCTTGGTACCACAAAGTACCATGAAAACTAACCTCAAATACCATCACCTTTAGCCCACCTATGTCAACCTTGATTTTCATCGAGATAGGATCTAGCATTTGGTTCTCCTTGATTTTCGTACCAAGAGACGACCGGAGAAATTTCTATACCATCACACCACCATGTTTAGATTCTAGAAGACGGACTCCAAGATTATCCAAGTGGTGAATATCCTTCACCAACCCCAGCTTCTCCTTTTCCACATGAGCTAAACTCCCTAGGGATAACCTACTAAGAGCATCGACAACAACATTAGCTTTACCTGGTTGGTAGTGAAAACTCATATCATAGTTCTTGAGAAGCTCTAACCATCTCCTTTTCCTGAGACTTAGCTTCTTCTAAGGGAACACATACTGTAAACTGTTATGATCAGAAAAGATGTCTGCGTCCACTCAATATAAATAATGCCAACAGATTTTCAAAGCAAAAACCACCACTAAAAGCTTAAAATAATGAGTAGAATAATTCCTCTCATGCACATTCAACTGCCTGGAAGCATAGGCAACCACCTTCCAATGCATAATCAAAAAACAACAAAGCCCCACTCGGGACGCATCATATTAAACCGCAAACACCTCATTACTTTCAAGTAATGTCAAAAATTAAGCCAAATTTAGCTTATCCTTAAGCTTCTCAAAACTACATTCACAAGCATATGACAAAGAAAACATCATCTTGTTCTGAGTCAACTTAGTCAATGGGGAAGATATTATCGGGAAACTTTCCATGAACCGCCTATAATACACAGCCAAACACAAAAAGCTATGAATATCAGTTGGAGTCGTGGGTCTATGCCACCTTTTAACCATAACTACCTTTGGTGTATACACAATGATCCCCTTACCAGAAATAATATATCCAAGAAAAGTTACAAAGTTCAACCAAAACTCAAACTTGGAGAACTTGACATATAACTGTTGCTACTTTAAGGTCTACAACAGCACATGGAGGTGATTATCATGATCCACCTCGCTCTTAGAATACACCAGGATGTCATCAATGAACACAACGTTAAAAATATCAAAAAACTACCTAAAAATACTAGGCATCAAATCCATAAACACAGTCTTTGCATTAGTAAACCGACTAATATCACCAAGAACTTAAGTACCCTTACTGGGTTTGAAAATACGTCATAGGGATATACATCTCCCTAATCTTAAGCTGATGATACCTAGACTGAAGATCTATCCAGGAAAAGAATTTGGCACCTTGCAACTGATCAAACAAGTTATCTGTCCTTAGGAAAGGATATTTGTTCTGAACCATTACCTTATTCAATGGCATATAGTCAATGCACGTCCAAAGGAAACCATCCTTATTGTGCACGAATAACACCAGTTCACCCCATAGGGATACACTAGGATGGATTAAACATTTATCCAAAAGATCCATAAGTTTCTTCTTGATTTCCCTTAACTCATCCGGAGCAATTCTATTAGGAGGAATAGGTATGGGATGAGTGTCCCGAACTAAATCAATAAAAAACTCAATCTCCCTATCTGTAGGAACACCAGTAAGATCATCTAGAAATACCTTAGCAAACTCATACACCACTAGAACCTAATGAAAAGAAGGACCTTTGGAGTTAGAATCTTTAACTCAGATTAAATAATAGAGACAACATTTAGATATTAATCTCTAATATCAAAGATAAGAAAGAAACCTCCCCCTAGGAGCTAGGGAACCACCCTCCTAATCAATAATTGATTCACTAGGGAATCTAAATACAACCTTACAAGTTTGACAATCGAAGGATGTATAATAAGAGTGTAACCAATCAAACCCAAGAATAACATCAAAATCCACCATATCTCGTTCAAATAAATCCACCAAAGTATTCCTACCACCAACATTTACCACACAACCCCTATAGACCTTTTTAGCAATCATAGAGTTACCTACCCAGGTAGAAATAGAAAAAGGATGTGAAAGAACCTCACTATCAAAACCAAACAATACACCCATATGTGTGGTCACATAAGAAAGAGTGTACCCCCGATCAAGAAAGCAATACATGTCATGAGAAAAGAGTCGTAATGTACCAGTCATGACATCGGGCGATGCCTTAAATACCTGATGAATAGCAAGAGCATATAAGCTATTCATACCTATAACTGTACTAGAAGTAGAAACATATGAAGAAGCAACAGCATTTGGTGCAGGCATAAAAGATGAAGGAACTAGATCCTTAATTACTCCTGAAACACCCTTACCAATCGAACAGTTTCTAAGAATATGGCCTGGCTGACCATATTTAAAACATATGACCCTCCCCTCATTATAGAAACCCCTATACATCATACCACAACACTAATAAGTTTGGCATGATGAGGACAACTGAGCCCCACTTTCCTTAGACTTAACATCTGATTCCCTAAAATTATCACCACCTTGCTGACGCCTATCACCTGAAGGCTTCAGGTAAGGAGAACTAGATATAGTGAAGGAACTAGAACTTCCCCACTTTTTTTTGGCCACTTACTACCATCCCAACCACCTGCTATTGAGAACCACCCTATTTAGAAGTCATAAACTTCATCCCCTGCCCTTCCCCAAACTTACCCTGTTTCCTCTTTTCTACCATCACCTGTTGTATATGAACAATCAACCTAGAAATATCTATATCCTTGATAGGTAATGCATTCTTGCTTTCAAGGATCAACTCTCGAGACAACCCTAAGGAAAAATTTCTTATCCTGGCCCATATATTAGCCCCCATATACGGAGCATACCTGGGCAACTGATGAAACTTCAAGGCGTATTCCATGACTGATATCTTTCCTTGGCATAAATTAACAAACTTCTCTACTTTCGCTTCCCTCATCTCCTGATGAAACAAGCGGTCCAGAAAAGCATTGGAGAAGGTCTCCCATAAAGTTGATTCCTCGACATCACCCCTAGACTCATCCTATTACTAATACCAATGGTATGCCATATCCTTAAGATGATAAGACGCAAAATTCACCGCTTCCACATTCGTGGCCTAAATCACCCTAAAAAATTTCACCATTTTATCCAAAAAACCCTAGGTATACTCCTCCACCTTCACACTAGTAAATGTGGGAGGATTCATCTTCTTAAATTGGCCAACCCTTGTAGATTTTGTAGAAGAAATACCAAATAAATCCTGCTCAGCCTGAGCAGCAATGTAACGCCCTGAAATCTAGTCCCGAGATATCAAATGGTGCTTAATGCTATGAGTAGCCCCAAGCTAACCCTTTGAGCCTGCTACTATGTCATAACCTTACTTTAAGATAAATGAGTCAAAAAATAATATTGTATCATACAAAAATTGAACTGAATAAATTAAAGATACTGTATGAATAGAAAATACTGAAAGTCTGTAATCCGACAAGCCTCTACTACTAAGAAATCTAGAAAGTCATTGGGATATACCCCCAACTGACTCGGACTAAACTGAAAAAAATAAATCAATTACTATGAAAGCTGGAAATCTGAAGAAGTAGGCCCTCGAATCATGAGGACTAACCAACTGTGAGAGCGTAGATTGAGATGCTCGAACTACTCGCGCTGCTAATACTGAGAACCTGAACCTACATTATAAGACAATGTAGAACATATACATATTTGTGGATCAACACTTTGAGGACTTACTGAGTATATGGGGGTGTAATGCATACGTAAGACATCATCGTAATTATAAAGTAAATCCATGTTGGATGCATATGACTCACATAAGCTTGATTATCCAAAATATCAAAATATCAAATCATGTATAACAAATCATACTTGTAAATCTAGTGAGTCATAACACTTAGTCTTAAGTTTTTCTATCCTTCTTTTCTTTTAAAACTTAGAAGCTTTGGGAGCTTAGGAAATCTTGGAACTTTGGGACTTAGGGACTTTGGGAGTTTCTTCTAACCGACATAAACCATGTGAGTTGACATAGATTCCAACATATTTCCCACATTGGGGAGAGCTATTGTACCCTTTCCATTGGAATAGAACCTTAACTTAAGTGATCACTATCATAGCCCACTATGGGAGTTTAAAGCCTACGGTGGCTCGTAGTTCTGGGGAATGAGACCTTGGGATCTTACCCAACTCGGTCCTAAATACTACTCCCATACTTATTGCTTAGAACTATTAGGAAATCCACCTTAAAATAGCACAAGGGTTTGTAATTAAAACCAATTATGCTTATCATTGTTTAAAATCATAAAAGGTATGAATAATGTGGATTCCTATCTTAGCTTAGGATTAAAATATCAAACTTTTCTTTTGAAAGAACTAATCCAAACTTGTCAATAGGACTTCAGATCATAATCTCTTTATAAAATCATCACTAGTACTTAGAACTCAAAGTATAAAGCTTTAATGCATCAATAATTACATCAATAATCAGAGTTAAACTTCATGCTCAATAATCATCTTAAAATCTTTCAACAATCTCAGTCAAGATAATGGTATATAACTTATAATACGAATCTTATAATTTCAAACATGAACATATATAAATTTCTTGCAATATAAGTCTTAAATATCATAATAATTTCATAAACTAAAAGAATATGGATTTGGGTATCAACCCTAACTTAAATTTCATGGTAAATCATAGAATATTTAGTAAAATTGAAACCATAATTATGTTTTGGGAACAAGGATGAAAGGTTTATCCTTGTTCAAATTTCCACATACCTTGGATGATGATCTTAATGAATAACCTTGCTTTTGAGATTCTATTTGTTCTCTTGAATGATGGTTCTTGGAATTCTTGTGTTGGGAATCTTGAATCTTGAATTAATTTGGAAAAAGGATGGTGGAATCTTGGGATTCTTGAGGTTTATTGTTGAAGCTTAGGGTTTTTGGTTGAGGGAAATTTTCAGAAAAATCTCATAAGATGCTTGTAATAGACTTAAATCTTGTGTTTAGACAGAATTGAGGGCTGGGAAAAGTCCAAAATACCCTCTTTAACTCCTAAATGAAATTGCAAAAAATGAACTGGGGTCCCGATTTAATGGGCCACCGGGACGCCCTGCTATTGCGGTGCTTACTAGAAATTGATGAATAGAAAATTGGGGGCCTCCGCGACCCGAAGCTATCGCATTGTCCCACTAGATTTTGACACTTAGGACCTAGAAATATAGTACAATGTTCTACCATCGCGGTGGACTATAGAAATGCAAATTTTTACTTTGGCGCAACGCACCACTAGCGCATTGGGTTACTAAAATTCGATAATTGGGAAAATGGACCTCTCCGCGATGCTCCAATATCGCGGAGGTCCACTGGAAATTGACAAATGGGAATTTGACCCTCGCCGCGATACGCCAACATTGTGGTGGTCCACTGGAAAGTGACAATTATGAAATTTTCCTTCTCCGCGACGCGGTGACTTCCTAGTTACCACACTGTCAAATTTAAAATGCTCTAACTTCTTCATCGAGTTTCGGATTTGGAAAAATTTGGTATCGATGGAAAGCTTATTTAACTTCCCACACAATTAAATGTTTAACTCTAGAAAATTCAATATGAAAAAATTATTACTCATTTTGAAAGACATCCCTTAACATTCTAGAAATGAATAAAAGCTAGAAAACGTTTGGGGTATTACAAGAAACCAAATAACTAATAACATGACTTGATTGAAAAATTTCTGCATTAGTCACCTCACCCCAAAGAGGACTAGTAGCAGCCGGTAAAACTCTAGAAATATCGAGAAATGTACCTTTATACCGAATATGGATCCCCTGAGTAGTACGTGTCCCTTCAGCATTGTCCCTAGTTGGGATAGAAGAGTTACCTTGCATCTCAGATGGTCGAGGCATGATTTGAAAAGCAAACAAACTAGGATTGGAAAGGACCTTAGTCCTTGCAGCATGAAAATAGAACACAAGGAAAGTCAATCATTCTTAAATGCCTTGTAGTATCTCCCTTATGAGTGTGGCGCACTTCCCTCTCTAAACGAGACTATACTCAACACAGATTTGTGAACTCCCAATTGAATATGAACCTAAATATCTGATACAAACTCGACACGACACGACCTAAGTCCATGTCGTAATGGGCATCTCAAGTCCAACCAGGACCATAGACCACCCCCGTTGCCCAACCTAACCAACCAAATTGTTCCCTAAATTAGATGAATTCCAAACATAAAACAAGATAGCGTATTTTATACAAGTTCTATACTCTAGGATAGGTCTATGTCTGTGATCGACCCAAATGAGCCCAACTGCCCAAACCCAAAAAATAACCATAACAAAACAAAAATAACAAGAGAACAACCAAAACAATAACCAATTTCTTGTTCATAACACAATATAAGAGGAGATATCAATAATAAATTTAGTTTAATGGTATCACCCCCATTACCAATGCCAATACTAAGTCTGACACCAATATCGATCCCTCTCGTCCCAACTAATTAGAGTTCCACAAAGCCTCAAACCAAAAGAAAAATAATATTCTATTGGGACATGCCCCCAACCATAGACAAAACCAATATCCATACAATAAGCAAAGTATATAATGATGTCCATGATATGAAATAAAGCCTTCCAAAATATGTAAGCTCAGCACTTTAATCAAATTATTGATCCCGAATCCAATCACTAAGTAGGAGGAGTAAAATGGCCAGTTCCTGCATCATGTGGGGATACAGACACCCGAAGATAGTTTAGCGGGTGAATGCTAGTAAGTACTCAGGATAAGGATAAAATAATGCCATCCAGTAAAACCAAGTAAACCAACTATATACACACAAACATACATATATATATATATATATATATGTATATATATATTTATATATATGTATATATATATGGAACCATGTCGAGATATGGAATCGGGTTTATCATGTCTTTAAAACTATTAAATCTGGGTATTTGTAGCTTAACTATCCTAAAAGCACCAATGGTCTAAGGTCAGTTGCTTTAAGTATGTGTAGTTAAGGTCAGTTATTGCTTAACTATCCTGTAATTGACCTTTGCCAAAATTCACATTTGCTAAATTTGGTGAACAATCGGTGATCTCTAAGAGTTTGCAACACAATTCGAAGGTGGTCTGCATAATCATCCTCACTACGAGAGTAGACAAGAATATCATCGATAATGACTATGAAAAACATGTCCAGATACTGTTTTAACACTCGGTGCATCAAGTACACGATAGTTGCTGGGGAATTGGTTTATCCCGAAGGACATGACTAAGAACTCAAAATGACCATAGTAGGTCCTGAAGGCTATCTTAGAAATATCGCATTCCCTTACTTTGAGTTGATGATAGCCAGATCTAAGGTCTATCCTTCAAAAATAAATTGCACCTAGGAGTTGGTCAAATAAGTCGTCAATTCCTGGAAGAAGATATTTTTTCTTGACTGTGACTTTATTTAACTGACGATAGTTAATGCACATATGCAAAAAACTATCTTTTTTCCAAATAAATAGGATAGGAGAAACACTAGGTCTTCTGAAGCCTATGTCTAGAAGATCTTTGAGTTTCTCTTTCAACTCCTTAAGTTTGGCAGGAGCCATACGATATGGAGGAATGAAAATAGGCTGAGTATCAGGAAAAAGATCAATTCCGAATTCTATTTCGCTATCAGGAGGTATCCCTGGCAAATCTTTGGGAAAGATATCAGGAAACTCATTAACTACACTAACTGACTGAACTGTTGGAGTCTCAGACTTAATGTCTTTGACTCAAACTAGATTATAGATGCACTCTTTATAGATTAGCTTTTTGTCTTTAAGATAGGATATTAAATGACTCTTAGGAGACACTTAATTACCTGACGACACAAAGGTTGGCTCATTGGGAAACTGAAACTTTACCACTCGGGTGTGACAATCAATAGATGCATCACAAAAATGGAGCTAATTCATACCAAGAATAAGGTCGAAGTCAACTATGTCTAATTCTACCAAATTTGCTAACATGAACTTATGAAGGACAGTAATGGGACACTACCTATAAATATTTTTGGCAACAACTGATTCCTCTACTAGTGTAGAAACTAAGAAAGGCTCAGGGATCTTTTCAAAACTTATCTCAAAATTCACAACAACCAACGGTGTCACATAAGAGAAACTTGACCCAGGTTCTAACAATACATAAATATCCAAATAGAAGACAGGAAGAAGACCAATCACAACATCGAATAAGTCTTCTTTCTCTTGACGGAGTGGTAAAGCATAGAACCGATTTGGCGCTGACCACCATCGATACTGGATGATACGCCCTAAGGAGGGGCTGGGCGAGCAACAGGAGCGGGGGCAGTGGTAGCCCCTGTCTGAGGAAGAACATCTCTATTTCCCTACATAGCATACCGGCACTCTCTAATTACATGACATAACATTACACAACCAAAGCAACCCTTTTGTCCAGCCAAACAGTGATCAGGATGAGTTCTACCACACTTAGCACAAGGAGTATAATTAGGCTAAACACTCACACTATTCTGGGACCTAGACCTAGAAGACTTATCCCACTTCTCATGTCTTCCTCTGGGAGAGGGAGCACTAGATGAAGACGGCACTGTAAATGGCGTAAGAATATAAAACTGTGAGCGGTTTCCCCCTAGAGACCTTGACTGATAATCCTTAAACTATCCTGTTCTAGACTTCTTATTTCCTGTCTCTCTCTTTGCTTTAACTTATGTGCCTCGATCTATTGGGCATGAGTCATCAACCTACCAAGATCTATATATATAATAAGCATGGCAGTCCTACACTCTTTGACTACTAATCCTGACACTCCAGTAACAAACTTACTCATACTAGATTTGGTATCAACTATTAACTCGGGAGAATACTTTGATAAATGGTTGAACTTAAGGTAGTACTCCTTCACAGTCATTAAGCCATGCCCCAGGTTCATGAAATTCTCAACCTTGGCTTCCCACAACTCACGCGGAAAGAACCTGTCTAGAATGGTATCTTGGAATACCTACCAACTCATGGGAGCTATATTCTCACCACTACCCTTCTTCCATAGGACAACCCAATCGTAAGCAATATATTTCAACCTATATGAAGCCAATTCTACACTCCCCTTTTCAGAGACATGCATTACTTGGGTGATCTTTTTCACCTCATCAAAATACAATTGGGGGTCCTTACCCACTTGTGACCCAAAGAATTTAGGCGGATTCAACCTCATAAAGTCACAAAGTATAACTGTAGCTAAATCACCCCTTGTTGATGCAAAACTGTAGCCTGATTATTAGCTTGAACATTAGCGGTCAAAGATTAGGCTAACGCCTGAAAAGCAGCCCAAAATTTAGCATGCGACACATTCTCATTCAGGGGATAAATAGGTTGGGATCGCTAATTATCATTCCTAAGGGCATTAGATCTACGACGAGGCATATTCTATCATAAAAGAGCACAAGTCAATAGCAGAGAGAGATAGTTGTAAGCACGAGGGATTATGAAAGAAAGAGAGGATTTTCCTAAAATGCTGCATAGTCTCTTGCTCATTGATGTTGGGCGTATTTATACCCCTAAGAACCATAATTTACCCATATTTCAGCTAAGTTTGGAGGATAAAATATATAATTCCTGCACTTTTAGTCCATTTTCCTTTAAGTGAGCTAACCTATGTGATTAGCATATTTTTCAGGTATTAATGATGAAGATTTCAGAACTTTGTGGACCTTTGGGCAGCAAAGGGAAACTTCACATAAGAGGGAAGGCAGCTTTTGGAAGCTTGTGTACTGAATGTGATGCATGGAGAACTTGTCCCGGGCAAAATCAGTATTTCTAAATACTTAGGGATGCAGCAGTAACTTAGTAGGACAAGGATGTTATAAAAACCTTATTTGCTGAATTTTTCAGCATTCATTCGATGATTAGCATTGAGCAATTATCATTAGTCATTATTCAGATTACAGATTCTGTAAGTTTTGGACAAAGAAACACGGCTCACACTTGGAAACGGCTAGAGAAAAAACGTTATTCTCTTTGTGACGCTAAGATCACTTCCATCGTCAAGATTGTTCTAGGTTGTGGTATGATGATTATGTCTATTTTGATTTCCATCGTATCTATGAGTAGCTAAACTTCTCTGTTAGGGTTATGTAAACCTTGTAAGATACTATTTGTTGCTATGAGTTTGTGAATTCTTGATGTGTATGCTACTTATATCATTACTCTCTTCGTTTTAATTAAATTCTCATGGTTGCAAACATAGAGAAACATGCCATTATAGCATTAACTTGTTCGGGAGAAAAGTTACATGCTTGGGAAAGAGAGTGTGACAAGGAAATAGGACTTTTAACCTCTATTTACACGTTAATGCCTTAATCGGACTAACTTCTTGGAGAATTTGTACCATTTGTTATACACTTTAGGCTCGGGAGAGCTAAAGTGAAATAAATCCTTGATGGTTGGGAAACACTTGGATTTAGAATTAGAATACGATTCTCTATAAATGCATGCATGTATAAATTCCGCGTTACTCATAGTTAATAGAGAAGTAGAAACTACAAGGTGGACATAACCCTAACTTATTATTCTCTGTGATTAACCTTTACTAAACAAATCATTCATTCGTTACTTTGATATTATTAATTCACGCCTAAATCAAAACCCCCCTTTTCCGTGGAATTTTTTACCAACAGTCTACTAACAATTGCAACACTTAGTGACCAAGTATTCCCTGTGGGATTCGACACCCAACCCAGTTGGGTTCTATATTTGACAACGACCGCTTACACTTTCTAACAAGATCTGTAATTTGGGAGTTATCAAATTTTGGCGCCGTTGCTGGGGAATACGATTGTCAACTAAGTTTGTGATAGTTACTAGACCCTTTGGTCAAAGATTCTCGAATTTTACTTTTTGTTTGTTGTTTTTGTTTTTTTCAGGTTTGGTAGAGTGCATGCCAAATACACGAAGATCTGGTCAACCATTATTACCCATAAATCTTGAACCACAACTTATTGGCAGAATGGATGCACAACGTGACATTGAAAGAAGGGTTGCTCAACAGGAGCATGCTAGGTTAGCTGCATTGGCAGCTGCTCAAGTGCATCAATAGAATATTGATAACCTAGGTCGAGAAACAAATCCTTATGATGAGGACCTGGGTGATCATGAGTTACTTAATCCATGACGTGCAGATGAGGTGGCAGCACCTGTGAACAGGAGAGATCGTCAAGCTAGAATGAGACCTGAACGTCGAGCTGTGCAGGCTCCTTTTGATGATGATGATGACGATCTGGATGGGGTTGGTGCCACAGGGACTATTATTCCTCCGCCCTTGGCACCCGGAGCCAAGTTCAATATCACTAGCACCATGGTTCAGCTATTGCAACTTAAGGGGTTATTTGGTGGACTTGCAGGCGATGATCCGAATATGTATCTGATCAACTTTATCTCAACATGCAAGTCGTTTGACAATCCAGGAGTTGGACAGAATGCAATTCGACTGTGCTTATTTCCATTGTCTCTATCTGGAGAGGCAACTGTATGGTTAAACGGGCTAACTCTTGATTCTATTACTAATTGGAGGCAACTGAAAGACACTTTCCTAGAAAGATTTTTTCCGCCATCCAAAAGAGCACAATTAAGAGATGAGATCAGCAATTTTTGACAGCTTCCAATTGAAGCTCTCCACGAAACATGGGAGAGGTTCAAGAAGAAGCTTATGCGGTGCCCAAACCATCAGATGACCAATATCCACTTGATGGAGATATTATACAGGTCTTTGAATTCGGTGACTAAGCCAGTGGTTGATAATGCTGCAGGTGGGTCATTCATGGACCTTACTTTTATTAAGGCAAGTGATATTCTAGATCGTATGACAAAGAAGAGTAGAGCTTGGCATACTATGGATTCTAAGGTAGCAAGCTCTACTGTATCTATTGGCTTAACGGCAGAACAAAGGCGAAGAGAAGAGGAACGTGACCAAGATATGGCTCACATGAAAACTCAGATGGACCTTCTTACCAAGCATTTATTATCAGGGAAGACAGAAAAGGTCAAGGCTGTTGTATCGTAGGGAAGAGATGAATCCGATTCTGAAGAGGAAGTAAATTATTTGAATAATCAGGGGGGTTTCCGAGGCAATGCATAAGGAAACCAAGGTCGGAACTATTATGATAAATCCGGATACAAGAATAAGACTAACAGGAGTGGTTTGTATGTTCCTCCTGGAAATTGTGAGGCCGCGGTATCTGGCTCTGGGAAGATATCCATGGAAGATATGATGGCTAAGCTGTTGAAAAGAGTGTAGGCAACCAACACGGGAGTAACGGAGGTAAAAAATGATTTGTCCTCAATAAATCAATTTGTTGATTCGCATTCCACTTCAATAAAACAGTTGGAACAACAATTAAGTCAACTATCAGCGGTACTCAATCAAAGAAAAGTTGGCACCCTACCTAGAGACACTGTGCAAAATCCAAGGAATGATAGATCATGTATGGCTATTACTACCAGGAGTGGTAATAAGGTGTTGGAAAATCCATCCAAAGGCAAGCAGGTGGTTGATAATACAGAAGAGAATGTTATTGAAGCAGATTGTGATGATTCTGTAGAAGCTGAAAGTCATAACGTTCATGACACTACACTTAGACGTCACCATCCTGAAAAGATTGATAATATAAAGCAAGATAAAAAGGAAGTGGTGGAGAAAACTATTCCCCTTCCACCACTACCTTTGCCTCAGAGACTGAAGAAGAAAGCTGATGACACCAGGTTCAGTAAATTCATGACTATGTTGAAGCAGCTGACTATTAATGTTCCTTTGGTGGAGACGCTGGAACAGATGCCTGGGTACGCTAAATTCATGAAGGACCTTTTGACAAAGAAGCACGCAGCAAGCTATGAGCTGGCAGATAATGTTCATCATTGCAGTACAATCGCTACAAGATCGTTAGTTCAGAAGAAGGCAGATCCTGGTGCTTTCACTATTCTTTGCAAGGTTGGATCTTTGGATTTTGCAAAGGCATTATGCGATTTGGGAGCTATCATCAATTTGATGCCGCTATCTATTTACAGAAAGTTAGGGTTGGATAATCCTACACCAACCAATATGTGGCTCATGATGGAAGATAGGTCGGTAAAATGACCTGTTGGTATCTTATATGATGTATTGGTGAAGGTTTCCACCTTCATTTTTCCTGCAGACTTTGTTATTTTGGATTGTGAGGTGGATTCTGAAGTTCCCATAATCTTGGGGCGTCCTTTCCTTGCAACAGGAAGTGTGCTTATTGATTTAAGAGCTAATGAGCTTTTATTTCGGATAAATGACGAAGTGGTCCATTTTGATGTATGCAAATCAATGAATCAACCCAAAGATATGAATGTGTTCTCTATAGCTGATGTTTATTATGAAGATGAGAAAGAATTATTTGTAGAGAAACAGCTTATTGTTGATCCATTGGATGTTGTGCTTATAAATTTTGAGCGTGAGGATGTTGAAGAGTATGAAGAAACTATTTGTGCTATAACAGGAATAGGGTCATATTCTCATGCTCCTAAGAAGTTGTACCTTGATCTTAAGAATCGACCTTCACCACCAGCAAATCCATCCATTGAAGAACCACCAGTGCTAGAATTGAAAGAGCTGCCCAGCCACCTGAAGTATGCATTTTTGGGAAGTGGTGATAAACTTTTGGTTATTGTTGCGGCTGATTTAGGTGAACAGCAAGTAGCGGCTCTCATCTCTGTTCTAAAAAAAATACAAGAGAGCCATTGATTGGACTATTGCTGATATCATTGGTATCCCTCCTGGGATATGTATGCACAAGATTCAGCTCAAAGAAGATTGCGTGCCCACAATTGAGCATCAACGTCATTTGAATCCACCTATGCAAGAGGTGGTGAAGAAAGAAATTATTAAGTGGTTAGATGCTGGGGTGGTGTATCCAATCTCCGACAATAAATGGGTGAGTCCGGTACAATGTGTGCCCAAGAAAGGGGGCATGACGGTAGTCGCAAATGAAAAGAATGAACTAATTCCACTCAGACCTGTCACAGGGTGGAGAGTGTCCATGGACTACTGGAAGCTGAATTCGTGGACGCTAAAGGATCACTTCCCAATGCCATTCATGGACCAAATGCTTGATCGATTGGCAGGGAAGGGATGGTTTTGTTTCTTAGATGGTTATTCCGGCTATAATCAGATCTGCATTGCTCCTGAAGATCAAAAGAAGACAACTTTTACGTGCCCGTATAGTACGTTTTCTTTCAAACGTATGCCATTTGGGTTATGTAACGCACCTGCCATTTTTCAGCATTGTATGATTTCCATTTTTTCTGATATGGTTGAATACACCTTGGAAGTGTTCATGGACAATTTTTCAATAGTAGGTGAGTCGTTTGAATCATGCTTGGCAAGTCTGAGTATGGCGTTGCAGAGATGTGTTAAATTCAACTTGGTGCTAAACTGGGAGAAGTGCCATTTTATGGTGAAGGAAGGCATTGTTCTTGGGCATAAAGTATCTGAAAGAGGAATTGAGGTGGATCCAGCCAATATTGAAGTTATCGAGAAACTACCACCTCCAATTTCTGTAAAGGGAGTTCGTAGTTTCCTCGGTCATGCAGGTTTTTATCGGAGATTTATTAAAGACTTCTCCAAGATTGCTAGTCCATTATGCAAACTTTTGGAGAAGGATGCAAAGTTAGACTTCGGTGAAGATTGCTTGAAGGCATTTGAATGCCTCAAAGAGAAGCTAGTTGAAGCTCTTATTATTGTAGCACCCGATTGGTCTCTACCGTTTGAAGTGATGTATGATTTAAGTGGGGTAGCTTTGGGTGTTGTACTTGGTTAGAAAAGATAAAGGCTATTTCATCCAATATAATATGCGAGCAAGGCCTTGAATGGATCCCAGAAGAACTATACCGTCACGGAACAAGAGCTTCTAGCATTTGTTTATGCTTTTGAAAAGTACCGTGCTTACTTATTGGGAACCAAAGTGGTGGTTCATACTGATCATGCGGCTCTGAGATATTTAATGGCAAAGAAGGATGCTAAGCCAAGGCTAATTCGGTGGGTTTTATTGCTTCAAGAATTTGATTTTGAGGTAAAGGATAGAAAAGGTTGCGAAAAACAAGTATCTGATCATCTATCTAGACTTGAGAGTGAGCACATAGCGCAACCCGACCTTGAGATTGATGATGAATTTCCCGACGAAGAGATCCTAGCCACTATGGTGGAAGACTTACCGTGGTATGCAGACTTTGCGAACTACGTGGTAAGTAAAGTGATGCTTGAGAATCTCTCATTTCATCAAAAGAGAAAGTTTATCCATGATGTGAAACACTACTTCTGGGATGAACCGTATCTTTTTCGACGATGTGCTGATGGTGTTATTAGGCGATGCATCTCTGATGTAGAGGTGCCTAGCATCTTGGAAGCAAGTCATGCTTCCCAAGTTGGGGGTCACCATGCAGGTCATCGGACAGCCAGGAAGGTATTGTAAAGCGGCTATTATTGGCCTTCATTATTCAAGGATGCCTATGATTTTGTGAGAAGATGTGATCAGTGTCAGAGGCAAGGCACGATTTCAAAGCACCATGAGATGCCCATGTCTAAAATTCTTGAAGTGGAGCTATTTGATGTATGGGGTATTGATTTCATGGGCCCATTTTTGAATTCGTTTGGGATGAAATATATCCTAGTTGCTGTGGATTATGTATCCAAATGGGTCGAAGCGGTAGCACTGCCTGATAATGAAGGTAAGCGTGTTGTAGCATTCTTAAAGAGAAATATCTTCTCTTGTTTTGGGGTACCACGTACCATCATAAGCGATGGAGGATCACACTTTTGCAATAAGCTGTTCAGAGCCGTGTTGGTGAAATATGGGGTCAAGCAACATAGGGTAGCTACACCGTACCACCCACAAACTAGTGGGCAGGTAGAGGTTTCTAATCGGGAGATCAAGCTTATCCTTGCTAAGTCTATAAATGGTAGTAGGAAGGATTGCTCCCAAAAGCTGGATGATGCCTTATGGGCTTATAGGACTGCGTTCAAGACACCAATTGGTATGTCACCTTACCAACTAGTTTATGGGAAGGCTTGTCACTTTCCAATCGAGCTTGAACATAAAGCGCTATGGGTGTTGAAGCGGCTTAACCTGAATTGGGATGATGCTATTAATCTGAGATTGGAACAGCTGAATGAGATGGATGAATTCCATCTACATGTGTATGAAAGAGCAGACCTCTACAAGGAACGGATAAAAAAGTACCATGATCGAAGGATTATCCAATGAAACTTACAGAAGGGTGATTTGGTACTTCTTTTCAACTCCCGACTGAAGCTATTTCCAGGTAAGTTGAAGTCTAGATGGTCTGGTCCATTTAAAATTAGCCAAGTCTACTCGTCTGGAGTAGTAGAGTTATAAAACAATGATGGTGGTGTCTTTAAGGTGAATGGCCAATGAGTGAAGCCATATATCGGTCCACTTGACTCGATAAAATGTATAGCCACCGTCTATCTCGATGAAGTCTAAAGTAATCGAGATAACTATGTCGTGCCGCGACACTAAATCAAGCGCTACATGGGAGGCAACCCATCGTTTTTAATAGTTTTGTTTTACTAGGAGTTTGTTTTTGTTAAATAAAAATCAAAAAAGAAGAGTCGATCCATGACCAAAACTAAGGTGCTTGGTAGGAGGCAACCCATCCGTCTAATCAGTTTTTGTTGTTTTTGATTAAGTGTAGGTGAAAGATGTATAAAGGAGGAGATTGGTCCTAAATTTTGAGTTGAAAGTGAGCCATGCTAAAGGTGGTAAAGTAGGAATGATGGAGTAAATGCTATCAGCTAGGTATTGCCTATGCTAATCAAGGCAATAGACAAGGCAATGCCTATACTAATCTAGGCAATGGACAAGGCAAGGCCTATGCAAATCTAGGCAATGGACAAGGCAAGGCCTATACCATTGCCTATGCTTACTTCCTCACATAGGCAACGGACAAGGCATTGCCTATGCAAATCTAGGCAATACCATAGGCGTCGCCTATGTAAATCTAGGCAATACCATAGGCGCCGCCTATGCCATTGCCTATGCTCACTGTTTCAACAAGGCATTGGCAAAGGCGCCGCCTATGCCCAACAAGGCATTGACAAAGGCACCGCCTATGTCCAACTAGGCATTGACAAAGGCGCCGCCTATGCTAAGCATAGGCAAAGCATTAGGTGCCGCCTACTTATGCCTTTTTGTCTCCTAACCCGATTTTACATGGATCAAACCCAACCCATGGCTTAGTCTATAAATAGATCTTCAACCTTAGAACAAAATGCACTTGTTTGCTCAACCTAGGCGCCGCCTAAGATTCCCAAATCTCTCAAATTTTTTCTTTTTGCTCATCTAATCTTGCAAGATCATCTTCCTAAACAATCGCCAAGTAAGTTATTCTTTTATATCTCGTAGTTGTTGCAATACTACGCTTATAATGGTATTTTAGATTTTGTAGTGGTTTTTGGTGATAAGAATATGATTGGTTTGTTATGATACATCTAGATTGAGTGAAAGAATACGCGTGGGCGTTCTTGACTTTGTTCCGACTTGTACTTGATTGTTATACACTGTCATATTTTTATGGAGTCGAAATTGTGAAGTTAATGCGTAATCTTGAACGTTGTAAGCTTGAATGTTTGAATGACTCATTCATCGAGGTATGGATTATGATTGACCACAAGTATACGATGGTGTGATTATTTCTATGCAATAACTTGATAAGAACTCTATGTGGTAGTCTTGTTCAAAAAGTGCATAAATCCATTAAATAAAGTTGGAAAGGATAGTCAAGATTACATGAAAATATGACTGTGCTAAACATGTTGTTGGAACATATCGCCTAAATGTATGTCGATGAAGTCTGAGTAATCGACATCACTCACTTAATTAGTCTGTGCCAACAAATTAAGTGTGGGGTGGTGCCATCACTGGTTGTTGTTGGATTATAGTGAATCTTCCGAGATGAAACTAACATGACTATATTTTGATCTCAGGTAGAATGGCTCCAAAAGGACGACAAGGAAAAGAAAAAGTGTCCACCTCACAGAAAGGTCAGAAACGGTCAAGAAAAGAGCAAGCTGAGTCCTCCTCTTTGCAAGTGCCTCGATGCACTTTTGGGATAAAATGGGTCCTAGAAGAAGAAGGAAAGGAGTGGTACAAGAACAACAAAGTAAAAAAATATGTTCACGTGGATTTGATGCAGAAGGAGAGTCTAGCAAAGAGAGATCCCCGCATTTTGGCTAAAATCATGGCACTAAATCTTGATTTCATTTTCCGAGATATGGGGGAATGCAATCTTGATCTAACGCGAGAGTTTTATGCCAATTGGTCCCCAAAGACTACCGGAAGTTAAGTGAAGATTCGGGGCCAAGTCTTGCAACTGAATACGGAGTTCTTCAATTATTTTCTGGGCCTTCCATCTGTGGATCCATCACCGCTCAAGGAGATTTATCACAGACCGCCATACAGGGCAACCAGACACACACTGTACGAAACAAGGTCCATGGCCCGGTGGATTCGTCACAAGGATAACGGTCGGCATAATACCTTTCCGTATGTTTCCTTGAACAGAGAAGCTCGTATATGGTTGAGGATAGTCAACTCTTTCCTAATTCCTGGGACACAGTACACAAAGATCACACGAGATAGAGTATGCTTGGTGTACGCTCTGATGACTAATATTCCCATCAACATTGGTGCGGTTATACAATCGTCAATGAGTAAGGCTAGGTTGCACAAAAGGTCCCATTTCAGCTTTGGCAATTTGTTGACTACGATCTTAAGGAAGGAGAACATTGAAGAGGAACCTGCAGATCATAAGCTTCCACACAACCCGAAGAAGGTTGATCTTACGAAAGTTAAAGAGCCTGAAACTGGTCATGGCATCAACCTTACCACTTCAAAAAGACATGCTCGAGATGAAAGTTTTTTTCACTATCTATATGGCATGACTCGGTTTACCATGATGAGTGGGGGTCGGGTTCCGACTGATGCAGAGCTTCAGCAGTTGGATTATGACTACCGGATGAATGAGCATGTGTAGGCTATGTGTGGAGTAGTGGTACATTTTGAGGAACCTCTCGATGATGA
The DNA here is from genome assembly GCA_030864215.1 of Capsicum pubescens. NCBI lineage: Eukaryota > Viridiplantae > Streptophyta > Magnoliopsida > Solanales > Solanaceae > Capsicum > Capsicum pubescens. The sequence continues at coordinate 243,503,129 of CM061542.1, forward strand.
CGTGCCGACTGACGATAATCGACAACTACCAGACTAAGACGTGGAGGACAACTCTGATGATGATTCTAACGCAGGGGGTATGACCCCAGACATAGAGGAAGAGTCCGACTAATCAGGTTCTCCTTATTTATTTTCCACTGAGGGCAGTGTGTCCAGTCTAAGTATGGGGTGCTGGTATTTGTATGTTGTATGGTACTTCTTTGCCTACATTTATTCTTGTTTTTCCTAATTAGTCATAATTAGTTAGTTAAATTTTTGAATTTTTTTTATATTTTGCATGAAATTATTCTGATAGACGGCATGGTATTATAACAAGAGTTTGTGCTAATTCATTACTATTGAGACATTTAGGCTTTAAGTGTGACTCACTGTGTGATAATTGTGTGGTTTAATTCATTTATCTGTTGGGTCAAGAGTCTATACTGCTCCCAATAAAGCTGACCATGTGCCTTGTGTGTGTGAGGTTATAATATATTCTGTGTTGTGACTGATGCTAGAACTTTCCTGGTGTGTGTGTAAAGTGAAATAAAAAGTGTGAGTTTAGGAGATGATTTAGGCATTTCTTTGGCAGCCTATAATTGTTTACCTTCTTTTTACCTACCTTTGTACATTATCCTAGTTAACCCCCTTTGAGCCTTTAGCTATTTTCTTTGACAACCTCATATGTAGCCTAATCCATTTTTTTTCAAGACCATAATTTTATCCAAATTCCTAAGCGTTTTAAATTGTAGAGTCATGTGACAAAATAAGAGGAAATTGGGTGAGAGTGATGCCTCAGAGTGTATTGGTACTTGAAATTGTGGTGAAAAAGAGTGGCTATCATAGAGGTGTTTTATAAAAAAAAAAAAAAAAAAAAAAAAATAGAAAATTAAAAAGATAGTTGTGTTTATAATTGAATAACAAAATAGGTGAAAAGGGGTGGTAGATGAAAGGAAAGTAGAGGGGTTGTTTAAAAGAGAGTGTTAATGACATAACGTAGTGTAATAAAGCGCTTAGGGAACATAGTCACTATTTCTGGCCAAAATAGTCCTACCTGTCCCTTAGCCTACATTACAACCTGTAAAGACCTATTTGATCCTAAGCTTAGCATTCTGATATTAGTAGAGCATTACACTAAGGGCAAGCATATGGTCATCAGTTGCAATATAAGAATTCTTTGTGAGAGTGAGAGCAAGGAGAGTCTTATACCCATGTTTCGAATAATGCAAAACTTTTGAGTGATTATGGGTGATATCTTGTGTGAGACACACATGGTTGATGATATTTGGGTAGTTTTATATGATTCTTTGTGGCTTAACTTGTGGATACGAATTAACCATCCTCACGAGTCAATGTTGGAGGTTGAATTGTTTCTAGTAGTGATCAAGAAACCTACTCTCTGTTAATAATTGTCGTGCATGTCTTGTTGAACATCTTGTGTTGCCATTGTGAAATTCTAGTTAGGTGTTTGCATGGACGTAATATTTTGTTTGAGGACGACCAAAGCTTTAAGTGTGGGGTGGTGATGTTGGGTGTATTTATACCCCTAAGAACCATAATTTACCCATATTTTAGCTAAGTTTAGAGGATAAAATATATAATTCCTGCACTTTTAGTCCATTTTCCTTTAAATGAGCTAACCTATATGATTAGCATATTTTTCAGGTATTAATGATGAAGATTTCACCACTTTGTGGACCTTTGGGCAGCTAAGGGAAACTTCACATAAGAGGGAAGGCAGCTTTTGGAATCTTGTGGACTGAATGTGATGCATGGAGAACTTGTCCCGGACAAAATCAGTATTTCTAAATACTTAGGGATGCAGCAGTAACTTAGTAGGACAAGGATGTTATAAAAACCTTATTTGCTGAATTTTTCAGCATTCATTCGATTATTAGCATTGAGCAATTATCATTAGTCATTATTCAATTTACAGATTCTGTAAGTTTTGGACAGAGAACCACGGCTCATACTTGGAAACGGCTAGAGAAAAAACATTATTCTCTTTGTGACGCTAAGATCACTTCCATCGCCAAGATTGTTCTAGGTTGTGGTATGATGATTATGTCTATTTTGATTTCCGTCGTATCCATGAGTAGCTAAACTTCTCTCTTAGGGTTATGGAAATCTTGTAAGATACTATTTGTTGCTATGAGTTTGTGAATTCTTGATGTGTATTCTACTTATATCATTACTCTCTTCGTTTTAATTAAATTCTAATGGTTGCAAACATAAAGAACATGCCATTATAGCATTAACTTATTCGGGAGAAAAGTTACATGTTTGGAAAAGAGAGTGTGACAAGGAAATAGGGCTTTTAACCTCTATTTACACGTTAATGCCTTAATCGGATTAACTTCTTGGAGAATTTGTACCATTTGTTATACACTTTAGGCTCGGGAGAGCTAAAGTGAAATAAATCCTTGATGGTTGGGAAACACTTGGATTTAGAATTAGAATACGATTCTCTATAAGTGCATGCATGTCTAAATTCCGCGTTACTCATAGTTAATAGAGAAGTAGAAACAACAAGGTGGACATAACCCTAACTTATTATTCTCTGTGATTAACCTTTACTAAACAAATCATTCATTCGTTACTTTGATATTACTAATTCACGCCTAAATCAAAACCCCCCTTTTCCGTGGAATTTTCGACCAACAGTCTACTAACAATTGCAACACTTAGTGACCAAGTATTCCCTTTGGGTTTCGACACCCAACCCAGTTGGGTTCTATATTTGACAGCGACCGCTTACACTTTCTAACGAGAGCTGTAATTTGGGCGTTATCACTCATAGATGAGGCATGCTTCACACCCATGATCAAGACTCTACATAATGCGGCGTATCTAGCTACCTAGGACTCTTTATACCTTAGGCTCTGATACCAAGTTTTAAAGTCCCCAAAATTTAATCCCGAGATGTCAAACGGTGCTCAAGGATATGAGTAGCCCCAAGGTAAACCTTTCAGCCTTCTACCAAGTCGGAACCTTACATTAAGATAAACTATTCAATAAATAATGTTGTATAATACAAAAACTAAACTAAATAAACTGAAGGTACAGTATGAATAGAAAATACTGAAAGTCTATAAATAAACTCATAGTCTGACAAGCCTCTACTACTAAGAAATCTAGAGAGTTATTGGGACAGACCCCCAACTGACTAGGACTAAACTTAAAACAATAAATCAATTACTATGAAAGCTAGAAATATGAAGAAGTAGGCCCTCGAATCATTAGGACTCACTAACTGTGGGAGCATAGATTGAGATGATCGAACTACTCATGCTGCTGATACTGAGCACCTGAACCTACATTATAAGACAATAAAGCACATAGACATATATGTCGATCATCACTTTGAGGATGTACTGAGTATATGGCGATGTAATACTTACATAAGATATCATCGTAATTAGAAAGTAAATGCATGATGGATGTATATGACTCACATAAGGTTGATTATCTAAAATATCAAAATATAAAATCATGGATAAGAAATCATACTTGTAAATCTAGTGAGTCATAACACTTAGTCTTATAAAAGTTTTTTATCATTCTTTTCTTTTGAAACTTAGAAGCTTTCGAAGCTTTGGAAATGTTGGAACTTTGGGACTTAGGTACTTTGGGAGTTTCTTCTAATCGACGTAAACCATGTGAGCTGGCATGGAGTCCAACGTCTTACCCACGTTAGGGAGAGCTGTTCTACCATTGCTATCAGAATAGAACCTTAAGTTAAGTGATCACTATCTTAGCCCACAATGGGCGTTTAAAACCTACGATAGCTCGTAGTTCTGCGGCATGAGACCTTTGAATCATACCCAACTACGTGCTAAATACTACTCCCATACTTATTGCTCAGAACTTTTAGGAAATCCACCTTAAAATAGCACAAGGGTTTGTAATTAAAACCAATTACGCTTCTCATTGTTTTAAATCTTAAACCTTTTGAATAATGTGGATTCCTATCTAATCTTATTATCAAAGTATCAATTTTTCTTTTGAAAGCACTAATCAAAACTTGTCAATAATCAAAACAAATATTACTCATTTTGGAAGACATCCCTTTACATTCTAGGAATGAATTTAATCTAGAAGAAGTTTTGGGTATTACAATATCTCCCTTTGGGATCATTCATCCTCGAATGTGGCTAGCAAAGTTGAGATGCTGAAAACTACACCCATAATTGGCATATACAACTGAAAGCATGACTCAATTAATTGCAAATGCATGAACTATCGAATGAATGGCTATATAAAGTTGAAACTTAGACTGAAAAGAGATTATCTGAGGAAACTTGTTACCTTAAACTGAATTTGAATCTGCAGCGAAAAGATGAGGGTACTTGGTCTGCATATCTGCTTCTGCTTCCCAAGTAGCTCCCTCAACTAATTGATTTCAACAAAGAACCTTGACTAAGGGTACTTCTTTGTTCCTTAGTCTACGAGTCTGATGGTTAAGGATCTCAACTGGAATGTCTTCATAATAGAGGCTATCATGAACCTCTATACTTTCTAAGGGTACTACAACCGCTGAATCACTAATACACTTCTTCAACAAAAACACATGGAACACATGATGTACAGACGATAAATTAGGAGTAAATTCAAGATCATTTTCCACCTTCCCAACATGGCTCAAAATTCGGAAGGGACCTATATAACAGGGATAAAGTTTCCCTTTCTTGCCAAATCTTTTTACCCCCTTCATCGGTGAAACTTTCAAATAGACTAAATCGTCAACTTCAAACTCAAGATCTCTTCTTCTTACATCTGCATTCAACTTCTGATGACCCTGAGCTATTTTTAACATTTCTCGAATCAACTATACTTTATCCATAGCTTCTAACACCATATTTGTCCCTAACAACGCGGTCAAGCCCACTTCAAACCATTCGATAGGTGATCTATATCTCCTCTCATAAAGTTCCTCAAATGGGGTCATCTGAATGCTAGCATGATAACTGCTATTGTAGGCAAACTCAATCAACAACAAATGCTCATCCCAACTACCCCTGAAATCAAGCACACACGCTTTCAACATATCTTCTAGGGTCTGAATGGTCCTATCTTCTTGACCATAGGTCTGAGGATGAAAAGCGGAACTAAGATGAACTTGGGTACCAAGACCCTTCTGAAAATCTTTCCAAAACTGAGAAGTAAACTAAGTACCCCTATCTGAGATGATAGATAAGGAAAATCCATGTGATCTGACTAACTCTCAGAAATAAAACTTAGCATAATCCTTAACTGAATAGGACATATGAACTGGCGAGAAATATATTGACATAGTCAATCTGTCCACAATAACCCAAATCAAATCATGTTGACGACGAGAATGGGGTAACCCTGTTAAAAAATCCAAATTCACCTTTTCCTACTTCTAAGTAGGAATATTGAACTCTTGCAAAACACCACCAAGACTTTGGTGCTCTACCTTAACATGTTGACAAGTTGCACACTTGGCTACAAACTCTGCTATATCTCTCTTCATACCGCTGCACCAATAGATTTCTCGTAAATCTTGGTATATTTTAGCAGCACCAGGATGAATGGAGTAACACGCACCATGTGCCTCAGGCATAATCCAATGTCTCAACTCATCTACGTATAGTACACACAGTCTACCCTGGCATCTCAAAACACCATTTCCCCTTTGGAAGAAAACCTCTACCTTTTGTTCTTTAATCGACTCCTACAACTTAACTAAGATGGGATCGTAATATTATTTCTCCTTCACCTCAAAAACTAAGGAAGATTCTACACTACTTTGCACCCAAACGCAACCCTCAGCTGAATCAACCAATCTAACACCCAACCTATCCAAACGGTGCACTTTCCAAGTTAATTCTTTATTATCATTCTCCACATAAGCAACACTGCCCATAGACAATCTACTAAGGGTATCTGCCACTACATTGGCCTTGCCCGGATGATATAACACACTCATGTCATAATTTTTCAGCAGTTCTAACCACCTTCTCTAATGGAGATTTAACTCCTTCTATGTAAACACATATTGCAAGATTTTGTGTTCCATGAACACATCAACATGCACACCATATAGGTAGTGTCTCCAAATTTTAGAAGCAAACATAATACCAACTAATTCAAGATCATGGGTTTAGTAATTCTTTTCAAGAGGCTTAAGCTGCCTAGAGGAATAGGCTATGACCTTGCCTCTCTTCATCAAAACACAACCCAAACCAATTCTAGATGAATCACAATACACAATAAAACCATCTGTACTATCAGGTAATGCTAAGACTGGGGCTGAGGTGAGTTGAGTCTTTAACTCCTGAAAAATCTTCTTGCTGGAATCTAACCACTAAAACTTAACCTTCTTCTGAGCCAATTGGGTCATAGGAGACGTAATGGATGAAAATCCCTCAACCAAACTTCTGTAATAGCCAGTTAAACCCAAGAAAATCCTAATGTCTGACGAAGAGATAGGTCTACACCAATTTCTTATGGCTTCTATCTTTTGGGGATCAACTCTAATACTCTCACTGAAACAAGATAACCGAGGAAAACAGCTGAACTTAGCCAAAATTCATATTTGCTAAATTTGGTGAACAACCGATGATTTCAAAGAGTTTGCAACACAATTCGGAGGTGGTTTGCATGATCATCCTAACTACGAGAGTAGACAATATCATCGATAAAGATTAAGACATATATGTCCAGATACTGTTTGAACACTCAGTTTATCAATTCTATGAAAGTTGACGGGGGGTTATTTAGCCCGAAGAACAAGACTAGAAACTCAAAATGACCATAGCGGGTCCCAAAAGCTGTCTTTGAAATATCACATTCCCTTACTTTGAGTTGATAATAGCCGAATCTAAGGTCTATCTTTGAGAAATAACTTGCACTTTGGAGTTGGTCAAATAAGTCGACAATTCTAGGAATAGGATATTTATTCTTGACTCTTACTTTATTTAACTAACGATACTCAATGCACATACGCAAAGAACCAATTTTCTTTCAGATGAATAGTATGGGAGTGCCCCAAACAGAAACACTAGGTCTTATAAATCTTTTGTCTAGAAGATCTTTGAGTTGCTCTTTCAAATCCTTAAGTTTGGCAGGAGCCATATGATATGGAGGAATCGAAATAGGCGGAGTAGGAAGAAGATCAATTCCAAATTCTATTTCTCTATTAGGAGGCATCCCAGACAAATCTTTGGGAAAGACATCAGGAAACTCATTAACTATACTAACTGATTCAACTGTTGGAGTCTCAGACTTAATGTCTTTGACTCAAACTAGATGATAGATGCACCCTTTAGAGATCACCTTTCTGGATTTAAGATAAGCTATGAAATGACTCTTGGGAGACACTGAATTACCTAACCACACAAAGGATGGCTCAACGGGAAACTTAAACCTCACCACCTGAGTGAGATAATCTATGGATGCATAATAAGAATGGAGCCAATCTATACCAAGAATCAGGTTTAAGTCAACCATGTCTAATTTTATCAAATCTGCTAAAATGATTTTATGAAGTACAATAATGGGACACTTTCTATAAATCCTTTTGGAAACAAATGATTAACCTACTGGTGTGGAAACCAAGAAAGTCTCAAGGATCTTTTCAGAACTTATCTCAAAATTCACAGCAACCAACGGAGTCACATAAGATAAACTCGACCCAGGGTCTAACAACACATAAACATCAAAATGGAAGACACGAAGCATACCAGTCACAAAATCGGGTGAATCGTCTTGCATAATATGGGTTGGTAAAGAATAGAACTAATTCTGGCGCTGACCGCCATCGGTACTGGATTAGGCTCCCTGAGGAGGGGCTGGGCAAGCTGCAAGAGATGGTGCACTGGTAGCCCCTGTCTAAGGATGAACATATCTGTTTCTCTACTTAGCATACGGGTACTCTCTAATTCCATGATCTAACTTGCCACAACCAAAACAACCCTTTTGTCCAGCAAAGCACTGACCAAGATGAGTTCCACCACACTTAGCATGTGGAGGATAATTGGTCTAACCGCTCACACTATTCTGGGACCTGGACATAGAAGACTTACCCCACTTTTCCTGTCTACCTCTAGGAGTAGGAGCACTAGATGAAGACGATGCTGGCAATGGCGGACGACTCTTAAACAGCGAGTGGTTTCCCCTTGCAGACCTTGACTGACCATACTCAAACAATCATATTCTAGACTTCTTTTTTCCTCTCTCTCTTCCATTTAACTTCTCTGCCTCGATCTATTTGTCAGGAGTCATCAACCTAGCAAGATCCGTATCTCTGATAAGTATGGCAGTCCTACACTCCTTGACTTCCAATCCCGACACTCCAGTAACAAACTTACTCATACTTAATTTGGTGTCAGCTATCAACTCGGGAGCATACTTAGATAACTGGTTAAACTTAAGGCATTACTCCTTCAGTCATTGAGCCCTACCTCAGGTTCATGAACTCCTCAACCCTGGCTTCCCGCAACTCATGCATAGATAACCTATCAAAAAAGGCATCTGGGAATACTTGCCAACTCATAGGAGCTGTATTCTCACCCCTATATTTCTTCTACATGACATCTCAATCATAAGAAACATCTTGCAACTTATATGAAGCCAATTCTACACTCTCCTCTTCAGTGACATGCATAACTTGGGAGATCTTTTTCACCTCATCAAGATACAATTGGGGGTCCTCACCTACTTGTAACCTAAAGAATTCAGGCAGATTTATCCTTATAAAGTCATGAAGTCTAGCTGCAGCTAAATCACCCCCTTATTGATGCGGAACTACAGCCTGATTATTATCTTGAACATTAGCGGTCACATCTTAGGCTAACACCTGAAAGGCAGTCCAAAATTCGGCATATAACATATTCTCATTCAAGGGATCAACAGGCTGGGATGGTTGGTTATCATTCCTATGGTCATTTGCTCTGCGAGGAGGCATATTTTGTCATGAAAGAGCACGAGTGAATAACAGATAGAGATAGTTGTAAGCACAATGGATTATGAAAGAAAGAGAGGATTTTCCTAGAATAATCTATAGCCTCTTGCTCATAGATGTGGCACTCTTCACACCCATGATCAAGACTCTACGTAGCGCAGCTTGTCTGACTAGCTACGATTGTGTAAACCTTAGGCTCTGATACCAAGTTTGAAATGCCCCAAAATCTGATCATGACACATCACATGGTGCTCAAGGATACGAGTAGCCCGATGCCAACCCTTTGAGCCTGCTACTAGGTCGGAACCTTACTTTAAGATAAACAGTCAATAAATAATGTTGTATCATACAAAAACTGAACTGAAGATACTGTATGAATAGCAAATATTGAAAGTCTATTAAAAACTCGTAGTTCGACAAGCCTCTACTACTAAGAAATCTAGAGAGTCATTGGGACAGACCACCAACTAACTCGGACTAAACTTAAAACAAAAAATCAACAACTATGAATGCTGGAAATCTGAACAAGTAGGCCCTAGAATCATAAGGACTCACCAACTGTAGGAGCATAGATAAAGATGCTTGAACAACTCACGCTGTTGATGCATAGAACCTGAACCTACATTATAAGATAATGTAGCACATAGACATATATGTGGATCAGCACTTTGAGGATGTACTGAGTATATGGGGGTGTAATTCATACATAAGACATCATCGTAATTAGAAAGTAAATACATGCTGGATGTATATGACTAACATAAGCATGATTATCTAAAATACCAAAATATAAATCATGTATAACAAATCATACTTGTAAATCTAGTGAGTCATAAAACTTATTCTTTTAAAAGCTTTTCTATCATTTTTTTCTTTTGACACTTAGAAGCTTTGGGAGCTTTGGAAATCTTGGAACTTTAGGACAAAGGGACTTTGGGAGTTTCTTCTAAACGACCTAAACCATGTGACCTGACATGGAGTCCAACGTATTGCCCATGTTGGGGAGAGTTGTTATACCTATTCCATTGGAATAGAATCTTAACTAAAGTTATCACTATCTTAGCCCACTATGGATGTTTAAAACCTACAATGGCTCGTAGTTCTAGGGCATGAGACCTTGGAATCATACCCAACTCGGTGCAAAATACTACTCTCATATTATTTCTCAGAACTTTTGGGAAATCCTCCTTAAAATAGCACAAGGGTTTGAAATTAAAACAAATTATGCTTCTTATTGCTCTAAATCATAAACCGTATGAATAATGTGGATTCCTATCTTAGCTTAGGATCAAAATATGAATCTTTACTTTTGAAAGAACTAATCAAAACATGTCAATAGTACTTGAGATCATAATATCCTTATAAAATTATCTCTAGTACTTAGAACTCAAAGTATAAAGCTTTAATGCATCAATAATTACATCAATAATAAGATTTAAACTTCATGCTCAATAATCATCTTAAAAGCTTTCAACAATCTCAGTTAAGATAATGGTATATAACTCATAATAATTTTATAAACTAAAATAATGAGAATTTGGGAATCAACCCTAACTTAAATTTCATGGGAAATCATAGAATATTCAGTAAAATTGAAACCATAATTATGTTTTGGGCACAAGGATGAGAGGTTTATCCTTGTTCAAAACCCTACATACCTTGGATAATGAACTAGATGAATAACCTTGCTTTTGAGACTTTTTTTGTGCTCTTGAATGATGGTTCTTGGAATTCTTGTATTGGGAATCTTGAATCTTGAATTAATTTGGAAAAAGGATGGTGGAATCTTGGGACTCTAGAGGTTGGTTATTGAAGCTTATGGTTTTTGGTTGAGAGAAATCTTGAGAAAAATCTCATAAGATGCTTGTAATAGCCTTAATCTTGTGTTTAGACGGAATTGGGGGCTGGGAAAAGTCCAAAATACCGTTTTTAACTTCTAAATGAAACTGAAAAAATGAAATGGGGTCCCAATTTAATCGGCCACTGCGACTCGCTGCTATCGTGGTGGCTTACTGGAAACTAAAGAATGAAAAATTGGGGTCCTCCGCAACACGGAGCTATCGCGCTGTCCCACTGGATTTTCACACTTGGGACCTAGAACTTCAATGCGGTGCACAACCATCGTGGTTCCCTATAGAAATGAAAATTTTTCCTTGGGAGCAATGCGCCACAATCGCATTTGGCTATTGGAATTCGACAATTAGGAAAATGGACCTCTCCGCGATGCGCCAATATCGCAGAGATCCACTGGAAATTGAAAAATATGAATTTGGACCTCGCTACAATGTGCCAACATCAGGTAGTCCACTGGAAAGTGACAATTATGAAATTTTCCTTCACCGCGACGCGGTGATTGCCCATTTGGCACACTGTCAACTTAAAAATGCCCTAACTTCTTCACTAAGTGTCCGATTTGGGCGAATTTGATATCTTTGGAAAGCTTATTTAATTTCCCATACAATGAAAAGTTGAAATCTAGAAAATTCTATATGATAAAAGTATTACTCATTTTGAAAGACATCCCTTAACATTCTAGAAACGAATTTAAGCTAGAAAAAGTTTGGGATATTACAAGAAACCAACTAAGTAATAACATGATATTATTGGAAAATTTCTACATTAGTCACCTCACCCTAAGGGGGAGTAGTAGCAGCTAGTGGAACTCCAAAAATATCAAGGACTGTACCCTTATACCAAGTATGGATCCCCTGTGTTGTACGTGTCCTTTCAGCATTATCCCTAGTTGGGACAGAAGAGTTACTTTGTATCTTAGATTGTCGAGGCATGATTTGAAAAGCAATCAAACCAGGATTAGAAAGGACCTTAGTCCTTGTAGCTTGACAATAGATTACCAAGAAAGTTAATCATTCCTAAATGACTTGTAGTATCTCCCTTATGAGTGTGGCACACTATACTCCCTAAAAGAGACTCTACACAACAGAGATTTGTGGACTCCCAATTGAACATGAACCTAAATCTCTGATACAAACTTGACACAACCCGACATGAATCCATGTAGTAATGGTCATCTCAAGTCCAACCTGAATCGTAGACCGCCCCTATTGACCAACCTAACCAACCAAATTGTACCCTAAATTAGATGAATTCCAAACATATAGCAAGGTAGCATATTTTATATGAGTTCTAGACTCTATGATAGGTCTATGTTCGTGATCGACCCAAACGAGCCCAATCGTCCAAACCTAAGAAATAACCATAACAAAACTAAAACAACAAGCTAACAACCAAAACAATAACCAAGTTCCTATCCGTAACACAATATAAGAGGAGAGAATAATAATAAATTTAGTTTAACGGTATCACCCCCAATACCAATACTAATACTAAGGCTGACACCAATATCGATCCCTCTCATTCCAACTGATAAGAGTTCCACAAAGCCTCAAACCAAAAGAAAAATAATATCCGATTGGGACATGCCCCCAACCATAGACAAAACCAATATCCATACAATAATCAAAGTATATAATGATGTCCATTATATGAAATAAGGATGGGGGCTCACCTGTAAAGTAGAGGGTGTGATCCTTAGTAGAACTCCTTGAGTTCCATAACTATGTAGACGGCATAGGTTGAGATATCAACCTGCCAGTTGAGGGTTGATAAGGTGTTTACCTGCTATTTGAGGGTAATACCGTTCTCATCAGGGAATTTGTCGGTAGAGGGTGACCCTTAGTCCTTGGGGTTGACATTTCAATGGATCCACATAGACAGTGTCTTTACCCGTGGAACGGTACTGACACCATACCAACTAGGGTTATAGGTTGGACCCCAATCAGTTCAGAGAGGGGCATATCAGTTAGAAAATTAACTCCCACAGTTTTTATTTTAGTATTCAGTATAGAACTCAGTTTAGTTCTACAGAGTCAGGACTCTCTGAAATAGTCACCCAGTTATCAGTAATTTAGTTATCAGTAATCTTAGATATTAGTTACTCAATTTCAGTATAAATCTCAGATACAGTATATATGTATATGCACATCATTGCATACTCAGTGTTTAAAGGAGCTTTAGTTATCCATGTACTCTCATTTAGTTATATTCATATCCCTCTGTCAGTTACTTTTTATGCATATGAACCCATGCATTTCAGCCATACCTCATTTAGCATACCAGTATATTCTATGTACTTATCACATACTCTTTTATTGTGCTATGATGTCTTATATCATAGGTTCGGACGCTCAAGTTCATGGCTGCATATATCCAGATTCAATTTGCATCAGTAGATTCAGTAGTAAGTCCTCATCTATCGAGGATATTTTTTTATTTCATTATTACAGTGGATTCAGCATTGTTGGGGTTAGTTGGGGGTTTGTCCCATTAACTCCTTATGCAGATAGTTCAGTCAAAGTCTTTTCAGACTAGACTAGTTTAGACAGTATTTAGTTTTGCAGATGTTATTTTCACTTGCTATATTTATCAGTATTTCATATTATGAAACTTAAGGCATTTCAGTCTAATTTTTGTTTCTGCATTATTTCAGTATTATTATTCGGCTCTCTCAGCAGGTACTAGTCATGGATTAGGTTGTGGTCCTTCGGGGTTTTAAGCACCGTGTAGCATCTGGGGTACAAACTCGGGGCGTTACATCCTGCAATTTTGAAATTCATCAAAGTGACGTGCCATCGGCTTTTGTGAAAAGGCCTCCTATTGACCTTACTATTTAAGTGTGCCAAACTGACTATCCTCCCACTCAAAAGACTAATAAAAATAACCATCTCCATATTATTACTCTAATTACCAACGTACTCCTTCAAATGCTTCCTGAAGTAACCCTCTCTCTAATGTCGGTATCCCCCAGAACTTTACCCCCATATGTCAACTCTACTACCACTAACCAAATAATACCATTTATAACTACCTTTTATGTGACGACGGAAGCAAAGCCTCGTCCCATTCTTCCCAAAATTAAGCATTACATAGAGAGAGAAAGATAGTGGAAGTCCACCAAAAAATGTCTAAAAAATGCTATGCTACTGATGGAAGAGGATATATCTAGAATAACAAAATCTTGTGGTCCTCTCAATGATGTTGGATTTAGTTATGATGATCTCTTTGTCCATCCTAATATATAGTTTCCAGAAGGATTCAAGGATCCAAAATTTGAGATGTTCAGTGGAATAGGAAATCCTACAACCCTTTAAAAAGTTATTGTACCGAATAACTGGGGTAAGTAAGAATGAATCATCGTTAAGGAGGATATGTAGCCATAGCCCAAGTGACGAAGCTTCAAAATGGTTCAACTCACAATATTTAAGGAAGTGGCCTTATTGGAGATCTTTACCCAAAGAATTTCTTGAAAAACTTGCTTATAATAAGCAAGTAGCTCCAGAGGGACACTCTTTGAATCAGATCAAATAGAAAGAGGATGAGAAATTTCAAAAATATGCTTATTGTTGGAGAAAGGAAGATGTTAAGGTTTACCCTTTCTTGACTGGGGAAGAAATAGTAGAAGTATTTTTCTGCACTCAAGAAGGAGAGTTCTATACAATAATGATATCGACATGCCACACAACATTTGTAGATTGGCTTAATATTGGAGAATTAGTTGAAGAAGGCAGGTGGGTAATATTAATAAGATGCTCCCATAGGATCCTTAATTTGTTTTCTATACCAAACCAGAATATCAAAGTGTACAGATAATTACCAACACAGTGTCCAAACTACCCTCCCAAATCATTAGTACCATCAGGTACCGCCTCTAGGCAAACAAAATAAATACGAACAACCCCATCAAAATTTTGAGAAGAAACTTCCAAAAATCTTTACCCCTCTAGCAGAGAAAGTTGAATGTATAGTTTTTTTAGCGGGATTTAATGCCTTGATGGAATAATTAGGATGAAGTATCTTGTCTCTCCTTTGGACTAGGACAACATCTAAAGAAACTTCACTCGCATCTCACATGACCTCAAAGGGTGTAGATAAATCAGGGGACATAATGATAAGAGTTGAAATTAACTGCTCCTTAAGGCACTTGAAGGACTTGAGACATACATCATCAAATAAAAATTTCACCTCTTTCTTTAAAACATGAATAGAGGATTTGTAATTTTTGAGAAGTCCTTGATGAACCTCCTATAAAAGCTTTCATTCCCCAAAAAACATCGTATACCTTTGACTGAGATTGATGGGGGGGACTTTTCAATTACCTCATTCTATACTTTGTCAACCTCAATACCCAATTTCGAGATCTTTTGCTCGAGAACAATAACTTCTTTTACCATGAAATGACATTTTTTTCAAATTCAACACCAAGTTGCACTCTTCACATCTCTGCAATGCATTGGCCAAATAACCCAAGCAATCATCAAAGGAGTCCCCAACTACTAGAAAGTCATCCATGAAAACCTCAATCGTTTCCTCCTCCATATTGGAAAATATAGACACCATGCATTGTTGATAAGTGGAAGGAGCTTTGTATAATTCGAATGGCATCCTTTTGAGTGCAAAATTCCAATAGGGGAAAGTGAAAATCATCTTTTCTTGGTTCTTCGGAGCAATAGTTATATGATTGTTAACCGAGTACCTGTCAAGAAAATAATACCAACCCTGGCCTACTAATACATCTAGCATTTGATCCATCAAAAGCGTAGGGTAGTGGTCCTTCTTTGTCTAAGTATTCAGCTTCCTATAATCCATGTAACTCTCCAACCGGTCATCGGTCATCGGCCTCATAGGTAGAAGTTTATTTTTCTCATTAGGAACTACTATAATTCTACCCTTCCTCAGCACATATTGAACCGGGCTAACTCATATGTTGTATACAATGGGGTAAAACACTCCAATATCTAATAAATTTATAATTTCTTTCTTCAAAAGCTCATGCACAGGAGCATTAAATCTATACTAATGCTCAATGTTTGGATCATACTTCGGCTCATGATTTATTTTGTGAGTACAAATACCTAGTGAAATTCCCACAATATCTACTATGGTCCACCTAATTATGGTCCACCTAATGTCTCTTTTGAACCTCTGTAATATGGATATCAATTCTTTAATCTGTGATTCTGCCAAATCTGCAGAAATAATCACCAGTAAGGTATTTTTAGCCCCACAAAATAGATACTACAAATGAGATATGAAGGCTTTCAAGTCCAAAACCGATGGCTCCTCAGTGGATGGTTTTGCATAAGGCATTGTTCTATTTTTAAGATTAAGATCTTTTTTTTTGGATAATAATAGTAAGAACCTTTACGACGCAATGCATTAACCATCTCATCATATTTTTCAATATCGTCACTATCAAAATTCATGATTATTAAAGATAACACTTCAACCCCAAGTTTCTCTTCAATAGTCATAACTGTTGTATCAACATCATCATCAATAGTGTCTATCACTACCACTACCTGTATATCATCTTGTTGTTGCACTTACTGATACATATCAAACACCATTTTCTCATCATTTAGTCTGAATATAATTTGCTCCAAATCCATATTAATCGATGCCCTACCTATGGCTAGGAAGGTTCTACCCAATATGATAGGTTCTTGAAAGTCTAACGCATAATGAAGATCATGAAATTAGCTGGGAATATAAAGAATACTACCCTGACTACTATATCACACAAAACACCCACCGGATTCTTCACCGATGATTCATCCATCAATAACTTTATAGATGTAGGTTTAAGTTCCCCCATCCCCAATAACTTGTACACAACCAATAGCATTAGATTGATGTTGGCCCCCAGATCACACAAAGCCTGTCTGATATTAAAGGGCCTAATAAAACACAAAATAATGGATGCTCGGGGGTCCTTTTTCTTCTCCACTAATGGTAAGGAAGTAATTGAACTACAATGGTGCATACTATCATTAGAATCGTATACCCTTCCCCTACCATTATCCTTCTCAGAATCACCATCAATACATGTTGACTTATCAGAATCTTTCTCAGCTATCTCATCAATAATAGTATTATAATTCCTTAATTGCTAAATAGTAGGCATTGGGGGATCAACGGTAGTGGTAATACTCCTAGTGGTGATAGCAAGAAAATGATCGGTGTTTGGAGGATTTGAACTATTTCACTCGAAAGGGTAACCAAATGCCTCTGATTTAATGTTGCTGACATTTGCCTGAACTAGTTCTCTAACTACTTAATCATAGTCGCATGAGACTCAACGTTTTTGGTCAAACATGAAATATTAGCCTTGATATCCTTAAGGCTACCCTCCTGACTTTCTTAACCCTTTACCAATTTGGTCAAAATCTCCTTCATTCTCAACTCAGTATCACGGCTACCTAACAGAATATATTTGTCTTCCTTCTCCTTCTAGTCATCTTTCTATCTCCATTCACCGTGACGCTCCCTATTAGGATCTCTGTATCTATATCCATAATAGTATTGACTTTGATTTCCTAGCCCTATTACTAGTAAACCTGCCAATTCTAGATACAGATACTTAGCCTCCTCCTCTAAGTCAGACTCATAAGCTCTATTGGTTGCACCTTATGTACCTAATGCATTCACTTTCTCAAAAATCGTTGCTCCAGACTACTATGATAGCAACCCAATATCATTCCTGAGTTGCACAATCTCTAGAGCTACATAATCATCACTCACTTTATTATCATGGAAAGATCAAATGCAGTAAGTTCTAGCACCCCTCTCTACCTCTCGAGTATGCCACCCTCAATTGGTGAGAGTGATCAGGTCTAGAATATCAAAGGCTACTTCCTAGTGTAACCTTATAAATACTCCTCCGGTGATTATACATACCATGCTTTGGAACTGATGGTCAGGGCTCTATAGAATATCTTTAATAAATTTGTTCTTGAAATGTAATGATTGGGTACCATATTCAACTTTCTCTTAAACCATAACCAAGCCTCGCACATTAACTCAAAATGTAGCTACCTGAAGTTGTATACCTTTCCTTTTAATTGCAGCATCCTTGATGGATGAAAGAGACAAACTAATAATTGGCTCCACAACTCATTACAAGTGGTAATAAATCCTCTTATAAGTTCCCCTAACCACAATGAAACTTCTTTAATCAACAAACAAGGGAACAACCTCAATCTGAGTGCCTCCTGATCTACCCTCGGGATAGTATACGAAGTGTAGTTCCTAATGATATTAGCAAGATACATGTTTGCATCCTCTATACCCAAGCCCGTAAACACTCCCTTCAAGTTCAAAAGTTAGATCGTGATCTTTTAGACATTCACCTTAAGAAGAGGTTTATATTTGCCAACAAAGTCATCTATCTTATGAATACTTTCTTTCATGTTTTTTCCAAAATTTGACTATATTTTCCAGCAAAAGTGAGATTGTGTCTACTAATAGTTTACCTTAAGTGCAGGTATGTGAAAAGGAGACAATATATCAATAAAAAAATAAAGGTGAGGTTTTTTGCAACTACCAAATAAGGACATTGTATTCGAACCTACTTAATTATTTCTATAATGAACATACATTCATTTTTGGTTCCTCAAATGAACTTACATAATTGTCCCTCCATGGACATGCGTTAATTTTTTGTCTCTTTGACTAACCTACATAATTGTCCCTTCGATGGACATGCATTCATTTGTGGTTCCTTTGACAAACCTGCATAATTGTTCCTTCGACAAACATGCACTTATTTTGTTTCCTCCAATGAACCCTTATAATTGTCCCTCCGATGGATATTCATTCATTTTTGGTTTGTTTGATTAACCCATATAATTTTCCATTAGACGAGAAAAATTACATTTTATTAGTTCCTCCTAGAAACCTATCTTTTTATGAATAAGGAACCCCTTCCACTAGAATTTATTGTGTTGAATAACTGTCCTTTCCTCGTACACATTTGACTATGAAAGGCCCCTTTTTTTTGGTGAGTATCTCCATGAATCCACATGTCCCTTTGTAACGCCCCAGGAATGGATTCCGAGACATCGCATAGTGCTCAAGACTATGGGTAGTCTCAAGCTAACCCTTTAAGCTTTCTACTAACACTAAAACTCATATTAAAGTAATTTACACAAGCACAATACTGAAATACTAGATTCTACCTACAGTAAAATGAGATTAGCTGAACATAATATCTAAATATGTTTGAGCTAATAATTCTTAACAACCAGTACTGAAAGATTTGAATCACATCTAATAGTCGGACAAGCCTCTACTAGTAACAACTAGAGGGCGGTTGACAGACCCCCAACTGACTCGAAATATATTGAAAACAACTAATCAAATAATACAAAAGCTGAAAATCTGAATAAATGGGTCCTCTAACCATGAGGACTCACCAATTGTTGGGGTGTAGATAGAGATGACGAAATCATTCACGCTTTTGAAACTGAGAACCTGAACCTATATTATTAAGCAATGTAGCACATAGATGTATATATGGATAACTACTTTGAGAATTACTTAGCATGCCAGAGTGAATGCATAGTTAAAACAACAGATGCAATGATTCAAATAAACTTTCAAAACAACATGCTAGATATGAGTTACTAAATTTGGCTTGAATAATAATAAAAACTGACAAATCATAATGCATGAGTATTAAGGTGTAAAGAAACTCTTGTAAGCCACCACACATTATTTTAATAACTGTATTCTTGTCCAGTTTTTCAAATCATGCAATCTAAGTGAAAAGGACTCATTTTTACAGATCATAAAACTTAAAGATTAAATCAAATACCTGTAATCTTAAGTAAAATAATGTCTGAGTACATTTCTGAGCCTTTACCCTTAGTTTTCTCAAAACTTTTTTGACATTTCGATTAAAGACGTAGGGACTTTGGGAGGTTCTTCAAACCGACATTAACCATGTGATCCATCATGGAGTCTAATGTTTGGATCCCCTAAGGGTAAAACCTTACGTTGGAGAGAGGTGTCATACTCTTGCCAAGGAGTACAACCTTCCCTTAGAGATCACAATCTTAGCCCACTATGGGCAAATATTAAACCTACGGTGGTGTGTAATTTTGCGGCATGAGACCTTGGGAATTATACCAAACTCGATTCTAAATACTACTCCCATTATTATTGCTCAGACTTAAAGAAAATCCACCTTAAAACAACACAAGGGTATATTATGAAAACCAATTATGCTTCTCTTTTTTTAAATCATCATCAAGATGAACAATGTCGATTTCTTCTCTTAGCTTATATCAAAAGATCAATTCTCTTCTTAAAATAGGAATACATTCTTATCAAAAAATGCTTAAACACCATCTTTCTAGAAATATTAAGACTTAAACTTAAGGCTTGTAACCCATACTAGAAAATCATGTCAAATCACAACAAACTTTATGCTCAACATTAGAAATCTTGAAGTACTTTAACAATTCTAGTCAAGATGATGAACTAAAACTCTCAATATGAGAAATCAAGATACACGCATAAACTTGTGAAAATAAATATGCAATTCATCACTTAAATCACTTGTTACTTCATAAACTTCAAATAAAAATAATTGGATATGAACCCAAAATTGAAAATTTATGTAAAATCAACTTAAAAACTAGTTTTGGGAAAAAGTATGGAAGAAAACCCTTGTTCATAACCCCAAATACCTTGATTGATGAAATAGATGAAGAAGCTTGACCTAGAATTCCTATTTGTGCTCTTGAAGATTGTTTCTTGGAGTTCTTGAATTGGGAACCTTGAAATTTGGGTTTTCTTGGAAAAAGAATGGTGGATTTGGAGGTTCTTGGAGTTTAAAATTGAAGCCTAGGGATTTCTTTGAGAGGGATTTGATGAATAATGAGCACATTATGCTTAGAATAGGTTTAATTCTGTGGCTTTCATTATTTGGGGCTTGAAAAAAAAACTAAATTGCCACTTAAAAAATCAATTTTGGAACTAGAAGTTGATTTTGACACTCAACGCGACCCGGTGCCTATCGCGGTGCCTCACTGGAAAAAGGACGAGCGTGATTTTACCCCATGGTACGATGCTGTGAAATCACGTTGGGACACTAGAAAAGGACGAGCCCTATTTTTCCTATCACCGCGTGGCAGTGAAATCACGTCGACTCATTAGAAAAGGATGAGTGTGAATTTGCACTCCATTGCGATGCGGTACCCACTCGACCGCGATTCCTCATGTGATACTGGCCAATTTCGGTGAGTTACTTGAAAGGGACAATGGATATTTTATCCATTACCACGATGTGGCATTATCACAGTGAGCTACTGTCTTTTAAAAAATGGGCCAGAACTTCTCACTCGGGCATCAGATTAAGGCGAAACTGTATCGTTGGATAGCTAATTAAATTATCTACCGTTGGTGGGTCATGAGCTCAAAAATTATTAGTGAAATGAATGATAAGCTCATTTGAAGTTGACTATGACAACATTCTTCTCATAAAACTACTAAAACACTTAAATTTATTTCTCATGAGCTTGAAGCAAGGTTCGAATAGAGAATTGGATATTCTGGGTATTATAATATCTCCCCCTTGGGAACATTCATCCTTGTATAAGACTAATTAAGTTTATATACGGAGGAAATGAGACTTTAAACTAACATACACAACTGAAATATAACTAAACTGATTTGCAAATGCATGAATTATCGAGTGAAGGACTAGATAAAGTTGAAACTTAGAATGAAAAAGAGATGATTTGAGGAAACTTGTTACCTTGAACTGAATCTAAATGTCCAATGAAAAGATGAAGGTACTTGGTCCGCATATCCTCTTTCACTTCCCAAGTGGCTCCCTTAACGGATTGATTCCGCTAAAGAACTTTGACCAAGGGAACTTCGTTGTTCCTTAGTCAACGATATGGAGATCAAGGATCTCAATGGGAATCTCTTCATAATAGAGGATATCGTGAATATCTTTTCTTTCAAATGGTACTACAACCGCTGGATCATAAATATACTTCTTTAGCAAGGACGCATGGGACACGAGGTGAACGGATGATAATTCTCTAGGAAACTAAAGATCATATGCCACCTTCCCAACATGTCTCAATATCCTGAAAGGGACAGCATATCGGGAACTAAGATTCCCCTTGTTTCCAAATCTTTTCACCCTTTTCATGGATGAACCTTCAAATAAACTAAATCATCAATTTCAAACTCAAGATCTCTTCTCCTCACATCTGCATAAGATTTCTAACGACTCTGTGTTGTTTTCAACCTTTCTTGAATTAGATGGAATTTCTCCATAGCTTCTAACACCACCTATGGCCCTATCTAAGCATCCTCAAAAACTTTGAACCAACCGATAGGTGAGCTATATCTCCTTCCATAAAGATCCTCAAACGGGGGCATCTGAATGCTAGTATGATAACTGTTATTATAGGTAAACTCGGTCAATGGCAAATGCTCATCCCAACTACCCTTAAAGTCAACCACACATTCCCTAAACATATCTTTTTAAGCCTGAATGGTCCTCTCTGCCTGACAATCTTTCTGAGGATGAAAAGGTAAACTATGATGAACTTGGGTACCAAAACCCTTCTAAAAGGCTTTACATAAGTGAGAGGTAAATTAAGTACCCTTTATCTGAAATAATAGATGAAGGAAATCTATGCAATCTAACCAACTCTCTAATATACAGCTTAGCATAATCTTCAGTTGAGTAGAACGTAAGAACTAGTAGGAAATGGTATGATTTGGTCAACCTATCTACAGTAACCCAAATCTAATCATGCTGACGATGCGAATGAGGTAACCCAATTACAAAATCCATGTTCACCTCTTCCCTCTTCCAAGTTGTAATATTTAACTCTTGCAAGGTGCCACCAGGACTTTTCTGCTCCACCTTAACCTGTTGACAAACTGAACACTTAGCTACGAACTTCACAATATCTTTTTTCATACCACTCTGCCAATAGACTTCCCACAAATCTCGGTACATCGTAGTAGCACCATGGTGAATGAAGTAACACGCACCATGCACTTTAGCCATAATCCGTTGTCTCAAACCATTAACACATGACACATATAATCTATTTTGGTATCTCAACTCACTATCTCCCCCTTGGGAGAAACCCTCCACCTTCTGATCTCTGATTAACTCCTTCTACTTAACTAGAATGGGATCCTTATTTTTTTTCTTCTTTACCTCAGAAACTAAAGAAGATTCTGCACTACTCTGGACCCAAAAATTACCCTCAGCCAAATCAACTAAATGAACACCCAATCAAGCCAATTGATGAACTTATCAAACTAGGTTCTTCTTATCACGCTCTACATAAGCAACATTACCCATAGGCAGTCAGTCTACTAAGGGTGTCTGCCACAATATTGGCCTTGCCTAGATGATAAAAAACACTTATGTCATAATCTTTCAATAATTCTAACCACCTTCTCTGCCGGAGATTTAACTCTCTCTGCATAAATACATATTGCAAGCTTTTGTGGTCCGTAAACATATCAACATGCACACTATAAAGATAGTGCCTCCAGATTATTAAAGAAAACACAACAGCAGCTAATTCAAGATCATGGTAGGGTAGTTCTTTTTGTGAGGTTTAAGCCATCTAGAGAAATAGGCTATGACCTTAACTCTCTTCATCAAAACACAACCCAAACCAACTTTATTGGAATCATAATAAAAAATGAACCCATCTGTACCATCAAGTAATGCTAAGACTGGGGATGAAGTGAGTCGAGCCTTCAACTCCTAAAAACTCATCTCACAAAAATTTTACCACTAAAATTGAACTTTCTTCAGAGTTAATTTGGTCATGGGAGAGTCAATGGATGAAAACCTCTCAACAAACCGTCTATAATAGCCAAATAAACCAAAGAAACTTCTGATGTCTAATGAAGAAATAGGTTTAGGCCAGTTTTTCACTACTTTGATATTTTGGGGATCAACTCTAATGACATATCCAGAAACAATATGACCGAGAAAAGCTACTGACCTTAGGTAAAATTTACAGTTTTTAAATTTAGCTAGCAACTGGTGATCTCTAAGAATTGGAAACACAATTCTAAGATGGTTTGCATGGTCATCCTCATTACGGGAATAGACATGGATGTCATCGATGAATACTATGATAAACATGTCTCAGTACTGTTTGAACACTCAATTCATCAAGTCCATAAAAGTTGCTGGGGAATATTTAAGGCTGAAAGACATGACTAGGAATTCAAAATGACCATAACAAGTTCTGAAAGTTGTCTTGGGAATAATACATTCCCTTACTCTAAGATGATGATAGATGGATCTAAGGTCTACATGGATAAGTAACTTGAACCTTAGAGTTGTTCAAAAAAGTCATCAATACTTGGAAGAGGATATTTGTTTTTGATTGTGACTCTATAAGACTGACGATATTCAATGCACATTCGGAGAGTGCCATCTTTATTATGCATAAATAGGATGGGAGTTCCCCATGGAGAAACACTGGGCCTTATGAAACCCTCATCTAAGAGGTCTTTGAGTTTCTATTTAAACTCTTTAAGCTCGGTAGGAGCCATAAAATATGGAGGAATAGAGATGGGCTGAGTATCAGGAAGAAGATCAATTCAAAAATCTATTTCCCTATCGGGAGGTACCCCTGGCAGATCTTTGGGAAAAACTTCTAGAAACTCATCGACTACACGAACTGACTGAACTATTGGAGTCTCAGACTTAGTGTCTTTGACTCGAACTAAATGATAGATGCAACCTTTTAATATAAACTTTTTCTTTAAGATAAGATATGAAATGACTCTTGAGAAATACTGAATTACCTTCCCACTCAAAGACTAGCTTATCAAGAAACTAAAACTTCACCACTCAGGTAAGACAATCTATAGATGTATAACAGGAATGGAGCCAATACATACCAAGAATAAGATCAAAGTCAACCATGTCAAATTCTATCAAATCTGCTAATAAGATGTTATGAAGGATAGTGATAGGACACTTTCTATAGATCTGTTTGGAAACAACTGACTTACCAACTAGGGCAGAAATGGGGAAGGGCTTAGAAAGCTTTTTAGGATCTACTCCAAAGTTTACCGCAAATAATGGAGTCACATAAGATAAATTTGACCTAGGGTCTAACAACACATAAACATCAAAATAAAAGACACGAAGCATATCAGTAACAATATCTGGTGAACTCTCCTGATCCTGGTAGGATGGTAAAGCATAGAACTAATTCTGGCGCTGACCTCCACCGATACTGGATGATGTGCCCTGAGGAAGGCTAGGTGACCTAGAGGATTTGGTGCACTAGTATCCTGAGTCTAGGAATGAATATCCCTGCTTCTTGCTTAGCATACGGTCACTCTTTGATTTTGTGACCCAACTTACCACATCCATATAAACCTATCAGTCCCTACAAACACTCACCATGATTAATTTTACCATATTTAGCATATGTGGCATAATTGGGCCTTCCACCCACACTATTATGAGATCTAGGCTTAGAAGTTCTATCCCACTTCACTTTCCTAGTTTTTGGGAGCGGGAGAACTAGCTAAAGAAGGTGCTGGAATAGATGAGCGATCCTAAAACTGTGAATAATTTCCCCCTCAAAATATTGATTGTCCATACTCAAACAGCCAAGTTTTAGCCTTCTTATTTCCTCTATCTCTTCCCTTCAACTTATCTACCTTAATCTATTGGACATGAGTTATCAACCTAGAAAGATCTATATCCCCAATAAGTATAGCAGTCCTACACTCCTTAACTACCAAACTAGACACTCTGGTAATAAACTTACTCATACTAGATCTAGTGTTGGCTATCATCTCAGGAGCTTACTTAGACAACTAATTGAACTTAAGGCAGTACTCTTTCACTATCATCGAGCCCTGCCTCAGGTTTATAAACTCCTTAATATTTTCTTCCCGCAACTCAAGCAGAAAGAACCAGTCTAAAAATGCATCCTAAAATACCTGCCAACTCATGGGGGCTGCATTCACACCTCTACCTTTCTTCCACATAAAAACCCAATCATAAGAAATATCCTTCAGCCTATAAGAAGCCAATTCTACGCTCTCATCTTTATTAACATGCATAACTTGGGTGATCTTCTTCACATTATCAAGATACAACTGTGGGTCCTCTACCTTTGACCTTATAAATTTGGGCAGGTTCATACTCATGAAATCACGAAGCATAGCTGTAGCTAAATCACCCTCTTGATGATGTAGGACTACATCCTGATGGTTGCCCTAAACATTGGTAGTAACCGTTTGGGCCAATGCCTTAAAGGCAGCCTAAAATTCAGCATGAGACACATTCTTATTCAGAGGATAAGGAGGTTAGGGTGGCTAGTTATCGTTTTTGCAGACATTAGCTCTATGAGGAGGATATTATATCATAAAAAAGCATGAGTTAAAAACAAATAGAGAATAGTTGTAAGAAGATGGATTATGAAAGAAAAGAGATGATTTCCTAAAATGCCCGTAGCCTCTTTCTCATAAATGTGTCAAGCTTCATACCCATGATCAAGATTCTACATAACGCGGCTTGTGTAACTACCTAGAACTCTATAAGCCTTAGGCTCTAATACCAAGTTTTTAATGCCCCAAACATGAGTCCCGAGATGTCACATGGTGGTCGAGACTATGGATAGTCTCAATCTAACCTTATAAGCCTTGTACTAACACTGAAATCATATTAAAGCAATTTACGCAAGCATAATACTGAAATACTTGATTTTTTCTAAACTAAATAGAGATTAGATGAACATAATATCTAAAAAATGTTTGAGCTAACAAGTCTGAACAATCAATAGAGGAAAATCTGAGACACATCTAATAGTCGGACAAGCCTCTACTACTAACAACTAGACAGCCATTGGGATAGATCCCTAACTGACTCGAACTGTACTGAAAATAACTAATCAAATACTACGAAAGATGAAAATCTAAATAAATGGGTCCTCAAACCATGAGGACTCATCAACTATCGACGTGTAGATAGAGATGTCCGAAATCACTCATGCTGCTGAAACTGAGCACCTAAACCTACATTACTAAATAATGTGTCACATAGACATATATATTATTCGGTTCTTTGAGATTGTACTGAGCATGTGGGGTTGAATGCATAGGTAAAATAATAGATGGAAAGATTCAAATAAACCTTCAAAATGGAATACTAGATGTGAGTGACTCTCTTTGACTTGAATAATAATAAAAACTGACAAATCATAATACATGAGTAATAAGGCATAAGGAAATTCTTGTGAGCCACCACACTTAGTTCTAATAACTATACTCTTGTCATGTTCTTCAAATCATGCAATCTAAGCAAAAAGGATTCACTTTTATTAATCTTAACTGTAATATTAAGTAAAATAATGCCTAAGTACATTTATTAGCCTTTACCCTTAGTTTTCTCAAAATTGTTCTAACATTAAAATTTATGACTTAGAGACTTTGGGAGGTTCTTCAAACCGACATAAACCATATTATCCGTCATGGAGTCCAACGTCTTACTCCCCTAAGGGGAAAACCTCACATTGGGGACAGGTGTCATACACTCTCCAAGGAGTATAACCTTCTCTTAGTGATCACTATCTTAGCCCACTATGGGCAAATCTTAAACCTATTCTGGCACGTAGTTTTGGGGTATAAGATCATTGGAATCATACTCAACTCGGTGATAAATACTACTCTTATTCTTATTTCTCAGACTTTAGGAAATCCACCTTAAAACAACACAAGGGCTTATAATCAAAACTAATTATTCTTCTCTTACTTTAAATCATGATCAAGATGAACAATGTGTACTCCTTCATAGCTTAGGATCAAAATATCAATTCTTTTCTTAAAATATAAATACATGATTATCAAAGAATGCTTAAACACCGTCTTTATTGAAATATCAAGACTCAAACTTAGGGCTTGTAACCCATGCTTGAAAATCATGTCAAATAACAACAAACTTTATGCTCAACATTAGAAATCTTGAAGTACTTTAACAATTCTAGTCAAGATGATGAAATACGACTCTCAATATGAGAAATCAAGATACACGCATAAACTTGTGAAAATAAATATGTAATTCAATACTTAAATCACTTGTGACTTCATAAACTTCAAATAAAGATAATTGTATATGAACCCTAAATTGAAAATTCATATAAATTCAACTTTAAAACTAGTTTTTGGCACAAGAATGGAAGAACACCCTTGTTCATAACACCACATACCTTAATTGATTAACTAGATGAATAAGCTTAACCTTGAATTCCCATTTGTTCTCTTGAAGATTGTTTCTTGGAGTTCATGAATTGGAAACCTTGAAATTTAGGTTTTCTAGAAAAAAAAATGGTTGTTTTGGAGGTTCTTGGAGTTTAAGATTGAAGACTAGGGTTTTCTTTGAGAGGGATTTGATGAATAATAAACATATTATGCTTATAATAGGTTTAATTCTGTGTTTTTCACAATTTGGGAATTGAGAAAATGACTAAATTGCCCCTTAAAAAATCAATTTCGAAACTGGAAGCCGATTTTTATACTCAGCGCAACATGGTGTCTAGCACGGTGCCTCACTAAAAAAATGAGTACAATGTTACCCCTTGATGTGATACGGTGAAATCTCTTTGCGCTACTGGAAAAAAGGTCAAGCCCAATTTTTCCCATAACTGTGATGCGATGAAATAGGGTCGTCTCACTGGAAAAGAACTAGTGTGAATTTTCACTCCATCGAGATGTGGTACCCGCTCCACCGCGATTCTAGGTGTGTCACTGGCCAATCCCAGTGAGTTACTAGAAAGGGACAATCGCTATTTTTTCCATCACCGCGATGTGGCATTATCGCGGTGAGCTACTATCTTTTACAAAAAGGGCCATAACTTCTCACCTAGGTATTGGATTAAGGAAAAATTGGTATCGTTGGAAACCTAATTCAATTATCTACCTATTGGTTGGTCATAATCTAAAAGTTTCTTCATAAAATGAAAGATAAGATCATTTGAAGTTGACTATGACAATATTCTTCTCATAAAAGTACTAAAACACTAAAATTTATTTCCTATGAGCTTGAAGCAAGGTTCTAATAGCGATTTGGATTTTCGAGGTATTACATCTTTATACAAATATGCTTATATATTGTCAATGGATCTCTATTCATCCTAACGAATAACAGGTTTTTATTTTTCCAATCTACATCTTTTTAATGGATATTTATACGTCCTCCGATGGAGTGGCATTTATTTTTCCCATCTATGTCCTATCAATGGATTTTTATTCATCCTATTGATGGATGGACATTTATTTTGTCCATCGTTGTCCTATCAATGGTTCTTTACTGATCCTATTGACGGACGGACATTTATTTTTCCAATCTACATTCTTTCAATGGATTTTTATTTATCCTACTAATGGATGGGTATTTATTTATCCTATCTACACCATTTCAATGAATTTTTATCCATCCTACTGATGGAAAAGCATTTTTTTACCATCTATATCCGATCAATGGATATCTATTCATCTTACTGATGGACGGGCATTTATTTTGCCAATCTACATCCTTTTTATGGATTTTTATTCATCCTACCAATGGGTGTATATCCTACCAATAGATATTTATTTGTGATACTGATAGATGAACATTTATTTGTCCCATTTGATTAATGGGTCCTCATTTGTCCTATCTAGGACATGGACAGCTTTATGTTGCTATATGAAAGCGAAGGACCTATTAGATTTCCAAAAAATTGACAATCAGAGGGCATTTATAACTAGAAATATTTGAGATAGGATATTGTACGATATTACCCATAAATTGATAGTCCATAGGTCATTCGTAAGAAACAACATCTTAGTTGGGTATAAGGAAAGGTTACCCAAAGATCAACAGTTCAAAGGTTATCCATATTTGAGGTCCAAGGATTCTCTATAAACTACATCATATCAAAGATTGATTATGCACAAGATTACTAGAAGAATAGAAATTTGAGAGATACTTATAAGTCATATTGTATCCAAGGTTAGATAATGTGTAGGACTGCCCAAAATCTAGCAACTCAAAGAATATCTGTAAGCTGGCTCATATTCAACATCAAATGATGCTTAAGATTACCTAAAGACTGACAATTCAAGGGATATCTATAAGTAATATTGATACAAAACATGTGAAAGTCTTACCCGAGGTCACATGCAAAAGAATGTTGCAAATATCCGTGAGGGTTATCATATCAAACAAAAATCAAATGGTTACAGGGACCGTTCTATCTAAAATATCATTGGTGGTCAAAAGAGCCATCCCATTTTGAAGAAAGGTCCAATAGCAAAATTTACATAATATCCAACAATAGAGATGGTTATTATGCATATACTATATTGGAAACTATTGTCTTTCAAAAGTAGGGACAAGAAAAGACGAAAATGCTAGCTAAAAACTGTCACTTAAGAATTTGCTAAAAGGCTATCTATTCCTTAGTGAATTATGTTTATCGCTAATAATTTTTTGTGAGATATTATTGAGAGCACTCAAGAGGATGAAAATCTAAAAGCGTTACAATAGGAGTGGATTACTCCAAAAGATACGCAACAAAATGTGGACCTTTTTCTTAGCAGCAAACTGGAAATTGTCTGAGGAGAAGTATCAAACTTCTTGGACACGAGCTAAAGAATTACTTCCACTACCACCAAACCACACACCTATTAGAAGGAATATAGGTATTTGGGATTTCCAATTTCAATTTCACTTTTGGGGTATTTCTAAACCCACCTCAAAAGTAACTTTTCTATTTCTTTGAATTAGGGTGGCAATACACCTAGAGCCTTGGAAATTATGTCTATGTATCTTAGTTATGATTGTGAAGTTAGCAACATTAATAACTGAGACAATTACAAGCCTTTTTTCCATTTCTATAATAACTTGTCACTCATTCCGAGCCAATGATCGTCTAAAATAAAAGATTATCTTTACTACTGATCAATCCAAAATACAAGCAGTCTGATTCTCTAAGTCTCATGAATATTTATGATGGGATCTATGTTAAAAACTCGAATGCATTTCAGCCTCTCCCCTCCCCCCCAATCCTATTATTCCCCAGCTTTCTGGTTTCACCAAAATTTAAAAACTATGATAGATTGTGAATTCCTTTAAAATTTTGCTTAAAAATCAAGCTTTGTGAACTACAAGTAGTCCGAATTCTCATGCAACCTGAGATATGTAGGAAACCCAATACCAGGTTCCTTTCGTAACTCCCTAAAATTCAAGCGAAAACCGACCGATTTTGGAGAGGATTTTGTGGTTGGATAAAATAAAGAATATGAGACTTCTTTTGACTAGGGTTACTTGCATTAACCCTACCAAAAGGGAGGGGCATTTATCAGCACCTAATTTTTGCCTCCCTCCCCTTTCTAAATTAGTTTTTAAGCTTATTAAATTCAAAAAAAATTAAAATAACAGTCTGAAATTATTTTGTAAATAAATGTCAGACCTACCTTTTGACTTTTAGATAAAATTGATGCATTTTGTATTTAATTATATAGAATCACATTATTCTCACTTAAATAAATATTTTACAATTTATTTTGAGTGAAAAGTCTGTTCAAATTGCAAATATTCTACTTTTCCCAAAAGTCAATTGAAAAAAATAAGGAATTGATGACATAATTAGTTACTAAATTTTTAAATAAAACAATTGTGCTATGTTAGATATTTATTTTGAAATTATTTGTCATGACCTGATTTACGATTCATGATGGCATCTACCAATTCCCACCAATAGGTAAACCAGTACCATAATCCGAAGCTAACGCAATAGGTTAATTCGGTAAAAAAAGGCCCAATAGTGGCAAAATATAAAGAACATCAATTGCTAACATGAGGGTTCTAGATAGAATATGAAAGTATACAAATACCAATCCATAAACCTGGTAGAGCTAGTACACGAGCAACTAATAGTATTAATACAACTCCAAGTCTATAATAGTTAATACATCTATCTCAGATACTAAAGATTGAATACAAAAGATGGAAGGAAATTGGGTGACTCAAACTCTAAGAGTTCACCCTATCTACAGAAATCAATAACTGCACGAACCACGATCAACGGCGATAGCTAATACTCAAATATGCACTAAAAAGGTATAGAAATATAGTATGAGTACCAAAACTGATATGAGATTATTCTACTATGACAAGATCAAACATAAACACTAAAGAAACAACGAAATTGACAAACAGAAAGTAAAAGAATTAAAAGGATAGATGATATAAAAATAGACACAAGAAGATAACAAAAGGGTAATCAAAAGGTGTATCAAACTCAAAAACCTACAATATAGATTGCCTATGAGCATATAACTCTTACGTTGACCGAAAGAGGGATCGGATCTCCCTTACAACCACCGTTCTAAACAAGATATAACATTGGCTTTTCAAAGCACTCAACACTCCCAATGGAGTTTTCATGATTTCCTCATCATCATTAAGCAAAAACTAACAAATGAAATGTCTAAGTCACCTATTTGTAGTAGTTTACTTTGCACAACAAGCCTATTACAAAAATAGCCCAAAAGTGGCTATTTTGGAAATAACCCACAAGGGCTCTCTTTATTCCTTGTGTCATGGCTTTCCTCTGCTCCAAGATATCTTCTAAACATAACATTGCTTGATTAGGAGCTCGAAGAAGAGCCTCCATGAACATTCTTGGATCCATAGGGAGATCAAGTCTTAGACATCCTTATGTTGGCCTCGATTTGTGTGAACGAATGTTAATGCCCATTTGACTTGTATCATCCTCCCCTTTTGAAAAGGATTTGACCTCAAACCCAAACCTTGCAAAATCAAAGGAAGGACAAAAAAAACATGATATTCTCATGGAATGAGGATTAAAGTTAGCACAATCAATCATACCATCTTGCCAAGGTTGCACACACTTAAGATATAACCAAGGATCCTTCATGTTAAACATTAGAAGCGATTTAAAAAATGCACAAAGGATTTAGTTTGGTAAATCATCAAGAGATAAGGAAACTACAAAGGTCCTAATGGCATCAAAAAATCAAAAAGGTTGAAGTACCTTCACCTTATCATCCATAAGACACAATTTCTTCATTATCTAATCAAGAGACCACACCAAGGGTGGTGCCTCAATTGGTTCTAAAATCCACAAGATCCACATAGCATTATCCCTCAAACAAGTGGACAAACGAACTATTTTCCTACCTCTACATAAAACACATCCAAGACTATCATGGATATAATCATAGGCAAAGAGGTATTATAGAAAGGAATTAAGTGTAAAAACATCAACCAAGGTGTTATTATCTATGAGAATGACATTTGGCTCAAAATACTTAGAACATTCTGCGCACAAGGATGGAGTCAAGACACTTAAGACCATTGGACTTCTTCCTTTCAGCCAAATAATCAACTTGGCAACTACAAGTTGGGAGTTACACAATTTAAGCACAAGGATACAAGTTTATAAGTAATACCCATAGGAGACAATGAAACATTTTCCCTCAGATTCTCAAGAATTATACCACCTTTAAGAAAGAGGTCATCAATTCCACTCAAGTATTGATAAAGGGTATCACATAAATAGAATTCATCCTAACTATTTTCAAGAGAAGACTCTCTTCTTGACCTACAACTAGTGGAACCTTTGTCAAGAGTGGAAATACACAATGGTGAACTCTCTTGGAGCTTTTCACTACTCCCCTTCTTTAAAAACCACTCATCATTGTTGGAGATCTTTCCCTAACACAATATTGGTCCATAAAGTTGATAATAAATCCCCAAGAAAGACTTTCCATCATAGAGAAGGATACCAACATCTTCACTTAAATTTTATTGTCACAGAGAACAAGCAACAAATTTTTCATGACTTGAGACTACCCCCTAGTCATAATACGGTGCGTGGAACCACAAGTGATCCCAAGCTAACCCATGAAATAACATATTGCTTGAGAAATTGATTTAAAATATATATCATAGATAATTTTATTGTACAAAAACATAATCATGACATAATCAGAATAAACATTATACTGATAAATTTTACAATCTGAAAAAACTAAATAGTGAACTAAAATTTACAATTCATGTCTAACTGACTATCTATGAAGCCTCTACTATACTGACTATAGATAGCTGGAACATGACTCCAACTACCACTAACCAATACACATGAAAGATCATAATAAAGTACATGAACTACAACTGACAAGAGTCCTTAAAATAGGAAAACTCATCACCTGCTGGATGGAAAATGTGAACTGTCTGATAATGATATGTAGGCAACAACTGGTATCTACATTGTGAGAAAATGTAGCATATAGACATATATGTGGATCAGTACTTCTGGAATATACTGAGTAAGTGGGGGTTAATCCAATACAAAAAACTAAATAGGTATATAATCTTAATAACATGCATGCTAAGTGTTATAAGACTCACCAAGAGAATGAAATAGACTGAAATCTAAAGTATTTTAAAACATGTGTAAAAAACATAATCTGATAAGCTTGTGAATCGCTACACTTAGTTTCTTAAATATTTACTTTTGTATGATAAGTAGAACTGAAACTAGGAAGCGGTAAAATGAGAATATTGTATGAAAATCTTATGTAAAGTTGAATAGACTGTGTAACTGAACTGAGGGTCATGTATGGATACTAAGTATGAAAATATGAACATGTAATTTTAGAGAATGCAAGACCAAGAATAAACATGTTTCTTAGGTAATCTGTAATCTAAAAGAATAAAAGTTGTATAACTAAATAACTAAAAATTTGTACACTTGGTCAAGCAAACCTGAGCTGCAATACACTGAATACTCTACTTAGCCTATGGGAGGTATCATGTAACAGACATGGCCTAATATTAGCTAATTGGGGTTAAAACTATAATCCCAGTTGGAAGGGTGTCAGTACCGTGCCTCGAGTACTAACACTGGATGTATGGATCCACTAGTCTGGTGTCCCGAAGGACAAGAGAGTCAGTCCTAAACTGATGGGTGACCCCTAAGAGAGTGTTAATCCTAAACTAGTGGGTGACATCTCATAATCCTATGCTGGCTACATAGTTTTTGAAGTTAGAGACTACTACTAAGGACCCATTCCTAACTGGTCGATAAGCCCCCATCCGTAGGTTTTCTCGATGCTAAGTCCTACTCAAAACAGAATAGATACTGTAATCATAAACTTGTGCATGCACTGAAGACTGATATGCTCAAACATGGTGTTCTGAAAATTTATAGTGCATGCATAATATGAAGTAACCATGAACTTGTAAACTAAGGAATTTAACATGAAATAACACTGGTGGGTTCGTTATAAAATGATAATCTGAGTATGGGGAAAAAATCATGGTTCTGATAGACTAGTTACTTGAAAATCTGAAATCATGTAAAACACCTAGCTATCGGGTATTCATAACTCTCCAACACTGGATGATTCATAAAACATGATATTAACGCTTAAGACTGTAGTATGGGAATCATGGTCCAAAGATCCAACAAGTAAACATTTCACCAAGTAAGTGAAGAGTATGAACTTGAACATGAGAACATGTTAAACATGAATAAACAACATGATTACTTATAAAAGTTCATAATTCGATATCAAAACATGAAATTCACTTGAATAGGACATGGGAAAGTAAAACTTAAAGCATGAGATAACCTAACTTTTCAATGAATCATACGTGGACATCATTTGAGTTCAAACTACTAATAAGAACATGAATCAACTCATCTTAACTATGTGAAATTCCATAATGAAGGAAAAACTCATACTTTAATCAAAGTAATGAAAGTCAAAACAAAATATCAACCTTGTAATTTAAAACATGAATAAGTACAACTATTAAGATCTTTAGTCCCTTAGATCACATAATAATGTTATGGTTTCAACATATGAGGATTAGGGAATGAACACCTAACTTAAAACATATAAACTAAACTTGAATATCATACATTTGTGAACATGGTTGAAATATTAACCTTGTTCAAAATCTCACATACCTTAATTAAACAAATTCGTGAAGTAATCTTAAAATTAAAGCTTAAATTTGTGTGTTCTTGGTAGGAAAATCTTGAATCTGGGACCTGAATGATGAACTTGTGAATAGAACCCTATTCTTGATGTTTTCTTGAAGATTCTTGAACATGGAAGATTAAACTCTTGATTTCTTGGGGAAAAGAGTTTGGATTTTGTTCTTTTGGGTGTTATAATTCATGTCTTGGATGTTTGGGTTGAGGGGAAAGGACCAAAGTTCCCATTGACCCTTAAGAAGCTGAAAAAACAAATGAATAGCCCCAATATCGTGCCCTTTAGTCCAAAGGATTATACCCCACGCGCCCACTTTATACCGGGGAAATAACCCTCGTGACACGGTCTTATCGTCTTCCCATACTGCCTCTTATGAAAAAGGACATAACATTTTACTCGGGTATCGAATTAAGGCAAAATTGATATCTTTGGAAAGCTATGTACAATTTGTGTGTCTTGAGATGAAAAATCCACATATATCAAAAGTTATACATGTTCAAAGTTTACCCTTGTAGAATCAAATACCATACTTTCGACGAATCAAAGGCTCTTAGCTCAATTTCATTCTAAGTGATTCCTATGAACATTTTTCACCTAGAAAGAACTTCATACGCAAGGATAATTATCATAACACATGCATTCAAATACCAATAATGGGATTAAATTTTATTCACATAGGAATGATGATTCAAAGTTTAGCCCTGAAATAAGGGTCGTTACATTATCTCCTCCTTGGAATCATTCATCCTCTAATAATAGATAGGAACTTGTTGAAATCTTATAAGTATTTAATAATGTACACATGACATGTATGGTAATGAAGTATGTATCTAAGCTATAACATTATAAATTTTATCATAAAAAGGATTTCTGAGCTGACTTAGACAAGGGGTATTACAATGTCAGAGGTGGAATACTTGGAAAACTGAGATTATGCATTGAACACTGATGAATTTTTTCATGACTAAATAGTTGAATCTGACACATGATGCTTAGACTGAACTAAATTTCCAACTTTAACGGATGTGAATGAATTACCTCATGGACTACCCATATTCATGAAACTTCAGATAGTAAAACTAGAGGGAATGATGGAAAACCATAAGAACTTGTCTGTCGGACTGCTAAACTACATTGTTGGCTATACGAACTAAATTATGCTGAAAGTTTATACTAAACTGGAGTATTTCTTCAACACTCTTTGCAGGAAATTCTAACAACATTAGAGAGAAAGAAATCCTGGGCATGATCGGAGTGAGATATCTGAACGATGAATCTTAATATAGTTATAACTCTATAACATGGAACATAGGCCTACCAAACATAAGCTGGGGTAGAATTACTAGGCCTTAGGAAATGCATCTTCCTAATTCAAACTTAGCCTCCTTCTTAACAACTTGCATGGGTACATGTAATTACTCTAGTCAAAGTCTAATTTGAACTACGTACTCTCACTATGTTCAAGCCTAGCACAAGATCACATGGTACTACACATAAAACCATAACACTAGTCTGAATAATGAATTCAATACCTCATGTGTCTTCACAACTTCACATCTCAAGAATAATTCTTCTTACACGTCAATAACTAAATTCAACCTCTTACCAGGAATTCACTAGCGCACAATGCGTTCTTTCACTCATATACAAACATGACATTCCAGCCTATTATTATAACCACATATGAACTACTAAACAAACACCCATAAAAGCGTCTTTCACGTATTCTCTAAACCTCTATCATTAACAACCTGCATGCACTAGCCAAAGAAAACAAACATAGAATTCTCAACTAACCATGACATGTACAAAAAGCTTAACCTTAATCTTTCTTCAACCTTATAGCCTTATATAAAACAAGCGTACTATAATATTTTCTTTAACAAGGAACATTTACTCTCTTCCATCTAATCAATTACTCATAACCACTATCATTTCATCAGAAGAGGTCACTGAAAGGTTAGAACATGATATCCTAAAGCATGAATGAATACTATCCGTAACTTGGAACTTAACTGAGGCCTAAGGAATAGAGTATCAAAAGCATAAATTCATTAAAGAGATCAAAATTAGGGACATATATGAAATGAGTTTAATTTTACTGATCATTAAGAGTATAACATAAGTACCAGGAACTGAACATACTGTAAAACATAAGTTCATGAGTCATGAGTTGCATGACCTTAGTTTGGAGTTCACAAATTCATAGAGGATGATTTGTACTGCTGAGTGAACTAGGACTCCTCATATAAAGATCTGGATGCGTACATGATTGTATGGAATATGTATGAATATGAACTATGATCATAGGGATGACTTGTAAGGAATAAGAAGATCTCGTGATGACTAAAGTCTAATAAGTTGTACTAAGATAAGAATGGGTCAGGTATCTTCATCTCCTATTGATGTTCTACAATACATTGGCATCATTACTAGAATCTGAGAGCCTGACACTGTTACTTGTTATATAACCCCCCCCCCCTTAGTATAAAGCTATCATGCAAAGTCTGCGTGCCCCTTTAATAAACTCTAAACTAAACTACAACCATTTTACTCTAGATTCTAGGATATAACAATACACGAAGATGATAAATTCACCCCAAAAGACTACACCTGAAAGTGTGCAACCCTCTTCTATTACTTTCGTCTGAGATGCAACTCTTAACATTTTATAGTCCAATAACAACCCGAGACTACCCCCTAGTCATCACATGGTACTTACGACCCCGGAGGACCACAAGCTAAACCATGAATGATATCTTCTGTGAGCACTAAAGAATAATACTAAAATAAATGTAGAATAATAGGCTGAAATGCCATAAGGTTCAAAACATTTAAAATACTGATAAAATATAACATTTGAATCTGAAATATTGTCTAAAAAATCTAGTCTGAAAAGCCTCTAACTGAATCTGTCTGAAAGTGGAGTTGATGGGACAATCCCCCAACTAACTCCATCTACTAAAATACTGCTAACCTGAAGTACTGAAATAAAAGCATATCCTTGATAGATGAGGACTCACTGCTAAATCTGCTACTGCTGGCAGAATTTGGCTAAGCGCAGTCAGGAACCTGAGTGTCTGAACCTATGATATGAAACATCATAGCGTAAGAAACGGGTATGCGATCAGTACGTGGGAATGTACTGGTATGCTAAATGAGGTAAGGCTGAATACATGAGTTTATATGCATGAAAAATAACTAGCTAAATAATATGCAAGAACTGGATTAGCATACATGGAGGATCTGTAACTACTGAACATATTGAGCATATTGTAACTGAGTATACTGGAAATGGATCTGATAATTGATAATTGAATATACTGATAAGCTGAGATCATTGATAATATGTATTACTGATAACTGAGTGATTGTATCTGACAGTCCTGATTCTGTAGAACTGAACTTAGTTTTACTCTTAAGACTGAGACTGAAACAAAAATTGTGGGAGGTAATCATCTAACCGACATGCCCAAAATATAAACTGATAAGATAACTAAGATGGGG
This sequence comes from Capsicum pubescens, assembly GCA_030864215.1. Taxonomy (NCBI): domain Eukaryota; kingdom Viridiplantae; phylum Streptophyta; class Magnoliopsida; order Solanales; family Solanaceae; genus Capsicum; species Capsicum pubescens. The sequence goes on from CM061542.1 coordinate 243,542,448, forward strand.
TCCAATTTGTAACCCCAATTGGAAGGGTGCCAGTACCGTGCCACGAGTAAAGACAAGCTAAAGAGTCACCCTCTACTGGCAGGTTCCCTAAATGAGAATAGTGGAATCCTCTATTGGTAGGTAGAGCACCTTATCAACCCTCAACTGGCAAGTTTGATATATCAGCCTACGCTCGCTACATAGTTCTGGAACGCAAGGATTGCTTCTAAGGATCACACCCTCTACTAGAAGGTGAGCCCCCATCCTTGGGTTCACTCGGTGCTGAATCCTACTCCCAACTAAAAGACACGGAACTGATTAACTGGACTTAACTGGAATAATACTGAGATCACTAAGTTTTTCTAGGTTTTGTAACTGACTAAATTCTACTGATTTTTGTAACTGACTAAGAGTACTGCTGATCGTGACATGACTGAAACTATTCTATAACTGACACTGGATCTAAGTAACAGCTAGATTGTCGGGTATTAAATACCCCCAGGACTCGATAGCATGAAAAGTAAAGAAAAGCATAATCTTGAATAACATAGCAATGTTCACTTGGTCATAATTCATTCATAGAGACATTTCATCAAACACTTGTAATGCATTACTTATACATGAGTGGGGACTAGATTTTAGCATCTATAATGGCATTATTTTTATTCTCATAGACAATTTATCAAACATATGGGAAGCATACTTGGTTCATTAAATCATAAACACTTAGGATTAACATGGTTAAAATAATCAACTTGCAAATTGATGTGTTTATCATGACTATCATGTAATTCAACACATACTAGAATAACTTCTTAGAACTTGTAATATAAATCATTAATTAAAACTCAAACAACACCATAAACATGAATTCAATCTAATTCAAACAAGGAAATCATAAATCATAAATCTTGTATTTTGAAAAAAGGGATTCTTGGGCTCCACGGAAGGTAAGTATCCATGGATGAACATCTAACATACCTTGGAAAATTCTTTCTTGAAGGTTCTTGGAAGAAATCCTTAGACTTGTTCTTGATTTCTTGAACATGGGTTTTTTCCACTTTGAGAGAGAATTCTTTTTAATTTGGGGATGAATTGAATAATGAGTAGCTAAGGACGTTTTTAGGGCTTAAATCCCACATCTGGGTGGATTAAAATCATGGGAAAATACCATTTTAACCCTGGGCGAAACTTTAATTTTTCGTGAAATTTTCCTGATCAGGACCCCTGGCACAATGCGCCACTATGGCGCCAAGACACTGGAAAATGATGACTGGGAAATTGCATGGTGGCATAACGCGGTACAATCGCATTGCCACCTTGGACGTGACTTGGAAGCTCACTGCGACGTGGTGGTATCGCGTTGGAACACTAGAAAGGACAATTCTGAAATTGAGCCTTGGCGCGAAGCACCAATATCTCCTAGGCTCAATGGTTTTTGACAATTTCCCGACGCAATGATGGCTCTGGTGGTACACTGTCTTACTAAAATGGCCATAACTCTTCGCTTGGGTGTCAAATTTGGGCAAATTTTATATCGATGGAAAGCTTATTCAATTTCCTACGTAATGGAAAGTTGAAATCTTGAAAATTCCATATGAATAAAATGGTATTCATTTTTTAAGATAGTTCTTGACATTCTAGGAGCGAATTTAAGCTAGGAAAAAGTACGGAGTGTTACAAGTCCATAACTTATCTAGAAAGAACATCATATACCACATTACTAGACTCATTCATACTTATCAACTCAAGGGTACTATCTAAGTACGCATACTTTAAAACTTAGAAATACTACAATCCCATATCACCTTGGGCACACCACTAAATAACACCTACACCATCCTACTTAATTTTGAATCAACAAACTTAAATTCTTGCATCACTATTTGAAGCCAACTAATTAACCTTTCATACAACTAGCCCCATGGGTACATAATCTTAATTTTGAATCAACAAACTTAAATTCTTGCATGCACTATTTCAAGCCTACTAATTAACCTTTCATACAAATTGACCCATGGGTACATAATCTACTAAATCCAGATAAACACTATGCCCACTTTACTGCTACTAAGCTTCTGGATCCATGTTTCTAACTCTAGATTACATACTATTATAAGATTCTGAAAAGGGATCTAAAATCACATCTGACTTTGGATTAGTGCATGATTTTTATGAACATAAGTGAAATCTTTCAAACTTCAGAACTTAAAAGCACTGATGGGATAGTTTCAAGCTTGTATACAATCCTATAACTGTCTTTGGTAACTGTCTATGAAAACGTTATCTGTAAGGATTTAATCTTGGTTATTTTTGTTGCCTCAAGAATAATGTAGAATTGCCATAAATGGATTAATGTAAAACTTAGAGAACACTTCTACTGCATGATCTGAGACCTAAAAGAAGGGAAATATTTCTTAAATACCCTATAGCCTCTCAAAGAAAAGTACAGACGCCTTTATACCATTCCACAAGACTCTACTAGACATAGCTTAATAAATACCCTAGGACACTTGAACTCTATGATCTGATACTAAGTTTTTCATGACTCGAGACTATCCCTAGTCGTAACACGGTGCTTGGAAACACAAGTGATCCCAAGTTAACCCATGAACTAGAATACTGCTTGAGCAATTGATTTAAAATGTCTAATAGCCAAGTTTTCTATACAGAAGCATAATCATGACATAATCTAAATAAACCTTATACTGATAAAGTTTACAATATGATAAAATTAAAGAGACAACTAGAATTTACACTTTATAACTCTAACTAACTATATATAATGCCTCTACGATACTGACTATAGATAGCTAGCACATGACTCCTACTATCACTAATCAATACACATGAATTATCAAAATAAAGTACATGAACTACAACTGACTGGATTCCTCAAAATAAGAGAATTTATTACCTGCTGGATGGATACTTTGAACTGTCTGATAATGATGTGCAGGCTACAACTGGTACCTACATTATGAGATAATTTAGCACATAGACATATATATGGATCAGTACTTCTGGAGTGTACTAAGTAAGTAGGGGTGAATACAATACATAAAACTGAATAGGTACATAATCTTAAAAACATGCATGCTAAGTGCTAGTGGACTCACCAAGAGACTAAAATAGATTGAAAGAAGTATCTTTAAATGCATAACAAACATAATCTGATAAGCTGGTGAATCACTACACTTATTTTCTTAAATCTTTACTATTGTAGAATAAGTAAAATTGAACTGGGAAGCGGTAAAACGTGAATATTGTATGAAATTAACATGTAAAGCTAAATAGAATGTTGAACTGAATTAAGGTGTCATGAATGGATACTAAGCATTAAAACATAAACATGTAATATTTGAGAATGCAAGACCAAGCATAAAAATGTTTCTGAGATAATTTGTAATTTGAAAGACTTAAAGCTGGATAATTGAACAATTGAATATCTGTACACTTGGTCAAGCAAACCTGAGCTGAAATACACTGAATATTGTACTGAGAATGTGGGAGGTATTATGTAATTGGCATGGCCTAATATAAGTAAATCGGGGTCTAACCTGTAACCCCAGTTGGAAGGGTGTCAATACCTTGCCACGGGTACTAACACTGATTGTGTGGATCTACTAGTCTAGTGTCCCGAAGGACTAAGGAGTTAGTCCTAAACTGGTGTGTGACCCCTAAGAGAGTGTATGTCCTAAACTACTGGGTGACATGTCATAATCCTACGCTGGCTACGTAGTTTTGGAACTTAGGGAATGCAACTAAGTACTCAGTCTTAACTGGAAGGTAAGCCCCCATCCTTAGGTTTTCTCGGTGCTAAATTCTACTGCCAATATAACTAACATTGAAATCATAAACTGGTGCATGCATTAAAGACTAATATGCTCAAACATAGTGTTCTGAAAACTGACAGTGCATGCATTATCTGATGTAACCGTGAAATTTTAAACTGAGGTATTTAACATGAAATAACACTAGTGGATTCGTTATAAAAATGATAATATGAGTAATGAGATAAAATAATGGTTCTGACTGACTTGTTACTTAAAAATCTGAAATCTTGAAAAAAACAGCTAGGTATTAGGTGTTCATAACCCACAAGCACTAAATGATTCATAAAACATAATATTAACGCTTAAGACTGTAGTATGGAAATCATGGTTCAAAGATCCAACACATAAACATCTCACCAAGTATGTGAGGAGAATGAACTTGAACATAGGAACGTGTTAAACATGAATAAACAACATGATTACATCGCTAATTTCATAATTCGATATCATAACATGAATTTCATTTGAATAGGACATGGGAAATTTGAACTTGAAGCATGAGATAACCTAAATTTTCATGGAATCGTACGTGCACATCATTTGAGTTCAAACTACTAAGGAAAACATGAATCAACTCATCTTAAAGATGTGAAATTCCATAATGAAGGAAAAACTCATACTTTAATCAAAGTAATGAAATTCAAAACAAAATATCAACCTTGTAGTTTAAAACTTAAATAAGTGCAACTATTATGATCTTTAGTCCCTTAAATCCCATGATAATTCTATGCTTTCAACACATGAGGATTAGGGAATAAACGCTAACTTAAAACATATAAATTCAAATTGAAAATCATACATTTAGGCACAAGGTTGAATGATTAACCTTGTTCAAAACCCCACATACCTTAATTGAAAGAATTCTTGAAGTAATCTTTAAATTGATGCTTGAATCCTTGATTTCTTGAGAGGAAAAGCTTGAATCTTGAGACTTGAATGATTAATTTGTGAAAGGTACCCTATTATTGATGCTATCTTGAAGATTCTTGAACTTGGAAGATTAAACTCTTGATTTCTTGGGAAAAAGAGTTTGGATTTTGTTTTTGGGAAGAGAAGGGTTTTTGTGAGTGTTGTTTTGAAGAAGATCGGCAAATGATGCCCTTTTAAGTGTTATAATTCATGCCTTGGACATTTGGGGTTTAGGGGAAAAGATGAAAGTGACCGTTGACCCTTAATAAGATAAGATAATGAAGGAATAGACCTCGTGTCGTGCCCCTTATCAGGGGGAGTAGCCCACGCACCGCCCGCCTTATCCTAGAGGAATAACCCCCCCAGCATGGGCTTATCACCTGTTCTTCCTAACTCTCATGAAAAAGGCCATAACTTTTTTACTCATGTATCGAATTAAGGAAAAATTAAATCGTTGGATAGATGACTCAATTATCTACAATTTGGTGGGTCTTGAGATGAAAAATTCCACAAATAAAAAAATTTATACATGTTCAAAGTTGACCCTTGTAGAATTGAATACCAAACTTTGGACGAACAAAGGCTCTTAGATCAACTTTGTTACAATTGATTACTATGAATATTTTTCACCTCAAAAGCACTTAACGCTTTAGGATAATTTTAATGACACATGTATTCAAATACCAATCATGGTATTAAAGTTTATGCACGTAGGAAGGACGATTCGAAGTCTAGCTCAAAAATGAGGGGTGTTACAAAATTGTATGTTCCAAATTAACCATATCCAAATTTGGTACCAAGGTCAAATGGATAGAGTGAACATAGACACGGGTCAAGACAATACTCTTTTTCCCCATATGTTTCACCCAAACTAATAGATATACTGGAACAACCTGATTTTCTAAACTGAAACACTACACGGTGCTCATGATCCTGAAGGACCACAAGCTAACCCATGACTGATATCTGTACTTGTAAACTGCATAATGACTCATGAAATGCAGACTACGTAATACTGTAAGGCCGTAAGGTTCAAACTGAACAAAATATACTAAGTTATAACATCTGAAATGGGGTATAAACTACACAAAACAACTGAAATAAACTGAAGTCTGGACATACTAGTCTGAAAAGCCTCTAAACTGTCTGAATAGGGAGTTGAAGGAACATGTCTCCAACTAACTACAACTACTGAAATAAACTGAAAACTAAAATCATCATGTCCTCGAAAGATGAGGACTTACTTCTAACTCTGACTGCTGAGACTGGAATCTACTGTTGATATGGATCCCGTGCCTCTGAACCTATGGCATAAAATAAAACACCATAGCGCAAATACGTCAGTACGTCTGAATGTACTGAGTATGCGAGTGAGGTAGGCTAAATGCAAAGGTTTATATGCATGAAAAATGCTAACTAATATGGATGTGAGAATACATACATGCATAAAAACCTATAACTGAACTCGTGATGATGCTGACTACTGGGTCTGAATGTTGACGACATAACTTTACTGTTACTGAGGTACTGAATAGATTATTGACTATTTCTGACAGTTCAAATTATGAAGAACTGGTTTGAATAACTGTGTCTAACAGTCCTGAAATTGAATACTGGTAACATGAGCTATGACAAATAATATAGCTAATATAACTGTAATGATCGGACTAATCGATATAACTGATACTAAGCGACTGTATCTGATAGTCTAAGTTTTGATGGAACTATCTGAGTTCCATTCTACATGGAGTAAGTAAATTTGAGATCAGTCCTGTCTAGTGGGTGATCATGAGCATACTGATAATAAAGATGATTGGACTTAGTCTGAGATCATTCCTATCTAGCGAGTGATCTTTAAGTCTATTTATAATGATAAGCATTAATTGTATCTAACAGTACTGAATCTGTACTACTAAGATGAGTTGACTGTGTCTGACAGCCCTCATTCTGTAACTAAAACTGTGGGATGTGTTCATCTAACCAACATGCCCCAAGCTAAGATGACTGGGGTCCAATCTCTTCCCTGACTGGAAGGGTGTCAGTACCACACCACCAGTAAAGACATCTACTGTGGAGTTAGTCCTAATCTAGCGATTGACTCCTGGGATCAGTCCTATACATATAAATGTGATAACGGGTGACCCATGAGTATGTCAGTCCTATATAATGGGTGACATCTCGTACCTACGCTAGCTACGTAGTTCCAAAACTTAGGGATTACTTCAAGGGATCTCAGTCCTATTCTAGTGGGTGAGTCCCCCTCACTTTGTTCTAAATCCTACTCTCATCTAAAATACAGTAAACTGAATAACAGAAATGAACTGAATAACTGAACTGAACTGATTAGCTGAATTGATACTTGTCGTATTGTTTAGCGGAGCTAAACTGAGTTTACTAAATTTCTATGACTAACAAAATGTACTGATTTCTGAGGACTGATTGAGAGTACTGAAGTTACTGAGATTGACTCTGAATACTGAAGTTATAGACTTAGTACTGAGATCACTGAGATTACTGAACTACTGAGACTACTGAGATTTCTGAGTTATTGAACATTCCTGAGTCACATGACTGACTGAGTTCTATGGAACATGGTTTGACTGAGAGTATCGTGAAAACATGATATGGCTCTAGGCACACAACTATATTTTTTGGGTACAAGTACCTCCAGGATGCGATGGAAGGAACTAACACACATGACTGACTTGAGTACATTACCAACATCAACAACCCATAATATCATAACTTGGGGAATTCCATGAAGTGCATGGACATCATACATTTTGTACATAAGTAGGATTTGCAAGTAAGAATGGCATAATCTCATAAGACTAGTTCATGAACATTCCCTCAACATTTACAAGACACAATTTCAACATAAAAATCATTGGAATATGGGGTAGTATCTTGAATCCTTCACTTAGTCACAATTTAGCTATAATGCATGATTTTTAGTCTCTTAGATATTTTATCAAACACCTTACATGAACAAATTAGGTATAGGTGTAAATCATACAATTACTCATCATAAATAATCAAACTTACATGTTTTCAAATCATATGATGTCATAGATTCATAATATCATATAAAGATTCTATCTTGGCATCATTCCACACATAAATATGATCAACAATCCTTTCACAACATGAAAACCATAATATATAGTTTTAGAAAAGGGTTCTTGAACTTTATGGACGAAAGGAGTCCATGAATGAACACACGCATACCTTAGAAAGAAAACTTTGAAGATTTGTTGGAGAGTTCTTGAATTGGAAAACTTAATTCTTGATTATCTTGGAAAAAGGCTTGAATCTTGCTTTTGAGAGATGAGTTTGATGGAAACCATAATCTTGTGGTTGAGAGTATAAGAGAGGGTTTTTGAGATGCTTAACTGAAGAGAAATGGGAAAAATTACGCCTCTTTAGGGTTATAAGTCATGGAAGGTAAAGGAAAAGACCAAAATACCCTTATGAAATAATTTGCCAGTTGCTGAAAAATCATATCTGACGTCCTTCGTGATCGGGTGTCACAAATGTGATAAGCTATCACGAATGTCGTTACTTAGGAGCTGGTTTCTGCCTAAGGCTGACAACCTTCGTGATAGGGCATCACAAATGTGATAAGCTATCACGAATGTAGTCACTTAGGAGCTGGTTTTTGCCTTAGGCTGATGACCTTCGTGATAGGGCGTCACAAATGTGATAAGCTATCACAAATGTCGTCACACTTTTTCCATCCTGATATGCTGGAGTAAAATAGACATAACTCTTTTATCCGATATCGGATATAGGCTAAATTGGTATCATTGGAAAGATAATTCAAAGATATTTCATTTGATATATAGTAAACCACCCAGTTTATTTTATACAACTAGTTATGGTCGATTGAATTTGACCCAAGTTTTGATGCTCACTAAAACTTTAACGATAGGAAAGCTTTCAACTTGTACTTAAGTTAGGGGACCTCTATGATCTAAATTCATGCTCAAATAGATTCCCACACTACATAATTGATTAACACACTAAATTTACATAGGATTTAAGGATTTTGAAACATCCACGCATAGGAATGACGGATTTTTATTCTAGTCCAAAATGTAGGGTATTACAATATCTCCCCCTTGGGAACAGTCGGCCTCGAATGACTGAGATGGAAGAAAGGATCAACTGAAGTACATACAAGATATACACTACTGAAACATGGTTTTGGAACTGACATGACTGATAATCTGAATACATCACACTGAACATGCATATCTGATGCATGTGTAACTGATTTATGAATGTAGTACTGAGTGTTCTGATGAACTACGTTTCTCAAATGAGAATGCATATCTGATGCATAACAGATAAAATGAATCTATGCACATATGATGCATGACTATATGACTGACATGATACGTGAATGCATGACTAAAAGTACTGATAAGATGACCACGCATATCTGATGCATAAATACAAGATTGAAGTGACTCCCGAATATGCGACTGAACCTGCAATGGTAAAGGCACTAAGATTGAACTGAAATATGAGAACATGACTGAGTCTTCTACGTGACATATGTACTAAACATCATGAACTGAACTGAACCTTTGAATACTTGACTTACAGCTAAAGTCTAACTTGAGGGTCAACTTATGAGTACCCTCTATTCTAGACTGAATTCGTTATGCAAAGAGAAACTGAAATATCTAAGACATGAGAGCGTTAAGAGAAGATGGGGTATCTCCCCCTTGGGACGCTATGTCCCTCTAAGAAAGCTTACCTTACGGAGATACTGGGTGATGCACAGGGCATCTACGAACTAGATTATAACTAAACTTCGAGAGTCTGAAACTAATGCATGAGATGGACTAAACTTGCAACTACTAGGAGGTTCTACCTTTAAATAGTTACATTCTCTGAGATCTTGGATAGCATGAATAGATGCAAGGATGAGAAAATAAGCTATATAAATCTAACTGCTCACTGGCACGACATGAATACTGAAAGAAGGGAAACTATTCCTAAAACATCTCATAGCCTCCTGCACATAAGTGTGGAGAACAACACACGCATGTACAAGACTATACTAGATGCGGCTTTCAGAATTCCTAGGACTCAATTGAACCTTAGGCTCTGATACCAAGTTTGTAACACCCCAATTTTCTGAAACGAAATATTACACGGTGCTCATGACCTCGAAGGACCACAAGCTAACCCATGACTGATATCTATACTTGTAAACTACATAATGTCTCATGAAATGCGGAATACGTAATACTGTAAGGACGTAAGGTTCAAACTAAACAAAATATACTAAGTTATAACATCTGAAATAGGGTATAAACTACCCAAAACAACTAAATTAAACTGAAGTCTGAACATACTATTCTAAAAAGCCTCTAAACTGTCTGAATATGGAGTTGAAGGAACATGTCTCCAACTAACTACAACTACTGAAATAAACAAAAATCATCATGTCCTCGAAAGATGAGGACTTACTTTTAACTTTGACTGCTGAGACTGGAATCTACTGCTGATCTGGAGCTCATGCCTCTGAACCTATGGCATAAAATAAAACACCATAGCGCAAATGCGTCAATACGTCTGAATGTACTGAGTATATGAGTGAGGTAGGGTAAATGCAAAGGGTTATATGCATGAACAATTCTAACTAATATGGACGTGAGAATACATACATTCATAAACAACTATAACTAATCTCGTGATGATGCTGACTACTGAGTCTGAATGTTGAAGACATGACTTTACTATTGCTGAGGTACTGAATAGATTATTGACTATTTCTGACAGTTTAAATTATAAAGAACTGATTTGAATGACTGTGTCTAACAGTCCTGAAACTGAATACAGGTAACGTGAGCTATGATAATTGATATAGCTGATATAACTGTAATAATTGAACTAATCGATATAACTGATACTGAGCGACTGTATCTGATAGACTAAGTTCTGATGGAACTATCTGAGTTCCGTTCTACATGGAGTAACTAAATCTGAGATCAGTCCTATCTAGTGGGTGATCATGAGAATACTGATAATAAGGATGATTGGACTTAGTCTGAGATTAGTCCAATCTAGAGGGTGATCTTTAAGTCTATTTATAATGATAAGCATTGACTATATCTAAAAGTACTGAATCTATACTACTAACCTGAGTTGACTGTGTCTGACATCCCTCATTCTGTAACTAAAACTGTGGGATGTGTTCATCTAACCAACACTCCCCAAGCTAAGCTGACTTGGGCCCAATCTCTGCCCTGACTGAAAGGGTGTTAGTAATGCGCCACCAGTAAAGACATATGTTGTGGAGTTAGTCCTAATCTAGCGGGTGACTCTTGGGATCAGTCCTGTATATATAAATGTGCTAACGGGTGACCCCTGAGTATGTCAGTCCTATCTAATGGGTGGCATCTCGTACCTACGCTGGCTATGTAGTTCTAGTACTTAGTGATTACTTTAAGGGATCTCAGTCCTATTCTAGTGGGTGAGTCCCCATCCCTAGGCTTACTCAGTGCTAAATCCTACTCCCATTTGAAATACACTAAACTGACTAATAGAGATGAACTGAATAATCTAACTGATTTGATTAGCTGAACTGATACTAGTGGTATTGTTTAGAGGACCTAAACTGAGTTAACTGAATTTCAATGACTAACAAAATGTGCTGAGTTCTGAGGACTGATTGAGAGTACTGAAGTTACTGAGATTGACTCTGAATACTGAAGTTACATACTGAGTACTGATATCACTGAGATTACTGAACTACTAAGACTACTGAGACTTCTGAGTTACTGAACTTTCCTGAATTACATGACTGACTGAGTTCTATGGAACATGGCTTGACTGAGAGTATCGTGAAAACATGATATAGCTCTAGGCACAAGCTATATTTTTCAGGTACAAGTACCCCCAGGACTTGATGGAAGGAACTAACATACATGACTGACTTGAGTACGCGACCAACATCAACAACCCATAATATCATAACTTGAGGAATTCCATGAAGTGCATGGATATCATACATTTTGTACATAAGAAGGATTGCAAGTAAGCATGGCATAATCTCATAAGACTAGTTCATGAACATCCCAACAACATTTACAACACACAATTTCAACATGAAAATCATTGGAATATGGGGGCATATCATGAATCCTTCACTTAGTCACAATTTGGTTTTAATGCATGATTTCTAGTCTCTTAGGTATTTTATCAAACACCTTACATGAACAAATTAGGCATAGGTGTAAATCATACAATTACTCATCATAAATAATCAAACTTACATGTTTTCAACTCATATGATGTCATAGATTCATAATAACACATAAAGATTCTATCTTGGCATCATTCCATACATAAACATGATCAACAATCCTTTCATAACATGAAAACCATAATATATAGTTTTATAAAAGGGTTCTTGAACTTCATGGACGAAAGGATTCCATGAATGAACACATGCATACCTTAGAAAGGAAACTTTGAAGATTTGTTTGAGAGGTCTTGAATTGTAAAACTTAATTCTTGATTATCTTGGAAAAAGGCTTGAATCTTGCTTTTGAGAGATGAGTTTGATGGAAACCCTAATCTTATGGTTGAGAGTATAAGAGAGGGTTTTTGAGATGCTTAACAGAAGAAAAATGGGAAAAATTATGCCTCTTTAGGGTTATAAGTCGTGGAAGGTTAAATAAAAGACCAAAATACCCTTATGAAATAATTTGCCAGTTGCTGAAAAATCATATCTGACGGCCTTCGTGATAAGGCATCACAAATGTAATAAGCTATCATGAGTGTCGTCACTAAGGAGCTGGTTTCTACCTAAGGCTGACGACCTTCATGACAGGGCATTACAAATGTGATAAGATATCACAAATGTCATCACTTCGGAGCTAATTTCTACCTTAGGCTGACGACCTTCGAGATAGGGCGTCACAAATGTGATAAGCTATCACGAATGTCATCACACTATTCCCAGCCTGATATGCTGGAGTAAAATAGGCATAACTCTTTGGTCCACTATCGTATTTAGGCAAAATTGGTATCATTGGAAAGATCATTCGAATAGATTTAATTTTATATATAGTATACCATCCAGTTCGTTATATACAACGAGTTATGGTCGATTGAATTAGACCAAAGTTTTGATGCTTACTAAAGCTTTAACGATAGGAAAGCTTTCAACTTGTACTTGAGTTACGGGACCTCTATGATCCAAATTCATGCTCAAATAGATTCCCCCACTACATAATTGATTAACACACTAAATTTACATAGGATTTAAGGCTTTGAAACATCCACGCATAGGAATGACGGATTTTCATTCTAGTCCAAAATGTAGGGTATTACAATATCTCCCCCTTGGGAACATTCGACCTCGAATGACTGAGATGGAAGAAATGATCAACTTAAGTACGTACAAGACATACACTACTAAAACATGGTTTAAGGACTAACATGACTGATAAGCTGAATATGTCACACTGATCATGCATAACTGATGCATGTGTAACTGATTTATGAATGTAGGACTGAGTTTTTTGATGAACTGAGTTTCTCAAATGAGAATTCATATCTGATGCATAACAGAAAAAATGAATTCGTGCACATCTGATACATGACTATATGATTGTCATAATACGTGAATGCATGACTGAAAGTACTGATAACCTGACTATGCATATCTGATGCGTGAATACATAACTGAACTGACTCACAAACATGTGACTGAACCTGCAATGGTAAAGGCACTAAGATTGAACTAAAACATGAGAACATGATTGAGTCTGCTACGTGACATATTGACTGAACATCATGAACTGAACTGAACCTCTAAATTCTTGACTTACAGCAGAGGTCTAACTTGAGGGTCAACTTATGAGTACCCTCTATTCTAGACTGAATTCATTATGCAAGGAGAAACTGAATGATCTAGGACATGAGAGCATTAAGAAAAGGTGGTGTATCTCCCCCATGGGATTCTATATCCCTCTAAGAACACTTACCTTACGGAGATACTGGGTGATGCACAGGCAATCTATGAACTAGATTATAACCAAACTTCGAGATTCTAAAACTAATGCATGATATGGACTGAAATTACAACTACTAGGAGGTTCTACCTTGAAATAGTTACATTTTATGAGATCTTGGATAGCATGAATAGATGCAAGGATGAGAAAACAAGCTATACAAATCTGACTGCTCACTGGCCCGACATGAATACTGAAAAAAGGGAAACTGTTCCTAAAACATCTCATAGCCTCCTGTACATAAGTGTGGTGCACAACTCATACATGTACAAGTCTCTACTAGATACGGCTTTCAGAATTTGTAGAACTCTATTGAACCTTAGGCTCTGATACCAAGTTTATAACACCCCAATTTTCTAAACCGGAATGCAACACGATGATCATGACCTCGAAGGAACACAAGCTAACCCAGGACTGATATCTGTACCTGTAAACTGCATAATGTCTCATGAAATCAAGAATACATAATACTGTAAGTCCGTAAGGTTCAAACTGAACAAAACATACTATGTTATAACATCTGAAATGGGATATAAACTACCCAAAACAACTGAAATAAACTTAAGTCTGAACATTTTAGTCTGAAAAGCCTCTAAACTGTCTGAATAGGGAGTTGAAGGAACATATCTCCAACTAAGTCCAACTACTAAAATAAACTGAAGACTAAAATCATCATGTCCTCAAAAGATGAGGACTTACTTCTAACTTTGACTGCTGAGACTGGAATCTACTGTTGATCTGGAGCTCGTGCCTCTGAACCTATGGTGTAAAATAAAACACCATAGCACAAATGCGTCAGTACGTCTGAATGTACTGAGTATACGAGTGAGGTAGGCTAAATGCAAAGGCTTATATGTATCAACAATGCTAATTAATATGGATGTGAGAATACATACTTGCATAAACAACTATAACTAAACTCGTGATGATGCTGACTACTGAGTCTGAATGCTAACGACATGACTTTACTGTTACTGAGGTATTGAATAGATTATTGGCTATTTTTGACAGTTCAAATTATGAAGAACTAGTTTGAATGACTGTGTCTAACATTCCTGAAACTGAATATTGGTAACATAAGCTATGACAACTGATATAGCTGATATAACTGTAATGATCAGACCAATCGATATAACCAATACCGAGCGACTGTATCTGATAGTCTAAGTTCTGATGGAACTATATGAGTTCCGTTCTACATGGAGTAATTAAATCTGAGATCAGTCCTATCTAGCGGGTGATCATGAGCATACTGATAATAAGGATGATTGGACTTAGTCTGAGATCAGTCCTATCTAGCGGGTGATCTTTAAGTCTATTTATAATGATAAGAATTGACTGTATCTAACAGTACTGAATCCTTACTACTAAGCTGAGTTGACTGTGTCTGACAGCCCTCATTCGGTAACTAAAATCGTGGGATGTGTTCATCTAGTCGACATGCCCCAAGCTAAGCTGACTGGGGTCCAAGCTGTGCCATGACTTAAAGGGTGTCAATACCGCGCCACCAATAAAGACATCTATTGTGGAGTCAGTCCTAATCTAGCGAGAGACTCCTGGGATCATCCCTATATATATAAATGTTCTAACGGGTGACCCCTGAGTATGTCAGTCCTATCTAACGGGTGACATCTCGTACCTAAGATGGCTACGTAGTTCTGGAACTTAGGGATTGCTTCTAGGGATCTCAGTCCTATTCTAGTAGGTGAGTCCCCATCCCTAGGATCACTCAGTGTAGAATCCTACTCCTATCTGAAATACACTAAACTGACTAACAGAGATGAACTGAATAACTAAACTAAACTAATTAGCTGAACTGATACTAGTGGTATTGTTTAGCGGAGCTAAACTGAGTTTACTGAATTTTGATGACTAACAAAATGTATTGAGTTCTAAGGACTGATTGAGAGTACTGAAGTTACTGAGATTAACTCTGAATACTGAAGTTACAGACTGAGTACTGAGATCACTGAGATTACTGAACTACTGAGACTATTGAGATTTCTGAGTTACTGAACTTTCCTGAGTTACATGACTGACTGAGTTCTATGGAACATGGCTTGACTAAGAGTATCGTAAAAACATGATATGGCTCTAGGCACACAGCTATATTTTTCGGGTACAAGTACACCTGGTCCTCGATGGAAGGAACTGACACACATGACTGACTTGAGTACGTGACCAACATCAACAACCCATAATATCATAACTTGGGGAATTCCATGAAGTGCATGGATATCATATATTTTGTACATAAGTAGGATTTGCAAGTAAGAATGGAATAATCTCATAAGACTAGTTCATGAACATCCCAACAACATTTACAAGACACAATTTTAACATAAAAATCATTGGAATATGGGGGCGTATCATGAATCCTTCACTTAGTCACAATTTTGCTATAATGCATGATTTCTAGTCTCTTAGGTATTTTATCAACATGCACAACTTAGGCATAGGTGTAAATCATACAATTAATCATCATAAATAATCAAACTTACATGTTTTCAACTCATATGATGTCATAGATTCATAATAACACATAAAGATTCTATCTTGGCATCATTCCACACATAAACATGATCAACAATCCTTTTATAACATGAAAACCATAATATATAGTTTTAGAAAAGGGTTTTTGAACTTCATGAATGAAAGGAGTCAATGAATGAACACACGCATACCTTAGAAAGGAAACTTTGAAGATTTGTTGGAGAGTTCTTGAATTGGAAAACTTAATTCTTGATTATCTTGGAAAAAGACTTGAATCTTGTTTTTGATAGATGAGTTTGATGGAAACCCTAATCTTTTGGTTGAGAGTATAAGAGAGGGTTTTTTAGATGCTTAACTAAATAAAAATGGGAAAAATTATGCCTCTTTAGGTTTATAAGTCGTGGAAGGTGAAGGAAAAGACCTAAATACGCTAATGAAATAATTTCCCAATTGCTGAAAAATCATATCTGACGTTCTTCGTGCTAGGGCGTCACAAATGTGATAAGCTATCACGAATGTCGTCACTTAGGAGCTAGATTATGCCTAAGGCTGACGACTTTCATGATAGGGCATTACAAATGTGATAACCTTTCACGAATATAGTCACTTAGGAGCTGGTTTCTGTATTAGGCTGACGACCTTCGTGATAGGGCGTCACAAATGTGTTAAGCTATCACGAATGTCGTCACACTGTTTCCAGCCTGATATGCTGGAGTAAAATAGGCATAACTCTTTGCTCCGATATCGGATTTAGGTGAAATTGTTATCGTTGGAAATTTAATTCAAAGAATTTTAATTTGATATATAGTAAACCACCCAGTTCATCACATACAACTAGTTACGTTCGATTGAATTTAACCCAAGTTTTGACGCTTACTAAAACTTTAACGATGGGAAAGCTTTCAACTTGTACTTGAGTTAGGGGACCTCTATGATCTAAATTCATGCTCAAATAGATTCCCACACTATATAATTGATTAACAAACTAAAGTTACATAGGATTTAAGGCTTTTGAAACATCCACGCATAGGAATGACGGATTTTCATTCTAGTCCAAAATGTGGGGTATTACATATACTCTCCACATTAGCATCAGCATCATCAAAAACAAAAGGAGAGTAAAGAAAGGTATCACTCAAGTCAACTTTATGTAAGGTATCCTTGTGTATGTACTCATTGTTAGATTCAATATCATCGCCATGAGTATTCTAAACAATAGTAGCACACAAAGTAGAAGAAGAAGGGATTTCTTAACAATTTATATTTTCTCCTTCAATGGAAGAATCCTCAAGTAGATATATACCACCACAAACTTCAAAGGAATTATTGCTTCAGTCTTCACAAGAAGCAAGCAATTAATCCTCATAATTATCAAACAAAGATGGGGTGTCGTACAAAGGATTACAACCACGAGCATTTTCATAGGAACATTCAATAATTGGGTTTTTGAAATATTCAAGCAAATCAAAGTTATCATCACCCAATTTATTATTTCTTTCAAAGACTTCACATTTCTTTCCCTTAAGAGTACTTTCATCTTCCAAGAAGAGATTTTCATATTTAGGAGGAATATTGTCACACCATAGTGGGTCGTCATATAAGCTATAGCCCTTAAGATAAGATACAGAATCAATGCTATCCACACCACTAGGTAATTCATTAGGAGTGATTTCGTCATCTTCAAAAAAGATATTGTTCTTAAAGAGAAAAGGGTTTATCCATGAAGAGGATGTAGAACATACAAGTTCACTCTCTAAAAGACAATTATCAAGCATCAAAGATGTTTTAAACGCCTAATTATCCCCATGAACCAAATTAACATTAAGATCTTCACTAGAGGACATGCTCAAAGGGTCACTCCTATTTACTTGATCAATATTATCAACATCATCACTCACTTGAGTTTCATTAATCATATCACACAGATACTCAATTAGTGGGAAAGTTTTTCACATAATTTGATCGATACTATTTTCACAAGATAATGCACTATCATTTAACACAGTGGCTTCAACACTAGGTGGACACAAATTGATCTTACAAGAAGAGTCAATTCGGTCATCAATACGATCAACTAGTGTATCCACCCTCACAACATGTACATCATCATCTAGAGGTAAAAAATCATTAGACTCATATATATATAAGCTACTACTCACACTCTATGGTCTACTAGCCACACAATGATCATTCCCATGCACAATAGTGTAAGAGTTAGATATTTTACCTTGAAGTTCTTAAGCATATTATTCTTCACCTTTGTGTGAAGGTCCTCCACAAGATTTAGAAGCGTCTAAGATTACCCTCGTAAAATAATCAAAGGGAATGTTTTCTTTTGACATTTGTTCTACTCCACTTACTATGTTGGTACCTACACAAATGTCCTTATTGAAAAAAGGACAAACAATGTTAGCTCTGGTTGGTGGCAACCCTCTCAATTCAATCTACTATACCTCGCCTTATTTCTCTCTTAGGTTTCCACATTGCACTCTCTTACTCCTCTCAATCTTTTGTATCTTATTTTTATAAGGCTTGGAGTAAGTGGTCATCTTTCCTTAAGATTTGGGAAGGGTAGGTGGAAAGAGATGGTTTCCCCATTGGTCCAATATAACTTTAGGCTAATTTTTCATATTTGGAACTCTATGCCTTGCAAACCAATTACCACCTAAGAATAATTGTCCACATTCAAATGAGAAGATGGCATACCAAACCTCTTCATAGTATACATCTCGGTTAAAGGAAGCCTTCAATCTCTCAGAAACCCTATAGCCATCCAAGTAATATGAAAAGGATAAGGATTTTGGAGGTATCCCTAGATAGTCAACCAAATAAGAGGTGATGTAATTCTTATGACACTAATCATCAAGGATAAGAACACATCTCAGAACTCTACAAACCTCTACCCATCTTGAACAAATTTTTCTTCTTGGATCAATAATATAAAGCTTTGTGTAACCCCTCGGTACATAGAGTGACCTCAAAAACTCTTTCAAGGAACCCTAAATTTGAGTGGGACTCCTTGCAAGTGTACACCATCCTAAGTGTCATGACCCAAACTAGGTCCTGGCCGTGACAGACATCCCGAACCCTGAGGGCCCAGAACGTCCCTCTCTATCTGGTAAGCATGCACATATTCATATAAATAAACAAGATGCAGAAACATAATGTGCTACGGAAACATGGTCAATTCTGAATTCATCATAAGTATGAAAATTGAAAATCAACTACATCTAATAACATCTGACTAGTCTGCGAAATTTCTACTACAGGAAAATCTGACAACTGTCTGAAAAGTGGGACAAGGCCCCAAATAGACCAAAATGATAATAAAGGACGTAATCTGAAAGACAGGCCTTATGGAATAGAGAAGACTCACCAACTAATCACTGCAACTCTGTCTGATGAATCTACTGCCTTTCTTGACCCCTAGACTGGGCCTCAGAACCTGGAGGGAGAAGGAGGGGTCAATACAGATGTACTGGTACGCAAATAAATCCAAAATAAAGCTTATATGTAAATAAAATATTTTGGAAAACAACTTTATCAAAACATTATACATCAAGTGGCTTTCGAAACACATGGGCGCATTTCTGCAAAATATGTAACCTGCCTGTCAATGCAAGTTCTGATCTATATATTACTTCTGAGTTAGGTGGCACTCCCCTACAATTCTGATATTCCACGGGTGGTATGGAATCCTCCATTGACTCGGTGGGAAGCCCCCAGCCCAAGTGTGCCGCAAGGGTTGGAGTTCCTGAATCAGATACGCCACAGGGTTCTTGGCCAGCATAATAAATAAACCCGGATCGGCAAATCACTATTTTAGGCGATGAGTGATTTAATAATCACGCCTTCTTCGGAGAACCACTTAAACTCTCTTTATGCCCAATTTTATCCTGTTCTAAATCATGCATGTTTCTAGTTTCAACATCAGAAAAGTCCAATTTCAAACATGCATTAAATTTGTTCTGAATTATCATGGCATAATCTGAATTGGTGTCGTCACACCAAGACTTGCAAGTCCTATTTTTGAACCATAATGTATCATGCATAATTCTTTCATTAAAACACAGTTCAGACCACCCAAACATGCAAACAATATAAAAGATTTCATGTTCTGAGAACACAAGTTAAAACTATGTTGAGATTATTCAAACATATGGTGGTCATATGCTTTTGGCAAAATCATGCACTCTTTCATTATATGAATATTTTCAACATTTATCAATATGCACAACCCTCTCTTTCTAATTCAAAACCATAAATCAATTTGTAGCATTAATCAAGATATTTCATATCATGTTTTTCAAGATACATTCAAAACAATCTATATCATAAGAAAATTGGGAAAATCATACCAAGAGAGGGATTCATGTGCGTCATGTTCTCAATTAATTCATAAATCATAAAACATATGCATACGTATATATATAATTTAAAATCATCTTGGGGAAAGTCAAAAGACCAAAATAATACCGCCAAGATTTCTAAAATATGAATGTATGCATAAATCTGAAAACCCCTTTCTTAAAATCATGATTTCTATGCCCATGAGATTTTGAAAAAAACCATGTGTACCTCAAAATAGGAAAACAATAGGTGTTTCTTGAATCCTATGATCCTTGGATTTCAAATCTTCAATCGATTTTGAAAACCCAAGGTTGAATCTTGAGTTTCTTGAAGTTCTTGTTTGAAGCTCTAGAGAGGATTCTTGATGATTTTGATGAAAGTAGGGTTAAGTTGCTCAAACATACCCTAAATACTTTATTTGGACGGTTTTAAAGGCTAGGACAAAGTCAAAATTACCCTTAATGACTCCTAAACAGAACTGGAAATTTGAACTTAAAAACCCGATTTCGGGTGCCACCGCGACGCGCCACAATCGTGGTGGTCAACTGGAATTCAACGAGTGGGAAATTGAGTGCCTCCATGATGATCCACCAATGTGGATCCCCACTGTAATTTAACGATTATCAATTTGACTCTCTCCGCGATGCACTAGATACCAAAATGATGATGTTTACGACTGGAACTTTAAATTATTCATAACTTCTTCACCGATGGTCCGTTTTGGATGAATCTTATATCGTTGGAAAGCTAATTCAGTCATCTACATAATGAAAGGTTGAAATCTAGGAAATTCCACATGAAAATTAATTTAAATAATTCTAAAATCTAATGCTTAGACTTTCCATGGATGGAATTTAGCTAAGAAGACGTCGGGGTGTTACAATATCCCCCTTTTGGGATCATTCGTCCCCAAATGATGATGCAAAAAATAGACAAGCACGATTCCAAGTATACTAAAGCATAGAAAGATAAAGGTAAGGGTTGTACCTTCAACTCCGTCATCTACTGGGTCAAAAAGGTGTAGGTATCTTGCTCTCATGTCATCCTCTGATTCCCAAGTGGCTTCTTCAACTTTCTTATTTCTCCACAACAGCTTAATTGAAACTATTTCTTTACTTCTCAACTTCTGGAATTGATGATCTAGGATTGTAATAGGTTCTTCTTCATATGATAAGGAGGTTGTCACCTTGATCTCTTCTACAGGCAACACCAAAGAATGGTCTCCAATGCATTTCTTCAACATTGATATGTGAAATACCGGATGGACAGAACCCAAACTGGCAGGCAATTCTAACTTATATGCAACACCACCTATTCTCCTCAAAATCTTATATGGTCCTATATAGCGAGGACTTAATTTACCTTTCTTCCCAAATTACATGACTCCATTCATTGGAAAAAAATTTAGAAATACCCAATCACCGACATCAAACTCTAAATCTCTTCTCCTAACATTGGCATAAGATTTTTGAAGACTCTGAGCCGTCTTAAGTCGTTCTCTGATGACTTTCACATCCTGCATTGCCTGATGAACAAGATCGGGCCCAAACATTTGCATCTCACCTACTTTATACCATCCTATAGGAGACCTACATCTTCTCCCATACAGTGCCTCAAATGGTGCCATCTTAATACTTGAATGGAAACTGTTATTATACGTGAACTCTATCAACGGCAAGTGCTCTACCCAACTACCCTTAAAATCAATTACAAAGGCCCTCAACATGTCCTCAAGGGTATGAATGGTGTGTTCGGCCTGCCCATCGGTCTGAGGGTGAAAAGCAGTGCTTAGGTTCACTTGGGTACCTAATCCTTTCTGGAAAGATCTCCAAAACTGAGAAGAGAATTATGTACCTTGATCGGATATGATGGACACAGGCGCACCGTGCAAACGAATGATTTCTACAATGAACAGCTTGGCAAAATCCTCTCTCGAATAGTTAGTTCTAACAGGCAGAAAATGGGCTGACTTGGTCAGTCTATCTACAATCACCCAAATAGAATCATACTGGTTTCAGGACTTCGGGAGCCCCGTAATGAATTCCATATTAATCATCTTCCACTTCCACAAGGGCAAAGCTATCTCTTGGGAAGAACCACCTGGCCTCATGTGTTCTACTTTAACTTGTTGACAATTCAAACACTTGGAAACAAAGTTAGCCACATCATGCTTCATATTATTTCACCAATACAAAGATTTCAGATCCTGGTACATCTTAGTAGAGCTTGGGTGAACAACATACCTCGAAGTGTGAGCTTTGTCAAGGATTTTATTCTGCAAATCATCCATATCTGGTACATATAATCTACCCTGGTATCTCAAAATACTATCACCACCAATCTCAAATGACATCACCTTCTACTGACCCATATCATTCTTAATTTGCATCAAGATGGGATCTTCAACCTGCTTCTTTTTAACTTCCGCACAAAGGGAAGACGTAGCTATCTTATGAACAACCATTCCCCCATCTTCGGAATCCAAGAGTCGCACTCCTAGATTTTTAAGTCGGTGAATATCTTTCACCATCTCTCTCTTCTCTTCCTCAACATAAGAAAAACTGCCCATAGACAATCTGCTGAGGGTGTCATCTATCATATTTGCCTTACTCGGATGATAGTGAAGGCTCATGTTATAGTCTTTCAAGAGATCCATCCAACGCCTTTGCCTGAGATTTAGTTTTTTCTGGGAGAAAACATACTGCAAACTCTTTTGGTCAATGAAAATATCAATATGCACCCCATAAAGATAATGCCTCCAAATTCTAAGCGCAAACACCACAGCTTCTAATTTCAAATCATGAGTGGGGTAGTTCCTCTCATGCATCTTTAACTGCCTAGATGCATAAGCCACCACCTTTTCATGCTACATAAGTACACACCCAAGTCCCACACGGGACGCATCACAGTACACGACAAAACCCTTTGTACCTTCCGGAATAGTCAAAATAGGAGTCGTAGTCAACTTGTCTTTAACCTTCTCAAAACTATTCTCATAAGAGTCGGATCGTAAAAACTTCACCTTTTTCTAAGTCAACTTAGTAAGTGGAGCAGCTATAGAAGAGAAAATCCCTACAAACCTCCGGTAATACCCTGCCAAACCCAAGAAACTCCGAATGTCGATTGGAGTCATGGGTCTGGACCATTTCTTTACTGCCTCAATCTTTTGGAGATCAACCTTAATCCCTTCACTAGACACAATGTGCCCCAAGAAAGCAATAGCATTGAGCCAGAATTCACACTTGGAGAATTTCGCATACAACTTATGATTTTTGAGGGTCTGAAGAACAGTGCGGAGGTGATTGGCATGGTCCTTCTCACTTTTAGAGTAAACCAAGATGTCATCCATAAAAACTATGAAAAACAGGTCTAGGAACTGACGGAAGACCCTATTCATTAGTTCCATGAAAGTTGCAGGGCGTTGGTCAACCCGAAGGACATGACTAAGAATTTATAATGACCATATCTGGTTTAGAAGGCTGTTTTAGGAATGTCTGACTCCCTAACTTTCAACTGATGATATCCCAAACGAAGGTCTATTTTTCAAATACACTTAGCACCCTGAAGCTGATCAAAAAGGTCATCGATTCTAGGAAGAGGATATTTATTTTTCACTGTGACCTTATTCAACTAGCGGTAATCTATGCACATACGCAGGGAACCATCTTTCTTTCGCACAAAGAGTATAGGTGCACCCTAAGGAGAAATACTAGGTCTGATAAAACCCTTATTTAGGAGATCTCCTAGCAGTTATTTCAACTTTTTTAACTCTGCAGGAGCCATTCTATATGGCGGAATAGAAATAGGACGGGTATCTGGCAACACATCAATGCCAAAATCTATCTCTCTATCAGTTGGAATTCCTAGGAGATCATCTGGAAAAACTTCTGGGAATTCATTTACTACTGGGTCAGACTGAGGGGGGAGACTTTTGGCGTTAGAATCTTTAACCCGAATAAGATGGTACAAGAAACCCTTGGAAATAAGTTTACGGGCTCTGAGATAAGATATGAAGTGACCTCTAGGTGCTAAGAAATGCCCCTCCGACTCTATTGCTGGCTCATTTGAAAAAAAAGGTAACCTTTCAGGTCCTACAGTCTAGTGGGGCATAGCACTGATGGTGCCAGTCCATCCCTAGGATAGCATTAAAAGCAACCATATCAAGTTCTATGAGGTCTGCTACAGTATCCCTACTGAGAATAGACATAACATAATATTTGTACACTCTTTTAGCCACAATTGAATCTCCCACCAGAGTGGAAACAGAGAAAGGTTCAGCAATCACATCTGGTTCAAACCCAAAACCAAAAGCCACATATGGGGTAACATAAGATAAGGTAGACCCGGGATCAAGAAATACATATACCTCACAGGAAAATATTTGTAACATACCAATGACTACGTATGGCGAGGTTTCTGCCTCCTGGAAATTAGTCAGAGCATACAGTCAGTTGTGACCGCTCCAGGCAGCTGAATTGGTGCCCTTTTGAGGCTGTGGTGGTGTAAAAGAGTTTGCATGAGACTTAGCCACTAATATTCCTCCTAGTAGAGGGACATTCTCTCTAGAAGTGGCCCATCTGACTGCATGAGCCACACTATCTTTCGACTGAGTATCCTGAGCTCTAGATCCCTGGCTGGCCTAAAAACTCTTAGATCATCTATCAACTGGAGGTCTGGGCGCTGGGGCACTAGCTGCAGACTACGTCTTGCCCCAAAATTTCTTCTTTTGCCATTTGTTACCCTAATTACCACCCTGCTGCTGACTGGGGTTCTGATCTGCTAATTTAGCTCTTTTTGCCTTCCTGTCCTTCTCTCTAGACTCGACTATCTTCTTCTTTTTCCCCTCAACCTGTTGTATGTGGACTGTCAGCCTAGCAAAGTCTAATTAACTATTTAGCATCGCCCCTTGACATTCAAGCACCAGATCATCTAAAAGGCCGGAAGGAAACTTCCTCATTCGGGCCCTCATAATACTCATCATCTCAGGAGCATAATGGGCCAGCTGATTAAACTTTAAAGTATACTCCTGAACACTCATCTTACCCTGCTTAAGGTTGATGAACTTCTCCGCTTTGGCTTCCCTCAACTGTAGAGGAAAGAACCGGTCAAGAAAACCTTCTACCAACTCGTCCCACACTGTGGGCTCAGTTCTGTCACCCTTCACCTCTTCCCACTCATTATACCATTAGTTCTCTTCATTCTTTAGCTGGTATGCTGCTATCTCAACACCTTCCACCTGATCTATATGCATCACTCTGAAAATCTTCTCCATTTCGTCTTTAAACTCTTATGGATCCTCTTCTACCTTAGTACCAGTAAACTTAGGCGGGTTCATTCTCATGAACTAACCCACCCTAGTAGCTTTAGATGTAATAGGTGCAGACCCAACATCTTCTGATTGTTGGTCCTGATTAGCCACCAACTGTGTCAGCATATGAATAGATTTTCTGAATTCTGCATTTGAAATATCCCTCTGAGTAGTCGGAGGATGGTTAACATTAGTCCGAGGAGCCCTAGGTGAACTGGTTCGGACAGGAAAGACTCCCGGAGTAGGGACAGGTTTTGGAGTGTGAGATTTTTACGTTTCCTCATCCCATGGGTGGGATGGACTTTTTCCTCTTTAGAATTAATGTTGGTGCGACGGGAAGGCATAACTGGTTTTTCTGAAAAGAAAGAGATCATTGATTAGGGAACAGATTAGACTCTGAAGCACGAACTAAATCACAAAGAAGAGAAACATTCCTAAACACCTAGTATCCTCTTGTTTATAAATGTGGCGGGCTACACACTCATAAACAAGACTCTACCCGACGTGATTTTGCAGACACCCTGGGACCATGAACCGTGCTTTGATACCAAGTTTGTCATGACCCAAACTAGGGCCTGGCCGTGATGGACATCCTGAACCCTAAGGGCCCAGAACGTCCCGCTCTATCTGGTAAGCATACACACATTTATATAAATAAAGAAGATGCGGAAACATAATCTGTTACGAAAACATGGTCAATTCTGAATTCAGCATAAGTATGAAAATTAAAAATCAACTACATCTAATAACATCTGACTCAGTCTGCGAAATCTCTACTATAGGAAAATCTGATAACTGTCTAAAACCTGGGACAAGGCCCCCAGTATACCAAAACGATAATAAGGGACATAATCTGAAAGATGGGCCTTCTAGAATAGAGAAGGCTCACCAAGTAATCACTGCAACTCTGTCTTATGAATCTACTGCCTTTCTGGACCCCTAAACTGAGCCTCAGATCTGATGGGAGGAGAGGGGGTCAATACAGATGTACTGGTACGAAAAGTAATCCAAAATAAAGCTTATATGTAAATAAAATAGTTTGGGAAACAACTTTATCAAAACATTATACATCAAGTGGCTTTCGAAACATATGGGTGCATTTCTGCAAAACATGTGAATTATCTGTCAATGCAAGTTTTGATCTGTATATTACTTCTGAGTTAGGTGGAACTCCCCTACAATTCTGATATTCCACGGGCAGTATGAAATCCGCCATTGACTCAGCGGGGAAGCCCCCAACCCAAGTGTGTCGTAAGGGTTGGAGTTCCTGAATCGATACGCCACAGGGCTCTAGGCCAGCATAATAAATAAACTCAGATCGGTAAATCACGGTTTTGGGCGATGAGTTGTTTAATACTCATGCCTTCTTCGGGGAATGACCTAAACTCTCTTTATGCCCAATTTTATCCTATTCTAAATCATGCATGTTTCTAGTTTCAACATCTGGAAAGTCTGATTTCAAACATGCATTAAATCTATTCTGAATTATCATGGCATAATCTGAATTGGTGTCGTCACACCAAGACTTGCAATTCCTATTTTTGATCCATAATACATAATGCATAATTCTTTCATGAAAACACAGTTCAGACCACCCAAACATGCAAACAATATAAAAGATTTCATGTTCCGCAAACACAAATCAAAACTATGTTGAGATTCTCCAAACATATGGTGGTCATGTGCTTTTGGCAAAATCATGCACTCTTTCATTGTATGAATATTTTCACCATTTATCAATATGCGCAACCCTCTCTTTCGAATTCAAAACAATAAATCAATTTGTAGCATTAATCAAGATATTTCATATCATGCTTTTCAAGATACATTCAAAATAATCTATATCATAAAAAAATTGGGAAAATCATACCAAGAGAGGGATTCATGTGCGCCATGCTCTCAATTCAGTCATAAATCATAAAACATATGCATAGGTATATATATAATTTCAAATCAACTTGGGGAAAGTGAAAAGACCAAAGCAATACTGTCAAGATTTCTAAATATGAATGTATTCATAAATCTGAAAACCCCTTTCTTAAAATCATGATTTCTATGCCCATGAGATTTTTAGAAAAACTCTGCGTACCTCAAAATAGGAAAATAATGGGTGTTTCTTGAAGCCTATGATCCGGGGATTTCGAATCTTCAATCAATTTTGAAAACCCACGGTTGAATCTTGAGTTTCTTGAAGTTCTTGTTTAAAGCTCTAGAGAGGATTCTGGATGATTTTGATCAAAGTATGGTTAAGTTGCTCAAACATACCCTAAATCTTTTGTTTGGACGGTTTTAAAGGCTAGGGAAAAGTCAAAATTACCCTTAATGACTCCTAAACGGAACTGGAAATTTGAACTTAAAAACCCAATTTTGGGTGCCACCACGACGTGCCACAATCGCGGTGGTACACTGGAATTCGACGAGTGGGAAATTGAGTGCCTCCACGATGCGCCACCATCGCGGATCACCACTAAAATTTGACGATTGTCAATTTGACCCTCTCGGCGATGCGCTAGATACCAAAATGACGATGTTTACGAATGGAACTTTAAATTATTCATAACTTCTTCACCGAGGGTCCGTTTTGGACGAATCTTATATCATTGGAAAGATAATTCAGTCATCTATATAATGAAAGGTTGAAATCTAGAAAATTCCACATGAAAACTAATTTATATCATTCTAAAAGCTAATGCTTAGACATTCCATGGATAACGTTGGGATGTTACACTAAGGTCAGACTTTGAATGTACTTAAAGGCATATGCAGATTGTTTGGCTCCGCTCATAACACAATCCTCAAAGGTCCTTTCTTATTTAAAGATAAATAGAGTAGGAAGACAATTACTCCCACTATACCCTCCATTTCTACCTTGATTCCCGCTTCCACAGATTTAGGCACTAGAGTATGAAGAATAAAATATGGTACCTCTATGCTTTGGAGATGCACATTCCTTTGGTCCCATGGAGCAAACTCTACTATAGTTAGTATATCCATTCACACCACTTCGAATTTGATAAGAAATACTACAAGGTAAGGAATATGAATCTTCAAACTCCACATGTGCACTCTCACCATAACTCTTAGAAGGTGCATAAGAGAGAAGGTTATAATTTACATTGCCTTGATATTCAGAGTGGGAAGCATAAGGTTCCTCACTTGGTCCATCTTCTTCATAAGATCCATCACAAGTCTCTTCATCATCTTAATATTCACTACAATAATTAGGGTCATCATTCATCTTATATTCTCCTTTGAAATAGTGTCCCTCATTCTCATCCATCTCTTCATCATGGAAATATTCATATCCCCTATATTATCTATTATCTTCATAGCCACAATATCGTTCACCCCAATCATAGTTTTCTATGTTGTAATCACAATTATTTGAGGCTATTAAAGACATATTCCCCTTATATCCCCTTGTACCTTCAAAATAAATAGACAAGATTAGTAGTAAATCACCTCACCAACACTTGTAAGAACTCACCTTTGTGATTCTCACAATTAGAGCAGCGAATGTTGAAAGTTGCTTAAACTCCAGTGGAAAATAAGGTGTCAATCGTTACTTGCGGCCAGAGTGGATTCTTTTTTGAACGACTCACAGAAATAAAAACTATTTACGAAGTTGAATCAACAAAACTACAAAAAAATAAAAAATAGAAAAGCTGAAAAGAAATAGGATGATGAAAAAATTCGGACTCAATAACTAATCGATCAACTTAGTAGACGAATTACTAGTTGATGATTGGTTTAAGAATAAAAAGAAGAGATTAGGAATCAAAAAAATGAATATAAAGAATAAGACCTTGAGTAATGGAGTTTTTAAAGTGTTAAGATGTGTTTTAGAACTTTAATTGATGTTGGAGAGGTGTTGGTATGCGTTTGGGGTGTGTTGGGGCTAGTTTGTGATCAAATTGAGGTGTTCTACGTTGAGGCTGCATTGGGGGAGTTGTTGCAGCATGTGGAGCGTAGCTTGCTCACAGATTCTTCCTTTGCTCACTATTTAGGGGTGTTTCTGACCTTCTGGAACATACCAAAATGCACCTTAGGCGTAGGTGTAAGACAGGTCACCCACCCCTCTCTCTTGAAATAGCCCTTTTGCCCTCTAAATGGTCCCCCCTTTGTCCCCTTCCTTGGGATATACTTGGAATCTTTTTGGATGATTTAGGACAAATCTTCTTTGATGGTTTAGGACAAACACTTCTTCACAAATTTTATTTCTTCCTTTTGGATTAACAACTATTAATGAGATTCAACTTGAAGATTTGAATGTCTTCAAGAACACCAAGAATACTAACTTCTTCTCTGAGGCTCGGAATGAGTTGAAATTTTGAACGTAAGCACTTTCCAATGATATAAACTCATTCCCAACTTCATTTTCCCCAAATTCTTCACCCAACACTTCAAATCTTATGACCAACTTCAAAATCTTCAATCCAAGCTTCCAACAAGGATATAACACTCAAATAAGCTCCCATTTGGCTCTAACATGATTTATTGAATTGTATAGTATTAGAGAACACAAATATAATACTAGAAACACAAGAAAAAATCAAAATTTGAACTAAAAACAAAAATATGAATAGTAATTTTTTTGGGACTTTTGATTTTTGACACCACTTTTTTTGTTGATTTTTAAGATAACAAACCCAACATTTACTTTGTAGGAATGAAATCAAGCTCGGCTCTGATACCAAATGATATGAGAGTATTCTACGATGCTAAGAACAAACACAAACACTAAAAACAACAAAATCGACAAACAGAAAGTAAAAGGATTAAATGCTAGATGATAGAAAGATAGACACAAGAAAATAACAAAATAACAACCAAAACTTGTATTAAACCCAAAGACCTCCCTTATTTATTATCTACCAGCACCTAGCTCTTATGTAAACCAAAAGGTGGATTTGATCTCCCATACAACCACTATTTCTAAATAAGATTCAACATTGGCTTTTCTAAGAACTCAACACTCCCAATGGAGTTTTTATGAATTCCTACTCATCATAAAATAAAAACTAACTAATGAAATATCTAAGGCACCTATTTATAGTAGTTGGCTTTGCACAACTAGCCTTTTACAAAAATAGACCAAAAGTGGCTATTTCGGAAATAACCCACAAGGGCTCACTTTATTCCTTGCACCATGGCTTTCCTCAGCTCCAAGCTATCTTCCAAACACGACATTGCTTGATTAGTAGCTCGAAAAAGGGCCTCTAAGCACATTCTTGGATCCTTAGGGAGATCAAGGCTTAGACCTCCTTATGTTGGCCTCGAGTTGTATGATTGAAAACATTGACGCCTATTTGACTTGTATCAAAAATAATAGGTACTCAGTGAGCATCATCGACCGATTAAGCTAAATCAAGATATAAGAATGATAAAGTGCAAGATAATCATCACTAAGTCAAGGTATAAAATCAAACCTGAATCATCTCCATCATCACTGTATATAATAAGAAATTTGGAATAACAGTATAACATAAGGCATCAACGACAACAACAACAACAACAACATACCCAGTGTATTCCCACCTAGTGGGGTCAGGGGAGGGTAGAGTGTATGTAGACCCTACCACTACCTCAGGAGAAGTAGAGAGGTTGTTTCCGATAGACCCCCGGCTTAGGACCGATACCCATATACCAACCCAAATATAAGTGTATATAACTAGTACTGTACACAAGACATACTAACAGAATACCAAACACAAAAGATAAGTACATATATAAACTAGTACGGTAAGCAAAATAAACTAACACCGTTAGCCACGAACAAACAACTCCATCCCCCGAGGAGTGCACCCCTACTATTACCTACACCCTCCTATCCCTAACTCTCTACCCTAATCCGCTTCCTCCACACCATAAGGCATCAACACATAACAATATTGCCACACATAACAAGCATGGAATATCAAAAATAATAATATATATTGAGGTATCAATGCATACCAATATAGTCTAGCATAAGGAATAAATGATTCAAAATCATAAAGTATTACTAGTACAATGACAAGGAAACACAAGTAAAAAGTTGGCGACCATACACCAACTAGTGCATAAAGTAAAGAACCCATCACGGTATTCCATACCATTGGAAAGTACACCTAAGAGAGCATAAAGTAGATAATCAAATCTTCAATATATATATATAATATATATATACATATATATGTATATATATAACTTTATCATTATCCATAGTTTTCCACAATTTCCATCAAATGACCATTTGCCAATATTTATAATCATCACCAATAATCATAATTGAATAACATATATACTCATAACTGTAACCACACCACCATACATGCACCTATTTCATCATTACACCCCATTCACTCATTATTAGCTAGCCAGTGCTTATTACTAAACTAATTACTTACTAGTCATCATATAATCTCTAATTATTATCCATCCACTGTTCATCACATAGTCACTATTCATGGATCAATGACAAACCATTTTTTACTCACTAGCCAAAAGGAGCATCTAGACATGATTCACAACTAGACCGTATTCTCCAATTATCCAATATTTATTTCTCACTAACATAATCCCACTAGTCACCATTTAACAAAAGATCACTAATCACCATGAGTACACTTATTCAACTCTTAACTGACATTTCTTATTAACTAGCGTCATTAATACACAAATCCTCATTAAACAATTAGTCAACATCATAAACTTACTCATCAATATCAACTAATCATAACCATCGCTAAACCCATTATCATTAACCACCATAATAAAATATTCATCCCTATTAATAGCCATCAATGTCACTAGTCCTCTTTACCACTATGGTTCACAAATGCACTAGCCATTATTAGCCACTTAAGTAATATCCACCACTTAGCATCTTTTATCCTTAAATCAATGACTATACCACTTTATACCTCAACCTATTAGAAGACTATAATCGACACCTCTAATATCAATATTATAGCCAATTACACAAGAACATAAATAAGCATATAATTGTCATACATATGACTAGCCAAATTCAATCGGTAGGTGCACACTTAGGCACATCAATAATCACAGCCTCCGTCCTTGACAGGCAACATCATGTCATCATAATATCCTCTAGACTTTATCTAAGTATCAATATGTTATCATAATATCCTCCGGTCTTGCCGGATATCAATATATCATATCCTTCGCCTTTGTCGGGCATTGATATATCATCATAATATCCTCAATCCTTGTCGGAAATTAATATATCATTATAATATCTTCCAACATTGTTGGATGTCAATATATCATCATAATATCCTTTGGACTCAAATCGGGTATCAATATCATCAACATATCCTCCAAACTCGAATCGAGTATCGATATCATCAAATATCCTCCAGAATTGAACCAGGTATCAATATCATCAACATATCCTCCGAACTTGAATTGGGTATCAATATCATCAACATATCATTCGAATTTGAACCGGTATCAATATCATCAACATATCTTCTGACATTCCCTGGTATCATCACATCATCATAATATAATTATAATACCAATCAATATAAATAATAAAGGGCAATATCCACAAGGGTTAAAGTAAATGACAAGCCCCACAAGGGATAAAGTAAAGTGCAAGCCCCACGAGGGATAAAGTAAAAGAGAAGTAAGGAGGAGAATACCTTGATATCTCATCATTCGTAATCGAGGATAATTTATTCATAAATATGAGAATATATATAGCATGAATATTACAAAGAATTAATGAGTTCAACATAGTTAGTAGCATAGATTCCCATGTAGTCAATAAATATACCTTTTAGAACCCTTAGTATCATTACTCATAATATTAGAAATAAGAAAGCTTTCTAACATTATCAGTACTTAGGTAACTAGACAAAGCATAGCATGAGTCCAACATAATCTATAGAGTATCTTTATGCATAGTCAATAAGCATGCCTTCTACCATTATTAACATCATCATTTCCAATGGAAAATAAGAAAGATTTTTAATATGATTTATTAGCATAATTATTAATCATGATAATAACTTTGTCAATAGTATAGTTAGTGGCCCGTGCACAAGCCTAATTGATGGCTTAATCAAGAGTATAGTCAAGGACACATCATTACAAAAATCATAATTTAGCCATTTAGACCTTGGGCATAACCTTAAGCAATCTCATGAACAATGGCCCATTAGTAGCATATTCATTAGCATACTATTAGCCTAGAGATATTTCATCATTAGTATGGATAGTGGCTAAAGAATTATATGATCCATAATCTATTCATAGTGTGTTTAATCATATTATTTATGACTTAGATCATACTATAGAAAAGAGCTCATTTAATAGCACGTTCATTAGCCCAACAAATACATAATCGTAATAACATAATTAATAGCTTGACATAATCTTTAACCAACAAGGCATACAAAGGAATAATTACTTGGGCATGATTCTCAATGACTTTCCACATAACCAACAAGTACGAAGAATCATTAATATTGCCTCAAAAGGGCCCTCTTTAGTCAATTACTAGGCGTAATGGTTCATGGGAGCTAATTACAACTCTTGCCTTAAGGTTGGTCAATAATCCCACATCTAAATCCCCAAAATGTATTCTAAGTTAATTTCTACCCTGGACGAGGCTAAGGTATCTAAATCAATTCTTAGATATATAGCAAGCCACCTTAAGACCTAAGGTAGATATTCTACTCAAGCACCTTTACTAAGTCCAATGGAACCAAGGCAACCTTCTCTAGTATAAGCAACTAAGGCCTATTTACTCTATGTATGAGCAACTAGAACATTATATCTATGGTTGAGTATTCTAAGGTATTCTCATGCTAAATATAAGTAATGAAGTCTATTCCACCTAATATAATGTGAAACAAGTCAAGCTTTCTAACTTCTAAAATTCATACAGCTTAATTGGTAAAACTAACCCAAGTCTTAAATTTCATCAATCCAATACTTAAAACTCATCCCAATCTAACAAGATACCATAATTATATCAAAATATAACTCAATCTATGGAGTACGCCTAACCTACCTCAAATCTAAAGAACGCTAAATCTTTTTTCATCCGAGAAGCTTCTTCAAGGTGCCACACTATAAAAAATAAAATCTACATATCATTACGAGAATTTTGATACCCATATTGCACCATCATACTTTAGATCAAAAAATAACACCAAAAAACTCAAGTGGGACCCACATATGGAAAACATATTTTCGAGACCAACCTAATATTCATACACCACTATGGAATTATAATCCTCAAGAATTAGGTGAAAATCAAGCATATTTGGGTTAAAATAAAGCCCTCAAGCAAGTTGGGCTTTTGGTCAAAATTCAAGAAATTAAATCTTGAAAAAGAAAGGATTCATACCTTTAATCCGTTGTTAATCACGAAAATATACATTAATCAAGTTTCTAACTCACCCCTTAGAATCAATTTAAAGTTAATCTATAAGTATATGGATTCTAGGGCTCAAATGGGAGTTAAAATGGTCAATTTTAGGACCAATGGGGCTATTTATAGTACCTTGGTCGCGGTTAAATGGGGTCCGCAAAGTCAAAACTTGTTTCTGACCTTCC
This sequence comes from Capsicum pubescens, assembly GCA_030864215.1. NCBI lineage: Eukaryota > Viridiplantae > Streptophyta > Magnoliopsida > Solanales > Solanaceae > Capsicum > Capsicum pubescens. Next base: position 243,577,937 of record CM061542.1, read on the forward strand.
AGACACATTTGGACTCCATTTTTTGCAAATGAACTATCTAACCCTACTAAATTCAATGTTTCATATACATTGGTAAAGTCAGGTTTTCTATTGAAGTTCTTTTAGTTCACTTGTGGGTACCATTCCCATATCTTTCAATTTTTTACTTTCTAACCAACCGGTCAAAATGAGCTCGAATGCAGTGGAACCCAAACCAAGGGTCTCCCTAACCTAAAATTAATATTCTGGATCTGCTAACATAATCAAAATTTGTATTTGAGATTGTTTCACTGAGGTTTTCACTCGGTGACCATTTGGGGCCAGCGATGACTTTTAAACGGGAAATTGATTCTAAAAACCAAAAGAACTTCCTGAAAATCAAACTATTATTTCCAACAAGTCATAAATGTCTTGGGGAAGCTATGAAAAAAATCTAAAGGTAAACATAAGTGAGATTACAAAAATAACCTTAAGGGTCATTATATTATTGGAGAATTAAGAAGCTCGATAAATCAATTAGAAGTCGATTAAGTCTCAATGTGGTTCCAACTAATTTAATTTTTGGTTTGTTGTTAGCTTAATTTGGCTAGACTTCTAATTAGACAAGCTTTTTCTTTTCAAATTCAAGAACTCAAAGCTAAAATTACCCACCTCCTCAAGCCCAACCAGCCAACCCTATCCAGCCAAACCCTAGTATAAAACCCGTACAAATCCTTGGTTTTTTCCCAAAATCAACACCAATCATACCCACATATATACAAATATATAGATGTATACATGCGCACACATGTCTCACTCTTCTTTCTCCTACCCTTTCTCTCTCCCAGTTTTTTAACAGTTTGCAAATGACAACACCAAATATCTTCAAAAATACACATCAATAGTGCATGAACAACAAACTCAAGCAACAATAATGGCTTACCAAACAATACCTAATATATCAGCCAACATTAAAATTTCGCAAATCAATGGAGGATGGAACAATTTCATACTTAATTTACTTACTAACCTTGACCCAAATACTGAATTTCAAAATCCCTATTTAAATTCTCTAATTTACCCATCAGTTTTTGCCCCATTTTCATCCTCAATCCCTTTATAAATACCTTTTGCTAAAGAAAAATAGAGGGTAGATTTTTTTGGAAAAAATTGGTGATTCTGGAGAGGCATTCCTCTAATCTTACTTAACCAAGAGATTCATATTGAAACCCACTCAAATTCAAAAAAATATCTCAATATAGCGAAATCGATCAAATTTCAACAAATAATACTTAATTCCGGTGAAATCGCTCAAATTTCAATGAAGTTGATTCTAACTTCAATGAAATCGAGTAAAACTTTGGCGGTGAAAGTCATGACGTGGTAAGCTCGTTGTCCTAATTTTTGCCCAAAATAAGTTAATCTTTTCAAGTTCATAATGTAATTTGCCTTCCTGTTTGCATTTCTTCATGGGGCTTGGAGCTAAGTCCATCATTGAATCAAGTGGACACTTTCGAGTCTAAAGGAATCCAATCTGGTCAAGTGAAAAAATATATATGCCATGTATAAAGTGAAGCTAATCTTGAAGCCTGTAAAGGAGCAATTGATAGTGAGCCAAAGCCTAACATTTTTAGTCCAAAGTTTGGACATATATGGGTTTGGGACCCCAGTTTGGCTAAACCTAACTCTTTTCTTAAGTCCTTTCATTTTACACACACACACACACACACACACATATATATATATATATATAAGTGAATCTGCTCAAGTTCACAATGTATTCTGCCTTTCCATTTGCATTTCTTCATTGGACTTGGAGCTAAGACCATCATTGAACCAAGTGGATACTTTCGAGTCTAAAGAAATCTAATAGGGTCAAGTGAAAAAATATATATGGTTTAAATGCCATGTATAAAGTTAAGCTAATCTAGGAGCCTGTAATGGAGCAACTGATTCCGAGCCAAAGCCTAACATTTTTTGTCCAAAGTTTGGACATTTATGGGTTTGGGACCCAAGTTTGCCTAAACCTAACTCTTTCCTTAACTCCTTTCATTTTTTACACACACACATATATATATATTCATGACCATTGTATGGAAACTAACTCTTTTTTACTTAAATTAGTTGTTTTTTCCCTACAGAATTATCATATTGTTTTGCAAATTAACTAATTATTTGTCCAAATTAAGTGTCCAATTTTAGAGTTCTAATTATTTCCTTAAAATTAACACTTGAACTTTCTTGCGAGTCTTCCTTTATTTCATATCACTTTGACTTTCCTTAATAAAAATTAATATTCATTAAAAAATAATTTTTTCTTAATTAATTTGTCACGTAGCCTAATGAGTTATGTTTTTTGCAAGTATTTCTTAACTAATAAATATGAAATTTTTCTTGAAGAATCATTTCTTTACTTATCAAAATATTTTCACTTTTTTCAAGTTAATCAAATAAAGTATTCATACAGACAGAACAACTACGTGTTAGTGGGTATTTTAGGTTCCTTAAAAACCTTCCTAAACTGTTAGCATGAACCATCACCCGAATTTTTGAAAATTCAAAAGATTTTAACTATTTTAGTCTTTTGAATATTTTTAAGATTTTTCTTGATTTTTTTCTAAATAAACTAAGTGGTGACTCTGTTTTTATTTTAATTTGAAATTCTTTTTAAAAAAAAATTGAATTCGAACAAGTTAAAGTCATTTTCTCTACATAACACCAATCATGTGAATTTAAATCCCTAAGGTCAATAAGGCTTTTGACTGGAGGTGTCCAATAGGCGAGTTCAGCTAAATTTGGATAGTTAAAATGGACTGACTTGATAAATGGGAAGGGCATTCCAGAGTTCCAAAAGTTATTTGAGATGAAATGAGTCGAATTGAAATGGGTTTTACTGGTTTCCTTGCACATAAGATGCTACGTGAAGTGAGCACAAATATCGATGAGACGATCAAATAATTATCAAAAAGCTTAAATGATTTTACACAATTAAGATCGATCAGTGAAAACAAGGATGTTGTTATAACGACATCTTTACACATTTAAGATGGAGTCAGGTACTATGTTTCAAAACCATCTAGATGCGTTCAATATACTTGTTATGCACTTACAAATTGCTAGAATTAAAAAGAACGAGGAGACACTAGCATGTGTTTTTCTATTTTCATTGACTTCAAATTATTGTGATATTAAAAATTGAATGATGTATAGCAAGGGTCCTATCACTCTTGAGTAAGTGTGGTGAGATCTTAACCTTTGTGATGTACAGAAGTATTTTGAAGGAGACAAATATGATGAAACTAGTGGGCTCTTTGTGAGAGGCACTACTAAAAAAACCAGTAAAACCGACCACAATTTGTGGTTGGAAAAAATCGACCACACGTGGTCGGTTTTTGAATTTTTTTTATTTTTAATTTTTAAAAAAACAACGACCACAAGTGGTCGATTTTATATTTTAAAAAATTAAAATAATTATTACAATAATTTTATTATTAATTATTAATTATTTTACAAATAAAAATAAAAAAAATAACAAAACCAACCACTTGTGGTCGTTTTTTTATATATAATTAAAAAATATTTTAAAAAAATGACCACTTCAGGTCAGTTTTTAAAAATACTTTTTAAATTTATTTTTAAAAAAACCGACCACTTGTGGTGGATTTTTTTTAAATTTAATTTAAAAATATTTAAAAAAAAAAACGACCACTTGTGGTAGGTTCTTAAAAATACTTTTTAAATTTATTTTAAAAAAAACCGACCACATGTGGTCGGTTTTTTAAAAAAAATTAGTTAAAAAATATTTTTACAAAACGAACACTTGTGGTAGGTTTTTTAAAATTCTTTTTTAATTTATTTTTAAAAAAAACGACCATTTGTGGTTGGTTTTTGAACTAAAAAAAATTAAAAAGTAAATAATTTTTAGTAACACCTAATTATATATATGTAATAAAATATATATATTATTTTTATTAAAAATAATTATATATATAATGTAATATATATATATATATATATAATTTTTTAAAATTAAAATGATCACACGCAATCGATAACCAGTATAATAATAATAAAATTCAATAATTCTTAAATTTTGTGAAAAAATTACACTAAAAAATAATTCAAATAAAATAAACAAATTACGTTAAGCATAATCTTTATCTTTTACTTATGTTTCAATATATAAAATAAATATTTTCCTTTGTATATACGTTAAATGATGTTTAACTTGCGTAATCTTTGTATAATGAATATGTGTATATATATGTCATACCGTTGAGATAACGATATTATGTTACTATTTCAGTCATAATTAATAATGTAATATATAAATGATAATTCATCAGAATATAATGGACGTGTTCTATTATAAGGTAATATACCTGTGAATGTGATATATATTGTATGCATTCAAGAGTTCGTATTTAATATATATATGTATGTATGTATATATATATGCATATACATATGGTGATCGGTTGATGAACAATATAGTCAAAACCTAGTATATTAAGCTAATCAAATATAATTAATCGATCAATCATCTGAGTATGTATAAGAAACACATCGCATTAATACAACAACAACAACCCAGTGTATTTCCACCAAAGTGGGGTCTGGGGAGGATAGAATGTACGCAGTCGATACCGCTACCTCCGAAGAAGTAGAAAGGTTATTTCCAATAGACCCCCGGCTCAAGATAATAAATAGTGAACAGGATCATAGTAATGCATAAAATAGAATGGGTGGCATAGCCGAAATAAGAAATGAGAAGTACTGAAAATAGAGCTTAGCGAGACACTACCGGCTCCTACCAATGGACACAGTCGTAGGCTTACTAACCCGGCTACACCAGAACCTCCTAACTACTAGCTACGACCCACACACGCACTAACCTTCTACCCTTATCCTCGACTCCCACACCTTCCTATCTAGGTGTGTGATATATATAGTACGTATTTAGAACTTAATATATATATATATATATATATATATATATATATGTAGTATATATATTTATTATACAGTGAAGGTATAGTAATGACATAAGATTATAATGTAATCTATAATTCAATTGAGTATTTGTGAAATACATTGTATATTATTATATGGGATATTAAAATAGTGTATGTGATGTTTATAGTACGCATATGAAAGCCGATAGACAATTAAATATATGTATATATATGTATATCTCTTGTAGTAATCGAAAGCTAGATAACTGAATCTGTATATCAAAATAGTTTGAATGATATGTTGATATATATCATATTATTGAGGAAGTAGATATACTATTTTGGATCAATGTAGACACGCGTATGTTGTTGAAGTTGTAATAACGTAAGAGTAGTATTACGAGGTATATATATAAATATGTATATATATATAATATTGTATTTAAAAGCAAATTAATAAAAAATTTATCATAATTTGCAAAATTCATTGATATTATTATACGATCGAGGATATATACTACTACTAGAATTTAAATATCATCCTAATTAAATTACTTTGCCTAATTTATTCATCTTTTAAACCCAATTTATTCAATTTCTTACAATGTTAGCCTAATTTTATTTCATCCATTACAATTATGACCAAATTGTGATCTTTATTTCAATTTTGATCAACTTCTCAACCTTCAGATCTCAACCGTCGATCAAAAAATGATCTGACGGCTAAGATCAAATTGTCCATTCCACAAAAACCCTAGACCTAAAACATTTTCCAAACCAGCCCCCCCCCCCCCCTTTCTCCCTCTTCTTTTTCTCCAAACCCATCAAAACCACCATTTCCGACCACCTTTCAATTGGAGATCTCCATCTCCACACCAGCCATAACCAACGTCGGACATGCCGGAGAAAACTGTGAGCCTCCCGCCACCAGTCGCCGCCGCACAGCAGCCATGCAGCTAGCGAGGCCATCCACTAGCGCCGCGTCCCATCGAATCAGCAATCCTGGCACCGACCACCATCCGCCACAGATCACTGGCCGGCGGAAGTTGCACCCGCAGGAACCCACCAACTTCGAAAAGCTTTGACAAAGACGAGCATCTCGTATGGCACATCAGTGACTTCCCGTGGCTGAGATCGAGTTAACTGAGGAGGTGGGATTAATAGCTTCTTTTTCGATTCTCATTAAACAGTTTATTTTCTCTTGAATCTGGTTTTAGGTATGTTCTTGCTCTATTCGTGGAAATGATTGTTGAATTTCTTTGACATTATTGATTAGTTTGAAATTATGATTTTTTATGCTTTCCGATGGTTGATATAAAGTTTAGGTGATAAAGAGTAATTGTTGAAGGTATGTTGCTATGAGTATTGCTTCAAACTTGGCAAAATCTTTCATAGTTTTAATTTGTCTGTCCATTCTTTGTGATTTTATGGCATTTTAATTCTTTGAAAATTGTTAGTTGTTACCAATTTTAACTTCTGTCAATTCCTGCACTCATGGCGATTAATTTTCCTTCCTTAATTGGATTTAGACAGCTTTACTACCTTATTATTCATGGTAACTTTGATCAATATCCCACCACTTTCTTTTGAATTCAAATTATGACAGCCTTTTAGTCTAAAATATGGCAACTAGAAATTTACGAGAAAATGGTTAAATGTAGAGACTTTTGAAAGGGTATTTTTTGGTTTGAATGTCGTTTGGTTGGTGACTTAGCCGCTTGAAAATGGTTAAGCGTAGGGACTTTAAAGGGTATTTTTTTATTTTGAAAGTGGTTTGTTTGGTGACTTAGTCTCTTGAAAATGGTTACGCGTGGGGACTTTAAAGGGTATTTTTTGGTTTGAATGTGGTTTAATTGGTGACTTAGTCACGTGAAAATGGTTAAGCGTAGGATCTTTAAAGGGAATTTTTTGGTTTGAATGTCGTTTGGTTGGTGACTTAGTCACTTGAAAATGGTTAAGTAAAGGTACTTTAAAGGTTATTTTTTGTTTTGAATGTGGTTTGTTTGGTGACTTAGTCGCTTGAAAATGGTTACGCATAGGGACTGTAAAGGGTATTTTTGATTTGAATGTCGTTTGGTTGGTGACTTAGTTACTTGAAAATGGTTAAGTGTAGAGACTTTAAAGGATATTTTTTGGTTTGAATGTCGTTTGTACAAAAGTGACTACGAGAAACTAAAAACTTGCTACTACTAGTTCTCAGAGTAATTTTGTGCTGTCAAATAGATTTGATTAGAAGGACAAATTACACTCTGCATCTCTTTTCATTATTATATTGTACTTTTGACCTTTTCTTCTTTATGAGTGGAATAATTTAAGTAATCAATTTATGAGAGAAAAAGAAAAGGGATTTGTAAAAATTAGTTTTAGTTTAATCTTTTGTTATTACACATTGAGGGTTGTCAACAATTGTTGATAATAGATTTGTTCTTTGAAATGGTGGATGATAGGTTAAGGGCTGACCAAAGGATGATGGTGGTTGTGATATCTGTTTGTGCGAAATTAGGGGATTTGTGATTTGGCCAGAAGTTGCATGAATATGTGCAGAGTTATAAGTTGAGCTTTGATGTGTTTCTTGGGAATGCATTGGTGGATATGTACTTAAAATGTGGTTAACCGGATGTTGCTCTTAGTTAAGTGTGGTCACTTGATAAGTGCATTAGTGAGTCGAAGTGTAGTTACTTGAAAGGTGGGCTTGTGTTTTGAATATAGTGAAGTGTGGTCACTTGAGAAGTGAGTTAATGACTTTAAAATGTTTAAGTGTAAGTACTTGAAATGTGAACTTGTGTTTTGAATTTAGTTAAGTGTGGTCACTTGAGAAGTGCATTAGTGAGTCGAAAATGTTTAAGTGTAGTTACTTGAAAGGTGGACTTGTGTTTTGAATATAGTTAAGTGTTGTCAGTTGAGAAGTGAGATAGTGACTTAAAAATGTTTAAGGGTAGATACTTGAAATGGGAACTTTTCATTTTGAATTTAGTTAAGTTTGGTAACTTGTGAAGTGACTTACTGACTTGAAAATGTTTAGGTGTAGGTACTTGAAATGTGAACTTTTCATTTTGAATTAAGTTTAGTTTGGTAACTTGCGAAGTGAATTAGTGACTTGAAAATGTTTAGGTGTTAGGTACTTGAAATGTGAACTTTTCATTTTGAATTTAGTTTAGTTAGGTAACTTGTGAAGTGACTTAGTGACTTGAAATGTTTAAGTGTAGTTACTTGAATTATGGATTAATGACTTTTGTTTTGAATTTAGGTACTTGAAATATGAACTTGTGTTTTGATTTTAGTAAAGTGTGGTCACTTTAGAAGTGAATTAGTGACTTCAAAATGTTTTAAGTGTAGGTACTGGAAACGTGAACTTTTCATTTGAATTTAGTTTAGTTTGGTAACTTGTGAAGTGAATTAGTGACTTGAAAATGTTTAGGTGTAGGTATTTGAAATGTGAACTTTTGTGACTTGAACTAATTACTTGAATGTGATTGATTGTACAGATGGAACCTGATTATAGTAGGATATATCAACGAAATATTGATAATAGAATGGGTGATGCTGAGATTGAAAATGTGGATGATGAGTTGTAGTTTTTAGTCTTTTGTATGTTTTATAGTTTGGATTTGGAACCTCGATAAATTTTATAAATAATTTGATTTTTAATGTTTGTATTCTTATGGTGGTTGGTTGATTGTATATTATATGATTGGTGGGTTGTATTATAAATAATTTAATTTGATTTTTAATGTTTGTAAATGATTGGTGGGATGTATTGTAAATAATTTGATTTTTGATGTTTGTATTTTGGAAATTTTCAATATTTTTTTTTACAAAATTATCAAAAAAACCAACCACATGTGGTATTTTTTTCTGAATTTTTTTTACAAAAAACCGACCACATGTGGTAGGTTTTTCTGAATTTTTTTTCAAAAAATCGACCACATGGTACATTTTTTTTGAAATTTTTTACAAAAAATCGACCACATGGTACATTTTTTTTGAAATTTTTTACAAAAAACCTACCATATGTGGTCGTTTTTTATTAAAATTAATAAAGTAATTTAATAAAAAACCAACAACTTGTGGTCACTTTTTTTTCCCTAAAATTATTTTTTTAATTTTAATAAAATAATAATGAATTTTAAAAATAAATGTATGTTTTTAAAAAAATCGACCACATGTGGTCGGTTTTTAAAAAGCTACCACTACTTTAAAAAGTGGTCGGTTTTCCTTTTTTTTTTGTTTAGTAGTGAGGCCATACTAGAAAACAGGGAAGGAGAAAATTAAATCATAGATAGAAGTCACGTGTGAACAAGAAAAATGTTGAATGTTGGGGCTGACACAAAAAGGGAAACTTTGAACAAAATTTCCCAATGTCATAGTCCAAAGAAAAGCCAAGTGAATCCATTATTGAATAGGTACATGAATCCAATAGTGAATATATACTCATAACATCATGCAATAATGGAGTCTATGGCATCAAGTGGGTGGTAGACTCTGGTCGTACTATGTATATGGCATTCGAAAAAGATTGGTTCAACAAATAAGAGAAAAGTAGAGGAAGCATAGTAATAGACAATAATGCAACTTGTAAAATAGTTGGCATAGTTCAGTTTAGATTTTTTGTTAAGTCTGTCATGTTCCTGATTTGAATATGAATTTGATCTTATTGGGTAATCTAGATAAACAAGGCTTCAAGTACATGAGTTAAAGAGAAACTATGTAGGGGAATAAAGGTTTTTTTAGGGGATGGCCTTTATATAATGGTAGGAAGCACCATTGTTAGCTTTGTTAATGCTTCTATCGTGCAGTTATATAATGAAGGCAAGGCAAAATTCTGACACATGCGGCTGGTTCATATGAGAGCACGAGGACTGGAGATGCTGAGCAACCGTAACCTTTTGAATAGTGAGATAATCAGCATACATGAATTGTGAGTGCATTGCATCCTAGCAAAGCAGAAAACAATCTGCTTCAACACTTTTGCAAGCACAAGACAGAAGGGGTGCTAGAATACATCCATTCAGATTTATAGTCCTTTTAAGTTTCCATCGTATGGAGGAAAGAGATATCTTCTTACATTAATTGATAATCTTTCACAAAAGATTTAGGTACATTTCTTGAAGTCAAAAAGTGAAGTATTTTAAGCATTTAAATAGTAGAATATATTGGTTAAGAATCAAATTGAGATGAAACTCAATTATATTCACACATACAGTAGCTTGAAGTTTTGTAGTGAAGAGTTTAATAATTTCTACAAGGTTCATGGAATCTTAATACATAAGATGGTCGGGCACACCCCATAATGGAATGCAGTGGCTTAGAGAATGAGAAAAAGTCTTGTTGAAAATACTCGGTTTATGCTCCTACAAGATAAAATGTCCAAAGTATTTTGGCCTGAAGCAGTTCTCACTATTTCTTATATTGTCTATCAATCTTCAACATCAATGATTGACTTTAAGACTCTAAATGAGGTATAATCAGGTGAACCATTTAACTATTCATACTTAAGAGCATCCGGATGTCCTGCTTATTAACATGTTAATAAATAAAACATTAGACCAAGTTTTAAGACGATCATATTTGTAGGGTATGTGGATGCAGTATAAGGTACAGACTTTTGTATTTGTCTTTACTTAAGTTTATAGTTAGTAGAGATATTACTTTTGATAAATCCTCTATAATTAATCCATATAATGTTTTTGTGGAGTTGTCAGAAAATAAGCACAACGAGTAGATAGAGCATACCAAGAAGAAGGTTGAAGAGACTCAAGTGGATGAGTCATAACCTTGTTGTAAATGAATCATACTCAATTGTGAAGGGAAGTGAGAAAAGGCATACATGAATATCAGAATACCTTATAGAGCAAGCAAATCCAATTGCATATGTGTTCATAGCTGAAGAGGAGATTAAGGATCTAAATCCCTACTTGTATGTTGAAAAAACTTCTTGAAAGAATACTGCACAATTATGGTTACCCATCACGAAAGAGATAGAGTTTCTTCACAAGAATTAGACATCATTTTTAGTTAATGTAATGCCCCGTACTTCTACTTAACTTAAAATCATCCCAGAAATATTAAAGACTTGTTTCAAAGATGAATCTACTTTTATACATGTGGTATTTTCAATATTTTCACTTTTTATCATGTGGGAAATTCAATAAGCTTCCCATAGATATCAAATTCACCCAAATACAACACCCGGGCGAAGAGTTATAGCCTTTTTAGTGAGACATTGTATCACCTGAGCCATCAGCGCGTTGCGGAGACAGCTTAAAGGGCAATTGTCTATTTCCAGTATTGCTCCGCGATAGTGGCGTATCGTGCTAAACTTTCAAGTCGCAAACAAAGTGGCAACGCGATAGCTCCGCATCGCGCCACCGTGCAATTTTCCATTTGTCACTTTCCATAGACACGACGTGATCACGCCGTGTCGCGCCAGGGGTCCAAATCGTGAACTTTTCACAGAATTAAAATTCACGTCCAAGGGTTAAAAGGGTCAATTTCTCACCCTTATATATACCTAATAACATGTGATTCAGCCATATTTCACCCAAAATATATTGTTTCTCTCAATTTTCTCTCTAGAACAAGCTAGGGGTTTTAATTGGGGATTCAAATCCAAGACCCAAATTCAAGAATCTCTCCGTCAATCTTCGTAGAATCAAGAATTAAGGTATTCACAGTGTTGATTCATGGACTCCTTTTGTCCATGAAGCTCAAGAACCCTATTTTAAACTATATGTCATGATGTTCTTGTTTTGATTTGATTATGTTCATGTTGTTATTATTGTATGACTGCCAAGATTGCATCCTTATCATGTTTTCATAAAACTATGTTAGTATAAGGTTGAAATTCATACAATTGAGTTAAATTGTGGAACCATGTTGTATTAAATTGATGATCATACCTATGCCCTAAGTGTGCATACAAGGTGTTCGATAATATGCCCCAATGAATAAATGATGCTCAAGTACTTAGTTTCCATGTGTCAAAATCATGTCATGCCTCTTAAGTTATGCTATACCTACTTGATTAAGATGATTCCCATGCAAACCTATGCATTGTGATTGCTTGATGAGATGTTTATAAGATTAGAAGCACGAAATTATGCCATTTTTATATGCATTACTATCCATGTACAACATTATGATGATCATGTGCTTCATGAAATCCCCAACTATGAAATTATGAATTGTTGATATTGGTTATGTGATCAAAAGTGTCAAGCCTTGTCAGTTTTATTCTAACGAGTCCTGGGGTACTTGCACCCAATAATTTAGCTGTGTTCCTAGAGCCATGTCATGTTTTCACGATAATCTCAGTCAAGCCATGATTAGTAGAATTTAGTTAGTCTCATGACTCAGAAAAACTTAGTGAATTCAGTATCAGTCCAGTCTCTCTCAAAAATCTCAGTAGTTCAGTAATCTCAGTACTCAGTAATCTTGGTAACTTCACTATTCCCAGTAAATCTCAGTAACTTCAGTACCCTCAGATCTCAGTAGCATTCCGTCAGTCAACGAAACTCAGTGAACTCAGTTTAGCTCCGCTAAAGAATACCATCAGTAACAGTTTAGTTTAGTATAATCAATTCAGTGTCTATTCAGTTGGGAGTAGGATTCAGCACCGAGTGAACCCAAGGATGGGGACTCACCTGTTATTCAGTGGAGGGTGTGATCCTTAGAAGCAATCCTTACATTCCAGGACTACGTAGCCAGCGTAGGTTGAGATGTACCCCTATGCGTAGGGCTACTAATACATCTCATTTGGGTTTTTCCTTACAGGAGGGGTTGCCAGAAGAGCTTCCTGTCAGAGAGGGTTTACTCACAGCTTGTCTTTACCCGTGGCACGGTACTGTCACCCTTCCAGTTGGGGTTACAGGTTGGACCCCACCAGGCAATTCTGGGGCATGTCAGTTAGATGATTACCTCCCACAGTCTCAGTTTCAGTCTCAGTCTTAGTCTCAGTAATAGAACTCAGATAGTTCTAAGATTTCAGGACTGGCAGATACAGTCACTCAGTACAGTACGGAACTCAGCTAGTTCCATCAAAACTTAGACTGTCAGATACAGTCTCTCAATATTAGTATACTAGTTATACGAAACTCATGTTATCAGTATTCAGACTCAGGACTATCAGATATAGTCAATCAGATCAGTTCTTCATAATCAGAACTATCAAAAATAAATATTCAGATTATCCATATCAGTAAACTCAGTCGTCAGCTTACCAGTAATACAGTTAATCTGTATTCCAGTAATAGTAAACTCAGATATCAGTAAATCCTTGTTATCAGTAGACTCAGTAGTCAGAACTTAGTATTCAGTCCTATCACGATGTCAGTCACAGTTATGTATTCATGCGTGTATTCTTACGTTTATGTTAGTCAGTCAGTTAGTATTGTTCATGCATATGAACCCCTTGCATTCAGCCTACCTCACTTGCATACCAGTACATTCCAACGTACTGACGTATTTGTGCTATGGTGTTTTACTTTACGCCATAGGTTCAGAAGCACGCGCTCCAGAGCATCAGTAGCATTTTAGATTCTAGCAGCAATAGATTGCAGTGAGTCCTCATCATTCGAGGATGATATGATTTCTTTATTATTATTTATTCTCTCAGTTCAGTATCAGTAGATGGAGTTAGTTGGAGACATGTTCCTTCAACTCCTTATTCAGTTCAGTTTAGAGGCTTTTAGACTATAGCATGCCAGACAGTTACTTTAGATTTGTTTTGGTATTTGTTATATCATTTTCAGACATTATTTTATCAAATGTTTATTCAGTTTTGAACCTTATGGCCTTACAACTTTTACGTATTCTGCATAATTTCAGTATATTATTCAGTGCTCAGTTACAGATATCAATCGTGGGTTAGTTTGTGGTCCTTCGAGGTCATACGCACCGTGTAGCATTTCGGGTACCAGTTTCGGGGCGTTATAGTTAAAAAGACAAAAAAGAAGGGGATAGTTGGACGCAAATGGGTCTACAGAGAAAAAGAGAAAATTCTAGAAGTGGAAGATGGTATGTTCAAGGCGAGACTAGTTACGAAAGGTTTTAGTTAGAAAGAGGTAATTAACTATAATGAGATCTTCTCTCCAGTCATAAAACATAGCTCAATTCACGTGCTACTAACATTGGTTGCACAATTTTACTTGGAACTTCTGTAGATTAATGTCAAAACTACTTTATTACATGGTAATCCAAAAGTTACTATTTATATGGACAATCTTAAAGGTTTCCTAGCAGAGGGAAAAACAAGTCATATATGCTAATAGAAGAAACCATTGTATGACTATGGTACAAGAGGTTTAATGCATTCATGAAAAAACATGGATGCTCAAGGAATGCATTTGATAGTGTATCTCCCAACAAGATGTCTGGAAACTCAATGATTTATTTGCTTTTAAAATTGATGATATGCTTATTGCTGCCAGCAACATCACAGATGTAAATACTTTGAAGAAATTAATGAGAAAGGAATTGGATGTGAATAATTGGGGAGCTATAAATAAAATCCTTGGTATGGATATTTTAGGCGGAGAAATGTTGTACATCTTTCATAGAAGAGGTACATCGAAAAGGTTCTTGAGAGATTTAATATGCATTTGTGCAAACCTATAAGTTCAGTATTAGCTTCTTATTTTAAGCTTCCATAGTTACGAATTCCTTGGTTTGAGTATGAGGTGAATTATATGTCAAAGGTGCCTTATTCTAGCACAGTTGGTAGCATTATGTATATTGGAGTGTGCACACGTCCAGATATTGTTCAGTCTATAAGTGGGGTACGTAGGTACATGGTCAACCCAGGAAAAAGGCACTGAGAAGCTATAAATATGGTATCCAAGATATTTCAAAGGAGACTTCTGATGTTGGTCTGATATTTCTTAAAAGTGAAAGTATTTCATTTCTCGATTATGTTGATTATGAATATGAGAGGTCCTCAACTAGATAAATTTTTATTCTCAATGGCAGTGTTGTTAGTTGAAAATTAATTTTATAGTTGATTGTCACTTGGTCTACATCAGAGGCAGAATATATTGCAGTAGTGGAGGTAGTGAAAGAAGTTATCAGTTTGAAAGAGTTGGTGGCAGAATTGAGTTTGGTTCAACTAGAAGCAACTCTAAGATGTGATATTTAAATTTCTATTTATTTGACTAAAATATAGATTTTGAGCGCACCAAGCACATTGCTTTTAGGTTGCATTTTATTCGAGATGTCATTGAAGAGGGAACTATCAAGGTCTTGAAGGTTATCACAGATGATAACACTGTAGACATATTGACAAAGATAGTCCCGCGAGACAAGTTTGCACACTTTATGGGCTTGGCGGCAGTATGCAACAACTAAGACAACTCTGAGAGAATAGCTGCTAAGTGGAGCTAGTATGTTAACAAAGATTTGATTCTTCTTTTTTCTTACAATGAGGTTGCCCAGTGAACTTAGAAATTTTGGTCGCAGTTGTTCATTTGCATACTTGAAATGCAAACAAATTGTTGGTGAGTGAAAGAATTGTTTTCATTTTTATGGGGTCTAATTCAAGTGGAGGACAACTTTTGTATTTATTTTTTATTTTCTTATTTTGTACTTGGAGCCACATTTGTTACTTGGAGCCCATGTTTTATAATCTATAAATGGATAGTCATTCTTCATTGTAATAACATCCCAAAAAATACATAGGTAATCCATTGTAAGAGTCGAAAGTTGAGATAACAATTCTCGTAGATGTAATTGGTATCTCTCCCCTTTCTTTGTTGCTAATATAAAGACAATTATTTTTTTTGTGGGTGTAGAATTATTTGAATCCAAATCACGTTAATTTTTGTGTCTTTCTCTTGTTCTTTATTTTATGTTTCCGCTAGCACCAATAATCTTGAGAAAACCCAATTACTTCACTTTCCTGACAAATATTTATATCATAAAATAGAGTTCTCATCATATAATTTCTCCTTAAAACATAAAACGCAAGGGGGAATATAATATAGATCAAGATCCATTTTTCTTGTATAGCTAATTTCTATGAATACATACATATATACAATGTTGGAAATGATCAGATGCCGAAATGAGTAAGAAAACTATTCTCTTAAAAATGATATCAAATAATTAATTATCAGTTAATATCTTACATCTTGTTTTAGTACATAATATCATAGCTTCTTTCAAATAAGTATGTTAGTCAAAGTAGTTAGTCAACATAATATAAAAGTGTAGCGTAAAATAATAAGAAAAGTCAACATATAACATACAACAACAATATCATATCCAACATAATTTCATAGGCGGGGTTTAAGGGAGTGGAGTGTATGCACACCTTATTCCTACATTTGTAAGATAGAAAGATTGTTCCCGATAGTGTATATACATAAAACTAAAATTTTAACCTAAATAAACAATATAATTCTCCGACTCATTTAAGCATAAGGTGGTTCCGTTACTGCATCCAACTTGTTCTGTTCTCTTACAACTACATCATCATGCCGCACCCGCTTTTCGTCCTTTTCCTTGTGTTGCAGCTTCTTTTTGTTTAACTTCAAGATTCAACCTTCTCTTCCTCTTTCTTTTTCTCTTTGTTTCAAGCTTTTGCTATCATGGGGAAGCAAAAATCGTATTCCATCAATCATATGGATTTCTTCCTTTTCAAACATCTTCTGTAGATGATGTTTCAGTAGGGTTATATGAACCCGTGACACCCTGACATATTCTTTCTTGATAATTCAGATATCGAGTCTTCACTGTACCCCCTTCTTCATCTAATTCTTTATGAGACCTTTTCAGTCTCCAAGAATAAGGAGGATGAAGGAAAGAGAGGAAATGGGTGAGGCGTTATTGATGGAAGAGTAAATGGAAATCTATCTAAAGTGGCTTGCCACTTGCTGTATAAGGATCAGGCACATTCATCACCTTAAGAATATCTTTGAACAATATTCTACATATTTGATAAGAACGTAACTTAATTTAATCACTATCCATGTTATATGTAAAATACTTTTAATTGTAAATTATTTAGTTATCCATCTATTAGGTTAAATATTTCTTGTTACATTCTATTTGAGGATATTTCTAATAATAATTCACTATAAGGAAATTCATTAAAAGCAAAAGAGAAGTAAAAGAAAAAAAACTTTACCATAATATGTTAAGAAAACATCATTTATTTTTTATTTTTATATACTTTTGGAAATTAAATTTTACATCACAGAAAACCCATAATAAACAAATAGTTGAAGAAAATAAAATGATTGATGAAATGTAAGTGAATCGATACCTTTAAACTTCCAGAAAGAGGTGTGAAGAGATATAAAAACATTTCTACTATTAATATGAAATCTTGAGTTCTAGTCACGGAGATGAAGAACTTCTTGTAAGTCCACTTTGTCCCCACCATGAACCTATCCAACATGAATCTATAGTCATCGAGCAACCGAATTTTGAATACTTAATACCTAAAAAAGGAGAGTTAATACTTGAATTCTAACACAAAAAGTTTTACTGAGGAAGACTTTGACTTTCTTAAATTAACAACTAAAAAAAAAGAGCTGAATGCTTATTTTATCTGATTTCCTAAAAGTTTATTTTTATCAGAAATATTAGACCTTTAATAAACATAACCAAATGTGGATGTGAATATATTCATCTTTTTTTTAATCCTTAGTAACATCTTCTGTTATTACTCAAGTTTATGTTTCAATCATTTTTTGGGAACAAGTGCATCGGTTAAAAGTTTTTTATGTTTCAATTAATATTGAAACAAATGAATTTTGAGTTACAAAGAAAATAAATGTGAAAATACAATTGAACCAAATGCATCTTGAGTTACAAATGCATTAACAATTGTAAATTCATTTACGTTTTAGGTTCTTGAAACTTGAAAGAAAGACAATTTTTGTTCATGAATCTATTAACTATTGCTTAATTAATACTTTTCACTTGCATGAAAATTTTACCCTATAAATAGTGTTTCTTTTGTTTGGAAAAGACAAGCACTCAAAACTACTTTCCCCTTGAAAAACACTTGAGAGACATTGAGCAAATAGTGAAATCACCAATTCAAGAATAGAAGAGCAAAATTCTTGAATGCTACTTGTTTTGTGGTTTAGTTGAATCCCGAAGATAGAGTTGTCACTAGTTCTTCCGTTTGCTCATGGGAGAGACTCCAACTATCTTTAAGAAGCGTATTATCGTGCCTCTAAGCCAAGTAAGTTTTATTTTAAATTTCTTGTACAATTATCATTATTGTTCTAACAATTTGAAGATAGTTATTTCTATGGCTTCTACATCAATATTAAATAGTGATCCATCGTTGCCTAATCCTAATTTTGAAAAATTTGATGTCAAAGACTTTCCTAGATGACGTGGAAAGATGGAATTCTTTTTAAGACGATTAAAGTTGGCATATGTTCTTGAAGAACCTTGTCCTAATGCTCCTGGTTCTGAGGTAGCATCTGACGAGGCTACTTTGATTAAAGAACAAATTCCCAAATGGCAATATGATGATTATTTGTGAAAGAATTATATTCTTGGAGGAATGTCCAACAAATATTATGATCAATATTATGTTAAATGAAAATATGCTAAAGATATATGGGACACTCTTCAAGCTATTTATTTAGCAGAAGAGGCGAGTTCTAAGAAATTTCTCGTTTCAAATTATATGGAGTTCAAAATGGTTGATGAAAAGTCAATCACTGAACAAGTACAAGAATTTCAACTTATAGCTAATAAAATTGTTATATCTGGAATTGCTCTTGATGAAAACTTTCATGTTGGTGCTATTGTATCAAAACCTCCTCCATCTTGGAAAGAGTACCGAAGCAAACTCTTACACAAAAAGGAAGATTTGACTCTTGAACAATTATTGCAACACTTGCAAATTGAACAAGATACAGGATGGCGCGATAATAATAGTTTGAAGGAACCTGTCATGAAAGCTCATATGGTTGAAGAAAAAACAAACAAGAAAGAACCAGAAAATAAGAATTTTTCAAAGGCAAAGAAGACTACAAATTTCAAACGTAATGGTGCCAATTTTAAATCTGGTGAATGATATCATTGTCACAAAGTTGGTCACTATGCGCGTGATTGTAGAATTCTCAAAGCCGAAAAGAAGAAAGAAAAAATAAAAATAAAAAAGATGATCTTGTGACAATGGTCATAGAAGCATTTGTAGCGGAAGATCAAGTGAAATGGTGGATAGATACCGGCGCAACTCGTCACATATCAGGTAACCGAAATTCTTTCAAGACTTATGAATTAGTGAGGGACGGTAAAATTGTATATATGGGAAACTCCTCCTCTACTAAAGTTGTGGGAAAAGGATCTGTTGAACTAAAGTTAACTTCCGAAAAGATATTTACATTGATGGACATATTGCATGTTCCTGATATTCGAAAGAACTTTGTGTCAGGTACGCTTCTTTCGAAGCATGATTTTAAAATATTTTTTGAGGCAGATAAGTTTATTTTATCTAAAAATGGCATGTTTGTTGGAAAATGTTATGTTGTTAATGAAATGTTTAAACTCAATATTAAAAATGAAAATATTTCTACTTATCTTGTGGAGTCTCTGGACTTATGGCATAAACGTCTGGGACATGTCAATTTTAGATCCATTCAACTTATGGTGAATAATGGATTAATCAAAGATTGTGGAATGAATCAAACTACTAAGTGTCTTACTTGTAGTAAATGCAAGATTACGAAGAAGCCCTTTAAGACAGTTGAAAGGATTTTCACACTTTTGCAATTAATCCACACTGATATTTGTGAGATGGATTATTTTTCACGTCACGGAAAGAGGTATTTTATCACTTTTATTGATGACTACTCAAGATATACTTATGTCTTTCCATTGAAAAAAAAAATAAAACATTTGAGACTTTCAAAACATATAAAGAAGAAGTTGAAAATAAATTGAGTGTGAAAATTAAGTCAATTAGGTCTGATAAAGGTGGAGAGTACTTAAAGTCAGATTTTATTGATTTTTTTTTAGAGAGAAGGCATTGAAAAATAATTGACCATGTCCTATACACCACAATAAAATGGTGTAGCAGAAAGAAAAAATAGGACTTTCATATAAATGGTTAATTCTATGCTTTATGGATCTGGTTTATCTGAAAATTTATGGACTGAAGCCTCACTTTCAGCATGTCATATTTTGAATAGAATTACTTCCAGAAATCATGATGCATCTCCATATGAACTTTAAAATAATCGAAAACCAAATATAAATTATTTTAAAGTATGGGGTTGCTTGGCTCATGTTCGATTACCAAAACAATATTTAACCAAGATTGGCTATAGAGGAGTAGATTGTGTGTTTATTGGTTATTCACAAACTAGTAAGGCTTATAGATTTTTAAATCTTGAGACCCCAAGTCCTCACACAATTATTGAATCTTTACATGCTAACTTTTTTGAGAATATATATCCCAAGAAAAAAGATTCTTTTGAACAAGATTCAAGTTCTTCTATTTCTCTTCTTAAAAGGAAAATAGTTGAGCCAATGGAAGAAAGTCAATCAAGACGTAGTTCAAGATCAGCCAAATCAAAAGACTTTGGACCTGATTTTCAAGCTTATTTGATTGAAAAGGATCCTGAAAGTTATGCTGAAGCAATATCTTCACATGATGCTCTATTTTGGCTTGAAGCTATTTATGATGAAATGCATTCTATATTATCTAATAATACATGGATATTATCGGATCTTCCTCCTGGATGTAAATCAATTGGTTGCCGATGGATTTTTAGGAAGAAAATGAAATTCGATGGTACTTCAGATAAGTACAAAGCCCGTTTGGTAGCTAAAGTCTTTACTCAATTGAAAGATATTTATTATTTTGATACTTTTGCATCTGTAGCTCGGATGACCTCTATTTATCTCTTGATTGCTCTAACAGCAATTCATGGTCTTGTGATTCATCAGATGGGTGTGAAAACTGCATTCATAAATAGAGATCTAGACGAAGAAGTCTACATGAAACAACCAAAAGGATTTGTCAATCCTGGTCAAGAATGTAAAGTTTGTAAACTTTTTAAATCTCTTTATGGATTACAACAAGCTCCAAAACAATGGCATGATAAATTTAGAAAAGTTATGATTTCTAATGGCTACTTAATCAATGATGGAGATATCTGCATATTTATTAAATTACAAGAAAATTCTGGTATTATAATATGTCTTTATGTAGATGATGACATGTTGATCTTTGGAACAGATATCGAAAGAGTCAAAGAAACAAAATATTTTCTTGCTTCTCAGTTTGAAATGAAAGATCTTGGAGAAGCTGGTGTAATTTTAGGAATCAAAATTGTAAGATCGGCAAGTGGTTTGTCTCTTACTCAATCAAATTATATTGAGAAGGTTCTAAAGAGGTTTGGTTATTTTGACGACAAGCCTGCTCCTACACCATTTGATCCTAGTATCAAACTAGTACGAAACTCTGGTGATATTATTGATCAATTGACATATTCTCAGATTGTTGAGAGTCTTATGTATGCCATGCATTGTACCAGGCCAGATATTGGTTATGCAGTAGGAACTTTGAGAAAGTTTACTTGTAGCCCTGGAGTTGAGCATTGGAATGACTTAATTCGTGTTTTAAGGTATATGAAGGGTACAATTAATGTTGGCCTGGATTATTCTACCTTTCCAGTAGTTCTTGAAGGCTATAGTGATACTACTTGGGATTCTGATCCGAATGACTCTAAATCTATTACTGCTTGGATTTTCACTTTGGCTGGAGCAGCAATATCTTGGAGATAAAAAAAGCAGACACGTATTACTCACTCAATCATGGAGTCAGAATTTATCGCTATGTCTTCTGCTGGAGAAGAAGTTGATTGGCTACGGAGTATGCTAATAGATATTCCATTATGGGGTATCACCTTTGACTATTTATTGTTATAATAAAACTGCTATATTTCGGGCTTCAAGTAATTGTTACAATGGCAAGTCAAGACAAGTTCATCTCAAACATAATTATGTGAGAATATTATTGGAGGATGGCATAATATCGCTTCAATATGTGAAGTCCAAACTCAATTTAGCAGATCCTTTGTCTAAAGGGTTAGGCAAGGAATTGGTGGCACAAACTTGTAATGGGATGGGAATAAAGCATGTTGTAGGTTGATTGTATGTTATGGTAACCCTACCTAATGATGTAATCTTAGGTTCAAAGGGAAAAACAAGTAAAGTTACAATTGTGAAGCACATCAATAAAAATTTCTTTTTTCCCAGAGAGTGAGTAGATGTGCATAAGTTGAGATTTTTTCTCTTGATAAATCTATAAGACCGATATCGGTTGGAGTAAATAATAACACTCTTGATAGATTTGAAAGTATTCCTACAAAAGAAAAGAATGAGATTATATTCTCTTATTAATTCTATACACCGATTTCGATTGGAGTATGTAGGAACACTCTTGATAGATTTACTGATACTTTGTTGCAAAGGAGGATGAGATTAATTTCTCTTAATGAAATTCATAGACTACTTA
This sequence comes from Capsicum pubescens, assembly GCA_030864215.1. Classification (NCBI taxonomy): domain Eukaryota; kingdom Viridiplantae; phylum Streptophyta; class Magnoliopsida; order Solanales; family Solanaceae; genus Capsicum; species Capsicum pubescens. Next base: position 243,600,338 of record CM061542.1, read on the forward strand.
GTCGGAGTATGCAAAGTTACTCTTGATGAATTCACCGCACTAAGTGCAAAGTGGAGGCCGCTTCAATAAGATTTTAACAGGAAAATCTTAAAGCACTTAGCTAAAAGGACTCGGGAAACATGGCCGTAAGGTGTCAAAGGATTTTGATTTTCACCGAAATATAGCAATATGCGTGGAGTATTTTTCTACTTCATTCAATGAACCACTTAGTTCAAGATTTGTTCACTAAGTAGTTAATGATTTAGAAAGTCTTCACTAGCTAATGGTTCAAGTCCAAAAGACACCATTATTGATGCATGTTGCTAGATTAATGTCTCAAAAGAATTTTGTTTCTTAAAAATAAAATTTCTTGAAACAAGTGGGGGATTGTTATTACTGAATTTTATGTTTCAATCAATTTTTTGGAACAAGTGCAACGGTTAAAAGTTTTTTATGTTTCAATTAACATTGAAATAAATGCATTTTGAGTTACAAAGAAAATGAAGGTGAAATTATAATTGAAACAAATGCATCTTGGGTTACAAATGCATCTTGAGTTACAAATGCATTAACAATTGTAAATTCATTTACGTTTTAGTTTCTTGAAACTTGAAAGTAAGACAATTTTTATTCATGAATCTTTTAACTATTGCTTAATTAATACTTTTGACTTGCATGAAAATGATGGATTTACTTGATTAATTTATTAATTATGGATTTACTTGATTAATTTATTAATTATGATTCATTTGATAAAACTAGATTTAGATATTCCTCAAAATATTATTTAAATGAATAACGTACAAAAATATAAAGAATTAAAGCAAATAATATCTGAAAAGCGTAAAGAATTAAAAATAAGGATAGAAAGACTACAATATAACATAATTGTCGGAGTTAGTAAAAACTCAATAAATGCACAAAAAGAAGAAATATCAAATTTAAAATCAACAATAGATAGTCTAGAATATACATACCAACATGATCTATTAAAAATTAAATAAAAAATGAACAAAGAAGAATTTATAATAGACGAAAAAACATATGAAAATCACGAAGGATTAAAAATAAAAATAGTATTTTCTAATTTAGGTAGAAGGTATAAGAAAATAGGTGAACATTTATATTTAATGTTAGAAAAAGAAGAATTAAAATTAGAAGATAAATTGACAGCTATGGTGAGAATAGAAAAAGGAAATGAAGAAATAGATAGAAAAAAAGAAATAGAAAAAATAAAACAACAAACTACAGAAGAAATACGAAAAATAGAAGAAACTAAAAATAGTAGGATTGCTGAATTAGAAAAAGAACTACAAATGCTAAAAGATTTGTATGAAAAAAGACAGAAAGAAAAAGAAGAAAAAGTTAAAGAACAAAAATTATTAAATGGGATAAATCAATTTAAAGAAAAATTAGAAATAAACAATAAAGAAATAGAAACAAAGGAATTAGAAATTAATACAATAAATGTTGAAGAAACAGATAATTATGATTCTGAAGATAGTGAAACACATACAGAAATCTTAACAAATACAAAAAATTTAGGAATCAATGGAAAACAAGAAGTAATTAATGAAGAAAATTTAGAAAATATAAACACGGAAATAAACACTCTTGATAAAAAAGAAGATGAAAATATAATAGCTAGAACATCTGAAATAAGAAAACCTACATATTATAAGAATAAGTTTAAAAGATATAATCTAAAGAATGAATATGACAAATGGACACCAAAATAAATAGTTAATAAAAATTATAACTTTTTAGACTTAGATTGTGTAATAGATACAAAAAAAACAATACAATTATGGATATGATATATGACAAAACAATTATTAGATAATAATATAAATGTAATAGATGCACCAGAATATATAGAAAGAACACTAATATGAACAGTGAAATTATGGTTTTTAAATCTAACTGAAAATAGTAAAAGAGTATTAAGAACTGACAAACCCACAGAAGGAACATCATCAACAACTACAACTAAATTAACACCTATAGAATTATTAAAAAAATATGAAACAGCTATAAAAGGCGAATTTAGTAGCATGACAACAACAGAAGAAGAACAAAATGAAGAGAAAGATACAGATAAGAATTTAATGTTAAAATTAGCAATATGTAATATGTGCTACATAGATGAATATACTTGCACATTTAAAGAATATTATTATAAAGGAGCATATAATACAAAAGAAAGTAAAGAAATAAAAAAATTATATTTTAGTAAATTACCTGAACCATTTAGTTCAAAAATAATAAAGAATTTGGATGAAGCAAAAATAGTAGATACTCTAGGAGCAAGAATAAAATTTTTACAACAATGGTATAGAAATCTATGTGAAAAATATAGAGAAGAAATAAAAATGGAAAAAACATTAATAAGAAATTTAGCATGTTGCAAAGATAAAATAACACCTCAATTTGGATGCGAAGAAAGATATTATAAGAAAAGAAAAAGACATAAGAAATATAAGAAATACAAAAAATCAAAATATAAGTATAAGAAACCAAGAAAAAGATATTATGTAAAAAATTATAAACATAAAAGACCATATAGGAAAAAGAAATCTATAAAGGAATGTACTTGTTATAATTGCGGAAAATTAGGACATTTAGCTAGAGATTGTAAATTAGCTAAAAACCCAAAAAATAAACAAATATCAGAAATAAAAATAGAAAATACAGAATATATACAGATAGATTATATAGATTACGAATTAGAAAGTGAAGACAGTATATATGAAATTTCAGAGAATGAAACAAATAATGAAATAGAAGATAATGAAATAGATAGTGAACTAGACGAATTAAATGACTGAAGAAGATATACAAATAAACCAAATGACTGAAGAAGATATAAAAATAATAACAAAAGAAGAATATTTAAATAACGAAGGAACAGATCAAAAAATAATATTTGATAACAATGTATTTGATGAAATAAAAGGAAAAGAGTTAGACGTAAGTGTAGAAAAAATATTTAAAATACCAACAATAAAAAATATATTTACTAGGAAAAAGGAAGAATATTATGTTGTAAGACAAAAAGAACATGTAATAGACTGCAGATATGCAAAAGGTAAAGCTAGTATACCACTAGTAACAAAAAGGATAATAAATAAAGAAATAAACGATATAAAAAGTAGAGACCCAATAAAATATGTACACCTTGGAGGTACAGAGATATTGATAAAAGCATGTTTTAGAGAAGGAATAGATACACCAATAGAACTATATTTAGCAGATGATAGGATTATAAGACTTATAGAAAAAAGTATAATAACTGCCATAAAAGGAAATTTAATATACCAAAAATTTAAATTTATAATAAGTGTAAATTATTCAGTAGCAATAACAGATAAAAATATAGATAAATCATTGGTATTATATTGGTAAATATCAGGAATAGAACTAACCCCAGGAAGTAAAATATTTACAGCAAGATGTAAAAATCTATATGTATTAACTACAAAACACAAAATAACAGGAAAAAATAAAATTAATAAAATACAAATAGAAAGTCCTTTTGAACAATTCGTAAAAACAATTGATAATAATGATTATAGTTACAAAAATATAGACATAGAAGAAGATTTAGAAATAATAAATGATAGAATAAGTACAACAAAAAGAATAGCTTATGAAAAACCAGAATCATCAAGTTCATCAAAAAGAACAAGTTATGAAACAAGTTCAATAGTTAATTTAAATCAATATTACATAACAGGAACAATAAATGAAAAGGAATATTTAATACTCTTAAATACAGGACAATAAGAAAATTATATAGCAAAATATCTAGTAAAAAATGAGGAAATAAAATCCGATAATAATATATGCCCAGATCTACCAAGAAGCTTAATAAACACTAAAAATATAGCAGAAAAAGAAATAATAATATGAGTTAGAAAAATGAAAATAGAATTTGAAATAAAGGAAGAAATGCAAAAAGCAGACATAATATTATGAATTAAATGGCTAGAGCAAGTAAAACCATACAATATAGAATATACACAATTATCTATAACATATAATAAAGAAAGATTATTCCAAAGAAGAGCTCTAACATGATATGAAAATATATGTATTAATGAAGATAGTAGTAAAAGGATATTACAGTAGATATTATACGCCTACGATAGATACAGGAGCAGAAACTAATTTATGTAGATATAATTGTTTACCAGAAAGTAAATGGGATAAATTAAAAACACCAATAATAGTTAAAGGATTTAATAACGAAGGAAGCTTAATTACTTATAAAGCTAAAAATGTAAAAACACAAGTATGAGATAAAATATTAACAATAGAAGATATCTATAATTATGAGCTAACATCAAAAGATATACTTTTAGGAATGCCGTTTTTAGACAAATTATACCCACATATAATAACTAGAACAGATTGGTGGTTTACAACACCATGTAAACAGAAAGTAAGAGCAAAAAGAGTTATTAATAAAATAAGAAAGAAAACTGATTGGATAAAAGGAAGTGAAAAAATTACACAAAAATTGGAAAATATAAAAAATACTGAAGATACAATAGAACTGGTCGTATTTTCAATAAATAAAAAGGAAATAGCTATATTTTCAATAAATAAGATAAAAATAATTAAGAAAAAATTAGAACAATTATATAGTGAAGATCCATTAAAAGGATGGGAAAAACATAAAACCACTATAAAAATTGAATTAATAGATAAAAATAGCATAATAACCTAGAAACCATTAACATATAATTTTGATGATTTAAAAGAATTTAAAATGCATATAGAAGAATTATTAGAAAAACAATATATACAAAAAAGTAATAGTAAACATAATAGCCCAGCATTTATAGTAAATAAACATAGTGAACAAAAAAGAGGAAAAAGTAGGATGGTTATTGATTACAGAAATTTAAATGCAAAAACAATGACTTATAATTACCCAATACCAAACAAGATATTAAAAATAAGGCAAATACAAGGATATAATTATTTTAGTAAATTTGATTGTAAATCAGGATTTTACCATTTAAAGTTAGAAGAAGAATCTAAGGAATTAACCGCATTTATGGTACCACAAGGATTTTATGAATGGAATGTACTACCATTTGGATATAAAAATGCACCAGGTAGATATCAATATTTTATGAATAGTTATTTTAAACAATTACCTAATTGTATAGTATACATAGATGATATACTATTATATACAAAAACTAAAGAAGAACATTTAAAATTATTAGAACAATTTACAGATATAATAGAAAAATCAGGAATAAGTTTAAGTGAGAAGAAAACAAAAATTATGAAAAATCAGATAGAATTTTTAGGAATACAAATAGATAAAAGTGGAGTCAAAATGCAACAACACATAGTCCAAAAAATAATAAATTCAGAAGAAGAATTAGATACAAAAAAAAAATTGCAATCATTTTTAGGATTAGTAAACCAAGTAAGAGAATATATTCCAAAATTAGCAGAAAACTTAAAACCATTACAGAAAAAATTAAAAAAGGATGTAGAATATAGATATAATGAAGAAGACAAAAGACAGGTACAGAAAATAAAATTATTTTGTAAAGAGTTACCAAAATTATAATTTTCAGATGAAAATAAAAAATTTACATATATAGTAGAAGCTGATGCAAGTAAATATAGTTATGGAGGAGTACTCAAATATAGGTATGAAAAAGAAAAATTAGAACATCATTGTAGATATTATTCAGGAACGTTTAACGAGACAGAAATAAAATGGAAAATAAATAGAAAAGAATTATGTTCTTTATATAAATGTCTAATAGCATTTGAACCATATATCGTGTATAACAAGTTTATTGTTAGAACAGATAATACATAGGTACGATGGTGGCTAACAAGAAAAATACAAAATTCAGTTATGACAAAGGAAATTCGGAGACTAGTATTAAATATACTGAATTTTACATTTACAATTGAAGTAATCAATACTAACAAAAATATCATTGCAGATTACTTCTCAAGACAAAGCTACTCAAACTGATTTACCAATGGAAAAGGCTGATGCCAAAGATACCCAGACTGATTTATTGCTCCAAATATTTAAACAAATGGAGTTATTATAAGAATGAGTTATTACACTAACTACTGAAGTTACAAATGTAAAAGTTCAAGTCGAGCACTATAAAAAAATAAGATACTGTGCAGGAAGAGCACATTAAAAAACTAGACCTAGAAGGTGACGATGAGAAACACCTTAAAACTCAAATTACTGCCGAAACTTCAATTACAGCTGCAGGAACATCTAAAGGGAAAAATATAGTCACTCAAAATAGACCTGAAATACCAAAGAAAAAGAATTATAACCTTAGCCAAATATTTTCAAAACCATATACACCAAATATACAAAATTTAGAAGCATTTGCACCTCCCCAGATACATACCTATTCTGAATCACTTAACCAAGAAAAACAGCCATACAATTATTCTTCTCGTAAATACATTGACAACATACACACTTTACAAACCTTATTAAATACCAAACCTATTCAAAGTGAAGAGCTAGCCGCACAACAAAAAGGATATATTACCCAAAAATGCCAAAATTACAATAAACTTATTGCCTTACCAGGAACAAGCCCAAAATTTATTAAATCATGTTACTATTATGGATTATTATCTACGGTTTAAACAACCAATGGAGAAAAGTTAGCAGGAATCCCAGAAATTCACAAAGAATTTATGACTTACAAGAGAATTACCAACGGTCAATTATTCTATGTTCGATTTTATTTCGCACCAGCAGAAATATTATTTGACGAAATTAAACAGACTATTAATGTGGTCAAAATGGGTATGATCAGAGATTATATTATTCCGGAAGAAATATGTGAACAGACCAAGATACCAAAAACGCAGATACCAGCATTTTACCGCAACAAAAGAGTTATTGGAATAAACAATATATTATCAGAGTTACTTAATAATTATTCAAATAAAAAGCCAGTTTGGATATATAATTCAAGGAATCAAGCATTGATTTATTCAACTTGCAAAGAAGTTAGAGACCATGACATGAAAGAACTTAGAAAATGGGGATTAACACTCCCCAGACCAGAAGAATAACCATTAATGAGATCTATCAGTAAGAGAATTATTTTAGAAGAAGCTATGGATCAATTTTGCGAAAAAGTTGGCCAAAAATACAAAGACCACATATGCAGCAAATGTAGCGGCAAGCACAACTTTATTCCAGATGTGATGCTACACTGACAAAAAATAAAGAAGATAACCAAAACAGATATGGAAGAAAGAGATAAAGACAAAAGACATGTGAATAAATTTACTTTACGTAAAAGATTTTGATGAAAAGTCTTAGGCATTTAAAGTTTTTTTTGTTATTTAGTGCTTTATGTCAAAGTCTTCTTTTAAAAAAGATGAAGACTTTTTTGTAAGCATTAATTAGTCTAGCCTAGACTAGTATAGGGTTTGATTTTTCAAGTCATTTTTTAGGAAAAATCATATGTAAATTTCAGTTATAAATAGAAGAATCGAAGGCAGTGCAAAGGCAAGCCTTCATGTGTTGAAGCAAAAATTCTCTCTCTTGTCCACAACAAATATTTTGCTTATTCATTTAAAAAATAAGTATATTTCAATGGAAAAATCTATGGAGGAACAAAACTTAGGATTATCAAACTTACCAGAACAGGTATATTTATTTAGTATTATGAATAGCTAAATTCATAATTCCTAACAATCATGATATAATAAGATAAGTTCATGTTAGTTACTTTATAGTAGAATTATTCGAACAATAGCATGTTAAGAAGTTTATTAGCAAAGTGGAAACGGAGAAAAATCCCTAAGAACTATGCCATCCTAAAGGTGAAACCAATAAGGCAAGAAGCTGTGGTGGGGAGTAGCCAGAGTTGAGGCGCTGTTTAAGGGAAAAGTATCTGGATTACCATGCTAATAGTGACCGACGGACATGTTATTTAAGAATGATCTAGTATATAGTAATCTAATATGATCATATTTTGTTATGTGTATGATTGAAGGGAATATTTTGAAAATAACAATTTTATGAAAAAATGAATAATTATTTATCTGACGAAATGGTAGATAAATTTAAAATACTTATTTTGTATTCACTTAAGGATATAAAAGTAGTAGATATAAGAAAAATCATATTAGAAAAAGCATTTGGTAAATATTATATGACTAGAATAAATTACATACCATGCCTCCCTAACTACTCTTACAAATACTTACCATGATAAATTACATATATCTAGAATTTTGAAAAAAAAATATGAGAAACATACAGTTAGTAGAAAAACAGATGAAAGTAAATTTAGACAAATACATGGAAACTAAAGATATAAAATATATAGAATTTCTTAATGAAAATATGCAAGAACTACTTAGACTAAAACAAACAACTGAAAAATATTATGAAAAAACGTTTAATCAAGCTTAAATGACAGATGATATTAAAATACTTGTTTTATATATACTTAGAGATATAGAAATCATAGACATAAAGAAAATAATATGGAAAAAATTACAAGATTATGAAGAGGAAGAATTATTAAACAGTATAGAAAACTTACGCATATATTATGAACATCAATACTATTTAGATTCAGATGGATATTATACAGACTAAAAATGTCAGAATATATTAAGGAAATTAGAGAAAACCAAGAAGACCTACATAAAGAAGTTGATTATAGAAAATAAATTAGAGAAATAATGGAAAATCTAATAGAAAAATTAAAATGAATAGACGAAACCTTGAAAAATTTAGAAAAAAACAAAGATAAAAGTTTAGATAGTTTAAAAAATTCATTAAGAAGAGAACAAGAAAAAATAGTTAGTAGTATTAATAACCTCAAACAAGATATTAAATATAGTACAAGTAGAATAGATTATTATACATTTACTTTAGAAGAATAAAATGATAAACTACGAATATCTAAAATACTGGGAACAAGAAATGGAAGAAATAAGATTAACAGAAAACCTAATAAAAACGAATTTAATTGAATATTTTAAAACAAAAGATATAGAATATTTAGAATATCTTAAAAATAATATAGAAGACTTACAAAAACTAAGAGAAAAAACTAAAGAATATTATAGCAAAACATTTAATCAACTACCATTTAATCACCCCTCAAAATATGAATATCAGTAAAATTGAATATGTTAATACAATATATGAAAATAAAAAATACAAGAACGAAGAAAAACAGTTAATGAATATTACTACAAAACATTTAACGATTACATAAATTAATGGATACTTCGTACGAAAAGAATAAATCATTAAAAGAAATCGAAACCCAACTATATAGTTTATACCAAGAATACAAAAGATTACATAGTACTAACGAGGATCCTAGAACACTAGATAATTTAATTACGATAATATCTAATTTAGAATATGAATTAATAAAACATCTTAAGTCAAGAAGATAAAAATGAAAAATATTTCAATCGATAATATTCACAAAATACATTATATAGAAATAAATACTTATTACCCAATAACTATTTATTTCTTAGTAAAGTTACCGCGCCTAATCCGCCCCCCTACAATTGGTATCTTTTGTTTGGAAAAGACAAGCACTCAAAACTACTTTCCCCTTGAAAAACATTTGAGAGACATTGAGCAAATAGTGAAATCACCAATTCAAGAATAGAAGAGCAACATTCTTGAATGCTACTAGTTTTGTGGCTTAGTTGAATCCCGAAGATAGAGTTGTCACTAGTTCTTCCATTTGCTTGTGGGGAGAGACTCCAACTATCTTCAAGAAGCTATTATCGTGCTTCTAAGTCAAGAAAATTTTATTTTAAATTTCTTGTATAATTATCATTATTGTTCTAATATCTTCAACCATAGAATTCTCTTAGCATAAATATGGATCCGACCGTCAAACTTTTCACATCTTCAAAACCCTAAGGAACTTACTTATAGAAAGGACAAAACCACACTCATGAGAAGTTCATCATATAATTCTCCCCCATAGAATTTCACGCCTTGAGTTTTTGTTTTATTTGGTGAGCCATGCCAACGATCCCTACCGGCTCCATAAATTCTTTCTCCCCTTTACCCATTGTTATACCAATCACGTAAATTTCAATACCTAAGGTCAATAAGGCTTTTCACTAGAGGTATTAAATAGGTGAGTTAAGCTAAACTTTGACAGTTAAAGTGGTCTGACTTAATAAATGGGAAGGACATTTGATATATCCAGAAGTTATTTGAGATGAACTGAGTAGAACTGAAATGGGTCAAATTGCGGATCATAACTCAATCTGTTTATTTTTACTAAGTTTTAGTTGCTTCATTTTTTCTTTTATATAAATTTTAAGTACCTAGTAGAACTATTTTTTTATATTATGACTACAAGTGTTGGATACGTGTATTGTACGTGTGTCCCATGCAATTGCATAAAATCATATTAAAATTGCATTTTAATAAGTATTGAACTTTCAAGGAAAAATACAAGTAGAAAACGATGGACAATCAATCTATTTAAATGACACTTTTGTGGATGACTAATGATTAGATATTCTTTGCATTTGCGGGAATTGAAAAATCAATCTTAATAGTTTGGTAGTCAAAATATTTAATGAGTCACATTTTTTATGCATGCATGTAATACGTTACCCAATCCTGTCTTATATACTATATTCTTAGTGTATGCTTCATTTTGACGATACTATACCAAAAAGATATTTATCGACAATTAATTAATATGTTAATAACTTAATTTTTCATATTGAATTCAATGACGTACAATTAATTAATTCTAATAAAAATTTTAACACTTCTTGTTAAGCTACATATTTTCGGGTGCACCCTGAAAGTTTGGTACTTCAAGGTGTCAAAATGTGACACTTGTATTAAGAGATGTATTTTAAATGTGAAAAAGTACTAGCATTAAAATTTAATAGGAATGCATTAGATCTCCTTCACCTATTAATGCTTTAACTAATCTAATGTATAGTTTTATAGAAGGGGAAAAGACACCAGGTATCACACCTAAAAAGAAATGACCTATGTTTGATTCAATTGACATTTAATGGCAGTCGATCATACTAATTTCTAAAAGGAAAAAGTTCAGAAATAGCAACCTGAGTGCATTAATTATAAGACATAATAATTTTTTGCTAATTATACTAAATAGGAATATGTATATGTATTTGATGCTCAAGATTAAATACATATACAAAAAGAGTCAATTACCTTGTTTTTGGGTAACAACTTGAATTTAAAAATGAAAAAAAATTTAGATTCCTCAAATCACCTTTACCCAATTAATTAAAGATTAATTGAAGATTCTATTTCTAAAAAAATGAAGCTTTTCTTAATGAGTTTCAAAACTCAGAATAGGTTTCAATAATAAAAAAAGAATCTTTTTTCTATTTTTCTCTCTCTTTTTTTCTTTTTCACTTTTTTTCTCCATTTTTCATTTTTTCTCTTTTTCTTTGCACTTCTTTTTTATAATTTCTTTTTCTATATTAATTCATTTTTTTTAATTTTTTGTCATTTTCTTCCTTCTCTTTTTTTTTTTGTTTTAATTTTTGTATTTTTTCCTCGTTCTCTTTTTTGTTGTTGTATTTTACAGTTATGTTTTTCTTATATTTATTTGTATCAAATTAAATGTTTTAAATAAAATTATTGTTTGTATTTGAATAGTATAGTTGTGAATCTGCACAATTTATCGTTTGTATTTATATACAAACAAGTATATGTATTAATTATATTTGCTTGAGTATAAAATATACATACATACACACACATATATTTATGTGTGTGTATATACATGCAATGTATCATTAAACAAATGTATTGTTAGTATTTATCTGTCAGATTTGTCATTTATATTTGTATATAAATATGTATCATTTGTATGTGTTTGGTTCAAGTTGTATAAACATGTTGGTTCAAGTTGTATAAACATGTATCATTTGATACAAATATTACATTTGTATTTGTATAATTTATCCATTGTCTTTACATTGTTCAATGTGTATCAATAAAATATAATTCGTGTCAAAAAACATAAATGCAAGTGTTCATAGAAAAAAAAATAACGCCTTTTTCACTCGCTTAATGTAATGATCTAAAAATTTGATGAAATAGATGAAATTTGTGATTGTGTGATTTGACTGTTTTACCCCTTTTCATAATTGCATTATGATATTTTTGGGGTGTGGGAGTGATTGACATGATTTTCGATGCATTTTGGTATCATTTATACAATATTGTGGTTTTTGATGGCTTCGAGAGCCTTATTTTGAATTTATGTGGATATCTTTTGATCCGTGTGACGGATGGTCAAACGTACTGCGCCAACAGCTTCGGAATATCAATTTTAGGCTAGGTAGATCTTTGGTTCGGGTCCCGGTGCACCCGAGCTCATTTCGACCTATTGGTTGGAAAGTTGAAAAATTAAAAATATGAGTGTGAGACCCACATTTGATCGAAACGACCTCTGATGGAAAATTCGACTTCACCAGCGGATCCAAAATGTCGATTTTAGGGTGTTAGCATGTTTGATATGATTTTACGGCTTTTAGATCTCATTTCGACCCTCGGTTTGAAAAATTATAATTTTGAATTTCGAGGGTTAACTTTGTGAAAACAATATTTTTTTTTAAAATATGATATCGCCATCGCATCCGGAACGTCGAATTTAGTGTGGTTGCATAGTTCGTTTGCATGTGTCGGACTCCGAACGAATTTCGGGCATACTGTCAAAGTCCGGAGTGGACTTTCACAAAAAAAAACTGCAGCTTTTTGGTTCATTTTAGTGCAGATTTTCTACACTTATAAATAGTTTTTGGGTCATTTTGCTCATTTTTCATCTTGATTCTTGAGAGTAACACCCTAAATAGTTTGGGAGCTTAAAAGTGAAGCAGCTTGGAAAGATAGATTAACATCTATTTTTTGATTTTATTACGAATTTAAGGTAAGAATTCACCTTTTTTCTTAATAATTTCTTGATAAATTCCTCAAAACACCAAAAATCTTAGGGCATGATTTTAAATCCAAATTTCACCCCTTTCACTTGAATAATATTTTTATCTTATAATTACTAGTTTTTCATCAATTTAATCTTCAAAATAACTCCGATTCTTGATTTTAATCCGATTTCAAAAATTTTACCCAATAAAGCTCAAAAATAGTTTTTCTTCGATTTGAACCTCGTTTTAGACTCGATTTAACTTGAGTTTTCAGCTGTAGGTTCCTAAAAATATGAGAAAAATATTTTTTAAGTAAAGTTCCGATTTGTCCATTCTTTTTCAGAAAACCGTTTTGGTGGTCCGTTTGACCTCGAATCAAAGGTAGTCAATATGGGTGTCGTTGGTTTTGTTTTGACGCGTAGATTTTATGTTTGATGTTTTTAGTAGAGTTCGGGATTGTTCATGAAAAGTAAGGTCGCAGGTTCAAGTGTAGCGGACCTGTTTCGGCTTTCGAGGTAGGTTATGGCTTAACTCTTCAGACTAGGTTGGGTGGTAAATGATGGTACAAAATGCATGTTAAGGGTGGGAAATAATTATGAAAAATGACTATCTATGTGTTGTGCCCGCGTGGGGGCTTATATGCGATGTAATTATCGAAATTGAGATATTATGTGATATATGTGACCGTGTGGGGTCCTATGTGATATTGATAGGCTTGAATACATATGAATAATTGTATTGTGTTGTTAAAATGCTAATGTGGTATCATTGGTGTATTATGATTATATTCATACTTTATTGGCAAATGAGACATGTGAAAATTCATGAATGATACGAAAATAATGAGTGAATATTGGCGTATGTGGTTGTGGAAATGTATCATTGTGGTTGGTTGTGGAAATATATCATGTAGTTGTTTGTGGAAATACTCATTGTGATTGGTGGTGAGCATTACATCTTCATATCATACTCATTCATGAAATATTGGTACCATTGTGGCAACATCTGAGAAACACTGGCAACGCCTATTTAAAAGATATTGTAACACCTTATAAAACCTTTTTCGAGAGATGTACCGAAAAGGAGATATGAGATATGTGGATTGTATATGGGTTGACGAACCCCCCATGGGTCCTACGTCGGAAAGCTTAGCTTCGTAGGTATATATGGGGATTATGCGATAATTTCGGAGGTTGTGCGACGACCTCGTACATCATCATCATCATCATCATCACATACATTGCACTTACTTTATGGTGTTTATGTTGTGTTGTATTGCCTTATTGACTTGTCATCTATGTATTTGTCTTATCTTCCTTTAATTGTATTTGATGATCTTGTATCTACATGTTCTCTATTGTTCTATTTATATGTTACATAATGTATACTTGTGTTCTATATCTTGGTGTATCATTGTAATATATGTGATAAATATTATAACTATTAGTACAAGCGGTGTGGGTAAACGTTGTGGTATATTTTTTAATTGTAGGTGACGTGCCGTTAGTGTATATTTGTATTCTTTATTTACTATTTTGCTTGGTCGGCCTATGATACCTACTTAGTACAAGTGGACCATACTCATGCCTACTGCGCCCTTTCGGTATAGGTCCTAGCTCGAGTGCGCCTCAGATTTCTTAACTTGGGCGATTGTTGGAGATTCCAAGGTAGCAGTTGGATATTCATGTGTCTGAAGTTCACCTCTATATTTCTAAATTAGTTATGTCTTTATTAGTATTTGAAGACATATATTATTTCTTTTTTGGTTAATTTTCAGATGTATTTGACTCTTGGATTGTATTAGGAGTTCTTACACTTTTGACACCTGTTTTTTGGCATAATTTGTATTTTGGATAAGTTCTTTCCGCATTGTTATGATTACTTATATGGTTTGTCTTCGTTCTAGAAGCCTTATCTTGGAATATTTTTTGTCTTTTCCTCTTATCTTATCAGTTTGGGTGATAGGCTTACTTTTCAAGGTATGCCCCGACAAGTGCCATCATGACCCTTATCTTTTGGTCATGAAAAAATTGGTATCAGAGCAGCCAGATTTCATTAGTCTTTACTGTGTAAGAATGAGACGTCTAATAGAGTCTCACGGATCGGTACGTAGACATCCGTATCTATCTTTGAGAGACTATAGGATGTCTTTAGGAAACTTCCCTCATTTTATTCTTTATCATGCGAAGTTCTTTCATACCTTGTGTTCTGAGTTGTGTTTCACTCTTTCTATGCGAATGGAGTTGCTTAAGCTACTATCAGTTGATAGATGCTGTGAGAAATTAGTGAATATCATTTGTCGGTTGTAGGCTTGTTGATGCTCCTTAGTTGTTATGGGATCAGTTTGTTGATGCCTTTCTAGAGAGATTTGTGCCTTGAAATCTTATGTGGTATGAGTTTGATCAGTTGGATCAGGGCTCCTTGACAGTTACTGAGTATGAGACACGCTTCCATACCCTGTCCAGATATTTCTAAGATAGTATTTCCACCGAGTTTAAGAAGATTCAAAAGTTTGTGAAGGGTTTAGTTGTCTCACTTCAGTTGGCTACATCTCAGATGGTTGTGTTTGAGTGTTCCTTTTAGAGTATTGTGGATCATGTTAAGGTGACACAGGATATTCCTCAGGTATCTCAGGGAGGCGCCAAGAGGGTGTGTCTCTTTGGTAAGTTCAGGAGTCAGACCTCTCAAGGCAGAGATTTTAGAGGTTCTCATGGATATCATGGTAGACTAGTGTAGGTGACTTTACAAAGTTCAGGTGGTGGATCTTTTAGTTCAGCAGTTCAGGGTGGCCATTCAGTCTCAGTTGTACTTTTTCTTGTTGAGACTGGTCATAGAGGTTGCTATGTGTGTAATAAGGTTGGCCATGTGGCCAAGGACTGTTCTTGCCGTGTGTTTAGAGCTATTCCTATTTTAGCTATGAGAGGTAGGTGTTCTACCAAAGGTGCAAGAGGTACAGATGGTAGAGCCAGTGTTGGTGGTCATGGGGCTACTCAACCAGTTGGTAGTCGTAGATAGTGTTATGTTATACCATCCAGACCTGAGGTAAAGGCTCTGATATTATGATTATAAGTATTTTCCTCGTTTGTTTCAGACCTGCATCTGTATTATTTGATCTCGGGTTGACTTTTTCTTACGTGTCTGTATATTTTGCTTCGGGTTTTGATTCTATTACTGAGCCTCTTGTCATGCCTATTCGTGTATCTACCCTGGTAAGTGATTCTTTAATGATGGATCGGGTGCATCAATCTTGTGTTGTGACTTTTACCGGGTGTGAGACTTTGATAGACTTGCTTGTATTAGACATGGTTGATTTTGATGATATTTTGGGTATGGATTGGTTGGCTCCTTCTCATGCCATCCTAAATTGTTATGCCAAAACTGTGACTTTAGCTTCATCGGGTGTGCCAAGGAAAGCTTGGAAGGGTACACTTCATTCGGGTTATATCTTATGTTCAGGCTTGTATATTTGTTAAGAGGGATGTTTATCTTACCTGGACCATATTCATGACACTAGTGTTATTCTTACTCTTTTCTTGGATTCTGTCTGTGTCATCCGTGAGTTTATAGATGTGTTCCCTACGGACTTGCCTAGTATGCCTTCGGATCGAGATATTAGTTTTATTATTGATGTTGAGTTGGGAACCAAGCCTATTTCTATTTCTCCTTATAGGATGGCCCCAGCAGAGATGAAGCAACTGAAGGATCAGTTGTAGGAGTCATTGGATAAGAGATTTATTTGACCAAGTATTTTACCTTGGGGTGCGCCTGTCTTGTTTGTGAAGAGAAAGGATAGGTCTATATGGATGTGTATTGATTATTGGTAGTTGAATAAGGTGATGGTTAAGAAAAAGTATCCCTTTCCTCGTATCGATAATTTATTGGATCAGCTTTAGGGTGCGGGGGTGTTTTCAGAGATTGATTTGAGGTTCGGTTATCACCAGTTGAGGATTAGAGCTTTGGATATTTCAAAAATAGATTTTTGGACTTGATACGGTCAATATGAGTTCTTGGTAATGTCATCTGGGTCGACCAATTCCCCTACCGCATTCATGGAGTTGATGAATCGGGTGTTTCGATAGTATCTTGACTCCTTTGTTATGGTATTTATAATGATATCTTACTTTATTCTAAGAGTGAGGTTGAGCATGAAGAGCATTTGTGCATTGTGCTTTAGAGATTGAGAGATGAGAAATTGTATGGTAAGTTCTCTAAGTGCGAGTTTTGGTTGGAGTCAGTTTCTTTATGGGATCATGTGATGACTAAGGAAGGTATTATGGTTGATCCAGCTAAGGTTGCAGCGGTTTGTGATTGGGCTAAACCTACTTTGCCCATCGAGATTTAGAGTTTTATTGTCTTGGCACGGTATTATTAGTGTTTTGTTGAGGGTTTCTCTTCCATTATAGGTCCGTCGACCAAGTTGATGCAGAAGAAAAATTCCTACCAGTGGTATGATATTGTGAGGTGAGTTATCAAAAGCTCAAGGATTTGTTGACTTCAGCTCCTATATTGGCTTTGCCCAAGAAGGGCGCGGTCTTTACTGTCTTTTATGATGCTTCATGTGTTAGGTTAGGTGCTGTGATGATACAGAAGGGCAAGGTAATTATGTATGCATCTCATCAAGATTGGAGCCTCATAAGAGAAATTATCCTACCTATGATTTGGAGCTGTATGCAGTTATGTTTGCCTTGAAGTTGTAGAGGCACTACTTGTATGGAATCCATTGTGAGATCTTCTTAGATAATCGTAGCCTTCGGTGCTTTTTTACCAGCGAGATCTTCATATGAGGTAGCACTGTTGGCTTGAGTTGCTTAAGGATTATGACTTGACTATCCTCTACCTTTCGGGCAAGGCTAATGTGGCTGCGGATGCCTTGAGCCAAAAGTCAACTAGCATGGGTAGCTTGGCGTATCTTATGACCCAAGAAAGGATTTTGGCCTTAGAGATTCAGTTTTTAGCTAATCAGATGGTTAGACTTGATATTTCAACACCAGGGCATGTTTTGGTATTTATGAAGGCTAGATCTTCTTTGATGGATCAAATTTAAGCTCATCAGTTTGACGATGTTGGATTGAGGTTGATTCGTGATAAGATGTGGAGTGGGAAGTACAAGGAAGCCTCATTTTATTTAGATAAAGTTTTGAGGATTGGGGGCTGAGTTTGTGTGCCAAGAGTTGTGATTGGATTAGGTTGATCTTGGAGTAGGCCCGTTGTTCCAGATATTCTATCCATCCAGGTGTGACTAAGATATATCGTGATTTGACGCAGCACTACTGGTGGTGTGGTATAAGGCGAGATAGCAGATTTTGTGGCTCGTTGCCTATGTTGTCAGCAGGTGAAGGCCGAGCATATGAGACTTGATGGTTTGCTTCAGAGGTTACCCATTCCTGAGTGGAAGTGGGAACGCATCACCATGGACTTTATGACTGGTTTGCCTCGTAAATCTCATGGTTCTAACAATGTTTGGGTCATCGTGGATCGATTGACCAAGTCAGTTCATTTTATTCTGGTTCAGGTCTCATTCAGTGCTGAGAGGTTGGCCCGTATCTACATTCGTGAGATTGTGCGTCTGCATGGTGTGCCGGTGTCCATTACTTTAGATCGAGGTCCTATGTTCACATCTCACTTTTGGAAGACTTTTCTGGATGAGTAGGGTACTCGAGTGGATCTTAATAAAACGTTTCACCCTCAGACTGATGGACAGTCAGAGCGAACTATACAAGTTTTGGAGGATATGCTTCGCGCATGCGTGATGGATTTTGGTGGCCAGTGGGAGCAACATTTGTCTTTAGCAGAGTTTGCATGTAATAATAGCTACCATTCCAGTATTGATACAACTCCTTTTAAGGCTTTGTATGGTAGGAGTTGTCGCTCTCCAGTAGGTTGGTTCGATGTTTTAGAGGTGACACCTAGAGGTACGGACTTGTTTCGTGAGTCTTTGGATAGGGTCCGGATCATTCATGATAGACTTTAAGTGGCTTAGAGTAGGAAGAAATGTTATGCTGATCGTAGACTTCGTGCCTTGAGATTTGGTGTTGGTGATCATATTTTCCTTCGAGTTTCATGCATGAAGGGTGTGATGAGGTTTGGGAAGAGGGGCATACTTAGCCCAGGTATATTGGTCCATTTGAGATTCTTCGGACTGTTGGTGATATGGCTTATGAGTTGACTTTTCCCCTGATCTATCAGCTGTTCATCTAGTTTTTCATGTTTCTATGCTTCGTCGCTATATTCTGGATGAGTCTCATGTCATTCATTGGGATTCGGTTTGGTTAGATGAGCGGTTATCCTTTGTTGAGGAACCGGTTTCCATTTTGGCTAGGGATATTAGGCGGTTGCGCTCTAAAGTGATCCCTTTGGTTAAGGTCCTATGGCGACATCGACCTGTAGATGAAGCTACTTGGGAGGTTGAGTCTGATATGCGTAGTTCCTATCCCCAACTTTTCATTGATTCAGGTATTTCTTTGCCTTAGTTCGGGGACGAACTAGATTTTTAGTGGTAGATGATGTAACGACCTAAAAATTTGATGAAATAGGTGAATTTTTTTATTTTTTGTGATTTGACTGTTTTACCCCTTTCTGTAGTTGCATTATGATATTTTTGGGGTGTGGGAGTGATTGACATAATTTTTGATGCATTTTGGTATCATTTATGCAATATTGTGATTTTTGATGGCTTCTAGAGCCTTATTTTAGATTTATGTGGATATCTTTTGATACGTGTGACGGATGGCCAAGAAGACTGCGCCAGCAGCTCCGGAATATCAATTTTCGTCTAGGTAGACCTTTGGTTCGGGTCCCGGTGCACCCGAGCTCATTTCGACTTTTTGGTTGGAAAGTTGGAAAGTTGGAAATATGGGTGTGGGACCCACATTTGATCGAAACGACCTATGATGGAAAATCCAACATCACCAGCAGAACCGAAATGTGGATTTTAGGGTGTTAGCATATTTGGTATGATTTTACGGCTTTTAAATCTCATTTTGATCCTCGATTTAGAAAATTGTAATTTCAGGTTTCGGGGGTCAACTTTGTGAAAATGATATTTTTTTAAAAATATGATATCTCCATCGCGTACGGAACATCGAATTTAGTGCGGTTGCATAGTTCGTTTGCATGTATTGGACTCCAAACGAATTCCGGACACCCTGTCGAAGTCCGGAGTGGACTTTAACAAAAAAAAACTGCAGCTTTTTGGTTCATTTTAGTGCAGATTTTCTGCACTTATAAATAGTTTTTGGGTCATTTTGCTCATTTTTCATCTTGCCTTTTGAGACTTAAACCCTAAATAGTTTTGGAGCTTAAAAGTGAAGCTTGTGGGAGCTTGGGAAGATAGATTAACATCTATTTCTTGGTTTTATTACGGATTTAAGGTAAGAATTCACCTGTTTTCTTAATAATTTCTTGATAAATTCCTCAAAACCCCAAAAATCTTAGGACATGATTTTAAATCCAAATTTCACCCCTTTCGCTTGAATAATATTTTTATCTTATAATTACTAGTTTTTCATCAATTTAATCTTCAAAACAACTCCGATTCTTGATTTTAACTCGAATTTTAAAATTTTTTTACCCGGTAAAGCTCAAAAATATTTTTCTTCGATTTGAACCCATTTTTTGACTCAATTTAATTTGGGTTTTCAGCTGTAGGTTCCTAAAAATATGGAAAATATTTTTTTAAACTAAAATTCCGAATTTGCCCTTCTTTTTCGAAAATCCATTTTGGGGGTCCGTTTTGACCTCGAACAAAAAGTAGTTAATATGAGTATCGTTGATTTTGTTTTGACGCATAGATTCCATATTTAATGTTTTTAGTGGAGTTCGGGATTATTCCTGAAAAGCAAGGTCGCAGGTTCAAGTATAGCGGACCTGCTTCGGCTTTCGAAGTAGGTTATGACTTAACTCTTCAAACTGGACTGAATGATAAATGATGGTACAAAATACATGTTAAGGGCGAAAACTAATCATGAAGAATGACTATCTATGTCTTGTGCCCGTGTGGGGGCTTATATGTGATGCAATTGTCGAAATTGAGATATTATGTGATATGTGTGACCGTGTGGGTCCCTATGTGATATTGATAGCCTTGAATACATATAAATAATTGTATTGTGTTTTTAATATGCTAATGTGGTACCATTGGTGTATTGTGATTATATTCATATTTTATTGGCAAATGAGACATGTGAAAATTCATGTATGATACGAAAATAATGAGCGGATATTGGCGTATATGGTTGTGGAAATGTATCATTGTGGTTGGTTGTGGAAATATATCATGTGGTTGTTTGTTGAAATACTCATTGTGATTGGTTGTGAGCATTACATCTTCATATCATACTCATTCATGAAACATTGGTACCACTGTGACAACATCTAAGAAATACTAGCAACACCTTTTTAAAAGATATTGTAACACCTTATAAAACCCTTTTCGAGAGATGTACTGGAAAGGAGATATGAGATATGTGGATTGTATATGGGTTACCGAACCCCCCATGGGTCCTACGTCGGGAAGCTTTAGCTCCGTAGGTGTATACAGGGATTGTACGATGATCCCGGAGGTTGTGAGACGACCTCATGCATCATCATCATCATCATCACATACATTGTACTTACTTTATGGTGTTTGTGTTGTGTTGTATTGCCTTATTGACTGTCATCTATGTATTTGTCTTATATTCGTTTAATTATATTTAATGATTTTGTATCTACATGTTCTCTATTGTTCTATTTATGTGTGACATAATGTATACTTGTGTTCTATATCTTGGTGTGTCGTTGTAATATATGTGATATATATTAGAACTGTTAGTTCAAGCGGTGTGGGCTACCGTTGTGGAACATTTTCTGATTACAGGTGACGTGCCCTTAGTGTATATTTTGTATGCTTTATTTACTACTTTGCTTGGTCGGCCTATGATACATACTGAGTACAAGCGGACCGTACTCATGCCTACTACGCCCTTTCGATGCAGGTCCTATCTCGAGTGCGCCTCAGATTTCTTGACTCAGGCGATTGTTGGAGCTTCCAAGGTAGCGGTTGGATATTCTTGTATCCAAAGTTCACCTCTATCTTTCTAAGGTAGTTATGTTTTTATTAGTATTCGTAGATAGATATTATTCCTTTTGTGGTTATTTTTCCGATGTATTTGACTCTTGGATTGTATTAGTAGTTCTTACACTGTTGACACCTAATTTTGGGTATGATTGGTATTTTGGATAAGTTCTTTCCGCATTGTTATGATTACTTATATGGTTCGGCTTCGTTCTAGAAGCCTTCCCTTGGGATATATTTTGTCTTTTCCTTTTTTCTTATCAGTTTGGGTGATAGACGTACTTGTCAAGGTATGCCACGACAAGTGCCATCATGACCCCCGTTTTTGGCTCGTGACACTTAAAAATACAACTGATACAGTCAACTACAAATTCAAATAAATTAAATTACAAAATACAAATATAATATGCGGTAAACTTAAAAATACAAATACAAAATATTTCTTTATAGAATATAGATACAAATACAAATAAAATAAAATCACAACATACAAATATAATTTGCAGTCAACTGTAAAATCAAATACAAAGCAATTCTTTAAATACAAGTCTGAATTATATAAAATGTAAATATTGATGCGAACTATAAAATATGAATACAAGTGTGAACTGTAAAGTACATACGAATACAAGTGCAAACTCTAAAATATAAATACAATCATATCAACGCCTTTACAAATATAAATCATTGTGTGAATTCAAATACAATAAATGATAGTGGTATTTTCATTATCCTCAATGGCTTGTGCCCAACTTAGTAATATTTTTTAAAAATACAAAAAATATAAAATAGATCAAAAAAATGAGAAAAAAATATAAAAAAGGAAAAAGAAAAAAAGAAAAATAAAAGCTAGAGATAGAAGAGTAACATAAGGCGAAAAGAAACAAATAAAAAAAGAAAAAAAGAAAAAAAGAAAAAAAGAAAAAAATGAAAAATGGAAAAAGAAAAAAATAATAAAATAAAAATAAAAAAAGAAAGAGAAATAGAAGTTAGAGATAGAAGAGTTAAAAAAAAGTTAAAAGAATGAAACAAAAAAAGAAAAATAGGAAAAAAGGGAAAAAAACAAAAATAGGAAAAGAAAAAAAGAAAAAAGAAAAAAGATTAGAAAGTACAAAAAATAAAAGAAAAACCAATAAAGAAAAGAACAAAAAAAAGAAGAAGAAAGAGGAATAGAAAAAAAAATAAGAAAGAATAAGGAGCCACTAAAATATTGTTATTTTGCTATCTCACTTAATTATTTTAAAGTTGTTATAAATATATTACCATATATAGTGAATGTATATTTTACTATATATAGTGAATGTCTACTTTATCATATATAGTGAATATTTATTTATGAAAAAGTTAGAAACCCCAAGGTTAGTTTTTCCCTATAAATAAAGGGGTTTTTCTTCATTGTAATTCATCCAAGAGAATCCTTCAAGAGAAATAAAGAATTACTCACTCTATTCTCTCTACTCTTATTCTTTATTCTTTATTATTTTATAACACGTTATCAGCACGAGACTCTACCAAACAAGGTGAGATTAGAAATCTAAAGGTAATTTCAAGGTTAGTGATTCCTTATGTTATTTATCTTTTGCTACTAATGATATAACTATTATTGGATTTGTGAAAAAATAATTGATTTGAAATCACTTATGCTTCAAATTTGTTCTTAATTTGTTTATGAAGAACAATATTGTTAAAACATATGATGATGAATTAAAGTCTCATCTCATTAAGAGGCCACGACATATGGTTAAAGTCCCCATGCTCTATAATGATAAGCTATTGGGTTCAAGTCTCATCAATTTATGTCTAAGACGTCTTTATATGGATAAAACGTTGAGTTTAAATCTGAATGCACCATATTGATAATATTATGATGGCTATGGCAAAATAATATTTTTTTGGTAAAAGACATGATATTTGTCTCATTGAATATGGTCCATTCCCCAAAGTGAATGTGGTAGCAATACATCATATGTATGCCTTATTGTGCTTCTGAAGTAGCAATATCATGAAAAAAGTTATAAGCTATCAGAAATTGATAGGTTTAAGACACGATTATATTTCATTCCTCGGTAATGAGAAGCTTATTAATGCAAACATACACTTGATTGTGATTTTATCATAACTCACCTCCGAAAGAGGTAAAATAACCGAGAAGAGTTATTTTTAAATCTACTTCTGAAGTAGTGAATCAGAACTTCTTTCATGTAATAGTAAATTTAGAATTTACTAAAGTAAAAGTTTACATGTCATGGTAAATTTGAAGTTTGCTCGAATAAAAGTTCATAAATAACATGAACGATTGCGACATTGCAAAGATGTGGATACTGAGTATTTAACATTTATTGAAGAATTAGAAATTTTTTCATGAACTTTTAATGTTGCTTGTTCTCATGACAAGTTGGTTGGACCAACTAATATTGAGATTGGATCCCTTAAAATTTGAAAAGTATAAAAGGTGAATATAGTCCTCTTCACCTCTCATGTGATCTATTAAGATGCATCGATATAAGATGATCACTTGTGCGTATATTGCCAACCTGCAGTATGACATTCATAATTTCAGATTATATAATCAAGACAATTCATCTTGATGATGATGGTTTGACATTGAATGCCTTCAATAAATAGTTGAACCATTACTAATGAGAACAAATCTTCATGTGTTGGTTTGAAATATGAAATATTATATACAAAAGTACTTGTATGCATCAAACCAATAAATTATGATTAATTTCCACTCAAAGTTGGTTCTGAGTCAGAAATCACATATTGTCCATCTAATAGTTTTGTTGTGCGATATACGATTAATGAATATATCATGATGCACAAAGATGGATTCCTCAAAGAAGATAGAGCATGTATGTTAGTTTTGCTAAAATAAGGGGGAGATTATAAGCAGCTATGAAATATGTTAGGTATTATCATCAGATCCTCATTCAAAAGATAATTCAACTCAAATGCCAAAAGCATATCATATTTAATCTTCTAGTGCTCCTATTTTGTGTCCCTGAAGTACAAGGTCTATGCATGCATGAAGCATGATAGACCAATCGATTTCAAATGAAATAATCATTGAAAAGGATATGGAACAAATAATCGTAATAAGAAGGAAATGTGCTCTTATGGAACCTACGACAAATATTTCATGAAACCTTATGAGAGGTTTAGGTACCTGAAAATAATAAAGTGATGAGATCTCAAAATATTATCACACTGTGAATCGATACTAAATGATTTAACATTAATATCTGTGATACAATATTGTGAAAGATTATGAGGATATGAATTCTACGTTTATTTAAGCATGCTGACGTAGAAATATTTAGGGAAAAGGCTCAAATATACCACTGAACTATCAAAAATAACTCATTTATGCCATCAGCTAAAAGTTGAGCTCATTCTTGCCATCGCCGTTACAAAACTAGCTCATCCATGCCATTACTTTTTAATGATGGTTTTCAAAAATAACTTTGCCATGTGACCTTTTATTAGAGGTCCACGTCATTAATTAAAATAAGAAAAAAGGCAAAAATATGCCATTGAACTATCTGAAATGGCTCATTTATGCCATCAGTTAAAAGTTCGACTCATTCATGCCATCACCGTTGTAAAATCAACTCACTCATGCCATTACTTTTTAATGATGGGTTTTTAAAAATAGTTTTGCCACGTGGTCTTTTATTAGAAGTCCACGCCATTAATTAAAAGAAAATAATATTAATTTCAAAATATCTGAAATTAGTTAGTATCGAGATTTTTTATTTCAGCATTTATACCATAATGATGGGAGAAGTTATCCCATATACATGGCGGGATAACTGGAATAACAAACTTCTTTTAAGCCGTTATTTAAAAATAATTTTTCAACAATGTAAGCTCCACTAATTCGTGATGGAAGAAGTTATTCCATATTCATAGTGGAATAATTGGGATAACAGACTTCTTTTAAGTCGTTATTTGGAAATAATTTTTTCAATAATGTATACTCCCCTACTTCGTGATGGGAGAATGGAGAAGTTCTATTGGTACTCCTCTTTCTTTTTCTTGCTTGCCTTAATCGTTCATTGGTTTATTTTCTTGCAACTTCGGAGAATATATTGGAGTCACTAAAATTAAAACTAATCAATTTCTGTTAAGCGTTACATTTATAATGATTTAGAATCAACTAGAAATAGCCAAAGGATATACATTAATCACTATTTTTTTATTAGAAAAATAGTTGTTGTTGTAGGCAAAAAATATTTTAATGGTTGTGGGTCAGGTTATGTTAAATGAATTGATTTTTTTTTTAATGGGTCTAAGGTATTTTGAAATTAGTATTAATTTATCTTAATTAATTTCGCGAACCTCTAATAAAAGGCCATATGACAAAACTATTTTTGAAAACCCACCATTAAAATGTAATGACATGGGTGAGCTGATTTTATAACGATGATGCCATGAATAAGCTGAACTTTTAACTGATGGCATAAATGAGCCACTTCTGATAGTTTAATGGCATATTTAAGCCTTTTTCTTTATTTTAATTAATGACATGGACCTTTACTTCTTCGAAGGTAGAGGTATGGACTGCGTACATTTCACCCTCCCCAGACCCCACTGCGTGGGAATATACTGGGTTGTTGTTATTTTTGTTGTTGTTGTACATGTACCTTTAATAAAAGGCCACGTGGAAAAGCTATTTTTGAAAACCACTGTTAAAAATTAATGTCATGGATGAGCCGATTTTGTAATGGCAATGGCATGAATGAGCCAAACTTTTAACTGATGTCATAAATGAGTATTTCTAATAGTTCAATGGCATATTTGAGCCTTTTCCCAAATATTTATCAAGTGACATAAAAGAATGCATTTTGGTAAGCATAAAACTTATTTGATTTGTAATCCAAACACTTGAAGAAGGCAGACATGAAATGCTGAATATTGTCACTTGAAAAAATTTATATGAAACTTTTTAAGGATTCAAAATGTTTCAAGCATATCAAAGTTTCTAAAAAATTTATTTATAATCCTTGTATTGTATAAACTTATAACTTGAAAATTATTGGAACTCTTGGAGACTTTTCAAAAGCAACAGAATATTTGCTGAAAAGAAAAATATACCAATTTAGATTGGTTATGAAGTACCATATCTTAGTGTAATTGGTGCACTCAAGTGTCTTGCAAATACCACAAGGCCTTATATAGCCTTTTCGGTCAATTTGTTAGCAAGATATAGTTCTGCTCCTACTAGGAGACATCGAAATGTGATCAAACATATAAGATTATTTTATTCTAAAGATTATAGTCCCGATATTGTTGGTTATGATGATGTTGAGTAATTGTCTTACCCATATAAAACTCAATCTCAAATAAGCTATATGTTCATATGTGGGGATACTGCCATTTCTTGGAGATATACAAAGAAGTCTGTCTAGACACTTCATCGAGCCTTGATGAAATAATAACTACCCATGAAGCAAGCCGAGAATGAGTTTGGTTAAGATCCCCGATACATCTTATTCTAGAAAAATATGGTGTAAAATGTGACAATGTACCCACAATTTTAACGGAGATAATGCATCATGCATAGAACAACTTAAGGGAGAATTCATAAAAGGAGACAGAACAAAGCACACTTCATCAAATCTTTTCTACATACATGAGCTCCAAAAGATTAACGTACAACAAATTCGTTCAAGTGACAACGCGACTGATTTATTCACCAAGTCTCCTTCAATTGCAAATTTCAAGAATATGGTGCACAAGATTGGGATGCAAAGGTTCAAGGATGTTCTCATTAGGCGCAATTAATACGCGTTGTACTCGTTCTCCCTTATGAGGTTTTGCCCACTGAGTTTCCTTGTAAGTTTTTTAATGAGGCAGCCTATATGCGTATTGTTAGAGCTATGTACTCTTTTTCCTTCGCTAGATTTTTTTTTCCACTAGATTTTTTCAAGTAAGGTTTTAACGAGGCACATTATCTACCAATTAGACATTCAAGAGGGAGTGTTATAAATTATTACCATATATAGTTAATGTATACTTTACCAAATATAGTGAATGACTACTTTACCATATATAGTGAATGTTTATTTATGAAAAAATTAAAACCCCAAGGTCAGTTTTCCACTATAAATAAAGGGGTTTTCCTTTATTGTAATTCATCCAAGAGAATCCTTCAAGAGAAATAAAGAATTACTCTCTATTTTTTCTACTCTTCTTCTTTATTCTTTATTGTTTTATAACAAAAGTGTTGTTATTAACTTGATAATTTACTTAAAGTTGCTAGACTTTGTACTTTTTTCTTCCTAAAAATAGTCATTTTATATCCTTTCTCAAGTTGAACCATTTGACCCTTTTTTTAAATGTTTCACTGTTTCTTTTTTGGCTACAACTTTTTAACTTAATTTTTTTTCTTTTTAAAATAGTTAAGTACAACTATATAAAAACAGTATAATTATTTTATAAAATACTTATATGTATAAGATACGTGTAAAAACTGTATATGATGTGTATAGAAATCGTTTAATTATTATATAGAATTTGTATTCATATATATATATCTATATTTATATATATATATTTATATATATATTTATATGTATGGGGCCTTATTAACCGGATCTTTGCCCATGATAATATAATTTGTAATACAAAAACTTAATCCATTAAATATATTTTTCAAGTAAATATCTAAGTTCATTACTTTGTTGAGTAAGTATGAATGATCATGATGTCACATCCCAATTTTGCAGGTCATGATGACACCTACTGTATCCCACCAGTATGTAAGCTAATCAATAGACTAGAACGACAAGTAACAGGTTATTGAGGAAAAAATAAGGAAAAACAAGAAAGAATCAATAAAATAACAAGTAGAAATAGGAAAAGAGTAAATAGTCACATTGTATACTGTAAATGAGAGGAAGATGACAAAATAAACAAAATGAATCCCTCCCAAGACCCAGTAAGGCCATTATTAAAGCCACCTCAACACAATTTTATAATACTAGACAAAATTCAAAATATACATGTATGTACAATAGTCTCAGAATGCAAAACACTATAACTGGAGTAGATGGAGGAGGATCAAACTCAACCCGAGAATAGCATCAACGCTGGTGGCTCGCACTCGGATTTGTATCACAAAAAAGATGCAAAAGTACAGCATGAGTAAAAAGGCAACAAGTACTCAGTAGGCATCATCGGTCGATTGAGCTCCATTTAATAAAAGCATAAATAAAATGCGAGAGAGTAAGCAAAAATAGGGGTAGAAATATAAATATCTACTGAGCTATGCACGTAGATAAAATAAATAAATAAGGAAAAATAAACAACTCAATGATAAGAAAGACAAGCTAACTATAACCTAACTAGACCCCGATAAACCCATAAGGCACACAAAATAGGAAAATTAACCCTATTTAGCCCCCATAAGTCCACGGGTGCATACAAGAAGTAACTACAGTAGATAGCATAAGTAACATCAACTAAACTAATCTTAGATAACCATATGACTCCAAATCCATGATAAAACTATCCATATATGCACTAGGATTAAACCGACATCAATGGATAATAATGAGAGGCAATACATCAATCTCAAATTGGAAATAGTGGATAATAATGAGGTTCATATATCGGTTTCATACTGAAAATAGTAGGTAATAATGAGAGACCACATAAATAATATACAACGAAACGTAATACCACTGTTAATACTCCGATAACAACCAAAATAACTTAATTGTATTATAACCAAATGTTCGACTGAAATCGGAACTCATAGTAACTATACTGCAACCAAAAACTAGTGATCCCATTGATATCCAATCTCAATTGTAAAACTAATACAAAAAACATATTATAACAGACAAAAGTGTAGTGCCAGAACTCATAATAAATAGTAAAAATAAAGTATATGTTGGACCCGAATCAAAATTGAAATGAATTTAAATAAATATATGCATAACTAGATAAATGAAAGAAATCCAAGGTTTTTAATCCTATTTCCAGACAATAAGTTCAGTAATACAAATCTCGACCAAATACGTCAACTAAGGCGAAGTGGGTCCCAATTACTAAGTCAAGGAAGAACAATCTTGGTTAAATAATATTCTACCCAAGGGAAAGGGGGAAAAAAGGGTCATAGATCAAGTCTAGTTCATACCCAACCCAAGGTAATACCTAAAATGATAGTCAAGAGTCTAACTATGCCTAAAGAGTCTCCGAGTCAAGTATACTTGCTAAAAAGGGTAGTGAGGCCTACTTCAGGATCTCAAAAATAGAATTTAGGCCGAAAGAAAACCTAGTCTAGTCTAAGGCAGCCCAATCCCATTTCAAGGTACTAATAGTAGTAATCCTAGTGCTAGTGGATGACGTTACACTACACCAGTGGATAAAGAGCCCAACATTTATCGAAATATGGCCCTAACGGACTAAATAAAACATAAAAATACTAAATAGATAAACAGGATAAAACTATTTCCTAAAACTAGCATAATAGCACAATAATACCATAAATAAGCTCAATCAAAGATAGGATAAGCTTAACCTACATGGACGTCCTCAAATGCTCATTGAATTCTCTAAATCATATCTTTCTTTCCTAAGAGGTCTCCAAGAGCTGCCACGCTATCAAAATAATAGTTTAAGAGTCAAGATGAGAGAAACATTACCCATGTTAAATATAAACTCTCTGGGTTAGAAATCTAACTATAAATGTCCCGCTTGCTAAATTCAAAAATTGAAACCATCATAGAATCCCACGAAGCTGAAGGATCAAATGTCACAATAATATAGTGTTCTTAGATTAAAAACAACCTCAACCAACCGAAATAATACTCCAAAAATAAACAATCAAATGAAGATTTAAGGGGGAAATTAAGTAAAAGCTTATGGAGAAATAAAAAATAGTTAGACCACAAACACGCTCCCCAGCTTATTCCTAGTTTTATAATACAATTTCCACATTATTCCAAAGCTCAATATGACAACAATGGTGTATGGGACTTGAAAAATAGGATAGAATATTGTAACGCCCCGAATTTGGTACCCGGAGCGCTACACGGTGCCCATGATTCCGAAGGACCACAAGCTAACCCATGACTGATATCTGTAAATTGAGCACTGAATAATAGTAATAATATCGTAAATGCAGAAACATGAAATGAAAGGCCATAAGGTTCAATACTAGTACATAACTGAAAAATATGGTATAAGAATACCAAAACAACTGAGATAATTATCTGAACATACTGTAGTTTGAAATCCTCTAACCTGTCTGAATAAGAAGTTAATGGGACATGTCCCCAACTAACTCTAACTACTGAAATAAATTAAAAACTAAAATAGTAATGTGATCATCATGCCCTCGAAGGATGAGGACTCATTGCTAACTCTGATCGTTGAACTGGGATGCTACTGGTTCTCTGGAGCTCGTGCTTCTAAACTTATGGTATAAGACATCATAACACAAATCCGTCAGTACTTTGAATGTACTGTTATGCAAGTGAGGTCGGCTGAATGCAATAGGTTCATATACATGAACAATACTAACTGACTAACTAACATAAATGTGAGAATACATGCATGCATATGTAACTGTAACTGAGATCATGATAGGACTTGATACTGAGTTCTGACTACTGAGTCTACTGACATTGACATTTGAGTCACTTATGAGTGAGAAACTGATACTGTATTACTGAATACTGAGGGACTGATACTATGTTATTGATACATGGATAACTGTGTCTGACAGTTCTGATTCTGTAACTGAAACTGTCTGGTAAACTGTATTTGATAGTTCTAAAGCTGAATATTATTATTATAAGTTCTGATAACTAATATAAATGATAATATAAGTGACTGTATTTGACAGTGCTGAATCTGATGGAACTAGCTGAGTTTCGTACTGTATCTGAGTAACTGAATCTGAGATCAATCCTATCTAGCAGGTGATCTCTAAATCTGATGATACCGTTACTGATTGACCATAGTTGAGATCAGTCCTATCTAGTGGGTGATCCTGGAGTCTATTTAAAATGATAAGGAGTAACTGTATTTGATAGTTTTAAATTTATACTACTGAGCTGAATTAACTGTATCTGACAGTCCTATTTATGTAACTGAAACTGTGGGATGTATTCATCTAACCGACATGCCCCATACTAAGCTAACTGGGGTCAAACCTATAACCCCAGCTGGAAGGGTGTCAGTACCGTGCCACTGGTTAAGACAACTATTGTGAACTCAGTCCTAATCTAGCGGGTGACCCCTGGGATCAGTCCTATACATTTAAATACACTAACAGGTGATCCCTGAGTATGTTAGTCCTATCTAACGGGTGAAATATCATACCTACGCTGGGTACGTAGTTTTGGAACTTAGGGATTGCTTCTAGAGATCCCAGTCCTATTTAGCGGGTGAGTCCCAATCCCTAGGCTCGCTCAGTGCTGAATCCTACTTCCATCTGAAAGACACTAAACTGATTAACTGAACTGAGCTGATTAACTGAACCGAGCTGATTAACTGAACTGAGATGATTAATTGAACTAAAATGACACTAGTGCTATTGTCTAGCGGAGCTAAACTGAATTTACTGAGTTCCATTGACTGACGGAATGTACTGAGTTCTGAGGATTCATTGAGAATACTGAAGTTACTGAGATTGACTGGGAATACTAAGATTACTGAGCTACTAAAATTACTGAGATTTCTGAGATTTCCTGAGTCACATGACTGACTGAGTTCTATGGATCATAACTTGACTGAGGAGATCGTGAAAACATGACATGGCTCTAGGCACAAAACTAAATGGTCGGGTACAAGTACCCCCAGGAATCGATGAGAAGAAACTAACATGGCATGGCTTACTTGAACACATGACCAACAACATAATTCATAATTCATATATTGAAGAACTTCATAAAATATGTGATATGCATAAGCTTGTGCATACATGGGGATTTCATGATATCATACTAGTTGGGCATTGTTCCTTCATCTAGGAATTTAATCATACACATGGTAGGCATAACACATGTAGACAACATTATACAATAATTAATCATCATAATTCATCTCTATTTTCATCATCCTAGGGTTTATTTATAGGTTCACATGAATGTACATCTATACAAATCAATTCCATATAAAATTGATCACCCAACATGGATTTGAATTCAATTGATCATTCTCAACATAAACAAAACAAACCCAACATGAAATTCATAAACAAATCCATAAACTTAAACTTAGAAAAGAGATTCTCGGGCTTCATGGACGAAAGGAGTCCATGAATGAACACTACGCATACCTTAGCTTGTGATTCTACGAAGATTGACGGTGAAACCTTCTTGTATTTAAATCCCCAATGGAAACCCTAGCTTGTTCTTGAGAGAAACTTGAGAGAAAATAGTATATTTTGAGTGAAGAATGGCTAAATCATGTGTTATTGGATTTAAATGGGGGTAGGAAATTGACCCTTCTAACCCTCGGATGCGTCTTTAATTTCTGAGAAAATTTCTCGATTTTCATCCTTGGCGTGACACGCCACTATCGCACCAAGTCACTGAAAAGTGACAAATGGGAAATTGCATGGTGGCGCGACGCGGAGTTATCGCGTTGTTACCTTGTTTGAAACATAGAAGTTTGGCGCGACGCACCACTATCATGGAGAAACACTGAAAATTGTTAATTTCCATTTGACCTATCTCCGCGATGCGCTGAAGGTTCAGGTGATACACTGTCTCACTAAAAAGGCTCTAACTCTTCGCCCGGGTGTCGGATTTGGGTGAATTTGGTATCGATGGAAATCTTATTCGATACAAGATAAAAAGTGAAACTCTTGAAAATACCATGTGCACAAAAGTGGATTCATATTTTAAAGAAAACTTCTAACATTCTTGGGAAATTTTTCAAGCTAGGAAAAGTATGGGGTATTACACATATCAAAAGAGGAAGCTTATATTCTGCCAGGGGTCCCTTCTTTGTGAATGATGGTCCTTTGTCTTGAACACAAGCATCAACCCAGACAGAGCTTCAAAAATATGGGCTTGATTGACCTCCTCTTTGTGAGCATGAAGGTTAGCCCGCAAACACAAAGGTCCAAAATTATGGCCCTCGCGAGCAAGTCCAAGGCCTCGCGAAGGAAAAATCCATTCATGGGCTGAACTAGGTGTTGATGCACAACAACTTTTAAAGTCACAAATATCCCTACCAGGACCTCGAGGTTTTTTCGGAGTCCCATGACTACAAACTAACTATGATACCCTGCTAAATTTGACTTTTCAAAATCAATAATGCCATCAAGATTTTCATCCAAGGTCATTTCGATAAAAAGTGGGTCCAACACCTAAAAGAGTCATTTTGACATTTCATCTAATAGCCCAAAATAAGTCTAGAAGCCTTGAAATGCGTACCAAGGGTCCTCTATATTAAAATCAATGTTCTACAGATGTTGAGACTGTCAAAAATAACATCAAAGCCATTTACTTGAGATTTTTTCTTGGGACCCAGTTCTTAACTTTAAAAACTCCTAAATGAGGAAATTGCTCTAAAAACCAAATGAACCAGCCGGTAACCGAGCTGTTAGTTTCAGTAATTCATAAAGGACTTGAGATAGCTTTAGAAAAGCTCTAAACACAGAAAATGTATGAAACAAAAGGAATGATATGAAAGGTTATTACACATGATAGATCTAGACCCTAATATATCTAATAATGTGTGAAACAATCTAATAACGCAATAGACGAATCAATCTTCCCAAATCACAAATAAATCATCGACATAAGCTCTCACATGGTTATCACATTTGTAAACCATCTCATTTTTTGTCATAATAAACATATGCCTACACATGGGCATCACAATGATAAGCCATCTCATTTACTTTCATCGGTCTACTTTATCCTCCAAAAAGTATACTTTACATTACAAGTCCCCACTCAAGAAAAGTCTGATGAAAGTTAAAGTCATAGTATACCTCAAAGTTGAGAAACTATGACATGAACCACCACTAAAATTACTTATATTACAAAATAGTTCAATTTCATCTTGAATATATGAAGAACAAGTTTTACATCTAAAATAGGATTTCATCGATACCTATATTTCTATACTTCTTCTCCAGCTCTAAAAAGTCAACTCAAAAGTCAATCCCAACTAATAAGATAATCAATGAGATACTAGAAAATCATTATGTCCCCGAAGGAAGAGGACTCACTTCTACTCTGACTGCTAAATCTGGAATCTACTGCTGATCTGGAACTCGTGTCTCTGAACCTATGGTGTAACATAAAAAGAAAGCACCATAGCGTGAATGCGTCAGTACATATGTACCGAGTATACATGTGAGGTAGTCTATATGCAAGGGTTTGCATGCATGAATAATGCTAACCGTCTGTCTAACATGAATGTGAGAATACATGTATAAATACGTAACTGTAACTGACTATATGATTTCGTGATTTCTGAGTCTGTATACTGATAACGTGATATGCTAGTAACCGATATGACAGATAATATCAAGGACTATATCTGAATAATGGTGATAGCATGGGTGACTGTATCTAAGTATAACTGATAACGTGGGTGACTGTAGCTGACAGTCCTGAATCTGATGGAACTATCTAAGTTCCGTACTGTATCTAAGTTGACTGTGTCTGACAGTCCTGAAATCTGAAGAACTATCTGAGTTCTATTACTGAGACTGATTGATTGTATCTGACAGTCCTGATTCTGTAACATGAAACTGTGGGAAGTAGTATCTAACCGACATGCCCCGATGGTGCTATGATAGCTGAGCTGAGTCCGAATCTATGCCCTGATTGGAAGGGTGTCAATACCGTGCCACTGGTAAGGATAACATATAAGTAACCCTCATATAATAGGAAACTCTAGCGAGAATGGTGGGAACCCTCACAAAACAGGTTAAGACACCTCATTTACCCTCATATAGCAGGCTACGATGTCTCAACCTATGCTGGCTACATAGTTCTGGAACGCAAAGTTTGCTTTTAGGAATCACACCCTCTATAACAGGTGAGTCCCCATCCTTGGGGTCACTCGGTGCTAATTTCTACTCTCATCTGAATGGACACTGAACATGATTTATTGAACTGAACTGAGCATGGATTGAGTTACTGAATTTCGGTGGCTGACGGAATACTACTGATATCTGACAACTAACTGAGTCATAAGATCATGAAGATTTTTCCTGAGTCATACGACTATCTGAAGTCTTATAGTTCATAGCTTTACTGAGAGTATAGTGAAAACATGACATTGATCTAGGCACACAACTAATATTTCGGGTACAAATACCCCCGGGACTCGATGGAAGGAAACTGACATGACATGATATTCTTGAATACATGATAATCACCACAATATGCTTATTTAAGCATTTCATCAAACGTCTAATAGACATAAGCTTGTACATTTATAGGTATTTTCATGACATCATGCTAGTTAGTCAAATTTCCTTCATCTAGGCGTTTTATCAAACATATGGCAGACATAGTACATGTAAACACATTATACAATAATTAAACATCATGCTTCAATTCCAATTCCATCATACAAGGTTTTAGTCATGAGATTTTGTAAATCTTTATCTATAATAATCAACCCACGTGGAATTTATCATCAAATCATGGAATAGAAATCAATTCCTCATTTATCAACATGAAAAAGATCATACAAAGCATGGAAACATGAAGAAAATCCATAACTTGTAGTTAAAAAGGATTCTTGGACTTCATGGACGAAAGGAGTTCATGAATGAACTCTATACATACATTAGATCGTGATTGATGGTGAAACCTTCCTGAATTTGAATCCCCAATAGAAACCCTAGTTTGTTCTTGAGATAAAAATGAGAGAAACTAATATATTTTGGCTGAAAAGTGGCTGAATCACATGTTAAAGGGATTATATCGGGGTAGGAAGTTGACCTGTTTAACCCTGGACACGTCATTAAATTTTCAGTAAAATTTCCCGAGTTGGGCCCTTGGCGCGACACGGCTTTATCGTGCCGTGTCACTGGAAATTGACAATTGAGAAATTGCATGGTAGCGCGACGCGAAACTATCGCGTTGGCACCTTGTCTATGACCTGTAAGTTTTGTGCAACGTGCCAATATCACGGAGAACACTGGAATTTGACAATTGCCATTTGAGCTATCTCCGCAACGCACTGAAGGCTCAGGTCAAACACTGTCTCACTAAAAAGGCTCTAACTCTTCGCCCGGGTGTCGGATTTGGGCGAATTATATATCAATGGAAAGCTTATTCAATTTACCATATGATAGGAAGTGAAAATTATTGAAATAACATATGTATAAGAATTAATTCTTATTTCAATGAAAGTTTTATCATCCTTGAGATAATTTTCAAGCTAAGAAAAAGCACGGGTATTACAATATCTTCCCCTTGAGAATATTCATCCTCGAATGAGACTGACTGAGAGGGGAAACAATGAGCTGAAAATAAATAACTGGAACATGAATAACTGGAACATTATCTCATGACGGATGTGACTAACAAGCTGAACATAACATACTGAATATGCATATCTGATGCATCCGTAACTGATTCATAAATGCATAACTGAAAGTTCTAAAAAACTAAATTTTCTCACAATGAGAATGCATGTCTGATGCATAACTATATAACTGATCTGACACATGAATACATGACTGAATATGAGGTGGTACTTGATACCAAGATTATCATGGGAATATGAGCATGAGGCTGAATACTAAGTTAGTGATGCACACTACTCATGAAACTGAGTAAGCTTAAGGAGAACTATTACCTTGAGCTTGATCTGAGTTGGCAGGGAATAGGCGAGGATACTTGGTATGTATATCTACTTCTGCTTCCCAAGTAGCTCCCTCGGCGGACTAATTTCTCCAAAGAACTTTAACTAGAGGGACTTCTTTATTCCTCAATCTATGAGTATGATAGTCTAGAATTTCGACTAGAATCTCTTCATAAGAGAGGCTATTCTGAACATCTATGCTCTGAATAGGGACTATGACTGATGGGTCACCTATACACTTCTTGATCAAGGAGACATGAAAGACTGGATGAACTGAGGCTATATCTGAAGGCAATTTGAGCTCATAAGCTACCTTGCTGAAACGACTGAGAATCTTGAAGGGACCAATATATCGGGGACTGAGCTTTACCTTCTTTCCAAATCTCTTCACTCCCTTCATAGAAGAGATATTGAGGTAGATATGATCACTAATCTCAAACTCAAGATCTTTTCTACAAACATCTGCATAAGACTTCTGTCGGCTCTGAGTAGCCCGGAGTCTTTCTCTAATTAACTGAACTTTCTCTAAGGCGTCGAATACTAAGTTAGGACCTATGAATAAGGCCTCACTAACTTTGAATGAACTGATTAGAGATCTACATCTCCTACCATAGAGAGCTTTGAATGGAGCCATCTGAATACTGGAATGATAGCTATTATTGTATGCAAATTCAATTAAAGGCAAGTGTTCATCCCAACTACCCTTGAAATTAGTTACACAAGCCCTTAGAATATCTTCCAAAGTCTAAATGGTCCTTTCTGCTTGACCATCTGTCTGAGGATAAAAGGTTGTACTGAGATGAACTTGGGTACTAAGACCCTTTTGGAATGCTTTCCAAAAATGAGAGGTGAACTGGGTACCTTTGTTTGAGATAATAGTCAATGAAATATCATGCAATCTGACCATCTCCTTAATGTAGATCTTAGCGTAATCCTCGGCTGAATAAGAGGTATGAACTGGAAGGAAAAGAGCTGATTTGGTCATTCTATCTATAATGACCCAGACTGAATCATCGTGACGACGAGTTCAAGGCAAACCCGTCACGAAGTCCATGTTCACAACTTCCCACTTCCAAGTAGGAATACTAAACTCCTGCATAGTAACACTAGGCTTCTGATGTTCTATCTTAACTTGCTGACATGTAGAGCACTTAGCCACAAACTCTGCAACATCTCTTTTCATCCTACTCCACCAATAGATTTCACGCAAGTCGCTGTACATCTTTGTGGCCCCTGGATGAATAAAGTAGCGCGTACCATGCACTTCTGGAAGAATTTACTGCCTTAAGTCATCTATGTCTGGAACATAGAGACGAGCCTGACAACGAAGAATACCATCTCCCCCTTGGGAGAAAACCTCTATTTTATGATTCTGAATTGACTTATTTAACTTGACAAGGCTAGGATCCTTATCTTGATTTTATTTCACCTCAAAAACTAGAGATGATTCTGAACTACTCTGAACACATACACCGCCCTCTGAAAAGTCGACTAACCGAACGCCTAGTCTGGCAAGCTGGTGGACTTGCCCGAATGATAGAGGACACTCATGTCATAATCTTTTAAGAGATCTAACCACTTTCTCTAACGAAGATTGAGATATTTTTGAGAAACGACATATTGATGGCTCTTATGATCTGTGAAGACGTCTACATGAACTCCGTAGAGATAATACCTCCAAATCTTTAAGGCAAATACTACGGCTTCTAACTCAAGATCATGAGTAGGATAATTCTTCTCATGGGGTTTAAGATGTCCGGAGGCGTAGGCTATGACCTTACCATTCTGTATGAGGACACAAACTAAACTCACTCTAGATGCATCACAATAAACTACAAAACCGTCTGAACCATCTGGAAGCGCTAGAACTGGAGCTGAGGTGAGTCGAGTCTTCAATTCCTAAAAACTCTTCTTGCAAGGATCTGAACACTGGAACTTGACTTTCTTCTGAGTCAATATGGACATAGGGGATGCAATACAAGAAAAAATCCTTCAATAAATCGTCTGTAATAGCCAGCCAAACCCAAGAAACTCCTGATATCTGATGGAGAAACAGAGCGAGGACAATTTCTTACTGCTTCGGTATTTTGAGGATCTACTCTAATGCCATCACCAGAAATAATATGACCAAGAAATGCTACTGATCTTAGACAAAATTCGCACTTACTAAATTTGGTGAATAACTGATGATTTTTGAGAGTCTGGAGTACTATTCTGAGATGGTCTGTATGATCTCGCTAAGGGTAGGAATAGACCAGGATATTATCTATGAAGACTATGACGAACATGTATATGTACTGCTTGAACACACGGTTCATCAAGTCCATGAAAATGGCTGGGGCATTGGTAAGACCAAATGACATGACTAGAAATTTGAAGTGATTATACCGCATACTGATAGCTGTCTTTGAGATGTCATATTCTCTAACTCTGAGCTGATGATAGTCGGATCTGAGGTCTATCTTAGAGAAATAACTGGCACCCTGAAGTTGGTCAAACAAGTCATTGATTATGGGAAGAGGATACTTGTTCTTGACCGTAACCTTATTGAGTTGACAGTAATCAATGCACATTATGAGTGAATCATCTTTCTTGCGCACGAATATAACTGGTGCGCCCCACGGGGAAATGCTGGGTCTGATGAATCCCTTATTTAAGAGATACTTCAACTGTTTTTTCAGTTCCTTAAGTTATGTTGGTGCCATTCTATATGGAAGAATAGAGATAGGCTGAGTGTCTGAAAGAAGATCAATACCGAAGTCTATTTCCCTTTTGGAAGGAATTCCTAGAAGATCTTTGGGAAAGACATCTGAATATTCATTCACTACTGGGACTGATTCGAGACTAGGAGCCTCAGAACTACAATCTCTAACTTGAACTAGATGATAAACACACCCCTTAGATATCATTTTCCTTGCCCGAAGATAGGAAATAAGTTGACCCCTGAAAGCGGATACGCTACCCTTCCACTCTAGGACAGGTTTATTTGGGAACTGAAACTGAACTATTCTATTTCTACAGTCAACTTTGGCATAGCAGGAATAAAGCCAATCCATGCCGAGAATGACATCAAAATTAGTCATCTCTATTTTGACTAAGTCTGCTGAAGTGACTTTCTGAAATATCCTAACCAAGCAGTTACTGTATACCTACTGAGATATGATAGTTTTACCCACTGGGATAGACACTGAAAAGGGCTCTAATAGAATTTTGGGACTGATTCCAAAATCAACTGCTATATAAGGAGTAACAAAAGATAAAGAAGTTCCTGGATCTAGAAAAGCTTAAACATGTATATGAATGATCTGTAACATACCAGTAATAACATCAGGAGAATTTTCATGATCCTGTTGGGTCTTAAGAGCATAAAGACGATTTGGGCATTGCCCGCTAGTAGCACTGGAAGTGGCACCCTGCTGATTTGGGCGACCGGACTGAGCTGAAGAGCGATTCTATTGACCCTGAGGACCTATCTACGGAAAGTCTCTAACTCTATGTCCTGTCTTTCCACAACTAAAAAATAATGCCACTACCTTCTCTACATACGCCTTGATGGTGCTTACCACAAGTCTGGTAAAGGGGATAGGTGCGGGCACTGCTAACACTGCCGTGGGTCTTAGAGCCTGGTGCTCTATCCTTGTTACCCTCTCTGAACTTAGGAACTGGACCCCTGGCTGTAGATGGAGCTGGAACTGATGAATTAGGGCGAAACTAAGAACGGTTTTCTCCTTCTAATTTAGGCTGAGCTAAGTTGAAACTACCTGTCTTCGCTCTCTTATTCTATTTCTCCCTCTACTTAATCTTCTGGTCCTCTATCTGCTGAGCATAGGTCATAAGTCTAGTTAAGGTCATGTCGCTGTTCAGCATGGCGTATCTGCACTCATTAACCACGCTGTCGTTCACCCCTGAAGCGAACTTACTCATCTTGGATCTACTGTCTGCAACCACATGAGGGGCATACCAGGCTAATTGAGTAAACTTGAAAAAATACTATTTCACTGTTATATTGCCCTGCCTGAGGTTGATGAACTCTAGCACCTTGGCTTTTCTATGCTCTTGGGGAAAGAATCTATCTAAGAATTCAGTGACACACTCCTCCTACTCTATAGGACCTGCATCATCTGATCTTTCAAACTTTCACTATTTGAACCAAGCATGAGCCACATCCTGCAACTGGTATGCAACTAGATCAGCACTCTCAATAGTAGTCACCCCCATGGAGTCTGTCACTTTTTGAACTTGATCTAAATTCCTGAGGGTCTTCATCTACCTTAGACCTGGGGAAGGTTGGAGGATTCATTCGGGTGAAGTCCCAAATCCTAGCTGCGGTTGAGTTAGACACTGGGTTGGCCAGAACAACTGTTGGCCATTCATTATGAGCAGCGACTGATTGAGCAAGAGTGGTAAATACGGTCCTAAACTCTACATGAGAAACATGATCGCCCAAAGGTTCTTCGAGCTTAGGGGCTGACTAATTTCTTCTCTTTGGAAGTATATTCTGAAATAAAGAGAAGAAATAGATTAGACTGAGAGATTGACTTGTGATTATACTCAATAGCACGACATGAATACTGAAAGAAGGGAAACTATTCTTAAACATCTCATTACCTCTTCCACATAAATATGGCGCGCAATACGCCCATGCACAAGACTCTACTAGATGTGGCTTTCAGACTTCCTAGGACACTATTGAACCTTAGGCTCTGATACCAAGTTTTTAGTGACCCGATTTGCTGAATCGGAATGCTACACGGTGCTCATGACCCCAAAGGACCACAAGCTAACCCGTGATTAATATCCGTACCTGTATACTGCATAAGATAACATAATAATACGGAAATATGCACTGAAAGGCCATAAGGTTCGATCATGAAAATAACTGAATAACATAATATCTATGTGGGGTAATAGAATACCCAAAAATAAACTGAAGTTTCAAACATGATAGTTTGTATCTAGTCTGCATCTCATTTGAAAGCCTCTACTGTCTGAAGAATCTGAATAAGGAGTTGATGGGATATGTCCCCAACTAACTCCAACTAATAAGCTAATCATTGAGATACTAGAAAATCATTACGTCCTCGAAGGATGAGGACTCACTTCTACTCTGACTACTAAATCTGGAATCTACTGCTGATCTAGAACTCGTGTCTCTGAACCTATGGTGTAACATAAAAAGAAATCACCATAGCGCGAATACGTCAGTACATATGTACCGAGTATACATATGAGGTAGGCTATATGCAAGGTTTTTCATGCATGAATAATGCTAACTGACTGTCTAACATAAACGTGAGAATACATGCATAAATACGTAGCTGTAACTGACAATGTGATTTCATGATTTTTGAGTGTGTATACTGATAACGTGACATGCTAGTAACTTATATGATGATAACATGAAGGACTATATGTGAATAATGGTGATAACATGGGTGACTATATCTGAGTATAACTGATAACGTGGGTGACTGTAGCTGACAGTCCTGAATCTGATGGAACTATCTGAGTTTCATACTGTATCTGAGTTGACTGTGTCTGACAGTCCAAAAATCTTAATAACTATCTGAGTTCTATTACTGAGACTGATTGATTTTATATGACAGTCCTGATTTTATAACATGAAACTGTGGGAAGTAGTATCTAACCGATATACCCTGAAGGTGGTATGATAGGTGAGATGGGGTGCAATCTATTCCCTGATTGGAAGGGTGTCAATACCGCACCGCTGGTAAGGACAACATGTGAGTAACTCTCACATAATAGGTAACTCTAGCGAGAATGGTGGGAACCATCACATAACAGGTTAAGCCACCTCATCTACCCTCATATAGCAGGCTACGATGTCTCAACCTATGCTAGCTATATAGTTCTAGAACGCAAGAATTGCTTCTAGGAATCACACCCTCGTATAACAGGTGAGTCCCCATCCTTGGGTTCACTTGGTGCTAATTCCTACTCCCATCTGAATGGACACCGAACATGATTTACTGAACTGAACTGAGCATGGACTGAGTTATTGAATTTTCGTGGTTGACAGAATACTACTGATATCTGACAACTGACTGAGTCATGAGATCATGAAGAATTTTCTTGATTCATAAGACTATCTGAAGTCTAAGAGTTCATAGCTTGACTGAGAGTATCGTGAAAAAATGACATGGATCTAAGAACACAACTAATATTTTGGGTACAAGTACCCCCAGGACTCGATGGAAGGAAACTGACATGACATGATATTCTTGAATACATGATAATCACCACAATACATTTATTGAAGCATTTCATCAAACATCTAATAGGCAGAAACTTGTACATTTATGGGGATTTTTATGATATCATGCTAGTTAGGCAAATTTTCTTTATCTAGGCATTTTATCAAACATATGGCAGGCATAGTACATTAAACACATTATACAATAATTAAACATCATGCTTCAATTCCAATTCCATCATACAAGGTTTTAGTCATGAGATTTGGTAAATCTTTATCTATACTAATCAACCCACATGGAATTTATCATCAAATCATGGAATAGAAATCAATTCCTCATTTATCAACATGAAAGAGATCATACAAAGCATGAAAACATGAAGAAAATCCATAACTTGTAGTTAAAAAGTATTCTTGGACTTCATGGATGAAAACATGAATAAACACTATGCATACCTTAGATCGTAATTTCATGAAGATTGATGGTGAAACCTTCCTGAATTTGAATCCCCAATAGAAACCCTAGTTTGTTCTTGAGATAAACTTGAGA
The DNA here is from genome assembly GCA_030864215.1 of Capsicum pubescens. Lineage (NCBI taxonomy): Eukaryota > Viridiplantae > Streptophyta > Magnoliopsida > Solanales > Solanaceae > Capsicum > Capsicum pubescens. The sequence continues at coordinate 243,644,897 of CM061542.1, forward strand.
GAAACTGATATATTTTGGGTGAAAAGTGGCTGAATCACGTGTTAAAGGGATTATACAGGGGTAGGAATTAACCCTTTTAACCCTGGACATGTCATTAAATTTTCAATAAAATTTTCCGAGTTGGACTCTTGGCGCGACGCGACATTATCGCATCGTCACTGGAAATTGACAATTGAGAAATTGCATGGTCCCACGACGCAGAGCATCGCGTTGCCACCTTGTCTACGACCTCGAAGTTTGGCGCCACGCACCAGTATCGCGGAGAAACAGTGGAATTTGACAATTGCCATTTGAGCCGTCTCCGCGACGCGCTGAAGGCTCAGGTCAAACACTGTCTCACTAAAAAGGCTCTAACTCTTCGTTCGGGTGTCGAATTTGGGCGAATTATATGTCGATGGAAAACTTATTCAATTTTCCACGTGGTAGTAAGTAAAAATTATTGAAATAACATGTGTATAAGATTGAATTCTTATTTCATAGAAAGTTCTAACATCCCTGAGATGATTTTCAAGCTAAGAAAAAATACGGATATTACAGTACGGTAGGAGTAAGTACTGTCTACTTGTGCTCAGTAGGTATCATAGGTAGATCGAGTAAAGTAGAAAATAAGGTACACAAAATACACACTAAGGGTATGTCACCTACAATTAGAAAATGTCCTACAATGATAGCCTACACCTCTTGCTCTAATAGTTCTACAATATATATATATCATAAGTACAACAACAATACAACACTTATGAAATAAGTACACATTATATTACATGCACTTATAAACTGAGAAAAACATGCAGATACACGATGGTAAAGTATATGTAACAGGATACAAAGAAAGTAGACATATAACAAGTCAATACATAAATTCAATCACAACATCAACTCAATAAAGAAAATATAATGTATACGATGCTGATGATTATGATGCATAAGGTTGACACACAATCTTGAGGTTAGTGAAAGAAAAAATACTCCCACCCTTTCTTTTAATTTGCTTTTTTTGGGGTGTGCTTATATTTCTTCTTAATATCTTCTTTAATCTTTCAAGAATAATCTGATCAACATCTTTCTATTAAACCCTTGTTCAAATTACCAAGACTATTAATTAAAAATTTCTTATTCAATGGATTCAATTACTAATTTGGAAGAGGTACAAAATTAATTTGGGTATATTGGTAAATACATTTAATTTTCTAGAAGTGAGAGCTTTATTAAGGGGTGTGTCCAATTCAAAAGGAGAAAACAAAAAAGAATGATGGGAGTTTCTTTTAAAATAACAAAATACAACAAGAATAACAGTATAAATTAATTAATACAATTTCATAGGACAATGATCTTTTTATTTTTATGAATATCATATGTTACTATCAAATGCACTCTTTAAAAAAAAGATAAAATTAAAAAGTTATGTATGATGAGTCTATGTGGAGTGAAGTGGGTATTGCAACTTTAGTCACATATATCATGTGCTTAGGGGAAATGATGAGAACTCTAAACATACAAAAAAACAAATCATTGATGAAACTTATGTGTGTCAGTAATTAATTATGATTCAAAGCATGTATCGTTTGGGAAAAACGACAAGAATAATACTAAATCTAGAAAACATATGTTATTGACGAAACCTATGTGTGTCAGTTATTAATTATTCTTCGAAGCATAAACCTTGTGTTTAGGAGGGAAAGGACAAGGATACTAAACCAAGAAAAAAAATAAGTCATTGACAAAATCTATGTATGTCAGTAATTAATTATGATTTGACGTATATACCAAGTGTTTACGAAAAAAGGACAAGCATAATAAGCATACTAAGCGTACAAAAAAAGTTATTGAAATTTATATTTTTTTGTAAGTTGATTAGAAGAATATACCATGTGTTTATAAAAAATGACAAGGATAATAAACGTACTAAAAAATAAATCATTGAAACTAATGCTTGTCAGTAAATTATGATTAGAAGCATATACCTTGTATTTAGAAAAAAAACAACAAGGATACTAAACTTTAAAAAAAAAAAAGTCATTGAAACCTATGCTTTCCAATTAATTATGATTAGCAACATATACCATGTGCTTGGAAAAAAGCGATAAGGATAGTAAACCTATAAAGAAAAATAAAGTCATTAATAACTATGTTTGTTAGTTAATTACAGTAGGTGTAATTGGTGTACCTAATAATAATATTAATTCTTATATGTCTACTACTATTGCATCTTTAGTCACATATATCATGTGGTTAGGTAAAAATGACAAGAATACAAAACCTATAAGAAATTAAGTCATTGACATTTATGCTTGTTACTTAATTATGATAGGTGTAAGTAACAACAAATTATATAAAATTTAGATTCTCTTATTTTGTCATTTAGAAAATACCTTTTTCCTTCATCCAACTCGCTTCTTTGTTAATTTCATATTTTCGTTGGTCCTTTTTAATAGATGTGCTTATTAAATATAGTTGATTTAAAATAGTGGCTAGTTTAAAATTTTTTGATATAAACTGAGTATTTGTTTTCAATTCTACCTTAATAATAAATGTGGTAAAAGGAGAAGGATATGAAATTGAAATCAATGAATAAAGAAGACTAATTTAATAAAAACCACGATAATTGAAAAAAAAAATGCAAAAGTGAGGAAAAGGAGTGAAAATTGACTAGGAGATTAAGGAAAATTGGAAACATAAACTGATCATAAGATTCAACTGTGAAATAAAATAATTTTTTTTAAATAAAGATATACAGTAGTAGTAGAAATATAAATTAATTAATGTGATTTAGTAAAATAGTGAATTTCTCGTTTTATGAATATCATATGTTGCTATCAAATTACGTTTTTTAAAGATAAAATTAATCATTTAAGGGGGGTAGGTCTATGCAAAGGAAGGCGGGACAAATTGAAAATAGAATCATTTTCTATGTGAGCTGTGAGAGGGGAGCGTTACGTATACGCGAGTATCATAGAAGACATAGTTTAGCTTGAAGCTCGAGCTTATGTTTGGAAAATAATATGATTCTTACATGTGTACTTCTCTTGCAATTTCAGTCACAATACCATTGTGTTTAGGTAAAAAAGTGGCAAGGATACTAAACGTACAAAAATCTATGCTTCTCAGCTAATTATGATAGGTGTAAGTAATAATAAATAGAAGTATAAGACGATATAATACTATGGAAGAGTTAATCATAATTAAATTATTTTAGATGCAAGAGGACAATTTTATCCTCTTATATCTTAAAAAGGTCAATTGTAACTAAAGCTGGTCAAGACTAGTCATGTGGGGTTCATGACATTGTATTATTCTTCTAATTTGTTGTTACATACATCTATCATAATTAATTAACAAGCATAGGTTTTAATGACTTATTTTTTTAGGTATAGTATCTTTGTCATTTTTCTCTACACACATTGGTATGTATTTCTAATCATAATTAAATGCCAAGCATAGATTTTGAGCAACTTCTTTTTCTATGTTTAACTTTGAATGATACTAAATTTTTTCATTTTATGTTGAATAAAATTTAGGCTGAAAAGGTTGTCTTAATTTTTAATCTTTATTATTTTTTTTTTAAAAATCTATCATAATGTTAGTTTATTAACCTTTAATGTATTTTGAATAGAAATATAGGGTATGCACATTGGTTTCAGAGTGATAATATCTATAATCTATAATCTATAATCTATAATCTATAATGTATAATCTATAATCTATAGTATATTAAAAGTGTGAAGATCCTTAAAAAAATGATTCGAACTTTTTGTCCTTTATTAAAAGACCCTTCTTTAAACAAAATCGTCTTTTCACTATTTTTTTGCAAATAATAAATTAAATTAATATTCAAACATTTAGTCTAAAGGAAAAGAAATAAAAAAAAATCTCATACCTAAAAAGCACTAAATGTAATGTGTGATATTAGTTTAGGCAATCTTAAAAAAGTGATTGAACTTTTTGCCCTTCAGTAAAAGTTTCTCCTTTAGACAAAATCGTCTTTTCACTATTTTCTTAAATTATTATTTAATTATATTTATAATATTGTCTCCTAAAATATATGAGATCAGGAGTTTAAAATATATGGTAAGACTTTTTTCTTAAATTAAGAGATAATTTTAATCAATCATAATTTACCTTAAATAAAAATTGTATCTTATTATAATTATACTCACTATAAATATTAACACTAATTTTAGAAGTAGGAATCTACTTTTTTTTTTCTTCACACGAGTAATAACTTTGGAGTAGAATAATTGTCATTTCACAATTTTTTTATTATATTGAAAAAATAAAAACTTTCCATTATTTTTGATAAATTAGACATATAATAGGAGTCCTAACAAACATTGCCTTATTTTTTGGCAAAAGAAAAACATAGGACTTAGAAGTATATTTGACAAAATTAAAAAGTTGCCATACTTTTAACAAACTAAAACACTATGGTAACAATTATACATTCAGTAGAATCCTAATACATTGTCTTACTTTTGAAAAATAAAAACTGTTATTACTTTTGACCAACTGTCATAAAATTATATTTTTGGCCAAAAAAAAATTACCTTAGTTTTGTAAATAAGAAATTATTGCCGGAAATATTTTTTTGCTAAATAAAAATTAACATGAGTCCTTTTTTTAATTATAAATAGGAGTCCTCTTTTATCTTTGATAATTAATTGATGATATTCTAATACAAATTATATAGAATTCTAAAATTAAGTTCTTTTTTAGTTTATGAATACTCCTTTCATAGAAGGAGTTCTTTTATGCGGTGATTAAATCATTACGTAAATAAACGGTGCGTAGAAATAGTTATTTTGTCCTTTAATTTTTTCGTTTCTTTATCATTATGTTTTTAATTGTGTATTTGGATTGATAATAAGTCATTACATAGAATAACATAGAGTTAACAAGTTTTTTATAGTAATTGAGTTGTGTTATATGCATAGATATTTATTTTTGCAATCAATGGACGAAACAAGGGTAATATACCATAATCCGTTTGTATGATCCTTTGAAATTATTTTTCAGTAATTAATTAGTTACTGTTATTTTATTTAAAAATGTTATTCATTCATTTTTTAAATGGTCTTATCAATTGTTCAACATATGTTTTAAAAGCAAGAAGGTAGACCTTTACTTTGCAATATACAACAACAACAACAACAACATACCCAGTGTATTCCCACCTAGTGGGGTCTGGGGAGGGTAGAGCGTACGCAGACCATACCACTACCTCAAGAGAAGTAGAGAGGTTGTTTCCGATAGACCCCGCCTTAGGACCAATAACAGTATAACAAATATAGAAAGTAAGCGCATATAAACTAGTATGGTACAAAAAACAAACTAACAGTATAACAAACACAAAAATAAGTGTATAATAAACTAGTACGGGATGCAAAAAAGCCAACACCACTAACCCCAAACTACAGCCACAACACTACGAATCAGAAACTCCAGACCTAAAGGAGCACTCCCCTATTACTACCTCCGCGCTCCCATCCCCTAACCCTCTACCCTAATCCGCGTCTTCCACATCTTTCTATCAAGGTTCATGTCCTCTGTAAGTTGTAATTGCTCCATATCATGACTAATCACCTCCCTCTAATATTTCTTCGATCTACCTCTAGCCTAACTAAAACCATACCCAGCCAGAGTCTTACACCTCCTCACTGGAGCATCAGGGCCCCTCCTCATCACATACCCAAACCAATGTAGCCTCACTTCTCGCAACTTATCCTCCACCGAGGCAACTCCCACCTTCTCCTGAATAATCTCATTCCTCACCCTATCTTTCCTGGTATGTCCACACATCCATTGTAACATTCGCATCTCCGCCACCTTCACCTTTTGGATGTAGGAGTTCTTAACTGAACAACACTCCGCTCCATACAATATAGTCGTTCAGACTACCACTCTGTAGAACTTACCTTTAAGCTTCGGGGTCACCTTCTTATCACAAAGGACTCCTGAAGCGAGCCTCTACTTCAACCACCCTTCCCCAATACGATGCATGACATCCTCGTCAATCTCACCATTACCCTGAATTATAGACCCCAGATACTTGAAACTCTCCCTCTTCTGGATTGCCTAAGAGTCTAGCTTCACAACCACTCCATCTTCTTACGACATATCACTGGACTTAGACTCTAAGTACTCCGTCTTAGTTCTACTTAACCGAAAACCTTTAGATTCAAGCGTCTATCTCCAAATTTACAAATTATAATTAACTCCACCCCGAGTCTCGTCGATCAGAACTACATCATCTGCAAATAACATACCCCAAGGCACCTCTTCTTGAATATGTCGCGTCAAAACATCCATCACCAAAGAAAATAGAAATAGGCTAAGAGTCGATCCTTGGTGCAACCCTATCAAAACTGTGAAGTGCTCCGAATCTCCCCCTACCGTCCTCACACGAGTCTTCGCACCATCATACATATCCTGAATCGACCTAGTGTATGCCATCGGCACCCCTCTATCCTCCAAGCACCTCCGCAGAATCTCCCTGGGAACTCTATCATAAGCCTTCTCTAGATCAATAAACACCATGTGCAAGTCCTTCTTCCTCTCTCGAAACTGCTCCACTAATCTCCTCACAAGGTGAATGGCCTCAGTGGTCGAGCGACCAGGCATGAAACCAAACTGATTCTCAACAATTAAATTATAGCACATAAGATCAAGATAAAGACTTGAAACTTCAATTATTAAATTATTACAGATTTCTGTATATTTTCTATAATGATTTTTACTTGGTTTCAAGTCCCAAATTTAACTATTTTTTTGCAAGCATTCATAAATGCATCTATGAGTTTTTAAATTTGATTTTCAACATTATATTTACAGTTAAAGTTTTTCACCGATAACATTATTTGAACTCTTTTGTTTTGATGATATTAAGTCTCATGCATGTTGATTTTTTCCTTGGCACCCATAATATTACTTGATATTTGGAGAAGAATTTGGATAAGTAATTATAATTAGTCATGATGCAAAAAGAATGACTAAAAATTATACAGTTAATTTTAATTGACTGTATATTTAAATTATTTTTGACTTTATCACTTGAATTTCACTACAAATCTATATCTATCTATATTATATTAAACTGGGAAGGAATCTATAGATATTATATTAAAGTGTGAAAGATATATTAAAGTGTGAAGGAATCTATATATACTATATGAAAGTGTGAAGCGTCTTACAAATATTGTATGAACCTCTTGTCTTTATTAAAAGACTATCTTTTAGACAAAATCATCTTTTTATTATTTACCTAATAATATTTAATTAATTTAGAACTTCAAACCTAACTAAAATTGAATTCTTTACCCCCCTCTTTTTTAGGACTTCAAATCATGCGTATATCATTTTTTTTAAAACAAAAAATCATAAATTCTATCTTATATTAAATAAAAGGGAAACAAAAGTCTACCAAAATATTAAAAAGGTTCAGTAGACATCTTTAAAAAATCTAATATTTGTTTTAGTTTAGTTTATTTGAAATTCAGAAAATTCTAATATTGATAAATAATTTATGAAAAAAGTAAAAATTTATCATATTAAGATAATTTCTTTACTAAAGAAAAATATTTTGAACTTTCATAAATTGAGAATTCTTCTATAACAATACAATAGTAACAAATATGAACATATGGAATAAGACTTATTTATTTTTGTTCTTAAATGATTCTTTGTCGTCAAGAAATACATTTTTGTAATATTTGATTTACTTTGATGCATTGCTTTCGTAGGTTTCTTCCCCCCCCCCCCCCCCCAATTTTTCAGGTATCTTGAAGATGAATGATGACGATGACAATATAGACAATTGGAGATTAAAACTTTGAGCCATACAAAATATTATGATTGTTTTTCTCTTTTGAGACACCAACCGTAATTTAAGGAGTTATCAATGTATTTTTTACCTACCTCATTTGTATCTTAGATATTTACAATTACTATATAACTAATTAAATAAGTTCTTTTGTTATTTAAGCAAATATCATATTTAGTGTAACGTTTAAACTCATTACAGTGAGATACACGCTCGAAGCGCGTACACCTAAACTAGTAATATATTAAAAGTGTGAAGGGCCTTATAAATATCATTTAAACTTTTTGCCATTCATTAAAAGTCTTTGCTTTAGACAAAATCATCTTTTCACTATTTTTTGAATATTTAATAATTGAAAATTATTTAAATATATTTATAGTAAAACCCTTCCTTATTAGAAGTCTCATAATTAATGAAAACTAATAGTTTTTTCATTAGGTTAAGAATTTTAAATAAACTAAATTAGATTTTAAGAAGATTTAAAAAGTCAATAAATCTACATCTACAATGTATTAAATTCATTAATCACTTGAAACTTCTAATGGTAAAATATATATGTGCTTACAATAAAATATATGTTTCGAACTTTATTCACTCCATTAAAAGTCTTAATAAAGATAAAACCGTCTAATTTTAGATAATAAAAAATTATATGTGCGAGGCATGTGCGGATAAACTAGTTTATACTAAATGTATATGCTGAATTTGTAACGACCCTCCCAATCGCTTGTGAAATTTTCTCATCTCTCCTATTTTAGCTCTCCCCATAGTTGTATACATCAGTTATGACTTATGGATGTGGTAATATCAATTTATGAGGTGTTAGAAAGTAATTTAAGTCATTGGTTAAATTATTGAGTTTTAATAAATTTAAGCTTGATCCCAGTTAATCCTTAGTCAAGACGACCTCGAATTGATACGATAATAATTTCAATAGGCCCAAAATGTATTCTTTGGTCAATTTGCATATTTGATTTACTTTTATGGGGCTCCGAATAAATTTTGAGGATATATTAGAAGTTTTGAATATTTTAAATAATTAAGTTAATTAGTGATTTAGTGGATCAAAACTATAATTTACTTACTTACGTGACTAATACAAAAATGAACTTAAGTGAAAGGATTAATAATATATTAATAATAATAACATCATATAGTTAGGGTAAAGAGGAACAGAACAGTGACATTGTTATTTTTCCCACTTTTGTTTTCACGGTTGTGGAGGTATCTGCATCATGTTAGCACAAGATATTTTCCTTGCCAATTATTTACGTTGTTAGTTGTGTGTCATACAAGAATGATAGATCAATTTTTTGTGAAGTGAATAGGCAGGTGAGTGATGTTAACCAATAGTTAACTATAAGGGAATAATATTCGCTGTTACACTATTACAATTAGGTTGAATTGATTTAATAGCGAGAGATGTACATGTGATCGAATATAGTTAGTTATAATAATAATTTAGTTATTTCCTATCATGTCCAGAATGATAGTCTAAGGGTAAGCCTTAATGATAAAGTGAAACTTTATTACATTGTTACAGTGCAGTTCACGCATAGTGCTAATATTGAAGTTTTCTTTTTGGTTTAGCTTGTGGTTTTCGAAAATTATCAAGTGATTATTAATTACAATATGACATTTATGTATTAGGCTGAGTAATTTTATTGTAAGAATTTTTAAAAGAGCAGGTGTCATTAAATTAGTACTCTTATGGAGATTATATATTTGGACGGATTTGAACCATTTAGAAGCTTTTCGAAAGGGCAAGACCCTCGTACGGTAGCTTGCTTTTGAGTTCTTTAGTTGACGTAGGTTACAGTTTAATTGGAGTTTAGACTCGATTTAATTGTGTGTATACTCTTAAATTAGATACTTGTTGATTGATATTCGGACATGCTTGAAATTGATGATATTTAGATTGTTAAGGCGTGTATAAATAATTATTTAAAATTTACTTGATGGAATTGTCTTATGACTTTAAGAATACTTCTACACCTAATACATCATATTATATGCTGTGAGGTAGTGTAAATTTGATATTGGCATTACTTGTTTATGGTGGATTGGGTACCACGCCGGTACAAATATATATATTAATATTATTTGTTTATGATGGATCGGGTATCATGCCAGTACGAATATGTATATTGATATTATTTGATTATGGAGGATTGGGTGCCACGCCGGTACATATATTTAAATTGATATTAATTATTTATGGAAGATCGAGTACCACGCCGATATGGATATGATATAGATATTACTTGTTATTGAGGATGGGTACCACGCTGGTATGGTACACTAACATAGATTTTTCCCTGCAGGTCATGACTATTTGGGAAAAAATAAGCCCCATAGCATGTGTGTACATATTTGTGTTGATTCTGCGGATGTTTATAGTAAGGTTGATACTCTTGATGGTTTGTGACTTGATTGTGAGCACTGTTTGTCCTTTTATTATTGTATTGTTTATTCATTGAACTTTTATTATGTGATGATGCCTGTTTACTTGTTATTTGATTTATGTTGTGTACATGCTATTAAGTTGAGTTTGCCTATGATACCTACCAGTACATAATGGTTTGTACTGATACTACCCCGTGCTCTTCTTTTGTTGAGTGCAGAAAGTATTTCAAAGGCTCAGACATGACCTCACTTGTAGAGTTTGATAGAAGATCTTGATCCAAGGGTTAGCACTTCGTCTCCAAGAAGTCATGGGTCATCTTATTTGTTCTTGTCCATCTTTCGGGCAATGAAACATTCTTTATTTTAGTAAGTAGTTTGTTTGACTTCCACATTACTAATGATTAGCTCCGAATTATTGTTCTAAGGTGGTCTTATGATGATATCATTTTAATATTGACTATGTAATTGGGTAATGGTTGGGTTTAGATGGTTTTCCCATAGAAAGATTAGTGTGGGTGCCACTCATGGCCATTTGGGTCATGAAAAAGTTGGTATCAGTGTCCTAGGTTCGTCGATCTCATCGTACAAGAACATATCTAGTAGTGTCTTGTGAAATAGTACAGAGATGTTTGTACTTTTCTTCGAGATACTACAAGGTAATAGGTAATTCAAATTCTTCTTTCTTACGTGCAATTACTTGATTTCAATTGGTATCTGGCGATTCCAATTAATATCTGGCTTCTTTTACTCTTTTCTCACTGATAGTAAGAACACAAAATAATGGGGAAAGGGTTAAGGTACTTGAACTAGCTGCTGAGGCTTCAGTACGGGGCAGAGGATAGGCAAGAGGAGGACAAGGTGGAGGAAGGAGAGAAGCACCCGCCAGGGGCAGAGCTCAGGTCACGAGACCTACTAGGGAGAGGCTAGTCTCTCCTCCTCCCATGAGGATTTGCTTGAGGTTACAGAGGATGGAGCTATTCTAGTATAGAATGAACATGTGCCGGTTCATGATGATGTTGCACCAGTTCAAAGTGGTGCAACTCCTATCCATATGTCTTCCATTGTGATTCATCAAGTTCTATGTTTTTTGAGTGGTTTGGTAGGAACATGGACTATGCCCACAACACCCGCAGTCCAGCATTTGGGGATGCAACATGCTGCTATTGTAGCTCCCTGAATTGAAGAAGTGCTTGGATCAGATGTTTGTCCAAGATAGGTAGTGGGTTCGATGATGACCGGAGATGAGCATGAGTTGTTCTATAAGTTTATCAACATGAAACCTTCTATTTTACATGGAATTGAGTCTAAGGACGCCTATGAGTTTGTTACTGATCGTCATGAAAGGCTTCTTAAGATGGTTGTAGTTGAGAGATATGGTGTAGAACTAGTTACTTTTTCAGTTTTGGGGGGATGCTATGATGTGGTGGAGAGCTTATGTAGAGTGTATAGATGAAGGTTTGCCTCCCTTAACTTAGACTTAGTGTTACTCAATTTTTCTAAAAAAATACATGCCTCGTACTTTGAGAGATAGAAAAAGGGATGCGTTTACTAATCTTAAGTAGGGGAACAAGTAAGTTGCGGCCTATAAGGCCAAATTTTATTCATTGTCTCGATATACATCTCACTTGTTGAAAATTGAGAATGAGAGGATCCATCTTTTTATAAAGGGTTTGAATACAGGTCTCCAGATTTTTGCTTTTCAGAGGACATCTTCGGGTAGGTCTTTTCAGGAGATGGTTGATTTTTTCAAGAAGGTGGAGGGAGTAATGCAAAAGGGTTATGTCAACACATAAAAAAAGAAGTCCCATAGAAGAAGAAGTTTTAGTGGTTCTTATTCTAGGGGTCAGAATTCACAAAGATACCCCGCCCTCCCTATTCAGTCAGCAATGCGGGTGTTTGTTGGTGGTCCATCGGGAGTTAACCAACTATTTTCATACTTTGGTAGTTACCTCGCTCATCTTTGTCTGCTCAGTGGCCTACCTTAGATCGTATATGTTATGAGTGTGGTGAAGTAGGTCACATTAGGAGGTTTTGTCCTAATATGAGGCAGTATGATCAGTCTATCCTGTAGCAGGCTCCTAAAGCTCTAGTTCCAGTAGGAAGGAGATGTGGTAGTAATGGTAGAAATTGTTTATAGGTTGGTCGTGGTGGTCATCACGCAGGTAGGGTAGAAATCAACCCCCTCGAGGTGGTTCTCAGCTTGGTAGAGGTGACATTCAGACTGGTGGTAGGGCTCATATTTATGCCTTTCCTGGCAGGCCCGAGGTAGAGATTTCAAACATTATTATTAGAGGTATTATTCTTGTTTGTTATTGGATGTCCACTATATTATTTGATCCTTACTCTATGTAAGACCCCGCAAAATTCTTAGATTAATTAAGTCCTTTAATCTTGTTAAGGGGTCCCAAACTTATAAAATTCTATCTAAGTATTTAGACTTCGTGTTATTTTAACCTTCGAAAGTTGGCAATCTTGTTTCGCGACCTCTATACCCATTAAATGTTGATATTTGAGTTAGTTTATGATCAGGAAGGTCAATAGGTGTTCTCGAACAAGTTTCGAATTTTTTGGATCTCATTTAGATCATGTTCAAGTGACCAAAATAGTGAGTCGACGCGATCTCGACGCATCGCGTGATCAATCACGCCGACAGATAATTTTTCCCTCAGCTCAGTGCAAATTCCAGTGAATCGATGTGGACTCGATGCGGTTCATTGTCCATCGCATTGGTCTGCGTGTCGATAACACAGTTTTCAGTCATTAAAAGGCCGCGATCTCAAGGTTAATTAAGTCTTTTTCACAGGCCCTTCATCCCCCATAACACAAAATTTTGCCCTCTTTTAGCAAGTTATATTCATTCTTTCACAAATTACTCAAGAACAAAATCCTAGGTGAATTAAATTCAAATTCAAGGCTTCTGATTCTACTGTTAATTTTTAAGAATTCACCAACTAAGGTATGTGAAGTGTTAATCCAAGGGTTCCTTCCACCCTTGGAGTCCAAGAATTTCTTTTAAATTTCAAGTAGTTTGAATTCAATATTTTCATGATTGGAATTAAACTGTATTCATGATTAGTATGTGAGTTAGATTGCTATTTCATGAATTATTATACGTTTTCATGTGGGATTGACTACTATGTGTGTAAATTCGTATGAATCCAAGTTAAACCCCTTGAAATTGTGAAATTTAAAGTAAATCTTGATGCTTACTTATTATGCGTATATATTATGCTCACCAAGTGCTTGATGATTTGTTCATGTGAACTAATAAGGGAAAGAAATCACGTTATGCTAGCTTATTTGCAAGTTATACCATGCAAGTCTTTGATAATATGTCTCTATAGATGCATTTTGAATCCAATGTGCATGTTTATACTATGCAAGATCATGTGATGCTTTATTTTCATGCTATAGAGTCGTGGGGGTATTTAATACCAAATAATTTGGCTATTTGCCTAGAGCCAATGTCAGTTAAAGAATAATCTCAATCACATCACGATCCTAGTACTCTCAGTTAGTTACAGGACTCAGTAAAACTCAGTAGACCTAATATTAGTTCATTCTAGTTCAGTATTCAATTCAGACCTAGTAAACTCAGTCAGCTAACAAAATTTAGTAGTATTCCATTAGTTCATGAAATTCGATGAAATCAGTTCAGTTAAATAGTAATATCAGTAGCAGTTTAGTCAAGCCTACTATGAACTAGAAAAATCAGTTCAGTGTCTATTCAGATGGGAGTATGATTCAACACCGAGTTAACCTAGGGATGGGGTTTTTCCTGCCAGCAGAGGGTTTTACCCTTAGTATCAGTCCCTGTATTACAGAACTACGTAGCTTGTATAGGTTGAGATATTTTCCTACCAGATATTATGAGGGTTGATATATTTCATTTGAGTTTTCCTGCCAGCGAGGGTTGACGAAAGAGCTTCCTATTAGAGAGGGTTAACTCACAGCTTGTCCTTACCCGTGGCATGGTATTAACACCCTTCGAAATGGGGTTACAGGTTAGACCCCAATATATTTAGAAAGGGGCATGTCGGTTAGATAATTACCTCCCACAGTCTCAGTTTCAGATTCAGTCTTAGTATAGAACTCAGTTCAGTTCTACAGATTTAGGACTGTCAGTTGTAGTCGCTCAGCTCAGTACGGAACTCAGTATAGTTCCATAGAATCATGATTGTCAGATACAGTTATTCAGTTATCAGTAATATAGTATCAGTAAACTTAGATATCAGTTAATCAGTATTCAGACTCAATATTCAGTGTTATCACGATCTCAGTTGTATGCATCTCAGCCTACCTCACTGAGTAGTACATTCAAAGTACTGACGCATGCTTTTCTTTTGCGCTATGATGTCTTATATCATAGGTCCAGACACACTGGCTCCAGAGCACCCTTAGCAGTTCAGATTCTTAGTAGACAGAGTTAGTGGTGAGTCCTCATAGTCTAAGGACATCATTGTTTTCAGCATTTTAGTTTATTTTCAGTAGTCAAAGTTAGATGTGGTATTGTCCCATCAACTCCACAGTTCAGGCAGTTTAGAGGCTTTTCAGACTAGAGTATTTTCAGACAGTTGTTTAGTTTTCAGTATTGATATTTTGTTTTGGTATTATGATACCATATTCAGTATTTATTTCAGATTTGAACCTTATGGAAAAATTTTCCTATTTCTACAAAGTTACAGTATTATTATTCAGATATTGCAGCAGGTACCAGACATGGGTTAGCTTGTGGTCCTTCAGGATTATGAGGATCATGTAACATCTGAGGTACAGACTCGGGGTGTTAAAAACTTGGTATAAAAGCCTATGGTTCAACTGATTCCTAGGAAGTTTGAAAGCTGCATCTAGCAGAGTCTTATGCATAGGTGTGTTGCGCACCACACTTATGGACCGAAGGCTACGAGGTGTTTTAGGAAAATTTTCCCTTCTTTCAGTATTCATGTCGTGCGAGTGAGCATGAGATCCATTTAAATTCTCAATCTAATCATTTCTCTTCTGTTTACAGAATATGCCTTCTAAGAGGACTAAGAGAAGAGGAGCGGGACACCAGTCAGAACACCAACCCGTCCAGCCGGATCCTCTGGAAGAACACATCTCTCACGCTGAGTTTAGAGCAGCCTTTACCATTCCAGTGTATTCTATGGCAGCCCAAAATTAATGCCCAGCTGCTGTCCCGGCCAATACAGTGGCTAATACTGCTGCTGCCAGGATTCGAGCTTCACCCGAATGAACCCTCCGTCGTTTATTGGTTCTAAGTCAGAGGAGGACCCTCAGGAATTTCTTGATCAGGTGCAGAAAGTTACTGATAATATGGTGGCGACTGCTATTAAGAGCACTGATATGGCCGCATACCAGTTACAAGATGTAGCACACTTATGGTTCAAGTAGTGGAAGGCAGAGAGGGCCGCAGATATAGGGCCCATAGAATGGGAAGAGTTTGCAGTTGCTTTTCTGGATAGGTTATTTCCCCTAGAGTTGAGGGGAGCGAAGGTGTTGGAGTTCATTAACCTAAAATAAGGCAATATGATAGTACAAGAGTATTCTCTCAAGTTTACTCAGTTAGCCAGATGTGCCCTGCATGGGTAGCAGATAGCAGATCTAAGATGAGTAAGTTTGTGTCAGGGGTGTCTAGCAGTGTGGTCAAAGAGTACAGGACCACAATGATGATTAAGGAGATGGACATATCTAGGCTCAATAGATAGAGGAGGCTAATAATAAAGAGAAGGAGAGGGAGAGAGAGAGTAAGAGAGCAAGAATAGGTAGTTTCAACTTTGCTCAGCCTAAGTCAGAGGATGGGAATAATTCTCAATTCCACCCTAAATCATCAGTCCCAGCTTCATCCTTATCTAGTTCTCCTGTACTGAAATTCAGAGATGGCCACAGAGATAGGGCATCGGGCGCTAAACCCCAAGAAAGTGTTAGCAGTACCCAAACCAATCCTGTTTGTCAGAAGTGTTGCAGAAACCACCAAGGTATCTGCAGAGTGGGAAGTGATGTGTGTTTTGGATGTGTCGATCTAGGCCACAGGGTCAGACAGTGTCCTCAGGTGGGTTCACAGAGTAAGAATAATCGTCTCCCAGCTCAGTTCGGTCTTTCGAATCAGCAGGGTGCCTCTTTCAGTGCCACCAGTGGGCAACGCCAAAACAGACTCTATGATCTTCAGTCCCGATAAGATCAGGAGAGTTCTCCTGATGTGGTCACTGGTACGTTATAATTTTTCTATTTGCATGTTTATGCTTTGCTAGATCCAGAAGATTCTTTGTCCTTTGTTACTCTGTATATAGTAGTTGATTTCAGAGTCAGTCTGATGATAGGCGGATTTACACGCCTATATCAATATATTTTGCCCATATTTTAGCCTAGTTTTGAGAACAAATTATATATTTTATGCACTTTTAGTCCTTTTTCCTGTAAATGAGCTAACGAACATGATTAGTAAAGTTTCAGGTATAAATGATGCAGAATTCAGCATTTTATGGCTTACTTGACGCAAAAGAAAGCTCACAAAGGAAGGGAAGGGAGTTTACACGCCTAAGGACCAAAACTGCTGCATAGAAAATCTGTCCCGGGCTAAAACAACAATTCTGAAGACTTTGGGGACTTACAGACACAAAGCTGGATTTTGACAATGATACATTAACCTAGTACAATTAGGTTATGTATTTCATTATTTTATGTGGATTATGATAATGTTACCTTAACCTAGTACATTTGGGTTAAGGATTTCATTAGTCTAGTAGGATTTGGTTATTTATTTCATTAGCTTAGTAGGATTATGATATGGGTATTATAAATACCCTATCATGCTAGAGATTTGAAAGCATCTTCTACTTCTCTATTATTCTACACTACAAACAATTCTACAACTCTTCTAATCTTTCTATTAATTCTAGTTTTTCTATTCATCTATTCTTAATTTCCGTAACAAGAGAATCGTTACCTTGCTAAAGAATTCACGCCTCACACCTACCACTTACGCTACACGAAATTAATCAATCTTGTGGTATAACAACAATGTCAATCGTGATCTTCTTCGCATTCATGGGTAACTAAACTTCTCTGTTGGGGTTATGGAAGCCGAATGAGTTACTATCTATTGCTGTGAGTTTGTGAGTTCAAGGCACGTATATTGCTTATATCATTATTCTCTTCATCTTAATCTACATTCTTTGCGGTTGCAAACGCAAGAATACGCAAGTCTAACATTTAACTTGTTCGAGAAAAAAGTTATTTGTCTGGAAAAGAGATAATGTCAAGGTAGTAGGACACCCTTTCCTACTAAAAAGCTAGTGCCGTAACTGGACTAACCTCTTGGAGAATTCGTACCGTTAGACACGCTTTAAGCTCGAGAGAGTTAAAGTGAAATAGTCCTTGTTTAGGTCGAGAGACGCTTGGATTTACCATCGACTACAATCCTCTATAAGCAATTGCATGTCAGAATTCTACACACTCATAGCCAATAGAGACGTATACCTCAGAAGGTGGACATAATCCTAACGCTTCAATTCTCATTGTTTACAACCAACGTAACAATCTCTCTCTTTTTACTTTATTATTTTCAGCTTATGCAGAATTCAGCATTTTATGGCTTACTTGACGCAAAAGAAAGCTCACGAAGGAAGGGAAAGGAGTTTACACGCCTAAGGACCAAAACTGCTGCATGGAAAATCTGTCCTGAGCTAAAACAGCAATTCTGAAGACTTTGGGGACTTACAGACACAAAGCTGGATTTTGACAATGATACATTAACCTAGTACAATTAGGTTATGTATTTCATTATTTTATGTGGATTATGATAATGTTACCTTAACCTAGTACATTTGGGTTAAGGATTTCATTAGTCTAGTAGGATTTGGTTATTTATTTCATTAGCTTAGTAGGATTATGATATGGGTATTATAAATACCCTATCATGCTAGAGATTTGAAAGCATCTTCTACTCCTCTATTATTCTACACTACAAACAATTCTACAACTCTTCTAATCTTTCTATTAATTCTAGTTTTTCTATTCATCTATTCTTAATTTACGCAACAAGAGAATCGTTACCTTGCTAAAGAATTCACGCCTCACACCTACCACTTACGCTACACGAAATTAATCAATCTTGTGGTATAACAACAATGTCAATCGTGATCTCCTTCGCATTCATGGGTAACTAAACTTCTCTGTTGGGGTTATGGAAGCCGAATGAGTTACTATCTATTGCTGTGAGTTTGTGAGTTCAAGGCACGTATATTGCTTATATCATTATTCTCTTCATCTTAATCTACATTCTTTGCGGTTGCAAACGCAAGAATACGCCAGTCTAACATTTAACTTGTTCGAGAGAAAAGTTATTTGTCTGGAAAAGAGATAATGTCAAGGTAGTAGGACACCCTTTCCTACTAAAAAGCTAGTGCCGTAACTGGACTAACCTCTTGGAGAATTCGTACCGTTAGACACGCTTTAAGCTCGAGAGAGTTAAAGTGAAATAGTCCTTGTTTAGGTCGAGAGACGCTTGGATTTACCATCGACTACAATCCTCTATAAGCAATTGCATGTCAGAATTCTACACACTCATAGCCAATAGAGACGTATACCTCAGAAGGTGGACATAACCCTAACGCTTCAATTCTCATTGTTTACAACCAACGTAACAATCTCTCTCTTTTTACTTTATTATTTTCAGCTTTTGTTTACATTACTTGCAAAACAAGAATCCCCCCTTCTTACGAGACTTGCACCAAAAAGTTTAGTAATTTTACTTACTTGTTGGCCAAGCTATTCCCTGTGGGATCGACACCCAACCCAGGTTGGGTTCTATATTTGCTAACGACCGCTTTACACTCAAACGAGAGCTGTAGATTGAGCGTTATCAAAAATTGGTGCCGCTGCCGGGGAATACAAGTGTCAATCAAGTTCGTGATAATTACTAGACCCTTTGGTCAAAGATTCTCGTACTTTTACTTTTAGTTTTTGTTTTTGTCTACTGCAGTTTTTTATTTTAGTGCATGCCCCATACTCGAAGTTCTGGTCAACCGTTATTACCAATCAATCCTGAGCCACAACGCATTGGTAGAATGGAAGCACAAGCTGAAATCGCAAGGATGGCCGCTCAACAGGAACAAGCAAGATTGGTTGCCCTTGCCGCAGCCCAGGTTCAACAGCAGAACATTGATAACCCTGCACGAGCACCAAATCCTGACGATGAGGATTTAGGTGATGACGAGTTACTAAACCCTAGGCGTGATGCTGAAATCGTAACACCTGCCAACAGAAGAGGTCGACAAGCTCGGTATAGACATGATCACCAACCTATGCAGCCAGCCTTCGACGATGATGATGATGATCTTGATGGTGCCGGAGCCACTGGAGCTATAATTCCACCACCATTAGCGCCCGGAGCCAAGTTCAACATCACAAGCACCATGATTCAGTTATTGCAACTTAAGGGATTGTTTGGTGGACTAGCAGGCGATGATCCGAATATACATCTCATCAACTTTATTTCTACATGCAAGTCTTTTGACAATCCTGGTGTTGGTCAGAATGCAATTCGATTACATCTATTTCCATTATCTCAGTCTGGGGAGGCAACACTATGGTTGAATGGGCTGACTCCTGATTCAATTACAAATTGGAGGCAATTGAGAGACTCTTTCCTAGAAAGATTCTTTCCGCCTTCCAAAAGGGCACAATTGAGAGATGAAATCAGCAACTTTCGTCAGCTTCCCACTGAAGCTCTTCATGAAACATGGGAGAGGTTCAAGACAAAGCTAGCGAGATGCCCAAACCATCACATGACTAATGTTCACCTCATGGAGATATTGTATAGAGCCTTGAATTCAATAACTAAGCCAGTGGTGGATAACGAAGCTGGAGGATCTTTTATGGACCTCACCTTTGGTCAAGCAAGCAATATGCTAGATCGCATGACGAAACAAAGTAGAGCTTGGCATACCAGGGATTCCGAGGTAGCAAGCCCCACTTTATCTATAGGCATGACTGCAGACCAAAGAAGAAGACAAGAAGAACGTGATCAAGATTTAGCGCACATGAAAACGCAAGTGGATCTTCTGACAAAGCATTTATTATCAGGGAAGACCAAAAAAGTGAAAGCTGTGGCGCTAAAAGGAAGAGACGAATCTGATTCGGAAGAGGAGGCCAACTACGTGAACAATCAGGGGGGTTTCCGTGGGAATACCCAAGGAAACCATGGTCGGAACTATTATGATAATTCTGGAAACAAGGACCAAGGTAGTTGGAGAAAAAACAATGAAAAGAGTGGTGTTTATGTTCCCCCTGGTAGACGTGATACCACCACATCTAATTTTGGAAGTATGGAAGACATGATGGCTAAATTATTGAAAGGAGTGGAAGCAACGAGCGCGGGAGTTATTGAGGTAATCAATGATTTTTCTTCCATGAAACAACTAGTTGATTCTCATTCCACTTCAATCAAGAAAATAGAGCAGCAACTGAGCCAACTTTCAGCAGCACTCAATCAAAGAAAGGCTGGAACTTTACCTAGCGATACTGTGCAAAATCCAAGGAATGATGGGTCATGTATGGCCATCACTACCAGAAGTGGTAAGGTGCTGGAACCTTCAGCAAAAGGCAAGCAAGTGGTTGACGAAGTTGCGGACATGGATGATAACGCAAAAGGAGAAGATGCCGCAACAACCAGTCTTGATGTCAAGGATGTCACGCCCAGTGACGTGCAGCCTGAAAAAATGGAAAAATGGAAGCAAGAGGAGAAGAAAGCCATGGAGAGAACACTTCCATACCCACCACCACCTTTTTCCCAAAGATTGAAGAAGGTGGCGGATGACACGAAGTTCAGCAAATTCATGACTATGTTAAAGCAGCTGACCATTAATGTTCCATTGGTGGAGGCACTTGAACAAATGCCTGGGTATGCGAAGTTTATGAAAGATCTTTTGACTAAGAAGAGGGCAGCAAGTTATGAGATGAAAGATGATGTGCATCATTGTAGTGCAATTGCTACCCGATCGATAGTTCAGAAGAAGGCCGACCCCGGAGCTTTCACTATTCCTTGCACCGTCGGATCTTTGAACTTTGCCAAAGCATTATGTGACCTAGGAGCCAGCATCAACTTGATGCCATTATCGATCTACAAGAAGTTGGGGTTAGGAGATCCTACACCAACTAACATGAGGCTTGTTATGGCAGATAGGTCGGTAAAACGACCGGTTGGTATTCTATGTGATGTCTTGGTAAAGGTTTCTTCATTTATCTTTCCAGCAGACTTTGTCATCTTGGATTGTGAAGCAGATTCAGAGGTTCCCATAATCTTGGGACGCCCTTTCCTTGCTACAGGAAGTGTGCTCATTGATTTGAGAGCTAATGAACTTTCATTCCGAATAAATGACGAAGTGGTTCGATTTGATGTTTGCAAATCAATGAAGCAACCCAAAGATCTGAGTGTATTTTCTGTGGCTGATGTTGTCTTTGATGATGAGAAAGAACGATTGAAGAAGAGCAAATTCTTGATGATCCTTTGGAGGTTTTGCTCATGAAAGGAGAGAATGAGGATGCTGAAATTTCTGAAGAAGCTATTTGTGCTCTATCGGGATTAGGGACATATCGCTATACTCCCAAGAAGCTGGATCTTGATCTCAAGAATCGACCCACACCACCAGCCAAGCCATCTATTGAAGAATCACCCACACTAGAATTGAAGGAGCTGCCAAGTCATTTGAAGTACGCATTCTTAGGAAGCGGAAACACACTTCCAGTCATAGTGGCAGCCGATTTGGGTGAGCAACAAGTTGCATCTCTTATTTCAATCTTACGCAAGTATATTAGAGCCATTGGATGGACCATTGCGGATATTATTGGTATTCCACCTGGGATTTGCACACATAAAATTCAGCTTCAAGAAAAGTGCACACCCACCATTGATCATCAAAGACGTTTAAACCCACCTATGCAAGAAGTGGTGAAGAAGGAGATTATCAAGTAGTTAGACGCAGGAGTTGTATATCCTATCTCTGATAGTACATGGGTAAGTCCTGTACAATGTGTTCCCAAGAAAGGAGGAATGACGGTGGTCGCGAATGCAAAGAATGAGCTTATTCTACTCAGGCCCGTTACTGGATGGAGAGTATGCATGGACTACCGCAAGCTGAATTCTTGGACACTCAAGGATCACTTCCCCATGCCATTTATGGACCAAATGCTAGATCGATTAGCGGGGAAAGGATGGTTTTGCTTCTTGAATGGTTATTCAGGTTATAATTAGATTTGTATTGCCCCCGAAGACTAAGAGAAGACAACGTTTACATGCCCATATGGTACGTTTGCCTTCAAACGCATGCCATTCGGGTTGTGTAATGCCCCAACCACCTTTCAACGTTGTATGATGTCTATTTTCTCTGATATGGTTGAAGACACTTTGGAGGTATTTATGGACGACTTTTTAGTTGTCGGTGAGTCTTTTGAAGCATGTTTGGCAAACCTGAGCATGGCATTGCAAAGATGTGTAGAGTTCAACCTTGTGCTGAATTGGGAGAAGTGCCACTTCATGGTAAAAGAAGGAATCGTTCTTGGGCACAAGATCTCTGAAAGAGGAATAGAGGTTGATCGAGCAAAAATAGAGGTAATTGAGAAGCTACCGCCTCCAATTTCGGTGAAGGGAGTCCGCAGTTTTCTTGGCCATGCTGGTTTCTATCGTAGATTCATCAAAGACTTTTCCAAAATTTCTAGTCCATTGTGCAATCTATTGGAGAAAGATGCGAAGTTTGACTTTAATGACAATTGCTTAAAGGCATTCGAATGCCTTAAAGGAAAACTCATTGAAGCCCCTATCATGGTAGCACCAGATTGGACGCTCCCGTTTGAGGTCATGTGCGATGCTAGTGGTGTAGCCGTTGGTGCTGTTCTTGGACAAAGAAAGGAGAAATTATTTCATCCTATCTACTATGCGAGTAAGGTCCTAAATGAAGCCCAAAGGAACTACACTGTTACTGAACAAGAGCTCCTAGCGGTTGTATATGCGTTTGAGAAGTTTCGTGCCTATCTATTGGGTACCAATGTGATCGTCTATACAGACCATGCAGCTCTTAAGTATCTAATGACGAAGAAGGATGCCAAACCAGGGTTGATTCGATGGGTACTGCTGCTGCAAGAGTTTGATTTCGAAGTCAAAGATAGAAGAGGTTGCGAGAACAAAGTGGCTGATCACCTATCTAGACTTGAGAATGAACATGTGGCGCAACCTGAGATTCAGATTGATGATGCATTCCCTGACGAGGAGATATTAGCGACAAAAATGGAGAAAGTACCATGGTATGCCGACTTTGCAAATTTCGTAGAGAGTAATGTGATACCTGCCAACTTATCTTACCACCAAAGGAGGAAGTTTATGCATGACATTCAACACTACTATTAGGATGAACCTTATTTGTTTCGAAGATGCACGGATGGGATCATTCGACGATGTATATCCCATGAAGAAGTACCTACTATATTGGAAGCATGCCACACTTCGCAAGTTGGAGGACATCATGCAGGGAATCGAACGACAAGAAAAGTATTGCAAAGTGGTTATTATTGGCCTTCGATATTCAGAGACGCATACGACTATGTGAGAAGGTGTGACCAATGCCAACGTCAAGGTGCTATTTCAAAACACCATGAAATGCCCATGTCCAAAATTCTGGAGGTAGAACTTTTTGATGTGTGGGGTATTGACTTCATGGGTCCATTCGTGAATTCATTTGGAATGAAGTACATCTTGGTTGCTATGGATTATGTTTCGAAATGGGTTGAAGCCGTAGCATTGGCCGACAACGAAGGAAAGCGTGTTGTAGCGTTCTTAAAGAAGAATATCTTCTCTCGCTTTGGGGTACCTCGTACTATCATAAGCGAAGGAGGATCTCACTTTTGCAACAAGCTATTCAAATCTGTATTGGCCAAGTATGGTGTCAAGCAACACAAGGTAGCTACGCCTTATCATCCCCAAACTAGTGGACAAGTAGAGGTTTCCAATCGCGAGATTAAGCAAATCCTTGCAAAAACGGTTAATGCAAATAGGAAGGATTGGTCTCGAAAGCTAGATGATGCACTATGGTCATATAGGACTGCATTCAAGACACCCATTGGCATGTCACCTTATCAAATAGTTTATGGGAAGGCTTGTCATCTACCCATCGAGCTTGAATACAAGGCATTGTGGGCATTAAAGCACTTGAATCTGAATTGGGATGATGTGAAGAATCTGAGGTTGGAGCAGCTGAACGAATTAGATGAGTTCCATCTCCATGCATATGAAAGATCGGATTTATACAAGGAGCGGATGAAGAAGTATCATGATCAGCGGATTGTTCGACGAAACATCCAAAAGGGTGATATGGTACTACTCTTCAACTCCAGATTTAAGCTCTTCCCAGGTAAGTTAAAATCTAAGTGGTCTGGTCCATTTAAAGTTATCCAAGTCTACTCGTCTGGAGTAGTCGAATTGGAAGGCAATAAGGGTGTTGTCTTCAAAGTGAATGGCCAACGTGTTAAGCCGTATATCGGTCCTCTTGACTCGATGAATGACATGGCCATCACTTATCTCGATGAAGTCTAAGTACTCGAGATTACTACGTCAAGCCACGACAATAAATAAGGCGCTAGATGGGAGGCAACCCATCGTTTATCATTTATCGTTTATCGTTTTTCATTTTTCATTTCGTTCTAGTATGTGTTTTGCTTTTGATAAATAAAAATCCAAAAATAAGAGTCGTGCCACGACCAAAAATAAGGCGCTTGGTGGGAGGCAACCCATCGTACTAATCGTTTTCATTTGTTTGAGCGAATATAGGTGCAAGAAGTAGTCAACGAGGAGATTGATTTCAATTGACGATTTGGACGCATTGTATGGTAAAGTTGGTAAATTAGGAAGGGTGATGCATAAGACTATGGATTGAGCCTTTCCCACGCCAAAATAGGCTTCAAGGAAGGCTAGGCCTTGGTAAAACTAGGCCACGAACGATGCACAACCTATCCTATAGCCTAAGGTCTCGGAATCTAGTGTGCTATACACTATGCGCCGCCTATTCCTAGGTATGCTTTTGACTATGCGCCGCCTATGCTATGGCATTTGGTCTCAGTATCTCATATGCCATAGACTATGCGGCGCATATGTCCCATTATGCCATAGACAATGCGCCGCATATGTCTACAAATGCCATAGACTATGCGGCGCATATGTCCCATTATGCCATAGACAATGCGCCGCATATGTAGGATTTTTGTCTCCAAAACCGATTGTAAATGGGTCATAACCCGACCCATACTCTTCCTATATAAAGGGGACTTAGTTTTATAACACCACCACAATAGAAAATACCCTAAAGGCGCCGCATACTCTTCCAAATCTTCTAAAAATTTTCCTCTTTTGCTCTTCCAATTCACAAAACCATCTCCACAAGTTTCAAGCAAGTAAGTACTCTCTTATTCTACATTTATTTCTCGTAAGTACTACGTTGCTATGGCTATTATTAATTGCTAAATTATATAAGATTGTTGGTGATGTTCATGTGTTTGGATTGTTGTTGCAAAATCATGTGAGTAAACATATACGTAGGAATATCTTGACTTGTTTCCGACTTGAATTTGGTTTCAATAGCATTATTATGATATTTGCAGAATTTCTATGGCTATGAATATTACTTAAGATTGTTGTTTGGATACTTACATGTTAGACTATCCCGGTCATAGGGATAAGACTTATAGTGCCTACCGACTTAGGAGGTTGTGATTATTGTAAGAATAACGATTCAAGGTGGTAACCCCTATGTAGTAGCGTTGCTATACCTACCATGAAAGTAGTCCAATGGCTGCAAGTAAGCGATGCATTGCTGATTTTCTTGTCGGAATACAATCCTAAAACGTATCTCGATGAAATCTGAGTAAATCGACTACTTTCACCTCACTGATTTGTGTTAACAAAACTAAGTGTGGGGTGGTACCCCTAATGCTTGCTTATAGATTGTATCAAGTGAGACTGTGCTGCAACTAACACTATTTCTAGTCTCAGGTACAATGGCACCTAAAGCGAGGCAAGGCAAGGAGAAGGCGACCACTTCCCAAAAGGGCAAGAAGAGAAGTCGAAAAGACCAAGGAGAATCATCCTCAGCACAACTACCACGCAGAATGTTCGGAATAAAATGGGTTCTTGAGGAAGAAGCCAAAGCATGGTACAACAGCAACAAAGAAAGAAAATATGTGCACGTCGACTTGATCAACAAGGATACCTTAGCAAAGAAGGAGCCGCGTATGTTGGCAAAAATAATGGCTTTGAAGTTGGATTTCATCTTCCGCGACATGGGATAGTGTAATCTTGATCTAACAAGAGAGTTTTATGCCAACTGGTCGCCAAACACAACAGGCAATGAAGTCAAAATTCGGGGCCAGGTGTTACAGCTCACCACGGACTGGATCAACTCTTTTCTTGGCTTACCTTCGATCGACACAGCACCATTCAAAGAGCTGTACAACAGGCCTCCTTATAGAGCAATACGACACACTCTTTATGGAAGCAAATCAATGGCAAGTTGGGGCAGACATAAAGAAACCGGCCGACACAACACCTTCCCCTATGCTCCACTAAATAGGGAAGCAAGAATCTGGATGCGCATTGTCAACTCATGTCTTATTCCTGGGACTCAATACACCAAGATATCGAGAGATAGAGTGTGTTTGGTCTATGCTTTGATGACGAATGTCCCTATCAACTTTGGGGCAATCATTCGATCTACCATGAGGAAGGCCAGACTCCACAAAAGGTCCCATTTCACATTTGGCAATTTGTTGACAGCAATCTTGCGGAAGGAGGATATTGAAAAGGAACCAGCTGATCATAAACTCCCACACAATCCGAAGAAGGTTGACCTCACAAAGGTCAAAGATGCTGAATCAACACATGGCATCAACCTTACTACGATAGAGAGACATGCTCGGGATGAGAGTTTCTCCCGCCATATGTACGGCATGATGAGGTTTACAATGATGAGCGGAGGTCGTGTTCCAACTGCTGCAGAGCTCCAACAGCTGGACCATGACTATCCCATGAACATGCATGCACGGGAGATGTGTGGAGTGGGCGTATACTTTGAGGAACCTCTAGATGATGATGTGCCGACTGATGACAATCGACGCTTGCCAGACTCTGACGAGGAGGAGAACTCTGACAACGACTCTTATGATGATTCCGACGAAGGGGGTATGACCCCTGACAATGAGGAAGAGTCCGACTAACCAGGTTCCTCATTTTTATTTTCCACTGAGGGCAGTGTCCCATTTAAGTGTGGGGTGGCGGTATCGTATGCTATACTTCTCTATCGCATCTATGTTTGCTTGCTTTGTTTTTGTTTCGTTTTTTTTAGTAGTAAATTTTTTCTAGCTTCGCATGAAATTATTTTGATAGGCAGCATGAGACTATAACAAGAGTAAGTGCTACAATTGTGACTATTGAGACGTTTAGGCTCTAGTTGTGACTCATTATGTGATATTGTGTGGTTCAATTCCTTCACTTGTTGGGTCGAGAGTCTATATTACTTCCAAGCAAGTCGACCATGTGCCTTGTGTGTGTGAGACAATCATATATTCTATGTGTGTAGCAGATGCTAGAACTTGCCTGGTATGTATGCAAAGCGAAAATAAGGAGTGTAAGTTTAGGATATGATTTAGGCATTTCTTTGGCAACCTATATTTATTTACCTTCAGTTTTACCTACCCATGGACATCATCCTAGTTAAACCCTTTTGAGCCTTTAGCCTATTTCTTTGACAACCTTGTATGTAAGACTAATCCATTTCCTTCAAGACCGTAATTTGATCCAAACTCCTAAGTGCTTTAAAGTGAAAAAAAGTCATGTGACAACATAAGAGGAAAGTGGGTGAGTATCATGCTATAAATTGTAATGGTGCTTGAATGTGTTATGAAAAAAAAAAGTGCTATCATAAGAGGTATGTTGTGAAAAGAAAAAGGAAAAGAAAGCTGAAAAGCGAGTTGTGCTTAAAATTGAAAAACAAAAGAGGAGAACAAGGGTGGTATAACAAAAGAAAGAAGAAAGGTTTAAAGAAAAAAGTATCAATAATACAAAGTGATGTATTAAAGCGCTTAGGAACGTAGTCACTATTCCTGGCCAAAATAGTCTTACCCGTTCCTTAGCCTACATTACAACCATCAAAAGACCTACTTGATCCTAATCTTAGCATTCTGAAATTTAGTAGAGTATTACATTAAGGGCAAGCCTATGGTCATCAGTTGCTACATATGAATTCTTTGTGAGAGTGAGAGCAAAGACATTTTGATACCCATGTTTGAAAAATATGCTATATTTATGAGTAATTATGGGTACTATATGGTGAGACACACATGGTTGATGAGTTTTGGATAGTTGTATATGATTCTATGCACTTTAACGTTTGCATGCGAGTTGATCACCATCACGAGTTTATACTTGAGGTTAAATTTTTTCTACTTATAATCGGAAAGCTACTCTTGGTTGATAATCGTTGTGCCTGTCTTAATAAATGTTTTGTGTTGTTGCTGTAAAAACCTTAAGTTGATGCTTAGAAGGACATGATATGTTGTTCGAGGACGAACAAAGCTCTAAGTGTGGGGTGTTGATGATAGGCGGATTTACACGCCTATATCAATATATTTTGCCCATATTTTAGCCTAGTTTTGAGAACAAATTATATATTTCATGCACTTTTAGTCCTTTTTCCTGTAAATGAGCTAACGAACATGATTAGTAAAGTTTCAGGTATAAATGATGCAGAATTCAGCATTTTATGGCTTACTTGACGCAAAAGAAAGCTCACGAAGGAAGGGAAGGGAGTTTACACGCCTAAGGACCAAAACTGCTGCATGGAAAATCTGTCCCGGGCTAAAACAGCAATTCTGAAGACTTTGGGGACTTACAGACACAAAGCTGGATTTTGACAATGATACATTAACCTAGTACAATTAGGTTATGTATTTCATTATTTTATGTGGATTATGATAATGTTACCTTAACCTAGTACATTTGGGTTAAGGATTTCATTAGTCTAGTAGGATTTGGTTATTTATTTCATTAGCTTAGTAGGATTAGGATATGGGTATTATAAATACCCTATCATGCTAGAGATTTGAAAGCATCTTCTACTCCTCTATTATTCTACACTACAAACAATTCTACAACTCTTCTAATCTTTCTATTAATTCTAGTTTTTCTATTCATCTATTCTTAATTTCCGCAACAAGAGAATCGTTACCTTGCTAAAGAATTCACGCCTCACACCTACCACTTACGCTACACGAAATTAATCAATCTTGTGGTATAACAACAATGTCAATCGTGATCTCCTTCGCATTCATGGGTAACTAAACTTCTCTGTTGGGGTTATGGAAGCCGAATGAGTTACTATCTATTGCTGTGAGTTTGTGAGTTCAAGGCACGTATATTGCTTATATCATTATTCTCTTCATCTTAATCTACATTCTTTGCGGTTGCAAACGCAAGAATACGCCAGTCTAACATTTAACTTGTTCGAGAGAAAAGTTATTTGTCTGGAAAAGAGATAATGTCAAGGTAGTAGGACACCCTTTCCTACTAAAAAGCTAGTGCCGTAACTGGACTAACCTCTTGGAGAATTCGTACCGTTAGACACGCTTTAAGCTCGAGAGAGTTAAAGTGAAATAGTCCTTGTTTAGGTCGAGAGACGCTTGGATTTACCATCGACTACAATCCTCTATAAGCAATTGCATGTCAGAATTCTACACACTCATAGCCAATAGAGACGTATACCTCAGAAGGTGGACATAACCCCAACGCTTCAATTCTCATTGTTTACAACCAACGTAACAATCTCTCTCTTTTTACTTTATTATTTTCAGCTTTTGTTTACATTACTTGCAAAACAAGAATCCCCCCTTCTTACGAGACTTGCACCAAAAAGTTTAGTAATTTTACTTACTTGTTGGCCAAGCTATTCCCTGTGGGATCGACACCCAACCCAGGTTGGGTTCTATATTTGCTAACGACCGCCTTACACTCAAACGAGAGCTGTAGATTGAGCGTTATCACAGTCCCAAAATTCTAACAGAGCCTTTCTTAGTCTCTACCCCAGTGGGTAAATCCATCATATCTAGGTGGGTATAGAAGAACTGCCCAGTTATGATATCTCAGAAAGTTACTTCAACAAACTTAGTCGAATTAGAGATGACTGATTTTGATGTTATTCTCGATATGGATTGGCTTCATTCCTGCTATGCCTTAGTCAACTACAGAAACAAAATTTTCCAATTTTAGTTTTTGAACAAGCCTGTCCTAGAGTAGAGGCGTAGTACTTCAGCACTTAGGGGTCAGCTTGTTTCTTACCTTTGGGCTAGAAAAATAATATCTAAGGGATGTGTCTACCATCTCATTCGAGTACAGGACTCTAGTTCAGAAACCCCTACTCTTGAGTCAGTGTCAGTAGCATTTGAATTCTCAGATGTGTTTCTCGAAGATCTTCCCAGAGTTTTGCCTAAAAGGGAAATTGATTTCTGAATCGATCTTCTACCAGATACTCAGTCCATATCTATTCCGCCATATAGAATGGATCCAGCAGAACTCGGAGAAATAAAAGAGCAGTTAAAAGATCTCCTAGATAAGGGATTTATCAAACCTAGTATGTCCCTGTGGGGCACACTAATTTTATTCGTGCGGAAGAAAGATGGTTCTCTCAGGATGTATAGATTACCGTCAGCTGAATAAAGTCACGATCAAGAACAAATATCCACTTCCTAGAATCAATGACTTGTTTGACCAACTTTAGGGTGCTAGTTATTTCTCCAAGTTAGATCTCAGATCAGGTTATCATCAACCCAAAGTCAGAGAATGTGACATCCCAAAAATAGCTTTCAGAACTTGGTATGGTCACTTCGAATTCTTAGTCATGTCCTTTGGACTAACCAATGCCCCAACAACTTTCATGGACTTGATGAACTGGGTGTTCAAGCAGTACTTTGACATGTTCATCATAGTCTTCATAGATGACATTCTTGTCTACTTCCGCAGTAATCATGATCATGCAAACCATCTCAGAATAGTACTACAGACTCTCATAAATCATCAATTATTCGCCAAATTCAGAAAGTGCAAATTTTGGCTAAGGTCAGTAGCTTTTCTCAGCCATATCATTTTTGGTAATGGCATTAGAGTTGATCCCAAAGGACCAAAGCAGTGAGAAACTGGCTCAGACCCATCTCTCTATCAGATATCAAGAGTTTCTTGGGTTTGTCCAGCTATTATCGATGGTTCGTTAAGGGATTTTTGTCTATTGTATCCCCATGTCTAGATTGACGCAGAAGAAGGTCAAATTCTAGTAGTCAGATTCTTATGAGTTGAGTTTTCAGAAATTGAAGACTCAACTCACTACAACTATAGTGTAGAGCTTACCGAATGGTTCAGATGGCTTTGTTGTGTATTGTGATACTTCCAAAGTCGGTTTGGGCTGTTTTTTGATGCAGAGAGGTAAGGTCATAGCCTACGCCTCTAGACAACTTAAGCCCCATGAAAAAAACTATCCTACTCATGATCTTGAATTAGCAGAAGTAGTTTTTGCCTTGAATATTTAGAGACACTACTTGTATGGGGTGCATGTTGATATATTCACGGATTACAAGAGGGCATAGATGTTTAGAACAGCCTCTCTTACGAAGAGATTCTAGTCAAAATCCTTGACTATCAGATTCACAGACTGAGGAACAAAGAAGTCCCTCTAGTCAAAGTTCTTTGGTGGAATCAGTCCATTGAGGGAGCTACTTGGGAATAAGAAGTAGATATACGGACCAAGTACCCTCACCTTTTCTCCATAAACTCAGACTCAACCCAAGGTAATAGTTTTTCTTAAGTTTATTCAGTTTCATGCTCAGATTTCCATTACAAACTTGGTATCAGTTACCATTGCATATTCAATCATGTGTTCATGAGTCAGTTCAGTCATGTATTCATGCATTAGATATGTATGTTCTGTATGAGAAACTTAGCTTCTTAGTAATCCCAGTTATGCATTCATGAATCAATTCAGTCATGTACTCATGCGTCAGATATGCATGTTTAATATGAAATTCAATATGCCAGTGATGTCAGTCAGATAATGATGTTTTAGATGTTCATGTCCAGTAAGTAAGTTCAGTCTACCAATATTCTTAACTTAGTCAGTCTCATTCGAGGATGAATGTTCCCAAGGGGGAGATAATGTAACACCCTGCAAAACTGTTAGCTTAATTCAGTCCTTTAAGCGTGTTAAGGGGTCCTAGACCTAGAAAACTCTAGCTAGTGGTTAGTCTTTATAGTCCGAGGACATGATTATTTTCAGAATTTTAGTTTATTTTTAGTAGTCGGAGTTAGTTGGGGGCTTGTCCCATCAACTCCACAGTTCAGAAAGTTTAGAGGCTTTTCAGACTAGAGTATTTTTAGATAGTTGTTTAGTTTTTAGTATTGATATTTTGTCTTGGTATTATGATACCATATTCAGTATTTATTTCAAATTTGAACCTTATGGCAAATTTTTTCTTATTTTCGCAAAGGTACAATATTATTATTCAGATGTTGCAGCAGGTACTAGACATGGGTTAGCTTGTGGTCGTTCGGGATTATGAGCATCGTGTAGCATCTAGGGTACAGAGTCGGGGCATTACACTCTACTTTTTCATACACAGATGCTAATTTTGTTGTTGGATTTGACATGGTGTGTGATTTTCTTGGCTTTTCGATTCACATATCTACTACTATTAGTGATTCTATTGTTGTTGATAAGGTTTATCATTCTTGTTCTTTTATGTTTATGGGGCATCAAACTAGGGAATATTTAGTGATTCTAGACATGCTAGATTTTGACATAATTTTGGGTATGAGTTTGTTGTCTCCGTATTATGCTATATTGCACTGTCATGCTAAGACAGTAATTGTGGAGATACCGAGAATGGTTAGACATAAGTGGAGGGTTATTATAGTCCTTCTCCAATGAAACATATTTCTTTTGTTCGTGCAAAGAGGTTAATTAGGAGGGGTTATTTGACCTTCCTAGCACATCCTTGGGATACTTCCACAGAGGTCCCATCTATTAAGTCAATTCCTGTGGAGTGTGAGTTCCAAAAGTTTTTTCCTGCAGATTTGCTTGATATGCCACCAGATCGTAACATTGATTTCTATATTGATCTAGACCCAGGTACTCGTCCTATTTATATTCCTCCTTATAGTAGGATGGATATGACTGAGTTGAGGGAGCTAAAGGTTCAGTTGCATGATTTGTTGAGTAATAGTTTTATAGGTCCAAGTGCCTCTCCACGGGTGCTCCTGTCCTGTTTATGGAGAAAATGGATGGTAGTCTTCGTATGTGTATTGACTACAGGCAGATGATCAAAGTTACGATCCATAATAAGTATTATTTGACCCATATTGATGATTTATTTGACCTGTTGCAGGGTGTATCTGTATTCTCTATGATTGATTTGAGATCCAGGTATCATCAACTTAAGATTCGGCCTGACGATATTCCTAACACTGCTTTTCGAACCAGGTATGGGCACTATGAGTTTCTGGTGATGTCTTTTGAACTGACTAATGCCCTAGTTACTTTTATGAGTTTGATGAATGGGATATTTAAACCCTATTTGGATTTTTTCGTGATTATCTTTATTGATGATATTTTATTTTATTCTAAGAGTAAAGAGGAGCATGAAAATCACTAAGGATTGTTTGGGTTTAATAAAAGAGAAAAAGCTTTATGCAAAGTTTTCTAAGGGTGAATTCTTGTTGGCTTCTGTATCATTTTTGGGGAATGTGGTTTCGAAGAAAGGGGTGATGGTAGACCCACAATAGATTGAAGAGGTTAAGAATTGGGCAAGGCCTACTTAAGTGATGGAGGTTCGTAGCTTTGTTGGCTTAGAAAGTTAGTACCACAAGTTTGTGAAAGGGCTTGCTTCTATTGATACTCATATGACACAGTTGACTTAGAAGGATGTACCTTTTGTTTTGTCTGATGAGTGTGAGGAGATCTTTTAAAATCTCAAGACCTTATTGAATACAACTCCTATTCTCGCCTAGATGATAGAGGGTAAGGATTTTATTATTTATTATGATGCCTCACGTTCTGGTTTAGGTGCTGTGTTGATGCGGGAAAGATATGTTACTGCTTATGCTTCGAGGTAATTGAAGTCCAATGAGAAAAATTATCCAACTCATGATTTGGAGTTGGCTGCTGTGGTTTTTGATCTTAAGATATGGAGGCATCAATTGTATGGGGTTTCTTTGTGAAATATTCACTAATCACTGTAGTTTACAGTATGTGTTCATGCAGAGCGATTTGAATTTGAAATAGCATAGATGAATGGGGTTGCTTAAATATTATGATATCACAATTCTCTACCATCTAGACAAGTCTAATGTAGTCGTTGATGCATTGAGCAGGAAGTCTACAAGTATGGGTAGTTTGGCTTATTTGAATGCTAGAAGGCATCCATTGGATAGAGAGATTCAGACTCTATCTAACAAGTTTATTCAACTTGAGGTGACTGAAAGGGGAGGTATTCTAGCCAGGATTGAGGCAAGGTCCACGTTTCTTGATCAAATCAAGGCTAAACAATTAGAGGATGCTAAGTTGAGAAAGATTCATGATAAAGTTTTGTGGGGTGAGTCTAAGTAGACCATTCTTGATGGTGAGGGTATGTTGCAGATTAAGGGGCGAGTTTGTGAGCCCTGTATTGGGATTTGATTCCTATTATTCTAGCTGAGGCTCATTGTTCAAAGTATTCTATACATTCTGGAGTGACTAAGATGTACAGTAATTTAAGCTTGCATTATTGGTGGGGCCAAATGAAGCGTGATATAGTTGATTTTGTTTCCAAATATCAGAGTTACCAGGAGATAAGTCCAAGAATCAGAAGTCGGGTGGTACTATTCAAAAGATGCCCATTCCTGAATAGAAATAGGAGAGGAGACCTATGCATTTTGTTGTTGGTATTCCCAAGACGTTGGGGAAGTATGATTCTATATTGGTTATTATGGATAGATTGACTAAGACTGCACATTTTATTCCAATTCAAGTGACTTATAATGCAGAGAAGTTGGCCATGATTTACCTTAAAGAGATTGTTCAATTTCATGAGGTCCCAATTTCTATTATCTCATATAGGGGTACTCAATTTATCTCTGCCTTTGGAAGAAGTTGTTTGAGGAGTTGGGTACAAGGTTGGACCTTAGTACAACTTTTCACCCTCAGACCGATAGGCAACCGAGTGAATGATTCTGTTGTTGAAAAATATGCTCTGTGTATGTGATGGTTTTTAGAGGTAATTAGGATCAATTCCTACCTATGGCCGAGTTTCCATATAATAAAATTTATCATTCGAGTATCGACATGGCCCATTTAAGGCATTATATGGGAGGAGGTAGATCTCTTTAATACCCCATACTTTTCCTAGCTAAATTTAGCTCCTAGAATGTCAAGGATTAGCTTCAAAAATGAATAACTCTTGGTACATGTAGAATTTTCAAGATCTAGACCCCTCTAATGCGTAGAAAATTGCCCCAGCTTTCCAACGATACCAATTACACCTAAATCCAATACTCAGTTGAGAAGTTATGGCATTTTTAGTAAAATAGTGTGGCATTTTCACAGGCACCGCGTCGCGGTGAAGGACAAAATCCCAATTGTAAAATTCCATTGGACCTCCGTGATTGGCCCGCATCACGGTCAGGTTCCATTTTCCAGTTGTCAATCTCCAGTGGCTCACCGTGGTATTGGCGCATCCCTGTGATGGCCTAAATGGCATTTCAGTGGCTTACTGCGATAGCTCCGCATAACATTGATCTTCCAGTTCCCAATGGTCCCTTATCAAGTGAGCCACCGCGATTGTGGAGAATTACGATGGTGGTCAAATCGGGATTTCAGTTTCCGAAATTAATTTTAAAATGGTAGTTTGGTCTTTTTCCAAGCCCCAAATCATGTAAAACACAAGATTACTCCTTTTCTAAGCATTCTACGCTCACTTTTCATCAAATTACTCTCCAAGAAAACCCTAGAACTCAAAACTTAATCTCCAATAAATTCAATTTCCTCTATTATTCTTCCAAGATAGTTCAAAATTAAAGATTCCCAATCCAAGAACTTCAAGAGGTCATCTTCAAAAGCACAATTAGAAATTCAAGATTAAGCTTTTTATTCAACTTCATCAATTAAGGTATGTGGGGTTTTGAACAAGGATAAATCTTTCATCCTTGTGCCCAAAAACTAGCTTTTAATTATAAATATACATGATTTTACATGGATTTCAATTTAGGGTTCATACCCATATATTGTTAATTGAAGATTTTGAGATTTCAAGTAAATTGGGTGTTAAATTACATGTTTATATTCGTAAATTCATACGTATGATCGTATTTTCTAGTTTTTGAGTTGAATTATGAATATTTTCATTATCAAGCATGAACTTTACGATGATTTAACATGAAATTGATGCATGGCTTATCAAGCCCTAGTTGAATATTGCTATATCAAGAATGATTATGCTTTTACACATCTCACGATATGTTTATAGGCAACTTTGAATAAAGATTTGATCTTTTGATATTTTGATCTTTAACTGAAGATATGGAATCCACTTTATAGCTTAAATTTAGTTTTGAATGAACAGATACACAGTTAGCTTTCAATATGAAATATTATGACTTTTAAAAGTGAGTTTCCTACAGAATGAGCATACAGATTAAAGGGAGTAGTATTTTGCACCGAGCGGAAAGTGTGGGTTTAGCGCATTCTACTTTTCTAGAACTACGAGCCAACATAGATATAGATTTAGTATTTCCATTTCTATATGGATGACAGTTATAGATGTGATCACTTAGCTCAGGTTATACTCCCTGGCATGAGTATGACACCTCTCCCCAATGTGAGGTTTTCCTCCTAGGGGAATGAGACGTTGGACTCCATGATAGCTCACATGGTTTATGTCGGTTAAGAAAACCTCCTGCTAGTAAAAGTAAATAAACAACTTTTAAGTGAAATTCCATAACAGTTCAACTTTTAGACTTTGAATGTGATGGCTCACCAGATTTACGCAGTATGTTTTTATTATACATAATTTATGATTTTTAGCTTTCAATTATTCCAGTCATCCGAGTCATTACATACAACATGCATATTCTATAAACTTTAATAACATTGAGATATTATTTTACTTATGTATTCACCCCCATATACTCAGTACATGCTTAAAGTACTAATCCACATATACATATATGTGCTACATTGTCTCATAATGTAGGTTCAGGTGCTCAGTCTCATCAACATGAGTGATTTCGGGCATCTCTATCTACATCCCAACAGTTGGTAAGTGCTCATGGTTCTAGGGTCCATTTATCTAGATTTCTAGTTTCCTTAGTATTTGATTAGTTACTTTCAGTTTAATCCGAGACAGTTGGGGGTTTGTCCCAATGGCTCTCTAGTTTCTTAGTAGTAGAGGCTTGTCGGACTACTAGCTATTATATTTAGACTTTTAGTATTAGTTATTCAGACAGTATATTCTGTTGATCTCAGACAGTTTTGATAATATTAAATATTTTAGCATTTTTATCTGATTAAATTACCTTAATATGAGTTATAGACTTAGTAGCAGGCTTATAGGGTTAGCTTGAGACTACTCGTAGTCTTAAGAATCATGTGATGTCTGGGGAACAGGTCTCGGGGCGTTACAATCTCCTATTGCGTGGTTTGATACTTTTAAGGTGAAACCGCGGGGTACTAATTTGTTTAGAGACTCGTTAGAGAAGGTTAGGTTCATTCAGGAGAAACTTATAGCAACTTAAAGCAGACAAAAGTAGTATGCGGATAAAAAAGTTAGAGATATGCACTTTATAGAGGGTGAGCAAGTTTTCCTAAAAGTTTTACCCACGAAGTGTGTCATGCATTTTGGGAAGGAAGGTAAGCTCAGTCATAGATATATTGGACCATTTGTGATTTTTCAGCGTGTTGGGCCGGTGACCTATAGATTGGCATTGGCTCTGAGTTTGTCCGGAGTTCACTTTGTGTTTCATGTATCTATGTTAAAGAAGCTTTATGGTTATGGTAACTATATATTTCATTGGGATTCGGGCTTGTTAGGTGAAAACATGTCTTATAAAGAGGAATCTGTTGCTATTATTGATAGAGATGTCCATAAATTGAGGATTAAAGAGATTGCATTAGTGAATTTCTAGTGGAAGAATCATCCTACTGAGGAAGCCACTTGGGAGACTGAAGCAGACATGTATAGCAAGTATCCACATCTCCTTGCGGAATTAGGTAATTCCTTGTTTTCCCTTCTTGTCATGTGTTTTCCCATTCAGGGATGAACGGTTGTTTAATTGGTATCTGACGTAATGACCCTCCCGATTGTTTGTGCAATTTTCTCATCTTTCTTATTTTAGCTCTCATAACTTACAAGTTGGGTAATATCAAGTTTTGAGATATTCGAAAGTAATTTAAATCATTGGTTGAATTATTGTGTTTTAATAAATTTAAGCATGATCCAGTTAATCTTTAGTCAAAACGACCTCAAATTGATGTAATAATAATTTCAATAAGCCCGAAATGTATTTTTTGGTCAATTTACATATTTGATTTACTTTTATGGGGCTCCAAATAAATTTTGAGAATATATTAGAAGTTTTGGATATTTCAAATAATTAAGTTAATTAGTGATTTAGTAGGTTAAAACTATAATTGACTTACTTACGTGGCCAATACAAAGCGAACTTAAGTGAAAAGATTTATCATATTTTACTAATAATAACATCAGATAGTGAGGGTAAAGAAGAACAAAATAGTGGAATTGTTATTTTTCTCCTTTTTCTTTTCACGGTTGTGGAGGTAGTATCAGGTTAGCACAACATATTTTCCTTGCCAATTATTTACGTTGTTATTTGTGTGTCATACAAGAATGATATATCAATTTTGTAGGAAGTGAATAGGCGGGTGAGTGATGTTAAACAGTAGTCAACTATAAGGAAATACTATTCGTTGTTATGCTATTACAAGTAGGTTGAATTGATTTAATAGTGACAGATGTACAGGTGATCGAATATAATTAGTTATAATAATAATTTAGTTATTTACTATCATGTCCAGAATGATAGGCTAAGGGTAATCCCTAATGATAAAGTGGAACTTTATTACATTGTTATAGTGCAATTCACACGTAGTGCTAATATTGAAGTTTTCTTTTTTGTTTAGCTTGTGGTTTTGGAAAATTATCAAGTGATTATTAATTACAATATGACATTTATGTATTAGGTTTAGAATTTTTAGAGTAAGAATTTATAAAAAATAGGTGTCGTTAAATTAGTACTCTTATGGGAATTATACATTTGGACAAATTTGAACCATTTAGAAGCTTTATGGAAGGGTAAGAACCTCATACGGTAGCTTGCTTTTGAGTTCTTTGGTTGAGGTAGGTTTCGGTTTAATTGCAGTTTAGACTCTATTTAAATATTTGTATACTCTTAAATTAGATACTTGTTGATTGGTATTCGAACAAGCTTTAAATTGATGATATTTGGATGTTGAGGTGTGTATAAATAATTATTGAAAATTTACTTGATGGAATTGTTTTATGACTTTAAGCGTACTTGTAAACTTAGTACATCGTATTATATGCTGAGAGGTAGTGTAAATTTGATATTGACATTACTTGTTTATGGTTGATCGGGTACCATGCCGGTATGGATATGCATATTAATATTACTTGTTTATGATGGATTAGGTACCACACCGGTACGAATATGTATATTGAAATTAATTTTTTTTGGAGGATTGGTTACCATGCCGGTACGGATATGTATATTGATATTACTGGATTATGGAGGATCGGGTGCCACGCAGGTGTAGATACGTATATTGATATTATATATTTATGGAGGATCGGGTACCACGCCGGTATGTATATGATATTGATATTACTTGTTATTGAGGATTAGGTACCATGTCGGTACAGTACACGAACATAGATTCTTCCCTATAGGTCATGACTATTTGGGCAAAAATAAGTCCCATATCATGTGTGTACACATTTGTGTTGATTCTGTGGATGTTTATAGTATGGTTGATACTCTTGATGGTTTGTGGCTTGGTTGTGAGCACTGTTTGACCTGTTATTATTGTATTGTTGATTCATTAAACTTTTGTTTGGTGACGATGTCTGTCTACTTGTTATTTGATTTATGTTGTATACATGCTATTAAGTTTAGTTCGCCTATGATACCTACCAATACATAGTGGTTTGTACTAATTCTACCCCGTACTCTTCTTTTGTTGAGTGCAGAAAGTGTTCCAGAGGCTCAGACATGGCCTCACCTATAGTGTTTGATAGAAGATATTGATCCAAGGCTGAGAACTTCGTCTCCGGGAAGCCATGGGTCATCTTATTTGTTCTTGTCTATCTTTCGGGCTATGAAACATTGTTTATTTACTTTATTTTTAATATCTCTTTAGACATGATCTTTTTTAGTAGTTCTTGTACGATGACTTTTGGGTCTTGAGAATTTTTGTAAGTAGTTTGTTTGACTTCCGCATTACTAATGATTAGCTCTGAATTATTGTTCAAAGGTGGTATTATAATGATATCATTTTAATATTAACTAAGTGATTGGGTAATGGTTGGGTTTAGATGGTTCTCCCACATAAAGATTAGTGCGGGTGCCACTCATGGCCATTTAGGCCATGACAGAATTAATCAATTTAATATTAATAGTTAAAAATTAAAATAAAATTACATATCACTTAATCATGTTAAACAATAAATGTGCCTTTAAAATACTAGTTTTGCGCTCAAGTAAATTTGGTTTAAATATCAGAAGGGATGAGTTTTTGATTATCAAAAATATTGTTTTTTCTAGAGTTGTATTTTGAAAAAAGGTGTTTGGCCATAAAATTTTGATTTTTTTTGGAATTCAACTTGATGTTGAACTCTGAAATTTTAATGACAAGTAAAACTTTTTCTCACTCCCACTTCTCTCACAAAAATTCAAAATCAACTTGTAACACCCCAAAAATTTTAGAATCGCCCTGCAACCAACGTTGTATAAAATTCAAGTACATGTAAAAACAAACTTCATATTATTTGTAGTATTGAAAGTGAATTATACATGTATTAAGGCCTCAAGTAACACCAAACTCTTGGCCAAATCAAAATCTCCCTTATTGATTGATTTCTCATGAAGTATCTTGCTATAGTAAACTTTAAACGAGCATAAATACTACATTATATAGTGTTTTTGAGATCAAGACCCACCAAAATATGGATAATTGAATTGACTATCCAACACATCTAGTTTTTCCATAATCCGATGTTGGAGTAAAATGTTATGGCCATTTTACTGAAGCCCTGTCAAGTTGTCTAACTACCTACGACACCCTACCTATTGGACTTAATTACTACTAACGATCCATAGAATAGAGAGGGGGGGGGGGTTGTAAGTGGGTTCTGAGAGCTGAAAAAATATATGATACTAACGACCCTACCTACACGTCGTAAAGGTTGGGGCCGTAAGTAGGTTCTGAGAGCATTTCATAAAACGTTTAACATGTGGTAAATTAAAACATATGGGCATAACTTAAAGATTCAAATGTTTTCATAAAATCACGACTCAACTCTTCAAATTTTTCTGAGCTAGATGGTACACCCTTCAAATGTACTTATACATGGCCTATATGGACTCCGCCCTTAACTCGATGTCCAAGCCCCCTATTCAAGTTTTCCACAAGGGTTGGGTTCTGTCATTCGTACAATGCCATAAAGCCATTGCCAGCTTACAATCCCCAATGTAGGAAATCATAAACCTATTTTGACAACATACGGTTTTGGGCTAAGAGTTATCTGAAATCAAGCCTTCTTTGGGTAACCAACTAGTTTTATTTAAGACCAATTTTAGTCCTTTAAAAATATACTTCATGCTTTTAAAAGCATTCCATACTTAATATGCTAAGGGAATATCATCATCGGGTATCGTCATACCAAGAAATGCAAGCCATATCGTATCATGTCATCATTCTTAGCCCTTTTATAAAAGAAGTCATAAAGATGGCCACCCCTAAAGATTTAAATATTTCATGAGGGAATGCTTAATTCAAAACACATACAAACATATATAAAACACTTCTTTTGAAACACATTATCATATGGTGGCAAATCTTTCTTTGAACACATGATTTTCTTCCTATCAACATAATTTGATAATGGACTTTTGTAAATAATGAGAATTTTCTCTCTCATCATATCATAAACCATGTTAACCATTATAATGTTAAGGATATTACTTTCAAAATCCTTGTTCATGCATTCGAAATAACCCGCAATACAAATAGAGATTATATTTTATATCAAGAGAGAGAATTCGTAGTTCAAGCTCTCAATTAAACTTTCCAAAAATTGAAAAATATATATACATAAGGGACTACAATTCAATTCCACGAAAAGAATTCAATACAATATGTATACTTTCATAAAAAACGATTCCATAACATGCTTATCAAAACAATAATAAAACCCTTCTTTGTAACATGATTATAAATCATTAAGCATTGATAAAAACCAACAATATTTTATGACCATGGAGTTTAGGATAGTCCCACATACCTTAAGTTCTTAGTTTGAAGAGTGAAACCCTAATCTTGACACATTTCTTGAGAATCTTGAACTTA
Organism: Capsicum pubescens; assembly: GCA_030864215.1. Taxonomy (NCBI): domain Eukaryota; kingdom Viridiplantae; phylum Streptophyta; class Magnoliopsida; order Solanales; family Solanaceae; genus Capsicum; species Capsicum pubescens. Next base: position 243,687,830 of record CM061542.1, read on the forward strand.
GGAGGATTGAATTCTTGATCTTTAGGGAAGAGGAAAGGGTTTGCTTGAGAGTAATTTGGAAGGGAATGGAGAATATTTCCCCTAACTGATGATATGATTCGTCCATTTATGAATTGGAATGAAAGGAAAAGACCATACTTCCCTTTTAGAAATTAAATTCGTAACTGGTACACCGTTTACAAGCCCACCACAATGTGGTGAAGGACTCACCGCGACGCACCGCTATCGTAGTGAGGTTCTATAATTGAAAACAAAACACAACCCAATCCTCATCCAAAAAATCTGAAACTTCCTTGAGACATGCCCTTTACACCCCTGAGCATGAATCAACTCAAAAATCTATGTCTCTAGGTCGGGAAGACCAATTAATAATTATCAAAGTTAAGCGGTTTGGAATGTGACTAAGTCCCCAACACTTCAAAAAATTTTCAGGCCTTAAACTCCCTATGCATGCAACTAAGGGATGAATTAAGTCAAAAGTATTATGAGGTGTTACATTATTCTCCCCTTGGGATCATTCGTCCCCGAATGATGGCTCGGGATATAAATAAACGTAATTTCAAAAACTAAATGGAAAGATAGAAAGAGTATAAGATTCGTACCTTCCATATCATCATCCATGGTTTAAAACAGATTCGGGTATCTCGTACGCATGTCATCCTCCGACACCCAAGTAGCTTCCTCAACTTTTTGATTCCTCCACAACACTTTAATCGAGGATATCTCCTTACTTCTCAACTTCCAAACTTGATGATCTAAAATAGCAATAGGTTCTTCGTCATATGACAATGAGTACTTAACATTGATTTTTTCCACAGGAAACACAAGACAATGATCTCCAATACATTTCTTCAATATCGATATATAAAATACAGGATGTACAAAAGCTAGACTCTCAAGCAAATCTAACTCATAAACAACTCCACCAATCCTTCTTGTAATCCGATATGGGCATGTGTAACAAGGACTAAGCTTCCCTTTCTTTCCAAATCGCATGAATCCCTTTATAGGGAGACTTTTAGAAATACCTAATCATCAACCTCAAATTCCAACTCTTTTCTTCTAACATCAGCATAGGACTTTTGGCGATTCTGAGCTATTTCAAGTCGCTGCCTAATGATTTTCACTTTCTCCATTACCTGATAAAAAAGGTCTGGCCCAAATAACCGAGTTTCACCCACTTCATACCACCCAATCAGATACCTACATCTCCTTCTATAAAGGGCCTCAAAAGGAGCCATTTATATGCTGGAGTGATAGCTATTATTATAGGCAAATTCTATCAACGATAAGTGATCTACCCAACTACCCTTAAAGTCAATCACGCAAGCCCTCAACATATCTTCTAAGGTCTGAATGATGTGTTCTGCTTACCCAACTATTTAAGGGTAAAAAATAGTACTAAGGTTCACTTGGGTACCTAAAACCCTCTAAAAACACCACCAAAATTGAGAAAAAAATTGTGTATCTCGATCGGATATAATAGACACAGGATCCCCATACAACTAAACTATTTCTCAAATATACAACTTAGCATAGTCATCACCCAAATAATTCGTCCGCATTGGAAGGAAATGGGGAGACTTGGTTATCCTATCTAAAATCACCCAAATGGAGTCATATTGGTTTAAGGACCTACGAAGTCCCGTTATGAAGTCCATATTGATCATTTCCCATTTCCACATAGGTAATGTGTAACACCTGAGTCTGTACCCTAGATGCTACATGGTGCTTACGACCCAAAGGACTACAAGCTAACCCATGACTGATATCTGATGTGAGCACTGAATAAACATACTGTAATAAATACGGAAAATAGGTTGAAATGCCATAAGGTTCAAATTTCTGAAATACTACTAAAAATATCAAACTATAATAATAATCTGTAAAGCTGAATACTGTCTAAAAATTAGTCTGGAAAGCCTCTAACTGAACTATCTAAAAATAGAGTTGATGCGACAATCCCCCAACTAACTCCATCTACTGAACTACTACTCTACTAAAAATTTGAATCAATAGAATATCCTCGAATGATGAGGACTCATTACTAATCTACTGCTGCTGGCTGAATCCAAATCTATCTATGCGCGGTCGAGAACTTGAGCGTTTGATCCTATGATCTGAGATATCATAGCGCAAAGAAAGAGTATGTGTCAGTACTTGGAATGTATTAGTATGATAGATGAGGTAAGGCTGAATGCAAGGGTTTATATACATGAACAATAATTGACTGAATAATATAGAGTAACTAAATATGAGAGTACATGGATAATCTTTAACTGCTGTAAATACTGAGTATGCAATACTGTGCATATACATAAATATTGTAACTGAGATTTTCTAAAGCTAGGTACTGAGTTTTGATACTGAGTAACTGATAATCTGAAGTTACTGATATTGATTGACTATATCTGACAGTTTTGATTTTGTAGAACTGAACTAAGTTCTATTCTGAAGATTGAAACTGAAATTGTGGGAGGTAACATCTAACCGACAGGCCCCAAATAAGATAAGATAACTAAGTTGGGGTCCAATCTGTAACTCTAATTAGAAAGGTGTCAATATCATGCCATGGGTAAGAAAAAGCTGAGAGTTACCCTAATATGATAGCTACTCTAATGAGAACGGTGGTACCCTCATCTGGCAGGTTAAAACACCTCATCAACCTTCAACTAGCATGTTGATTTCTCAACTTATGCTAGCTATGTAGTTCTGAATGCAAGGATTGCTTCTAAGGATCATACCTTCTACTGCAGGTGAGTCCCCATCCTTGGGTTCACTCGATGCTGAATCCTACTCCCATCTGAAAGACATTGAACTAGACTAATACTGAGTTTTCCTGAGGTCTATAACTAACTGAGTTCTATTAAGTTCTGTAACTAACTGAGAGTACTACTGATCGTGATATGACTGATACTATTCTATAATTGACACTTTCTCTAGGTAAACAACTAAATTATCAGATATTAAACACCCCCAGGATTTGATAGCATGAAAAGAAAAGCATAGCATAATCTTGGAAACACAATAATGTCTACTTGATCATAATCCACTTATTTAGACATTTTAGCAAACACTAGTAATGAATTTATTAATACATGAATGGATAATACATGATATCATGTTATAATGGCACTATTTCATTCACATAGGCTTTTTATCAAACACATGGGGAGCATGCTTAGATCATACAATAATCAACACATATAGTTATCACGGCTACATAAATCAATCTTGCAAATTGAAGGGTTTATCATGAAGATCGTGTAATTCAACACATAACATGATTAATTTTATAAAAGCTTGTAATTTAATCATGAACTAAAACCCAACAATAACTTGAACATGAATTCAATTCTAAATCAAGCATAGAAGTTCCTAATTTAACAATCTTGTAGTTTGAAAATGGATTCGTGGACTCTATGGGTGGAAGGATCCCATAGATGAACACTTAACATACCTTGGGTTATTAGTTCTTGAAGGCGCTTGAAGAAATTCTTGAGTTTTGACCTTGATTCTTGAAGTTAGGGTTTTGCTAATTTAAGAGAACTTGTTGATTTGGGGGGAAACTATTAAACAATGAGTTCAAAATATTTTTAGGGCTTAAATATCACACCTGGATGGATTAAAATTATAGGAAAGGACCAATTTAACCCTGGACCAAACTTTGGATTCGCCATAAAAAATTTCTAAGATTACCCCCTGGCGCGATGCGGTGTTGTCGCGCTATGTCATTGGAAATTGACATTTGAGAATTTTCCCTGTGGCGCAATGTGGCACAATCGTGGTCCCTCTCTGGAAACTGACAACTGGGAACTGGGACATCGGCGCGATGCGGTGGTATCGCGAAGGCTCACTGGAATATAATTAATGTGAAAATAATCCTTGGCACGATATGCCAATATCACGGAGCAACACTGAAAAGTGTCCATGACATTTGTTTAGCCTTTGCGACGTGTTGGGGGCCGAAATGGCACACTGCTTTACAAAAATAGCCATAACTCTTCGCACGGGTATCTTATTTGGGTGAATTTTATATCGTTGGAAAGCTAATTCAATTTCCTACGCTATGGCAGGCTTTAAACTAAAAAATACTGAGTATTTAGAATATTTTATATGGATAACTCATGGACTGAGAGTTAGTTTAAGTTAGGGAAATACGGGGTATTATACTATCTCCCTCCTTGGGAACATTTGTCCTTGAATGAGATTGATTAAGCTGAGAAACGTTGATAGGCTGAGCTGACACACTGAACATCCATATATTATGCATGACTACATGACTAAACTACTGACAAACTAAGTTCTCATACTGAACATGCATATCTGATGTATGGAATACATGACTGAAGCTACTGATAAGCTGAATTTTTCATACTGAATATGCATATCTGATGCATGTGCACGTGACTAAACTGATTCATGAATGCATGACTGAACATACAATGGTAATGAATGCCAAGTTTTTAATTATATCTGAATATGGAAATGAGTAAAGTATGCAAGACTGTTACTTTAAGCTGGATTTGAGTTTGCAGAGAAGAGGTGAGGATACTGGGTCTGTATATCTGCTTCTTCTTCCCAAGTAGCTCCCTTAATGGATTGTTTTTGTCAAAGAACTTTGACTAAGGGAACTTCTTGGTTCCTCAGTCTATGAATATGATGATCAAGGATCTGAACTGGGACCTTTTCAAAGGAGAGATCATTCTGAATATTTACGCCCTCTAAGGGGACTATGACTGCTGGGTCACTAATGCATTTCTTTAGCAAGGAGATGTGGAAGAATGGTTGTACTGAAGCTAGATCCAAAGGCAACTCAAGCTTGTAAGCTACCCTTCCAAAATGACTAAGAATTCTGTAAGGACCGACATACCGGGGACTGAGCTTTCCCTTCTTGCCGAACATCTTTACCCCCTTTATGGAAGAGATTTTAAGGAACATAAAATCACCGATCTCAAACTCGAGATCCATTATCCTCACATTTTCATATGATTTCTATCGGCTCTGGGATACCCTAAGCCTTTCTCTGATTAACTGAACCTTTTCTAAGGCATTGAATATTAAGTTAGGCCCTGCTACTGCGACCTCACCTACCTTTAACTAGCCGATTAGAGATCTACAACTCTTACCGTAGAGATCCTTAAACGTTGCCATCTGATTACTGGAATGGTAGCTGTTATTATATGTGAACTCCATCAAAGGAAAGTGGTCATCCCAACTAACCTTGAAATCGATAGTGTATGCTCTTAGCATATCTTCTAGAGTCTAAATGGTCCTTTCTGCTTGACCATCTGTCTGAGGGTGAAAGGTTTTACTGAGGTGAACTCGGGTACCAAGATTATTTTGGAATGCTTTCAAAAAATGAGAGGTAAACTGGGTACCTCTATCTGAGATAATGGATACTGGGACTCCGTGTAACATGACCAACTCTCTGATATAGAGTTTGGCATAGTCCTTGACTGAATAGGAAGTATGAACTATCAAGAAATGAGATAATATGGTCATTCTATCTACGATAACTTAAATAGAATCATGCTGATGACGAGTATGAGGCAAACCCATGAAAAAGTCCATGTTCACTTCTTACCATTTCCATGTAGGAATACTTAAATCCTGCCTGGACCCAATAGGATTCTGGTGCTCAATCTTAACTTGCTGACATGTAGAACATTTAGCTATAAATTCTGCAATATCTCTCTTCATCCCACTCCACCAATAGATCTCCCTCAAATCATGGTACATTTTAGTGGCCCCTGGATAAATAGAGTAACACGCACCATGCGCTTCTGCAAGAATTCGTTGCCTCAAGTTGCCTACACCTGGAACACATAGCTGACCCTGGAAACACAATACACTATCTCCTACTTGGGAGAAAACCTCTACTTTCTGATCTCTGATAGACTCTTTCAGCTTAACAAGACAGGGATCTCTATCCTATTTTTCCCTCACCTCAGAAACTAGGGAGGATTCAGAATTGTTCTGCACCCATGCACTACCTTCTGCTGAATCGACTAAGCGAACACCTAGTTAGGCAAGATGATAAACTTCCTAAACTAACTTCTTCTTTTCATTCTAAACATGAGCAACCTTACCCATAGAAAGTCTACTGAGAGCATTATCCACTACATTAGCCTTGCCGAGATGATACAAAACACTTATGTCATAATCCTTTAATAACTCTAACAACCTTCTCTGAGAAAAGACATACTATGGGCTCTTGTGATCCGTGAACACATCTACATGCACCTCATACAAATAGTGTCTCCAAATATTTAAGGCGAACACTATAACTTCTAACTTAAGATCATGAGTCGAGTAATTCTTCTCATGAGGCTTAGGTTGTCTGGAGGCGTAGGCTATGACCTTACTTCTCTGTATGAGGACACAACCTAAACCTATTCTAGATGCATCATAGTACACAACAAACCTATCTAAACCATCTCTTAGAGTCAAAACTAGGGATGAGGTAAGTCGAGTCTTGAACTCCTGAAAACTTTTCTCGCAGGAATCTGAACACTGAAACTGGACTTTCTTCTAAGTTAATCTAGACATGGGGAATGCAATAGATGAAAAACCTTCAACAAAATGATGGTAATAGCCAGCTAAACCCAAGAAACTCCTAATATATAATGGAGAGATGGATCTAGGCACGTTTCTCACCACCTCGGTCTTTTGAGGATCAACACTAATGCTATCACCAGAAATAATATGACCAAGGAATGCTACCGACCTTAGCTAAAATTTGTACTTACTGAATTTGGCAAATAAATGATGAGTTCTAAGAGTCTGACGTATGATTTTGAGGTGATCTACATAATCATTTTCACTACGGGAATAAACAAGAATGTCATCGATGAAGACTATAATGAACATGTCCAAGTACTGCTTGAACACTCGGTTCATCAAGTCCATGAAAGTTGTTGGGAAATTAGTAAGACCAAAGGACATGACTAAAAACTCGAAGTGAACATACTGGGTTTGGAAAGCTATTTTTGGAATGTCATATACTCTGACTCTGAGCTGATGATAGCCTGATTTGAGGTCTATTTTAGAAAAGTAACTAGAACCCAGAAGTTGGTCAAATAAGTCATCAATTCTAGGAAGTGGGTACTTGTTCTTGGTGGTGACTTTGTTCAACTGACGGTAGTCTATACACATTCTGAGAGAACCATCTTTCTTACGCATGAATAATATTGGTGTGCCCAATGAGGAAACACTGGGTCTGATGAATCCCTTATTTAGAAAATCCTTTCACTATTCTTTTAACTCTTTGAGTTTTGCTGGAGCCATTCTGTATGGCAAAATAGATATAGGTTGAGTTTCTAGAAGAACGTCTATTCTGAAGTCAATTTCCCTAATGGGAGGAACTCTAGGAAGATCTTCAGGAAACACATACGAGAATTCATTTACTACTAAAACTGACTCAAGACTGAGATTTTCTAAACTAGTCTTTGACTCACATAAGATGATAGACGCACCCCTTGATATCATTTTTCTCGCTTTAATGTATGAAATCAACTGGCCCTTAAGCGCTGTAGTACTACCCCTCCATTCAAGGACAGGTTCATTTGGAAATTGAAAATGAACAATTCTATTTCTACAATCAACTGAGGCATAGCATGAATGGATCCAATCTATGCCGACAATGACGTCGAAATCCATCATCTCTAATTCTATTAAGTCTGCTGAGGTGACTTTATGAGATATCTTAACCGAATAGTTCATGTATACCCGCTGGGCTATGATAGACTGACCCACTGGTGTAGATACTGAGAATGGTTCTGCTAAGACTTCTGGTTTGGCTTTAAAGTCAACTACTGTGTCAGGAGTTACAAAAGACAGAGAAGCTTCTGGATCTAATAAGCCATAAACATGTAAATGAAAGATCTGTAACATACCAGTGACCACGCCAGGAGAACTTTTCTTATCTTGTCTGGACTAAAGTGCATAAAGCCTATTTGGGCATTGCCCACTGGTGGCACTGGAAGTAACACCCTACTGGTTCGACTGATCGGACTGAGCTGAGGGATGGTATACTGACACTGAGAACCCAACAGAGGATAATTTTTGAATCTGTGTCCTGGCTTGCCACACCCAAAACAAATATCACTGCCATCTCTACAGACACACTGATGGTTCTTGCCATAAGTCTGACAAAGAGGATTTGTTCGAGCACTGCTGACACTCCCCTGAGACTTAGGTCCTGGCGCCCTATCTTTGTTACTATATCTGAACTTAGGGACTAGAGCACTGGCTGAGGACAGAGCTGGAACTGAAAAATTTAGGTGAAATTGGGAACCGTTATCACCCTCTAACTTAGGCTGATTAAAATTGAAGCTTTCTATTCTAGCTCTCTTATTCTGCCTCTCTCTCTCTCTGATCATATCCTCTTCTATCTGCTGAGCATGGACTATGATTCTGGATTTATCCATATTTTTAATCAACATTGAAGTTCTTCACTCTTTAACCACACTATCTGACACCTCTGACATGAACTTTCTCATTCTGGACTTACTGTCTGCCACTATATGGGGATCTTACCTGGCTAACTGAGTAAACTTTAGGGAATACTCCTTCACTCTCATACTATATTTCTTGAGGTTGATAAACTCTAACACCTTCGCTTGTCTCAGTTCTGAAGGAAAGAATCTATCAAGGAAGGTAGTACCAAACTCTTCCCACTCTAAGGGCTCTACACCTGTGCCCCTGTCTACCTTCTACTACTTAGACCACGTATGAGCTACATCTTGTAGATGATAGGAAGCTAGCTCAGCACTCTCACTGGAAGTCACTCCCATAATGTCTGTGACTTTCTGAACCTGATCGAGGAATTCCTATGGATTCTCTTTTGTCTTAGATTCTAAGAATAGGGGAGAAATCATTCAAGTAAAGTCACAAATTCTGGCTGTAGCAATATTAGCCACTGGATTGGCCGAAATAGCAGCTGGTCATTCATTTTGAGATGCTATAGAATTTGCTAGGGTAGTAAATGTATCTCTGAATTCTGCATGGGAGACATGCTCATCCAGGGATCTGCCTGAACGGGCTGAAGTACTAACTGATTTCCAGTTCTCCTTTCTTTAGTATTTTTGGGAGGCATGTTTTGTAAATGAAAAGGAGGAAACGGATTAGACTGAGAGTTTAACTTAAGGTCATTCTCACTCGCACAACATAAATACTGAAAGAAGGGAAAATTTTCCTAAAACATCTCATAGCCTCCTATACATAAGTATGTCGTGCTACACACCCATGCACAAGACTCTACGTGATGCGACTTTCAGACTTCCTAGGACACTATTGAACCTTAGGCTATGATACAAAGTTTGTAACACCCTGAGTCTATACCCCGGATGCTATACAATGCTTACGACCCCAAAGGACCACAAGCTAACCTATGACTGATATCTGCTGTCAGCACTGAATTAAAGTACTGTAATAAATATGGAAAATAGTCTGAAATGACATAAGGTTCAAATATCTGAAATACTACTGAAAATATCAAATTGTAATAATAATCTGTAAAACTGAATACTGTCTGAAAACTAGTCTAGAAAACCTTTAACTAAACTATTTGAAAATTGAGTTGATGGGACAATTCCCCAACTAACTTCATCTACTGAACTACTGTATCTAATGAAAATCTAAAATAATAGAATATCCTTTAATGATGAGGACTCACTGCTAATCTACTGCTACTGGCTGAATTCGAATCTATCTATGCACTGTCGGGAACCTGAGTGTCCGATCCTATGATATGAGACATCATAGCGCAAAGAAAGAGTATGCATCAGTACGTGGAATGTACTGATATGCTTGATAAGGTAAGGCTGAATACACTGTTTCATATGCATGAATAATAATTGACTAAATAATATAGAGTAACTAAAGATAAGAGTACATGGATAATCTGTAACTGCTATAAATACAGAGTATGCAATACTGTGCATATACATGAATACTATATTTGAACTTTTCTGAAGCTATGTACTGTGTTCTGATACTGAGTAACTGATAATCTAAATTTACTGATAACTACTGATACTAATTGACTATATCTGACAGTCCTGATTCTATAGAATTGAACTGAGTTCTACTTATACAAATTGACTGTATCTGACAGTCTTGATTCTATAGAATTGAAATGAGTTCTATTCTGAAGACTAAAACCAAAACTGTGGGAGGTAACATCTAACCGACATGCCCCAAATAAGATAAGATAACTGAGTTGGGGTCCAATCTGTAACCCCAATTGAAAGGGAGTTAATACCATGCCACGGGTAAGGACAAGCTGAGAGTTACCCTCATCTGACAGGTACTCTAATGAGAATGGTTGAACCCTAATCTAGCAGGTTAAAATACCTCATCAATCCTCAACTGGCAGGTTGATGTCTCAACCTATGTTGGCTATGTAGTTCTAGAATGCAAGGATTGCTTTTAAGGATCATACCCTCTACTGGCAGGTGAGTCCCTATCCTTGGGTTCACTCTATGCTGAATTGTACTCCCATATAAAAGACACTGAACTGATTATACTGAACTGAACTAGATTAATAGTAAGTTTACTGAGTTTTCTTGAGGTCTGTAACTGACTGAGTTCTATTAAGTTCTATAACTGAGTGTGAGTACAACTGATCATGACATGAATAATACTATTCTATAACTAACACTGGTTCTAGGTAAACAACTAAATTGTAAGGTATTAAATACCCCCAGGACTCAATAGCATGAAAAGTAAAGCATAGCATAATCTTGGAAACACAATAATGGCTACTTGATCACAATCCACTCATTTAGACATTTTAGCAAACACTTGTAATTCATTTATTCATACATGAATGGAGAATACATGATTTCATGTTATAATGGCACTATTTCATTCACATAGGCATTTTATCAAACACATGGGGAGCATGCTTAAATCATACAATAATCAACACATATAGTTATCATGGCTACATAAATCAATCTTGCAAATTGAAGGGTTTATCATGAAGATCATGTAATTCAACACATAACATGATTAATTTCATAAAATCTTGTAATTTAATCTTGAAATAAAATCCAACTATAACATGAACATGAATTCAGTTACAATTCAAGCATAGAAGTTCCTAATTCAACAATATTGTAGTTTGAAAACGGATTCGTTGACTCTACGGGTGAAAGAAGCCCATAGATTAACACCTAACATACCTCGAGTTATTAGTTCTTGAAGGTGCTTGAATAAATTCTTAAGTTTTGACCTTGATTCTTGAAGTTAGGGTTTTGCTAGTTTGAGAGAGAGCTTGTTGATTTGGGGTAAAACTATTAAACAATGAGTTTAAAATATTTTTAGGTCTTAAAAATCACACCTGGGCGGGATAAATTATGGGAAAGGACCAATTTAACCCTAGACGAAACTTTGGATTTCCGTCAAAAATTTCCAAAATTACCCCCTGGCGCGATGCGCACTGTCGCGCCATGTCATTGGAAATTTACATTTGAGAATTTGGCCTACGACGTAATGCATCATAATCGCGGTCCCTCACCGAAAACTGGCAACTGGGAACTGGGACATTGACGCGATGCAGTGGTATCGCGGAGGCTCACTGGAATTTGAAAAATGTGAAAATAAGCCTTGGCGTGATGTGCCAATATCACGGAGCAACATTGGAAAGTTACCATTTCCATTTGGCTGGCCTCCGCGATGCATTGGGGGCCAAGATGGCACACTGCTTTACAAAAATAGCCATAACTCTTCGCCCGAGTATCAGATTTTGGTGAATTTTATATCGTCGGAAAGATAATTCAATTTCCTATGCCATGAAATACTTTAAACTGAAAAATACTGAGTATTTAGAAAATTTTATATGGATAACTCATGGACTGAGAGTTAGTTCAAGTTTAGGGAAATACGAGGTATTACACAATGTTATCTCTTGGGAAGTGCCACTTGGCCTCAAATGTTCCACATTAACTAGTTTCCAGTTTAAAAACTTACACATAAAGTTAGCAACATCTTTTTTTATATTATTCCACCAGTAAATTGTCTTAAGATCATGGTACATTTTAATAGAGCCGGGGTGAACAACATACCTGGAAGTGTAAGCTTCATTGAGAATTCTGTCTCACAACCCATCCACATCCAGAACACATAACCTACCTTGGTACCTCAAAATTCCATCACCACCAATTTAAAATGCCATCACTTTTTGTTGCCCAACCTCTTCCTTGATCTGCATCAAAATGTGATCTCTGATTTTCTTTTCCTTCACCTTATCACATAAGGATGATTTAGCTACCTCATGAACGAATACTCCTCTACCTTTGAAATCCAGGAGTCGAACTCCCAAATTTTCAAGACGATGAATATCTTTCACCATATTCCTCTTTCCTTTCTCTACATGAGAAAGACAGCCCATTGACATTTTGCTAAGGGCGTCGGCCACCACATTGTCCTTGCCCAGATGATAATGGAGGCTCATATAATAAACCTTCAATAATTCTAGCCACCGCCTCTACCAGAGATTTAGTTATTTTTGTGTAAAACCATACTGCAAACATTGTGATCAGTAAATATATCAACATGCACCCCATAAATATAATGTCGCCAAATCTTTAGCATGAAAGCCACTAATTCTAAATCTTGGGTGGGGTAATTCTTTTCGTGCACCTTTAACTGTCTAGATGCATAGGCCACCACCTTACTGTGCTGCATAAGCACACACCCAAGTCCCACCCGGGATGTATCATAGTACACAATAAAAACCCTCTATGCCCTTAGGTAAAGTCAAAACTGGTGCAGTAGTCGACTTGTCATTCAGTTTCTCAAAACTATTCTCACAAGAGTCAGACTACAAGAATTTCACCTTTCTCTAAGTCAATCTAGTAAGTGGAGCAACTATGGAGGAAAAACATTCTATGAACCTTCTGTAATACCCTACCAAACCCAAGAAACTCCGAATATCGGTTGGAGTCATGGGTTTGGGCCATTTTCTCACTGCCTCAACCTTTTGGGGGTCAACTTTAATTCCCTCACTAGCAACAATGTGTCCCAGAAAACCAATGGCACTGAGCTAGAATTCATACTTGGAAAACTTTCCATACATCTCATGATCTCTAAGGGCCTGAAGGATAATTCAGAGGTGATTCGCATGATCCTCCTCATTCATAGAATAAACCAATATGTAGTCAATAAAAACTATGATGAACTGATCTAAAAATTAGCAAAACACCCTATTCATTAGGTCCATAAATGTTATGGGGTCATTAGTCATTACGAAGTACATAACTAAGAATTCATAGCGACCATATCGGGTTCGAAAGGATGTTTTGGGAATATCAGCCTCCCTAACTTTCAATTGATGATATCCCAAATGGAGGTCTATATTGGAAAAACATTTGGCACCCTGAAGTTGGTAAAAAAGTAATCAATTCTGGAAAGAAAGTATTTATTCTTTACTATAACTTTGTTCAGCTGATGGTAATCTATACAAATACGGAGGGAACAATCTTTCATACGCGTGGAGAGTACAGAAGCACCCAAGGGAGAGATACTTGGATGAATAAAGCCTTTGAGAAGAAGGTCTTTTAATTATTCTTTAAACTCTTTCAATTTTGCAGGAGCCATTCTATATGGCGAAATAGAAATAGGACAGGTGTCCGAGAACAAATCAATGAAAAAATCTATCTCCCTATCTGGTGGTACCACGAGAAGATCATCAGGAAAAACTTTTGGAAATTCATTAACTACAGGGATAAACTAGAGGGAGGACTTTCAGTGCTGGAATCTTTAACCTGGATAAGATAGTATAGACAACCCTTTGACATTAGCGTACAAGCTATAAGATAAGATATGAGTTTCCCTAGAGAATATCCCTCCCACTCTATCACTGGATCATTTGGCAAAGATAAAGTGACCTTTTTGTTCCTACAGTCTAATGTAGCATTACATGAATGGAACCAATCCATTCCCAGTATAGCATCAAAATAAATCATATCTAGCTCTCCAAGATCGGCCACAGTATCATGATGATAAATAGACAACACATAATTTCTATAAACTCTCCTAGCAATAATAGAGTTGCCAAGAGTAGTGGAAATAAAAAAGGGTTCTGAAATATTTTTGAGCTGAAAATAAAACTAACTACCACGTAAGGGGTCACGTAAGACAAGGTAGACCTGGGATCAGATAACACATACACATCATGGGAGAAAATCTAAAACATACACATAGTGAAATCAGGCAAAGCCTTTGCATTCTGGTGGTTAGACAAGGCATATAACCAATTACGACCACCTGCAGTAGTGAAAATAGTACCCTTCGGTGAAGGGGTTATGGAATTTGTCTTAGACCTAGTACCTCCAGTATTTCTAATGGATAAGGGACAATACCTCTAAATATGGCCTGCCTGTCCATACTTGTAGCACACGTTACTCCCTAAATAGCATTTCCCTGTATGATCTTTTCCATAAAAAATACAATAAGGGTATGACTTAAAGGGTAAGCCACACTCCTCTGGGATTAAGTACCCTGCATCTTTGTCCCACTGTTCTATTGGGACTTATAAAATTACTGATCGACGAAAGGTCTGGGCATCAGGGCTCTAGCTGCGGACTGTGCATTTCTCCAAAACTTCTTCTTAGACCACTTATTAACCTATTTTCCACCCTGATGTTGACTGACGTTTTGATTCGAAGACTTAGCTCTCTTATCTTGACTTTCCTTTTCCCTTACCTCCACCTGCCACTTTTTCTGCTCTTCTACTTACTACATATTCATCGATAACCTGGAGAAATCAATGTCCCTGTTCAGCATTGCTCCATTACATTGCAATACAAAATCGTCCGAAAGACCAGATGCAAACTTCCTCATGCGATCCCTCATATTTCCCACTAACTCTGCAACATAAACAGACAGTTGGGTGAATTTCAATGCATACTCTTGAACACTCATTTTCCCCTTTTTTAAATTCATGAATTCTTCATCCTTTGCTTCCTTCATCTTTTGAGGAAAAAATCAATCTAAGAAAGCTTCTACAAACTCACCCCACACAGAAGGTTCAGCATCACCACCCTTCAAATCCTCCCACTTATTATACCACTGGTTAGCTACTCTTTTCAACTGATAGGCTGCTATCTCAACCCTTTTAACTTCATTAGCATGCATAACTCTAAAATTTTCTCTATTTTATCAATGAACCCTTGGGTGTATTCCTCAACCTTTGTGCCAATAAATATGGGTGAGTGTAGCCTTATTAATTTTCCAACCCGATTAAGTTCAGTCGAACCAAACACAGAGCCCACATCTTTAGACCAGCGAGTTTGAGAGGCTACAAACTGAGCAATCATATGTATGGACTGTCAAAACTCAGCATTTGAAACTTCTCTTTGACAAGGCTGGGGATAGTTAACACCATTCCGTGGATCTTGAGGTAGACTAGTTGAGATTGGAGGAACTCCTGGGTAGCAACAAACTCTAGAATATGAGCTCTATTATGGGTCCGCATCCCATGAGTAAGGCAAACATCCTCAGCTTGGGTATTCTATTTCTTAGATCTACGGGGAGGTAAGATTAATCTCTGAAATATAGGAAATTATTGATTAGAGAACATTCAAACTCTATAGCATGAACTAGATCATGAAGAAAAAGAGACATTCCAAAATGACTAGTAGCTTTCTCCTTATAAGTGTGGCGCGATACATACCCATAAAAAGGACTCTACTTGATATGACTTTGCAGACACCTTGGGACCATGAACCCTTCTCTGATACCAAGTTTGTCATAACTTGAACCGAGGCCCTAGCTACGAAGGGCATCTCAAACCGTGAAGGTTGAGAGACTACTTCAACTGGCAATCATATGCATAATTCATCAAATAATAAAAATGCAAAAGTAAACTAAAATCATGATCATCTTATAATTTAAATTAACTAATACAGACATACACTCAAAAGGACCCATAGCCATCTAACACAAGTTTGAAAAATCTCTATTAGATTGAAAACAACATCTATCTGAAAATTAGGACAAGGCCCTCAGTCGAACCATGAACTAAAACTAAATGAAAACATTATATGAAACAAGGCTTTCCAAAATAAGGGAGGCTCACCAACTTTAACTGTCTAACAATGATCTACTACTTAGCGGGACCCCAGGACTTAGCCTCGTATCTTGAAATATAGGGGGTCAATACTGATGCAATGGTGTGTGAAATAATTCAAAATAACCTTACTTTATACAATATAGATGAGAGAATTTCATAAAATATTTAAAATGAGGTAAATTAAAACACTTGGGAATAACTTATAATCTTTCAAACATTTTCATAAAATCATGAGTCAACTCTTTATATTTATTCTAAGCTAGATGGTACACCCTACAAACGTACTTATCCATGGGCTATAAGGACTCCGTCCTTAACTCGGCCGCCAAGCCCCCAATCTAAGTTTTCCTCAAGGGTTGGGGTTTATCATTCGTACTACACCATAAGGCCGTTTCCTACGTACAATACCTAATATAGGACATCATAAATCCATATCGGCAAAATACAATTTTGGATTAAAAGTTATTTGAACTGAAACCTTCTTTGGGTAACCAAGTAGCTCTCTGTAATACCCCACATTTAGGACTAGAGTGAAAATCCATCATTCCTATGCATGGATGTTTTAAAAGCCTCAAATCCTATATAAATTTAGTGTGTTAATCAATTATGTAGTGTGATAATCTATTTGAGAATGAGTTTAGATCATAGAGGTCCCCTAACTAAAGTACAAGTTGAAAGCTTTCCTATCTTTTAAGTTTTAGTGAGCGTCAAAACTTGGGTCAACTTCAATCGACCATAACTCGTTGTATATAACGAACTGGAAGGTTTACTATATATCAAATGAAAGATATTTCAATTAGATTTCCATTATTGGAGCAAAGAGTTATGCCTATTTTACTACAGCATGTCAGGTTGGAAATAGTGCGACGACATTCGTGATAGATTATCAGATTTGTGACGCCCTATCACGAAGGTCGTCATCCTTAGGAAGAAACCAGCTCCTAAGTGACGACATTCGTGATAGCTTATCATATTTGTGATGCCCTATCATGAATGTCGTCAGCCTTAGGCAGAAACTAGCTCCTAACTGACGACATTCGTGATAACTTATCTCAGTTGTGACGCCCTATCACGAAGGTCGTTAGCTATGATTTTTCAGCAATTGGAAAATTATTTTGTAAGGGTATTTTGGTCTTTTCCTTCACCTTCCACGACTTATAACCCTAAAGAGGCATAATTTTTCCCATTTTTCTTCAGTTAAGCATCTTAAAAACCCTCTCTTACACTCTCAACCACAAGATTAGGGTTTCCATCAAACTCATCTCTCAAAAGCAAGATTCAACCCTTTTCCAAGATAATTAAGAATTAAGTTTCCCAATCCAAGAACACTCTAGCAAATCATCAAGTTTTCCTTTCTAAGGAATGTGTGTGTTCATTCATGGACTCCTTTCGTCCATGAAGTTCAAGAATCCTTTTCTAAAACTATATATTATGGTTTTCATGTTATGAATGGATTGTTGATAATGTTTATGTGTTGAATAATGCCAAGATAGAATCTTTATGTGTTATTATGAATCTATGACATCATATAAGTTGAAAACATGTAAGTTTGATTATTTATGATGAGTAATTCTATGATTTACACCTATGCCTAAGTTGTGCATGTAAGGTGTTTGATAAAATACCTAAGAGACTAGAAATCATGCATTATAGCTAAATTGTGACTAAGGGAAGGATTCATGATAGGCCTCAATGATTCAATGTCATCCATGTTGATAATGTGTCTTGTGAACACTGTTGGATTACTCATGAACTAGTCTTATGGAATTATGCTATGTTTACTTGCAAAACCCACTCATGTACAAGATGTAGAATACCCATGTACTTCATGAAATTCCCCAAGTTATGATATTATGGATTGTGGTTGTAATATGTAATGAGCATGATATTGAAAACTATGCAAGTATATACATGTTGTATGAAATTCCCTTCCATTAAATAGATTGTTGAGAACCATGCTTAGTATGAAATCCCTTATTTATGATATTGTGGATTATGGACTTTACTCTTATGATCAAGTCAGTCATGTGTGTCAGTTTTCTTCCATCGAGTCTTGGGGATACTTGTACCCGAAAAATATAGTTGTGTGCCTAGAGCCATGTCATGTTATCACGATACTTAGTTAAGCCATGACCTATAGAATTTGGTCAGTCATGTGACTCAGGAAAACTCAGAAATATCAGTAGTCTCAGTAGTTCAGTAATCTGAGTGATCTCAGTACTCAGTCTGTAACTTCAGTATTCACAGTCAATCTCAGTAACTTCAGTACTCTTAATCAGTCCTCAAAACTCATTATATTCCATCCGTCATCAGGATCCAGTAAACTCTGTTTTAGCTCCGCTAAACAATACCACTATTTTTAGTTCAGTTAATCAGTATCAGTTCAGCAAATCACTTCAGTTAAATTATATTGTTCAGCCAAGTTATTCAGTTCAGTGTCTTTCAGATAGGAGTAGGATTCAGCACCGAGCGAACCTAGGGATGGGGGATCACCCACTAGAATAGGAATGAGATCCCTAGAAGCAATCCCTAAGTTCCAGTACTATATTTCCTGCATGGGTACGAGATGTCACCCGTTAAATTGGACTGACATACTCAGGGGTCACCCATTAGCACATTTATATGTATAGGACTGATCCCAGGAGTCACCCGCTAGATTAGGACTGACTCCACAACAGATGTCTTTACTGGTGGTGCGGTACTGACACCCTTCCATTCAGGGTAGCGATTGGACCCCAGTTAGCTTAGCTTGGGGTATGTCGGTTAGATGAACATATCCCACAGTTTCAGTTACAGATTTAGGACTGTCAGATACAGTCAACTCAGTTCAGTAGTATATATTTAGTACTGTTAGAGACAATCAATCCTTATCATTATAAATAGACTTCAAGATCACCCATTAGATAGGACTGATCTAAAATATAGTTAAACAGTATTAGAATCATCAAATTTGAAGATCACCCACTAGATAGGACTGATCTCAGACTAAGTCAAATCATCCTTATTATCAGTATACTCATGATCACCTGCTAGATAGGACTGATCTCAGATTTATTTACTCCAAGTAGAACGGAACTCATATAGTTCCATCAGAACTTAGACTATCAGGTACAATTGTTCAATATCATTTATATCGATTAGTCCAATCATTAAATTTATATCAGCTATATCAGTTGTCATAACTAATGTTACCAGTATTCAATTTCAGGACTGTTAGACACAGTCATTCAAACTAGTTCTTTATAATTTGAACTGGCAGAAACAGTCGTTCATCTATTCAGTATCTCAGTATCAGTACACTCATGTTATTAGTATTCAGATTCAGTAGTCAGCATCATCACGAGTTCAGTTATAGTTATTTATGCATGTATGTATTCTCACGTTCATATTAGTTAGCATTGTTCATGCATATAACCCTTTGCATTTAGCCTACCTCACTTGTATACTCAGTACATTCAGACATAATGACACATTTGTGCTATGGTGCTTTCTGTTATGTTACACCAGAGGTTCAGAGGCACGAGCTCTAGATCAGCAGTAGCATTCCAGTGTTTAGAGCTTGCTGTGAGTCCTTCTCATTTGAGGACGATATGATTTATGCTACATTTACAATTTAGTTTCTAGATGGAGTTAGTTGGAGACATGTTCCTTCAACTCCTTATTCAGTTCAGTTAGAGGCTTTCAGACTAGATATCAGATTAGATATTTAGATCTCATTATTTTCAGTACTTATGACTTATTTTGGTATTGTTATACCTTTTTTGGACATTTTGTTATCAGACGTTTATTCAGTTTAAACCTTATGGCCTTTCATGTTCATGTTTCCGTATTTTATGTATATTATGCAGTATACAGGTACAAATATCAGTCATGGGTTAGCTTATGGTCCTTCGGGGTCATGAGTACCGTGTAACATTCCGGTTCAGAAAATCAGGGCATTACAAACTTGGTATCAGAGCCTAAGGTTCAATAGAGTCCTAGGAAGTCTGAAAGCCGCATCTAGTATAGTCTTGTACATGCGTGTGTTGTACACCACACTTATGTGTAGGAGTCTATGAGATGTTTTAGGAGCTGTTTCTCTTCTTTCAGTATTCATGTCGTGCCAGTGAGCAGTCAGATTTGTATAACTTGTTTTCTCATCCTTTCATCTATTCATGCTATCCAAAATATCAGAGAATGAAACTATTTCAAGGTAGAACCTCCTAGTAGTTGTAAGTTCAGTCTATCTCATGCATTAGTTTCAGACCCCCGAAGTTTAGTTATAATCTAGTTCGTAGATGCCCTGTGTATCACCTAGTATCTCCGTAAGGTAAGCATTCTTAGAGGGACATAGTGTCCCAAGGGGTAGATACCCCACTTTCTCTTAACACTCTCATGCCTTAGATCCTTCAATTTTTCCTTGCATAATGAATTCAGTCTAGAATAAAGGGTACTCATAAGTTGACCTTCAAGTTAGACCTCAGCTGTAAGTCAATTATTTAGAGGTTCAGTTCAGTTCATGATGTTCAGTCCATATGTCACGTAGTATAATAAGTCATGTTCTTATGTTTCAGTTCAATCTTAGTGCCTTTACCATTGCATGTTCAGTCACATATTCGTAAGTCAATTCAGTCATGTATTCACGCATCAGATATGCGTGGTCAACTTATCAGTATTTTCAGTCATGCATTCACGTATCATGTCAGTCATATAATCATGCATCAGATATGCATGGATTCAACTTATCAGTTCAGCATCAGATATGCATTCTCAGTTTGAGAAACTCAGTTTATCGGAACACTCAGTCCTACATTCATAAATAAGCTACCCATGCATTAGATATGCATGTACAACATGATATGCTACGTTTTTAGTCATGTCAGCCATGAAATCATGATTAGTCATTCATGGTATATATTCATGTAAGTTGTCTTTTCTCTTATCTCAGCTAGTATCATTCGAGGACAAATGTTCCCAAGGGAGAGATATTGTAATACCCCACATTTTGGACTAGAATGAAAATCCATCATTCCTATGCGTGGATGCTTCAAAAGCCTCAAATCCTATATAAATTTAGTGTGTTAATCAATTATGTAGTGTGGGAATCTATTTGAGAATGAGTTTAGATCATAGAGGTCCCCTAACTCAAGTACAAGTTGAAACCTTTCCTATCGTTCAAGTTTTAGTGAGAGTCAAAACTTGGGTCAACTTCAATTGACTATAACTCGTTGTATATGACAAACTGGGTGGTTTACTATATATTAAATAAAATCTCTTTGAATTATATTTCCAGCGACACCAATTTCTCCTAAATCCAATATCGAAGTACAGAGTTATGCCTATTTTACTCCAGCATGTCAGGCTGGAAACAATGTGATGACATTCGTGATAGCTTATCACATTTGTGACGCCCTATCACGAAGGTCGTCAGCCTTAGGAAGAAACCAACTCCTAAGTGATGACATTCGTGATAGCTTATCACATTTGTGACGCCCTATCACGAAGGTCGTCAGCCATAGGCAGAAACCAGCTCCTAAGTGACGACATTCGTGATAGCTTATCAAAATTGTGATGCCCTATCACGAAGGTCGTCAGCTATGATTTTTCAACAACTAGGAAATTATTTTGTCAGGGTATTTTGGTATTTTCCTTCACCTTCCACGATGTATAACCCTAAAGAGGCATAATTTTTCTCATTTTCCTTCAGTTAAGCATCTTAAAAACCCTCTCTTACACTCTCAACCCCAAGATTAGGGTTTCCATCAAACTCATCTCTCAAAAGCAAGATTTAAGCCTTTTTCCAAGATAATCAAGAATTAAGTTTCCCAATCCAAGAACTCTCCAGTAAATCATCAAGGTTTCCTTTCTAAGGTATGCGTGTGTTCATTCAAGGACTCCTTTGGTCCATGAAGTTTAAGAACCCTTTTCTAAAACTATATATTATGGTTTTCATGTTATGAATGGATTGTTGATCATGTTTATGTGTTGAATGATGCCAAGATAGAATCTTTATGTATTATTATGAATCTATGACATCATATGAGTTGAAAACATGTAAGTTTGATTATTTATGATGAGTAATTCTATGATTTACACCTATGCCTAAGTTGTGCATGTAAGGTGTTTGATAAAATACCTAAGAGACTAGAAATCATGCATAATAGCTAAATTGTGACTTAGAGAAGGATTCATGATAGGCCTCAATGATTCAATGTCATCCATGTTGATAATGTGTCTTGTGAACTATGTTGGATTACTCATGAACTAGTCTTATGGAATTATGCTATACTTACTTGCAAAACCCACTCATGTACAAGATGTAGAATACCCATGTACTTCATGAAATTCCCCAAGTTATGATATTATGGATTGTGGTTGTAATATGTAATGAGCATGATATTGAAATCTATGCAAGTATATACATGTTGTATGAAATTCCCTTCCATTAAATAGATTGTTGAGAACCATGCTTAGTATGAAATCCCTTATTTATGATATTGTGGATTATGGACTCTACTCTTATGATCAAGTCAGTCATGTGTGTCAGTTTCCTTCCATCGAGTCCTGGGGGTACTTGTACCCAAAATATATAGCTGTGTGCCTAGAGCCATGTCATGTTATCAGGATACTCAGTTAAGCCATGATCTATAGAATTCAGTCAGTCATGTGACTCAGGAAAACTCAGAAATCTCAGTAGTCTCAGTAGTTTAGTAATCTCAGTGATCTCAGTACTCAGTCTGTAACTTCAGTATTCACAGTCAATCTCAGTAACTTCAGTACTCTTAATCAGTCCTCAGAACTCATTATATTCCATCCGTCATCAGAATCCAGTAAACTCAATTTTAGCTCCGCTAAATAATACCACTATTTTTAGTTCAGTTAATCAGTATCAGTTCAACAAATTAGTTTAGTTAAGTTATTTAGTTCATCCCTGTTATTCCGTTCAGTGTATTTTAGATAGGAGTAGGATTCAACACCGAGCAAACCTAGGGATGGGGCTCACCCGCTAGAATAGGACTGAGAGCCCTAGAAGTAATCCCTAAGTTCCAGAACTATGTTGCCAGCGTAGGTACGAGATGTCACCTATTAGATAGGACTGCCATACTCAGGGGTCACCCGTTAGAACATTTATATGTATAGGACTAATCCCTGGAGTCACCCGCTAGATTAGGACTGACTCCACAACAGATGTCTTTACTGGTGGCGCGATAATTATACCCTTCTAGTTAGGGCAGAGATTGGACCCCAGTCAGCTTAGCTTGGGGCATGTCGGTTAGATGAACACATCCCACAGTTTCAGTTACAAATTCAGGACTGTCAGAAACAGTCAACTCAGTTCAGTAGTACAGTTTCAGTACTGTTAGAGACAGTCAATCCTTATCATTATAAATAGACTTCAAGATCATCCATTAGACAGGACCTATCTCAAATATAGTTAAACAGTATTAGAATCATCATATTTAAAGATCATCCTCTAGATAGGAATGATCTCAGACTAAGTCAAATCATCCTTATTATTAGTATACTCATGATCACCCGCTATATAGGACTGATCTCAGATTTTGTTACTCCAAGTAGAACATGACTCAGATAGTTCCCTCAGAACTTTGACTATCAGATACAGTCATTCAGTATCTATTATATCGATTAGTCCGATCATTATATTTATATCAGCTATATCAGTTGTCATAGCTAACGTTACCAGTATTCAATTTTAGGACTATTAGACACAGTCATTCAAACCAGTTCTTTATAATTTGAACTATAAAAAATAGTCGTTCATCTATTTAGTATCTCAGTATCAGTAGACTCATGTTTTCAGTATTTAGACTCAGTAGTCAGCATTATCACGAGTTCAATTATAGTTGTTTATACATGTATGTATTCTCACGTTCATATTAGTTAGCATTGTTCATGTAAATAACCCTTTGCATTTAGCCCAGATCACTCATATACTCAGTATATTCAGATGTTCTAATGCATTTGTGCTCTAGTGCTTTCTCTTATGTTACACCATAGGTTCAGAGGCACAAGCTCCAGATCAGTAGTAGTATTCCAGTGTTCAGAGTTTGCAGTGAGTCCTTCTCATTTGAGGACGATATGATTATTGCTACATTTACTATTTAGTTGCTAGATGGAGTTAGTTGGAGATATGTTTCTTTAACTCCTTATTCAATTCAGCTAGAGGCTTTCAGACTAGATGTCAGATTAGATATTCAGATCTCATTATTTTTAGCACTTATGACTTGTTTTGGTATTGTTATACCTTTTCAGACATTTTTTTATCAGATGTTTATTCAGTTTGAACCTTATGGCCTTTCATGTTCATGTTTCTTCATTTTATGTATATTATGCAGTATACAGGTACAGATATCAGTTATGGGTTAGGTTGTGGTCCTTCGGGGTCATGAGCATCATGTAGCATTCTGGTTCAGAAAATTGGGGTTTTACACTCTCTTTAAGCCTAATTTTAGTCCTTTAAAACATACTTCATTCTTTAAAAACATTCCATACTTAATCTGCTAAGGGCATATCATCACCGGGTATCGTCATGCCCAAACATGCAAGCCATATCATATCATGTCAAAATTCATAGCTATTTTATAAAAGAAATCATATAGATGGGCACCCTAAATGATTTAAATATTTCATTGAGGACATGCTTAATTTAAAACACATGCAAACATATATAAAACACTTCTTTTGAAACATATTGTCATATGGTGGCTTATTTTTGTTTCAACACATGCTTTTCTTTCTATAAACATAATGGACTTTTGAAAATAAGGAGATTATTCCGTCTCATCATATCATAAACCATGTTTAACACAATAATGTTACAGATCTTACTTTCAAAACCCTTGTTCATGCATTCGAAATAAACCGCAATACAAATAGACATTATATTTCATATCAAGAGAGGGAATTCATAGTTCATGCTCTCAATTAAACTTTCCAAAAAATGAAAACATATATACATAAAGGTGTACAATTCAATTCCATGAAAATAATTCAACACAATATGTATACTTTTATAAAAAATGATTCCATGACATGCTTTACGAAATAATAATAAAACCATTCTTTGTAACATGATTATAATGCCTTAAGCATTGATAAAGAACAACAAAATTTTATGCCCATGGAGTTTAAGATAGTCCCACATACCTTAAGTTCTTAGTTTGAAGAGTGAAACCCTAATCTTGATACCTTTTTTGAGAATCTTGAACTTAGGAGGATTGAATTCTTGATCTTTGGGGAAGAGGGAAGGGTTTTTTGGAGTGTAGTTTGGAAGGAAATGGAGAATATTTTCCCTAACTGATGATATGATTCATCTATTTGTGAATTCTAATGAAAGGAAATGACCATACTATCCTTTTGGAAATTAAATTTACGACTGGTGTGCCGTTTACAAGCCCACCATGATGCAATAAATACCGGACTGCTATTTTCACCGTGACGCACTGCTATCGCAGTGAGGTTCTTGAATCGAAAACCAAATGTGACCCAATTTGAGTTCCAAAAATCCAAAACTTCTCCGAGGCATGCCATTTAAACCCCTGAGCATGAATCAACTCAAAAATCTATGTTTTGTGGTTGGGAATACCAATTTAAAAATCTTTGAAGTTAAGAGGTTTGGAATATGACTAAGTCCCCAACACTTTAAAATTTTTTCAGGCCTTAAACTCCCTATTTCAGCAACTAAGGGTTGAATGAAGTCAAAAATATTACCGGGTGTTACAGTTGTCCATATGAAAGTTATCCAAATTCATTCCTTTGTCTAATTTTGTTGGATATGTCTCATTATCGAGGTGATAAAAGTTCTAAGGTTTAGCTTTATAATGGTGTGGTCCTTTTTGAATGAGTCATCAAAAGTTATGAAATGGCCCAAGGACTTGAAAGGAGTCCATTAGTGGGTCAAAGTGTATTGATTCAAGTGTATACCTCTATCTTCATGAATTTTTCTTTTCAGTTTGAGGTAAGATGTGTAATTAGTCCCTTTCAGAAAAACTTTATTGAAGACGTCTCACATAAGGAGAAGGATTTGTATATGAATATTAAGATAGTATTTCTATCCTATAGGTAGTGTAAATTAGGGTTCTATGACCTATGAGTAGTAAGATGATCCCAAGGTTAGTCATATAAAGTCATATGTTTAGAAATTAGAGTGAGAGTAAGTTTTCAGTAAAAAGGGGTATTTGTGTTTGCATGATGTTTGCATGACCTTTAAGTATGTTTTTGGGATGGTATGCCCTCATGGGGTTGGTTAAGGTATACCAAAAATTAGAAAACTTATAATAGTCGATAAAAAAAGAGTGGCTAGTTAAAATATTTGCGTCTTTAGTTGAAATACAGAAGGACCCCTTGAGGAATATATATTGTAGTAGAAAATTTAATCATAGATTGTGAATGAAAGGATTGGTCAACTTATAATTTATGAATTTAGTGTTCACTTGGGGAGATCTTAAAGGGGGGGGGGGAATCAGTGGTATTTATAGAATCTTGGAGGTAGTTGGGATGTATGCATGGGTAAGTGGATGTGTTGTGAGAGATGTGAATGTTCTTTAGACCATAATGGGTTAGGTTCTAAGATAAAGATGGACTATCCTTATTATTTGGCTATACCCATCGATATTTTTTTCTTCTAGTAGTTATAAACTAGAATAGTATGTGAGAAGATGTGTAATGAATATTAAGATGTAGTAGTAACGTTGTGAAGAAGAATGTTCTTGTGGGCCATAGTTAAGTTAAATAAGAAATTTAAGAGGATTTCTCTATTTGATGGAATAGTATATTATGTGTTATATTTCATTGTTGGTACATTATTGTTGCTAGATACTGATTTTGAACTTTATATATTGATCGTGGTGATAAAAATGGTAACTCAAGAATTGTGTGACAAGATTTATGGGAGTGAATTAGTAGGCTTGATATAATGTGTGAATGAGCCTAGGTTGAAGACATATTAAATATTAAATGGGTAATTGTGATATATACATGGGGACTAGAGTTAAAATAATGAATTACATCTAAGTCATTAGATAGATAGGAGCATTAGGTTTATAAGAATAAATTAAACCAACTGCATCTTGTTAGATGAGGTTTTAAGAGTACTAGTGTCATGTGTACTTAGTTCATGTTCTTGAATTTTTTATATGGAGAAATCTATAGAGTGGTTATATGGTCTTTTTTAGAGCTGAATTGATGAAAATATAGAAAGGCGATGTGAGACCTTGGTATAGTTTTTAATTTTTTTTAAGTTGTAAGGTTATGAGATTAGAGGTTTAATGCTAGTATACTAATGAGTGGAGAATGGATTGTTGTGTGTTAAGAAGTATGGATGTGCATGCTCATGAGAGTGTGAGTTATAGGGTGATGACTATGGAAATTTGGAAAAATTTAGATTTATATACCTAGAAGGGATATCCTAGAAAGAACTTAGGGTCCTCATATTATAGTTATGGGGGGGGGGTGGATTTTTGCATTAATGTGTATAATAATACACTTATTGTGCTGAGTGTTGTACTTGCAGATTTAGTGAGAGGATATGTCTGCATGTCTAGGATAGAAACCTTTGAGCTAAGGGGGAGATTTGAACTAAGGCAGATCTCAAATTTTCTCATGGTGGTGATTTTTAGGGAAGAGTCATGATAAATCAATTCTTATCCTAGAAAATTCCTCCTACTTTGATTTAAGAGGACATTGTACCAATGTCTTATGCATAAAATTTGTGTCTATGTTGAAGGTCCGAGTTCTTTATGCAATTTATGTCCATGCTTCAAATATTGAAATAAAAGCAATAACGCCTCTTTCCAATCCAAGATTCTAAGTGTTCAAGCTCTAAGTTATGATGCTTATGATTCCTAAACTCATGTCTCACTTTATTCTTAGTTCTAAGAAACTATTCTCTCTAAATGTTACTATCCCATTTTATGTCATGTCATAACCTAATATGACGCTATCTATGTTAACTCATGACCATTTTCAGTTCTTAAATATGAAGTAATAGCTTCAAGTGGTAGTTATTATCTTACTCCTTGAAAATATGAATCCCAACTTTATATTATACATCTCAGGATATATGCTCCTAACTTTCTCACTATGCCCTGTCCTAATGTCACGATCCGAACAAGACCTTGGACAAGACTATCATCCCAAGCCGTGAAGGACTAAGTAACCGTTTGTTAATACGCAATCATATACACGTTCATACAATCATAAAAAGAATGCGGAAATGGATTTATGCGGAAACATGTCAATAACATCATACAACTGAAAAGTCAAAGAATTCAACAAAACCTTCAACATCATCTAATATCTGTCTGCAAAATCTCCAGTAAATCAAAACTAGTAATCACAACTAAAACTAGGACAAGGCGCCCAGTGGACCTAAACCAAAATGAATAACATATGACAGAAAGAAATAGGCCTTTCGGAATAAAAAAGGCCCTCCAATTGCACACACACTTAACTTCTGTCTGAAAAATCTACGTCTTTACAGGACCTCTAGACTGAGCCTCTGACCCTACAATATAGGGGGTTAATATAATTGTACTGGTACACAGAGTGATCCAAAAAAAATATAACTTTTATATAACATAGGTGAGAGCTATCATAAAACACGTTAACGCAAAATCGTTTGAAAAACACATGGGAATAGTATAGTGATTTTTCAATAATAATGCAACACTATTGAGCTAGATGGTACACCCTACAATTTCACATTTTCAGAAACTGCCAAATCTTGATTTCCACCAAGATTGGAGTATTAGTGAGGGAAGGACAAACAAGATGACACAGAAGGGTGTCAAAACCCCAATCAAGTCAATATGTCGTGGTTGGGATCAAGATCACAAAGCAGGGCTCCTAACCATTGGTCCCAATTTGGGATGACTTAGTACTAGGTACAAAAGATCGCATAGCAGGGTACCAAATTCCCATGTCAGCAAATCACGGTTTCCATCATAGAGTCATATGACTCGTGCATTCTTTGGGTAACCATCTAACTCACATCAATTTAAGATTTAAGTTTGATATAAGACAAAACATGCATCATACTCACAACATTCTTTTCTTCTTTACATTCGAGGCAATTCCTCCGCGTGTTTTATGCAAGTCATTATATGAACACCAACAAGACTCACATACACCAAACATATGCATATCGATTCCCAAACATAAAATAGTCAAGAAACTTCAACATTTACCAAGTAGTACAACATTACCCAAACACGCTTTTTCATGATAAAAAGGGGTTTTAAAACTCATGCTCTCAATACTTTCACAACTCATGTTCATAGCACCTTTTAAAAATTCAAATCACATATCCACAAATTCAATAATTGAGATATATAAGTAAACAACCCCATGATCTTTTAATATTCTTCTCAAAACCATATCACAATGCATGCTTTTTGTGTTAAAATGAAACCTCACTTATAATGGAATAAATACTTACATAATTATTAAAAATCTTGTACAAATTAGTATCAAAATCATTCCTATGAGATTTAGGACACCCTACATACCTTAGATTACTTGGTTTAAAGAGTAGGACTCAGATCTTGATTTGTTCCTTGAAAAACTTGAACTTAAAGATTGATTTTTGATTCCTTGTTCTTGGGGAAAAACCCTATTTTTGATGTTATGGATGAATGAGGAGTTATGTGCTTTGGTTTGATGTGATAAAGTATTGAAAAGGATGGAAAAAACCTAAAAATCCATTTAAAAATAGCTTTAGATCGCTAAACGGAGGTGTGGGATGGTTTGGGCGATGAACCATCACCCCAAGGATGGACCATTCCTCAAACCATTATTTTATGGCTAGAAAACGGGCTTACTGCCTCAATTGCGATGGTTTGGGCGACGGTCCGTCTGCCATCCCATCATACTTTAGCAGATCGGATAGCTCACTTTTAAACGGTTATAACCTTTTACCCCGATATTGTATTTAGGCAAAATTGGTGTCGTTGGAAAGAGGACTCAAATAAATTTCATTTTATATATAGTAGGACCTCTAATTCGATATATACAAAGAGTTATGGACGATTGAAGTTCACCCAATTTTTGATGCTTACTAAAATTTGAACGATAGGAAAGCTTTTTAACTCTTCCTTGAGTTAAGGGAACTCTATGATCTCAATTCATGCTCAACTAGATTCAAACACTATATAATTGATTAACGTACTATATCTACATTGGATTAATGGCTTTTGGAATATCTACGCATAGAATGACAGTTTACGTTCTAGGCCAAATTGTGGGGTGTTACATTATCTCCCCCTTGGGATCATTCAGCCCTGAATGATGGGTAGGGACTTGTTAAAGCTCTAAAGGTATGGAATAACGAGTATAACCTCGCATTGAACATTTTTCCCCAAAAAAATATACAAAGGTATCAAAAGAACTTTATGACACCCCTACTGAAATGCGTAAGCACGAAACATGAGGTAATGAAACTTTACATTGGGATGACCTTGCACATGAGTTCTATGAATCATTATCACCACAACATAAGGCATAAGTTAATTTGGTGATAATTGGTCTGATATACATTGGTACCATCATGAGATAACGAAACTTGAAATCGACATGATCTTGGCATGTGTTCTATGGCACATGATCAAAACATTGTAAGGCATGGAATTTTTTCTTTTCTAAGATCCCTCACCCCAATTAGGATTGGTACAATACATGAGATGAGATTTCCGCGAGATACAAGAATTGATTAGATTAGAAACATTCTCAAACTCAAAGATACATCGAATAGACTTAAACTCAGAGACACTACAGGTCTATACCCCAACATTAATTAACACACTTAATCATTTCCAACTTACAAAATCTCCCGTAGCACATCTAACCACAATAATTTGTGTTCCATCGTATAATACTTCTATGTTGAAGCCTAACTCGGAGTAAAGAGGTGCTAACTTAAACTACGGGACCCTGTACTCTACATCACATTAAGAAATTACCTCACCTCATCACTATAATTCCACAACCTCAAATCTTAATTCAAGAAATACTAACAACATGTCACATTGGTTTATTTACTCACCAAATACAAAATTCAAGCCTATCATTATGACACCCTACTTCATAGACCTCTCCACTAAGACCAGCAAATTCAATCATTCTCATAAATATTCTTTCCATATACTTCCTTTCTAACTAGTTTACATAATGAGAATTCGTATCTTCTTTCCTCTTCTCTTTTAACCTTAGCTCAAGAAATTACCTCAAGATTTTCACCTTCAAGAACATCTACTCCCTTGCCTAACACATTACTACACTTCCACAACCACCATCATACTAATATACAGAAGGTCATTGAGGGGCTAGAGAACAATCATCAAGAATGGAAGTAAAACTTATCAGACCATAGGTTATACCTTTTTGCACTACTCAATAAGGGACATGAAATGATGATATGATACAATCACGAAGTGCTTCATATGTCAAGTATTTGGATGATGAGTAAAGAGTCGTTATGGCATAAACTCAACATGGCATGAGTTCTTAGGGGTAACCACAGTGAGAAACATGAGTGCTTACCTTATGAGTCATGTAACAAAAATTCAGAATTCATAAAGTCTGTGATTGAGACAAGAACTTCTATTCGGAGCTATCGCTTCTTATTTTTAGAGATGAATTAGTCATGAGTTCACACAAATTTATCATTTGGCTAATCCCGACATAAAATGAATCTGTAACATTCGAAAATATAGTTTCTTAGAACCAAGAATGATTTGGGACATAGATTTATGGATCATGAACATTGTATCATAAAGCTTGAATACGTGAAAAACTAGATTTATTGTGATATCGTCGCTTCGAGTTTAGGGGGTCAGAACATGACATGACTTACATAGAGAACTCAATCCTTAGACATAGACAGGACTTGAATACATAAGACATTGGTAGAATGAACTCTTAAACTAAAGTAGGAGGAATATGCTTGAATAGGAATAGGTTTACCATGACTCTTCCCTAACTTACCACAATGAGAAAATTCGGAAACTACCTTAACTCACCCTCTCCCCCTTAGATCAAAGTCACAATTCTAGACTTGAGAACATAACCTCTCATCAATCTATAACCAAAATTCTCAGTACAATAGTGGGGTACCGGTACGCACATGAACACATACTTCCCTCACTAATTTAACATATCGACACTAAATTTTTTCTGGGAAATACCCCTTCGGGAATACAAATCATAACTTCTTCTAACCCCAAAGTCATTAACTTATGACTAATATTATTATGGGCATGGACATCCACGCTTCTAACCACTTAATACTCTATTTTCAACTCCTTAGAATACTCGCATTACACTTCTAATCACACAACTTACAACTTAACAAAATTTGTAAGACCATACCCAAGGCTCATATTCCCTACCTATATTTCCTCAACTCAACTCTAACGAACACCATACAATAACTAACCAGACTTCTCCATACTACAATTTCAAGAACATAACTAGGTATGCAAAACCCTTATACGCATAAATGCTAAACTCTCCCCCTTAAGTACTCTAAAGGCATTGCTTTCTAAGAACGCTACTCTTAATTTTTGCTATCCACTATCGTCATTAACCTACAACTCATAGTCTCATGAACATACACATCCTCACTTCTTATCACATAAAAATTCACTCTCCACTACTTAACCTTCTAACATTAGACCATTAATCACATAACTTATATCATAAAATCTTACGTAATGTAATACTACCAGGGTGCAACTTATTCTTATATACTTACACCCCTATCCACTTAATAACTCACTCATAATTAATCATTTTAATACTAGTCCTCAAATACACATATATCTCACACTTACCACTTAAACTTATCATAAATTATCAACCTAGTCTCTTTCACAAATTACATCTAGCCTACTAATTCATTGCCACAAAACATACCTTATTAATCTTAAGCTACTATTCTTACCACCACATTCTACATAAAAAATTCAAGCCTATAGTCTAGTATCAATCATCTACTACTAATGAAGCATGCAACATAATATACTGTCTATCAATTTGGAAAATTTAACCCAAATACCATATTTCACCTAGATACTACCTAGAACCAAATTACCTCCATGAAATTACTACTACACCTCAAAATCTACTACATACATTGTCGCAAGTAGTACTAATTTACAATAATAAAGAAAAAAAGGCCAAAGGGAAAAAGTCACATAATAGACATGGTCAACCTTAATATTATATTATAATCCAATACGATCTTATCTACATATTCTACTTTCTCACATCATACTTACTTACCCAAGCATACATTTAGACTACCTTCAAATTCCACATACAATAATGAGTCTGTACTTATAACATAATGGGTAAAACTAACCGTTTCCATTCACGACCTATGAGGAGTTTCAATAAACACCATAACTATCTACTCTGGGCTCTTTCTCTATTTTGAATAAATAAAAATCAAAGTCAAACACTTCTTTCACAGGCTACCACATAATCCATAAACATTGATACTATACTAGTCTTTCACTATAAAATGGCAAATCATCCCTCAATCAATGATTATACAACTAAAAGTATTTACTTACATAAAATTTTCCTCACTCTGACTTCTAACCATGTGATTTCATATCCCCAACTTCTTGGCCCAATCTCACTACCAATAGGTCATGACATTTTAACATACACTACTACTCGGGTGGAAAGATAGTTCCAACATTCTGCTACACATAATTTGAAACGCCTAAGAGTCTGAACCCCGGACACTATACGGTTCTCATAATCCCGAAGGACCACAAGCTAACCCATGACTAATATATGTAACTGAGCACTGAATAATATACTGTAAAATATGGAAAACAGGCAGAAAACTTGCCATAAGGTTCAAACTGTATTACAACTGTATAAAATATATCAATACCAAAAGTAAAACAACTGTCTAAACTTCTAGTCTGAAAGCCTCTAAACTGTCTGAACTTGGAGTTGATGGGACAAATCCCCAACTAACTCCGTCTACTGAAATACTGAATCTAATGCAATACTAAAATAAGGAACATCCTCGAATGATTAATAATCACTGCTAAGTCTACTGCTGCTCTATGAGTCTGAACTGCTAAGGATGCTCTGGATCCCGTGCTTCTGAATCTATGGTATAAGACACCATAGCTCAAGAGAAAAGTATGCGTTAGTACTTTGAATGTACCGGTACATTAGATAAGGTAAGGCTAAATACAAGGTTTTACATGTATGAATAATATTGACTGAATATCACAAGCCTACTGAATGAGGATACATGCATGAGTACATAAACTATAACTGAAATCATAGTAACACTAAATACTGAATTCTAATAACTAGATTTATGGTTACAGAGTCTACTGATACTTATATATGATTGACTGAGGTTGAGATCAGTCCTATCTAGTGGGTGATCTCTGAATATACGGTTAATGAAGATAATTAATTGAATCTGAGATCAGTCCTATCTAGCGGGTGATCTCTAAATCTAATAGTACTTGATACTAATTGACTGTATTTGAGATCAGTTTTGTCTAATGGGTGATCTCTGAATCTGTTGGTACTAATATTGATACTGTTTGACTAAATCTGAGATCAATCCTATCTAGCGGGTGATCTCTAAATCCATTGATAATACTAATGAGTGACTGTATCTAACAGTCCTGAATATGTGCTACTGAGCTAAATTCTTTTACTAAGACTGATTCTGAAACTGAGACTGTAGGAAGTAAACATCTAACCGACATGCCCCAAATCTGAACTAGTGGGTCCAACCTGTAACCCCAGCTAGAAGGGTGTCAGTACCGTGCCACAGGTAAGGATAACTTCTGCTGTGGATTCAGTCCTATCTACCGGGTTACCCCTGGGATCAGTCCTATACTAATGGGTGACTCTTGAGTATGTCAGTCTCATCTAGCGGGTGACATCTCATACCTATGCTAGATACGTAGTTCTGCAACTTTGGGATTTCTTCTAGGGATCTCAGTCCTCTCTAACAAGTGATCCCCCATCCCTAGGTTCGCTCGGTGCTGAATCCTACACCTAACTAAAAGACACTGACTGATTCTTTTTCTTAGACTGTACTAGACAAAGCTGAATCTGTTACTGATCATACTGAGTAACTAAGCTAAGCTGAGTTCACTGAGTTTCATTGACTAACGGAAACTTCTAAGTTCTAAATTGATTGCTGAACTGAAGATAGAATGTTACTAATACCGAGATCACTGAAATTTCCTAAGTTGTGGGACTGTTTGGGTTCTACTGATCGTGGGTTGATTGAGGGTATCTCAAAAACTGACACTTGCTTTAGATAAACAGCTAATTTTTTAGGAATAAATATCCCCAGGACTCGATAACATAGATAATATAAGACAGGACAAATTATACATAAGATGACAATAGACTATCACCCATGACATAATCAATATGATATCTCATCAATCACTTGAAGATCATAAACATGTATATATATAGGGAATGCATACTAATATCTCATAACTCATCCAACAATATCTTCCATCAAACACTTAACATGCATTAAAGTGTACATAATTGGGGATTTAATGCTAACATGTCACAATTCATTCACTAAGACTTTTCAACAAACACTTGGCATGCATGAACTCATACATAATTGGGGTTTCTTGTCAACATGCTATAATGACCCTATTTCCTTCACACAAGCATTTTATCAAACATATGGGGAGCATACTTTTGTCATACAATATTCGATACACCTAATTAACATGATTACATCAATTAACATGCATCTTGTAGGGTTTATTATGAAAATCATGAAATTCACCTCATACTAGGACTAATTCTTAAAGCTTGTAGTCTAAATCATGAATTAAAACTCAACAACTCATAATCATGAACCTCAATACACATAAATCATGATATCTCATAAATACATAAGATTTATAATTTTTGAAAAGGATTCTTGAACTTCTTGGGTGGAAGGAACCGAAGAATCAACATCTAACATACCTGAAAATCTAGATTCTTGAAGTTCTTGAAGACTCTTGGAGGGATTCTTGAGATTACTTTTGAAACTTGGGGGATAGGGTTTTCATCTTTGAGAGAAAAAGCTATTGTTCTTGAGAAATAGTGAAAATAAATGAGCAATTTTGGCTATTAAGGGTTTAAATCCCGTGTATAGACTGATTAGAGACTTTAAGAAATTACCAATTAGTCCTTGGAATTAAATAACAGAATCTAAAAATCTCAATTTTTCATGCTGGCGCAATGCGGTGAAATCCCGATAGCTCACTGGAAACTGGACAATTGGGAAACTGGTTGGAGGCGCGACACGGTAGAAATCACGTTGCCACCTTTGTTACGAATTGGAATGGCACCGCGACACGGTGGAATCGCGTTGGTGCACTAGAATTTGACAATTCTAAAATTGAACCTTGGCGCGACGTACCCTTAATCGTGGAGGCTTACTGGATTTTGATGATTGCCATTTTGGCTGGCTCCGCGATACACTAAAGTACCAGGTGGTACACTGCCTTACTAAAATGGTTCTAACTCTTCACCCGAGTGTCAGATTTGGGCAAATTTTGTATTAATGGAAAGCTTATTCAATTTCCCACGTGATGAAAAGTCAAAATCTTGAAAATACCATAGGGAATAAAAGGTATTCATCTATGAAGAAAGATAATTGATGTTCTAGGGATGAATCGAAGCTAGATAGAAATACGAGGTAATACATAATTCCCCTATTGCATGACTTCTGCAACAAATATTTTGAAAGGGACTGGATACACTTAATAACTCAGGCTGAAGAGCACGATTTCATCAGGATCAAAGTTTACACTAGAATCAATACATCTTGAAGCACTAAAAGACTCCTCTCAAGTCCTTGACCAATTTTATAATCCTTTATGACTTAATCAGAAAAGGACCACATCATTTGTATTCTAAGTTTCTGCACTTGAATCACCTAAACAATGGGACATATCTAAGAACATCAGAGTAAGGAAAGAATTGGAATAACTTTACTTTCATATAGAAGACACCATAGCACGAACTAGAGTATGAAAGAGGAACATTCTGACTCTATAGCACGAACTAGAACATGAAGAAAGAGAAACATTCCTAAATTCCATGTATCCTCTTACTTCTAAGTGTGGGGCGCTACACACCCATAAACAGGACTCTACCCAACGCAATTTCGCAGATACCCTGGGACCATGAACCGTTCTTTGATACCAATTTTGTCACGATCCAAATAAGACCCTGGCTGTGACGAGCATCCCAAGTCGTGAAGGGTCGAGTTTCCCTTTGTTAATAGGCAATCATACACATGTTCATACAATCGTAAAGAGAATTCAAAAATGGATTCATGCGCAAACATGGTCAATAACATCATATAATTGAAAAGTCAAAGAATTCAATAAAACCTTCAACATCATCTAACATTTGTCTGTGAAATCTCTAGTATATCAAAACCAGTCATCACAATTAAAACTGGGACACGACCTCCAGTGGACCTAAACCAAAATAAATATCATACGAGAAAAAGAAATAAGCTTTCCAGAATAAAGAAGGCTCACCAACTGCACACACACTTCACTTCTAAATGAAAACTCTACGGCTTTGCAGGACCTCTAGACTGAGCCTCAGACCCTGGAATATAGGGGGACAATACAATTGTACTGGTATGTAGAGTAATCCAAAAACAAAATACAACTTTTATATAACATAGGAGAGAGTTATTATAAAATACATTAACGCAAAATCATTTGAAAAACACATGGTCATAGTATAATGATTTTTCAATAATAATGTAGCACTATTGATCTAGATGGTACACCCTACAATTTCATATTTTCACCAACAGCCAAATATCGGTAGCCACCAAGATTGGAGTATTAGTGAGGGAAGGATGCACAAGATCATACAATAGGGTGCCATAACCCCAATAAAGTCAATATGTCATGGTTGGGCTCAAGATCACAAAGCAGGGCTCCTAACCATTGGTCCCAATTTGGGAATACTTAGTACTAGGTACAAAAGGCAAATCACAATTTCTAGCATAGAGTCATTGACTCGTGCTTTCTCCAGGTAACAATCTAACTCACATCAATTTAAGCTTTAAGGTTAATATAAGACAAAATATGCATCATACACATAACATTCTTTTCTTCTTTTCATTCGAAGCAATTCCTCCACACATTTTATGCAAGTCATTATATGAACACCAACAAGACTCCCATACACCAAACATATGCATATCGATTCCCTAACACGAAATAGTCAAGAAACTTCAACATTTACCAAGTAGTACAACATTACCCAAACACACTTTTTCATGATAAAAAGGGGTTTTAAAACTCATGCTCTCAATACTTTAACAATTGCATTATGTGGGGTACATAAACATCATCTTGTGGAATAAAGAATTCACAACTCATGTTCATAGCACCTTTTAAAAATTCAAATCACATGTCCATAAATTCAATAATTGAGATATATAAGTAAACAACCCCATGATCTTTCAATATTCTTCTCAAAACCATATCACAATGCATTCTTTTTTGTGTTAAAATGAAACCTCACTTATAATGGAATAAATACTTACATAATTATTAAAAATCTTGTACAAATTAGTATCAAAATCATTCCTATGAGATTTAGGACACCCTACATACCTTAGATTACTTGGTTTAAAGAGTAGGACTCAGATCTTGATTTGTTCCTTGAAAAACTTGAACTTAAAGATTGATTTTTGATTCCTTGTTCTTGGGGAAAAATCCTAGTTTTAATGTTATTGATGAATGATGAGTTATGTGCTTTCATTTGATGTAATAAAGTGTTGAAAATGGTGGAAAAGACCCAAAAATCCCTTTAAAAACGACTTTAGAACGCTAAATGGAGGTGCAGGATGGTTTGGGCGATGAACCATCACCCCAGGGATGGACCATCCCTCAAACCATTGCTTTATGGATAGAAAATAGGCTTATTTCCTCAGTTACGATGGCCTGGCGACGGTTCATCAACCTTCTCATCGCACTTTGGCAGCTCAAATAGTTCACTGTAAAACGGTCATAACTTTTTACCCCGATATTTGATTTAGGCAAAATTATTGGCGTTGAAAAAAGGAATCAAATACCTTTTATTTGATATATAGTAGGACCTCTAATTCGATATATACAAAAAGTTATGGGCGATTGAAGTTGACATAAGTTTTGACGCTCACTAAAACTTGAACGATAGGAAAGATTTCAACTCGTCCTTGAGTTAAGGGACCTTTATGATCTAAATTCATGCTCAAATATATTCACACACTACATAATTTATTACCACACTATATCTATATCGTATTAATGGCTTTTGGAACGTCTACACATAGGAATGATGGTTTATGTGTTCTAATCCGAAATACGGGGTGTAATACCTAAGAACTCATGCTATGACATTGTTATACCCGAAAGATCCTCTATTTATGATCTAGGTGTTTTTTATGGAGTATTTTATGCCTATTTTATTGTATCTCACTTTGCAGGTCTCACCTTGAATAGTATGATAAATAGTAGTCATAATTAAATAGTATCACTCCCACTCCTGATGCTTATACTCTAGTCCCTCAATGTCCCTCCTTTTGTTTGGATAATAGTGACTATGTAAGCATTGTAATATTTTAGATAAGAGAATATATATTATTTATTGTAAACAAATTAGTGTAACTACTTGAGCTAATGTTATACATAAAGAGGGAAGAGTGAGATCAACTTTCCTTTATGTGATATAGTTAGGAATGGGAGATGTGGTGAAAATCTTTTATAGTGATTGAAGTTGCTGGTTTTTGGTAAGGAGATTCATAAAAGGGTGTGTAGTAATGATAGGCTTGGATGTTATCAATGATAGATATGCAAATCTTTGTCTTATAGGGCTAGTACTCTAGGATAAGGATTTGAGATTTTTGCTGGGATATTAAGAGGTGTGAATGGACAATGAAAATGTGGTGTTTTTTGGAATGACACAAAAAAAAGGATTCAATTTAAATAGGCACCATTTCAGATTGAATGGTTATGACCTTTCCAATGGTTGTGACTTTTTCGAAGAGGTGCACCTTTTTCGAAGAGTTGCACCTTTATGAAGGGGTGCACCTTTCTGAACCATTGTTTCTCTTAATGAAGCAATATCCTGATGGATATAAATATCAGATGTTTTGGTAAAGAAAAATATTTTAGAGTTGAAAACATTCTTCTTCTTCTTAAAAACTCTTTTGTGTTCATCAACTTGTTGAGTGCGTTCGAAGTTTCTAAAAATTTGTGGTACTACTATTTTCAAAAAGAGAATCAATTTATCCTGGGAGGAAAGATTCCCTACCTCGGGTACTTGAGGAGAATAAATTCCTTAAGGACACACCGTGCATTCGGTGGACTTGATTCTACAATTTTCTACTTCATTTTCTTCATAAAGTTGATAAACACTTCATTTTTATAGTTCATTTGATTATTCATTTGGAAATGTGTTTGAAGTTGTTGTAACTCCATTGTAGTTCTTGAAAGTTGTTGTTGAACTTATTATTGAAGTTATAGAAAACATACAGATTTTGTACCTGCCAGAACAACAATCTTAAGTAATTTAGACTAATCTGTATTATTTGGTTTTACTATTTTTCTGTAAATATTTTTTAACTTCATATTGATAGTTCTTCAACTGTTTTAAAATTGTGTTTGAAGTTCTTGAAACTTCATTTTGATAATTCATAAGTTGGTTGAACTTGTGTTGAAGTTCTTAACATTTGGTTTTGCTATTTTCCTTAAAAATAGTTTGAGCTTCATTTTGTTGATGTTCATAAGTTGGGTTGAACTTATTGTTAAAAGTTCAAAGTTATAAATACGGAGTTTAAACTTAATTTAATTGTTCATATATTAATTTGAACATGTGTTTAAACATATTATTGGAAATACAAATTTTACCAAACCCGAGAAAAACAATAATTTAGAAATTATAAAAATATTTTATTTTTGTGCTTGTTTGGCGAAAGAAAAAAATAT
This sequence comes from Capsicum pubescens, assembly GCA_030864215.1. Classification (NCBI taxonomy): domain Eukaryota; kingdom Viridiplantae; phylum Streptophyta; class Magnoliopsida; order Solanales; family Solanaceae; genus Capsicum; species Capsicum pubescens. Next base: position 243,728,930 of record CM061542.1, read on the forward strand.
CACCATTTATAAATTAGTATTTTGTTAATTTGTATTGTGTCTGATTTTTTGGAGATTAAAATCTTTTGGTTTCTACTCCCCCGGTTAGAAGAATATAAAAACTTCATCGAGAAAGTAGTGTGGGTATTTAGTTAGAAGAATACAAAATCTTTATCGATTCATTAAAATCTCTGTATTTGTTTGTGGAGTTTAAAATCTATGGGGTTTCACGCTATTTGAATTTGATTCTGATTTGAAGTCATAAAAACTTTGTCATGTTTCAAAGTTCATTTGGTTGATTATTTGAAGATATAAAAACTTCATCATTGACAAGAAATAAGTTGGCTAAAGATTAAAGTCTTTATTATTAGTTTTCTGAAATACTAAAGAGTATGCCAACGATTGATAGAAAAATGATGAATGAAATTGAATAACAAATTGATTTGATTATGAATGGTGTTGTTCCAATGGCAACCAATGTTGCGTCATTAAGTCATTCAGGTATTGCACTAGCAATGAAAATAGTTGAGAAATTAGAAAATTATTTTGGTGTGAACTTCAAAGAATGGCGGAAAATAATGTCATTTTGGATGGACAAACTTGATATGCAAATGTTCCAAAGTAAAGATACTTATATTCTAGGAAAAAACCAATGATTGAAAATCAACTGTGTTATTCTAGAAAAAATAATGATTGAAAATCAATTGTATGGCTGAAAGATCTTGTGAGTCATTTCAAGATAGACGAGGATAATGAGTTGAATAAAAAATCATCAATGATGGTTGTAAATCCTATAAAGGATGATGCTCCAAATAATAAGAAGATGCAGAAGTCTTCTGGACAAGACAAAGAGTAGAATAAGAAAATGTTCAAAGGCAATTGCTACATTTGTAGTGATGCTGGACACAAAGCTCTAAATAGTCAAGTTCTAAATTAGAACAAGAAAAGAGATTAGATAAACATGCTGGAAACAACTACAAAGATTGAAAATCTCTGTGATATGATCACTGAAAGCAATCTAGTTGGATATCCAAATGAATGGTGGTTTAATTTAGGAGCCACTAGAAATATTTGAGCAGACAAAGATGTTTTTGCTACTTATGATACCGTTGGTACCAAAAAAGTATTTTTCATGTAAAAAATGCAACAACCAAGGTTGAAGGAAGTGTGAAGATATTCCCAAAAATGACTTCCAGTAAGGTGTTGATTCTCAACAATGTTCTCCACATTCCTACTATTAGGGAAAACTTAGTGTCGACAACACTTCTCATTAAAAATAAGTTTAAGTGTGTGTTTGTTTTGGAGAAAGTTGTAATAAGTAAGAATAAAATGTATGTAGGAAAGGGCTACCTTAATGAGGGATTTTTCAAAATTTATGTAATGGTTGTTGAAATGAAGAAAGTTGAGGCTTCTTCTTAGTTGATAGAGTTAAATGATTTGTGGCATAATCGTTTAAGACATGTCAAGTATAACACCTTGCAAAACCTGATTAGTTTGGAAGTGTTGACTAACTTTGAGTGCAATAAATGAAACTGTCAAATATGTGTGGAATTTAAGTATGTTAAGCATTCGTATAAGTCTGTTGAAAGGGATTCTAGTCCCTTAGACTTAATATATACAAACATTTGTGTTATGAAGTCAACACCTTATCGTGGTGAAAATAAAAAGTATTTTATTACTTTTATTGATGATTGCACTAGTTACTTATATGTTTATTTTCTAAATAATAAGGATGAAGCAATATATATGTTTAGAAAATATAAAAGAGAGGTTGAAAATTAGTTAGACAAAAAGATCAAACTAATAAGAAGTGATAGGGGTTTAGAATATGAATCTCCTTTTGCAGAAATATATTTAGAGAATAGAATTGTCCATCAAACTACTTCCTTGTATTCACCTCAACCTAATGGATTTGTGGAAAGGAATAACAATAGAAACAACAACAGTCCTAGTGTATTCCCACAAAGTGAGGTATGGGGAGGGTAAGATGTACACAGTTCATACCACTACCTCTGCAGAAGTAGAGAGACTATTTCTGATAGACTCCTGGCTCAAGATAGAGAATAGTACACCAAGGCTGTACGAAAAATAATAACCTAACCTTAATAAAAATGATGAATTTCTTACTTATAAGTTTAGGTTTACCGCAAAACTTTTGTGGGGAAGTTATCCTTACAGCTAACCGAATAATCGATAGAGTGCCCCATAATAATACACTATCAATTTCATATGAAAAATGGAAAGAAAGAAAACCCAATCTAAAATATTTCAAAGTGTGGGGGTGTCTAGTGAAAGTCCAAGTTCGTATGCCTAAAAGGGTGAAAATAGGACCTAAGATTATGGACTGCATGTTAATAGGATATTCTAAAAGTAGTAAAGCTTGTCAATTTTTGGTTCATAAATACGAACATTCGGATATCAATGAAAATACAATAATTAAATCAGATAATGTTGAGTTCTGTGAAAATATTTATACATATAGAACTAGTCATGTACAATCTAGTGGAGAGTCTGCACGATCTTGAGATGAACCAAGCAAGAATATACATAATAATGAGAATCCAAGACGTAGTACACGTCAAAGAATATCAACATTGTTTGGATCATATTTTGTAACATTTGTCCTAGAAAATTAGCCTCAAAAATTTAAAGAAGCGATGTCATCTTCAGACACATCCTTTTGGAAAGAGGCAATCAACAATGAGATTAATTAAAGATTGAGCAACCATACTTTGGAGTTGGTTGATATTTCTCCAGGAAATAAAACTTTAGGTTCTAAATAGATCTTCGAAAGGAAAATGAAAGCGAATGGTACTATTGAAAAATACAAGGCAAGACTTATAGTAAAAGGCTTCAAACAGAAGGAAGGCCTTTATTATTTTGACACATACTCGTCTGTAACAAGAATAATTTCAATGCGGATGTTATTTGACTTAGCGGCGGTATATGTTGTTAAAATCCTTCAAATAGATGTGAAAATAGAATTATTAAATGGAGAATTGGTGGAAGAAATTTACATGGAACAACCCATGAGTTTTTTGGCTACTGGTAAAGAAAAGATGGTGTGCAAACTTGTTAAGTCACTTTATGGACTAAAACAATCACCTAATCAGTGGCATGCAAAGTTTGACCAAAACATGTTGGCAAACGAGTTTAAGATAAATGAATGTGATAAATGTGTTTAAATTACAGACAATTACAAATCATAAGGTTATTGTTTGTTTGTATGTGAATGATATGTTGAACATCAGTAGAGACATTTCTAACATAAATAATGCGAAACAAATGCTTGAGATCAATTTTGATATGAAAGACCTTAGAGTTGCGGATTTGATTTTAGGAATAAGAATCTATAAACTCCACAGGGGTTAGCGATGTCACAGTCTCATTACATTGAAAATGTACTTTACAAGTTCAAGTGTTTGGATTTTGCTATTGCCAAGGCTCCATTAGATGTGAATTTTGCACTTGAAAAGAATCAAGGTTAAAGTGACTCACAATTGGACTACACAAGAGTCTTGGGATGTTTATTGTATATCATAAACTGTACACGTCCAGACATAACATGTGGAACTAGTAAATCGAGTTGGTACACGAGTAATCCCAATAAAACTCATTTGATGGCAATAAAAAGAGTTTTGGGGTATCTTAAATACACTTAAAATTATGTCTTGCATTATAATAAATATCCAGTAGTAATTGAAGGATTTAGTGATGTAAATTGGATCACTAGATCGAATGAAGAAAATATCATGAGTGGATATGTATTTACTTTAGGTGGAGGGTCAGTCTCTAGAAAATTGTCCAAATAGACATGTATTTCCCACTCTACAATGAAATCTAAATTTATCACATTAGATAAAACCAGAGAAGAAGATGAATGGCTTCAAAATTTGTTGGAAGATATTTCTTATTGGCCCAAACCATTGGCACCAGTATGTATACTTTGTTATAACCAAGCGATGATAGGTAAGGCAGGGAGAATGATGTATAACAATAAATCTTATCATATAAGATGAAGACTTAGAACCATTAAAGAACTACTTTCTAGTCAAATTATCACTGGTGACTACGTGAAGTTAAAGAATAATATGTCAGATCAACTTATAAAAGGCCTATCTAGAGAGGGAGTTTAGAGAACATCGAAGGGAATGGGCTTACAGCCTAGGACAAGTCACCATGGTGGTAACTCTACCTATCTAACTGGAGATCCCAAGAGCTAGGTTCAAAGAGATCAAACAAGATGTTTAAACATTGTCAACAGACTCAACCCATTCTCATAATGTAGATAATGATTAGGAAACAATGATAGGCTTATGGTGTGAAACTTTTCAATGGTTATCTAATTTGGAAGATTTGACCAAATAGTTTAATCTATAGGATTAAACATTTAGAAATCATTTATGTGGGGATGGAAAGGAAGCCACTTCAAGGAGAATGTTAATAAAGGCCTATTCTCTGCGCTCTCATAATACCAGGATGTGTTCATGGGTTAAACAAAAAAAATTGTGATAACTATAAATGGTGAAAGAATGATTGTGCTACATGAGTTTTCTAGGTGTACATTAAAGTTTAACGGTTAAAAGATATTACATCTATCGATTGCCTGAGTGCATCCGATGCATATTCACTATGGAAAGTTCTAAAGGAAACCCACTTATCTAGATGCAATAAGTCTTTTCTTGTTGATCACATACTTGTCTAAATTTTTTTTATAAGATAGCCATAACCATTCATGTGGGGAATTATTTGGTTATTAAGAGGTGTGAATGCAAAATGAAAAGGTGGTGTTTTTGTGGAAAGACACACAAAAAAAATGATGCAATTTGAATAGGCACCTTTTCGAATTGAATGGTTATGAATTTTCAAATGGTTGTGACTTTTCAAATGGTTGTGACTTTTCTGAAGAGTTGCACCTTTTTCGAAGAGTTGCACCTTTATGAAGGGTTGCACCTTTCTGAACCATTGCTTCTCTTCATGAAGCAATACCTTGATGGCTATAAATACCTGAATTTCTTCAGGTAAACAAAAATATTTTAGAGCTGAAAACATTATTCTTCTTATTAAAAAACTCTTTTTTGATCATCAAACTATTGAGTGCGTTCGATGTTTTCAAAAATTTGAGTTACCGCTATTTTTAGAAAGAGAATCAATTTATCCTCTAAGGAAATATTCCATAATATCTGGTATATGAGGTGAATAAATTCCTTAAGGATACACAATGCATTTGATGGAGTTGTTTCTATAATTTCCTACTTCATCTTCTTTTTAAATATTGATAAACACTCCATTTTGATTATCCATTTCGACTTGTGTTTGAAGTTGTTGTAACTTCATTATAGTTCTTGAAAGTTGTTCTTGAACTTAGTATTGAATTTTGTATAGAAAACATACAAATTTTTTACTTGCTGAAACAATAGTTTTTTTATTACAATGACAAGATAGAGTCGCATTATTGGATGGATGTAAAGTATAGAGCCATGTAGCTTACACTAGCAACTTTAACTTTGGGTTAGGCGTCAACATGGCATAAATATGCAGTTAGACTCAAACTCATGTAGTTATGTGTTTTGTAAGGAAATTATAAGATTGAAATGGAAAAATGAGGTATTCATGTCTATGTTAAGTCTCGTTAACTCGTGATTCATGCTTACACAATTTTCTTTGTGTTTTTATGAAGATTTTTTTGATGCCTGTGTATGTCTTGTTGAGAGAGAATTCCTAATGTGAAGTTACATCCCTTATTCCGTACTTATGTAGCTTCAATAAGTTCCTACCCATCATTCGAGGATGAATGATTCCAAGGGCGAGATAAAGTAACACCCCAAAAATTTTAGAATCGTTATGCACCCAACATTTTATCAAAATGAAAGTATATGAGAAAACAAACTTCATACTATTCGTAGTATTAGAAGTGATTTATACATGTATTAAGGCCTTAAGTAACACCAAATTCCTAGCCAAGTCAAAATCTACCTTACCAATTGATTTCTCATGAAGTGTTTTGCTACATTCAACAATGAGCATAACTCCTAGATTATATAAATTTTTTGATCTCAAGATACAACAAATGTTATATAATTTAGTTAGCTTTTTGACACATCAATTTTTCCTTAATCTAAGTTGGAGTAAAAAGTTATGGTCATTTGACTGAAGCCTGGTCAAGCTATCTCCCTACCTACGACACCCTTTCTATGAGTCGTAGGTACTAATTATGGTCCATAGTTTGGGGAGTTGTAAGTGGGTCCTGAGAGCTAAAAAAAGATCAGATAGTTATGATCCTACCTACAGGCCATAGGTAGTGCCTACGGGCCATAAGTTGGGGGTCGTAAGTAGGTTTTGAGAGCTGAAAAAGGGGTTTGATACCTATAACCCTACTTATGGGCTGTAGCTACTACATACGATTTGTAAGTGCGTGGGAACTTGTTTATACGATTTTTTTTGGATAATTGTACGGGTATTTTGTTTTTTTTTGCTTATGAGGTCCAACCCTTATATGTTTAAACCTTTTACGAACACAAAATTATGATCATTCTAAAGAATAAAAGATCAGGAACTTTTCCTTCTCCCTCAAAACATTCTTAGAGGAAAGAACACCTATGGTTCCAATTCAAGGCTCAGATTCAAAGTTTATTCTTAAAAAAAGCATGTTAGACACTCCCTATTTTAATTATTATATTATTACATCAAATTGTTTTGATATTTACATCTCTCATGGTTGTTTAATTCATATTTGTGTTGAGGGTATTTCGTGGTTATATTCTTGAATTGTTTATTTCTTGTTTTAATGGTTTCTATCTGGTTTTAATGGTGGATTGTGAATTTAATTTGTGATTCATAGTGATGGTGAAATTTGGTAATTTAGGTTTCCCTAAGTGGATGAATATTTGGCATGGTAATGACATGAACCTCAACCCACATTAAAATTTTGGCTTTGTATTTTCATATTTTAAATTATCTTTGGGAAAAGGCATCATTTCCATCCCATACTATACAAGAAAAATCTAAGCCACACCTAAATTATATAAGTGACCTATTACACACCTTAACTATATAAAAGAGATATTATTACCTCCCCACGACCCCCATTCTAAGGCGTGTGAGTTACACTTATTTTAGGCGCGTCCAGCCTATTAAATAACAAAAGTAAATGGCTAAAAACATTAAGGGAAAAGGCATCGCTTCCACCCCAAACTATAGTCGAAAAGTCGAATCCACACCTAAACTATATAAGTGACCTATTACACACCTTAACTATAAAAAAGTGATACTTTTTACTGACGTTATGCTGACGTGGCAGCGCGTGTAAAATACTACACCACATGCAAGTGGTGGTAGCCTGACAGGGTGTAAATAGTTTCACTTTTTTATAGTTTAGGTGTGTAATAGGTTACTAGTATAGTTTAGGTGTGGCTTCGACTTTTCAGGTATAGTTTGGGGTGGAAACGATGCATTTTCCCAATTATCTTTTGATGTATTGAAAATCATTAAATGGTAAAAATTTAAAGAGGAATTGGAATGTCCTTAGGGTCTATGGTTTTGTTTTTAAATGGAATTTGCAGTCAAAATGGTTAAATGGTTAAGGTTTTGCATTATTGGAATAACTTGCAAGTCTATTAGTATGATGGTATCAATTCAAAATTGCCTTGATGAATGACTCCATGACTCAAATATGACTCCACTTGAAATCATATTTGCTGACGTAGGGGGCCTTTTTCTGAAAATGGATGACCATCATGTGCTTGCCTCGTACAGTAGTACATAGTTACTTTTTTTGGAGGTTAATATCTTAGTGACTTTAACCTATTCTCCGGTCCAAGTGGCTGACATGGACTGGGCCCTTCCGACGCCAGAAGGAGCCGGACCCATATAGCCCGTGGGTGCCTTTAGGTCGGAACAAGATACCCAGTTCAGGACTAATTCTTTAAAAGATCATGTTTTATTTCTCTTGCCCCTATCCCGACATCCTACATATATGCATTACTGTAGTGTATGTGATTTATGACTGATTTAGGTAAATGTATATATATATACATACATATATATATCATTTATGTATTTCATTACTGGTTTTGGTACATGTATAAATATATTGTTCATGTGTTTCATTACTGGTTTTGGTACATGTATATTTTATACCTTTTCTGGGTTTCATGCCAGTACTCGCCGTACTGACCATCCCTAAATGCTATATCATTTAATGATGTAGGTTACGAGGGCTTTTCTTATGACCCTATGTATAGTTAGGTGGTTTAAGAACCTGGTCGATCAACATTGAAGTGGTGAATCCTCCATCTTTCGGAAGACTTGCTCTCTCTTTCAAATTTTGATTAATTTTCTAGTACTTTTGGATTTTGTTTCATAGTCGGGGGCATATCCTGACTGAGTTGGTACTCGTTAGATTAGAAGCTTTTGTGGACAGTGTCGGAATATTATCATGGATTTTATTTTGACTTTCAATTTCCTTTGACTATTACATTTCTATTATCATTTTGATTGACTTCCATTGGTTATTATTATTATTATTATTATTATTGTGATCTTGAGGTAAGATTAAGGGGGTAATCTGCGGCCTAGGTTAGTGTAACACCTCACATTTTGGGCTATAACAAAAATCATCATTTCTGTACTTAGATGATCCAAAATCCATAAATCCTTTGTAAATTTTCCATGTTAATCAATTATGTAGTGTGGTAAATTGAATGAGCTTTCCGTCGATGTAAAATTCTCCAATATCCGATACCCGAGCAAGATGTTATGGCTAATTTAAGTCCTAGTCGTAAAATACCATTATTTTGTGGTTGGTGCATCGCGGAGGTGGTCTATTTAACAATTGTCAAATTCCGGTAGACTAGCGCGATTATGGCGTGTCGTGCTAAAGTTCTAGGTCCCAACCAGTGGGACAACGCGATGGATCCGCGTCGTGGTGACCCCACGATCCCATTCGTTAATTCCCAGTGAGCCACTATGATAGTGGCGCATCATGGTAGACCCTAAAATTAGGCTCCCAGTTATATTTTATTCCGTCTTATTAAGGGTATATTGGGTAATTTTCACCCCCTTGTCAGCTTAAACACGGGATTTTTCTCCCAAGTGATCACATTATTCATATTTTCTTCAAAAATTCATAAGAACACTCTCTATGGTTTCAAACTAAAAACCCAAATAACTAAAGATTCAACCGTGGATTTTCGAAACTGATTGAAGATTTGGAATCCCCAAACCGTAAGCTTCAAGAATCATCCATCAAATTTTGAAATTGAGGTACTTGGGGTTTATCCTAAAACTACATGGGTTTTTTGAAAACACCCAATTATTATTTAAAATTCATCAAGCATGAATTTGTTAAAGGGGTTTTGAGATCCATGATTTTATTATCCCTTATGCATGTTTAATGATATTGATGTTTTGGCCTTTAGGCCTTATCCCCTTAAATTGATTTACACATATAAGTATATGTATGAAACTTGAAATTAAAGATTTGTTTGAGAGCACAAATAATGAAAAACCCCTCTCTTGTAATAACCTTATGTTTATGATCTTATGGTGATTGATTGAAATGCATGATTTATGCCTTGAAATTAGTTTACTCAAATACCATAGTATTTTGAGCACAATTTAGAGATTAAAGAGAGGGTGTTTGTTGATGTAAATATATTTTGTTAAAAGAGAAAGATTTACATGAGATTAAGAGCTTTGATATGACCACCTTGCAACATTGAAAGCTTGACAAAGAGAGCTGCATACATGTGTTTACATGTATTTTAGAGAAAGATTTCTTTGAAATAATTTATTGATACGGTGGTCCCAAATTTATGTTTTGAAAACAGAGATGGGAATATGCTAAAAATGGCTCAGAGATGTGAATTTCAAGTCAATGGTATGACGATACCATATATATGTATGCCATAACAGAGTTAGAGTTTTCAGAGTATGTTTTCAGAGAATGCACGTCTTAAAGAGTTAAAAATGGGCATAAAGAGAGCTAGGTGGTTGGCTGAAGAGAGCTAAGTGGTTGCCTGAAGAGGGATAGAGTTCAAGTAACTCTTAGCCTAAAACCGTGATTTGTCGATTCAGGTATATTATTTTTAAGTTGTCGACGACCGTGTGGTGTAGGAGAGTCAGAGGCTCCAACCCTTGTGGCACACTTGCGTTGGAGGCTTCCCTGCTGATTCAATGATGGATTTCATATAGCCCATGGAATTTCAGAGTTGTAGGGTATACCACCTAGAACAGAAGAAAAACAAAGAGTGTCATAGAGTTCACATGATTTTATAGAATCTTTCAAAAATGCCCATGATATTTATTACTATATGATATGTTTATGAACTATTTAAAATTTCTCTCATATATGTTGAATATAAATTATTATTTTGGATTTGCTCTACATACCAGTACATTTGTATTGACACCCCTACCTCCTAGAGTCTAAAGATTAGTCTAAGAGTTCGGCTAATCAGTAGAGTATTCTAGAGAAAAGTGATCCATGTAGTGGTGAGCCTTCTTTGTTCCAGAAGGCCTATTATTTTAGATTATGTTATTTCATTGTTTTGGTGTACTGGGGCCTTGTCCCAATTTTCAGAACAGTTTTGAGATGTAGTAGAGATTTTGCAGACTGAGTCAGATCTTATTAAGATGTTTTGAATTGCAGCTTTAGTTCTTATGTCTTTAATCTCAGAGTTAATGACCATGTTTCCATATCAGATTGTATTTCCATATCTTCCCTTATTATATGAATGTTGTGCATGACTACCAGATAGAGTAGAATGTTCGGGACTTTATGGTTTGGGATGTCCATCACGGCCAGGCCCTAGTTCTGGTCGTGACAAACTTGGTATCATAGAACGATTTATGGTCCCAGGGTTTCTGTGTAATTACATCGGCTAGAGTCTTATTTATGGGTGTGTAGCGCGCCACACTTATAAGCAGAAGTCTACTAAGCGTTTAGGAATATTTCCCTTTCTTCATGTTCTAGTTCGTGCTATGGAGTCATAATATTCCTCTTTCATACTCTAATTCGTGCTATGGTGTCGCCCATACTGAAGTAAAGTCATCCCAATTCTTTCCTTACTGTGATGTGCTCAGATATGTCTTATTGTTGAAGTAATTCAGGTGCAGAAGTCTAGAATCCAAATGGTATAGTCCTTTCTGATTGAGCCATATACGATTTTGAAATTGGGCAAGGACTTGTGAAGAGTCCGTTAGTGCCTTAGAGTGTATTGATTCTAGTGTGAATTTTTATTCTGATGAAATTATGCTTTTGAGACTGCGGTATTAAGTGTATTCAGTCCCTTTCAAAAAAATTTATGTTGCAGGTGTCATGCTTAAGAGGGAATGAGGTGTAGCAGAATCTTGGAATTGTATTTCCACCCGAGTAGTAGTATAATGTAAAGTGTTGGTGTCATGACCTATTAGTAGTGAGATTAGACCAAGAAGTTGGTGATACGAAGTCACAAGGTTAGAAATCAGAGTGAGGATGACTTTTGTGTAGATAAATATGTTTAGTTAAATAACTGATGTTTGAGGATGATTTACCCCTTTTTAGTGATAGATTAATATGGTAGCTAGTAGCATGTGTGGATTGTATGGTAGTCTAGTGGAGCCCTGTGGGGTCTATTTGAATTCACTAGCAACTTGTTGTCCATCTTATTGATTCTTGTGTTGGTTGGAACTGGGGTTTAGAGGCATAATGGAAAGAAAAGTGGTAAGGGCGATTTATTGAATATTTGTATAGCCAAACCTTTTTGCATGAGATTGAGTTGGTATTAAAGTGATACGTCCTCGTGTGTTAGTTTAGTAGAAGATAGAGAAAGAGTTATTAGCTAAGGTGAGTTATTGTCTGCTCGAAGTATAAAAATGGCTAGATTAGCCAGTAAGTTAGAATTATAGACACAAGGTTGTTTGTGGAATTTGAAGGTAGTCTAAATGTACGCTTGGTTAATTAAGTGTGATGTGAGAAAGTCGTATAAGTAGATGAGATTGTATGGGGTTATAATATAAGATTAAGGGTGACCATGTCTATTATGTGACTCTACCCCCCCTTTGACCTTCTTTTCTTTGGTAGTTGTAAACTAGTACTACTTATGAGAAGGTATGTAGTAGATTTTGAGCCATAGCAGTGATGTCATGAAGGTGTTTTGGTTGTGGGTTGTATCTAAATAAAATGAGATATTTGGTTAGGATATCCCAATTTGATGGACTAGTATATTATGTTGCATTCTTTATTGGTGGTAGATAGTTGATGCTAGACTATAGGCTTGATATGTTGAAATAGTGCGTGTTAATGAATTATAATAAGGAAAACCGTAAGTTCATGATCAATTATTATGGCTATGGAGCTCTAGTGTACTATTGTTTCTTGATGTTTTATTTCGTAGTTTCCAAGTGAGAATTGTGTGTAAGGTTGTGTTGTAAATCATGTTTAGACCTAGACATTAAGTTTGAACAGTTGATGGCCATGAAGGTGGATGTGATTATTTCTTTGTTAATGATACTAGTTTTATGGAAACGATCTAATAGTCTTAAACAGTGCATGCAAGAGCTTAAGTTTATTTGATTCGTAATGAAGTATGATGTTGTATGTATGAAGTAGAAGTATGCCAAGGTGATATGAGGTTGCGGTATTTTTCTAACGCTATTACATGTTGTGTGTGGCTAGTGGTACCATTGAGTTCCTAGGTGGAGAAAGACTAGTTAGATGGTATATGGTGTTCTAAATAGACAAGTTAAGGAGTTTTGATAGATAATGTTAAGCTTTTTTATATAATCTTGATTCTCATAGTAGAGAGATATACGTTTGGAGTCGTGATGCTGGTAGACTATGACAGAAGTAGTATGGTCCGTCAAAGAAATAAAGATATTCATGTTTAATGTTAGAAGAATCTGAGTTGGTGAAAGTTTAAGATGTTATATAATGACTTTTGGGGATATAGAAACCTAAGGGTTGAATCTTAGAAGGAGGTACTAGCATTGGTTGTTATTCATGAAGATACCGTCTTACATGGTAAGTTTAGTTTTATGTGTATTGTTATATCCCCAACTCTAGAGTAAAGTGATTTCAGTTTATGCCAGAGTGTATATAGTGGTCCACAAACTTAGAGTAAGTAATGGCTTAAATCTAAGGGGGAGATGATAGCACGAGTAACCAAGCCATGTTTTCAGATGCTAATAGATGTGCTAGTAAGTTGTGGAATTGGCCATGAGAAAGAATGATGCTCAATCTATTCTTATTTCAGCGGTTTACCTCATTTATTCAAACACATACTCATGCTTTATGTTTCAGCTTCATGATCATAGATCGAGTTCATGCATATGATAAGGAATCCTGTACTCTCCTAGTTCCTAGTATGATGAGTTCCCAGTTTGTTTAGAAGTAAGAATCGTTTTTCGTAAGTTATGAATTCCAAAATTCAGATCATGCAGTTCCTGACTCTTGTGCACATGTTATACTCTTAACGATCAGTGAAAATTCAGATTTATATCAGGTACGTCCTCAAATTAGATCTCTTAATGAGCCCATGCCGTGAGTTCTCTATTCCTCATGCTTCAGTAGGCTATCAAGTTATGCTTAGTACTCCCCTTATATTTCGGATCTCGATATTCCAATTTGCAGTGACATTTTCCATTAGGTCGAGATAGTAAAGATGAATAGTTGTTTAGCTGGGAAAAAGTAAACATTTCTTGTTGATAAAAGATGGTTGTATGCTTATTTGAGTTAAGCCAGTAATTGTGGAGTAAGATTGAGGATGAGTGTTTGATACGTGTCAAGGTTAGTTGAAGTTTAATGAATTATATTTGGGAAAAATTATTGTGCGCTAGTTTTGTGCAAGTCTATAAGTTGAAAAAAATTTGAGGTGAAGTTTTGTGTATGGCTTGGTTAGTTGAGGATATTTTATGTGTATCATCTAAATAGTGCAGGGAAGTTGTTATGGATAGAAGTTTAGAGAATACGAGAAATACGCTTTATGAATGGTTGTTTAGAAGTACATATATGGGTAAGAAGATAGGCTTGAATGTCATGTTTGTATGCATATGGATGGATACCTTGAGTGTTTGTGAATGTCTAATATGAAGTTTAAGGTGATTGCTCGAGTGGCAATAAGAATTATGCAACAGATGAGGAATTGTGAAATGTAGAGTGTTCTTATTTCATGATTCAGACTAGTACTACAGTATTATGTGGTGTGTCTTGTGATTTTGAGTTAGGCTTGAAGATGATGAGGGGATTTAGTTCAGTTTAGACATTAGTAGATGGAAATATCAGCGGCCATGTGAGAAAAATAAGTGGAATCAATGAGCATGGTGTTTAAGGGGAAAGTATAGTTCAGAAAGTATTGTAGAAGTGTGGCTAATATTGAAAGTAAGAAGTTAGAATGTCTAAGGTTTGGTAATTCTATCCTAGTTTACGAGTTATATGTTTATATTCCATGCTATAGAGTAGTGTCATTGTTGTGATTCCTTAGTTGGATGTCTTATGTAACTCATGTCAGAGATTCTTTGCTCCCTAATGTTACTAGAACTTCTTTAGAAAGAGTGTTGAAGAGATACTCCAGTTAAGTATAAGTGTCCAATATAATTCAGTTTAGCAGTCCGGCAGACGAGTTACTGTAGTTTTCCACCTTTTCACCCAGTCCTACTATCTGAAGTCCAATGCGTATGACCATCCCAAAAGATAATCTATTCCATCCGTGTAAGTTGAGAACTTAGTTCAGTCCAAGCATCATGTTTCAAATTCAATTATTTAGTCATGACTCAGTTCATAAGATTTCAGCACATAATCTCAAATTTTTCCATATATTTTAGCTCAGACAGTGTAATACCTTTGTACGATCTAAATCTTGTTTCCTCATGACTCGTACTTACCTAAGTTATCACTTCCAAATCCAAGGTATGTGATTTGAGCATTAACACTTCGGGGGAAATCCTAAACTCTCAGCATGAATCAACTCCTTAAAATAAGTAAGAGCAAGTCAGCTCAGAATTTAGTTTCATGATAGAAGTTTAATTGTTTCAGATCAGTTATATCCTTTCTTAGAAGACACATCAGGTCCGTGTTAATCCATACCTTTAAGCTTCAACGTTCCTACCTATCATTCGGGGATGAATGATCCCAAGGGGGAGATAATGTAACACCTTGCATTTTGAGCTAGAGAAAAAACCGTCATTTCTATGCGTAGATGATACAAAATCCATAAATCCTATCCAGATTTTCCATGTTAATCAATTATGTAGTATAGGAAATTGAATGAGCTTTCCATCGCTATAAGATTCGCCCAAATTCGATAGCCGGGCAAGATGTTATGGCTAATTTAGGTCTTAGTCGTAAAACACCATCATTTTAGTGCTTGGTGCGTCGTGGAGGTGGTATATTTAACAATTTTCAAATTCTAGTTGCCTAGCGCGATTATGGTACGTCACGCTGAATTTCCAGGTCCAAACCAGTGGGACAACGCGATGGCTCCGTGTCGCGGTGACCCCAAGAATTCTATTCATCAATTCCCAGTGAGCCACTGCGATAGTGGCGCATAGCGGTGGCCCCTAAAATTGGGCTCCCAGTTATATTTTATTCCTTCTCATTAAGGGTGTATTAGGTAATTTCTACCCCCCTCCTTGTCAGCTTAAACACAGGATTTTTCTCCTAAGTGACCACATTATTCATAATTTCTTCAAAAATTCATTAGAACTCTCTCTAAGGTTTCAAACTAAAAACCCAAATAACTCAAGATTCAACCGTGGGTTTTTGAAACTAATTGAAGATTTGGAATCCCCAAACCGTAAGCTTCAAGAATCATCCATCAAATTTCTTAATCGAGGTACGTGGGGTTTATCCTAAAGCTACATGGGCTTGTTGAAAACACCCAATTATGATTTAAAAATCATCAAGCATGAATTTGTTAAAGGGGTTTTGAGATCCATGATTTTATTATGCCTTATGCATGTTTAATGATGTTGTTGTTTTGGCCTTTTGGCCTTATCCCCTTAAATTGATTTACACATATAAGTATATGTATGAAACTTGAAATTGAAGATTTGTTTGAGAGAACAAATAATTAAAAACCCCTCTCTTGTGATAACCTTATGTTTATGATCTTATGGTGATTGATTGAACTGCATGATTTATGGCTTGAAATTAGTTTACTCAAATACCATAGTATTTTGGGCATGATTTACAGATTTAAGAGAAGGTGTTTCCTGATTTAAATATATTTTGTTAAAAGAGAAAGATTTGCATGAGATTAAGAGCTTTGACATGACCAACTTGCATCATTAAAAGTTTGACAAAGAGAGTTGCATACATGTGTTTGCATGAGTTTAGAGAAAGAGTTCTTTGAAATAATTTATTGATATGGTGGTCCCAAATTTATGTTTTGAAAACAGAGATGGGAATATGCTAAAAATGGCTCAGATATGCGACTTGTAAGTCAATGGTATGACGATACCATATAAATGTATGCCATAACAGAGTTAGAGTTTTTAGAGTATGTTTTTAGAGAATGCATGTCAGAAAGAGTTAAAAATGGGCATAAAGAGATCTAGGTGGTTTCCAGTAGAGGGATAGAGTTCAAGTAACTCTTAACCTAAAATAGTGATTTGCTTATCTTGGTATATTATTTTATGCTGGCGACGACCGAGTGGCGTAACAGAGTCAGAGGCTCTAACCTTTTTAGCACACTCGGTTTGGAGGCTTCCCCGTCGAGTCAACGACTGATTCTAGAGTTGTACAGTATACCACCTAGCGCAAAAGTTAAACAAAGAGTGTCACAGAGTTCAGATGATTTTAAATAGTCTTTCGAAAATGCCCGTGAGATTTCTTACTATATGATATGTTTATGAACTGTTTTAAATTACTCTCATATATGTTGAATATAAATTATTATTTTTAATTTTTTCTGTGTACCAGTACATTTGTATTGACCCCCTACCTCCCAGGGTCTAAAATTCAGTCCAAGGGATCGGCTAATCGGTAGAGTATTCCATAGAGAAGTGATCCATGCAGTGGTGAGCCTTCTTTGTTCTAGAAGACCTGTTATTTCAGATTATGTTATTCCGTTGTTTTGGTCTACCGGGGGCCTTGTCCCATTTTTCAGAATACTTTTGAGATATAGTAGAGATTTTACAGACTGAGTCAGATCTTATTCAGATGTTTCGAATTGCATCTTTCGTTCTTATGTCTTGAATCTCAGAGTTAATGACCATGTTTTTGTATCAAATTGTATTTCCGCATCTTTCCTTATTATATGAATATTGTGCATGACTACCAGATAGAGTAAAACTTTTGGCCCTTCAGGGTTTGGGATGTTCGTCATGGCCAGGCCCTAGTTTGGGTCGTGACAGTTGGCTTGGGATTCGTCACGATCAGGACTTGGTTCGGGTCATGACACAAATCCAACTAATATTCATGCCCAAATATATCTCTAACTCCAACTTCAATTTCTATTTGATTTTTATTGCCAAACGAGGCATAAGAATTTATTACTTTACTAGAATTTTTTACTTTCTTTGCGTGTTTATATATACCCCTTTAGTATTTGTTCTATGAAAAATACTAGTGCTTTTATAGATTGAATTAGCCATTTTTTACTTTGTTTAAGCTTTCATTCAAGGAAATATATCAAGTTTGTGTTGTTTTTCAGCTTACTCTGGTAAAAGTAGATGATGCAACATTTCTCAATTCAAATGCAGTAGGTTTAATTTTGAATATGAATAAATTATTTTGCAATTATTAAGAAAAGGAGTAAAATGTAAACACCTTGGGTCTATCTATTAACAACAAAACTTCAACAATTTCATCAAGTTTAATAAAAGAATTTATTTCTTCTACTATTTTTATTGGTCTTGATTAACTATTTAATTCTAATTTCTCTTTCAATATAGTTCTTTCACTATAAACATATTACTTATTATATATCACCTTTTTTGATTTCTTTCTTTTTTTTATTTTCAAGAAGAGTGGTTGAGCATTACTGTCACGACCCGAACAGGGCCTAGTCGTGACGTATATCTCAATCCCACAGTGAGTGGGACACCCCCCCCCTTAGCCTTACCTCATGAGAACATAAATATAAATAGCGAAAGCTAACCAACAATAATAATATGAAGGATAGATAAGCCAGTGTAATACCCCATACTTCTACCTAGCTTAAATTCATCCCGAAGATGTCAAAGACATGATTTAAAGATGAATACACTTTTATATATGTGGAATTTTCAAGATTTTCACTTTTTGTTGTGTGAGAAATTGAATAAGCTTTCCATCGATACCAATTTCGCCTAAATCCGATAATCAGGTAAGAAGTTATGGCGATTTAAAGTTTCAGTCGTAAAACACCATCATTTCAGCTAGTGGCGCGTCGGGCCATGAGTAAAAATAATCTTGGTCAGTTTCCAGTAATAATCCACGATTACGCCGCATCACGGAGGGCTCCTAAGTCCCAATTGTCCTTTTTTCCAGTGAATCTCTGCGTGTCTCCACATCGCGCCAAACTTCCAGGTCCCGAACAAAGTGGTAATGTGATAGCTTCGCGTCGTGCCATCTCCCATTTTCCTAGTTGTCCAATTACAGTGACACGGCGCGATAGTTCCGCGTCACACCAGGTTCCCATTTCAAAAAATTTTGACGAACATTGAAAGTTTCGTCCAGGGCTAAAATAGTCTTTTCCCAAAGTCCTAACACGTCCAAGTGCGAGATTTTATCCCTAAAAATGTTTTGAATTATTATTACTCACTTTTTCGCAAATATAAAGAACATTCTCTCCCAAGAAAACATAACCCTAGCCCTTGAGAATCAAGGTCAATCTCAAGAAATACATCCAAGAACTCCAAGAACCTTCAAGGTTTCCTTTCTCAGGTATGCATAGTATTCATTCATGGATTTATTTCATCCATGAAAACCAAGAATCAAGTTTTAAATATGAATTATGATATTCATGCTATGTGTTGATTTTGTTCATGTGGTTGTTGTTGTATGATTCCCAAGTTGGAATCTTTAGGTGTTTTTATGAGAATATGTTAGCATGTGAATTGAAAACCATGAACTTTAGTTGGTTATGATATATTAATTTGATGATTATGCCATGCCCTAAGTCATACACCCTAAGTGTTTCACAAAATCCCCAAGAGAATAGAAATTATGTAATATAGCTCAATTGTGTCTTAAGTAATCGATTCATGTTATACCCTTATGTTCAAATTACTCCTATGCTATTGATGTGCATTGTAGATATTTGTTGAAATGCTCATGATGCTAGAATATGGAATTATGAAATTGATTATATGAATTCCTTCTATGTACAAGATTATGATAACCATGTACTTCATGAAATTCCTAACTTATTGTATTATGGATTGTTAATGTTGGTTGTGTATTCAAGAATATCATGCCTTGTCAGTTTTCTTTTATCGAGGTCTGGGGGTACTTGTACCCGACATTTAGTTGTGTGCCTAGATCTAGTGTCATGTTTTCACGATATCCTCAGTCAAGCCTTGTTCAATAGAATTCAGCCAGTCATATGACTTAGGAAAATTTAGTAAACTCAGTAATCCTAGTAAATCTTAGAAAGATCAGTAATTCAGTAATCTCAGTTGTATTCCACCAGGTAACGAAACTCCATTAACTCAGTCCAGTTCAATTCAGTTAATCATGTTCAGTATCTATTCAGATGGGAGTAGGAGTTAGCACCGAGTGAGCCTAAGGATGGGAACTCAACTGTTATTAGAGGGTATGATTCTTAGAAGCAATCTTTTCACTCCAGAACTATGTATCCTGCGTAGGTTGAGACATCATAACCTGTTATATGAGGGTAGATGAGGTGGCTTAACCTATTATATGAGGGTCCCACTGTTCTCATTAGAGTAACCTGTTATATGAGGGTCACTCACAGTTTTTCCCTACCAGTAGCACAGTATTGACACCCTTCCAATTAGGGTTACAGATTGGATCCCAACTCAACTATAATGTTGTATTAGGGGTATGTCGGTTAGATAACTACTTACCACAGTTATAGTTTCAGACTCAGTCTCAGTAATAGAACTCAGATAGTTCTTCAGAATTTCTGGACTGACAAATACAGTCAACTCAGAATAGTATAAAACTCAGTTAGTTCCATCAGAACCTAGACTATTAGATACAGTCGTCCAGTATCAGTTATATCAGTTTTCAGTGACTCATATTATCAGTAATCAGAATCAGTAGTTGGTACCATCACGAATTCAGTCACAGTCACTTATTCATGCATGTATTCTCACATTGATGTTATACATCCAGTTAACATTGTTCATGCATTTGAACCCTTTTCATTCAGTGTATCTCACTTGCATACCAGTACATTCAATCATACTGACACATTTGCGTTATGGTGTTTTATACCATAGATTCAGAAGCACGAGCTCCAGAGCATCAGTAGCATTCCAGTTTTAGCAGTTAGAGTTTGCAGTGAGTCCTCATCCGTCGGGGACTTGATCATTACCTTATTTATTCATTAATTCTTTTATTTTAGTAGTTGGAGTTAGTTGGGGACATGTCCCATCAACTCCTAATTCAAACTTTTAAGAGGTTTTTAGACTACAGTGTATTCAGACTAGATGTTTTTAGACATTGTTTCAGTTTTGGTATTGTCGTACCACATTATTCAGATATGGTTTTATCATATGTTTATCAGTTTTGAACCTTATGGCATGTTTCAGCCTACTATTTCCATATTTATATAGTATTTTATGTAGTATTAAGGTATAGATATCAGTCATGGGTTAGCTTGTGGTCCTTCGGGGTCATGAGCACCGTGTAGCATTTCGGGTACCATATTTGGGGCTTTACAAACTTGGTATCATAGCCTAATGTTCAATAGAGTCCTAGGAAGTCTGAAACCCGTATCTAGTAGAGTCTTGTAAATGGGTGTGTTGCGCGCCATATTTATATGCAGGAGGCTATGAGATATTTTAGGAAAAATTTCCCTTCTTTCAATATTCGTGTCATGGCAGTAAGTGTGAGCTAAAATTTAACTCTTAGTCTAATTTGTTTCTCCCTTTCTTTTACAGAACATGCCTCTCACAAGAAGAAATGGAAATCAGTCACCCCCTCAGCCCATCCAAGCAGATCTCTTGGACGAACATATTTCTCATGCAGAGTTCAGAGCTGAATTCACCACTCTTGCTAATTCAGTTACTTCTCAGAATAAATGACCAGCTGTCGTTCCAGCCAACCCAATGGCTAATTCAGCTGCAGCCAAGATTCAGGACTTCACCCGAATGAATCCTCCATCCTTTTACGGGTCTAAGTCAGATGAGGACCATCAGGAAATACTTGATCAAGTTTAGAAGGTTACTGATATCATGGGGGTGTCAGTTCTGAAGAGTGATGAGCTTGCTGCATACCAGTTACAGGATGTAGCTCACACTTGGTTCAAATAATGGAAGTCAGAGAGAGCCATTGATGTAGGGTCCATAGAATGAGATGAGTTTGCCTCTACTTTTCTGGATAGGTTCTTTCCCCTACAGCTTAGAGAAGATAAGGTGTTGGAACTTATCAACCTCAGGTAGGGAAACATGACAGTGAAAGAGTATTCTCTTAAGTTTACTCAACTAGCTAGATACGTTCCTCATGTGGTTGCCCATAACAGGGCTAGGATGAGTAAGTTTGTTTTTGGGTTGAATGATAGTGTGGTCAATGAGTGTAGGTTCGTGATGTTGAATAGTGACATGAACATAACCAAACTTATGACCATGATCAGCATATAGAAGAGCAAAACATTAAGATGAGAGAGAAGCAAAATAAGAGAGCAAGGACATGTAGTTTCAATCTTGCTCAGCCTAAGTTAGAGGGATGAAACCATTCTCAGTTTTTTACTAAGTCATCAGTTCTAGCTCCTTCTTCAGCTAGTGCTCCAGTATCGAAATTCAAAGACAGAAACAGAGATAGGACGCCAGGCTCTAAATCTCAGGGCTGTGTTAGCAGTGCCCGAACCTATCCTCTTTGTTAGACATGCGGAAAGCACTATCAGGGTACCCTGCAGAGCGAATAGTGGTATTTGTTTTGGATATGGAAAGCTAGGCCACAGAGTTAGAGATTTTCCTCAGCCAGGTCCTCAGGGTCTGCTTAACCGTTCCTCAGCCCAGTCCGATCGTCCAAATCAGTAGGGTGCCACTTACAGTGCTACTAGTGGGCAATGCCCAAATAGACCTTATGCTCTCCAGTCCTGGAAAGATCAGGAAAATTCTCCTGATGTAGTTACGAGAATGTTACAGATATTTCACTTGCATGTTTACGTTTTTCTAGATCTAGGAGTTTCCTTATTTTTTGTTACTCCTTATATAGCTGTTGATTTTGGAGTTAGTCCTGAAATTCTAGCAGAGCCCTTCTCAATATCTTTCCCAGTGGGTAAAACCATCATAGCTCGGTGGGTGTACAGGAATTGCCCGATTATGATATTTTAGAAAGTCACCTGAGCAGACTTAGTCGAATTAGAAATGACTAATTTTGATTTCATTCTCCGTATGGATTGGTTTCATTTCTGCTATGCCACAGTCGACTATAGAAATAGAATAGTCCAGTTCCATTTTCTGAATGAACCTGTCCTAGAATGGAGGGATAGTACTTCATCTTTCATAGGTCAGTTTGTTTCCTACCTTTGGGCAAGGAAAATGATATCTAATGCATGTGTCTATCATCTTGTTCGAGTTAAGGACACTAGTTCCAAAACTCACAGTCTTGAATCAGTCCCAGTTGTGAGTAAATATTGAGATGTCTTTCCTGAAGATCTTCCAGGAATTCCTCCCGAAAGGGAAATAGACTTCGGCATTGATATTCTTCCAGATACTCAGCCTATATTTATTCCTCCATACAGAATGGAACTAGAAAAACTCAAAGAACTGAAATAGAAGTTGAAGGATATCTTAGATAAGGAATTCATCAAACCCAGTGTGTCCCCGTGGGGCACACCAGTCATATTCGTGTGCAAGAAAGACGGTTCTCTCAGGATGTGCATTGATTATCGTCAGCTCAATAAAGTCATGGTCAAGAACAAGTATCCACTTCCTAGAATCGACGACTTGTTTGACAAACTTTAGAGCGCCAACTATTTCTCTAAGATAGACCTCAGATTAGGCTATCATCAGCTCAGAGTCAGAGAATGTGACATTCTAAAAATAGCTTTCCAAACTCAGTATAGTCACTTTGAATTCATAGTCATGTCCTTTGGTCTTACCAATGCCCCTAAATCTTTCATGGACTTGATTAACCGTGTGTTCAAGCAGTACTTGGACATATTCGTCATAGTCTTCATAGATGATATTTTTGTCTATTTCCACAGTGAGCGTGATCATGCAGACTTTCTTAGAATTGTACTTCATACTCTTAGATCCCATTAGTTGATCTCTAAATTTAGTAAGTGAAAATTTTGGCTAAGGTTAGTAGCATTACTTGGTCATATCATTTCTGGTGATGGCATTAGAGTAGATCCTCAAAAGACCAAAGCAGTAAAAAACTGGCCCAGACCTGTCTCTCCATCAGATGTCAGGAGATTCTTGGGTTTGGCTGGCTATTACAGATGGTTTGTTGAGGGATTTTATTCTATTGCATCCCCTACGTCCAGATTGACTCTGAAGAAAATCAAGTTTCAGTGGTCATCTCTTTGCGAGAAGAGTTTTCAGGAGTTAAAGACTCGACTCACCTCAGCTCAAGTTTTGGCTGTTCCAGATGGTTCATGTGGTTTCATAGTGTATTGTGATACATCCAGAGTAGGTTTAGGTTGTGTCCTCATGTAGCATAGTAAGGTCATAGCCTACGCCTCCAGACAACTTAAACCCCATAAGAAGAATTATCCTACTCATGATCTTGAGTTAGCAACCGTAGTGTTTTCCTTAAAGATGTGGAGGCATTATCTATACAGAGTTTATGTAGATGTTTTCACAGACCATAACAACCTTCAGTATGTCTTTTCTCAAACAGATCTCAATCTTTGTTTGAAAAAGTGGTTAGAGCTCTTGAAAGATTATGACATGAGTGTCCTTTATCATCCGGGCAAAGCCAATGTAGTGGTCGATGCTCTCAGTAGACTGTCTATGGGTAGTGTTGATTATGTTGAGAAAATTAAGAAGAAGTTAGCTATGGAATTTTATTATCTTTCCAAACTAGGTGTCTGTTTGGTCGATTCTTCAGAGGTAGTGTATAGGTTCAGAGTAGTTCAAAATCATCTCTAGTTTCTGAGGTGAAAGAAAAGCAAGATAGAGATCCCAGTCTAGTCAAGTTGAAAGAGTTAGTCAAGGATCATAAGGTTGAGGTTTTATCTCAAGGAGGAGATGGTGTATTGCGTTGTCAGGGTCGTTTATGTGTTCTAGGTGTAGCTGACTTGAGGCAGCAAATTCTTGTAGAAGCGTAAGGTGGACGCTACTCTATTTATCCATGGGCCATAAAGATGTACCGTGACTTGTGGGAGATCTATTAGTGGAGTGGGATGAAGAGAGATATTGCAAAGTTTGTGGCTAAGTGCTCTACATGCCAGCAGGTTAAGATAGAGCATCAAAAGCCTAGTGGGTCCATGCATGAGTTCAATATTCCTACTTGGAAGTAGGATGAAGTGAACATGTACTTTGTGATGGGTTTGACTCGTACTCGTCATCAGCATGATTTGATTTGGCACATTGTAGACAGGATGACCAAGTTAGCTCATTTCCTTCTAGTCCATACATCTTATTCAGCCGAGGATTACGCCAAACTCTATATCAGAGAGTTGGTCATATTGCACGGTGTTCCATTATATATTATCTTAGACAGAGGTACTCAATTCACCTCTAATTTTTGGAAATCATTCCAAAAGGGTCTTGTTACCCAAGTTTATCTCAGTACAACCTTTTATCCTCAGACAGATGGACAAGCACAAAGGACTATTCAGACTTTAAAAGATATGCTGCGAGTGTGTGCAATTAATTTCAAGGGTAGTTGGGATGACCACTTACCTTTGATTGAGTTTGCATACAACAAAAACTATCATTCCAGTATTAAGATGGCTCCATTTGAAGCTCTCTATGGTAGGAGGTGCAGATCTCCAGTCGGTTGGTTCAAAGTTAGTGAGGCCTCAGTTATAGGGCCTGACTTAGTATTTGATGCCTTAGAAAAAGTCCAGTTGATCATAGAAAGACTCTGGACTGCTCAGAACCGACAGAAGTCTTATGCAGATGTACACAAAAAAGATCTCGAGTTTGATATTGGTGACGATGTTTATCTAAAGATCTCTCCCATGAAGGGAGTGAAGATATTCGGAAAGAATGGAGAGCTCAATCCCTGATATGTCGGTCCCTTCAAAATTCTGAGTCATTTTGGCCAAGTAGCTTATGAGCTCGAGTTGCCTTCAGATCTAGCTTCAGTTCATCCAGTCTTTCATGTCTCCTTGCTAAAGAAGTGCATAGGTGACCTAGCAGTTGTAGTACCTATTGAGGGCGTAGATACCAGAACAGTCTCTCATATGAGGAAATTCCAATTGAAATCCTCGACTATCAGACCTGCAGACAAAGCAACAAAAAAGTTCTTCTAGTCAAAGTTCTTTGCTGAAGTCAGTCCATTGAGGGATCTCCTTGGGAAGCAAAATTAGACATGCGTTCCAAGTATCCTTACCTCTTCTCCGCTAATTCAAACTCATCCCAAGGTAATAGCATTCCTTAAGTCTTTCAGTTTCATAATCAATTTTGAGTTATAACTTGGTGTCCAGTCATGTTCAGAATTCCATTATAAACCTGGTATCAATTACCATTGCATAGTCAGTCATGCATTCATGTGTCAGTTCAGTCATGTATTCATGTATCAGATATGCATGTTCAGTTTGATGAGAAACTCATCTTATCAGTAATTCAGTCATGCAGTCATAAATCCATTATTCATGTATCAGATATGCATATTCAGCATAATACATTTAGCTTATCAGTTATATCAGTCATGAAACCATGTTTCAATTGTTTATGTTCAGCATGTACTTATGTCTATTATTTCTCCCATCTCAGTCAGTTTCATTCAAGGATGAAGGTTCCCAAGGGGGAGATATTGTAATACTTTGTACTTCTTCCTAGCTTAAATTTATCCCGAAGATGTCAAAGACATTATTTAAAAATGAATACACTTTTATTATGTGTGAAATTGAATAAGCTTTCCATTGATACTGAATTTGCCTAAATCTGATAGCCGGGTAAGAAGTTATGGCGATTTAAAGTTTCAGTCATAAAACACCATCATTTCTGCCAGTGGCGCATTGCGCCATAAGACAAAATGATGTTTGTCAGTTTCCAGTTAGAATCCACAATTACACTGCATCACGGAGAGCACCTAAATCCCAATTATTCCTTTTCCAGTGAATCTTCGCGATGTCTCCGTGTCATGCCAAACTTCCAGGTCACAAACAAAGTGGAAACATGATAGCTCCGCATCACGCCATCTCCCAATTTCTCAGTTGTCCAATTCCAGTGACACGACGTGATAGTGCCGCGTCGCACCAGGTGCCCATTTCAAAAAATTTTGATGAACATTAAAAGTTTCATCCAGTGCTAAAATAGTTTTTTTCCCAAACTCTTAACACGTCCAGGTACGAGATTTAATCCCTAAAAACATTTTGAATCATTATTACTCACTTTTTCCACAATATCAAGAACATTCTCTCTCAAGAAAACAAAATCCTAGCCCTTGAGAATCAAGGTCAATCTCAAGAAATACATCCAAGATCACCAAGAACCATCAAGGTTTCCTTTCTCAAGTATGCATAGTGTTCATTCATGGATTCCTTTCGTCCATGAAGCCCAAGAATCAAGTTTTAAACTATGAATTATGATTTTTATGCTATGTGTTGATTATGTTCATGTGGTTGTTGTTGTATGTTTTCAAAGTTGGAATCTTTATGTGTTTTTATGAGAATATGTTAGCATGTGAGTTGAAAACCATGAACTTTAATTAGTTATGATATGTTAATTTGATGATTATGCCATGCCCTAAGTCATACACCATAAGTGTTTGAAAAAATACCTAAGAGACTAGAAATTATGTAATATAGCTCGATTATGACTTAAGTGATGGATTCATGTTATACCCTTATGTTCAAATTACTCCCAGGATATTGATGTCCAATGTAGATGTTTGTTGAAATGCTCATGATGCTAGAATATGGAAATATGACATTGATTATATGCATTCCTTCCATGTACAAGATTATGATAACCATACACTTCATGAAATTCCCAACTTATTGTATTATGGATTGTTGATGTTGGTCGTGTATTCAAGAATGTCATCCCTTGTTAGTTTTCTTTTATCGAGTCTAAGGGGTACTTGTACCCGACAATTTAGCTGTGTGACTAGAGCCAGCATCATGTTTTCACGATATCCTCAGTCAAGCCATGTTCAGTAGAATTCAACCAGTCATGTAACTCAGAAAAATTCTGTAAACTTAGTAATCCCAGTAAATCTCAGAAATTCAGAAATCTCAGTAGTATTCCATCAGTCAACGGAACTCCATGAACTCAGTCTAGTTCAGTTTAGTTAATCATGTTCAGTGTCAATTCAGATGAGAGTAGGAGCTACCACCAAGTGAGCCCAATGATGGGAACTCACCTGTTATTAGAGGGTGTGATTCTTAGAAGCAATCTTTGCGCTACAGAACTACGTAGCCAACGTAGGTTGAGAAATCATAACTTGTTATATGAGGGTAGATGAGGTGGCTTAACCTGTTATATGAGGGTCCCACCATTCTCATTAGAGTAACCTCTTATATTAGGGTCACTCACAGTTTGTCCCTACCAGTGGCGCGGTATTGACACCCTTCTAAATGGGGTTACAGATTGGACCCCAACTCAGCCATAATGACATATTAGGGGCATGTCTATTAGATGGCTACTTCCCACAATTATAGTTTCAGACTCAGTCTCAGTAATAGAACTCATATAGTTCTTCAGAATTATAGGACTGTTAGATACAGTCAACTCAAAATAGTACAGAACTCATTTAGTTCCATCAGGACCTAGACAGTCAGATATAGTCACTCAGTATCAGTTATATCAGTTATCAGTGACTCATGTTATTGGTAATCAGACTCAGTAGTTGGTACCATCACAAATTCAGTCACAACCACTTATTTATGCATGTATTCTCGCGTTCATGTTATACAGTCAGTTAGTATTGTTCATGTATTTGAACTCTTTTCATTCAGCCTACCTCACTTGCATACCAGTACATTCAATCATACTGACACATTTGCGCTATGGTGTTTTATACCATAGGTTCAGAAGCACGAGCTCCAAGTATCAGTAGCATTCCAATTTCAACAGTTAGAGTTAGCAGAGAGTCCTCATCCTTCGAGAACATGATCATTACCTTATTTTTACATAATTTATTTTATTTTAATAGTTGGAGTTAGTTGGGGACATGTGCCATCAACTCCTTACTCAGAAAGTTTAGAGGCTTTCAAACTACAGTATTTTCAGAATAGATATTTTTAGACATTGTTTCAGTTTTGGTATTGTCGTACCACATTATTTAGATATGGTTTTATCAGATGTTTATCAGTTTTGAACCTTATGGCATATTTCAGCCTACTATTTTTGCATTTATACAGTATTTTATGTTGTGTTCAGGTACAGATATCAGTCATGGGTTAGCTTGTGGTCCTTCAGTGTCATGAGCACCATGCAGCATTTTGTGTACCAGATTCGGGGCGTTACACCAGGATAGTGACAAGGGTCATGAACATGAGAGTTTAAAAATATTAACATGAACTATGTACCTCGGTCCATTCTAAAGGCACCCATGGGCTATATGGGTTCAGCTCCCTTGCTGAAATCCTTCAATGCGTGTTAGCTGGACAAACCGAGGAAATATGAGAATGAGCTAAATACACAAAGGCGTCAATTATTTCAAATAATATAATGTGTGTATCATGCACACGATCATATAAACTCCCACACCGGTAAATGTGGTTTCCGCTATTGGTCCCCTCGGGAGCTCCACCTTTACGGTGGCTACACAATTTATATTTAGTCTGAATTAAAATAATTTGCACATAAACCCATTCATTAAAACAAAGAGTCTTTATTAAGGTATTTACCTACATAGTATCATCATACCAGTTATGCTTTCAAGCTAATTCATTATGGCATAACCAATCCATTTAACCATCAGGCCTCCAATTTGTAACGCCTGGAGAGTACACCCTGGGCGCTACACGGTGCTTTTATCCACAAGTCACCAGAAGTTAATCTATGATACTGGTTCCTGCTGTGAGCACTGGATAAAACTGATAACAAAAGATCATACGTGGAATTTAACTGATAAGTGCAATAAGTTTTTAAATCATAGTTTTTATAATTAATGTCTGTAAGATAATATTGATAATATTGATAAAATGGCTGATAATAACAACTGAAAATAACTGACTGTCTGTACTAGTCTGAAAGCCTCTAAACTATCTGATTGAGGAGTTGATGGGACAAGTCCCCAACTAACTCTAACTGACTACTAAACTAAACATACTGAAGTAAACGTAATGGACCTCAAAACATGAGAACTCACCACTGCTACTGATGTGCGTAAGCTAGGATAACTATGTACGGTCGGGAACCTGAGCATCCGAACCTATGATATAAAACATCATAGCGCAAGAAACGAGTATACGATTAGTACTTTGAATGTACTAGTATGCTAAATGAGGTTAGGATGATATACATGGATCATATACATGAATAATAACTAGATGTATGAATAGCGTGAGATACTGAGTGTGAATACATGAAATTTGTAAAGACTGAAAATGCATGACCAAGCATAAAAATATTATCTAACATAATCTGTGAACTAAAATACTGATAGCTGGATAATTGATATTTGTATTACATGGTCAAACAAAATTGTAACTAAATACTGAGTTGAATACTGGACGAGACTGTGGGAGATATCATCTAACCGACATGCCCCGAATAAGATAATTGGGGTCCAACCTCTAACCCCAATTGGAAGGGTATAAGTACCGTATCACGGGTACTAATAATGGCTGTGTGGATCCACTAAAGAATCACCCTCATCTTTCAGGTGAGATATGTGTTACGCTCAACTGACAGGTAAACACTTGATCAACCCTCAACTGGAAGGTTGATATATCTAGCCTACGCTGGCTATGTAGTTCTGGAACTAAGGGAATACTACTAAAGGTCACACCCTCAACTGGCAGGTGAGCCCCCATCCCTAGGTTTATTCGGTTCTAATACTACTCCCAACTGAACCGACTCTAATTACTGAACTGAACTAAGCTTACTGACGTGATGTATAGACTGAACTAACAATACTATTTCTAAAAAAATACTGAAAATGCTAAAACTAGGTAAACAACTAAGTTTTGGGTATTCATAACCCCCAAAACTCGATAGCAGTGACAACAAGATCATAGCAACACTTTGACAACATGACATGTAATTAATATTGAAAACTCATTCTTTGAGGCATTTCATCAAACACTTGTAATGCATGCTTAAAACATGAAAATAGTTTTTAAAGCATGTAGTAGTAGCATGATTTTAATACTAAATCCCCAAAGTAAGTCTTAAATCAGCGAACAACACCATTCAAAGATGTATGGTTTAATAACAACAACAATTTCATGGAAACATGATATAAACTTGAGATTCATGGAAACTTATAGGCAAAATTCATGGAAACATGTAAAAATCATGACTTTAATACTTGAAATTGTATTCTTGGACTCCATGGGTGAAAAGAACCCATGGATGAACATTTAACATACCTTAATTGGTGAAACAGAGAAAGTTGTTGATTAATTCTTAAAGCTTGATCTTTAATGTTAGATGACTTAGGGGTTGTTCTTGAAAAAGGGTCATTTTAATTTGATAGAATTATGAAATAGTGGGCAAATAATTCTCTCTTGGGACGTAAATCTCGTGTTTTGGTTGAATTGTGTGAGGGGTAAAGGACCTAAATGCCCTTGGAAAATAATAACTGATGCTGAAAACACACAGGGCATGATGGAGTGTACGCCGCAGGCTCCAGTCCACTGGAATGGACCATGCGCCGCGGGATCCCCCCAGGGGTGAAACGGAAGGCGCATCGCTGGCTAATTGTGCGCTGCCTCTGATTTGGACTTCCAAACTTTCCCTTACATTGGTCCAAAATTTCCAAAACTCACCCGAAATGTACTATGGACTACCCCGATCATGAACCAACTTAAAAATTAACTTTTCGATGTCGGGAAGATCAAAAATAAATTCATCAAAGTTAAGGGCTTTAGAAATGACTAAGTCTTAACACTTAGTGAAATATTCTAAGTCTTTGGCCCCTTTTAACAAGCAAGAGTGAGCTGAACGAGCTAAGATTTTACGGGGTCTTACACAAGTTCTATTTTAATTCAAATCATGTCCACCAAGGCTTTAAAAATTACTTTTATCCGCTTATCCTTTAATGCAAGATGACAGTTTAAAAGGGCAAGTAAA
This sequence comes from Capsicum pubescens, assembly GCA_030864215.1. Taxonomy (NCBI): domain Eukaryota; kingdom Viridiplantae; phylum Streptophyta; class Magnoliopsida; order Solanales; family Solanaceae; genus Capsicum; species Capsicum pubescens. Next base: position 243,760,370 of record CM061542.1, read on the forward strand.
ACCATGCAATTATCATGCTCAAAAATCAATTTACAAATTTGGTTGAGGTTAATATCATTACGAAGAAAAAATTCCATCAATTTGGGGGAACCATGTCCCCTTTTCCAAACCATAACATAATTCCCCAGTTCATCTCCAAAATCTATTAATTAAAGCACGAACAATGCATTTAAATCATGAAAAAGAAATTTAAGTAATTACCATCAAAATCTCTCAACCCAATTTCAGACCCAACAAATAAATCACATGAACATTAAATTAATTTATATCATGATGAAAAATATAAGTTAGGGACGAGAGACATACTTGAAGTATCAAGGATTTTGAAGGGAATCCAAAGATTGACGCCTAGGTGTTGAATCACTTGCGAAACCCTAGTGTTCTGTCTTTGGGAGTTAAAGAGGAGAAATAATGTATTTTTATTTTGATAACTGATGTTAACGGGGTCATTGAAGTGTTTTTATATCGTGGATAAAAGTGCAATGGAAGGAAAATACTAAATTGGCATTAATTAAAACATGTACGAAAATATTGTGCCCAGTCGGCACAACTCAGGTAACGACTAGTGGCGACTGACCACGAGTCGTCACCTAGATTCGTTACCGGACGACCAGAAACCTGACCCCTCACTGGTATGGTCACGAGTTCCTCGCGATGGCTCATTACCTGGCATGACGAGTCGTCACGAGGAGTGTTGGTCTGAGCAGACTCCCTGGGCAACCTCACTATTGTGACAATGAGTCACTCCAATGACTCGTTACGCCTCGTGATGAGTGATACCTTGGACTCGTTGTCACAGGACAAAACCTGTACAAACCCACTTCCATGGAAATGAGTCCCACCTCACGACTAATTACGTGAGGTGACAATTCGTCACCTGAGTCGTCGTCCTAGCAGTTTCGCCAATGCTTCAGAAATTCTAGAGCCCAAAAGTTTTTGGTTTTACGATTACGAATCACAACTTGTTCAATGAAAGCTTTAAATTCTCCATTTATTTGTTTCATCTAGCTTATTTTAAGTTCTTTTTGAATATTTTAGGTGGACATAATCCCACTGTTACTTATTTTAATATATGTTTTTCCTTAATTATGTCATTGACTGGCTTATTTTCCTACCAAATATTATTTATTGTCATAGGGGTGGGGTAGGGGAGTTGATAAATGAAAAGAATTTTGTAATAGTGATGGAAGGGGTCTTGGACTTTCTTAATATTTGAGTAAAACTTTTGGGGTTTAACATAGTTCACTAATATTTTGTATTTTCACTTTAATTTTTTTTGCACGAAGTATGCATTTTGCTCGAATACATGAATTATACTTTGATTTTACATTTGTTTCATACAATGATTATCCCAAATAATGTTTATTATGATATAAAAATTAATTGCTAATTTACTCTGTTATTACGATATATTAAAATAAAATAATTAAGCAGTCAAATCTTACTTCAAATAATGAAAATTCCATAATCTATTTGCTTTCTATTTACAACTTGCTTAATTTCCTTAGGAAACTTATATAAACCTTCTTCACTATTATAATTACTAGTGTAGGGTGCGTGCTTTACACGTGTGCCTTGCATATTGCAAATAGTTCTACTGTTTTTCTTCGCATTCCATACCAAACATTAGAAGATGACTTGAATCAAAATCAAAATAAGACTTCATATTTATTGAATAAAATACGCTAATCAACTAAGAAAGACAACTATTTGGGAAGAAATCAATTTTCGGTTTTACTATTCTACCCCAGATTTATCATGACACATGTGAAGTTTAGTAGGACAAAAATTTTATTCAAACAAAAATAATAAGAAAGAAGAGACAAATTTTTATTTTTTCCGACTACTTCAGTCAATGACGCACATATTTATAATGGTAAGGTGAGTTTTATTTTGATATCGTCACCATCGTTACTCCTTTTCTGTGAAGCAACAGGAGATGATATTTGCATAATTTGAACACAACATTGTCCAATTATAATAGAAACTCAGCGCTCCTCTACGAGCTTAATCAAAGTTGTGGTCATGAGTTATGATAGTGAAGTTTATATCTTGTTCTCATATTAGTCCTTTTTTCTTTAATCTACGATAATTTGATTCTTATTATTAATTTATTTGTTCTTCTTTTAACCTTATTGTGGTACACTGTTTGATTCCTATTAATTTCCTTGTTCTTCGTTTTCCTCTTTTTGTGGTACATAGTTTGATTCTGCCCATAAGTAATGAAAATTGTGTACCTTTATGGTGGAACATGTTTTGCATTTTATCTTTTCTATAGTTTAAAAGTAAATTCTAATTCTCCATAATCCAATGTAATTAAACACATTAGAAAAGCATTTTTCTTCGTACCAAAGTTGTCTGAATTAACATTTTTCAGCTGCAAAGACTTTCAAGTTTTTCAATTCTATATTTAGATACTTTAGGAATGTCAATATACCTAATATAGTCCTACAAATCGGGTCTGAGGAAGGTAGTGTATATGCAGATCTTATGGAACGACCTTAAAATTTAATGAAATTTGTGATTTTGTGTGATTTGACTATTTTACCCCTTTCCGTGTTTACATTGCGATATTTCTGGGGTGTGGGAGTGATTGGCATGATTCCCGATGTATTTTGGTATCCTTTATGCAATATTGTGGTTTTTTAGGGCGTCAAAAGCCTTATTTTGGACTTACATGGATATCTTTTGATCTGTGCGATGGATGGCAGAACATACTGCGCTAGCAGCTCCAAAATATAAATTTTATGCTAGGTATCCTTTGGTTCGGGTCCCAATGTACTCGAGCTCATTTTGACCTGTTGGTCGGAAAGTTGGACAAATTGGAAATATGGATTTGGGATCCACATTTGATAGAAATGACCTCGGATAAAAAAATTCAACTTTGCCAACGCATTCGAAACGTCGATTTGAGGAAGGTAACATGTTTGATTGGGTTTTATGACTTTTAAATCTCATTTTGACCCTAAATTTGAAAATTTATAATTTTAAATTTTGGGGGTCAACTTTATGAAAACAATGTTTCTTAAAAAATTTGATATCACCATTGACTTCGGAGTGTCGAGTTTAGTGTGGTTACATAGTTCGTTTGTGTATATCGGACTTCGAACGAATTTCGGACACCCCGTCGATGTCCGGGTTGGACTTAAAAAATTCTGATTTTTTAAAAAAGCTAGTGCAGGGTATAAAAATAACTTTTCCCCCCCTTTTGTTCCATTTTGCCCATTCTTTCACCTATTCTCTTAAGAGTTAAACCCTAAAATAGTGTGAAAGTTTAAAATTGAGCTTTGTTGGAGCTTGAAAAGCTAGGTTAATGTCTATTTCTTGATCCTATAATGGATTTAAGGTGAGATTCCATCCTTTCTTACTCTAGTTCCTTGATTAATTTCTCAAAAACCTTAGGGCTTGATTTTAAACCCCAATTTTACTTGAATGATGTTTTAATCTTATAATTACTAATTTTTCAACAATTTTACTTTCAAAACAAGTTCGAATCTAGATTTTAATGCGAAATTCAAAGATTTCACCCTGTAAAGCATAAATATGGATTTTCTTCAGTTTGAACCTCGTTTTTAACTCAACTTGACTTGGATTTTCAGGTATAGATTTATAAAAATATGGAGAACATATTTTTGTAATAAAGTTCTGATTTTATCCTTTTTCATAAATCTGTTTTGGGAGTCCGTTTGACCCCAAACCATAAGTAGATAATATGGGTATTGTTGGATTTATTTTGACGTATGGATTCTATATTTATTAGTTTTAGTTGATTTTGAGATCGTTAGTGAAAAATAAGATTGTGGGTTCAAAGTGTAGCGGACCAGTTTTGACATTCGAGGTATGTTATGGCTTAAGTCTTTCACACTTTGCTGGGTAGTGAATATTGGTACAAAATGCATGTTAAGGGTTAAAACTAATCATGAAATATGGATATCTATATGATGTACCCGTGTGGGGGGTTGAATGTTATGTAATTGCAGAATCATGAGATATCCTGTGATTTATGTGACCATGCGGGGTCTTATATTATGTTGATAGTCTGAATACATGTTAATAATTGTATTTTGTTATTAGAAATGCCTATTGTGATGCCTTTGGCGTATTGTGATATATATATACACACACACATACATACTTTGTGGGCATAAGAATCAGGTGGAAAATTTATGAATAGTGAAAATAGTGAGTGGATGTGGGCTTACGTTGTTGTGAAATAGTAACATTGTGGTTGGTGGTGGAACTACATCATATGTATTGGTTGTGAAAAATACACAATACATCATATGAAGATTGGTTGTAGAAATACTCATTTTATATGGTTCTGAACATTGCATTATCATTCTCATGTCATCATACGCATCATTTTACTTGTTTGTATTATTGCTTTATATTTACTTGTTGCCATGTACGTATGCTTGATTTATGTCTTATGTTATATATATTCTTTGGAGCTAAAGAAATATTAAAATGCTAGAAATACTGAAATACGGAGGCTATGTGCTAACCCCAAGGCTGCGTGCCAAACCCAAGGTTATGTACCAAACTCGAGGTTGTATGCCAACCTCAAGGCTGTATGCCAACCTCATGCATCCTTATCATCATCCTCCTCCTCGTCATTATCATTATTATCATCATATACATTGTACTTGCTTTATTGAGTTTATGTTATGCTTGTATTGCCATATTGACTCTCCATCAATCTATTTGTTCTATATCTTGGCTTGTTAATATCTAATTGTTCTATTGTCACGCCCTTAGCCTAGACGGGATGGACAAAAAATTGTATGAGCATGAGTTATATACACATATATTGTGAAGAAGAGTTACTACTCATAAAAATGATAAAGGGGTACATACAAATTAATTTTATCCTATTGAATACTCATATGATACAATGTGAAACTATGACCCCATATGACAACTTATGTCTGTCTACAAAGCCTCTAAAAAAATTATAACTTTACTAGGTAAGTTGGTCGGGGCAGGGCTCCTATATATCCAAAAAATAATTAGAAACACGATTAAATAGTACTCAACGTTTATTAGCTCCAGGTAAAAGAGGAGCTCACGGACTGCTTTGCTGAATATGAACAAGTGCCTGGTATAAAAGTCTTCTTATCAATAGACCTGATCCTGTACTTGAAGAAATGTCGTGCCCCTGAATATAGGGGAGTTATTACATATAAAATATGTACTAGTATTTAAAGCAGACAGAATAACAAGCATATGTATAAGGATGCTCAATGAATCAAACAACAAAAGGAGCAACTGCGGACTACTGACTACTAGAAACTCTTATATAAAACTATAACTTATGAGGGACATACACCATATAAACTATTACCTATTCATCTACCTTATTAACTTATCATATAAGCGCTTACGAGAAAGTCATCATTATAAGGGCCTAGTAATTTTCCTAGGTGATATTTTGTTCCTACTTTTAATACAAATACTCATATGATGGCCTACCAAGGGTATTCTATGTCATGTGTACGGCATGTGTTATTCTGATACTCCTGACTATGATTTTATAAGTATAACTATAATCGCGGTCTGATACAAGGTACGCCTCTTCTCAGGGACTCAATATAAGGGCTTGCCCGCAGGCCATATGTGTCATATATTGACTCGAGTTAGGGGAACTAGTCCAACTGACGCCAAATGCTAATGATACCACAAGGGCAGGTATGCTACACATTCGGGCTCACTATAGTGGTCTGCTATCAATTCTATGTATAGAATTACATCGTGAGTGTGCCAAGCCAAACCTATGATACCCTCCCGTCATTAACTTTTATCAAATAGTGCTTTGTTGTCCTATGCAAGTATATATTACGGCAAATACTACTTAGTTATTCGAGTAGTGCTCTCCATTACACAATTGACTTATTTGATATTATCGAACTATTACAACATTTGTACTTTATATCATCATATGGATATATCCCTATTTGATCCAATATATTAGTGTGACTATAGTATGGTCTTTTATTCTAATTCATAGCATATGACGATAGACTAGGTGACTTCTAAGAATTCCTAATGAAGATAAACAAACTCTATAGATACTTGACTTGATGGGAGTAGTAAAATATTTTGAGCTCATCTAATTAACACAAGAAGCATTAATATGCATAATTCAAATGAAAAGGATACATGGTCATGTGTTAGACATAAAGAAATCGGAAACTCAATTCACATATATCAAGTAGACTATCTCAACTACTTTAGGAGGAAGAAATGATTAAAGGTCATGCCTTAAAGGCGAAGGAGGTCTTATCTTTACATACCTTTGATGTCTTCCTAGCTAATGGTACGACCAAAAGTATCAAACAATTCAATCCATGGGAATGTAACCTTTGTTTTGCTAACTACTATTTTCCACAATCTGATAGATAAAAGATAATCAATTTTCCATCTTAATATTTCAAAATCAATGTTGAAAAACCATTGACCTTTTCCCCTTCCAACCCAAATCTATTTGGGCCTGTTTTAGAGAGGTTCACCGGCTGGTACAGTGGTGAATTTCACCGGTTCTGGTTCGCCGACGAGCAAAACTGTGGAGAAAGAAAAGAGAATGGGGAGAGAGAAAGGGGGAGGTTGGGCTGACTGGAACAAGGGAGAGATGGAGAGAAGGGAATAGGAGCTATGCTGATGGGGGTTTAGCTGACGGATGACTGTTGTTGCTGGCGAAGCTATGGCACAGTAGAGAAAGAAAAGAGGCGGTGGTTTTGGGTAAGATGATAAAGATTTTCTCCACTTTTTTTTCTTTAAGTATTTTTGTAGAGAAAATAAATAATAAAGTAGCCCACTTGTCCAAATTTTTTTTACATCTCTCTCTCTCTCTATATATATATAATAATAAAACTTCTTACTTATTATTTAATCCACCAACCACAACCATATACATTATATTTACATACACACACATATATATATTTACACAGAATATAATTTTCTTTAAAATGTATGTACCACGTAAATCTTTATAAACTAAGAGTTATACTCATCTAAAATATTAAAATAAATTCTAAAATTTATCGAGGTGTTACAATATCCCCCACTCATGATCATTCTCCCTCGAATGATGCACACAACTTATTTTGACTCCTATAATTACCCAAGACGTTTATAAATTATTTACTCAAGTTCCACTTCCCTTAATCTACCTCAAGATTTTAAAATTTTGATAACTCTTAAACTTTTCAAAAATTTCGACAGAGTCTATCCTATAAAGAGGCAGATTTGGAACATGTCAGCTAACAAGAATATGTATCAATATACTTTATAGAGCGTCACAACAAATACATGCCAAAATACATATAAATACTCTTCACAGAGCGTCAAGACAAATACAAGTAAAAATACATACAAATACGCTTCACAGAGCGTCACGACAAATACAATATCCTATGGATAATACACGAGGATCCACTTGGCCTTATATTTAAATGATAGTTATAATCAATATGGTAACTTACCTTATATTCTGCACCTAAAAGTTGCATCTACGCACATTTCTCGAATCATAATAATGTACACTCAAATGGTTCTTAAAACAAGTTAAGTATCTCTCCTTCTTGAAATAACTCATCAGAGAAAAACACTATAGTGGTAAACACATAAGGAATGGTGTGTGCTCTACATCTCTATCTGGAGGGTATCACCTCACATAGGCCACCTAAATTTTCTCTACATGTTAATATAAGATCCATACATTATTTATTTTTCCTTATACACTGTGGGCCTGCCTAATCCATCAAACCATACAGTAATTATAATATGTTATCCAATAAATATGAAGCACGTGTACCTATATAAACATCTACAAATCTTTCACACATGAATATATGAATCATAATTAACATGTGACATGTGGGCTAAAAGAGAAAAATTAACATGTGAATAGATAAACTATAACACGTGATCTGTTATTTGATCATATAGACAGATATAATCTTGATACCTAATACATATCTCTCTATAAAGTGAAAATACATAATATATAATAAGTTACCTTCGATATCTAAGAAGGTATAATATAAGAGAACCTAGTACATGGGTTTCTAGGATTGTAAAAGTACATAGAGAGGAAATAAGCTAATCACAACACTTAATATCGATTATAAAACTTATAGATGAATATTTACACATAAACAAATACAACAACATATCCAGTGTATTCTCACAGAGTGGAGTCCGGGGGAGGGTAAAGTGTACGCAGTCTATACCACTACCTCAACTGAAGTAGAGAGGCTGTTTCCGATAAATTTCCGATTCAGGATAGATAACAAATATAACAGACAAAAACATAAAAGCAACCAACAAGAAAGGAATATCACACTGCTAATACACACATGTCATTAGGGAAAAAAATTATTTTAGAATTGAATCTGACTGCTAACAAGAAGTATTTCACATGCTTTATCCAAGAAAAGTCAAGTGAGGGAACATTATGTAGTCATATTCAAACAAATAAGGAATCCATTATTTTGATAAAAGAAAAATATATATTCTTTAAAAGTTAATCTTCTAAATGAGACGATTCAACAAACTCGTTATGAAAAAGGTACAGGAATTTTGAAAATCTAAAATATTACTCTATCTAGAACAATATACAATAATTAAAGAAGAAAACTATGAAACAAGAGCACTCAATGTTTGTGTGTCCTGGCTAGAAGCAGAAGGTGTGCTTACAGCAATAGATGAGAGACAAAAAAATATACATTCATGATTTTTAAAAGCTATTTGATTTATTAAACACGTAGTAGTCGAGCCAAATAAAAAACTTTCTTGTAGACTAATTAAAATTGTTAACTTAGACAAACTTATAACAATATGTAGCAAGCCTCATGTAAAAAAATGTAAAATTAAAATCTATACTAGCATCTCTGAGAACCTTGCATTAGAGTACTTTCCTTTGAAACCAACATTCTACAAAAATCACTAGTATTTGAAAATTCAAGGGCAAGATAAAGATGTAAAGACATAACATAATACATCAACACTGAGCTTTTCGGTGCCATGAACCAATGATGGGGACCATTGTAAACAATATCCGTATGTCATACAAATAAATATGTCCTTGATATTTCTAAATGCATACCCTATGAAACATATGATACCCAAATAACTATACCATAATTAAGGTGACATAAAAGCAAATGATTTATCCAACCGATAAACTATAGATTATAATACATGATATATATATATATATATATATAACATGTAGACAAATAAATTGTATAGTTACATTTATAGTATAGTTATATAAATAAATAAACTATGAAAGTGCTTAATCGTAAGTCTTAACATTATGAAAACACAAACTATTTAAAAAAACTTAATTATGGCATAGAGCACGTGAAATACAATCTTTGAGTAGATACATCTATAACCTATAAAAATTAAGTAGGTATCATACGAGCAATAAAACTTTACATTCTAATTATATAAACATATGAAACAGATAACCCTTAACCAATTAGTCTTTTAGAACATGCGATGTACAAATAAACAATATACGATGATTGTGACATGTAACCTTTTGAACCTTGAATGAATAACCTCTAATGCGCATACGCAATGTCTTGAATCAGGTACTCTATGAAACATATAATTTGTGTATCAACACTTCATGAAATAAATAACATGTAAGCACATTCTATACAAAACATGTAGTGTATAAACTATAATTCATAAAATATATAACATATAAGTAAGAATCTAAAATAAAAATAACACATAAATAATTAATCTACCATAAACGCATCTATATATATTTGAACCTAGGAACAGGACATTATTAAAATTAGTCTATTTAATTATTTATCAGGATACTTTATAAGCCTCTTACTAGGGTGACAAGATGAACCATTCTCTTTCCATTGCTACCAGGTGCCACATTATTGAACTCTGCATTTAGTAGCTCATATAGATTGGTAGACAAATAAATAGGTGGGATGCTAAAGACAATGTGACACAAGAACTTTTGTTTACCACATACTTATGGAGTCATTTTATTGTCTCTTCATAACACCTAAAGATTATCCACCTTGGACATAATAACTGAGGTTCGACTGTGCTTGAGAAAACTACTACAACTATATAAAATAAAACATAAAAAGAATATATAAGGTTAATACATTTTTTTCTTGCCAAACAAAAATCATTAATCTTATAATGAACGTGTATCAGGTGCACATATACATACCATCCCTTCATTCGAAAGGAAATCTTATGAACTTCATTCATATCTAAGAATTGTCTATTTAGGCCACAACGAAACTCAACATTCTATGCATCTCTGGATATATTCTTGCCCTCTAATGCAGGTGCATTCTTAAGAGCCGTACTAGATCAATGTATCTCTTATCAAGAGGTCTACTAATTGACTGCCAACTCCCATTATCTTATACAAAGGGTACCAGACCTCAAGGCGATACTAGCATTATTCCTCATGATGTGACATTGTAACCTACTAAAGCTATATAATCATATTTCCATAACTTTTCCAATAAAAGTCACACTCTAACTAGACACACTATCCACGTATATACATAGTTCAAGATGTTCAAATAATATTTTGCTATTCTCAAATATAACAATTTCCTTCTTATAATCAATCGACATAATTAATAACTCTTGATTTATGCCTGACTCTTTGATATTTTAAAGTTTAATCTTTGATCGCACACCATTGTTTTTTTTGAAACAAATCACAATGGGGTAATCCCTACCCATATATTCCTTAAAAATGATAACAAAACTTATCCCTAAACTTTCTAGCCTTACAAGAATTCAAACATATAGGTCATTATCTACTCAACATAATCCAATGCACGTATTCTAAGGGAATGATCTATGTACTCGATTGGGAATATGAGTGAAGCATATATGCCTAGTAGACCAGTTAGGAATACTTTTAATTAACACTGCGAGATACATTTACCTAAGAGTCAAAGATACCAGTGTACCTTAAGCTCATAAAGACCCGATTTGATTGCCTCTACTTTAAAATTATACATTATCCTAAGCTTATGGGTGCATTACCAACATAATACTAAACATCCCCCATGTACTTAAATCCTATAGGTATTAGAGGGATCACGCAGGGAAGCTTTTGAACTTGAAAACACTAAAATTGTTGCAATATTTATATTAGAATATGCTACTTTCTATCTCAAATCTTAGTTTAGAGTCTTGAGGCTGAGCTTTTAGCTATAAACTTTCTTTTGAAATGCTTAAATCTGGCTCGTTGGCCTGATCTGAGATTACCTTTAATAGGATGAATACGTATGACAATTAAGCAGAATAAGAATCGAAAGTAGCACTTTATAACTTAGCTTTGTCGCATGATCTAGATAACAAAAAGGGTCAAAAATCTTAAATTCCTAAGCAGCTCCCCATTACAAATGTGGTGCACAACACATCCATAAGTGGGTCTTTACTGGACACAACTTTGTAGACTCCCTAGGAAACCTTAAACCTAGGGATCTAATACCACTTCTGTCACGCCCATAACCTAGATAGGACGAAAAAGAACGATATGAGCATGAGTTAAATGACCGACATATATATATATTGTTCGGAAGAGTTACTACTCATAAAAATGTTAAAGGGGTATATACAAATCAATTATATCCTATTAAACATTCATATGATACAAATATGTAAAACTATGATCGCGTATGACAACTTATCTTTGTGTACAAAGCCTATAAAAGAAATTATAATTGTACTAGGGAAGGTGGTAAGGGTAGGGATCCTATATACCCAAACTATAATTAGAAACATAATTAAATAGTACTCGACATTTATTAGCCCCGGGTAAGAAAGAAGCTCAAGGAATGCTTTGCTGAATACGAATAAGTGCCTGGTATAGAAGTTTGCTCATAAATAAACCTGATCCTGTTCTTGTAGAAATGCAGTACCCCCGAACATAGGGACGTTAGTACATATAAAATATGTACTAGTATGTAAAGAAGACAGAATAACAAACAGATATATAAGGATACTCAATGAATTAAACAATAAAATGAGCAAATGCAGACGATTGACTACTAGAAACTCTTATATAAAACTATAACTTATGAGGGACAGGTGCCAAATACAACAAATAAACTATTACCTGTGCATTTACCTTATTAACTTATCATATAAGCGCTTACGAGTAAGTTAACATTATAAGGCCCTAGTAATTTGCCTAAGTGATATTGTGTGCCTACTTTTAATACAAATAATCATATTATATCCTACCAAGGAAATTATATTCATGTGCATGACATGTGTTACCCAGATACTCCTGACTATGATTTTATAAGTATAATTGTAATGGCGGTCCGATACTGGGCATGCCCCTTCTTAGGGGCTTACTATAAGGGTCTGCCTGCAGGCCATATGTTCCCTATATTGGCTCGAGGCAGGGGAACTAGTCCAACTGACTCAAAATGCAAATTATGCCTCAAGGTCAGGTACGCCACACATTCGGGCTCACTATAGTGGTCTTCTGTCAATTCTGTACACAAAATTACGTCGTGCGTGTGCCAAGCCAAACCTATGATACCATTCCATCATTAATTTTTATCAAATAGTGATTTTTAGGCCTATGCAAGCATATATTATGACAAATACTACTTAGTTATTCGAGTAGTACACTCCATATACAACTGACTTCTTTGATAGTATCGAACTATTACAACACTTGTAATTTATATCATCATATAGATACATCCCTATGTGATCTAATATATTAGTGAGACTATAGTATGGCCATTTATTCTAATTCATAGAATATGACGATATACTAGGTGACTACTAAGAATTCCTAATGAAGATAAACAAACTCTATAGATACTTGACTTGATGGGAGTAGTACATATGCTTTGAACTCAACCAATTAATGCAAGAAGCATGAATATGCGTAATTCAAATAAAAAGGATACGTGGTCATGTGTTAGACATATAGAAATTGGAAACTCAATTCATATATATCAAGTAGACTATCTCGGCTACTTCAGAAGGAATAAACGATTATAGGTCGTGCCTTAAAATTGAATAAGGTTTTAGCTTTACATACCTTTGATGTCTTCCTAGCTAACGGTAATACCACAAGTATCAAACAATTCAACCCACGGGATTGCAACCTTTGTTTTGTCAACTACTATTTTCCACAATCTGATAGATAAAAGATAATCAGTTTTCCATCTTAATATTTCAAAATCAATGTTGAGAAACCAATGACCTTTCCCTCTTCCAACCCAAATTTATTAGGGGCTATTTTTGTAGGGTTCACCGGCTGGGATAGAGGTGAATTTCGTCGGTGCTTATTTTTTTGCTAGTGAAACTGTAGACTTAACCGAGTCTACTAAGCTTTGATTTTCTTGTAGTCGGCCCGTAATGCCTCTCTTCATTTGCTTGCCTCCTTTCATCTTAGAACTCCTAATGCCTATTATTTAGTACTAGAAGCTAACCTCCATAAGCTCACCCTTCGGGTCTCGCTTCCAACGCAGGAGGCCAAGCATTCTGCCAGACGTCCCAGCCTAAGAGCCCCATTTGCCTTTGGTACTTCAGTAGATCTTCACAAATAAAAAGTGCTACTTCAGCCCTAACTACAAATACATTATGCAAGCCCCACGGATACCTACCTATAGAGTCAAATTCAAATAAAAAAAGTGACGACAACTTTCTAGGTTTATGGATTCAGTCAGTTAAACTCCATCAAACTCCTCAATCAATATCAACAAGATGTTGTGACCGCTTAGGCTTGGTTTACTTTGGATTGAATGTAAACTAAAATAAGCGGCATTTACAAAGGGAACCGAAGGTTTCCTTGTTTAGTAGTACGAAAGTAGTTCTACTATTAATATATTTAATATTAATATGAAAATAATATATATTAATACAATAATTAATATATTAATACAATAATACATATTAATACAATATATGTTGCATTGTAGTTGTAGAACGGAATGTCGTTCGCCCTTACTTTGACTTTCTTAGAAGGACTTAAGTATCTAAGTTTCCAAAGGTAAACACCCCCTTTCCTTTATAGTATAGTCGTAAAGGGCTTCTAAGGAAAGTAAGGAAGAAGGAATTAGAAAGGCCGACAACTATCTCATAGGCATTCCGATGGTAAAACCAATGACTACACGGCTATATACCAAGTCATGAGCGATAGTGAATCCAAGCCTCCGTCTTTAGGCGAAGGGATGAAAGCCCGACGAAGGCCTATGCTGTAGTAAGCAAAAAAGGGTTCACCGGCTGGGATAGTGGTGAATTTCATCGGTGCTGGTTTTTCTTCTAGTGAAACTGTGGAGAAAGAAAAGAGAACAGTGAGAGAGGAAGGGGTTGATGGATAGACTAAAATAAGGGAGAGATGGAGAGAAGATAATGGGAGATACACCGATCAGGGTTTAGCCGAATGATGACTGTTATTGCCAGCGAAGCTATGGCATAATAACGTTAGAGAGAGAAAGGAAAGAAGAGGTGGTTTTGGGTAGGATGATAAAGATTTTACCCCATTTTTTTCTTTATGTATTTTTGTATAGAAATGAATAATAGAGTGGCCCCACTTGCATAATTATTTTTTACATATATCTATATCTATATATATATATAATAAAACGTCTTACTTATTCTTTTATCCACCAACCATAACCATACACATTATATACACTACATTTAGATACACACACATATATATATTTACACACAATATAATTTTCTTTAAAATGTATGTTCCTCATAAATCTTTATAAAATAAGAGTTATACTCTTCTAAAATATTAAAAAATATTTTATAATTTATCGATGTGTTACATCTATCTTCCTTTATTTGTACTCGATGATCTTTATTATTTATGCTCCTCTTTTATTCTACTTGTATGTTATATTGTGTGTATTTGTATCCCTATTTGATGGGTTTTTGTATTATTATGTGTGTATATTGTAGAACTATCATTGAAAGCGGTGCAGACTCTCATTGTGGGACATATTTTGATTGTTGGTGACCTTCCCTTAGCGTATATTTTTTATTCTTTATTTATTACTTTTATTGGTTGGCCTATGATACCTACTAAGTATAAGTTGACAATACTCATGCTTATTATGACCTTTCGATGCAGGTCCTAACTCGAGTGAGCCTCAGATTGGTTGATTTTGAGTGCCTTCAGATTTACTCAAGCTAGCTATTGGACATTCATGAGTCCGGAGTTCAACTTTATTTTACTATAGTAGTAATATCTTTATTTTTATTTAGATAAAAATATTGAACCTTTGTGGGTATTTCTGTGGTATTCGACTCATCATTGTATTATTAGTTCTTATACGGTTGACATTGGGTTTTGGGAGTTATGGTTGCATTGTTGATTATATTCCTTCTGCATTTATCATACTTGTATGGTTCAACTTTGTTCTTGAAGCCTTATCTTGGGGGTATTTCTGTGTTTTCCCCTTTATGTATCAGTTTGGTTTATAGTCTTACTTGTCAAGGTATGTTGCGACAAGTGCCATCATGACTCCAAGTTTTTGGGTTGTGACAAATTTGTATCAAATCAGAAAGGTTTCACTTGTCTCGTGATGTAAAAATGGGATTTCTAATAGAGTCTTGTGGATTGGAACGCTATATTCGTATCTATCTTGTAGAGTCTATAGGATGTCATTAAGAATACTTTCCTTATTTCATTTCTTATTATGTGCAATTCATTCATACCTCTTGTTCTGAGTTGTGTTTCACTCTTTTTGCATAGATGGTGTTGACTAGGTCCAGTATGATCAGAGATGTAGAGCCTTCACCTAGAGAGCGAGCCTTGAGTCTTGGACGGATTCTAGGGAGTGGACGGGCTTACATATCAGCCTCATCTATAAGGAGTGTTAAAATACTCTCTATTAAGCCTCATGTGGAGCAGTTTGGATGTGTGAGCTCTAATCCAGTTCCTCAGAGTTCTTCTACCTCAGTATTGGGGGGATTGCTGATTCATCTATAGACCCGTTTAGAGGGCACCCCTTTGAGTTTATTTGGTATTCCCCCAGCTCTAAGCATGGTACCTCTATTATGCTAAAGTCTGGTTTTGGTGTTCCTTTTGTTGCACGTACTTCTATTTTTGGTACTCTATAGACCTTGAGTACTATTCCTCTATTAGCGCCTAAACCTGAGTATGGTGCTTCAGGATCAAGAGTGCATCCCTTATCTGTGTTACCTCCTTAGGTGGGGTCTCATTCATATAGTCTAATTTTGACTCATCCTCTTTAGATAGCCGTGACATATATGATAGTGTTCGGGGATTCATTGCAGAGTTTAGGGGAACAAGAGCTAACAAAAGTATCTTTTCCTCTAGTATCCCAGGGAGGTGATAAGAAGGTGCATTATTTTTGTAAGTTCAGATGTTAGACTTATCGAGGCAAAAATTTTAATGGTTCTCATGGGTCTTCTGGTTCAGCAGTGCATAGTGTCCATTAAGGCAAGTTTAAAGCTCGTTATTTATGTAATGAGACTGACCATTTGGCCAATGATTGTCCCTACCGTATTTTCAGGACTACTCGTAATACAACTGTGATAGGTAGGGGTATTACCAGAGGAACGAGAGGTAGAGGTAGTGGAGGTTGTTATGGTGATGTTGGGAAATTCATCTAGTTGGTGTTCATGGATTGTGTTATGATTTACCATCTAGACGTGAGGTAGAGGCTTTTGATGTTGTGATCATAGGTATCATCCCCGCTTTTTTATGATCCACATCTATGTTATTTTACTCCAGTTCAACATTTTTCTCTGTGTCTACATATTTTTCTTTGGGTTTTGATTCTATTAGTGAGCCTTCTACCATGCCTATTCGTGTATCAATCTCTGCAGGAGATTCTTTAGTGGTGGATTGGGTGTACCGATCTTATGTCATAACCTTTTGTGGTTGTGAGACTTGGGTAGATTTAATTGTGTTAGATGTGGTTTATTTTGATGTTGTTTTGGGTATGGATTGGTTGGCTCCTTATTATGTCGTCTTAGACTATTTTTCTTAGACCATGAATTTATCTCCGCCAGGTGTACCATGGCTAGCTTGGTAGGGTGCTTTTCATTAGGGTCCTAAAAGGGTCATATCTTATGTTCAAGCTTGTAGATTGGTTGACAGGGGATGGTTATATTATTTGTCTCATATTCATCATACTACTATTGTTTTTCCTCCTTCCCTAGACTCTATCTGTGATTTTATAGATGTGTTCACTACGGATTTGCCTGATATGCCTTCGGACCGTGATATTGATTTTGCCATTGATGTTAAGCCAGGCACCAAGCCCATTTCTATTCCTCATTATAAGATAGCCCATGCCGAGTTGAAAGAATTGAACGATTAGTTTGTAAATCCCCAAAAGTACCCCTCCTGGACATCACACAATGCTCAAGGCTACGAATAGCCCTAAGCTAACCCATGATATCTGTTTATCTTGAAACTCACATAAAAAGTTGACTAACTCATATAGAAAACTAAAAGTAAGTGATGCCATATCTTTATGAAAGTCTTTAACTTGGAAGAATCAAATAAACTTGTTGATCTTAAACATACACAGTCTGACAAGCCTCTACTACAGACTAGAGAGTCACTCGAATAAACCCTACTGACCCGAACATAAACGAAAATCAAATAACTAAAATTTTTACAACATTAAAAAAATTTGATAAGCTAGGTCCTCGGACTATGAGGACTCACCAAAAGTCGGGATATAGGTGATGCGTGAGCAGATGCTAACACACTTGAGGCTTTTAACTGAGAATAATTGCAAAGTCTTAAGAAACTTTTGTCGTTTTTGATTGTGTTCTCTTTGATAATGCAGGAAAGTTAAGAAGCAAAGATAATAAGAGCAAAAGAGATGAATTTAGAACAAGTGGCCAAGAAAGTGTAGTTGACGACTTGTCTGATAAGTCGTCAACTTTGTGATAAGTTATAAGAATCATCATTAGCTATAGATAGTGTGAGGTAGTAGGAGTAGAACTGTGATGACATTCTTTGATAAGTCGTCAGGTGTCTGATAATCCATCAAGAATGCCATCATCCCAAGGCAGAAATCATGAGGACAATTCTGATAAGTCATTAGGTGTCTGAAAAGCCATTAAGAATACCGTCATCCCAAGGAAGAAATCATGAAAGTGGAAGAGGACCTGACGATAATTCAGATAAGTTGTCAGACTCCTCATAATCCGTCAGAGTGTCATCGTCATCCTAAGGCAGAAATCATCAAACTTGGAGAAGAAGCTGATGATATTTCTGATTAGTCATCAGACTCCTGATAAGGTGTCACACTTCGTCGTCACCTGTGCGAGAAAATATTTGTAATCTATGATTTGTTTCCATAATTAGGCGATGTATTTAATGCATAATTTAGGGTTTTTTTGAGGATCTTGAACTTCACGTTTTCATCAAGTTTTCTCTCTAGTTTTTTGACTTTAACAAGAGAATTATTTTTGGAGAGATTGTTACCATTATTTTGGGATTTTTCCACTGTGATAAAATTTGAGAAATACTTGTTGCTATTCATCTTGTTGTAAGTTCATCTATCAAATTATGAATTCAACTTGTTGTCTTGCTTATTATAGTATGAGTAGCTAAATTCCTTCAACCCTAGTTGTGGGATCTATGGGTTTGGGTTTGTATCGTAACTAAGTGTTCAAGATTTTAACGGTTGTAGAAACTTCTTGTTAATTCCATTATTTTATATTTTGACTATTGGTTGCAAACAATAGGCCTTGCTTACTTGTGATTGCTTGAGATAAGAAATCAACCCTAGTAAGAAACGAATTATCAACAGGGACTTTGGAAGCATCAAACTTCTATTTAATAATTGATGTTGTAACAAGATTAATTAACTTGAGATAACATCCTGTTATGAAATATAAATTACCTAAGTTCAAAAGAATTAGGTGGTTAAATGTCAAAATAGGTTGAGAAATATTTAGACATAACTTCGACAAGGATAGTCTATTATTCCTACCTACCAGAAGAATCTTGAACCGTTTCTAGTGTCTATCAAATCCCACCACCTATAGAGAACACAACTCTGGTTTCCCTTATCATATTGATTTCAAACACTGAATTGAGAAGAAATTATTTGCTACCTTTCTAAAACCCCCATTCATAGGAAATTTCTAACTATCAATTGATTAACCCACAGATAACTCAAATTCACACCATATTCCCTGTGGGATTCAACCCCAACCTAGTTGGGTTATGTATTGACAATGATCGCTTACATTCTAGTAAGAGAGTTGTTGTTTGAGCGTTATAAAAAATGGCGCCATTGCTAGGGAATATGGTTGTAAATTAAAGTTTGTGTGCGCTAATTGACTGTTAGTCAAGTTTCCTAGTTTTACATTTATTTGTTATTTTTGTTTGCTACAGGACTTTTGTGGTGTATGCAAAGAACCAGAAGTTCCGGAGAACCATTATTACCATTTAATCTGGAACCGCAACTAATAAAAAAAATAGCAGATTAGCAGGAGGCTGACAGGTTAGCAGCCTTAGCTAGAGATCTGGTGAATGTGCAGAATAATGGTTAACAAGTACGGTACCCAAATCCTGATGATGAATACTTGGGCGATGAGGAGTTGCTAGACCCTGGTAACCCAAGGTATGCAGAGCAAATAGTTGCATCAGTACAACGTAATTCTAACAGGAACCGTCCGTTCCGAGGAAGCTAAGATCACCTTCCGGTCCAGTATGACCTCAATGATGATGATGATGATGGAATGGATGGATCAGGTTCAACGGGTGCAATTATTCCTCCACTGTTAGCACCTGGGATGAAATTCAACATTATGAGTACTATGATTCAACTCCTTTATCTGAAGGGGTTGTTTGGTGGCCTTCCTGGGGATGATCCGAATGTGCATCTAGTGAACTTTGTCACCATTTGTAAATCCTTTTATAACCCAAGAGTGGGTCAGAATGCTATTCGTTTTAGATTGTTTCTGTTGTCTCTGTCTGGGGAGGCAACATTATGGCTTAATGAGCTGACACCCGATTCAATAACCAACTGGAGGCAATTGAAAGGTTCTTTCTACCTTTCAGGAGGGTATAGTTGAGAGATCAGATTAGTAACTTTAGACAGCTCCCAACTGAAGCCTTGCATGAAACCTGGGAGAGATTAAATAAAAAGCTGATGCAGTGTCCGAACCACAACATGACGGACATACACTTGATGGAGACTTTGTCTAGGGATCTTAACTCTGTGACAAAACCAATTGTAGATAATACTGATGATGGTTCGTTGTTGATCTTACATTCCCATAGGCTTTAGAAATGCTAGATAGAATAACCATACAGAGTCGGGCATGGTATACCAGATACTCTGTGGTAGCAAGCCCCACTATTTCTGTTGGTATGACTGCAGAACAACGCAGAAGAAACGAGGAGCGTGATTAAGACATGGCTCACCTAAAAACGCAGATGGACTTGCTAACCAAGAATTTACTATCAAGTAAAACCGAGAAAGTGATGGCTGTGTGATTGCAGGGCAAAGTGGAGTCCGACTCAGAAGAAAAGGCCAACTATGTAAATAATCAGGGGGGTTTCCTAGGCAATAGCATAGGAAATCAAGGTCAGACTTATTATGACAAGGCAGGATATAAGAACCAAGAGCAAGGAAATTGGAGGAGCAATAATGATAGGAGTGGGTTATATGTCCCTCTTGGAAATCGTGAGACCGCTACAATATGTTCTAAAGAGATGTCCATGGAGGACATGATGGCTAATTTGTTAAAGGGAGTGGGGGATACCAACACAGGGGTGACTACCATGAAAACCTATCTATCTTCTATGAGTCAGTTGGTAAACTCGCACTCCACTTCGATCAAACAGATGGAACAACAAATGAGCCAACTTTCTGCAGCACTGAACCAGAGGAAGAGTGGGATGTTACCTAGTGATATGGTTCATAATCTTCGGAATGATGGCTCATGTATGGAGATTACCCCTAGAAGTGGTAAGATATTACCTGGACCTTCTGTGGGAAAAGATGGAGTTGAAGATGTGATTGAAGTAGATGGTGAGCTTGAGAAAAATAATCCAATGGAGTCTAAGAAGCTGGATGACATTGATATCCCTTCTAATCATCAGCAGGTTGATGAGTTGGAAAAAGGGAAAGAGAAGTAAAAGGAAGTAGTGGTGAAAACTCTCCCAAGACCACCACCTCTCTTTCCTCAAAGATTGAAGAAGAAGGTTCACGACACGAAATTTAGTAAATTCATGGCAATGTTGAAGAAGTTAACAATAAATGTGCCTTTGGTAGAGGAACTTGAGAAAATACCAGGGTATTCTAAATTCATGAAGGACCTTGTGACGAAGAAAAGAGCGGTGAGCTACGAACCGGAGGATAATCTCTATCATTGTAGCGCTATTTCTACGAGGTCCTTGGTGCAGAAGAAGGCAGACCCAGGAGCATTCACTATTCTTTGTACGATTGGGTCTCTGGAATTTGCTAAGTCCTTATGTGATCTGGGAGCGAACATTAATCTGATGTCGCTGGTTGTCTATAAAAAGATGGGTTTGGGAAATCCCACACCCACCAATATTTAACACGTGACGGCGGATAGGTCCGTAAAATGACCTGTTAGTATTTTGTATGATGTGTTGGTGAAGGTAACTAGCTTAATATTTCCTGTGGATTTTGTCATTCTGGATTGCGAGGTGGACTTTGAGGTGCCCATAATCTTGGGTCGACGTTTCCTCATAACCAAAAGTGTGTTGATTGATTTGCAATTTAATGAGCTCTTATTTAGGATAAATGATGAGGTGGTACGATTTGATGTGTACAAATTAATGAAGAAACATAAAGAAATGAGTATGTTCTCAATTGTTGATGTATATTATGAGGATGAGTGGGAGGTTTCAATAGAGGAGAAACTTGTTATCGAGCCTTTTGTCACAGTTCTGATGAATTTTGATCGTGAAGGCATTGAGGAGTATGAAGAGACTGTTTGTGCTTTGTCAGGAATGGGTTCATACTCTTGTTCTCCTAATAAGCTAGATATTGATCTTGCTAATCGACCAACACCACCGGCTAATCCATCCATCAAAGAGCCACCGGTGTTGGAATTGAAAGAACCGCCAGGGCATTTAAGGTACGTGTTTTTGGGTAACAAAAACGCGCTACCTGTTATTATTGTAGATGATTTGGGCGAGAAGTAGGTAGAAGAACTTATTTCGGTACTTCAGAGGTACAAAATAAAAATAGGATGGACTATCGCAGATATTATTGGCATTCCCCCTGGCATCTGTACGCATAAAATACAACTTAAGGAAGATTGTACTCCAACCATCGAGCACCAGCACCATCTTAAACCACCAATAAAAGAGGTGGTTAAGAAGGAAATTATTAAGTGGTTGGATGCAGGAGTGGTTTACCCTATTTCTGACAGTAAATGGGTGAGCCCAGTTCTATGCGTACCCAAAAAAAGGGACATGACTGTTGTTGCAAATGAAAGGAATGAGTTGATTCCACTCAGGCCTCTATCTGGGTGGAGAGTTTTTATGGACTACTGCAAACTAAACTCATGGACTTTGAAATACCACTTTCCGATACCCTTTATGGACCAAATGCTTGATAGATTGCCCGGAAGGGGGTGGTATTTCTTCTTTGATGGTTATTCTAGATATAACCAGATCTGTATTTCTCCTGAAGATCAGGAGAAAACGACATTCACATGCCCACATTGAACCTTTGCATTTAAGAGAATGTCGTTTGAGTTATGCAATGCACCCGCTACTTTCCAATGGTGTATGATGTCTATTTTCTCAGATATGGTGGAGGACACCTTAGAGGTATTCATGGATAATTTCTCTGTGGTGGGAGATTCATTTGAGTTGTGTTTGGCAAACCTGAGTATGGCCTTGCAACGATGTGTTGAATTCAATTTGGTGCTTAATTGGGAGAAATGTCACTTTATGGTAAAGGAGGGCATCGTTCTCGGGCACAAAATTTCAGCGAAAGGGATAGAGGTTGATCTATCTAAGGTTGAAGTTATTGAGAAACTACCACCTCCCATTTCAGTTAAGGGAGTGCGTAGTTTTCTTAGACATCCTGGCTTTTACCAGAGGTTTATAAGAGACTTCTCGAAGGTTGCAAATCCACTTTGAAAACTTTTGGAGAAAAAAGAGAATTTCTCCTTCGAACATGCTGGCAAACTCATGTTTATCATTCAATCAAGGACATCATACAAATCACCTACATTCATCAAACATGTACCCTCACAACAAGAGAGTTACCCATATCACTCATAATTAAGCAATTCATAACATAATGGGTACAAGAATCAAATTACACTCACTCTCAGAAATAATTCACAAGTTACACACAATGAACCATAGGCTTTCCCTTAGTGTGATGCTCCACGAATTTTAGAATATAAACCTTAGGGTCAATTAGGACTTTTTCGGGTTGTAATGTAGGCTAAGGTATGGGTAGGAACTATTTGGGAATAGTGAATAACCTCTCTAAGTGCTTTAATAGACTACATTATACAATTAGAACCAATCTCCAACAACCCATTTACACCAATTTTTATCTACCCCATTCTTTTATTTGTCCATCTCTTTTAGGCATTTTCACAAACACGTGGTGGGCGTATTGTTTATTCCTTCAAGATTCAATTTTTTTATTTTTCTACAATCATGGGAATATTTTTAAATCCATTTATATCACTCCCAAACACCACACATCAAATATAAACACCAATAATAATTACCTTGGGGCATTAATTTCACTTTTTTTTATTCTTCAATTTCTCAAACTCCTTGCCAAATCAATATTTTTTTTATTAAAGCCCTTAGGAGCTTTTTGGATCAAATTTTGGTCTATCAAAGAAGGGATCAGACTACATATAAAGCTACCAAAGAAAAGGCTAAAGGCTTAATGAAGGTTAACTAGGATAATGCACAAAGGGTAAGATAAATAGAAGGTATAAAACAAGGCTATCAATGAAATGCCTATATCATCTCCTAAACCCACTCTTTATTTCACTTTACACACACACCGGGCAAGTTATAGACATCATATGCAACAAGGAATATACAAAAACCTTATATGCACATGACACATGCTCAACTCAATAGGATCATCATAGACTCCCAACCAAACAATAACAAGAATTCAATTTAAGCCAACAATTATAAGAGTCCCACCCATGAGCCTAATAGTCTCAAAAGTAGCACTTCACACCAATCAACATGCTTTCCCAAAACAAAAAGCTTGCACCATGCAATCAAAAATATCACCAACAAGAATATCTTACACAAAAAATTGTAAATTGAGCCAAAATTTGGGAATTTCCCCCACCCCACACTTAAAAAATCTACTTTGTCCCCAAAGTGAATTTAAAAGCAAGAGACAGAAATACTCCCTGAGGCCTCTAGGCGTAGCTAGTTGCATCTTTACTCATAAATGAGATCCATGGGACCCCACACTCAATCTTTGCCATTTTTCTTAGCTTAGGTTTCCGGTACTCAGACTTCCCATTAACCTCTGACTCAAAAAAAATACATGAAATAAAACTAAAAATAAAACATACCTTAGCATGGGTTTAATCCCAAGAAGAACCTAATTTAGTGTCGCGACACAGCCTAATTAAATTTTTTCTCCACCAAGAGGATATGAATTTCTCCCCCAACATTGCATCTATATTTTTGCCTCAATCATAGGGAGGTGGTGCAAAGATTAAGGGACCGAGTAATAGAATTTGCACAGTAAACCACTCAGCCTTGAAGTGAGGTATGTTTTTATGTTTCTTGTTCGGTGTAAAATCAAGAATATAGGATTCTAGTTCCTCATCTTGACACTCTTCTACTACTTTAGATAATTCCACAGACAAGACATCATGTAAACATAATGTAGAAAACTGCTTTCAATGAGGCCCAACCAATCCCATTTCTAGATTTACACTATCAATAACACACTCACTCTCGATCACCTTTTCAATTTCAGTCTCAAGATAAAGATGACAACTGAGTGACTATGATTCTTGTGTTTTTCTCTAACTCTATGGAGGAGGTGGTGATGGTATTTCCAGAACCTCCTAAATTATTTATTGAGAAATTACCCACAAACATGACTGAATCAGGATTAAAGGTCACATATCGATAGAGTGATACAAATTGCCACAAGCCACACACCAACTTGTAGTCTCATGCACAGGTAAAAAACAAGCAGGTCCCCTCCAAATGCTTGGATTAAAATTTTGACAAAATCCTTATGGTGGGGTCCTCCACAATAATGACAAGAATCATCATCCCTTGAAAATCATCTATTCAAGAATGAGATCTCAAGAAGAGTGTCAAAAAAATTAAAATAAAGAAAAATAAAAGAAAAATAATAAAACAAAAACTATTTACAACTCAATATAGAAAAATTTAAAATAAGATAGTTGCCTAGTTACAAATTCCTGGCAACGGCACCAAAAACTTGGCAGTGCCCAAGCGCACACGCAAGTGTACGTGATCTTATTAAGTAGTAAAGTGTCTTCAAGAAAGCCCAAGTATCGATCTCTCAGGTACTTGTGTTTGCTAACTATCCAATTCTAGTTTAACCGATTGAGGAGAGTAGGAAATATAGTTTTAGAATTGTAAATTAAAACTAAACTAAACTAATGCAGAAAAGTAATGACTTTGGAAAATCAATGGATAGAAGCCCAGGGTTAAGGCTTAAGAACAATCATACTACATCATTGAACTTTGTTCGTTAAATTTCTTATCTTGGTTGTTGATTCGTAGAGTTAATTACACGATTATGGTCTCCTGACCTCTAACCTTTTACCTAATTTGGATATTATAACTACATCGTTGAGCAGGGATGCAATAATCCAATTAAATATTTTAAAGGTATCATCCTACATATGAATAAAGTAAGGCTTCTAAGTACATCTTGTACTAGATGCTAATTTGAATTCCTTATTTTATAAAAAAATAAGAACCATACTTTATTTATTCCTATGTTCTATCTCCCTATTCCCTCTCCCGAGATCAAAAGGTAGATAATTGATGTATTCTAAGGGTGATCAATCCTCAAAATAGTTAAATCAAGAATAAATAAACAACCATAATGATAAGCAATTAAACTAAATTAATTCAAAACTAAAGTAGTCATGATCTTGGCCTTAACCCCAGAAAAGGAGTTTTAGACTTTAATTTAAATATTCATTATCCAATACCTAGGATAGATGATACAAACCATAAAGAAACTAAATTAAAGAATGATAAAACCTAAAAAGAAATTGTGGTAACCTCCAATGCTCCAAAATGTCCAAAAGTATATAAAAAAATGTGATATAACATGTATTTATAGTATAGGAGTAAGACCATTCTGTGTTGGACAAGAAAACCTTCATCTATTGAGCCCGGGACTAGGTGAGGCATCACCTCCAAATTTCCCTAAGCCTCAGGAATTGTTATTCAAAACTTTTTCTAAGTCAAGAGACCACCAAAATGAGCCCGCATCGCGGGATAATTGCGGTTTGAACCACCACACACCAGTTGGTTACTATTTTGGGCCTCTTCTAAATACAATTGTGTTTATCATGAATCCATTGGCCACTCCTATAGTCTACACGTTCCTAATACATTCCAGGGGGCCAAAAGTGCATCAATCTGCGTATTGTGCCTTCGTTGAGCAATTCCGAGCCTTTTTGAGTTGTTTCCACTTGATTTGAAGCTTGTATATCCTTCATATATCATCATAATCCATTAAACAAGAATCCTATAGAATTAAACAAAATAATTTAGAGCTCAAAACAACACAACATCCAAGACGGTGAACTATAAACACGAGCTAAGCATAGGCTAAATTCACATTGAGCTTAAGTTTATTGTTTTGACTCTTGTCTTGATCCAATTTACCCTTGAAAATTATCAAAAATTTGTTTTAATTACACATAAAATCCATTTGGAACATTTTAAACAGAATACAATCCACCGGAATCAACTAAACAAGCACCTAGCTCAAGCTAGTAACACTAGTTTTCCAAGTTAAATCTAAATGAATCTTTTAGGTACAAACTTTCTTGAAACTCACTTTGAACATCATAAACACATGCTTTAACACTTTGATATGAATTTATCACAATATCAACTCATATAGGACACGAATCATTCTCAAAACAAGGCTAAAAAGGCTAGAATAGTAACTCTAGAATGCATAAATATACCCAACCTCAATAGGTTGTAGGTTAGGAATTAACAGGGGAAAAGACGAAAAGGCCCTTTAACTAAACTTCTCAAAAATTTGTCATCATTCTTCATAACTCAACCATATGACTCGTATGGTGAGATACGACTAGGCCTCTTAACTCATAACCTTGGCAGAATTCAAGATAGTATATACTAGTCAACATACGAGTCTAAACCTATGACTAGTAACATCTTCATACAACTTGTAGCCCCCCACTCATAACTTGGACAGGATCTTTGGGAGCCTACACTGGTGAACTGATGACTTCACATTATACGAGTCATATGATTCTTGAAGACTTATAGGATTAACTTATACTTTGAACAGAACCCAAACACTCTACCCTGACATGGGTACGACTAACTACATATGACTCATATAAAGTATGTACGAATCAATGAACTGAGTCGTATAATGCACAAAAACTTTTGGACATGGGGTATTATAATATCTCCCCCTTGGAAATATTTGTCCTCGAATGTAATTCACCTAGGATTGGATTTTGGAAAAGAATCAACATCCTTACACTGAATTTACAATCAAGCTTACTACTACCACGAGGACTCAATTTCTCACAACATAAGATATGATATAGGATCACTTAAAAAGACTTTTAGAGAATGAGTTTGCTAAAAGTAAAACTTTACCTTAGGTAGGAACTAAATTAGAGGAAAAGATATGAGGATACTTGGTCATCATGTCTACTTTATATTCCGAAGTTGACCTTTCAACCAATTAGTTTCTCCAAAGATCTTTTACTGATGCTACTTCCTTATTCCTTAGACCTTGGGACCACAGGTACTACTTGCACCAGTACACGACTACGGGTACGAGCTATATGTGGCCACCAAACCTGTTTTCTCCTATTTAATTTGGACTCTGGTTTTAAGGTTTCCTTATGTACTATAAATACCCTTTATTTCTATTTTATAGCTGTTACACACTTTTGATATTCACAAATATATTTTGATTCTGTAAATCAAATATCTCTGTTGGAATCTCCTCATACATCAAGTTATCCTAGTCCCCAATAATATATTAGGGAACTACTAAAGACGGATTTCCAATGCACTTCTTAAGCATCAAAACATAAAATACTAGCTGAACCATAGCTAACTCAAATGAGAGATTCAATTTGTAAGAAACCTCTCCAACACACCTCACTACCTCATACGATGAAATAAATTAGGGACTCAACTTCCCTTTCTTTACAAACCTCATTATTACCTTTATAGGTGACACTTACAAGAATACCCAATCACCCACTTCAAACTAGAACTCTTTTCTTCTTGCATCAACATATGATTTCTGACGTCTCTAAGAAGTTTTTGATCTTTCATGAATCAAATGAACCTTTTCAATAGCTTCATGAATACATATCGTACCAATCAAAGTTTATTTACCAACTTCAAACCATCATATAGGCGATCTGCACCTATACCCACACAACGCTTCAAATAGAGCCATCTGAATTCAAGCATGATAACTGTTGTTGTAAGAAAACTTAATCAAAGGTAAATGGTCAGCCCAACTTCCTTTAAAGTATAAAACACACACTCTAAGAATTTTTTATAACGTCAAAATTGTACGCACAGCCTGACTATCATACGGATGAAAAATAGTACTAAGCTTAACCTTTGTCCCAAGGCCCTTCTGAAAAGACTACCAAAATTGCAAAGTGAACTGTGTTCCTTTTTCTTAAATGATGGACAAGGGAATCCCATAAAGCCTTACTAAGTCACAGATAAATATTTAAGCATAATCCTCCATGGTGTCTAAAGTTTTGAAAGGTAAGAAATAAACTGACTTAGTGATTCGATCTACTATGACCCAAGTTGAATCATGCTGATGTCTTGTACGAGACAACCCTGTGATGAAATCCATATGTACTACTTCCCACATCTAAGTAGGGATACAAATCTCTTGCAATGTTTCACCTGATCTTTGGTGTTCAACCTTAACTTGCTAACAATTTGGACACGTGGCTACAAACTTGGATATATCTCTCTTAATACCGTTCCACCAATAAATTTCTTATAAATCGCGATACATCTTAGTATCACCCAAATGAATGGAATATCTCAAATAATGAGTCTCGTCTAGTATTTTTTCCCTCAATCCATCTATATTTGGATCATAAAGCCTACCTCGGTAATGAAGTACATCATTCTCCCTTGGGAGAAAACCTCAACTTGCTATTGCTGGAATGCTTCTAATATTTGTCTAGGTATGGGATCATTCCACCATTTATCTTTCAATTACACTACCAATGATGATTTTGAACCATTCTGAACTACTACTCCCCTATCATCAGTGTCGAGAAAACATACTCTTAAACGAGCTAACCTATGCACATCTTTAGCCAACTCTCTCTCTCTTCCTTCTTCACATGAGACACACTTCCCATAGACAACCTACTTAGTGAATCTGCTACTATGTTGGCCTTACCCATATGATAGAGCACACTCATGTCACAACCTTTCAATAACTCCAACCACCTTGTCTGACGAAGATTTAGCTCCCTTTGAGAAAATACATACTGAAGACTTTTATGATTAGTGAAAACATCACCATGCTCACCTTAGAGTTAATGTCTCTAAATTTTGAATATGAATACCACAACATCTAATTCCAAGTCCTGAGTTGGGTAATTCTTTTCATGATCCTTAAGTTGTCTAGAGGTATAATCTATCACTCTCCCGTTCTATATCAACACATAACCTAAACTAACTAAAGAAGCATCACAATACACCATAAATCCATTTAACTCCTTAGGAAGAGCTAACACTTGTGCCGATGTCAATCTATCCTTCATTTCTTGGAAACTCTTCTCACACTTATATCACCATATAAGTTTCACTTTATTTTGGGTCAACTTAGTTAATGATGTAGATATTGAGGAGAATCCTTCAACAAATCTTCTATAATATCCAACAAAACCCAAAAAGCTTCTGATATTGGATGGAGTAATGGGTCTAGGCCAGTGCTTCACTGCATTAGTCTTCAAAGGATCTACATGAATACCAACCCCTTAATAAGATGCACAAAGTAGGTAATATATTCTAACCAGAATTCACATTTACAAAACTTTGCATATAGTTGACAGTCCTTGAGGGTCTGTAACACAATTCTCAAATAGTCTGTATGCTCCTCCTATCTCCTAGAATACACCAGTATGTTATCTATAAAAACAATGAAAAACATGTCCAAGTACTGTTTGAAGACCCAGTTCATCAAATTCATAAAGGCTGCAGGAGCATTTGTTAGTCCAAACGACATAACCACAAGCTCAAAATAGACGTTCCTTGTTCAAAAAGCTATCTTCAAAATGTCTTTCTTCCAAACTTTTAAATGGTAGTATCCTGACCTAAGATCAATCTTTGAGAACCATCGGGCACCTTAAAGTTAATCGAACAAATCATTGATTCTACGAATGAGATACTTGTTATTGATGGTAACCTTGTTTAGCTGTCTATAATCTATACATATTCTGAGAGTGTGATCTTTCTTATGCACGAAAAAGACAGGAGCACCCCATGGAGAAATACTGGGTCTAATGAAACCTTTATCTAAGAGGTCCTTAAGCTACTCCTTTAATTCATTACGTTTGGCCGAATCCCTAAAATATAGAGGGATGGAGATGGTCTGAGTATAGGGAAGAAAATCAATTTCGAACTCTATTTCTTTGTCTGGAGGAACCCATGGAAGATCTTCGAGGATAACCTCTAGGGACTCATTGACTACATAAACTGATAAGTTGTTAGGGATTTAGACTTAGTATCTTTGACTCAAACTATATGATAGATAAACCTTTTATATTAACTTTCTGGCCTTAAGATAAGAGATAAAATGACCTTTCAGAGACACAGAACTACCCTCCCATTCAAAAACTACTTTATTAGGAAACTAAAATTGTACTACGCGGGTACAACAATCTGTAAATGCATAGCATGAATGGTGCCAATCCATGCCCAGAATAATATCTAAATCTACCATCTCTATCTCTATTAGGTTCGCTAGTATGATATTATGGAAGATAGTAATAGAATGCTCCTTATAGACTCATCTAGAAACAACTTACTCACCCATTGGGGTAAAAACTAAGAAAGGCTTGGAGAAATTTTTTTGACCAACCCTAAAATTTACAGCAACCAATAGAATTACATAAGAGAGATTTGATCTCGTGTTTAGTAACACTTATACATCAAGGTGAAAGATATGAAGAATACCAGTGACAACATCTGGTGAACTTTCCTTCTTCTAATGAGAGGGTAAATTATAAAATCAATTTTGAAACTGACCGTCACTGGTACTGGACGATGCGCCCTGTGGTGGAATTGGGTGGCCTGGCTGAGTTGCTAGATTAGTAGCCTGAGTCTGAGAATGCATATCCCTACTTCCCTTATTAGTATACGAACACTCCTTGATCTTATGTCCCAAATTACCACAATTATAGCAACCCTCTTTGCCTATCAAACATTCACCAGGATGGGCTCTTCCATACTTTGCATATGTTAAATAACTGGGCCTCTCAACTGCACTGTTCTGAGACTTGGAATTCAAATTCATGACCCAGTGCTCCTGTCTAATCTTCGGTACAAGGTTAATAGTTGAAGATGGCATAGGCATTGATGAATAACCCTGAAACTATGAATGGTTTACCCCTTCAAACCGTGATTGACTATACTCAAACCGTTTAGTCCTAGCTCTCTTATTTCTCTTCTCACTTTCCTTCAACTTCTTTTCCTCAATCTGTTGATCATGAGTTATCAACTGAGAAATATCTATATCATAAATCAGAATGGCGGTCCTACTCTTCTTGACAACTAAATCAGACACTCCATTAAAAAACTTTCTCATCCGAGGTGTAGAGTCAGATACCAACTCTAGGGCATATTTTGACAACTGAGTTATGATAACACTCAAACTACACCTATCTTATGAGAGATTAAGCGGTCGTTGTCAAATATATAACCCAACTAGGTTCGGGTCGAATCCCATAGGGAATATGGTGTTAATTTGAGTTATCTGTGAGTCAATCAACTGATAGTTAGCAGTTTCCTGTGAATGGTTCTTTTTGAAAGGGTAACAAGTAATTATTTCTCAATTCAGAGTCAGTGTTTATAATCAATATTATATGGAAAACCAGAGTAGTGTTCACTATGAGTGTTGGTATTTGATAGACACTAGTAACGGTTCAAGATTCTTGTGGTAGGTAGGAACAACAGATTATCCTTGTCGAAGTAATGTCTAAATATTTCTCAACATATTTAGACATTCAATTACCTAATTCTTTTGAACTTAGGGAATTTATATTTCATAACAAGATGTTGTCTCAAGTTAATTAACGTTGTTGCAGCATTAATTATTCAATCAAA
Source organism: Capsicum pubescens (assembly GCA_030864215.1). Taxonomy (NCBI): domain Eukaryota; kingdom Viridiplantae; phylum Streptophyta; class Magnoliopsida; order Solanales; family Solanaceae; genus Capsicum; species Capsicum pubescens. Next base: position 243,792,957 of record CM061542.1, read on the forward strand.
GTTTTATGCTTCCAAATCCCTATTGATAATTCACTTCCTACTAGGGTTGATTTCTTATTTCAAGAAAATCACTAGTAGGCATGACCTATCGTTTTCAACCAATAGCCAATATGTACAAAAAAAAGGAATTACCAAGGAGTTCCTACTACTTTTAGAATCTTGAACACTTAGTTACTTTACAAAACCAGACCAATAGATCCCACAACTCAGGTTAATGGAATTAGCTACTCATAATGTAAAAAGCAACAAGAAAATTTGTTTCCATAATTAGATAAATGATAACTTATAGAATAATGAATATCAACAAGTGTTTCTCAAATTAGATCGCAGTAGAAATCCCAAGAAAATTATGATAAGAATCTCTCAAAAGTTAATTGTAAAGTTATAGAGTAAACTAGAGAGAAAATAATGTAAGTTCATGCAGTTCAAGATGAATGTCCTGAAGTTCAAGATGCCCTAGAAAACCCTCAACTTTGCCTTAAATACCAAGAGCTAAATTACAAATCAAATCATAGAATATAACTTTTTATCGCACAGCTGACGACGAAGTGTGATGCCTTATCAAGAGTCTGATGACTTATCAGACAAGTCATCAACTCTTCTCTATATTTGATATGTTGCTATCTTCAACTGATGATGAGTCTAACGGCTTATCAAAGATCTGATGACTTATCACGAAATGTCGTCACTTCTTCAACTCAGCTTCTGAACACAACCTAAGGCTGATGGTAATCATAACGACTTATCAGGACTTTGACGACATATCAGACAATGTCGTCACTTCTTTACTTTAAATCTTATGTACTACCTTAGGCTGACGGCATTCTCGACGGCTTATCAGAATTGTGATGACTTATCAGAGATGTCATTATACTTCTGCTCCGACTTTCTTACATTGTCTACAGCTGATGATGACTCTGATAACTTATCACAAATTTGATGACTTATCAGACAAGTCGTCAACTACACTTTCATGACCACTTGTTCCAAACTCACGTCTTTTTCTCTTATTGTCTTTGCTTTTCTTGCATCTTAACTTTCCTGTATTATCAAAGAGAAAACAATCAAAAACGACAAAAATTGCTTAAGTCTTTACAATTATTTCTAGTTAAAAGCCTCAAATGTGTTAGCATTAGCTCACACATCAACACCCTCAACTTAAAAAAATTGTTTGTCCTCAAGCAACTTAAACATAACTAAGGGGATACAAAGCACATTAGGCATTCAATCATTCATTTTAGCTCAAAACATATTTACCATCTCCAAGGTCAATCATCTCAAATTCAACTGTGTATATTACTAAAAATCAACAATGCAACACAAAGGAATCAAGCTATGGCATCAACTTAAAAACAACAACCATGTATGTACCAATATTACACTACTCAAACAAGTTAGTGCAACTAGTAATATAACTAGTGTGTCCTTACAACAAAGTAGTCCCTCCTCACTCATATAAGAAATAACATATGTAATTGTGAGGACAATCAATAGAAACTCACTCTCAAAAAGAAGTTCCAGCCAATGTATGCCAAATACCATAATCTTGCCCTTATTTTCATTACCAAGGTTTTCATACAGGTAAGCTAGGATTACTATATGTATTTTTCTTTGGCTTGTAATGTAGGATAAGGTCCGGTATGATACTTGATGATATTTAAGGTGACTAAGACTCCTTGGCACTACACTAACTTTTGGTGTCTCACTTACTTAGCTTTACCTAATTCTCTCCTTTCTTGATGACACATACTCTGGATGGATACGGTCATTTTGACAATCATTTCTTTTTTTTTATAACTTTTCTTTTCTTATTATTCTCCCACCGCACCTAGATTTTTATCATTTTCTTTTATTCTACCTTTCTTCATACACATTTTACATCGCGCACTCCTATGGTAGCCACCCTCAACTTAGGCTATTTGCCTAAGTCAAAGTGCATAATGTCCAAGGAGGACTAAGACCAAAATAGGTTCATTATGATACAAATGGAAAGGTGATAGGTATCATAAAAGAATAGGCCTTTAGACTCAAAAATAGGATCAAGGGATATCATTCATATAGGGAAGGTAATTTAGGCTAGAAGTTGACTAATCTCAAAATAGCCTATGATCCTTTCCTAAAACCTATCCTACAACCAAGGAAAGACTAACCGGGAAATTTTTGAATTTAACATACAAAGGGAACTAAGTAATATCTCACACGTACATGGCACACAGGTACATTACAAGCTACTACCCATCCGGTTCATGAAATTATTTAGCAATGGTTATCATACCACTAGTACTAATGCCATAACAAGATGCATAGTGGTCACACATAAATGCATATCACATAGTTATAAAATAGACCATTGGAGAGGTGTTCAAAAATAAACAAAAACATGTTAACTGCCTAAGGTACTCATATTTCTCCTAGTCAACTACAATATTTTACAAAAAATCACCCTACACCCTCAACTTAAAATAAATCGTTGTCCTTAATGTACATTTAAAGAGAAACTGAACTAAGGGTTAGGGTATACCTGGAGTATCTTAAGCACGGGAATCATAGGTCCCTGACCCTGTAGCAGTGTCTTTCGCTGGAATACTCATATCATTAGCCCACTGCTGTGCTGGCACAGCTGTCACAGCCTCTGGAGGGAGTCCACTAGTTGATGCTCCTATATTCCTAGCTCGTAGCTCTTCCTCCCTTCTCTTTGCTTTTTCCCTGAATGCTTGCATCACCCTTTTCATTTCTTCTTTTTCCACCTTGTTCCTTTCCTTCTTTTCTATTTTTCTTTTATCCTCACTGTTAGCTCTTTTTCTTTTACCCTTGTCTTTCTTATCACTCTTTTTTCCCTCTACTTCACTGGTTCCTCATTGAGGTCAAGTAAGGGAACTTCATCCTCAGACTCATCAGAAACTAGATCCACAGACACCATAAGTTGGTGTTGCTGCAATACTCCAACATCATCTTTTACCTTGTCCAGGGTTGCTCTGAATAGTGAAAAATCTAGGACCGACATTTCTCTTAATCGTGCATTGAAATTATTCTCCAACTCAATAATCCGACCAGGAAAAGTCTGGAAGGGTTCAAGTGCTACCTTAATCCTCTTGTACACAACAGAGGCAAATTTCTTGGCAAAAGGTTGCAGTTGTGCCTCGCACCAGTTTTCTTGTTTCCCCACTCTCCTAAAATTTAGTGGGTTGAAGGAAAATTTTATTGGTAAAGCAGTAGCTGAAAGGTTTGTTTCATTCTCAAGCACTGAATCTGCTCTTGCAAAGGATGTTGGTTGTACAGCTTCAGAATCTTGCACCTCCACATTAGGTGCTGAGTTAGTGCCAGTGACAGTTGGTTGCACTTCAGCAACCCTAATCGGTTCTGTGGAAACCTCTGTTCCCTTGCCTAACACAAGCCTAGGTTCATTTTTGTCATACCTAATGGGGTTATGTGTCTTCCTGGATGGAATATCTTGGTCTATGCCTATAACCTCAGGTACATTGGCCACCTCACACAACTTCGTAATCAAACATGGGAATGGATATGCAGTGTCTGGCCTTGATACCTGAATCTTTATCTCCTCAGCAATGATTTCTCCGAAGTTTAAGTGAAGCTTAGCCACAAGGCTCACAACTAACACTGCCCAATCATTACCAAGAATATTATCTCCAGCCGTGAGAATCAACCAGGTGTATACTAGACCTCACCAAAACCTTTCCTTTTTAGTCAGAGAGGCCTTGAATATTCTTTCATTCGTGTTGGTCAACCATTTTGGTTCTCCTTCAGCTATAAGGTTGGCAAACCAAGGACGTTGTTTGTCATGATCCTTTAACCAAGAGTATAATGATGGTGAAGTAGCCTGAGAAGTGAATTTGGGACCATGAAGGAATCCATTGATGGTTATTTCTGAGAGATCTACCACACACCCCTCACCGAAACATTCTCCAACAAGGGTTGATTTGCTGATTTTTTGCCTTGCTTACACATCTTCTCCAAGGTAGCCTGGTATTTCACGTAGAACTCCTGGACTAGTGCAGGGCAAAATGAATTACCTCCCTTTGTAGTCCATGCCAAGTCGTAGTCTCAGAATTTCTGCTCCATTGAAGGATATTTGCTCAACCCGGTAGTAATGATTCTTATTTCTTCAAATATTGGAATTTTAACAGATCTTCTTTGAGTTCTGAGAAGCTCGTCATAGAAAATCTTCTTTGCCCTAGGAATTTGCCATCTAGCACTTTCTCGGACACCGGGGTTCTTGAGCTTGATCAAATTTCCCCTTATCAGAGAATCTTCATCAGTTTGTCGTTCAGAAGAAGGGGTCCCAGATGATGGTTCCTCAGTATTGGGTTAATCATAATTTGATTGATCTGAATCATATTGCTCTGAATCAGGTTGTTCAGAGGTTGTCTGCTCCAAAGTTGTATGTTCAGATGTTGTTGGTTCATCATATTCACTTTATTCACTTACCCCTTCAGTTTGTGGAGGTAGTGAAGGTATTTTTGGACTCTTCTTCTTTCTTTGCCTTATGAGTTATTGATACGCCCAAATTACAACTCTCGTTAGAAAGTGTAAGAGGTCGCTGTCAAATATAGAACCCAACTGGGTTGGGTGTTGAATCCCACAGGGAATACTATGATCACTAAGTATTGCGATTATTATTAGACTGTTGGTCGAAGGTTCCAAGATAAGGGGGGTTTGGTTTAAGTGCACAGTAATATTATCAGTGTAACAATGAGATGATATGTGTAATTATATTTGATCACAGAGAATGACAAGTTAGGGTTATGTCCACCTTGTAGCTTCTACTTCTCTATTAACTATGGGTAATACGGATTTTATACATGCATGCACTTATAGAGAGGTATATTCTAATTCTAATCCAAGTGTTTTTCAACCATCAAGGATTTATTCACCTTAGTTCTCTCGAACCCAAAGTGTACAACAAATTATACGAACTATCCAAGACGTTAATCCTGCTAGGGCATTAACGTGTAAACTAGAGGTTGGAAACCCTAATTTCTTGTCACACTCTCTTTTCCAAACAATAACTTTTCTATCGAACATGTTATTGCTATAATGGAATATTCCCTATGTTTGCAACCACGATAATTCAATCAAAATGAAGAGACTAATGATATAAGTGGATTACACATCATAAATTCACGAACCCATAGCAATAGAGAGTATACTACAAGGTTTCCATAACCCTAACAGATAAGCTTAGCTACTCATGAATAAAATAGAAATCGACATAGAAATATTCATCATACCAAAACTTAGCATGATCTTGGTGATGAAGATGATAAGTGACGTTAAGAGAGAAACAAGCTTCTCTCCCTCTGTCCTCAAGCTAAGCGTCTCTTGTTTTTCAAAAAAATACAGAATGTGAATTATCTCTAAAAATTCAGCAATAAGACTTTTAATAACATCCTTCTCTAATAAATTGGTACTGCATCCTTAACTATTTAAAAATATTGTGTTTGCCCATGAAAAAGTTTCCATACATCACATTCAGTCCAAAAGTTGCTTTCCTTTTTATGTGAAGTTTTCTTTACTGTCCATAGATCCCCAAAGTTCTGTAATCTTCCTCATTAGTACCTGAAAAGCATACTAATCACATAGGTCAGCTCACTTAACTAAAAATAGACTAAAAGTGCAAGAATTATGTATTTTATCCTCAAAACTTAGCTAAAACGTGGGTAAGTTATGGTGCTTAGACGTATAAATACGCCCAACATCAGTTGTGGCTCTTTATCTTCATAATCCGACTCATCAAAGAGTCTCCGAGGCATACTCCCCTTACTAACCTTCTTTGCTAATTTGGATCCTTTTCTCTTGGGTGCCATAATAAACTCTGTAGCAGAAGAACACAATTATTCAGTTCCCAAGATCACATAATGCAAAAAGTTTAGTAATTGAAGTTCCACATCCCTTGAAAGGGGTTTATTAGTGCTTCAAATCAAAGCTATGATGACATGATCTAATAAGTCGTCACTTCTATGATAGCTTATCAACAATGTCGTCATCCTTTAGTAAAATAGGCTCACTTTCCTAAACTTGTGACGATATTGTCTGATAAGCCATCACATTTGTGATAACTTATCAGACATGTCATCAACTCAAAACATGATCTTTAGCTCATTTTTAACATAATCATCCTTCCTAATTCTTCTCATAAAACATGGAATTACTTTCTTGAACTAGGATTTTTACTTTTTGTGCTCGATGCATAACTATAAACCCTAGTTTCAGTTTCTTACTATAATGGTAAGCTAAACTTGACTCAATCTCTTTGAAAACCAAGGTGTACATCAGCCTCACTATTACCCAATGAAAATAAGAGTCTTAGATCATACCTATTAGGCGACATAGCTTTTTGAGTAGGGTAGAGCAGATGAAAAGATGCAGGAGAAAGATCACTTTGTGTTTAAGCTTAACTTCAATCGAGCAAAAAGAAAAGGAAATTTTCTTGTCTTATTAAGAACTAATTCAAAAAGGCAAAAGAATAAACTAAAAATGGAAAGAAATAAACTAAAGAAAAGAAAAAGAAAAGCGGGAAGGTGAAAAGATTTGATTTTAGGCCAGGTCGGATTCCTTTAACTAGGCCCAGAATGGTTTGATAGCTTATTTTGGGTTTTTTGATGACACTTCTGATGGCTTATCACAAGGGTGATAGCCCATCACAAATATCGTCAGCCTTAACAGAACATACCTCAAATCTGATTTCTCTGACGACGAATCTGATGGATTATCACAATTATGATTGCTCATCACCTATGTCATCAGGATAACTTAACTTGATACCTCAATTCTACCTCGACCCTTGCATACCTCATCAGTTCATCATACTTACCATCTAAATAAATAAAAACACCTTGGGTTAAACATAAAAATTTTGGGTTGCCTCCTAATAGTGCCTGATTTAGTGTCACATCACGACCCAGTCATTTTGACTACTCATAATTCATCAAGACACCTTTTTGATACCTATTTCACATCCTCATAGAACACATCCACGATTAAGAAAATACTCATATCCTTTTGTTGTGTCATGGATGGGTGCATTTCAAATTTTGCTTCTTTTTTATTGAGCCTAAACTTAAGCTCATTAAGCTCCATGTCAACTATCACTCTCCTAGTTTCTAAAAATGGTCTACCCAAAATTATGGGCACTTCAAAGTTTACTTTGCAATCAAGGATCACAAAGTCTTCAAGAAATATAAAATTGACAACTTTTATAAGTACATCATGTAGCATACCAATCGGCCTTTTCACAGACCTGTCCACCATAACTAGTCTTATGTTGGTTTTTGTGGGGTCTCCCAAACCCAACTTTTTTAAACAACTAGTGGCATCAGATTAATGCTTGCTCCCAGATCACATAAGGGCAATTCCAGAGATCCAATCGTACAAGGAATAGTGAACGCTCCTTGGTCTGCCTTCTTCTACACCAAGGACCTTGTAGAAATAGAACTATAATGATGAAGATTATCCACCAGTTCATAGCTCACTGCTATTTTCTTCATCACAAGATCCTTCATAAATTTAGCATATCCTAGTATTTATTCAAGTGCCTCGACCAAAGGCACATTCACTGTTAGCTGCTTCAACATTGCCATGAATTTACTAAACTTTGTATCATCAGCCTTCTTTTTCAATCTTTGAGGAAAGTGAGGTTGTGGTTTTGGGAGAGTCTTCACTACTACTTCCTTTTCCTTCTCTTTCCATTGTTCCACCTCATCAACCTGTTGATGATTGGAAAGGATATCAATGCCATCCAGCTTCTCAGACTCCACTTGATTACCTTCTTCAAGCTCAACATCTTTTTTAATCACCTCATCATTAACAACTTTGCCCAAAGAAGAGCCTGATAAAACCTTACCACTCTGTGTGGTAATAGCCATGTACGAACCAACATTCTGAGGGTTCTGAATTGTATCACTTGGCAGCGTTCCACTTTTCCTCTGATTCAATGCTGCAGAAAGTTGGCTCATTTGTTGTTCCAATAATTTGATTGAAGTGGAGTGCGAGTTTACCAATGGACTCATAGAAGACAAATAGGTCTTCATGGTAGTCACCCCAGAGTTGGTAGCCTCAACTCCCTTTAATAATTTCTTCATCATGTCCTCCATGGACATCTTACAGTGCTAGTTTTCATATTATCTCTGCAACTGGGAGGTACATACAACCCACTTCTATCATTCTTGATCTTTCAGTTTCCTTGATCCCGATCCTTATATCCAGCCTTGTCATAATAAGTTCGGCCTTGAATTCCTTGTCTATTGCCTCAAAACCCCCCTAGTTATTCAAATAGTTAGCTTCTTTTTTCAAATCAAAATCATCTTTACCTTGTGATGCAATATCTTTCACTTTTTTAGTCTTTGCAGATAATAAGTGCTTGGTCAATAAATCCATTTGTGTCTTCAAATGTTCCATGTCTTGATCACGTTCTTCCTTTTTCTTCTGTTGTTCCGCAGCCATGCCAATAGACATAGTAGGGCTTACTACCACAAAATCCCTTGTATACAAATCTTTACTTTGTTTGGTCATCCGATCAAGCATCTACGAGGCCTTTTGAAGAGTAAGATCCACAAATGATCCCCCTACAACATTATCAACAAATGGCTTCGTAATACAATTTAAAGACCAATAAAGAGTCTCCATCAGGTGAATATCTATCATGCTATGGTTCGATCAGTGCATCAGCTTCTTTTTCAACCTCTCCCATGTCTCATGGAGAGCTTCGGTTGGGAGCTATCTAAAGTAACTGATCTCATCCCTCAATTGTACCCTCCTAGAAGGTGGTAAGAACCTTTATAGGAAAGCCTCTTTCAACTGCCTCCAGTTGGTTATAGAATCGAGCGTCAACTCGTTAAGCCACAATGTTGCCTCCCCAGATAGTCACAACAAAAATAAATTTATACGGATGGCATTCTATCCCACTCCTGGGTTATCAAAAGACTTTCAAATAGTGAAAAAGTTCACTAAATACATATTGGGATCATCTCCCAGGAGTCCACCAATAAACCCATTCAGGTGAAGGAGTTGAATCATAGTACTAGTAATGTTGAACTTCACTCCCGGTGCTAGAGGTGGGGGAATAATAGATCTAGTAGAACCAGCTCCATCCATTCCATCATTATCCCCATTAGGATTAAAATTGCACGGTTTGGCGATCAGGTATCGCCCTGAAAGGATGGTTTTTATTTACATTTCTGTTCACTGGTACAGCTACCTCCTCTGCACGCCTTCAGTTAATAGGATTCAGAAATTTCTCATCTCCCAAATCATCATCATTCGGATTAGGATGACGGGCTTGTTGACCATCATTTTAAAGATTAACCTGAGCTCTAGCTAAGGCGGCTAGCCTGTCAACTTCCTGTGGGTCTGCCATTCTGCCGATCAGTTGGGGTTCCAAAATGAATAGTAATAATGTTTCTCCTGAACTTCTAGTTTTTGGCATACACCACTGTGTTACTGCAATAAACAAAAACAAAAAATAAACATAAAAATAGGAAACTTGACTAACAGTCAATTAGAGCACATAAACTCAATCGACAACCGTATTCCCTGGCAATGGTACCATTTTTGATAACTCTCAAACTACACATCTCTTACAAGAGAATAAGCGGTCATTGTCAAATATATAACCCAACTAGGTTGGGGTCAAATCCCGCAGGGAATATAGTGTTAATTTGAGTTATCTGTGAGTCAATCAACTGATAGTTAGCAGTTTCCTGTAAATGGAGTTTTTTGAAAGGGTAACAAGTAATTATTTCTCAATTCAGTGTCAGTGTTTATAATTAATATTATATGGAAAACCAGAGTTTTGTTCACTTTGAGTGTTGGTATTTGACAGACACTAGTAACGGTTCAAGATTCTTGTGGTATGTAGGAACAACAGATTATCCTTGTCGAAGTAATGTCTAAATGTTTCTCAACCTATTTAGACATTTAATTACCTAATTCTTTTGAACTTAGGGAATTTATATTTCATAACAAGATGTTTTCTCAAGTTAATTAACCTTGTTACAATGTTAATTATTAAATGAATGTTTGATGCTTCCAAGTCCCTGTTGATAATTCACTTCTTACTAGGGTTGATTTCTTATTTGAATCACTAGTAGGCATGACCTATCGTTTTCAACCAATAGCCAATATGTTAAAAAAAGGAATTACCAAGGAGTTCTTAGTACCTTTAGAATCTTGAACACCTAGTTACTTTACAAAACCAGACCCTTAGATCCCACAACTAGGGTTAAGGGAATTAGCTACTCATAATGTAAAAAGCAACAAGATAATTTGTATTCATTATTCGATAAATGATAACTTACAGAATAATGAATATCAACAAGTGTTTCTCAGATTAGATTGCAGTAGAAATCCCAAGAAAATTATGATAACAATCTCTCAAAAGTTAATTGTAAAGTTACAGAGAAATCTAGAGAGAAAATAGTGTATGTTTGTGCAGTTCAAGATGAATGTCCTGAAGTTCAAGATGCCCTAGAAAACCCTCAACTTTGCCTTAAATACCAAGAGCTAAATTAGGAATCAAATCACAAAATAGAACTTTTTCTCTCATAGCTGAAGATGAAGTGTGACGTGTTATCAGGAGTCTGACGACTTATCAGACATGTCGTCGACTCCGCTTTGTATTTGATATGTTGTTGTCTTCACCTGATGAAAAGTCTGATGGTTTATCAAAGATCTGATGACTTATCACCGAATGTCGTCACTTCTTCAACTCAGCTTCTGAATGCTGCCTAAGGATGATGGTAATCCTGACAACTTATCAGGACTTTGATGACATATCAGACAATGTCGTCACTTCTTTACTTCAACTCTCATGCACTGCCTTAGGCTGACGACATTCTCGACGGCTTATCAGAATTGTGATAACTTATTAGAGATGTTGTCACACTTCTTCTCCAACTTTCTCACATAGTCTACAGCTGACGATGACTCTGATAACTTATCACAAATTTGATGACTAATCAGACAAGTCATCAACTACACTTTCATGGCCACTTGTTCCAAATTTACATCTTTTTCTCTTATTGTCTTTGGTTTTCTTGCACCTTGACTTTCCTGAATTTTCAAAGAGAAAGAAATCAAAACTGACAAAATTTTCTAAAGACTTTACAATTATTTTAAGTTAAAAGACTCAAATGTGTTAGCATTAGCTCACACATCAAGTAAACTTATGGAAGTACTCCTTCACTATCATAGAGCCCTGCCTCAGGTTCATGAAATCCTTTACTCTATCCTCTCTCATCTCAAGTGGAAGGAACCTATTCAAAAAAACATTCTGAAAGACCCTCCAACTCATAGAAGTTGTATTCTCACCCCTACCTTCCTTCCATATAACAACCAAATAAAAAGAAACATCTTTTAGCTTATAGGATGACAACTCTATACTCTCTTCTTCAGTAATATACAAAATCTGAGTATTATTTCTCACCTCATCAATAAAGATTTGAGGATCCTTATCCATCTTTAATCTATAGAACTAAGGTAGATTCAACCTCATAAAGTCCCAAATTTGGGTTGCAGCTAGGTTACCATTTTGCTGAATGGGACTGTTACTTATTCGTTTCCTTGAACATTAGCGTTCACAGTTTGGCCCAATGCTTGAAAGGCAGCACAAAATTCAGCATGAGATGCATTCTCATTCAAAGGGTCTGTGTGCAGGGGTGGTTGACCACTATTTTTGTGTGCGTCGGCTCGGCGAGGAGGAATATTCTGTCATGTAAAAGCACAAGTTAAAATAGATAGAGATAATTGTAAGCATGATAGATCATGAAGGAAATGAAGATTCCTAACTTTTTCTGTATTCTCTTGCTAATAAATGTGGCGCCCTTCACATTCATGATCAAGACTCTCCGTCACGCGGCTTGTCTGACTCCATAGGACTCTTTGAACCTTAGGATTTGATACCAAGTTTGTAACACCTCGGAAGTACCCCCTAGACGTCACACGATGCTCAAGGCTATGAATAGTCATAAGCTAACCCATGATATCTATTTATCTTAAAACTCATATAAAAAGTAGAATAACTCATATAAAAAACTAAAAGTAAGTGATGTCATATCTTAATAAAAGTCTTTAACTTGGAATATTTAATCAATCTTGTTGATCTTAAACATATACAGTTTGACTAGCCTCTACTACTGACTAGAGAGCCACTCAGATAGACCCTAGCTGACCCAAATATAAACACAAATCAAATATCTAAAATACTTGCATCACTTAACAGAAGTCTGATAAGTTGGGTCCTCGTACTATAAGGACTCACCAAAAGTCAAAATGTAGGTGATGATGCTTGTAGTCAATCGTGCGGCTGGAGATGAGCACCCAAACCTACATTATAAGACAATGTAGCACATAGACATATATGTGGGTCAGTACCTCTGGAATGTACTAAGTATGTGGGGGTGAATACATAGTTAAAAACAGGGCTGAATTTGTATGTGCACTCTTAAATAATGTATGCTATGTATAAATGACTCACCTTGGACTTGAGTATAAATAATAAATGCAAGATCATAAAACCTTGATATCAAAGCATATGAATAAGCTTAGTGAGCCATAACACTTAGATTCTCTAATCTTTGCTTTTAGTCTTTCTTATGGGAGATTCTTCTAACCAACATAAACCATATGAGCTATCATGGAGTCTAACGTCTTACCTATGTTTGGAAGAGATCTTCTACCCTTTCCATCAGAGTATAACCTAACCTTAAGTGATCACTAAACTTCATCAATATTGGGAAAAATCTTAACCTACAGTAGATTATATTTTCTAGGAATTTAAGATACGTTAATCTGCATTTCTTTCTCGGTGCTAAATACTACTTCCAAATTACTTATATGCTCATACTTTAAGAGATCAAAATCCACCTTAAAATAGCATAAGGGTCTATAGAATCAGAATCTAGTTATGCTTCTCTTTACTTTAAGTCATAATCAAGATGAAAAGTTTGTGAATTGCATGTCTTATCTTTAGATCACAAGATCAAGCTTTTATTCAAATCATATTATAGAACATATAAATGGATCTTAAGAGCATCAACTTCTTGTAAACTAAATACTTTTACTTAGGACTTGGAATTCGTGCTTTAGTTCATAGAAATTCATAACAAAACATTATGCTAAATAATCATCTTGAAATATTTCAACAATATTCCAATCAAGATAATGAAATTCAAATCACAATATGAATCTTATGAGTCACAACATAGATGTATGTAAACCTTGATGCACTTACATCTTTCAATTATATGTAGTATCATACTTCAAGAATATGGTTATTTGGGTATGAACCCTAAATCAAAACAAGTAAATTAAATCATAAATTCATACTTTTTGGGCACTAGGATGAAAGAAATGCCTTGTTCAAAAACCCCCACATACCTGGAATTTCTTAAATCATTAAGAGAGCTTGAACTTTAGGACTTGAAAGGTAACTTGGTGGGAGAAAACCTAACCTTGATGTCCTTAAGGATGAGAGAAAATATGATGTTGTGAACCGATTGAAAAGGGGAGAAAAATAATGCTTCGTTGGGAATATAGGTCATGGGTTGGGAGTTTATAGAGGGGAAAGGACCAAATGGCCCTTTAACTGAATTTTTTAGAAATTAGTTTTCAGTCTTCATGACTCAACATACCACTAATATGGTGAGATACGACTAGACCTCCTAACTAATAAGCTTGGAAAAATCCAAGAGAGTATACACTAGTCAACATACGAGTCTTAGCATATGACGAGTAACATCTATATATAACTTGTATCCCCCCACTCGTAACTTGAAAAGAATCTTAGGGAGCCTACACTACTAAACTCATGACTTTACATCATACGACTCGTATGATTCTTTGCAATTTCTAGGGTGAACTTAGACCTTGAATAGAACCCAAATCATTCTACCCTAACATGGGTATAACTTACTACATATGACTAGTATGATGTATGAATGACTCAATTAACTGAGTCGTATTATGCAAAGAAGAATCCAAATATGGGGTTTTACACATTTGAAGGATTTGTTGGATAAAGAATTTATCCGACCTAATTATCGCCTTGGGGTACTCATATCTTGTTTGTGAAGAAGAAGGATTGGTATATATGGATATGTATTAATTATAGGCAATTGAACAAGGTGATAGTTAAGAATAAGTATCCTCTTCCTCGCATTGCTAATTCATTTGATCAGCTTTAAGGTGTTGCTATGTTTTTGAAGATTGATTTGAGATCATGCTATCACCAGTAGAGGATTAGATAATCAGATATTTCAAAGATAATTTTTTGGACTCGATATGGTGTAACGCCTCGAGAGTACACCCTGGGCGCTACACGATGCTTAAAGTCCAGAGGTACTACAAGCTAACCCATGAGATGGTACCTACTATGAGCACTGAGTAATATAATAGCACATGCAGAAGAATATCTGATAAGCCATAAGGTTTTAGCAAATGAAATCAATACTAGATCATAAATCTAGAAATAACTTTTGGAAACAACAGTCAGAAACTATTAAAATAATAACCAAACTGACTGACTGTCTGTACTAGTTTGAAAAGCCTCTACTCACTAACTATAGAGCTGATGGGATAAATCCCCAACTAACTCTGTCTGAATGGAAAATAGTGAGCTAGTGAAACAACTGAGATAAATAGGCCATGTACTCAAAGTATAAGGATGCAATTCGAGAATTAAGCGTCCGAACCTATGACATGATATATCATAGCACAAGAAATGAGTATGTGATCAGTACTTTGAATGTACTGGTATGTTAAATAAGGTAGGATGATATGCATGGTTTCATGTACATGAGTAATAACTGACTGGATGAATAGCATGAAGTACTGAATAGAATGCATGAAATTTGCAAATACTGAGAATGCATGACCAAGCATAAAATATGTCCTGAATATAATTTGTAAATAGAAATACTAAAATCTAATAACTAAATAACGAATATCTGTATGCAATGGTAAATAAAAGCCTGAACTTAAGTATACTAGATATTGAAATGAGACTTTGGGTGCTATCATCTAACCGACATGCCCCAATAAGAAAATTGAGGTCCAACCTATGACCTCAGTTTAAAGGGTGTCAGTACCTTACCACGGGTACTTACACTGGCTGTGTGGATCCAATGATGTACTGTCCCGAAAGACTAAGAGAGTCAAGTTGAAACTGATGGGTGACCTCTGGGAGGTAATCAAGCCTGAACTAATGGGTGAATCCTCAAATCCTACGCAGGATATATAGTTCTGGAGTACAGGGACTGCTACTAACAACTCTGCCGAACTGACTAGGAAGTCGTCATCCTGTCACTCCCTTGGTGCTAAATCCTACTCCCAACTGAACTATCTCGGAATACTAAATTGTACTAAGTTTAATTGATCATGATGACTGACTGAACTTCTATTGCTCATAACATGTCTAAAACTAATATGAAGATACTGAGGCTAAGTAAGAAGCTAAGTTTTTTATTATTCATAACCCCCAAGACTCTATAACAATGCTAGGAAAATAGTACAAAAACTTTGGGGACATCATATGAAAGCATTTATTCATAATTTATTCTTGTAGGAATTTCATTAAAACCTTGATATGTATAGTGTAGGATAAGCATGGAAATAGTTTAAAGCTTGTAGTAATAACATGATCTCAACATCAACATCACTAATTGTGGTTTAAATTAATAAATAGCATTATTTGTACACGTGGGGTTTGATAACAACAACAATTTTATGTAACATGGTATAGAGTTTAAATTCATGTAAATTCATGGTTAAAATCACAATTACTTGTAAAGATCACAACTTTGAATTTAAAATTTTATACGTGGACTCCATGGGTAAAAAAAACCCATGGATGAACATTTAACATACCTGGGTTGATGAATTCGTAAGAGTTCTTGAGATTTTTCTTGAGATTTGATCTTGAATTTTGAAGGCTAGGGATTGTTCTCGAGATAATATTATTTTCTTGGAGAGAAATTATGAGTAATGGAGCATCTAATGCCCCTTTAGGGTTTTAATTTCGTGTTTTGGACGGATTTGGGGCCAAGGGAAAAGACCTAATGGTCTCTAGAATTTAAATCGTGAATTGGAAAATCCAAATTTTTTTCTCCGGCACGACGTGGTGCTTATCGCGTTGGGCAAATAGAAACTGACAATCCCCATTTTTTCCAACGGCGCGACGCAGTGCTATCGGGTTGCGCCACTGGAAACGGATAATTTTGAATTGGAAATTTGGCGTGACGTGGTGCCATCGCGGTACCCTACTGATGCAAAATTGCCCATGGGCACGATGCGGTATTATCAAGGTGGTCCACTAGAAATAGGACGAATATGATTTTGGCCATCACCGCGACGCGGCCTTATCGCATTGGGCTACTGTTTTTCACTAAAAGTGTCATAACTTCGCACTCGAGTATCGGATTTAGGAAAAATTGGTATCGTTGAAAATATTATTCAATTTCCTACTATTTAGTGGGTCTTGGCCTGGAAAATTCTCAATATATCAAAAGATATACTCGTTTGAATTTGACTAAAGCAACATTCTTCTCAAAAACTCAAACGGTAAGGAACATTTTAATTCATCTAGTAGCTGGGAGTTATTTGAAGCCTTCATATACATCAAACCCTCATATAAAACCTATAAAGAACTGTAATTTATTACTCACAATATTGAAGAAAAGTTCTAATATCGACTTGGATTTTTGGGGTATTATAATATCTCCTCCTTGGGAACATTCATCCTTGAACGAGGTTGGTTAAGCTGAGGACACTGAGGAATTAGGTTACATGCTGAATATTCATGATGAAAACATAATTACATGACTGAGTATGAATCATGAAACATGACTGAACTGATTCTGTGATTGCATGACTGACATGAGAATGATATGCAGCTAAAACTGAGCATGGAAAAGAGAAATTCTAAGAAGATTGTTACATTAAGCTGAATCTTAGTTTGTGGAGAAAAGATGG
This sequence comes from Capsicum pubescens, assembly GCA_030864215.1. Taxonomy (NCBI): domain Eukaryota; kingdom Viridiplantae; phylum Streptophyta; class Magnoliopsida; order Solanales; family Solanaceae; genus Capsicum; species Capsicum pubescens. The sequence continues at coordinate 243,809,940 of CM061542.1, forward strand.
GGGTACTTGGTCCACATATCTTCTTCTTCTTCCCAAGTGGCTTTCTCAACGGACTGATTCATCCAAAGAACCTTTACTAGGGGAACTTCTTTTTTCCTTAGTCTACGAATTTGTCCATCGAAGATCTCGACTGGAATTTGTTTGTAAGAAAGGTTGTTCTGAACATCTACTCTTTCTAAGGGAATAATAACAGCTGGGCTACCAATACACTTCTTTAATAAGGATATATGGAACACTGGGTGAACTGATGCTTATTCTGTAGGTAACTCAAGCTCATAAGCCACCTTTCTGAAATGGCTCAAAATTCTGTAAGGGCTAATATATCGGGGACTAAGCATCCTCTTCTTCCTAAACCTCTTTACTCTTTTCATGGGAGAGATATTTAGATATATGAAATCTTAAATCTCAAACTCAAGATCCTTTCTCCTCACATATACAATAGATTATTGTCGGCTTTGGCCTACCTTAATCCTCTCCCAGATTAGCTTAACTTTCTCTGAGGCATCAAACACCAAGTTAGGCCCTAAATAAGCAGTTTGACCTACCTCAAACCAACCAATCAAAGACCTACATCTCATTTCATATAGAGCATCAAATGGAGCCATCTGAATATTGGAATGATATCTTTTATTTTACCCAAATTCAATCAAAGGCAAATGGTCATCCCAACTTTCCTTAAAGTGAACAACTGACGCTCTCAACATATCCTAAAAAGTCTGAATGGTCCTCTCTGCATGACCATCTGTCTGAGGGTGAAAGGTTGTACTGAGGTCAACTTGGGTAACAAGGCCCTTATGAAAAGCTTTCCAAAAGTGAGAGGTAAACTTGGTACCTCTTTCTGAGATGATGGGTAGTGGAACACCATGCAACCAAACCAAGTCTTTAATATAGAGCTTGGCATAGTCCTCATATGAATAAGAAGTATAGACTGGCAATAAATGGGATGATTTGATTATCCTATCTACAATGACCTAGATCAAATCATGCTGATGATGAGTACGAGGCAACCCCATCAGAAAATCCATGTTCACTTTCTCCAACTTCCAAGTAGGAATATTGAGTTCCTGCATAAACCCATTGGGCTTTTAATGTTAAATCTTGACCTGTTAACAAGTGGAGCACTTAGCTACAAACTCTTCAGTATCCCTCTTCATCCCACTCCACTGATAGATTTTTTGCATATCACGGTACATCTTTGTGGCCCCTGGATGAATCGAGTAATGCACACCGTGAGCTTTTATGAGAATTCTCTGCCTCAAATCATCTACACACTACAGACATAGCCTACCCTAGCAATGCAATACCCCATCTCCTCCTTAGAAGAAAACCTTTAATTTCTGATCTCTAACTGAATCCTTAAACTTAACCAGTCTGGAATCCCTATTCTATCTCTTTTTCACTTCATAAACCAAAGAAGATTTGGAACTATTCTGCACCCACTCACTTCCCTCACCTGAATCAACCAAATGAACACCCAACCTATCAAGATGATTAACTTCCTAAAATAACTTCTTCTTGTCATCCTCAATATGAGCAACACTACCTATAGGCAATCTATTTAGGGTATCTTCCACTACATTGGTCTTGCCCAGGTGATACAAAACACTCATGTTATAATTTTTCAACAATTCTAATCATCTTCTTTGACACAGATTCAAATCCTTCTGCGAAAACACATACTGCAAGCTTATGTAATCTATGAACACATCAACATGCACACCATACAAATAAAGCCTCAAAATTTTCAAGGAAAACACAAAAACTGCTAACTCAAGATAATGGGTAGGGTAATTCTTTTCATGGGGCTTAAGATGTCTAGAGGCATAGGCCACAACCTTACCCCTATGCATTAAATCACACCCTAAACCAACTCTAGAAGCATCACAGTACACAACAAACCCATATGAACTATCTGGTAACGTTAAAACTAGGGTAGTGATGAGTTGAATTTTCAACTCCTGAAAACTCTTATCACAAGAATCTAACCACTGAAACTTAACTTTCTTCAGTGTCAATTTGGACAAGGGTAACACAATAGACGAGAACCCCTTAACAAAACACCTATAATAGCTAGCCAATCCCAAGAAACTCCTTATGTCTAACAAAGAGATGGGTCTGCACCAGTTTCTCACCACTTTGGTCTTTTGAGGATCTACTCTAATGCCATCACCGAAAATAATATGGCAAAGGAAAGCTACTGATCTTAGCCCAAATTCACATTTATTGAATTTATCGAATAACTAATGGGCTCTAAGAGTATGCAACACTACTCTTAGGTGGTCTGCATGATCATTTTCTTTACAGGAATAGAAGGGAATGTCATTAATAAAGACTATGACAAATATGTCCAAGTACTGCTTGAACACTAGATTCATAAAGTCCATGAAGGTTGTTGGGGAATTTGTGAGGCTGAAGGACATGACTAGAAACTTGAAGTTACCATATCGAGTTTTGAAAGCTTTTTTCAGAATGTCACATTCTCTAACTCTGAGCTGATGATTTTCGGATCTGAGGTCTATCTTTGAGAAATAACTGGCATCCTGAAGTTGGTTGAACAAGTCATCAACTTTGGGTAGTGGATATTTATTCTTGATTATGAATTTGTTCAACTGATGATAGTCAATGCACATTCTAAGAGAATCATCTTTCTTACGTTCAAACAGAATTAGTGTGCCCCACAGGAAAATGCTGGGCATAATGAATCCCTTATCTAGGATATCTTTCAATTGTTCTTTCAACTCTTTGAGTTCATTCAATTAGAGCCATTCTATATGGCGGAATAGAGATAGGATATCTAGAACAAGGTCTATTCCAAAGTTAATTTCCCTTTTGGGAGGAATTCCGGGAAGATCTTTAGGGAACACATAAAGAAATTCTATTACTACCGAAATTGACTCAAGACTTGGAATCTCAGAATTAGAGTCCTTAACTTGGACAAGATGATTAATACACCCCTTGGATATCATCTTCCTCGCTCTAAGTTACAAAACAAGTTGTCCCCTAAACGTTCTAGTACTACCCATCCATTCAAGGACTGGTTCATTTGGGAACTGAAAATGTACTATTCTATTTCTTCAATCAACTGAAGAATAGCATAAGTAGAGCCAATCTATGCTGAAAATGATATCAAAATCCATCATCTCTTACTCTACAAGATCAACTGACGTGTCTTTTTGAGATGTTGTAATTGGTCAGTTCCTGTATACCCATCAGGCTATAATAGAGACACGCACTGGGGTAGACACTAAGAAATGTTCTACTAAGGTTTCAGTATTGTCTCTAAAGTTGACGGCTATATAAGGGGTTACAAAAGAAAGAGAATCTACAGGGTCTGGTAAAGCATAAACATCTAAATGAAAGACTTGTAACGTACCAGTAACCATATCAAGAGAACTTTCCTGATCTTATCGGGACTGAAGTGCATAGAGCCTATTTTGACGTTGCCGACTAGTAGCACTGGAAGTGGTGCCTACTGAGTCGTGCGGCCAAATGGAACGGATGACTGATGCGACTGGCCCTATTGGCGTAAATCCCTTTCTTTTTGAGAAACTACCCGACACTCCCAAATTTGATGGACTGGTTTTCCATACCCAAAGCATACATCACTGCCAGATCTACACTCACTCTGATGGTTTCTACCATATTTCTGGCAAAGAGCATTTCTACGACCACTATTTACACTGGCTTGAGACATAGAGCCAGTCTCTCTATCCTTATTATCATTTTTAAATTTAGGTACTGGGGCACCAGATAAAGATGGAGCTGGGACTGAAGATTTTTTATGGAATTGAAGACGATTACCACCTTCTGACTTTGGCTGGGTAAAATTAAATCTACCTATTCTAACCCTCTTGTTCTTTCTTTCCTTATCCTTTTTCTTCTACTCCTCAATTTGTTGAGCATGTGTCACACCCCTTTTTTTAACCCAAAAAGATTGGGATTTTAAGTTTGAAAGGGTTTTTATTATCAAAGTGACAAAATGAAGATTGTTTCGAAAAAGGATTATTTACAATTTTAATTCAGAGTCGCCACTTGACATGAACTTGATGTGACAAGTCACCTTTGAAAATCCTTTTCAAAATCGTATGACTCTTTGAAACTAGTTTGCGAACAGAGATTTCGGTTAAGGAATTCTCTTGACCGAGCCGAAGGTGTTAGGCACCCCCGATCCTGCGGTTCGACCACGGTCACTTGGTGAAACTTATCGGCTAATCTGACATTACAAATGTATAAACCACACAAAATACATAAAACAAACAATCAAATACATAAAACAAAACAAATCCAAAGTATATTGTTTTGTCCAATTATACAGTCCAAAAATAAAAAATGTGAAAAATAAATTCTATTCTAACCTACACTAATCCTGAACTACGCTCCCGTGCTTTACCCGATGCCTCGGGCCTTCATCAAGAACCTCCTTCAAAAACATGATACGTCGGGGCATTCCTCGATGACTAAATACAATTTCTTTTGGGGTATTCCTCGGCCAAATAAGTACAATTGATTCAAATTCATGAAATAAAACCATTCCACAAACATTCAACAATCCACAAGTTCTAAATTTTCTTATCTGACCCTACTCTTTGCCTACCCGACTTTTGACGGTCTTAGCATGATACTACCAGATTCATCAACATCCATCAATTAACTAGACCAAACAATATTAATCTTTTATCAATTTCTCCATTCCCGTCCCAAATCCATTCTAAACACAAACACAGTGTTATTTCAACATGCAGTCCATAGTGACAAAATTAGTCATAGAATAGCAATAACAATAATTCATACCATGTTCAATTCAATGCATTGAATAGAATAACCAACTAAATAAAAGGATGGAGGAAGTAAAATTGGACCTCAATAAGTCAAATCTGATATTTTTATGGCAATGAGATGACTGGAACCCCCTCGAAATTCTCAACAACGAACTCACAACTCGAACAAAATCCCATAAATTCAAACTATCCCAAATGATCCAACTGACCCATTTCGATTTTTATCATTTTCTGATAAACGTTGGCTTAGTAGATTGGAAATGGTTTGAATTTTGTGAATTCAATCACTGACTTACCATTTATAGTGAGCATAGGCCGAAAGTTGAGGTGGGTGACCTCTTTCCGACGAGGAAAGGTAATTTTCGATGATGGGTGAACTGTTTCTATTTACCAGAGCTGGGAAAGGATGAAACTAGTGGCGTTCTGATAGAAAGGGCATTTTATGGTGAGTTTAGCCAAGCTTTCTGGTAAGACACCACTCGCCGGAACAGTTCTCTCCGATCTCTTTCTTAATTGCTTCTATCCCTCTTTCTCATTGTATTTCTCTCAATCTCCCTTCGTCTCTCTCGAATCTCTCAATCTCCCTTCTTCGATCTCAAATCAATGGTGGGTGTATGAGTGAACATTAGTATGTAAGTGAGTGTGTGCAGCAGTGTGTGCATGTGAATTATATTGTTGTTGTGATGGAATTTCTTTGAGGGTAGTGTATATGGTGTGAGGTGAATTTTTTGGTGAAGAAGATGACCTCCCATATTACCCTATCTATATGCATATATATATATATTTCCCTATCTGTGTGGAAAATTGAGGCCTATATTCAAGGGTAGGTGAGGTATATGTATAGGGTAGAAGTTTCCAAAAAGTGAGGTGGGTCCTCTTGTTGTTGCTATCCATTGCTCTGTTATGGAAAAAGAGAATAAAAAATGTGTGGGGGAGCCTAGGGGGTATGTTCTATGGGGTGGGGGTAGGTTGTTAGGATGATTAAAACAAGATAAAATTTGTTAATGATTTTGTTAAGGGTTGTTAATTTTGTATTTTTGTGGGGTATAATTAAATGGGTGCAGGTGTATGATAACGCCAGGTAAAATGCATGAATGGAATTTTTGGGAGGGTCAAAATTAGGTGTCTACATCATGGCCCTTTTTGAGTGTAAACACAAAGTGTTTTCAGAAAAAAAAAGTAGACAACGAGACCAAATTTTAACCCGACCATTATTCAAGGAAAGGAATAGAAGGAAGGACAACTGGGTCTTGACCTAGGACATCCTACCAACCCAAGTTATGAGGAAATCAGGACACAAGTCTCTCAAAGAGTTAGAGGAAGAGGGACTATACCGAGTTGGAGAGTCGACTGAGGTTCCATCAAGGTTCCGGTCCGCGGCTCTATCATTACATGAAAAATAAAAATTACAAGTTAAAAAATAAATTAAATTATGAAAATCCTATCTATGCAACTTTTTTTGGACTCTTAACTTGAGTTTCATCACCCTATTCTTCAGGCGGGCTCCTGACTTGCCATTTCCTCAACTTATTGCTTGGCTTTCAATTTCATCACCCTGTTCTCCAGGAGGGCTCCTGACTTTCAATTTCATCACCTTGTTGCTTGACTTTCACTTTATTCACCCTGTTTTTTAGGCTGACTCCTAAATTCACATCAAAACTAGAAATAAAATTATCCCAAACAAATATTATGATATAATTTCATTTTCCAGAAAAGTGAAGTTCCAAAAAACAAGAATTAAATTTTCCCCTAGTTTATCATCAAAGGACTTTTGTGAAAGTCACATCATAACTACTTGAAAAATCCGAACAAAGAAATGCATTTTCCATGGGTTAATTAGAATGATTCGACTAGAAAGAGCATTTTCTAGGAGTCAAAGGGAATGACTCAACTAGAAGGTACACCTTATAGGAATTAAGGGGAATTACTCGACTAAAATGTACATCTTCTAGGAATCATGGGATGTGACTCGACTAAAAGGTACATCTTATAGGAATCCAGGGGAATTACTTGACTACAAGGTACGTCTTATTGGAATCCAGGGGAATGACTCGACTAAAAGGTACGTCTTATAGGAATTAAGGGGAATGACTCGACTAAAAGTTACATCTTATAGTAATCAAGGGAAATGACTCGACTAAAAGATACTTCTTATAGGAATCAAGGGAATGACTCGAATAAAAGGTACGTCTTATAGGAATCAAGGGGAATGACTCGACTAAAAAGGTATGTCTTCTAGGAATCAAGAGGAGTGACTCAACTAAAAGGTACATCTTATAGGAATCAAGGAGAATGAATCGACTAAAAGGTACGTCTTATAGGAATCAAGGGAGATAAATCGACTAAAATTTACTTCTTATAGGAGTCAAGGGAAATGACTTGACTAAAAGGTATGTCTTATAGAAATCAGGGGGGATGAATTGACTAAAAGGTATTTCTTATTGAAATCAAGGGGAATGACTCAAATAAAAGGTACGTCTTATAGGAATCAAGGAAGATGAGTCGACTAAAAGGTAGTTTTATAGGAATCAAAGGGGAATGACTCGACTAAAAGGTACGTCTTATAGGAATCAAGGGGGATGACTTGAATAAAAGGTACATCTTATAGGAATCAAGGAAGAATGGCTCAACTAAAAGTTACGCCTTATAGGAATCAAGAGAGAATAACTCAACTAAAAGGTACGTCTCATAGGAATCAAGGGGAATGACTCGACTAAAAGGATACATCTTATATGAATCAAGGGTAATAACTCGACTAAAAGGTACGTCTTACAAAAATCAAAGTTCAATTTAAGAAGTGTATCACCTAGCAAATGAAAACTGAAATCCCTAAACAAGAAAGTGTGTCTCTGAGAGATAAGGATGATAAATTTTTACCATGATTTGATTATCAAACCTGTGTAGCAACATTGCTTCCTGCATTTGTAAAAGTGAGGCATTACATCCCTTGATATTTATGCTCTGAAGTCCTTTCTTTGAAGGTAATATATTTCCTGTTTCATCAAAGAAAACTTGTAAGTTTAAAACATGGTGGCTGGTTTGTGGATTTAGCTTTTGCGGCAATCTCTCTTGTCCTCGTCACATTTAACCTTGCTTCCAACCATTAGCATATATCATTGACTTGCTGCATTATTAACCCAAACTCGGGTTATTAAGAGTGACTCTGAAATATACACAGTATCTCTGCTTTGTCATGCTTCTCAGATAAATCTTTTGAACCTTGGTATTTCCATGAGTTCCCCGACTTGTCTATTGACGAAATTTTCTGCATGCCTTATTTTGGATCACAATCATGTTTCTTTCATGTGCTAGCCTTTTGTGTTGCTTTGTGCAATTGAAGAAGCTGGTAGCCAGTATTGAAATTATTTCACTTATTTTTTACCTGGACTTGACTCAATGACAAGAGAAAAAATGAAAATGATTTTTTTTATTTAGATAACTGACTCAAGAAAAATAAAAATAAAATAAAGAGATGAAAGAAAAGGAAATGAATGTCCCCTTTTGAAACAAAGAAATAAAAAATTTATCTAAAAATGACAGTTAACTCTAATGATTATCCTATGCATTTGGATTAAACTGTATGATTTTTCCATCCAAACTTTCTACCAATTGTGGTTGAGTTAATGGCCCTGAAACTAAGTTACTTTCTTGGGCCAATTATATTTAAGATCTCATTTGGTTAGTGATACCTTGAAGGCTTTTTGCCAACAAGCCTCTCTCATTCTTCTTTTAGCTCACCATCGCCTCATGGTGTTCGTGAGGGTTTTCACCAATAACACTCTCTCATTTTTATTTCTCTCAACTTAACATCGCCTTACGGTGCCCACGAGGGTTTTCATCAATAAGGATCTCTCATTTTTATTTATCTCTTGATTCCATACGTTGAGGAAGACAAGTAGTTTCGAAATGCATCATTATATCCATTACATGCTTAGCCATAACATCCTTAAAGATTGATCTGAAGGTCTTTCTTTGGTTGTAACTCGGATTTTGGATAAGGATAGAAAGAAAGGATGACATGAGGCTCAAATGACACTTGAAGTGCAGTAGGACTTACAACTTTTGAAATCGACTCGAACAATGAGGATCAACTCATGCCCCGGTTTCTTTTAACTGGGAAATACTAAATTGTTTATTTGGTTGGACCGAGCCCAGAGTAGGGAAGCCTACGTATCTCACCCCCGAGAGATGAGAATCAGATCATACGTAGTTCTGAAATCTTGTTCTTTTGCTTGATTCTGATTTCTTATTTTTTGTTTCTTTTTTTTCTTTTGACTCTTTTCTTCTTTGTGATTATTTTGACTCTAATTTTCTTGACACTCTTTTCTTCCTTTTTGGACACATTTTTCTCCTTTTTTTGAAATTTTCTGACTCTATTCTTTTGCTCGACATTTTTCTTTTGAGCTTTGTTGACTCTATCTTGATTTCAAAAGAGGTGTATGAAAGAAAATAAAACTAAGGATCAAATGGGATAAACAAAGGATGACACAATGTTTGGATAACAGAATGAAATGCCTTCGTCATATCAATATTTGAAAATGCAAGTACATAACATGCAATTTGAAAGTTGGAGACGAAGATCATGTTCTACATTTTTTACAGCATTAACTTTGACTGAGTCTGTGCGTCACAACTTCTTCTGCGCTTTTCTAGCATACAACTCCACTTTTGTATTACATTCCTGACCTTAAATGACTCATGATTTCATGGAGCTGATTTTCTTTTTGTCCCTTTTGATATAGGATCACGCATCCACTATTTTACCTAATTGAGGCATGCCTCACAATTGATGACCAAATTATTCTGGTGATTTTCAAAATAATTGCCTTAATTTTGAAAGAAGGTTCCAACATGGTCACCAAATGTCTTAACACGCTACCTATTTCTCACATGTTTTTTCTAACTTTAGCCCTCTGATTCAATGTTTCTTGGTTAAATTGAATTTTGAGATCTGGCTAAAAATTTTGTAGGCATGTCATATCACTATAATCAACATAAAATATACTGTACAAAGAAAAAAAACAAACAACACATATTTGAAACACAAAGGGAAGGGGACACTTCTTTTAGTTGAAATAAAATATAGAAGGGTTTGAACATAAATGAAAAAAGGAACAAACCAAGATAGAATCCGAACTACAACCCCAAAATAATTTAGGTAATAGAAAAGAAAACAAAATAAACTACCAGACCTCTTCCTAGCACGGAGAGAAGTGACTTCCCATTTGTTGAGCTTGACATCTTAACAACTGGTTTGCATATTAGCATGACTAGAGATTTCCTCAATTTCAATGTTCTATACCATAATTGATCCATCTGGAATCATCTTTTTAATTTCTCTTTTAAATTCTCGACAATCTTCAATACTATGACCCTGAGCATCAGAATGATACACATATTGTACGTTAGGATCAAAATTTCTTGAATATCAATTAAGAGTGTGCCCAAAGAGAGGAGTGATCATTCCCCACTGTACCAATCTCTAAAATAAACTGGCATACAACTCTCCAATTGGTGTGACTCTATCTCTCAACTTCTGCCTCATTTCATTGTTTGGCTTGGATAGAAAATCGAGCCTAGAAGGGATTTCGTATGTTTGTGGAGTTAGAGGATGACTCTGAGGAGTTGGTGATTGCCATTGTGGGTAAGATGGGGGTTGAACATATGGTTGCATATTACATACTGGATATAGAGGTGAGGTAGGGGAGTACAATGGATTTTTGGAGTGATTATGTGGAGCTTGAGCATGAACCTGGGCTTGAGCCTGAGAGTGACGACGACGTGGTCTTCTTGACCGTGCTCACTGTCCAACTACAATAGCAGATGCATCTTCCTCATTGTTCTTCTCCCCAACACTTCCTGAACCCTTTTGAATTGCTTGAGTAGTTGCTTTCAATGTTGCAAAACTCACACTGCGACCGTTCTTAATTCCATCCTCTATCATCTCTCCCATTTTGAGGACCTCAATAAATGGCTTTCCTAATGCAGCTAACAAGTATTGATAATATGTTTCATCCTACACTTGAATAAACACCTCCACTATCTTGATTTCTTTCATTGGTGGTTTCACCCTAGATGTTTGGTCACGCCATCTGATCGCATACTCCCTGAAACTTCCAGTATTCTTCTTCTTCATACTGGTTAGGGATTTTTCATCAGGGATCAATTCCACATTATATTGAAATTGTTTCACAAATTCATTAGCTAAATCATCCCAACTATTCACCTATCAATATCCTAATCAACAAACCACTCTGAGGCTAGACCCAAAAGTCTCTCACTAAAGTAAGCCATAAGAAGTTCTTTTTTGCCTCCAGCACCTCTTAATTGGTTACACTAACATCTTAAATGCACCATCGGATCCCCGTGTCCATCATATTTCTCAAATTTTGGCATTTTAAAGCCGAGGGGAAGGTTGACACTGGGAAACATGCATAATTCCTTATATGAGACACTTTTGTAACCCCCAAGTCCTTGCAAGTTCTTCATAGCCATTTCAAAACTTCTCAATTTTTTGGTCATTTCCTCTTGTTCTTCTGTTATAACAGGCTTCTCAATATTAGGAGGAAATTCAGGTGGGTAAGTGTAGCCATAAGGACCAGTCGACTTAAATGTGGGCACTGGAGAATAATACTGATCACTAGAAATATTCAATACAGGATAACTTGCAGAGTGGGGAGGCACAACCGGTGGATAAACCTAAAAATTAGGAGCTTCAGGTAGGGGTGCTGCTGCAAAAATATAAACAGTGGGTGAAGTCGAGCATGTTGTAGTTTTGTGTTGAGGAGTGAGAAAATGAACATTGGAAGCATTTGGATATTCTTACCCCGGATTCGATCCTGATGCATGTTGTGTAATGTCAACAAAAATAGGGAATTGAATATGTGACACTGGAGCCAATCTAGAAAGATATTCCAGATTATCAGCGGGAAATGGAGGAGGTGGCAACCCATTAGCCCAAGCTTGATGCATTTCTATCATTTGCTTCCTTAAATTCCAAATCTCTTCATTAGCTCCTAAATTCTCATTCCCCGAAATCCCTATCTGATTAGTGACCAAAATCTCAGTATCCTTATTGGCTATAACTTTCTCTTCGACTAGGTGCAATATGAAGGATCGGCCAAAATGCTACAAACCAACCACCTTAAATTAACTGGACAAGAGATAGCAAATGTGTTAAAGTTCAATACTTTCTCAAAACTTCTCTTTTTTTCATTTTGAAAAGATCACCGAACCCAAGGAGGGCACCTACGTATCTCACCCCCGAAAAGGGAGAATCAGGTGTGCGTAGTTCGTGAAGTCTTGCCAAAATGGCCGATTAAACTCTTTTTTCTTTCTTTTTCCTTTTTCTTGAAACTTTAAAAAAAGAAAAGAAAATAACAAATTATCAAAAGAATTGACAAAATCTTTTTACATTTTTCAGGTTTAAATCTCTATAAAAATGAAACCTATGATTAACAAAGAAAAATCTTTTTTTAGGTTTTCGATTTTGAATTTCATACGAAAATGAAACTTGAACCTATAAAAGAAAAATATTTTTGTATTTTTCTTTTAAAGATGTATATGAAACACCTACTCAAATTAAGAGTGAAGAAAATCTTTTTAAATTTTTTGAAATAAGATCCCCGAACCCACAATAGGCTTCCTATGTATCTCACTCCCGAGAGAGGAGAATCAGGGGTGCGTAGTTTGTCTAGATAGGACAATTAAGGATTAAATAACCGACTGAACCCTAACTTGAGAGACTCGACGATAAATAAAAGATGAAAAACATCAATAAAATCTTTTTGAGTTTTCAATTTTATACTTAACCCTAAAAAAAATGACACCAACAAGTATGAAAGAAAAAATCTTTTTGGTATTTTCATTTTATAAAAATTTACAAAGCTCCTATTGAAAAATATTTTTGGATTTTTCAAATTGTGAATGCTTACTAAAGAAATAAAAGGAAAATCTTTTTGACGTTTTTGTTTTTTGAGAAAATGAGTGCAAAATGTAAAACTCTTTTTGATTTTTTGGATTATGAAAAATAAAATTCATAAAAACTCTAAACAACTACGAATTTTTTTTTCCTTCATTTGCCTTTTCTTTTTCTCTCTTTTTTTCCAATTTTTCCTCGCCTACACCTTTTACTTCTAACACATGTTTTCCCCAAATCAGTCCATCAAATGACCATGTTACCCTCAAAGATGCAACATTTAGCACGTAGGGATGCTTTAAAGGTGAGTATCCTACAAAGGGCCACGTGGGTCCCGCTAGGTCTCAATATAATGCAAATAAGCATGACCTAAAGGCTGACCTACACTGGGGTCCACTAACAAGGCTGTTCGGGGGAGCGTACGGTCGATAGTGGATTACTTTAGCTGTCCACCTACTCCATACAACCCAACAGCTACTCCTCCTAAAATAAGGGTGACTCAACTATAGGTCGTGTACATACGTGTACTACGGACTTGTTGCAGAAAGAATGACTCGGGTTATGCACATAATGCCAGATATAAAGTGGTAACACATAAAGTAAAAACTATAAACAAAGAGCGTGTAGGTACTCACAATGATAAAAAATAACACAAAACAACGCAAACAAAATGTCTATACACCTATAGTGCCAAACTAAGCCAATACTACTCCAAAATAAGCTCGAATTCTGAAAAGTTCCCCAGCAGAGTCGTCAGAGCTGTCACACCCCTTTTTTTAACCCGAAAAGAGTGAGATTTTAAGTTTGAAAGGTTTTTTATTATCAAAATGACAAAATGAAGATTGTTTCGAAAAAATATTATTTACATTTTTAATTCAGAGTCGCCACTTGACATGAACTCATGTACCAAGTCACCTTTGAAAATCCTTTTCAAAACTGTATGAATCTTTGAAACTAGTTTGCGAACAGAGATTCTGGTTAAAGAATTCTATTGACCGAGGGGAAGGTGTTGGGCACCCCCCGATCTCGTGGTTTGACCACGGTCACTTGGTGAAGCTTATCGACTAATATGACATTACAAATGTATAAACCAGAAAAAATACATAAAACAAGCAATCAAACACACGAAACAAAACAAATCCAAAGTATAGTGTTCAGTCCAATTATACAGTCCAAAAATAAAAAATGTGAAAAATAAATTTTATTCTAACCTACACAAATCCTGAACTACGCTCCCGTGCTTTACCCGATGCCTCGAGCCTTCATCACTAAAACCCTTTGAAAATATGATACGTCGGGGCATTCCCCGATGAATAAATACAATTTATTTTGGGGCATTCTCCGGCCAAATAAGTACAATTGATTAAAATTCATTAAATAAAACCATTCCACAAACATTCAATAATCCAAAAGTTCTAAATTTGCTTATCCAAACCTACTATTTACCTACCCGACTTTTGACGGTCTTAGCATGATACTACCGGATTCATCAACATCTATCAATTAACTAGACCAAACAATATTAATCTTTTATCAATTTCTCCATTCCCATCCCAAATCCATTCTAAACACAAACACAGTGTTATTTCAACACGCAGTCCATAGTCATAAAATTAGTCATAGAATTGCAATAACAATAAATCATACTATGTTCAATTCAATACATCAAATAGAATAAACAACTAAATAAAAGGATGGAGGAAGTAGAATTGGACCTCAATAAGTCAAATCTGATTTTTATGGCAATGAGCTGACCGAAACCCCATCAAAATTCTCAACAACGAACTCACAACTCGAATAAAATCCCAAAAATTCAAACCCGAATGATCCAACTGACCCATTTCAATTTTTATCATTTTTCGATGAAAGTGGGCTGGAGTAGACTGGAAAAGGTTTGAATTTTATGGATTCAATCGTTGACTTACCATTTCCGGTGATATTAGGCCTAAAGTTGAGGTGGGTGGCCTCTTTCCAATGAGGAGAGGCCATTTTCGATGATGGGTGAATTGTTTCTATTTTGCCGGAGTTGGGAAAGGATGAATCTAGTGGCGTTCCGATGGAGAGGGCATTTTTTGGTAAGTTTAGCCAAGTTTTTTTTATGAGACACTACTCTCTGAAACAGTGCTCTCTGATATCTCTCTCAATTCTTTATCTCTCTCTCATTGTATTTCTCTCAATCTCCTTTCATCTCTCTCGAATCTCTCGATCTTTCTTGTCCGATCTCTAATCAATGGTGGGTGTATGACTGAACATTAGTATGTAAGTGTGTGTGTGCAGTAGTGTGTGTGCATGAATTATCTTATTGTTGTGATGGGATTTCTTTAAGGGTGGACTATATAGCGTGAGGTGAATTTTTTGGTGAATAAGATGACCTCCCCTATTAACCGATCTGTATGCGTATTTATATTTCCCTATCTGTGTGGAAAATTGAGGCCTATATTCAGGGTTGTGTGAGGTGTATGTATAGTGTAGAAGATTCTAAAAAGTGAGATGGGTCCTCTTATTGTTGCTATCCATTTCTCTGTTATGGAAAAGGGGAATAAAAAACGTGTGGGGGAGCCTAGGGGGTATGTTCTATAGGGTGGGGGTAGGTTGTTAGGATGATTAAAATAAGATAAAATTTATTAAGTATTTTGTTAAGGGTTGTTAATTTTGTATTTTTGTGGGATATAATTAAATGGGTGCGGGTGTATGATAACGCGAGGTAAGATGGATGAATTGGATTTTTTGGAGGGACAAAATTAGGTGTCTACATCATGGACCATAACCCTAGATATGCCTATCTCCGGAATTAACATTGCAGTCCTACACTCATTGACCTCGTCATTAAATACCCCAGACACAAATTTGCTTATCCTTGACCTATTATCAGCTACTACATGAAGATCATCCCCTGGCTAGCTGAGTAAACTTGAGGGAATACTCTCTCACACATATTTTTCTGCTTCAGGTTGATAAACTCTAACACTTTGGCTTCAATCAGCTCCAATAGTAAGAATCTATCTAAGAAGGTTATGGAAAACTCCTCCCTTTCTAAAGGCCCTGCATCCGCACATCTAACCCCTTTCTACTGCTTAAACCCGGTATGGCCTACATCCTACAGCTGGTAAGCGTCCAATTTAGCACTTTCACTAGAAGTCGCCCCCATAATGTGTGTTACCTTCTGGACCATGTCTAAGATATCCTGTGGATCTTCTTTAATTTTGGATCCAAAAAATAGAGGAGGATTCATTCGGGTAAAGTCTTGAATCCTAGTTGCGGAAATATTGGCCAGTGGGGTGGCCATAACAGCAGTTGGCTGAACATTCTGAGACACAACAATGTTGGCTAGAGTAGTAAATATAGCTCTAAACTCTGCATGAGAAACATACTAGTTAAGGGGATCTTTTTGAACGGCTGGAGGTGCTGGCTGGTTCACATTACTTCTTCTATTTGTCTTTCTGGGAGGAATGCTCTATAAATTGAAAAGAGAACAGATAAGATAGAGAGTTTAACATGAGCTCATGCTCAGTCACATGACATAAAGACTGCAAGAAAGGAAACTTTTCATAAAATGCCTTGTAGCCTCTTGTCCATTAGTGTGGCGTGCTTCATACTCATGCACAAGACTATTTGATGTGGCTTTAAGACTTTCTAGGAAACTTTAAAATTGTAGTCTCTAATACCAAGTTTGTAATGCCCCAAGAGTACACTGTGGGCGCTACACGGTGCTTACATTCCTGAGGGACCACAAGCTAACCCATGGATGGTACCTGCTGTGAGCACAAAGTAATATAATAGCATATATGGAAGAACAACTGATAAGGAATAAGGTTTTAGAAAATTAAATCAACACTAGATCATAAATCTGGAAATAACCGCTGGAAATAACTTTCTGAAACTAATAAAATAATAACAAAACTGACTGATTGTCTGTACTAGTCAAAAAGCCTCTACTGACTAATTATAGAGCAGATGGGAAAAATTCCCAACTAATTTTATTTGAATGGAAAATACTGAGCTAGTGAAACAACTGAGATAAATAGACCATGTCCTCAAAGTATGAGACACCATCACTGCTACGGTTGAAAATCTGAAATGTCTAAGACCGATTCAAGAACTGAGCATCCAAACCTATGATATGATACATCATAGAATAAGAAACGAATGTGTGATCAGTACTTTGAATGTACTGGTATGCTAAATGAGGTAGACTGATATCCATGGTTTAATATACATGAGTAATAACTGACTGGATGAATAGCATGAAGTACTGAATAGAATGCCTGAAATTTGTAAATATAGAGAATGCATAACCAACAATAAACATGTCCTTAATATAATCTATAAACTGAAATACTGAAATCTAATAACTGAATAACGGATATCTGTATGTAATGGTCAATATAAGTCTATACGAAAGTATAACGGATATTGAACTAAGATTGTGGGAGCTATCATCTAACTGATATGACCCAACGATCAAATTAGGGTCCAACCTATGAACCCAGTTGGAATGGTGTCATTACTGTGCCACCGGTACTAACATTGGTTGTGTGGATCAACTGATGTACTGTCCCAAAGGACTAAAGGTGTCTAGCCTAAACTGATGGGTGACCCCTGTGAGGTAGTCAAGCCAAAAATAATGCATGAATCCTCAAATCCTACATTGGCTACATAGTTTTGAAGTACAGGGAATGCTACTAACGACTCTACCTAACTAACAAGGAAGTCATCGTCCCGGCACTCGCTCGGTGCTAAATCCTACTCCCAACTGAACTATCTCAGAATACTGAATTGTACTAAATTTAACTGATCATGATAACTGTCTGAACTGATATTGCTCATAACATGCCTAAAACTAATCTGAAGATACTGAGGCTAAGTAAAAAAGTAAGTTTTTGGGTATTCATAACTCCCAGGACTTGATAGTAATGCTAGCAAAAGAGTACTAAAACTTTGGGGACATCATATGAAAGCATTTATTTAAAATTCATTCTTGTAGGCATTTAATCAAGAAATTGATATGTATAGTGTAGGCTAAGCATGGAAATAGTTTAAAGCTTGTAGTAATAACATGATCTCAACATCAACATCACTAATTGCAGTTTAAGTCAATAAATAACATTATTCATACATCTGGGGTTTGATAACAACAACAATTTCATGTAAACATGGTATAGAGTTTCAATTCATGGAAATTCATGGTTAAAATCACAATTAAAAATCATAATTACTTGTAAAGATCACAACTTTAAATTTAAAATTTGATACGTGGACTCAATGGGTGAAAGAGACCCATGGATAAATATTTAACATACATGGGTTGATGAATACGTGAGAGTTCTTGGGTTTTTCTTGGGATTTGATCTTGAATTTTTAAGGCTAATCTTGTTCTTGAGAGAATATTAGTTTCTTGGAGAGAAATTTTGAGTAATGGGGCACCTAATGCCCTTTAGGGTTTAAATTTCATGTTTTGGACGGATTTGGGGCCAAGGGATAAGACCAATGGCATGAACTGGAAAATCCTAATTTTTGGCTCTGGCGTGACTTGGTGCTTATTGCATTGGGCCACTGGAAACTGAAAATCCCCATTTAGCCCAACAGCATGATGCGGTGCTATCGGATTGCGCCACTGGAAATGGACAATTTTGAACTAGAACTTTGATGCAACGCGGCGCGATTGTGGTACCCTACTGACACGAAATATCCCATTGGCACGACACAACATTATTGTCGTGCTCTACTAGAAAAGGGAAGATCGTGATTTTGTCCATCACCGCAACGCGGCCTTGTCGCGTTGGGCTACTATTTTTTACTAAAAGCACCATAACTTCTTATCCGAGTATCAGATTTAGGCAAAATTTGTATCGTTGGAAAGCTTATTCAATTTCCAAAAATTTTGTGGTTATTGATATGGAAAATTCTCATTACAGCAAAAGATATTCAATATTTGAAGTTGACTAAAGCAGCATTCTTCTCAAAACTCAATTAGTAAGGAACATTTTAATTTGTCTAGTATCTAGGAGTTATTTGAGGCCTTAATATACATCAAACTCTCATATAAAACCGCTAAAGAGCTGTAATTTATTACTCATGAGATTGAAGAAAAAGTTCTAATATCGACTTAGATTTTTGGGATATTTCAATACCTCCCCATTGGGAACATTCATCCTCGAATAAGGTTGGTTAAGCTGAGGACACTGAGGAATCAGGTTACATGCTAAATATTCATGATGAAAACATAATTACATGACTGAGTATAAATCATGACATATGACTAAATGGATTCTGTAAATGCATGACTGATATGAGAATGATATGCGGCTGAAACTAAGCATGGAAAAGAGAAATTCAAAGAATATTGTTACCTTATGTTGAATCTGAGTTTGCAGAGAAAAATGGGGCTACTTGGTCCATATATCTTCTTCTGTTTCCCAAGTGTCTCCCTCAACGGACTGATTCCACCAAACAACCTTGACTAGAGGAACTTCTTTGTTTCTTAGCCTACGAAATTGTCGATCAAGTATCTCAACTGGAATTTCTTTGTAAGAAAGGTTGTTCTGAACAACTATGCTTTCTAAGGGAACAATCAGAGCTGGGTCACCAATATATTTCTTCAAGAAGGAGATATGGAACATTGGTGCATTGATGATAAGTCTGCAGGTAACTCAAGATCATAAGCCACCTTTTTTAAATGGCTTAAAATTCTGTAAGGGCCAACATATCAGGGACTTAACTTCCCCCTTTTCCCAAACCTCTTCACTCCCTTCATGGGAGAGATCTTTAGATATATAAAATCTCCAATCTCAAACTTAAGATCCTTTCTCCTCACATCTACATAAGATTTTTGTCGGCTTTGGGTGGCCTTAAGCCTCTCTCGAATTAGCTGAGCTTTCTCTGAGGAACCAAACACTAAGTCAGGCCCTATCAAAGTAGTTTCACCTACCTCAAACCAACTAATCACAGATCTATATCTCCTTTCATATAGATCCTAAAATGAAGCAATATGAATACTGGAATGATAACTGTTATTATATGTGAATTCATTCAAAGGAAAATGGTCATCCTAACTGCCCTTAAAGTCAACAACACACTCTCTCATCATATCCTCAAGAGTTTGAATGGTCCTCTCTGTCTGACCATTTATTTGAGGGTTAAAGGTTGTACTAAGGTGAACTTGGATGCCAATGCCCTTATGAAAAGCTTTCCAAAAGTGAGAGGTAAACTGGGTACCTCTGTCTAAGATGATGAATAGTGGAACACCGTGCAACATAAAAAACTCTCTAATATAGAGCTTGGTATAGTCCTCGGCTGAATAAGAAGTATCGACTAGAAAGAAATGGGCTGATTTGGTTATCTTGTCTATAATGACATGGATCAAATCATGCTAACGATAAGTATGAGGAAACCCCGACACAAAATCCATGTTCACTTCCTCCCACTTTTAAGTGGGAATACTAAATTCCTGCATAGATCCACTGGGATTTTGATGTTCAATCTTGACCTGTTGAAAAGTGGAGCACTTAGCTACAAACTTTGCAATATCCCTTTTCATCCCACTCCACTAATAGATTTCCTGCATATTGCAGTACATCTTCGTGTCCTCTAGATGAATCGAGTAATGCGCATCATGTGATTCTACAAGAATTTGCATCCTCAAATCATTTATGTATGGCACATTCATCCAACCCTAGAAATGCAATACCTCATATCCCCCTTGGGAGAAAACGACTACTTTCTGATCTCTAAATGACTCCTTCAATATAACTAGACTGGGATCCCTATCCTGCTTCTCTTTTACTTTTAAAACTAAAGACGATTCCAAACTATTCTGCACTCATACACTTCCCTTAACTGAATAAACCAAATGAACACCCAACCTAGCAAGATAATGAAATTCCTGAATGAACTTCTTCTTGCCATCCTTAACCTGGGCAACACTACCCACAGAAAATCTACTTAGATGCCACTACATTGGCCTTTCCCAGGTGATACAAAACACTCATGTCATAATCTTCCAACAATTATAACCATATCCTCTGATGTATATTGAAATTCTTCTACGAAAACACATACTATAAACTATTGTGCTCTGTGAACACATCAACATGAACCCCATACAAATAATGCCTTAAAATTTTCAAGGCAGACACAACAACTACTAACTCAAGATCATGGGTAGGATAATTCTTTTCAAGAGGCTTAAGATGTGTAGAGGCATTGGCCACTACCTTACCCGTCTGCATCAAAACACAACCTAAACCAACTCTGGAAGCATCACAGTATACAACAAACCCATATACACATCTGGTAACGTCAAAACTGGTGATGTGGTGAGTCGAGTCTTCAACTCCTGAAAACTTTTCTCATAAGAATCTGACCACTGAAACAAAACTTGCTTTTGAGTAAATCTGGACATGAGGGACGCAATTGATGAGAACCCCTCAACAAACCGCCGGTAATAGCCAGCCAAGCCAAAGAAACTCCTGATGTCTAACAAAGAGATAGGTCTAGGCCAGTTTCTCACTACTTCAGTCTTTTGAGGATCAACTCTAATGCCATGACTGAAAATAATATGGCCAAGGAAAGCTACTGATCTTAACCAAAATTCACATTTACTGAATTTACCAAATAACTAATGGTCTCTAATAGTCTGTAATACTATTCTGAGGTGGTCTACATGATCATTTTCATTATGGGAATAGACAATAATGTCATCTATAAAGACTATGCCGAACATATCCAAGTACTACTTGAACACTCGGTTAATCAAGTCCATGAGGCTTCTGGAGCATTTGTGAGGCCGAAGGACATGACTAGAAACTCGATGTGACCATACCGAGTTTTAAAAGCTATTTTTAGAATGTCATATTCTCTTACTCTGAGCTGATGATAGTTGAATCTGAGGTCTATCCTGGAGAAATAATTGGCACCCTGAAGTTGGTTGAACAAGTCATCAATTTTGGGGAGTCGATATTTGTTCTTTATTGTGAATTTGTTCAATTGATGGTAGTCAATACACATTCCAAGAGAACCGTCTTTCTTATGCACGAAAATAATTGGTGCGCCCCATGGGGAAATGCTGGGCCTTATTAATCCCTTATCTAGGATATCTTTCAATTGTTTTTTCAACTCTTTGAGTTTGGCTGAAGCCATTCTGTATGGTGGAATAGAGATTGGCTGGGTATCTGGAAGAAGGTTTATTCATAAGTCAATTTCCTTTTCGGGAGGAACTCGGGAAAGATATTTAGGGAACACATCTGGAAATTGCATCACTACCGAAACTGACTCAAGATTTGGAGTCTCAGAATTAGAGTCCTTGACTCGGACATAATGATAAATACACCCTTTGGATATAATCTTCCTCGCTCTAAGGTACAAAATAAGCTGACCCCTAAGCAGTTTAGTATTACCCCTCCTTTCAAGGACTGGTTCATTTGGGAACTAAAAATGAACAACTCTATTTCTGTAATCAACTGAAGCATAGCATGAGTGGATCAAATCCATGACGAGAATAATGTCAAAATCCACTATCTCTAACTCCACAAGATCAATTGAGCATACTTTCTGAAACACTATTATTGGGTAGTTCGTGCATACCCGTCGGGCTACAATAGAGACACCCACTAGGGTAGACACTGAGAAAGGTTGTACTAATGTTTTGGGATAGACTTTGAAGTTAACGACTATATAAGGGTTTACAAAATAAAGAGAATCTCCAGGGTATAGTAAAGAATAAATATGTAAATGAAAGACTTGTAACATACCAGTAACCATATCAAGAGACTTTTCCTGATCTTATTGGGACTGAAGTGCATAGAGACTATTCTGGCGCTGACCACTAGTAGCACTGGAAATGGCTCCCTGCTAATTCGGGCGGTCTGATGGAACAGATGACTAAAGGGACTGGCCCTGCTGGCGTAAATCCCTTCCTTTCTGATAAACTACCCAACACTTCTAAATTCGATGGACTATTTTTCCATACCCAAAGCATACAACACTACCAGCTCTACACCCATCCTGATGGTTTCTACCGTATTTCTGGCAAAGAGGATTTGTACGACCACTATTAACACTACCTTAGGACTTAGACCCTGGATCTCTATCCTTATTATCATTTTTTATTTTAGGTACTGGGGAACTAGCCAAAGATGGAGCTGGGACTGAAGATTTCTGATTGAACTTAGGACGATTACCAACTTCTGACTTTGGCTGGGTAAAATTAAATCTACCTATAATAGCCTTCTTGTTTTCTCTCTCCTCCTCCTTAGTGTTCTGCTCCTCATTCTGTTGAGCATGGACCATAAGCCTAGATATGTCTATCCCCTTAATTAATATCACAGTCCTGCACTCTTTAACCACGCTGTCAAATACCCCAAACACAAACTTGCTCATCCTCAACCTATTATCATCTACTACATAAGGAGCATACCTAGCCAGCTGAGTAAACTTGAGGGAATACTCTCTCACACATATGTTACCCTGCCTCAATTTGATAAAGTCTAACACTTTGGCTTTTCTCAGCTCCAATGGGAAGAATCTATCTAAGAAAGCTGTAGAAAACTCATTCCACTCTAAAGGCCCTGCATCCATGCCTCTATCCCATTTTCTACTTAAACCAGGAATGGGCTACATCCTACAGCTAGTAAGCAACCAATTTAGCACTCTCATGAAAAGTCACCCCCATAATATTTGTTACCTTCTGGACCATGTTTAAGAATTCCTGCAGACCCTCTTAAAATTTAGATCCCAAAAATAAAGGAGAATTTATTCGGGTAAAGTACTGAATCCAAGCTGAGGCAGTATTGTCCACTGGGTTGGATGAAACAGTTGTTGGATGAACATTTTGAGCCGTCGTAGAGTGGGATAGAGTAGTGAATACATCTCTAAACTCTGTATGAGAAGCATGCTCGTTCAGGGGATCTTCCTAAATGGGTTGAGGTACTAGATAGTTCATATTTCTTTTTCTATTTGTCTTTCTGGGAGGCATGTTCTATTAACGGAAGAGAAAATAGATTTTACAGAGAGTTTAACATGAGCTCATGCTCAGTCGCACGACATGAACACTGAAAGAAGGGAAACTTTTCTTAAAATGCCTCGTAGACTCTTGCCTATAAGTGTGGCATGCTTCACACCCATGCACAAGACTCTACTTGACGCGGCTTTCAGACTTCCTAGGACACTTTAAAACCTTAGGCTCTAATACAAAGTTTGTAATGCCCTGACAGTACACCCTGGGTGCTACATGGTGCTAATAATCCTGAGGGACCACAAGCTAACCCATGGATAGTACCTACAGTGATCGCTGAGTAATATAATAGCATATGCGGAAGAACAACTAATAAACCATAAGGTTTTACCAAATGAAATTAATACTGGATCATAAATTTAGAAATAACTGTTGGAAACAACTGTCTGAAACTAATAAAATAATAACTAAATTGACTGACTATTAGTACTAGTCTGAAAAGCCTCTACTGACTGACTACAGAGCTGATGGGACAAATCCCCAACTAACTCTATCTGAATGGAAAATACTGAGCTAGTGAAACAACTGAGATAAATAGACCATGTCTTTGAAGTGGAAGGACTCACCACTGCTGCGGCTGAAAATCTGGAATATCTAAGCGCGATCCGGGAACTGAGCATCCGAACCTATGATATGATACATCATAGTGCAAGAAACGAGTATGAAATCAATACTTTGAATGTACTGGTATGCTAAATGAGGTAGGCTGATATGAATGGTTTCATGTATAGGAGTAATAACTAATTGGATAAATAGCATAAAGTACTGAATAGAATGCATGAAATTTGTAAATACTGGGAATGCATGACCAAGCATAAAACATGTCCGAAATATAATAAGTAAACTCAAATACTAAAATCAAATAGCTGAATAACGGATATTTGTATGCAATGGTCAATACAAGCCTGAACTAAAGTACACTGAATACTAAACTGAGACTATGGGAACTATCATCTAACCGACATGTCGTAACGCCCCAAAATCTGATTTTCCTAGACGCCACACGGTGCTCTGAACTACAAGTAGTCCTGAGCTAACCATGGATGTCTTCTACTAAATTTGAATCTCAAAACTGGGGAATGTGAATGTAAAATCATAATAATTGTGGAAAACTATTTGAATTATCTGAGTATATTTGAAAATACTAATCTCATTAGTCTAATAAAGTAAATACTAGAAATTTGAATATTGCACCAAAATCTAAAACTAAATCTAGTAGTCTGATAAGCCTCTACTGACTAAAACTAGAGAGTCACTAGGACAGGCCCCAGCTGACTCCAACTATCTGAAGTGAATACTAAGTTATATACTAATAAACTAGCAATCTGAATAGCTAAGTCCCCGAACTATGAGGACTCACCAACTGTAGAGATGTAGAAGAGATGCTCAAAAATCATCCACGTTGCTGAGACTGAGCACCTGAACCTACATTATGAGATAATGTAGTATGTAGACATATATGAGGATTAGTACTTTGGGAAAGTACTGAGCATATGGGGGTGAATGAAATAAGTAAATAATATTGTTTTGACGAGAAATTTTGACTTTTTGAGAGTCGCCACTTAATTTTGAAAAGGAATTAAGAAACCTTTAGAGAGTTACTTCAAACGATTCAAAATAGAAAAATCATTTAAGTTAAGAGATTCTGATTAAGCGGTTCTTATTAACGTTTTAGGAAGGTGTCAGGCACCTAAAACGTTTGCTAACATGCGATTATCTGGACTGTTTGAAAACATTGTTTTGATTAACTTCAGAAAATCAATTTGTTGGAAAAATAGTTGATTAAAGAAAAAGTTTTGGCAAAAATCAATTTTTAAGCGACTTAGTTAGGGGATTCGACTAGATTCACAAGAAACACATAAAACAAATAAGCAAAAGGGAAAAGGGAAAAATGAGGAGTAGTAATTTAGGATTTTAAGCCCAAACCGAAGACCCTGTCCTAATCTAGTTTTCGAGCTTTCGGCTCGAGTATCGCTCCACCTGTATTAAGTATAACTTTGGCTTCGGGGCCTAAATGAATGAATAAAATAAATAACTAAATAAATAAAGAAACAACACTAAGAGAATAAATAAAATGGAGACCAAGACTTTTAAGTCTCTTGAACGCTTAAATGATGGGATTTTAACCCATTCCTTCTTCTTCGTTCAACTTCACATGTTTGTACGCCATGGGATAACTTTGACATGGTCCTCACTGGCCTAATTGACAATGTAATGGAAAGGAATCCATTGTGGACTCCAAAACAGGTTCACATGTAAAGGGGGAAAGGCAAGAATTAGAATCATTCCGAATCACATAATTGGCTAAGTTTAAAAATAAGTCGATATGCATAAGAGACAGAATTGGATGAATAAAATTTAAATACATGATTATGACATAAAAAAAATGATGCAGGGATCAAAATTCACAGCAACCACTTGTATAAGCAACGTTAATCAAATACGAAGTAAAATGCAAATGCAGACATAAGATTATGGCATAGTGATAACCAATAATTAACAAACAACCTACAAAAGCAACCAAAATACCCGTAATACAGAATAGTATATATAACACAAACATTATGACAACAACCTCTATTTTTTTTCATTAAATCTAACCAGTGGGAGCAACATAGGAAAATAGATATGTTTACTTTAACAAACAAAATATCTTAATACCAATACTAAAGGATTGGTGGCAGTTTCCATGAATAACAGTGACCAATAGTATAAAGAAAAGACGAGCTAAAGTATACGTGAATCAAGAAACCAACATGGTATTTAAGAGATGAGCAATGCACGTTTTCATGAATGAAATTCAAAAGAAACATAACATGAAAAGAATATTAAAAGATACGTTCTTGAATGTATACATACGTTAGCATACAATGATTATTCATGAAATCGTGATTCACTTGAAGACAAACATTTAAAAACTCAACTGAATCAATCCAACACAAGGAAATTAACTCGCATTCCCATTGACTTCCTAATCTTTTCCGATCATTGCCTTTTAACATTCACGAACATCATAACATTTTCGAATAATCCTTTCTTTAAAGAAGACTTATCCTAAGACACTCATACTCAACGTCTAGCCTTTCTACAAGAATACCATTACATCCTTCTATTCCAACCTGATCTCATGTTGAAAATGGACTCAAAGGAAAAATGGAAGTTCAAATTTAAGACCCCAATACCAAGAAAAACAACAACTAGACAACTCTAGTAGAGAAATGACAAGTGTATTACTCTTAAATAGTAGGCTAGAGAATATTAAGAGAAACGAATCCAAATACCGCATCCGAGTAATATTCAAATAGGTGAAGGCACCAATAGCCATGAACGGAAGATCACTGTTCGAAACAATCATTTAGATGCAAATTCTTGGAATAAAACTCAGACCTTAGTGGCACAAAACTATCAGATATGGATGGAAAATCAAGAAGGAAACAGTAAATTTTATCAAAGTGTGACTTAATTAGAAATCGAAAACTAGCCCACCAAACATAAATTAAAAGATGTCATCTTTAACCAATAAATCTATGGCTTTCAAAGCCATGAACAGCTAACCCCGGAAAGTAAAATTACAACTTCGACTACATGAGCTATTATCAGTGGAACAAGGTTACAATTATGGCTATATCAACTATGATGAAGAAGAGACGAGAAATGGTTGAATTAGGGGAAAAACAGAGTATGTTGACCTCTTTAAGGGCAGCAAACGGGACGACGAGCTATCAGCAAAATTGTCGCTATCGGAATCTCGCGACGTCGACCACCAATAGACAAACTTTCAACAAAAAATTTCAACCTAAATTTAGAACTCCAGAATTTTCCTTCAGTTTTCACGAAATTTCTCTTGATCTTTCAAACCCAAAAATATAGAACCCTAAAATCAGTGACCTCGAAGAAACCCCCCCAACAAATTTTCAACCCAAAAATTTCTTCTTAGTTTCGCTCAAAACAAAAAAATTTCTTCGAACCCTCTCTCTGCCTCTAAATTTTCCAACCCCCCCAAACAAAGAATGAAAGGCCTCTTACATAGAAAATGAACAGGGGTATTTTAGGGCTTTGAGGAAGAGGATATTTTTTGAATATATCTCTTTTTGGATCAAATTTTCTCGTTCATGATCGGTACTGATTTTGAAGTTTTTCTCCAATAATCCAAAATAAACAGCCAATAAGGGATGAGGAATCAAAATTCCCTCCTGAACCAATAAAAAATCGCCAAGGATGTACGAATATGTACCATTTATACCATAATTTACGAGATTAAGATGTTGGAGGGACACCTAGGTGTGTTCTAGACGATTCTCGAACTTCCCACAGTACAAAACCATAAGCTATGCATGTGAGGGGTACGATGGAGGTGAATAAAAGGGGAAACAAAGGGTTCGTCGGGTCGTAGTTGGTTTGAATTGGGTTAGGGTTTGGTTTTTAATGTCGAGATCGTTGGTTGAAGCTGGTGCGTATGGTTGGTGTTCGTTGTTTGTTGATATTGAAAAAGGTATAAAGTGGGCCAGTTTGGGTTATTTTCGGTGTTGGGCTGGTGGTATTAGTGTTGGGCCTGTTTAATTAAAAGGAGAGAAATGGGTTGTTGTTTGAAGAAAATATGAAATGGGCCCAGGTGTTTGGCAAAATTAGGTTTAAAATTGGGATGGATAGTCTAGAAAAAATAGTTTCAATTAACATTTAACCCATTCTAATTAAATTTTGATCAAATTAAAGGCTAATTGGCCAAATGTATTGCGATTGTGGCCAATTTAATTTCAATTTATGATCAAATTTAATAGATTGATTAAATAGAATTGAAACTAAATAAGAATTAATTCTTCTTTAAATCTCGAGTTTCTTGATTTAATAAAACCAAACAAGTATTTCTCCAAATAGGTTATTTGTGAGAATAAATTATATTTAAATCAAGATTTAATTATTTAAATTTATTTTTCAAATAATCCTTAATTTAAAGTACAATTTTGATGAAAATGTTCATTTAAATGACATTATTTATACAATCTTGTATATGCAAATACGAAAAAAAATATAATTATCACTTAAATAACAAATTTAGCCCAAATACCTATTTTAAAATGCATTTATTTGGAAAAAATAATTGATGTGATTTTATTTGAAAATCGAAGAAACTCGAGGTTAAACGTAGTTGTGGAGGGAAAAATTAGGTGTCAACAACTGCCCCCTCTCTTTGGGTAGGATGGATGAAAGTAATCCTGGGCAAAGGGAGGTTGACGCTCCTAATATTTGTCCATCCCTAAATTCAAATTTGGAAGAGGTTGGCTTTCGTACGAGTTTCATGGAGTCATGGATGGATCTCGGTATCAGGTTTCCTACATATCTCAGGTTACATAAGAATTCAGGCCACTTGTAGGTCATAAAAATTGATTTTAAGCATGATTTTTAAGAGAATTCACCAGTTATCTTGGCCTTGGAGTTTTTTATGAAATCGAGAAGTCGGGGAATGAAGGGATTTGGGGGATATTGGAATGCAGTTGAGTTTTCTACATAGATCCCATCCTACATATCCCCAAGATTTCAGGGAATCAGACTGCTTGTAGTTCGACTCGATCGGTAGAAAAGATAGTCTTCTATTTCAGATGATCTTTGGCTCGGGATGAGTGACAAGTTGATCGAGTTACATAAAAGAAGCTTGTAACCTTGTAACCATGAATGTGGGATCCTTCACATCCATAGGTAAGAATTTACGTGGGCATAATTTCCAAAACTCTAGGAGTCCTATCACTCGAATTTGGAAGAAAGAGAAGGTTACCCTTGGCATAAGTTAAGAAATAGCCCGAGGTTGAAGCTGAGACTTAGAACATCCAAAAATACCCACATTCCTTCTAACAGGGGTGTGGTTGGATGGTGGTGATAATCATCCTTTAGCTCACGTCCAAAGAGTCTGACATCCCTCTTTAGACTATGTCCTATTTTACTGCTAAGAAAGAGTTCCACGTTATGCTGCGTCCTTTTTAGAGTCATCCGCACCTATGGATTTTATTTGAGATTTTCATCCTCTCGAATGCTCTCGACAATATCTCAAATGAAATTATTATTGCTAACATAATTCACGAAAGAGGTAGGTAGTCTTTTACCATGTCTCCACATGAGTTGTGGCCTGAAAAGCGGAGTCATCTCTTCATGTACCTGTTTGGAATGAAATAACTGGAAACAACAAACACAATGACCCTCTTGGTTGTTGTGTAATCATGACATTTGTTGACTGAATATGTCTTCAAAGTGGGGTGGCCCTTATGGACACCATCGATACTTTATGCGGAACGGTCCCCATAACTGTGTAATCTTGTGCTTAGAAACCCTTTTGGTTACCTATATCTCTTATTGTATGTGGAATGATAACCTCTCCAGTTATAGCCGATGATCGATTTATAAATTTCCTATAAATTGTCAATCTTTAGATAATCTTGCACATTATTTGATGTTGGATATGAAGCGACTTACAGATATCCTTTAAATTTCTAGATTTTAGGTAATCCTGCACATTATCTGACTTTGGATAAGAGATGGCTTACAGATATCTCTCCAATCGCTAGCTTTCAGGTGTTCCTGCACATCATCCGACCTTGGATACAATATGACTTATAGATAATCCCTCAAATTGCTAGTCTATGGGTAATCTTGCACATAATCGATCTTGGATATGACGTGGCTTACAGAGAATCCTTAGGTGTATCAATTTGATAATCTTGCATATTCTCCGATAAGGATTTAGTTGCGACTTATGGATAACCTTTGAACTATCGATTTTTGGGTGATCTTGCACACTATCCGGTAGGATGTTGCTATGACTTACGGATGACCTACAGGCTATCAAATCATAGGTGATCTTGCACACTATCCTATTTCAAATAATATGACTTATAGATGACCGTCAATTTGTAAATTTCTAGGAAATCTTATATATCATTCATCCTTAGATAGCGACTTAAAGGTGTCCCTTCAAATCATTTGCTCTCGATGCATTCAAATGCTGATTCATAAAATAATGAGATATCCTTGATGCCAACGTTTATGTTTTGTGTGTCAACAGATATAAAATAATGATAATATTCTCGACGCCAGCGTTGTGTCTTGCGTGTCAATAGATATATTGAATGCTGATAATATCCTCGATGCCAACATTGTGTCTAGTGCGTCAACAGATATTGAATGATAATGATATCCTTGATGCCAGCATTGTGTCTTGCGTGTCAATAGATATATTGAATCCTGATGATATCCTTGACGTTAGCATTGTGTCTAGCGCGTCAACAGATATTAAATGATGATGATATCCTCGACGTCAGCATTGTGTCTTGTGTGTCAATAGATAGATTGAATGATGATGATATCCTTGACGCCAGTGTTGTGTCTAACGTGTCAACAGATATTGAATAGCCTTCTTGGGAAATGGTATAAGATGGCCCTCTTGGCGATAATATGTAATGGCCCTTTCGGCAATAATATGCAATGGACCTCTCGGCAATTATATGCAATGGCCCTCTTGGAAATGATATTCAATGGACTTCTTGGCAATGATATGCAATGGCCTTCTTGGAAATGACATGCAATGGTTCTTTCCGTAAATTAAAAACAGTTTCACCTGAAATCATTTGTCAGGGTCTTGCTTCCTGCATGTACCTGTATTCAAGGTAGACGATTAGTAGAAACAAAGTCGCTTTTGCTAGCGATTGTTTTTTAGAAAAATTCTAAATACAATATTTGTAAAGAAGACAAGACACTTTTATTTGTCCTCCATGATCTTAAGAAATGAGACGGACACTTCAAAAGGTCTTCAATATATGGGTACTAAACCCATTTTTAGGGCTATCCAAAAATACCGTTCTTAAGCATTAGTGCTCTGGTGTGGCTCCCAATTGCTCGGGGATTTTTGAAAGAGACTCTCATTTTTGTGTATTGGTCCCTGCACCCACAGAAAATGATTAGTTTGAGTGAAACTACTCCGTGTTGACCTCCTTAGATCCTTGCTTTGCCCTCGCCATCTTTCAGGTACTTCATCATGTTGGGACTTCCACCCCTGACTCCCCGCCCTAATTGATGTCTAGGAAATCACTAAGTAAAAGATTTATATAGATTTTTGAAAGTACTCTTGATTTTTAGAAAATAGTTTCGAGAACTCCTGCAAAACTTTGAAAAATCTTTGCCAGTCATGTTCTAGCTCAACGACCATTTTTCTCTTGATTTTGAAAATGTCTGACGTTTGACGGAGGATAGCTAGGGATTCAGCATTGTCGAGGATCTCTACCAGAAATTTTATCAAAGACGGAGATTCAGTCTTCCTGGACTTTATCATAGGTAGTAATTCTTAAATCTCAACTTCGACCTCTAGTGCTGGGGAATTTGAAATATATTTCAATATATTAGTGGAAATTTTGAGGACTTCCTCAAAAAAATTTCCCCATTTTAAAGCAGTCTGAGATGATATCATCTCGAGG
The DNA here is from genome assembly GCA_030864215.1 of Capsicum pubescens. Lineage (NCBI taxonomy): Eukaryota > Viridiplantae > Streptophyta > Magnoliopsida > Solanales > Solanaceae > Capsicum > Capsicum pubescens. Next base: position 243,842,103 of record CM061542.1, read on the forward strand.
GGATTTGAAGTCTTTTTTGGTCTTCATTCTCTTTGTTGATCTTCTCTTGTGAATTTTTGAGATACCATCTCGAAAATTCTTCCCCAGTTTCTATTTCCTGGGGTTATATGATCGAGCCGTTGGGGCACCTACATATCCCATTGAAGTAGGAATCAGGTCAAACGTAGGTCAAGACTACGCTAAGGCTATATAGAAAAATCTAATGGGTTAACCGAAGACGACATAGGCTGCCTACGTATCTCATTCTTGAGAATTCAGGTCATCACGTAGTTCATACATAAAGAAAAAGGATAAATTTTCCAAAGGGGTTGACCGAAGCCGACATAGGCCGCCTACGTATCCCTTTCTTGGAAATTCATGTCAAACGTAGTTCGTAGATGAAAGGAAAGGATAAATTTTCCTAAGGGGTTGACCGAAGCCGACATAGGCCGCCTACGAATCCCTCTTTGGGAATTCAGGTCAAACGTAGTTCGTACATAAAATCATAATGGCCCTAAAATACTCTTATCTATCTTACTGGGATAAAAATAAGCACTTTTATGGATGACATGACGTTTGGATTGCATTTGTCTTGATAGAACAAAGGATCAAATGTCCAATTGAATCATCGCCTTCCTAGTTAACCACCTCAGTTTCCTCTAGATTAGGCTTCTATAATTGTCGAACTCTTTGACTCTTCTGTTGACTGTTCTAGGGCTACCATTAGTTTGCTTCTTGACATGACATGACAATAGAAGGTTTTAAGTTACTGTTATACGATGGGCGATGAGTCATAAGTGGAGTGGAGTTTCAATGCAATAATGTTTCCTCCAATTAATCTTCCATGATCCCGTTTGCCTTGGAAAATTCTTCCCTCACATTTTCTTTTATTCCATCCTCGAGACTATTGCTTACAGGGTTGAAAAATGATTGGTAAAGTCCAGTTTTACTACTAGTCATTTGTCTTTTCCTGTAACAAAGTTATAGTCAAGAAGGGGATCTATTATTCATTCTGATCTGGTGAAGTAGGGTCATTTTGTGCCAACACAGAGTAGTTTCTATTACCTGTAAAGTAAAAACAACACAAACGCTGACATGTTAGATTTCGTTAGTAATAAGCAAAGCAATATGATAAGGTAAGATGTAAGCACATAGAGTTGTTTGTCATCTCAGATGAATTAATCCATGAAGTAATGATGACACGAGAATTTCAATGAACAGGATTTTGATCAATGATATGGATAGGTAGAATTTGTCAGAAAGGTTCAACTCTTCTTCTTCCTTCAAGAAAGTGGAGGACAACAGAGCTTTTGGAGATATGGGCCGGGCCAAAAGGCTGCCTACGTATCTCATGGAGGAGAAATCAGGCCCTGCGTAGTTCGAACTATAATGGCATTTTCTGCTTCTAAAGTCAACTTTCCTAAAATGGTAGCAATCATTTTGGAAGTTTTGAGAATGACTACAGAATTTTCTGAGAAACTTGGGAGACTTAGAATACTTTTGGTCGGACTTTTGTATAGTGGGGTATATTTTTGCCTAGAGATGTTCTATGGAAAATGGGATTGGATCAGTTCACCTTTGATTCGAATCAACATAACACGTATAAGAACATAAACAGTTATATTACACAAGCATATTGTAATAAACGTGCATCCTAATTAGGTGACTCGTTTGAGCCAAGGGTTTAGGCTTAACAAATTTTGAAGAAAATATACGTCTTTCTAAAGCCAATCCATTATCCCCAAAAACCTTCATAGGTATACATAAATGACATAAATGTCTACAAAAGTAGCACAAAAGGGATACAATCTTTAGGGAAAGGGAATAATGTCCCACGCAGGGGATACTAATTACTGAATGCTTCTTCTATCAGCTTTCGCCTTCTTAGCTTCGTCCATTTCTTATATCGATGACATCCGTTAACGTTCAAACTGTGCCTTAAATGCAACCTCCCAAATCGATCAATTTCTTGCATAACTTGCTTCAATTCTTCTCACGTAAGTAAGCAAATCAAGTTTTTTCCCGACCCCCAAAATATAATGGATTGAATTAGACAGTCATACATTTTCTTCAACACATAAATATGGTTCATCTATAATTGACTCGGGGTCAATAGACGCTGGGCAGGTTTTCTAATGGGCCCAATACCCCACTTGAGTAGGGTTTTGGTTTAGTTCTATCCTAGGTGTCTGGAGTGGGTTTGAACACTGGTTCTCAAGCGAACAACTTGAGTTTGAAATACGAACAGCCATCAGACAACTCACGTGCTAATAAGCCATTCATATTTCCAACACATTTTTGGAATTGAACAACAGGGGCCAGGACATCCACAAAACCCCAAAACAGTTTAAATAATGCAGGAATATGCCATGAGATGCGATAGTTAAACTTTACAGAATTGAAATATATAAACACATAAACAGTTAATCAAAAGACGAAATCAAATATTTGGTTAGAACCTAGTTACAAATCCCCGGCAGAGTCGTCATTTCTGTTTTGATGAGAAATTTTGACTTTTTGAGAGTCGCCACTTAATTTTGAAAAGGAATTAAGAAACCTTTAGAGAGTTACTTCGAATGATTCAAAACAAGAAAATCGTTTAAGTTAAGATATTCTGAGTAAGCGATTCACATTAATGTTTTAGGAAAGTGTCAGGCACCTAAAACGTCCGCTAACTTGTGGTTATCCGGACTGTTTGAAAATATTCTTTTGATTAACTTTGGAAAATCAATTTGTTGGAAAAATAGTTGATTAAGGAAAAAGTTTTTGCAAAAATCAAATTTTTAGCGACTTAGTTAGGGGAGTCGACTAGATTCACAAGAAACACATAAAACAAATAAGCAAAAGAGAAAAGGGAAAAAGAGTAGTAGTGATTTAGGGTTTTAAGCCCAAACCATCGACCCTGTCCTAATCTAGTTTTCGAGCTTTCGGATAGAGTATCGCTCCACCTATATTAAGTACAACTTTGGCTTCGGGTCCTAAATGAATGAATAAAATAAATAACTAAATAAATAAAGCAACAACACTAAGAAAATAAATAAAATGGAGACCAAGACTTTTAAGTCACTTGAACGCTTCAATGATGGGATTTTAACCCATTCCTTCTTCTTCGTTCGACTTCACATGTTTGTACGCCATGGGATCACATTGAAATGGGACTCACTGGCCCACTTGACAATGCAATGAAAAGGAGTCCATCGTGGACTCCAAAATAGGTTCACATGTAAAAGGGGAAAGGCAAGAATTAGAATCATCCCGAATCACATAATTGGCTAAGTTTAAAAATGAGTCGATATGCATAAGAGATAGAATAGGATGAATAAAATTTAAATACATGATTATGACATAAAAAAATAATGCAGGGATCAAAATTCACAGCAACCACTTGTATAAGCAACGTTAATCAAATACGAAGTAAAACGCAAATGCGGACATAAGATTATGGCATAGTGATAACCAATAATTAACAAACAACCTAGAAAAGCAACAAAAATACCCGTAATACAGAATAGTAGATATAACACAAACATTATGACAACAACCTCTATTTTTTTTTCATTAAATCTAACTAGTGAGAGAAGCATAGGAAAATAGATATGTTTACTTTAACAAACAAAATATCCTAATACCAATACTAAAGGATTGGTGGCAGTTTCCATGAATAACATTGACCAATAGTATAAATAAAAGATGATCTAAAGTTTACGTGAATCAAGAAACCAACATGGTATTTAAGATATGAGCAATGCACGTTTTCATGAATGAAATAAAAAAGAAACATAATATGACAAGAATATTAAAAGATACGTTCTTGAATGTATACATACGTTAGCATACATTGATTATTCACCAAATCGTGATTCACTTGAAGACAAATGTTTGAAAACTTAACTGAATCAATCCAACACAAGGAAATTAACTCTCATTCCCATTGACTTCCTCATATTTTCCGATTATTTTCTTTTAACATTCACGAACATCATAACATTTTCGAATAATCCTTGCCTTAAAGAAGACTTATCCTAAGACAGTCATACTCAACGTCAAGCCTTTCAACAAGAATACCATTACATCTTTCCATTCCAACCTGATCTCATTTTGAAAATGAACTTAAAGGTAAAATAGAAGTCTAAAATTAAGACCCTAATACCAAGTAAAACAACAACTAGACAACTCTAGTAGAGAAATGACAAGTGTATTACTCTTAAACAATAGGCTAGAGAATATTATGAGAAACGAATCCAAATACTGCATCCGAGTAATATTGAAATGGGTGAAGGCACCAATATCCATGAACGGAAGATCGCTATTTGAAACAATCATTTAGATTCAAATTCTTGGAACAAAACTCAGACCTCAGCGACACAAAACTATCAGATATGGATGTCAAATCAAGAAGGATACAGTAAATTTTACCAAAGTGTGACTTAACTAGCAATCAAAAACTAGCCCACCAAACATAAATTAAAAGATTTCATCTTTAACCAATAAATCTATGGCTTTCAAAGCCTTGAACAGCTAACCCCGGAAAACAAAATTACAACTTCGACTACATGAGCTATTCTCAGTGGAACAAGATTACAATTACGGCTATATCAACTACGAAGAAGAAGAGACGAGAAATTGTCGAATTAGGGAAAAAACAGAGTCTGTTTACCTCTTTATGGGCAGAAAATGGGAAGATGAGCTATCATCAAAATTGTCGTTACCAGAATCTCGCGACATCGAACACCAATAGATAGACTTTCAACTAAAAATTTCAACCTAAATTTAGAACTCCATAATTTTTCTTCAGTTTTCACAAAATTTCTCTCGATCTTTCAAATCCAAAAATCTCAAACCCAAAAAGCAGTGACCTCAAAGAACCCCCCCCCCCCCCACCACAACCACCACCACCACCAAATTTTTAACCTGAAAATTTCTTCCTAGTTTCCCTCAGAATTTTTTTTTTTCCTTTGAACCCTCTCTCTGCCTTTGAATTTTCCAACCCCCCCAAACAAAGAATGAAAGTCCTCTTAAATAGAAAAATTAAATTCTCGGACTTCCCACAGTACAAAACCATAAGCTACGCACGTGAGGGGTACGATGGAGGTGAAGAAAAGAGGAAACGAAGGGTTCGTCGGGTCGTAGTTAGTTTGAATTGGGTTTGGTTTTTGATGTTGAGATCATTGGTTAAAGCTGGTGTGTATGGTTGGTGTTTGTTGTTTGTTGATATTGAAGAAGGTATAAGGTGGGCCGGGTTGGGTTATTTTTGGTGTTGGGCTGGTGGTTTTAGTGTTGGGCCTGTTTAATTAAAAAGGGAGAAATGGGCTGCTGTTTGAAGAAAATATGAAATGGGCCCAGGTGTTTGGCAAAATTAGGTTTAAAATTGGGATGGATAGTTTAGAAAAAATAGTTTCAATTAACATTTAACCCATTCTAATTAAATTTTGATCAAATTAAAGGCTAATTGGCCAAATGTATTGTGATTGTGGTCAATTTAATTTCAATTTATGATCAAATTTAATCGATTGATTAAATTGAATTGAAATTAAATACGAATTAATACTTCTTTTAATCTCGAGTTTCTTGATTTAATAAAACCAAATAAGTATTTCTCCAAATAGATTATTTGTGAGAATAAATTATATTCAAATCAAGATTTAATTATTTAAATTTATTTTCCAAATAATCCTTAATTTAAAGTCCAATTTTGATGAAAATATTCATTTAAATGACATCATTTTTACAATCTCGTATATGCAAATACGAAAAAATATATAATTATCACTTAAATGACAAATTTAGCCCAAATACCTATTTTAAAATGCATTTATTTGGAAAAAATAATTGATGTGATTTTATTTGAAAATCGAAGAAACTCGAGGTTAAACGTAGTTGTGGAGGGCAAAAATTAGGTGTCAACAAATATCATCACAATTTATAAAATCATGTATGCGGAATGTAAAGGACTCACATAGGCTTGAGTAATCTGAAAACTGAAGATAATAAATCATGAACAATAAAGCATATAATATAAATCTTGTAAGCCATTCCATTCAGTTCTAAAATTTTTTCTTTATAAAAACTACTAAATTCTCTTGTCAACTTGTAAGGGGAAACACTTCATCTCAAGACTTCAAGAATCTTAAGAACCATAACTTCCAAAACACATGCTTTTATCTTAAGGCTTTAAATCAATAGACTTTTTTAAGAGTAGGGGACTTCTTTTTGGGAGGTTCTTCTAACCGACATAAACCATGTGAGCATTCATGGAGTCCAATATCTTACCCATATTGGGGAGAGCTATTCTACCCTTGCCATCGAAATAAAACTTTTTATCTTAAGTGATCACAATCTTAGTCATCCGCGAGAAGTGGGAATAATCTTAATCCAATGGTGGCATGTAGTTCTGGGGCATGAAACCTTAGTAACATACCCATCTCGGTGCTAAATACTATTCACATTCTTATGCTCAGGATCTTAAGAAATTGACTTCAAAAATAGCACAAGCGTTTACAAGAAAACCAATTATACTTTTCTTTCTTTAAATCTCAAGTAATATGAACAATGTGGATTCTTTATCTTATCTTAGGACGAAAAGGTCAATTCTTTATCAAAAATCTGAGAATAATCTAGTCATAGGGTGCTCATCGTACAAACAATCTTGTAATAGCAATCTTTAATTTGGCCTTAGTGACCCATGCATCAAACACACATTAAAACATCATAATATTCATACTTGGTAATGTAAACATTTATAAATCAACCTAAAATCTGGAAATTTCTGCAATACGCATGAAAATATGAACATAGACATGCAATTCAACATCTAAATGCCTTGAAATCTCATAATCTTATAAATAGCAATATTGGGTATAAAGCCTAACTTCAATTTCATGGGAAATCACATAAAATTCAGTAAATTTGGAATTAAAAATAAGTTTTGGGCACAAGGATGAAAGGATTATTTATCCTTGTTGAAAAACTCCACATACCTTAATTGACGAACTAGATGAACAATCTTGGAATTGAGATCCTATTTGTGCCCTTGAAGGTTGATTCTTGAAGTTTTTGAAGTTGGGAACCTTGAATCTTGAAATAATTTGGAAAAAGATTGGTGAAATCTTGAGGATTCTTGAAGTTGAAGGTTGAAGACTAGGGTTTTAATTGAGAGGAATTTGATGAACAATGAGCATATTTTGCTCATTATTATGCTAAATCATCTGTTTACACAATTTTGGGGGCTTGATGAAAGACAAAATTGCCCTTAGGATTTAAAATCCTACAATAAGAACACCAATTAAGGCCTCACCGTGACGCGGTAAGAGGGTCATCGTGATACCCACCGCAACAAGGTGGAATTCTGGTGACTCATTAGATTGCGACAATTGTTGTTTTTGGGTTCACCGCGATGCAGTGCAATCGTGGTGACCCTCTGGAAATTGATAAATGCCAATTTAGCTTCCACCACGATGCGGTGGCCTCCTCATCACAATACCTCGATGTGGCCTAATCGCGGTGATCTACTATTTTGCCAATTTCAAAGGCGGTCCAATACTTGTCCAAAACACCAAAACTTACCCGAGACATGCTATTTTCATTCCTAAATATAATTTAACTCAAAAACCATTATCGCAAAGCCTGGAGAGTCAATTTAGAAATCTTTGAAGTTTGAAGGGTGTCAAAATAACTAAGTTCCTCAACTCTTTACTTTACCTTTTAGATTCTACGTGCTACAAGTAAGTACTAAATGATGGACTGAGCTAGAAATATTTGGGGTATTACACATGCCCCAATGAGCAAATTGGGGTCCAACCTGTGAGCCCAGTTGGAAGGGTGTTAGTACTATGCCACGGGTACTAACACTGTTTATGTAGATCCACTGATGTAATATCCCAAAGGACTAAGGGTGTTAAGCCTAAACTGACGAGCGACCCCTGGGAGGTAGTCAAGCCTGAACTGATGGTGACTCCTTAAATCCTATGCTTGCTACATAGTTCTGGAGTATAGGGACTACTACTAACGACTTTTCCTAACTAACGGGAAAGTCAAAATCCCGACACTCGCTCGGTACTAAATCCTACTCCCAACTGAACTGGCTCAGAATACTAAACTCCACTAAGTTTAACTGATCATGATGACTGACTGAACTAATATTCTTCATAACATGCCTGAAACTAATCTGAAGATACTGAGGCTAAGTAAACAACTAAGTTTTTGGGTGTTCATAACCACCAGGACTAGATAGTAATGCTAGCAAAATAGTACTAAAACTTTGGGGACATCATATGAAAGCATTTATTCAAAATTCATTCTTGTAGGCATTTCATCAAACACTTGATATGTATAGTGTAGGCTAAGCATGAAAATAGTTTAAATCTTGTAGTAATAACATGATCTCAATATTAACATCGCTAATTGTGGTTTAAATCAATCAATAACATTATTCGTACATGTGGGGTTTGATAATAACAATAATTTCATTTACACATGGTATAGAGTTTCAATTCATGGAAATTAATGGTTAAAATCACAATTAAAATTCACAATTAAAATTCACAATTACTTGTAAGAATCACAACTTTGAATTTAAAATTTGATATGTGGACTCTATGGGTGAAAGAGACCCATGGATGAACATTTAACATTCCTGGGTTGATGAATTCGTAAAAGTTCTTGGTTTTTTTTATAAGATTTGATCTTGAATTTTGAAGGATAGGGCTTGTTCTTGAGATAATATTAGTTTCTTGGAGAGAAATTATGATTAATGAGGCACCTACTGCCCCTTTAGGATTTTAATTTCGTGTTTGCACGGATTTGGGGCCAAGGAAAAAGACCAAACGATCCCTGGAATTTAAATTGCAAACTAGAATATCCTAATTTTTGGCTCCAGCATGATGCGGTTCTTATCACATCGGGCCACTGGAAACAGACAATCCCCATTTTTTCCAACAGCGCGACGCGGTGCTATTGCATTGCGCCACTGGAAATTGACAATTCTGAATTTGAACTTTGGCGTGACGCAGTGTCATCTTGGTACCCTACTAACGTAAAATTTCCTATTGGAGCTATGTGGAGTTATCATGGTGGTCCACTGGAATAAGGACGAACATGATTTTGCTCGTCACCGTGACATGGCCATATCGTGTTAGGCTACTGTTTTTCACTAAAAGTGTCATAACTTCTTACCCGAGTATCAGATTTAGGCGAAATTGGTATCATATTAAATCTTATTCAATTTCCTACAATTTTGTGGGACTTTATCTGGAAAAGTTTTAGTAGAGCTAAAGATATGATCGTTTGAAGTTGACTAAATCAACATTCTTCTTAAAAACTCAACCGGTAAGGAACATTTTAATTTTTTTAGTAGCTGGGAGTTATTTGAGGCCTCAATATACATTGAACTCTCACATAAAACCTCCAAAGCACTGTAATTTATTCCTCATGATCTTGAAGCAAATTTCTAATATTGACTTGGATTTTTGGAGTATTTCATATGGTCATTATGAGTTCTTTCTCATGTCCTTTGGGTTGACCAATACACCCTCCACATTCATGGAATTGATGAACCGGGTATTTTAATCGTATCTTGGCTTCTTTTTTATTGTATTTATATATGATATCTTGGTTTATTCCAAGAGTGATGATGAGTATGAGGAGAAATTGTAGATTTTGCTTTAGAAATTGAGGAATGAGAAGTTGTATGCTAAGTTCTCCAAGTGTGAGTTTTTGTTGGAGTCTATTTCTTTCTTGGGTCATATGGTGACTAAGAAAGGTATCATGGTTGATCCAGTCAAGGTTGTAGCGGTTCGTGATTAGACTAGACCTATTTTGCCTACCGAGATTCAAAGTTTCGTTTTCTTGGCAGGTTATTATCGGCATTTTGTTGAAGGTTTTTCATCTATTGTAGCTCTGTTGACTAAGTTGACTCAGAAGAAGATTTCTTTTTAGTGGTCCGATGCTTGTGAGATGAGCTTTAAAAAGTTCGAGTATTTGTTGACTTCAACTCATATATTAACTTTGTCCAAGGAGGGTGTGGGTTTCACTGTGTTTAGTAATGCTTTAGGTATTAGATTGGGTGTTGTTTTGATGCAAGAGGGTGAGGTAATTGTGTATGCTTTTTGTCAGATGAAGATCCATGAGAGGAATTATCTTACCCATGATTTGAAATTATAAAGGTTGTGTTTTCTTTGAAGTTGTGGAGGTTGGGTCTTTTTTAATGGAGCATATTCGAGCTCACTACTAGAAAATGCAGCTATGGCAACACTCTTGGCAAAACTAGAACAACCATAGCTATAAATCACACTATGGGAATGGTTATAATAGTCTCCTAAAGATGTATACCTTAGTAAGACAACTAAAATAAATAACCATTGTGTTTTTTATATAACCACTACAATAGAATCATTTATTGAAACGGTTTATCTAACCGTCGCCATAGATAATGTATAGAGATGGTAAATTTTGCTAAAAAATTAACATTACCTAAGAAATTTCCCTCCACCATATATTTTACCCACTCTTTTAAAAAAAATATTTATTAAAAAATAATCAAAAAATATATTGTCTCATATTTGGAAGCATTAGGGTTAGAATCCCATTTCACTCCTTAGCTTTGCCGCCAAATACCTCAAAAATTGTCCCCAATTTTCTTTAATTTTCATCAATTTGCCACTAAATTTGCTCAAGAATTTGGTTAAAAATTATATTCTCTCATAATTTTCTTAAGAATTCGCTCATTTTCCTCAATTTGCTGAACTTTCTCTCTCAGTTCAGTCATGAAACAGTGATAATTTCTCCATTTTGCTCATTTTCTCTCTCCGTAGCTGGATAATTTCTCTCATATTGCTGGTTCAAAGATAATTTCTCTTAGTTGCTATATTTGTGGCTTTAGTAGAAGGATTTGTGCTACTGTGGTTTTATTCCATGAGATATTGTCCATTTGCTCTTATGTGTTAATGTTCTTTTCTTCTTTTTTGATATTTTCATCTGAGAAAGAAATGGAAATTTAGTGGGTCTTCTTCTCATTTGTTCTTCTCCGATTTTAGTGCATTTTATTCTCTGAAATGGTTTGCATGTGCTTTTTTGGTCAGATTTTAGGATAATTTATAGAATTTTGTGGTCTAATTTATGGATTTCGTGTTGTTTGATATGTGGATTTTGTGTTTTTTAAAGTTATTTGGATTTTGTGGTATGTTGTTGTAATTGCTACGAATTTTGTAATTTCTACTGATTTCGCAATTGCTACTGATTTGTGGTATGCTTACTGTAATTGATATACTTTAAGGGAGCTTGAAATTTCTACGGATTTTTTGGTCATGAAAATGTTATTGGTGAGGGAGAATATGAAAATGTGTTGTTGTTAAGAATTTACTTAACAATTGGTGAGACATTTTTTCCTTTTCCCAGATTTTGCATGTCTTATTATGCAAGTTATTATTTGGGACTGAGGTGTAGTTGGCTTTGCATAACCGTAATTTATCGTTTTACATTTGCTAGTATTTGAACTGTAGTAAGCGTGGTTGTTTCTCAAAATTTTCAACTGTTACACCACCTCAATTGTGGTTGCCACTATTCAAGTTATTATATGTTTATCAATATCGATGAATAGTTTTTCTATTTTGAAGTACGTGAGAATTTGGATTTGTTTTAGGAATTGTAATGTGCTTTCAACTATGATCCCTGTTATTTAGCAAACTGTCTCATGTTTTACTATGATTATGTGTTTGTGTGTTATATGCTATCCCTAAATCAGTAGCAATAATTGACCAAATGAGTTTGACCAATTCATCTTATTTCTCAAAAGTTCCACTTTATTAGCAACACAGATACTAACATGTAGGATTCTGAAATTCTGCAAATGTTTTGGACAAAATGTTAGTCGTAGTGCCGTCTGAACTTAAAAGAACTTCAAAGAATGCAGATTCCAGTTGAAAATAAAGGATGTTGTCTGTGTGGGTCTTACTGCCAATGCGTAAGTATCATGCTTCATGAAACCAGTCTCATCGTAATAATTGTTCAATTACTTTCTAAATTCTTGGTTCGTTTCTAATTTGCATCACAAGGGCCACTACACCCTCCAGTTGAAACATGTCCTTCTCTTACAGAATCACTACTCTACTTGATGGTTTTATAACATAACTACTATCTTAACAGGTTCCAGAAAATCAGAAGTTCATTAGAAGTACGAGTTCCAGTAATATTACAGAACTATTTTCAAACCGCTATATTATATAAATGATGATTTTACAATGCCACTAAACATAATTTTGATACATTCTTCCTTATATTCATTGTTCAGGAATGAATATAGATTCGTAAAGAAAATTATTGAAGATATAGCGGCTAGATTGGGTAGTCGGAGACATGCAAGCAACGCCTAAAGACATATTGTTGTTGAAGTTTTTCTTTGTGCTTATTGTGTCTGCATAGTTCACGAGGCCATGTTGTTGTTATAGAACATGCAGCCTATCTTATTCTTCTCAATTTCTGTATATATGTTTTCATGATCTGAACTACTATCCATCTGTCGATATATACTGATCAGCTTTCCTAACTAACTAGCATTGTTTTCATCTGTGTTGTAATAGTTAACTTCGTGCCATTAGAAAGAGATATGAGTAACAAATAAATCTTGTAGAATGGTATCTCTTGACATCCTGGTAATCACTATCATTCTCAATGTAACACCCTAAATCTGGTACCTAGAACACTACATGGTGCTCATGACCCCGAAGGACCACAAGCTAACCCATAACTGATATCTGTACATGTATACTGCATGATATACTGTATAAATATGGAAACATGAAATGAAAGGCCATAAGGTTCAAAACTGTAACATATCTAATAAATCAAAACATATGGATGGGGTATGAAATGCCCAAAACAAAACTGTCTAACATGATAGTCTAATAACCTCTAACTGACTGAACTTGTCTGAATAATGAGTTGATGGGACATGTCCCCAACTAACTCCAACTACTAAAAAAATTAATTAATGAGATAATAAAAAATGGTCATGATCTCGAAGGATGAGGACTCACTACTAACTCTGATGCTGGGACTGGGATAATACTGATGCTCTGGAGCTCGTGCTTCTGATCCTATGGAATAAAACACCATAACACAAATACACCAGTACTTTGAATGTACTAGTATACATGTGAGGTAGTCTAAATACATGGGGTTCATATGCATGAACAATACTAGCTAACTAACTAATATGAACGTGAGAATACATGCATGAATACATAGTAACTATATCTGAGATCGTGATAACATCAAATTTATTGATAACTAACATAACTGATAATAGATTTCTGATGGATGATATAACTGATAACATGAGTGACTGTATCTGGCAGTCCTGAATCTGATGGAACTAGATGAGTTCCGTACTGTTCTGAGTTGACGATATCTGACAGTTCTGAATTCTGTAACTAAAACTGTGGGAAGTAGTTATCTAACTGATATGCCCCTAATACGCCATTATGGCTGAGTTAGGGTCCAATCTGTAACCCTAATTGGAAGGGTGTCAATACCGCGCTTTCTTGAAATTGAAACCCTAGCTTGTTCTTGAGAGAAAATTGAGAGAAACTAGTATATTTTGGGTGAAGAATGACTAAATCACGTGTTATTGGGTTTAAATAGGGGTGGGAAATTGACCCTTTTAAACCTGGAAGCGCCTTTTAAAATTGGTGAAAATTTCCTGACCTGGATCCTCTGGCGCGATGCGGCGCTATCGCAACGTGTCACTAGAATTTGACAACTAGGAAATTAAGGGATGGCGCGACACGGAGACATCACGTTGCCACTTTATTTGCGACAGGGAAGTTTTGTGCGGCGTAGAGAAATGGCGCTGAGACACTGGAAAAAGGACAATTGTCATTTTAGCTTGTGGCGCGGCGTGCCATGGACCAATTTGTCACTAATTTACGATTGGAACTTGAAATAGTCATAACTTCTTACCCGGTTATCAGATTTGGGCGAATCTTATATTGATGAAAATCTTATTGAATTTTCCACATGACAAAAAGTAAAAATCTTAAAAATTTCTCATGGAATAAACATCATTCAATTTAGAAGAAAATACTAGACATTCTTGAGACAAAATTAGTTAGGAAACTTTGGGGTATTACAATATCTCCCCCTGGTAACATTCATCCTCGAATGAGACTGACTGGGAGGGGAGAAATGATAAGCCCAAGTACATACTGAACATGAAAACTAAAACATGACTGAAATTTCTGAGATCTATACTGAGCATGCATATCTGATACATGATTTCATGACTGAGCTGATACATGAATGCATGACTGAGAGTACTGATAAGATGATCACACATATCTGATATGTGAATACATGCCAGAACTGATTACATGACTGAGATTTCTAATAATTGAGTCTTCTCACAAGGAGAATGCTTGTCTGATACATGAACACATGACTAATCTGATGCATAAACATATAATTGAATATGCAATGGTACTTAGTACCAAGTTTAAAAATGGAATCCTGAACATAAGAATGATACCAAGTTGTAACTGAAATTTGAACATAAAAAATGATAAGCTTAAGGAGAACTGTTATGTTGAGCTTGATATGAGTCAGTGGAGAAGAGGTGAGGATACTTGGCATGCATGTGTGCTTTTTCTTCCCAAGTAGCTCCCTCAACGGACTGATTTCTCCAAAGAATTTTAACTAGAGGGACTTTTTTGTTCCTCAATCTACGAGTTTGATAGTCTAGGATTTTGACTGGAATCTCTTCATAAGAGAGGTTGTTCTGAACATTGGTTCTATGAATAGGGACTACAACTGCTGGATCACCTGTGCACTTCTTGAGAAAAGAGAGATAAAAAACTAGATGAACTAAGCCTAGATCGGAAGGCAATAAGCTACCTTACCAAAACGACTGAGAATTTTGAACGGACCGACATATCGGGGACTAAGATTTCCCTTCTTTCCGAACCTCTTCACTCCCTTCATAGGAGAGATCTTTAGATAGACATAGTCACCAACCTGAATCTTGAGGTCCTTTCTACACACATCTGCATTAGCCTTCTGTCGGCTCTGAGCATCCCGGAGTCTTTCTCTAATCAACTAAACTTTTTCTAAGGCATCTAATACTAAGTCAAGCCCTATAAACGAGGCCTCACTAACTTCAAACCAGCTGACTGGAGATCTGCATATCCTACCATAGAGATCTTTGAATGGAGCCATCCCAATACTAGATTGATAGCTATTATTGTATGCAAATTCAATCAAAGGAAAGTAGTCATCCCAACTACCCTTGAAATCAATTACACATTCCCTTAGCATATCTTCTAAAGTCTTAATGGTCCCTTCTTCTTGACCATCTTTCTTAGGATGGAAGGTTGTACTGAGATGAACTTTGGTACCAAGACCCTTTTGGATTGATTTCCAGAAATAAGAGGTGAACTGGGTACCTCTGTCTGAGATAATGGACAATAGAACACCGTGTAATCTGACCAACTCTCTGATGTAGAGTTTGGCGTAATCCTTGGCTAAATAAGAGGTAGGAACTGGAAAGAAATGAGTTGATTTGGTCATTATGTCTAGACTGACCCAAACTGAATTATGCTAATGACGAGTACGAGAAAAACCCATCACAAAGTCCATGCTTCCCACTTCCAAGTATGAATACTAAACTCCTGCATGTACCCACTAGGCTTCTGAGGCTCTATCTTAACCAGCTGACATGTAGAGCACTTAGCCATAAACTTTGCAACATCTCTCTTCATCCCACTCCACCAATAGATTTTTCGCAAGTCGCAGTATATCTTTGTGGCCCCTGGATGAATAGAGTAGCACGCACCATGTGCTTCTGCAAAAATTTGCTACCTCAAGTCATCTACACCTGGAAGACATAGACGACCCTGACAATGTAATACACCATCTCCCCCTTGGGAGAAAACCTTTACTTTCTGATCCTTGACTGACTCTTTCAGCTTGACTAAACTGGGGTCTCTATCTTGCTTTTCTTATACCTCAGAAACTAGAGATGATTCTGAACTACTCTGAACCCATATATTACCCTCCTCTAAATCGACTAACCAAACGCCTAGTATGGAAAGCTGATGGATTTACTGAGCTAACTTCTTCTTTCTATCCTCAACATGAGCAACACTACCCATAGATAGTTTACTGAGAGCATCATCCACTATGTTGGCCTTGTCCGGATGGTAAAGGACACTCATGTCATAATCTTTCAAGAGCTCTAACCACCTTCTATGACGAAGATTGAGTTCTTTCTGAGAAAAGACATATTGAAGGCTCATGTGATATTTGAACACATCTACATGAAACCCGTATAGATAATGCCTCCAAATCTTCAAGGAAAATACTATGGCTGCTAACTTAAGATCATAAGTAGGATAATTCTTCTCATGGGGTTTAAGTTATTTGGAGGCATAGGCTATGACCTTATCATTCTACATGAGTACACAACCCAAACCTACTCTGGATGTATCACAGTACACTACAAACCCATCTGAACTATCTGGAGGAGCTAAGACTGAAGCTGAGGTGAGTCGAGTCTTCAACTCCTAAAAACTCTTCTCGCAAGGATCTGACCACTGAAACTTGACTTTCTTCTAATTCAATCTGGACATAGGGGATGAAATAAAATAAAATCCCTTAACAAACTTTCTATAATAGCCATCCAAATCCAAGAAACTCCTGATATCTGATGGAGAGACAGGTCTGGGCCAGTTTCTAACCGCTTCGGTCTTTTGAGGATCTACTATAATGTCTTCACCGGAAATGATATGACTAAGGAAAGCTACTGACCTTAGCCAAAATTCACACTTACTGAATTTGGCAAACAACTGATTATTTTTTAGAGTCTGAAGTACAATTCTGAGACGGTATGCATGATCATGCTCACTGCAGGAATAGACCAGAATATCATCTATAAAGACTATGACGAACATGTCCAAGTACTACTTGAACACATGGTTCATTAAGTCCAAGAAAGCTGTTGGGGCATTGGTAAGACCAAAGGACATGACTAAGAATTCAAAGTGACCATACCGAGTATGAAAGGCTGTCTTCGGGATGTCACATTCTCTGACTCTAAGTTGATGGTAGCCAGATCTAAGGTCTATCTTAGAGAAATAGCTAGCACCCTGAAGTTGGTCAAATAAGTCATCAATTCTGAGAAGTGGATACTTGTTCTTGACAGTGAATTTATTGAGCTGACGGTAATCAATGCACATTCTGAGAGAACCATCTTTATTGCGCATGAATAACACTAGTGTTACCCACAGAGACACACTGGGTCTGATGAATCCCTTATCTAAGAGATCCTTCAACTGCTCTTTCAGTTCTTTGAGTTCTACAGGTGCTATTCTAAATGGCAGAATAGATATAGGTTGAGTATCTGGAAGAAGATCAATGCCGAAGTCTATTTCCCTTTCGGGAGGAATCTCTGGAAGATCTTTGGGAAAGACATCTGAATATTCAATCATGACTGGGACTGAATCAAGATTGGGAGTTTCAAAACTAGTGTCCTTAACTCAAATAAGATGATAGACACATCCTTTAGATATCATTTTCCGTGCCCAAAGGTAGGAAATAAGCTGACCTCTGAAAGCAGATACACTACCCTTCCACTCTAGGACGGGTTCATTCAGAAACTGAAATAGGACTATTCGATTTCTGCAGTCGACTATTGTATAGCAGGAATGAAGCCAATCCATGCCGAGAATGACATCAAAATCAGTCATCTCTAATTAGACTAAGTCTGCTAAAGTTACTTTCTGAAATATCATAATCGGGCAGTTCCTATATACCCATCGGGGTATGATGGTTTTACCCACTGAGGTAGAGACTGAAAATGGCTCTACTAGAATTTCGACACTGTCACCAAAATCAACTGCTATATAGGGAGTAACGAAAGACAGGGAAGTACCTGGATCTAGAAAAGCATAAATATGTACATGAAAGATCTGTAATGTACCAGTAACCACATCAGGAGAATTTTCCTAATCTTGCTAGGACGGGAGAGCATAGAGTCTATTTGGGTGTTGCCCACTAGTAGCACTGGAAGTGGCACCTTGCTGATTTGGCCGACCAGACTGAGCTGAGGAATGGTTCTGCTATCCCTGAGGACCTATCTGAGGACAGTCTCTGACTCTATGGCCTGGCTTGCCACATCCAAAACAAATACCACTGCCAGCTCTGCAAATACCCTGATGATGCTTGCCACAAGTCTGGCAAAGAGGATAGGTGTGGGCACTGCTAATATTGCCCTGAGACTTAGAGCCTAGCGCTCTATCTTTGTTACCATCCCTGAACTTAGGAACTGGAGCACTAGCTAAAGAAGCAGCTGGAACTGATGACTTAGGACGAAATTGAGAATGATTTTCTCCTTTTGATTTAGGCTGAGCAAAGTTAAAACTACCTATCTTTGCTCACTTATTCTGCTTCTCCCTCATCTTAATTTTTTGCTCCTCTATCTGCTAAGCATGAGTCACAAGCCTAGCTAAAGTCATGTCACTATTCAACATCACAGACCTACACTCGTTGACCACACTATCATTCACCCCAAAAATAAACTTATTCATCTTGGCCCTGCTATTTACCACTACATGGGGAGCATATCTGGCTAATTGGGTAAACTTAAGAGAATACTCTTTCACCGTCATGTTTCCTTGCCTGAGATTGATAAATTCAAACACCTTAGCTTCTCTCAGCTCTATGGGGAAATAATATATCTAGGACGGCAGTAGCAAACTCCTCTCACTTAAAAGGCCCTGTATCTACAGCCCTATCTGCTTTCCACTGTTTGAAATATATATGAGCAACATCCCGCAACTTATATCCAACTAGATCAACACTCTCACTAGAGGTAACCCCCATGATGTCCATAACATTTTGAACTTGATCAAGGAATTCCTGAGGGTCCTCATTTGACTTAGACCCGAGAAAGAATGGAGGATTTATTTGGGTAAAGTCCTGAATCTTAGTTGCAGTTGAATTGGCCACTAGGTTAGCCTGAATGACATCTGGTCATTCATTCTGAGTAGTAACTGACTAAGAAAGAGTAGTGAATACAGCTCTAAACTCTACATGAGAAACATGTTTGCCCATAGGTTCTTTAGGATGAGGGGCTGACTGATTCCAATTTCTTTTTTTGGGAGGCATGTTCTGTAGAAGAAAGGTAGAAACGAATTAGACTGAGATATTGACTTGAGATTATGCTCACTAACACGACATGAATAATGAAAGAAGGGAAACTATTCCTAAAACATCTCATAGCCTTCTGTACATAAATGTGGCGCGTAACACACCCATGCACAAGACTCTACTAGATGCGGCTTTCAGACTTCCTAGGACACTGTTGAACCTTAGGATCTGATACCAAGTTTGTAACGCCTCAAATCTGGTACACGGAATGCTACACGGTGGTCATGACCCCGAAGGACCACAAGCTAACCCATGACTGATATTTGTACCTGTATACTACATGATATACTGTATAAATGCAAAAACATAAACTGAAAGGACATAAGGTTCAAAACTGTAACATATCTGATAAATCATAACATATGGATGGGGTATGAAATACCCAAAACAAAAATGTCTAACATGATAGTCTGAACAACCTATAACTGACTGAACTTGTCTGAATAAGGAGTTGATGGGACACGTCGCCAACTAACTTTAACAACTGAAATAAATTAATTAATGAGATAATAAAAAGATGGTCATATCCTCAAAGGATGAGGAATCACTGCTAACTCTGATGCTGAGATTGGGATGCTATTGATGCTCTAGAGCTCGTGCTTCTAAACCTATGGTATAAAATACCTGTGGTTCATATGCATGAACAATACTGGCTAACAGACTAATATGAACGTGAGAATACATGCATGAATACATAGTAACTATATCTGAGATCATGATAACATGAATTTACTGATAACTAAAATGACTTATAACTGAGTTCAGATGGATAATATAACTGATAACATGAGTGACTGTATCTGACAGTCCTGAATCTGATGGAGCTAGCTGAGTTTCGTACTATTTTGAGTTGACTGTATCTAACAGTTCTAAATTCTGTAACCAAAACTGTGGGAAGTAGTTATCTAACCGGTATGCCCCTAATATGCCATTATGGCTGAGTTGGGATCCAATCTATATCCCTAATTGGAAGGGTGTCAATACCGCGCTTTCTTGAAGCTGAATCCCTAATTGAAACCCTAGCTTGTTCTTGAGAGAAAATTAAGAAAAACTAGTATATTTTGGGTGAAGAGTGGCTAAAGCACGTGTTATTAGGTTTAAATAGGGGTGGGAAATTGACCCTTCTAACCCTGAACACCCCTTTCAAAATTTGTGAAAATTTCCCAACCTGGATCCCCTGGCGTGACACGGCGCTATCGCAACTGTCACTGGAATTTGACAAATGGGAAATTGAGGGATGGCACAACATGGAGCCATCATATTTTGTGACCTGGAAGTTTGGCGCGATGTGGATAAATTATGCTGAGACACTGGAAAAAAGAAAATTGCCATTTTATCTTGTGGCGCGGTACGCCACTGACCAATTTGGCACTGTTTTACGATAGGAACTTAAAATAGTCATAACTTCTTACCCGGTTATCGGATTTGGGAGAATCTTATATTGATGGAAAGCTTATTGAATTTCCCACATGAAAAAAATTAAAAATCTTAAAAATTTCTCATGGAATAAACATCATTAAATTTAGAAGAAAATACTAGACATTCTTGAGACAAAATTAGTTAGGAAACTTTGGGGTATTACATTATCTCCCCCTTGGGAACATTCATCCTCGAATGAGACTGAATAGGAGGGGACAAATGATAATCCCAAGTACATACCGAACATGAAAACTAAAACATGACTGATATTTCTGAGATCTATACTGAGCATACATATCTGATGCATGATTTCATGACTGAGTTGATACATGAATGCATGAATGAGAGTACTGATAAGCTGATCACACATATCTAATATGTGAATACATACCAAAACTTATTACATCACTGAGATTTCTAACAACTGAGTCTTCTCACAAGGAGAATGCCTGTCTGGTGCATGAACACATGACTAATCTGATGCATGAACATATAATTGAATATGCAATGGTACTTAGTACCAAGTTTTAAAATGGAATCCTTAACATGAGATTGATACCAAGTTGTAATTGAAATTTGGACATGAAAACTGAAAAGCTTAAGTAGAACTGTTACCTTGAGCTTGATCTGAGTCAGTGGAGAAGAGGTTAGTACTTGGTACGCATGTCTGCTTCTGCTTCCCAAGTAGCTTCCTCAATTGACTAATTCTACCAAATAATTTTGACTGGAGGGACTTCTTTGTTCCTCAGTCTACGAGTCTGATCGTCTAGGATTTTGACTGGAATCTCTTAATAAGAGAGGTTGTTCTGAACATCGATGCTCTAAATAGGGACTACAACTGCCGGGTCACCTATGCACTTCTTGAGCAAAGAGACTTGAAAAACTGGATGAACCGAGGCTTGATCGGAAGGCAATAAGCTACCTTGCCAAAATGGCTGAGAATTTTGAAGGGACCAACATATCGGGGACTAAGTTTTCCCTTATTTCCGAACTAGTTCTCTCCCTTCATAGGATAGATCTTTAGATAGACATAGTCACCAACCCCAACTAACTTTAACTATAAAAATAAATTAATTAATGAGATAATAAAAGAATGGTCATGTTCTCAAAGGATGAGGACTCACTGTTTACTCTGATGCCGGGACTAGGATGCTACTGATGCTCTGGATCTCGTGCTTCTAAACCTATGGTATAAAATACCATAGAGAAAACATGTTAGTACTTTGAATGTACTGGTATACATGTGAGGTAGGCTAAATGCATGGGGTTCATATGCATGAACAATACTAGATAACTGACTAATATGAATGTGAGAATACATGCATGAATAAATAGTAAGTATATCTAAGATTGTGATAACATGAATTTACCGATAACTAACATGACTGATAACTGAGTTCTGATGGATGATATAACTGATAACATGAGTGACTATATCTGACAGTCCTGAATCTGATGGAACTAGCTGAGTTCCATACTATTCTGAGTTGACTGTATCTGACAATCCTAAATTTTGTAACTAAAACTGTGAGAAGTATTTATCTAACCGACATGCCCCTAATATGCCATTATGGCTGAGTTGAGGTCTAATCTGTAACCCCAATTAAAAGGGTGTCAATACTGTGCCACTGGTAAGGACAATCTGTGAGTAACCCTCATATAATAGGAAAATCTGGTGAGAATGGTGGGAAACCTCATATAACAGGTTAAGCCACCTCATCTACCCTCATATAACAGGCTATGATGTCTCAACCTACGCTAGCTACATAGTTCTAGAATGCAAGGATTACTTCTAAGAATCACACCCTCATATAACAGGTGAGTTCCCATCCTTGGGTTCACTCAGTACTAATTCCAACTTCCATCTAAATAGATACTGATCATGGATTACTGAACTGAACTGAACTGGACTGAATTAACTGAGTTTCATTGACTGACGGAATAGTACTGAGATTACTGAATTTTTGAGATTTCCTGAGTCACATGACTGACTGAGTTTTATGGATCATGGATTGGCTGAGGGCATCATGAAAACATGACACTGACTCTAGGAAAACGGCTATATTTTTTTAGTACAAGTACCCCCAGGACTCGATGGAAGGAAACTCACAAGGCATGATATTCTTGAATACATGACTAACATCAAGAATCCATAATATAATAATTGAAGATATTTCATGGGAATTTGATTATCATAGCTTGGTATGTGAATAAGATAGCATGTATACATAGAATAATTTCATATGGCTAACTCATGAGTAATCCGACAAACACTTTCAATACATAAGAATAGCATAGAAGTCATTTTGGGATCACAATTAAGCTATAGTGCATAATTTCTATCATCCTAGGCATTTTATCAAACACCTTCCATGCACCCTTAGGTCATAGGCCTAATCATCAAATTGACACATTATAAATAACTCAATTTATGGATTTCACTCACTTGCTAATGTAGTTTCATGAAAAACACATAAATAATTCATACTTGCGAATCATATAACAAGATAAACATGGTTACAACCAATCCACAACATAAATATCATGATTCAGAATTTAAAATAGGGTTCTTGAGCTTTATGGATGAAAGGAATCCATAAATCACCACAACGCATACCTTAGTTCTTGGTTTAGTGAAGATTGACGGAGAGACTTTCTTGAAATTGAATCCCCAATTGAAACCCTAGCTTGTTCTTGAGAGAAACTTGAGAGAAACTAGTATATTTTGGGTGAAGAATGGCTAAATCACGTGTTATTGGGTTTAAATAGGGGTGGGAAATTGACCCTTTTAACCCTGGATGCGTCTTTTAAAATTGGTGAAAATTTTTTGACCTGGATCCCCTGGAGCGACGCGGTGCTATCCCGTCGTGTCACTAGAATTTGACAATTGGGAAATTGGGGGATGGCGCGATGTGGAGCCATCGTGTTACCACTTCATTTGCGACCTGGAAGTTTGGCACGATGCATAGAAATCGCGCTGAGACACTGGGAAAAGAATAATTACCATTTTATCTTGTGGCGTGGTGCGTCACTGACCAATTTGGCACTGTTTTACGATAGGAACTTGGAATAGTCATAACTTCTTACCCAGTTATCGAATTTGGGAGAATCTTATATTGATGGAAAGCTTATTGAATTTCCCACATGAAGAAAAAGTAAAAATCTTAAAAATTCCTCATGGAATAAACATTATTCAATTTAGAAGATAATACTAGACATTCTTGAGACAAAATTAGTTAGAAAACTTTGGGGTATTACACTCAATCTCCGTATTGAAAGATATTTTGATTTCATTTTTAACCTGAAAGAAGAATTTTGAATTTGTAAATTAATGATTCTCCAAGACTTTACTTTTGTTTCTGTTAGAGAACCAAAATAGAAACTTGTGTGTCTAAGATTAATGCTTCTCTTATCTTTTATAGATTGATTATTTGGTTTATGCAAATATCATTTTCATGTGATGGTGATTTATAATGTATTGATTAATACAGGCATTCATCCTCTCCGTGGCTCTACACTCCTTTCTAGACTATTTTTCTACTTTTCTTTGAAATAGTACCTGCTTGCAATTATCAAAGGTAATTATAGTGTTTAACGTGTTAGTTTTACTCTTCAGTTAGGACCTGAAATTGTGAAAAAAGAAAACATTCTCATGCCTATATATCTTCTACATAGTGAAGAATTGGTTATTGATTTTATATAGTTGGATGGTTATCCTTGAGTGCTTTGTGTCATTGGAAGTGATTGGTTTCTATCAATTTATATCTTTTCAATATTTATTATTCCTTAACATATTCCTTTACGTGATATGTTTGATCCAACAAAATACCGAGAATCGGAAGAAGCTGATGAATCCACATACTACTAGAGAGAAGAGCTTTACTTTAGTCCACAATGACTTAGTGTGCTCTCGTGTGTATTATTTAGTTTTAAGTTGTCATTTAAATAATTTTTTATATTCATTAATTATGATATGAATAGTAAAATAAGGAAGGGGGAACTTTGTCGCTAAGAAAGATGTTTGGGGCCACAAGAGCAAGGAAACTTGATCGTACAAACAAGGTTAGTGTTTGAAGTTATGATTTAAGTTACTTTTATTACTAAGAATTGTACTCCAATTCATATGGTGGATGATTTTGTTGTTGTTGGACTGTATTGGATGGTTAGTGTTAGATCTTTTGTGTTGCTATGGCTGCACTTTAGCGATGAGATTTAAGTTATTATTCTTTTATTGTAAAAAATTTTGGGTACCTATGCGGTTTGTCTAGTTAGCCGTGATTTTCCATATGCTGTTGATATTGGTTAGCAACAACAAACTTTAGTCGTCTACTGTTACTACAGGTTTATTGTTGTTAAGATTTTTTAAAAAGAGACTTCAAGTTACTTTTTTAGTTTGTTGTTGCTATGTTCATACCCAGGTTGTTGTTGGACTATTTTGGTTGGTTAGTATTGTTGTTGGACTAATTTACTAAGGTTTTTGGACTGGTTTAGTAATGTTGGACTTATTTAGTATTATTATTGGACTGATTTACTAAGTTTGTTTTTTATGGTTGCTATTTAGACTAAGGTTAATTATTGTCAAAACTTAATGTTGTTTTGGATGGTTACTATATTTTTCCAAGTTGTTATTAGACTGGTTTGGTTGGTAAGTGTTGTTGTTGTACTGATTTACTAAGGTTGTTGTTGGATTGATTTATAAGGTTGTTGGACTGGTTTAGTATTATTGGAATGATTTATAATGTTGTTGGACTAATTTACTAAGTTTGTTTTGGATGGTTACTATTTAGACTAAGGTTAATTATTGTCAAGACTTAATGTTGTTTTCGATGGTTACTATATTTTTCCAGGTTGTTATTGGACTATTTTTGTTGGTTAGTGTTGTTGTTGTTGGACAGATTTCCTAAGGTTGTAGTTGGAGTAATTTACTAAGGTTGTTATTGGAGTGATTTACTAAGGTTGTTGTTGGACTGGTTTAGAGTTGTTGGACTGATTTACTGTTGTTGTTGGACTGATTTACTTATAATTTTATTTTGGATGGTTACTATTATGACTTAAGGTTAATTGTTGTTGGACTGATTTAGTAGTGTTGTTGTTGATAATGAATTCAGTGTGTTTACCTATTTAAGTTGTCATAGTACTTTCAGATGTTAGTTACAATAACTTATTTTTTAATGTCTTTTGCGGCTGTAAGTTTTTGCTATGTTCATTGCTTTCGGGTGTTAAAGAGTGAATGTTGGAACTTAATATGCACTCCAGATTTTTGTTTTGTGTTGAAATTTTTGGTGGTTACTATTTTGAGACTTATTGTTATTTTGGATGGTTACTATATTTTTCCAGGTTGTTGTTGCTATATGTGTTTATACCCAGGTTTTTGGACTGTTTCTGTTGGCTAGTGTTGTTGTACATTATTTGAGTACTAATTTACTAAAGTTGTTGTTGGAGTGATTTACTAAGGTTGTTGTTGGACTGGTATAGTGTTGTTGAAATGATTTACTGTTGCTGTTGGACTGATTTACTAAGTTTGTTTTAGATGGTTATTATTTTGACTAAGGTTAATTATTGTTGGACTGATTTAATATTTTTGTTGTTAATATATTCTGATCATGACTATTTTTTTTTGTTATAGGTTATCATGACATAGAAGATAGTGAGAACGAAATTGATGAACTAGACCTGACCAAAGAGATTGATCACATAATTGGCTTGATGTAACGCTAGCTATTTTGGAAAATTCGACCAAGTTTCAAACAGTGATGATCATTCAAAACTTGTACATTTTGTTCTTTTTGAATGGTCACAAAAATATTTGGTTTCTTGGATATGATCATTTTTGGAATTAATAGTTACTGTTTCTTTTGTTGATTAATATGTACATTTTATGTGTTATGCTAGATTTATAAGAACATTGCAATAGCATAATATAACATTGTTGAATAGACTAAAATAACTTTCCCAATAGCCTAAAAAACTGCTCTTGTATCCTATGTTTAACTGTCTCAATACTAATAAATAATCGTCCTATAAAGTTTATAGGACGGTTTATAGCCTTCTCAAAAAATAAACTACCATCGCAATAGAATAATATATATTTTGAACTACTATAAGGACAGTTCGCACTAACCGTCGCCATAGGTATATAACCGTCCCAATACATTCTATAGGGATGATTGAAAATTTCCTCAACATAATATTAATCATCTCCATAGACTATATAACCATCCCAATACTTAATCTAGGAAGGGTAGATATCCGTTCTAACATAATATAAACAATCGTCATAGAGTCTACATAACTATTCCAATATATTATGTATGAATGGTTAGCACCCTCCCAAAAGACGTATAACCATCACAGTATCCTATTTATAACGGTCCTACAACATATATATAAGGACGGTCTGGAACCATCCCAACATTGAAAAAACCCTCGCTAATTATTCAACAGAATAACCATCGCTATAGATGTATGAATAGCGACGGTTAACAAAACTGTCATTATAGAATGGTGTATAGCGAAGGTTTGGTAAATCGTCATGGATTTCTGTTGTGGTAGATCTATAGTAACTCCTTTAACTATATCGGTCGTTCTAACCATCGCCATATATATATTGGGGTGGTTTTTGTGTCTATAAGGACGGTAAATTAACTGTTGATGTAGCCTCTTTTTCCAGTTGTGGCTCTTCAGTTTAATAATGTGAGATTGAGATCGATTCGAGATAAGGTGTTGAGTAGTGAGGCTAAGAAAGCCTCTCTTGATGTGGATGGTATTTGGTGGATTGGTGGTCGAGTTTGTACTCCAAGAGTTGGTTATTGGATTACATTGATTTTGAAAAAAGACCATTGTTCCAAATATTCCATCCATCCTGGAGTGACTAAGATGTATCGTGGTTTGAGACATCACTACTAGTGGGGTGGTATGAGGCGAGATGTAGCAGATTTTATGGCTCATTGCCTATGTTGTCAGCAAGTGAAAGTCGAGCATATGAGATATGGTGGTTTTCTTCAGAGGTTACACATTCTCGAGTGAAAGTGGGAACGAATCACCATGAACTTTATGACTTATTTCCTCGTACATCTCGTGGTTCTGAAAATGTGTGTATTATCATGGATCGATTGACCAAGTCAGCCTATTTTATTCTAGTTCAGGTTTCATTCAGTGCCAAGAGGTTAGCACATATCTACATTCGTGAGATTTTGAGACTTTATGGTATGCCTATGTCTATCATCCCTGATATTCACATTTCACTTTTAGAGGACATTTCAGGATGAGTTGGACACTCGGGTTGATCTAAGTACAATGTTTCACACCCAGACTAATGGCCAGTCAGAGCCAACTATCTATGTTTTGGAAGATATGTCCGCGCATGTGTGATGAACTTTTATGGCCAGTGTGAGCAGTATTTGGCTTTAAAAGAGTTGGCTTATAATAATAGCTATCATTCTAGTACAGATATGGAGTGAGGTGAGGTCTTGAGGTATGGACGTGCTTTATGAGTCCTTTGACAAAGTACAGATCATTCGGGATGGACTTCGAGAGACTTAGAGTAGACATAAGTGTGATACAAATCGTAGGCTTCGTACCTTGAGATTTGGTGTTGGTGATCATGTTTTCCTATGAGTTTCACCCATGAAGGGTGTGATAAGGTTTGGGAAGAGACCAAGCTTAGCCCCAGGTATATTGATCTATTTGAGATTCTTCAGACTGTTGGTGATGTTTCCTATGAGTTGGACTTTTCCCCTTATTTGTCAATTGTTCATCCAGTGTCTTATGTTTTCATGCTTCACCACTCTATTTCTAATGAGTCTCATGTTAATTATTGGGATTCGGTTCAGCTAGAATAGAAAATGTCCTTTATTGAGGAGACAATCTCTTTTTTTGTCTAGGGATGTTAAGAGGTTGCACTCTGGAGTTATCCCTGTGGTTAAGATTCAGTGGCAACATCGAGATATAGATGAGGCTACTTGGGAGGTTGAGTCTGATATGCATAGTTCCTATCCCCAGCTCTTCATTGATCTAGGCATTTCTTTGCCTTAGTTCGAGAATGAACTAGGGTTTTAGTGGTGGATGATATAACGACCTAAAAATTTGATAAAATATGTGAAATTTGTGCTTTTGTATTATTTGACTATTTTACTCCATCTCGTAGTTGTATTTTAGTATATCTAGGGTGTAGGAGTGATTGTCACAGTTGTCAATGCATTTTGGTACCATTTATGTGATATTAAGGTTTTTGATGCCTTTAGAAGCCTTATTTTGGACTTATATAGATATCTTTTGATCAGTACGCTGGATTGCTGAACGAACGACATCAACAGCTCCGGAATATCGATTTCAGGCTAGATAGATCATTGGTTCGAGTCCCGATTAACCCGAGCTCTTTTTGACCTATTGGTCCAAAAGATGGAAAAATTAGAAATATGTGTGTGGGACCCATATTTGGTCGAAATGACCTCAGATGGAAAATTCAACATTATCACCATGTGAGGAACGAAGATTTTAGGGTGGTAACATATTTGGTTATGGCTTTTAAATCTCTTTTTTTTTAAACTGTGATTTCAGATTTCGGTGATCAACTCAGTGAAAATAATATTTTTTTAAAATATGATATTTCCATTGAGTTTGGAGCATCGAATTTAGTGTGGCTACACAGTTTGTTTGCATATATCGGACTGCAAATGAATTCCGAGCACCTTGTCGAAGTCCGGATTGGACTTAAAAAATTAATTTTTTAAAAAAGTTGGTGCAGCATATAAAAGAAGCTATTTTCCCCTCTTTTTGGCATATTTTTCCATTATTTCACCTTTCCTCTGGAGATTAAATCCTAAAATAGTGTGAGAGCTTAAAAGTGAAGCTTGTGGGAACTTGGGAAGCTAGGTTAACATCTATTTCTTAATTCAATTATGGATTTAAGGTGAGATTTCATCCTTTCTTAGTCTAATTCCTTGATTAATTTCTCAAACCCCCAAAAATCATAAGACTTGATTTTAAACCCCAATTTCACTCCTTTTCACTTAAATAATATTTTAATAGTATAATTATTAATTTTTTATCAATTTAACCTTCAAAACAACTTCGATTCTTGATTTTAACTAGGAATTCAAAGATTTTACCCAATAAAGCTTTAAAATAATTTTTCATTGATTTGAACCTCATTTTTTTACTCAATTTGACATTGTTTTCAGTTGTAGATTCCTAATAATATGGGAAATATATTTTTGTAATAAAATTCAGATTTTGCCCATTTTTTTGAAAACTCATTTCGGAGGTTCGCTTTGAACCCGAATTAAAAGTTGGCAATATGAATATCGTTGGCTTTGTTTTGAAGTGTAGATTCTAAATTTCTTAATTTTTGTTGATTTTAAAATTGTTCGTAAAATGTAAGGTCATGAAATAAATGTCTAGCGGACCGATTTCGGCATTTTAGATAGGTTATGGCTTAAGTCTTTCAGATTGGGGTGGATAGTAAATGTTGGTACAAAATACATGTTAAAGGTTGAAACTAATCATAAAATATGTCTATATATATGTTGTGACAGTGTGGGGGCCTAATGTGCTGAAATTCCTGAATCTGAGATATCCTATGATATGTGTGACTATGCGGGGTCTTATGAGATATTGATAGCTAGAATACATGTGAATAATTGTATTGTGTTGTTAGAAATTTCTATTTTGTTTCCTTTAGTGTATTTTGATATATATATATATATATATATATATATATATATATATTCATACTTTATGACATACGAATCATGTGGAAAATTCATGGATAGTGGAAATAGTGAGTGGATAAGGACTTATGTGGTTGTGGAATAATAACATTGTGGGTTGTGGTGGAAATACATCATATGGATTGGTTTTGAAAAAATACACCATGTAGATTAGTTGTGAAAAGACTCATTTTCTATGGTTGTGAACATTGCATCATCATTCTCATGTCATCATACGCATCATTTCACTTGTTTGTTTTATTTCTTTATATTTACTTGTTGTCATGTATGTATACTTGATTTGTTTCTTATGTTATATATGTTCTTTGGAAATATTGAAATATTGAAATTCTGGAAATACTGAAAATACGGAGGTTGTGTGTAAACCCCAAGGCTGTGCCGAACCCCAGGCTATGTGTCTAACTTAAAATTTTGTGCCTACCTCAAGGTTGTGTGCCAACCCCTTGCATCCTTATCATCATCATCCTCTCCATCATTTTCATTATCATTATCATATATAGGAAAAAGTCATTGTTTCCACCTCAAACTATACACGAAAAGTCTAGGTCACACCTAAACCATCATAGTGACCTATTACACACCTAAATTATAAAAAAGTGAAACTATTACCTCCTTAGAAGGTGACGTGGCAAAGAAGGTGTATTCACCTTCCTAAGGTGCGTGAGAGTTGGAAAAAAATGTTAAAATGGCAGCTTCCATACACATGTCACTATTTCATTTGTCATTATATCATTAGTACTACTAATATTTTTCTTAATATATACAATTAGATTAATTATTTTTTCAATTGAAAATTTTTTAATAAATTTTTTTTTTTTTTTTTTCAACTAAAAAAATATTAATAAAATTAAATTTTCTTATTTATTCATTTTAATATATGAGTCCCGCCCTTTTCAATTGCTTCTTCTTCACTAAAATCACCATTAAAATACCATTATCATCAAACTCAAATCTTCACCACAATAATTTTAAGAATCCACCATAAATTTCATTATTGGAATCACAATACAATTTCTTCATCAAACTCAGTCTTCTCCATTTCCCAATTTCTTCCCCAGTTGTCACCACCGTTTTTCACCACCATCGTCGCCACCATAACCACCATCACACAATGAATTAACTGTTCATTTTTTCTTTGCTAACAAAAATGGGTTGTTATGTTAGCAGTAGCAATAGCAAACTACTACCTCCAACTATATCCACCATAAATTTTGGGTATTGGGTTGTTTGTGATTGAGGATACAACACAAAGACATAGAAAGTGAACCAGAAAGCAAGAAAAATCCAACACTATCAACAGATTCTTCTGGACTCAAAGACTCATCTTTATCCACAAAATCCTCCAATTTCTCCAACAAACACTCAACCCTTTGCATTGAAGAAGTAGAAGAATCAAATACGTAATCACATGAATTATACCCACTTGCAATCACAACCACTTGGTTCATCTGATTCAATAACATTATCTAATTCAAGAGAGCAAGAACTTGCAAAAAAAAAATCATAAATACAACAGTATTAATTTAATATTTAAAAAAAATCAAATTTTGGGTATTGGGTTTTTTTTTTTACATGAGATAAGAATTTGGAGAAAGTGAAAGAAGTGTTGTTGTTCATTGAGCTCAAATTTATGGTCGTTGTTTGTAATTTTTGTGATATTAATGATTGTATTGTGATTCCGATAATGAAATCTATGATGGATTCTTAAAATTATTGTGGTGAAGATTTGAATTTGATGATGATGGTGTTAATGGTGGTGTTTTAAAGGTGAATTTGATGAAGAAGAAGCAATGGGTGATGTGTACTTTTTTAAAAAAAAATTAACATGATATCTGATGTGTGGTAATGATATGGCGTGAGTGTAAATCATTCTCCATCATGTGATTGGTTCTTGCGTTTTGGAGTGAAAATAGTTTCACTTTTTTATAGTTTAGGTGTGTAATAGGACACTATAATAGTTCAAGTGTGATCTAGACTTTTAGTGTATAGTTTGAGGTGAAAACGATAACTTTTTCCTCATATATATTACACTTACTTTATTGTATTTTTATTGTGATTGTATTATCATATTGACTCGTTATCTATCTATTTGTCTTGTTAATGTCTAATTGTTCTATCTTCTTTTACTTGTACTTTTACTTGTACTCGATGATCTTGATTATACATGCTCCTCTTTCATTATACTTGTATATGATTGTGTATTTGTATCCCTATCTGTTGTGTTGTTGTATTAATATGTGTGTAAATTGTAGAACTATTAGTGCAAGTAGTGTGGACTACCGTTGTGAGGCATTTTCTGATTGTGGGTGACATTCCTTTAGTATATATTTTTTATGTTTTATTTTTTACTTTGCTTGGTCGGCCTATGATACCTACTGAATACAATGGATCACACTCACACCTATTGTGCCTTTTCAGTGCAGGTCCTAACTCGAGTTCGCCACAAATTGATTGATTTCGAGCGCCTTTAGATTTACTAAAGGTAGAGGTTTGACATTCATGTGTCCAGAGTTCACCTCTATCTTTCTATAGTAGTTATGTCTTTATTTGTATTCGGAGACAGATGTTGACCCTGTGTGGGTATTTCTGATGTATTCGACTAATGATTGTATTAGTAGTTCTTATACTGTTGACACCAGATTTTGGAAATTATAGTTGTGTTGTTGATTATATTCCTTTTGTATTTATTATATTTGTGTGGTTTGGATTCATTCTAGAAGTCTTACCTTGGGGGTATTTCTTTCTTTTTTTCTTTCTTTGTGTATCGGTTTGAATGATAGGCTTACTTGTCAATGTATGCTGCGACAAGTTCTATCATGACCCTTAGTTTTTGGGTTATGACACCTTCCCTATCTTGAGAAGGTAAAAAAACCATTTTCGATAGACCCTCTACACAAAACCAACTCCGATGCAACCAACAAGAAACTTTTGAATATGTAATGGCAATCATCAATGCCATCTAAAACCAGTAATAAGAGACTCTAGCGCAGCTACATTGATCCATGAGTAGTCACTGGATCATCCTTTACCGAAAAATTATATTGTGCATATAAAATATAATAATTGTGCATATAGGTCAAAAACAACTTTTTAGTTATATATACTAAAGTTTTGAACATCCTTAATGAAATTCCTACTTTCGCTACTGATAAGAAATGCAAAAATCAAATAGTAACATTAGATAAACAAAATAATTCATCCCTAATTAGGGTTGTTTAGCAATATAACATGAAACATAAAAAAAATCATGAAAAACTCTACAAAATGGTTTCAAAAAATTCAGCCATCTTAGCAACACAAAATCTACTAACCTTCTACCGCCTTTTATTTTTTTTTATTCAAGATCATGTCATCGGTCAGCTATAGATGCGTCATATCTTATCTAAGATGTGTCATATCTTATCTGATTACTTCACTTCAGGATTTTCTTGGTCTACTTCGACCTCTCATAATATTTACTATATTCAACCTCTCACACCATTTTCACTTTGTGCATCCTTTCTTCCCATGTCCAAAGTTATGTATATTTATTTGGTGCTTTGATATGTGATTAGATCGTTACATTACCCTAGTAATCCAATACAAAGTTTTTGGAAAAAACCCTCATCTTAGTTTAAGAAAGATATTTCCCGAAACCAAAGAAAAATGTTTCAAACGTTTAACAAAATAATTCATTTCTAATTAGGGGTTGTTTTAAAAAATAATAGTAAACATAAAAATAAGAATTCATGAAAAATTATACAAACTTAATGGTGGCTCAAAATTCAACTATCTTAGCAACACACAATCTACTAATCTTCTTCTACCTTTCATAACTTTCTATCTACGATTATGTCATTGATCTTCTTCTACCTCTCAAAAAAATATTGAATTAATGAATATAAAAGAATGCATTCGTATAATACTTTTTAATTTTAAAATATTAAATGAATCTAATCTTCTAATTTAGCTTGAAAAATTAGTCAAATTGACTCTTCAAAAAATATGACAACAAAAGACAAACGAAGAAAGTATATATCAAATCCACAATTTCGAATCTCTAAAGAACTAAAATTTATGAAAATTAAAGGTACTAATTAACTCCCATAAACAACAATCCCAACACCCAAAATAAATAAAGCTACAAATGTTGATGAATTCGTGAAGGTGTTATTCAAGTGCAAAACAGCTTCTGGAGTTTCGGACAAAAGAATGCCAAAACAGCTTGATTTTTTTCTCTTACGAAAAGTGGTGGACACAATTTTTCTGTCCAGGAGGTTCGAAAAAAGTAGGCATACTAAAAGCGTTGGTAAATTAGTGGATCAGATTAGATATAAATGGATCGGATATTATATGAGTGAGCTTAAGCTAAATAATTTTCTATCTAAATTAAATATTTTTATTTAAAAATTTATTAAATATATAATAATATATACTTTGAAAATAATTTATAATTTAAAAAGAAAAAAAGGAAAAGAAGGGCCTGAAGTTAAAAAGACAAGAAAAATCCTATTTAATGAGGCTCAATCTTGGACATGATGGAGAACTTTGAACACCCTTAACCACTGCACTGCACACTAGAGTTATGCAAAATAGGGTTCTATATGTAATATATATATATATATATATATAAACACGTCACCTGCAAATTTAACTCCATATATACAGTGTCATTTTTTGAGTGAGGGAATTGGATTGAATCCCTGGATCCCATGTGGGTCCGCCCTTGCTTAGGACCTATATTAACCAAATTTAATGTTAGATTAGTAAACATAAATGGCAACAAAATAATAATGTCACATCCCTTTTTTAACTCCAAAAGATTAATTTTATGTTCGAAAGGGTTTTTATTAAGAAACAAAAAATTAAAAATTTGTTTCGAAAAGGACAATTTACATTTAAACTCAGAGTCGCCACTTGTCATAAATCGGTGTGCCAAGTCACCTTTGGAAAATCCTTTTCAAAATGATTTGACTCTTGAAACTGGTTTGCGAATAGAGATTCCGGTTAAGAAATTTTGTTGACCGAAGGGAAGGTGTTAGGCACCCCTCGATCCCGTGGTTCGACCACGGTCGCTTGGTAGAGTGAATCGGCTAATTTGACACTACGATGTACAAACCACACCAAAAACACATAAAACAATTAAACAAACAAACATAACAAAACGAATAAAAAATATAGTGTCCAGTTCGAGTTATACAGTCCCAAAATAGAAAAATACGAAAATGTAAATCCTATTCTAAACTAATCCTAGACTAAGCTCCAATGCCTCACCCGATGCCTCGGGCCTTCATCACAAACGTCCTCCAAGTACAAGATACTTTGGGAAATTCCCCAAATAAATCAATACAAATCCCTCGAGGCATTCCCCGGCCAAATGAATACATTTTTAGTGCAGGAAAATAAAACTATTTAACAAAATTTTAAACATTCCACGGAATTTCTAACATTCAACCAAAGCCACAAGTTCTAAACTTTGCCTACCCAACCTATGTTTGCCTAAACCAATCGACGTATCATGATACTACCAAGTTCAATTAACGTTTATTTCAAGTCAAACAACCAATGAATCAAAACTAACCAAAATTCACCAATTATGTCAAGTTTTCAATTTTCACCCCCAAATTAATTTTAATTCTCAAACGAGATACCATTTCACAGTACAATCCATAATCAAGGGAACCAACCACGAATCAAAACAAATCACTATTCATCATCAACAAAGATCAAGCAACACATGATATTCAATCCAACACACCAAATATAATAAATGATAAGATAAAAAGAGGGAAAGAGTAGAATTGGACCTCGATTTAAAACTTTCTCAATTCGATGTATTATTTTGGTTAAATTCGGTAGAGTCCGCGCCGATGAACCTCGAATTCGAACCTCAACAAACCAATCCGAGCTCCATATATCCTTTTTCTCCATTTTTCACCAACCCAAATCAAAATCGAGAAAGAAACATGAAGCTAGTACTAAAATTCATATGCCCTTTTTACTGTTTCTCTCATTTTTCGACGAACCTCGCCGGAATCAGGCAGAACTGGGTCGAGTTCGATCATTTGGGGGTTCGTTCGATCACTATTGTAGAATCACTGGAGCTCCGACGAGCTTAACAGTGGCGATGTTATTTTCCTCCTTCTTGAATCCTCTCTCGTTCGACCTCTCTCTTCTCTCTCCGTTCAGTCTCTCAGTTACTAGCTTCCATTCCCATTTTTTCTCTCTGTTTCAGTGCGTGGGTATGTGAAATGGTGTTGTTGTATGCGTGTTCTGATTCTCCCTGTGTGCGTGTATTCTCTCCCTTCTCTATATCTCTCTCCTTCGTGTGGGTGTAGATCAGCCGGAAAGGAAGAAGAACTATGGTTGTGTGTTGTATTATTTTCATGAGAATTGAGTCTTCTCCCAGGTGAATTGGGTCTATTAATGGAGAGAATCTTGTGTGCGTCTGTGTCCTCTATGTGTATTGTTGATGATGAATTCAAAAAGAAAAAGGAGACCTCCTTTTTCCATGTGGGCCCCTTCTTTATTTGGAATCTCATGTTGTTTTGGGCGAGGCAAAGAAAGATCTCATGTGGTGGGGTGGGGTCACATGGGTATAGGATGAGGTGTAAAGTTGGTTAGGATAGGATTGTTATTTTTTGTATTCTTGTGGGATATAATTATATGGATGAGGACATGTAGTAATACGGAGGTAAAAATGGTAAAATTTAATTTTTAGAGGACAAAATTAGGTGTCTACAGCATGCCCCCTTTCAATGTAAACACGAAGTATTTTCAGACAAAGAAGTAGACAACGAGACAGAATTTTGTCCCGATCATTATTCAAAGAGAGTGAAACAAAAGGCAGGAGGGAAACCGAGTCTACACCAGGACATTCTAACTACCCAAGTTATGAAGGAATCAAGTGACGGGTATCTCAAGGGATTGAAAGGAAGATGAACTATACCGAGTTTGAGAGTCGAGTGAGGTCCCGTCAAGGTTCTGGTCCGCAGCTCTGTTATTACATCAGAAATGAAAATTACAACTTAAAAATAAATAAAATTACAAAATCCTATCTATGCAGCTTTTTTTTTGGACTCTTGACTTGAGTTTCATCACCCTATTCTTCAGGCGGGATCCTGACTTGTAATTTATTCAACTTGTTGCTTGCCTTTCAATTTCCACACCCTGTTCTCCAGGCGGGTTCTTGACTTGATATTTCATCAACTTGTTTTATGCTTTTCAATTTCCACACCATGTTCTCCAGGCGGATTCTTGACTTGCTATTTCATCAACTTGTTGCTATACTTTCAATTTCTTCAACTTGTTCAGCAGGCGGGCTCCTGACTTTCTATTTCATCAACTTATTTCTATGCTTTTCAATTTCTACACACTGTTCTCCAGGAGGGTTCCTGACTTATTATTTCAATCAACTTGTTGCTATGCTTTCAATTTTTTCACCCTGTTCTGTAGGCGGGCTCCTGACTTGCTATTTTTCAATCTGTTTAACTTTTAATTTCTTCACCTTGTTACTTGGTTTTCCATTTATTCGCCCTATGCTTTGGGAAGGCTCCTGAGATCATATCAAAACTAAAAAGAAAATTATCCCAAACAAAAAAAATGCATTTTCTATGAGTTAATTGGAATGACTTGACTAAAAGGTACGTCTTCTAGGAATCAAGGGGAATAACTCATCTAAAATGTACGTCTTCTAGGAATCAAAGGAGGATGACTCGACTAAAATGTACGTCTCATAGGAATGAAATGGGAATGACTCGACTAAAAGGTACATCTTATAGGAATCAAATGGGATGACTCG
The DNA here is from genome assembly GCA_030864215.1 of Capsicum pubescens. NCBI lineage: Eukaryota > Viridiplantae > Streptophyta > Magnoliopsida > Solanales > Solanaceae > Capsicum > Capsicum pubescens. The sequence continues at coordinate 243,880,206 of CM061542.1, forward strand.
ACTAAAAGGTATGTCTAATGGGAATCAAGGGAGATGACTCGACTAAAAGGTACGTCTTCTAGGGTTCAAGGGGATTACTCGACTAAAAGGTACATCTTATAGGAATCAAAGGGAATGACTCGACTAAAAGGTATGTCTTTTAGGGGTCAAAGAGAATGACTCGACTAAAAGGTACATCTTATAGGAATCAAAGGGGATGACTCGACTAAAAGGTACGTCTTATAGGAATCAAAGGGAATGACTCGACTAAAAGGTATGTCTTATAGGAATCAAAGGGAATGACTCGACTAAAAGGTACGTCTTCTAGGAATCAAAGGGGATGAATCGACTAAAATGTACGTCTTATAGGAATCAAAGGGGATGACTCGACTTAAAGGTACGTCTTATAGAAATCAAAGGGGATAACTTGACTAAAAGGTACGTCTTCTAGGAGTCAAGGTGAATGACTCGACTAAAAGGTACGTCTTCTAGGAATCAAGACTTAAGTTAGAAAGTGCATTACCTAAGAAGAAAAATTCGAATTACCCAATCAAGGAAGTGTGTTTCCTTACCAATGTTGTTTGAATTATCAAAACAATAAAGTACGTCTCCTTACCAAAGCTGCTTGAATTACCAAAACAAGGAAGCGCGTCTCCTAAAGATCTTGAATTATGAGTTTTACCATGGTTTTGATTACCAAACCTGTGCAGAAACCTTACCTCTTGCATTTGTTGAGGTGAGAAATTACGGCCTTGGATGTTTAGGCTCTGAAATCCTTGATCTGAATGCAACATATATTCCTGTTACATATAAGGAAAACTTGTGAGTTTAAAAACATGGTGGCTAGTTTGTGGCTTTGGCTTTTGAAGCAATTGCTCCTGCCCCCGTCACATTTAGCTTTGCTTCTAACCATTAACATATGTCGTTGACTTACTGTATCATTGACCCAAACTCAGCTTATTAAGAGTGACTCTGAAACAAACACAGTATTTCTTCTTTGTCGTGTTTCTCAAATAAACCCTTTGAACCTTGGTATTTCCATGAGTTCCCCAACTTCTCTGTTGACAAAACTTCTTGCATGCCCTTTTTTGGCTCACAATCATGTCTCTTTCATGTGCTAGCTTTTGTCTTGCTTTGTCCAATTAAAAAAGTTGGTAGCTAGTTTTGAAATCTTTTCTCACTTATTTTGACACGGGCTTGACTCAAAGACAAGAAACGAAATAAAAGAATGAAAATTTTTATTTTGATAACTGACTCAAGAAAGATAAAATTAAAATAAAGAGAAGAAAGAAAAGACAATGAATGTCCCCTTTTAAAACAAAGAAATGAAAAATTCATCTAAAAATGACAGTCAACACTAATGATTATGCCATGCATTTTGGATTAAACAGCTTGATCTTTTCATCCAAACTTTCTACCCATTGTTGTTGAGTTAATGGCCTTGAAACTGGGTTGCTTTCTTAGGTCAATTGCATTTAAGACCCCATTCGGCTAGTGGCGCCTTGATGAGTTTTCTCCAATAAGCTTCTTTTATTTTCTCTCGACTCACTATCACCTTATGGTGCCCGTGAGGGTTTTCACCAATAAGGCTCTCTCATTTTTATTTCTCTCAACTTACCATCGCCTTATGGTACCCGTAAGGGTTTTCACCAATAAGACTCTCTCATTTTTATTTCTCTCTTGATTCCCTATGCTGAGGAAGACAAATAGTTCCCAAATGCATCATCATATCCCCTGCATGCTCAGCCTTAACATCTTCAAAGATTGATCTGAAGGTCTTTCTTTGGTTGTAACTTGTCTTTTGGATAAGGTTAGAAAGAAAGGATGACATGGGGTCCAAACGACACTTGAAGTGGGGTAGGATTTACAACTTTTGGAATCAACTCAAACAATGAGGATTAACTCATGCCCCAGTTTCTTTTGACTGGGTGACTCTAAATTATTTATTTGGTTGGACCGAGCCCGGAGTAGGGCAGCCTACGTATCTCACCCCCGAGAGAGGAGAATCAGGTCATGCGTAGTTCTGGTAGCTTATTTTGCTTGATTCTGATTTATTTATTTTTTCTTTTGACTCTTTTTTCTTTGTGATTTTTCTGATTCTAATTTTTCTTGACACTCTTTTTTTCTATTTTGGACACATTTTCCTCTCTTCTCTTTTTGAAAACTTTCTGACCCTATTATTTTGCTCGACACTTTTCTTTTGAGCTTTGCTGACTCTATCTTGATTCCAAAAGAGGGGTATGAAAGAAAATAAAACTAAGGTTCAAATGGGGTACACAAAGGATGACACAATATATGGATAGCAGAATGAAATTTCTTCATCATATCAATCCTTGAAGATGCTAGTACATAGCATGCAATGTGAAAGTACACAATCAATATCACTTATGACATGTTTTACAACACTAACTTGCCCCGAGTATATGTGTCACCTCTTCTTTTACACTTGTCGAACATACAACTCCACCTTTATTGTACATCCCTCACGTTGAATGACTCATGCTTTCGTGGAGTTGATTTTTGTTCTATTCCTCGGGAGCACACATCCGCTATTTGACCTAATTGAGCTTTCTCTTTCAATTGATGACCAAGTTATTCTTGTGATTCTCAAAATAATTTCTTTAATTTTGAAAGAAGACTTCAACATGGTCACCAAATATGTCAACACTCTATCAATTTTTCTCAGATGCTTTTTCTCACCTTAACCCTCTGATTTAATGTTTCATGGTTAAATTGGACTTTAAGATCTGGCTAAAAATTCCGCAAGCATGTCATATCACTAGAGTGAACATAAAATGTACTGTATAAAGAAAACAAACAAATAACACATATTTAAAACACAAAGGAAAAGGGACAATTCATTTAGTTGAAATAAAAGATAGAAGGGTTTGAACATAAATGACAAAAGGACAAAACAAGATAGATCCCGAACTACAACCCTGCAATAATTTGAAAAATAGAAAAGAAAACAAAACAAACTATCAGACCTCTTCCTAGTTGGGAGAGGGGTGACTTCTCAATTGCTCAGCCTGACAACTTAGCCACTGGTTTTCATATCAGCATGACTAGAGCTTTCCTCACTGTCAATGTTCTGTACCGTGATTGATCCATCTTGAATCATCTTTTCAATTTATCTTTTCAAAGCACAACATTCTTCAATACTGTTACCCTGAACATCAGAATGATATGCACATCATACATTAGGATAAAAACTTCTTGAATGTGGGTCAGGAGTATACCTAAGGAGAGAAGTGATCATGCCCTGTTGTACCAATCTCTGGAATAAACTGGCATAGGATTCCCTAATAGAAGTGAAATTATCTTTTTCATTCCTCCTCTTTGCGAATTTTGGCCTCGGATTAAACTTGGATTTAGAGGTTTCTTGGTAAATTTGTAGGGGTCGTGGACGATGTTGATGGATAGGTGCATGCCATTGTGGATAAGAAGATGGATGAGCATATAATTGTTCATTGTTCAAAGGATATTGAGGAAGTGGAATGGGATTTCTTGGATTTTGGAGAAAGAAACCTTGTTGTAAGTGGTTATGTGGATCTGATATGTAAGCTCGAGATTGAGGCTGACAGTATTGGTGGGTTGGACCTATCAAACTCTTTGTTGGCCCTGTTATGACAATAGGTGCGTTTTTCTTCTTCTTTCCTTCAGTTTTCCTTGGTTGATTGCAATGTCGTCCCGAATATTTCACAGAATCCTTCTGTCCATCAGGCTCCCCAAATTTTGATGTCTCAAAGCTGGGAGGAAGGTTAACACTTGAAGACATGCCCCGGTTTTTATATGAAACATCTTTATATCCCATATGTCCAGGGGAATTTTTCACATCATTTTCTACACTTCACTTTTCCAACCATTTTCTCGGGCTCTTCTAGCATTCTAGGCTGCTTAGTAAGAAATTTTGGCGGTCTACTTAACTTAACTGTAGGCTCAAGAGTACAGCAATGATCATCAAGAGCCTTTAACATGGGTCCACTAACAGATTGGGACAGCACAACTGTTGGATTGATAGCCCAAGTTAAAGCCTCAGTAGAAGGTTGAGCAACAAAAGTACAGACGGTATGTGGTGCTGTGAATGTGGTAGACTTATACTGGGGAGCTAAAGAAAGAGTGGTGGAAGTATGGAGATGCATTTGACATAGAAAGGATTTTGAGGCATGCTGTGGTGCATCAACAATAATAGGAAACTGACTTTGCGATTTTGGTGGAAGACTCAAGGTATTTGCAGGGTCAAAAGTGGGGAACGGAGGTAGAGGCAGCCCACTGGCCCAAGCTCGGTACATTTTCATCATTTGTTGTCTCAATCTCAAATTTTCTTCCTTTAAACTCTCAATTTCCTGACTCTTTGTTTCATCCATGGTGTCACTCTCTATATCCTTGTTGGACACAACTAAACCTTCCTTGGGTTTGGTGTGATATAGAGGACAAACTAGGAAGCCACAAACCAACCACCTTAAATTAACTGAACAAGAGGAAAAAAATATGTTAGAGTTAAACCTTTTTCAAAACCTCTTTTTTTTTAAAAGATCACCGAACCCAATAAGGGCACCTACGTATCCCACTCTCGAGAGAGGAGAATCAGGTGTGCGTAGTTCGTGAAGTCTTGCCAAAATGGCCAATTAAACTTTTTTTCATTCTTTTCCTTAAAACTTTAAGAAGAAAAGAAAATAACAATTTGTCAAAAGAATTGACGAAAATCATTTTGCATTTTTCACTTTTAAAATACCTATACAAAACGAAACCTATGATTACCAAAGAAAAATCTTTTTGGGTTTTCAGTTTTGAATTTCATATGAAAATGAAACTTGAAACTATTAAAGGAAAATCTTTTTGTAGTTTTCTTTTAAAGATGTATATGAAACACCTACTCTAAATGAAGGGTTAATAAAACATTTTTTGAATTTTTGAAATAAGATCCCCGAACTCACAATAGGTTGCCTACGTATCTCACTCCCGAGAGAGGAGAATCAGGGGTCCGTAGTTCGTCCAGATTGGACAATTAAGGATTAATTAACAAACTACACCAAACTTGAGAGACACGACCAAAGACTAACGATGAAAAATGTCAATAATTTTTTTTTTGGAGTTTTCAACTTAACACTTCAAATAAAAATGACACCAATAATTATGAAAGAAAAAAAAAATCTTTTTGGTATTTTCAATACATGAAATGTAAAAATTTTCTACCATTTTTTGCATTTTCTTTTATAAAAACTGCTTAAAAAAAATCTTTTTTGAAAATTTTGAATTATGAATGCATGCTAAAGGAGACAAATTGAGAATTTTTTTTTTGAGGTTTTGGTTTTTGAACAAATGAGTGCAGAAAATAAGAAATCTTTTTGAATTTTTGAATTGTGAAAAATAAAAGCCATAAAGAACTTTAAAACTACGAAACTCTTTTTTTCTGTCCGACTCACTTTTCTTTTCTCTTTTTTTTACTTTACTTCTAACACAAGTTTTCCCCAAATCAGTCTGTCAAATGACCACGTTACCCTCAGAAATGCAACATTTAGCACATAGGGATGCTTTAGAGGTGAGTCTCTCACAAAGAACCAAGTGGGCCCCGCTAAGTCTCAATATGATGCACATAAGCATGACCTAAAGGTTGACCTACGTTGATGTTCACTAACAAGGCTGTTCGGGGGAGCGTATGGTCGATAGTGGCTGCTTTGCTTTCCACATACTCCATAACACCGATGGCTCCCCACCTAAAATAAGGGTGACTCAACTAGAGGTCGTGTACAACACGTGTACTACAGACTTGTTGCAAAAAGAAGGCCTGGGGGTAGACACATGATGCCAGATATAAAAGCGGTAACACATAAGATAAATACTGTACACAAAGAGCACGAAAACATTCCACAATGATAAAACAATAACAAAAAACAACACAAACAAAATGTTTATACACCTATAGTGCCAAACAAAGCTGATACGACTCCAAAATAAGCTCGAATTCTGAACAAGTCCCCAGCAGAGTCGCCAGAGCTGTCACACCCCTTTTATAACTCCAAAAGATTAATTTTATGTTCGAAAGGGTTTTATTAAGTGACCAAAAATTAAAAATTTGTTTCGAAAAGGACAATTTACATTTAAACTCAGAATAGCTACTTGGCATAAATCGGTGTGCCAAGTCACCTTTGGAAAAACTTTTTCAAAATGATTTGACTATTGAAACTGGTTTGCGAATAGAGATTCTGGTTAAGGAATTCTGTTGACCGAGGGGAAGGTGTTAGGCACCCCTCGATCCCGTGGTTCGACCACGGTCGCTTGGTAGAGTGAATCAGCTAATTTGGCACTACGATGTACAAACCACACCAAAAACACGTAAAACAATCAAACAAACAAACAAAACAAATGAATAAAAAATATAGTGTCCAGTCCGAGTTATACAGTCCCAAAATAGAAAAATACGAAAATGTAAATTCTATTCTAAACTAATCCTAGACTAAGCTTCAATGCCTCACCCGATGCCTCGGGCCTTCATCACAAACGTCCTCCAAGTACAAGATACTTTGAGGAATTCCCCAAATAAATCAATACAAATCCCTCGAGGCATTCCCCGGCCAAATGAATACATTTTTAGTGCAGGAAAATAAAACTATTCAACAAAATTTCAAACATTCCACGAAATTTGCAACATTCAACCAAAGCCACAAGTTCTAAACTTTGCCTACCCAACCTATGTTTGTCTAAACCAATCGACGTATCATGATACTACCAAGTTCAATTAACGTTTATTTCAAGTCAAACAACCAATGAGTCAAAACTAACCAAAATTCACCAATTATGTCAAGTTTTCAATTTTCACCCCCAAATTAATTTTAATTCTCAAACGAGATACCATTTCACCATACAATCTATAATCAAGGGAACCAACCACGAATCAAAACAAATCACTATTCATCATCAACAAAGATCAAGCAACACATGATATTCAATCCAACGCACCAAATATAATAAATGATGAGATAAAAAGAGGGAAAGAGTATAATTGGACCTCGATTTAAAGCTTTCTCAATTCGATGTATTCTTTCAATTAAATTCGGTAGAGTCCGCGCCGATGAACCTCGAATTCGAACCTCAACAAACCAATCCGAGCTCCATATATCCTTTTTCTTCAATTTTCACCAACTCAAATCAAAATCGAGAAAGCAACATGAAGCTAGTACTAAAATTCATACACCCTTTTTTCTGTTTCTCTCATTTTCTGACGGACCTCACCGGAATCAGGAAGAACTTGGTCAAGTTCGATCGTTTGAGGATTCGTCCGATCACTGTTGTAGCATCACCGGAGCTTCGGCGAGGTTAACAGTGGTGATGTTGTTTTTCTCCTCCCTGAATCCTCTCTCGTTCGACCTCCCTCCTCTCTCTCCGTTCAGTCTCTCAGTTACTAGCTTCCATTCCTATTTTTTTCTCTCTATTTTAGCGCGTGAGTGTGTGAAATAATGTTGATGTATGCATGTTCTGATTCTCCCGGTGTGCGTGTATTCTCTCCCTTCTCTATATCTCTCTCTTTCGTGTGGGTGTAGATTAGCCGAAAAGGAATAAGAACTATGGTTGTGTGTTGTATTGTTTTCGTGAGAATTGAGTCTTCTCCCAGGTGAATTGGGTCTATGAATGGAGAGGATCTTGTGTGCGTCTGTGTCCTCTATGTGTATTGTTGATGATGAATTCAAAAAGAAAAGGGAGACCTCCTTTTTTCCTTGTGGGCCCCTTCTTTATTTGGAATCTCATTCTGTTTTGGGTGAGGCAAAGAAAGATCTCACGTGGTGGGGTGGGGTCACATGGGTATAGGATGAGGTGTAAAGTTGGTTAGGATAGGGTTGTTATTTTTTGTATTCTTATGGGATGTAATTATACGAATGAGGACATGTAGTAATGCGAAGGTAAAAATGGTAAAATTTAATTTTTGGAGGACAAAATTAGGTGTCTACAAATAATATGAAAATATATAATATTAAAATAGGATACCTTGATAGCATCTTCCGATCATCACTGTCATATACCGGAAATACATCGGTATTTCAAAACAGTTACATTTCTTTATTCAATAGCTTATTTTTCTCTGTCCCTAATGAACTGTATGTCTATGTTTGCACTTTGCAGAAGAAGCGGTCATCTGGTACTACTGCAAAGTTTGATCAAACAATATAACTTAAATATATAATTATAGAAAAGTATTATATATGTGTGTGTATGTTTAAAATTTTAATTGATTTAGTAATGTTAATTATTATGATCTTTTACCTAAAAATAAAGACTTTAATTAATTTTAAATTGTTAAATATTAGACAATAATTAAATTATAATTATTTAAATAAAAAGTGAAAAGACGATTTTATCTTTCATGGGGACTTGTAATGAAGGACAAACTGTTCAAAATACATTTATAAGAACCTTCACGCTTTAGTTTATTAGAGATAGAGATTAGAGATATTCAACATATCAAACAAAAACAATTTCTACAAATATTTTGACATGTCTTCTTATGGGTAAATTTGTGTTGCACATCATCCTAAATAGGTCCAACTTTTAAATATGTTGAAAGAGGTTTACCTAATATATAGTGTTGAAAAATGTTTTTGTCTATTGAAATTAACTTTATAAATAAATAGTTATGTCTTACGATAGAAGTGTTGAATTTGATAGCAATCTGGGGAACTGAGAATGGGAAGAAGAAATTGCACTTGCTCAGTTGGGATACTATCACCAAGCCTAAGACCAAAGAGGGGCTTGGTCTTCACAAATATGACATCAGAAATAGGGCACTCCATGCAAGCTTGGCTTGGAGGTTAGTCAAGAATCCTACCTTCCTATGGGGGAAAATCTTCACCTCTAAATATCAGAGACCCCCCGGGGGTCACTCAGCTAATAGAGTGGTGTCTAGCACCTGGAGAAACATTCAACGGGGATGGAACCAATGCACCAAAAGTCTTGGATGGCATGTGAACAAGGGTGATAAGGCCAAGCTCTTCTTGGATAGATGTATCCCTCATAAACCACCCTTAAGAGAACTCATAGAAGGCCTTCTTCCTCATAATGGGGATAACATCACTGTTAGCACCTTGCTAACTGATGGAGGCTTGAATCTCTCCAGCATATCCTTCGAACTCTCTCCGGCTATCCTCCATCACATGGAGGACACTCTACCTCACTCCAACCCCACCAAAGAGGACATTATGTACTGGAGTACCTAATGAAAGATTCACTACTAATAGTGTCTATACCTCCATTGCTGAAAAAGGGTATGCCCAGCCTCCCTTTGATTTCCCTTGGATCTGGAAGTTGCCAGCTCCCAATAAGATCAAGACTTTCATTTGGCTACTTGCCCATGGTAGGCTACAGACCAAATACTACTTGCACAGACTTGGCATAACCAATAACTCCTCATGCTCTTTGTGTAGACATCCATGTGAGGATATTGACCATATCTTCTTGACTTGCACCAATGCCTCCACTGCCTGGAATAACATAATCAATGACAGCCAAATGCATCACATCTCTATAGGAAACTACTCTACTATCAACCAGGCCCTTAAGTCCTAGAAACACTTACATAATGTCCAGTATAATGTGCATATTACTTGGGACCATCTGCTACCCCAACTCTTATGGACCATTTGGCTCATTAGAAATGACAACCTCTTTAATAATAAAATGAATCCTGTTGACTGGAAACATGCTATTAGTATGTCTCAGGAATTCTGCATGATTGCTCTCCAAAAGAAAACGACCACTAGGACAACCAAAACCATTTACCTTAAATGTGAGCCCCCCCCGGGGGATTTATTCATGCTTAATACTGATGGGGCTAACCCATCCAATCTGGACAAGGGAGGGTTAGGAGGTGTTATTAGAGACCACAAGGGGGAGTGGGTGGTTGGATACATGGAATGCACCCCTCCTTCGACCCCCCTTGCATACTGAGTTCAAGGTACTGCTGAGAGGTCTGAGGATTGCTAGTACAATGTGTATCAAACCTCTCATCATTTGTATTGACTAAAAGGAGCTTGTTAGCGCTATTACCCGTGGCCACGAACTTTATGCTAACCTGATTTTTGAGTGCAGGTCCTTCCTACAGGTGATCGAGGAAAAAAGAATCAACCATACCTTCAGGGAACAAAATAGAGTCACGGACAGCTTTGCTAAGGAAGACAACAAACTCATGCAACTTGGCGCGTCAATTATTTTGTCAAGCCCACCGACTTTTGCAGTACCTTTCGTAGAAGCGGACAAGGAAGAAAAAGTTTTTTCTAGGCTAATTAATCCTTTTATTTTGGACTTACATGGCTGGGATGTGGCTCATGCTAACTCATCTAAACTCCCACCCCCTAATACTTCGAGTGGAGCAGTAGCTCTACCCATTGATACTCATGTTTACCTTGACTAAGCTGTTAATGAATTGCCCCCCTTTTAACCAAAAAAAAATGATTAATGTATTTTCTAAATTGGTGCTGGATTTGAAACTGTGCAAAATTAGCTTCATCAATCTAATTTATATTTGTATTCATTAATATGGTACATCTAAAATAGTATTTTCAAACACAAGAAATTTATTGTTCTCATATTATAAATAAGTTTGACTTTCTATTGTATGTCCTCCAATTATTTTCATTTTGATTTATTGAACTTGAGTCGAGGGCTTCCGAATGGAACCTTTTTACTTCAATGAGTTAGGGGTTAGATCTGCGTATACTTTATCATTTTCAAAAATCACTTGTGAAATTTCACTGTGTATGCTGTTGTATTATAAATAAGTTGCATGTCTCGCTCATTAGTGATGTACTCAATTGTAAAATTATGAAGAGACTTGGCTCATTCTTGAACTATTATCCTCTAATTCCTCTTATTTCAACATGTAATTTTCTTAATTTAATTTATCATTTTATACTATTATATCTCAATGCTTTGTTTTATATTGTATTAATTTAGGTCTCAAAGTAACAATATTTTTGAAAACAATCAGGAGGCTTCGGAATATATTGTTAACCATGACTTTGGACAATCTAATTACATCTTTTAGATTTAATAAATTCATTAACTGCTATTTCAAAAAATAAATGAATTCATTATTATTGATATTTACTAGCCTTAGATTCTTTTCTTTTTTTTAACTGTGGGAGAAGAAACTCAAGAAAAGCCATCTTGATTATTTTGATATTTTGTTTCAGAATTAGTGATTTTGGAATTGATATCCACATAAAAGGTGACAAAAAGACTTTCACAATTTTGGCACAGTTAATTCAAAATTGTCAATTTAGAAAATAAAAGTTCAATCAAAGAGGAATACAATAACATTGTAATTTATTTGACTTGGAGGAGATTTAATATACCTTAGAATCAACATTGATTCGTATCATGTTTGATTGAATTTGTCAAAATTCATTATTTTTACATAAAAAACAGAATTAAATTATGGGAAATTAATTAAAATGACACTTATACTATAACCAAATTTGTAGTAACATACATACTTTATGAGGGTTCTATGACTTCCTCCAAGTTAGATTTTAAAGCATCTATTTGATATAATTTATCGGATGACCTGTATAATTTTTTTTTTTTTTTTTTTTTTAACACACACTTATCAAAAGGTTAAAAGAAAAAGGGGTTCAACCGATATTACTGATCATTTACACTCTTAAACAAAAGAAAAATAAAAAAAAATCCTCTCTCACACTTCATTTTTTTCACAATGAAATCGTTGAATCTCTTTAAATTTGACTTCGTCAATCTCTATATTCTTCTATAATCAAATTTTGACTTGTGTCATATCCGATAAATGATAAAAAAAATATTCAATGGGTACTTACTTCCTTATAAAGTATGATTGTGTTACTGCAAATCCAATAATGATTTATGTATATTTTGAATCAATTTCCCTTAAGTTATACAATGTTTTGGTTGTTAAATTTTATTTTCAGAATATATAACGTTTTCATAAATTATGCAAGAACCTATGAAAAATTTCATGCACGATAGAATATAAAGTAAAAATAAGGATATTAGCAATATATAGATTAACAATTCTAAAATAACAAACCTATCATAGAAAATACAATTTTTATATTTTATTTATAGGACAAACACATATTTTAAATGTACATTATATTATTTTATAATATATTAAACATTCACCAAGAAATATTCTTGCAAAACAAATTCATATATTACTAACACCTATTAATGTATCGTCATTTTTTTTTTAGTCCGTCCTAAAAAAAATGTCATTTTTTCATATTTGGTAACTATTTAATGACATCATTTTCATTTTATTTTAGTTGGTCTCACTTATTAAGAAAAGACAACAGAAAAGTAAATATTAAAATAACTTTAATAGAGCAATTTTGAAAACTTTACAAAGTCATCACTTATTTCTTAAACTTCATGTCTAGTTAAATGTTGACACATAAAATGAGATGGAGGTAATATAATTTTTGCACTACTAATTCAACGTCCATCTTGTCTCTAAATACAATGACTGTATTATCAAATGTTTAGTCAATAAATAGATCTAAACATTGTCATAAAAGAAAAAATCAAACTAAATATTGTATACTTCATATTTTTTTTCTTTTTCTTTTTTAGCATTCAACAGACAAATGAACATCATCAGATTCAATACACATATGATTAAGTCCACTCAAATTAATTTGTGTTGAATCAATATGATATTTATTCTGCCTCAAGATATTTATTGTTCTCTCTCATATAAATGAACATGACAATACACAAACCATTTATGAATAATTAATGTATGTTTTTTTTTTAATTTAATTTTGTATTTATATTTTTTAAATACTATTTTTTTTTTTGGCCGGACGTATGTTTAGTCCTGCCCCAGAACCCTCATTCACTATGGGTCAAAACTTACCTCCAGAGTTATCTTTCTTTTGAAATCTTATTATTCTTCTATTTACAATCGATAGTAAATAAATTTAAGAGGTCCTTAATTTGTTGAAATATAAACTATACACTTAATTAACTAAAATGGACATACGATTAAATATCTCTATTGTTTTTTAATTGGTAATGATAATTCACATTTAATGTTATGTATATATGTTGCTTTTATTGCTCCTCTATTAGCAGGGAGACAATATCATTCTAATAGCATTGTTATTTCTTCAATAGTCCAAAATAGTCCAAAATGTGAGGGCTCATGCATTCAGGATATGATGGTTAAATATTCTTATTTTTTCTTTAACATTACTCCTATTGTGTTAATTTATGTGACATTATTTTGTTATTAGTTCATCCAAACAAAGGGCATATTTTTATTTGAGAATAATTAATTCTAACTTTCAATTTTATTCTTAATGAGAAGCTTTTATAATCACATAAATGTAAAGATGTATTTGAGGATACAAAGGTCAAAATCACGCAAATTCTGTAACATATTTACAATCATAACTTCTAAGAATCTTCTTTTTGTTTCTTAAATTTTTTTGTTAAGTTTAATTATATTTAAAAAAAAAATAAAAGGCAAAATACCATAAAAGATTTGTTAGAATTATTGGACAACCTTATGTTACATACATAAATGTAGGCCTGTCAGAGATGAGAAAGAATCCCAAGATTATTTCGTGGATCATTTTCGCATTCAGGAGTGTATGGCTAATCCCTAAGTAATATTTAATGGTTTAAAAAATTGACTTACGCAACTATTTAGTGTGAAAATATTCAGTTTGTGCAATTATTCAAAAGTACATCATAAAATATTTATATTATCTTTGTATAATCTTATAAAATAAATACAGACAGAAGTCATTGAGAGAGGATACATGGAGACAAATCATCAATATCCAGATGCTCCACTAAGTACCATGGCGAGAGAACTGCGGAGAACCTAATCATATACTTTCTTTGTTCCACTTTATATATTACTCCCCCGTTCGAAATTACTCGTCTCAAATAGAACTGACACATTGATTAAGAAAAATAATTAATAACATGATTAATTTATCATAGTAATCCTATTAAATGAAGTTTACATTTTAATTTAAAGAAAAAATAATGAATGCAAAGGGTCAAACATGGAATTTTTTTTGTCTCTGCTTAATTAATGAAAAAAGATAAGTAAAATGAGAAATCAAATTAAAAAATTTGAGACGAATAATTTGAGACGAAGAAAGTATTATTTTTGTATTAGTTTGTCTCAAAATTGAGTGATTGAATAAGTGACTGCTTATATTATTTGTTTTTGCATTAAATGCAGATAGATTGTGTGGGCCAATTAGTAACAGTCTATATGATCCACTCTAAGCAGAAAATGATCTACCAGTGGATCCTTTCCTATATCAAATGTTATTTAATTCAACTTTTGATATCTAATATTTATTCTTATTTTACTTCTGACATATATATTGTTCTTCATAGATTGGGTTGGGTTGATTTTTTATTGAAAATAAATAAATTAATTATGTTGGTTTATTAAAATAATAAATTAAATCAAACTAACATAAATTCAGTTTTTTCGATTTAGGTTTTAGTCTGTTTTTTTTTTATTTTTCTCAATTTCTTTTATAATATTTATTTTTGAAAATTATATTGTGATTGAAGTTTAGATCAAATATGTTTTCACTCATGAATCCTTATTAGAAGATATCAGAATTTCTATATCTTTTTCTGATTTAAGAATTAAAAATTAATTAAATATATTTATGGTAACTCTTTCCTTATTTGAAGTCATACAACTGATATATTTTTTATTAGTTTAAGAATTCTAAATCAACTAAATTTGATTTTAAGAAGATTTAAAAAATCTAAAAATAAATATAAAACTATTAGAATAAGAAAAAATTAAAAAGTTCCAGATTTTTAAATGTTTTAAGTACGTAATAGAATGTAATCAATAAATTTGTAAAGATTTAACTTTAAAAATAAGGAACGATTTCATATATATATATGAAATAATTGTAACACAAATATGATTTAAATTGATGCGTCTCTCTTATCATGTGGCAACAAGGGAAAGAGGTATACAAATGTAAAAGTGATACCATCAACCACTTGGAATTGGAAAACATATATGTGTATATGTTTATGTTTACATTATTACATTAAAGTGTGAAAGATTTTTGAAAAGTGATTTGAACTTTTACACTTTATTAAAAATCTCTGCAATAGATAAAATTATTTAATTTTAAATAATCAAATGTTATACGTGCGACTAAACTAGCATATATATATATACACACATATATATATACACACACATACACATATATATATATATACACACACACACACACATATATATATATATATTATGTCGGTTTGATTTGAGTTCGATTTGACTTTTTTTTGGTTAACACCAAACCAAACTAAGAATGGTCGTTTTATTTTTTTCAAACGCTAAACCAACCAAACCAAACCATAAATCGATTTTTTTTCTCGGTTTGATTTGATTTGACTTGACAGTTTGGTCTGTACACCCCTATACTCTTGTTTTGATAGATATTTCTTTTCAGGCAATACTAGAGGTAACAAGAAAGGAACAAACTAAACTGACTAGAAATTTGAAGATTCCAATGTAGAACAAATGTTGGCTTGGGATGAATTTTTTAGATTATGCTTTATTAATTAATTTATTTTTTGTACGAGTTTGAAGTGTATAGGGTGGGCAGAGTTTACAAAACTGGTTCTTTTTTAGATAGTTGTTTGACAAATGTTTTTTTATACTATGTTTTAGATTCTGGTAGAAGATTTTGTTTGATCCAATTGAAGTTTTTATGAAAAAAATTATTAGCTCATTGTCTATTTTATTTTAAGTTATATTCCAAGCCTAATATTTTATCTATTAAGTATATGAATAAACATTCGACCAAAAACTAATGTTATCAAAAAGGATAGATTTCGTACATTATATTTGCAATAAATTAAAATCTATACATACATACATACATACTGTAACACCACGCATTTTCGGGCTAAACTTTGAATCGTTGTTCTTATGTATGCAAACTATAATCCCATGATTTAC
This sequence comes from Capsicum pubescens, assembly GCA_030864215.1. Taxonomy (NCBI): domain Eukaryota; kingdom Viridiplantae; phylum Streptophyta; class Magnoliopsida; order Solanales; family Solanaceae; genus Capsicum; species Capsicum pubescens. Next base: position 243,896,182 of record CM061542.1, read on the forward strand.
ATTTGAATCCATGTGTCATGATCTTTATCTTAGTGTGTGAAGCGCTTTCGAGGTGAAAAATATTCATAGGAATCACTTAGAACAAAGTTGAGGTAAGAGTCTTTGATTCGTTCAAAGTTTGATGTTCGATTCTACAAGGGTCTACTTTGAACGTATATAACTTTTGACATATATATATATTATTTTTTAGTGCAAGACTCACCAAATGATAGATAATTGAGTTAGCTTTCCAACGACACTATTTTTGCCTTAATCCGACACCCGAGTGAAAAGTTATGGATTTTTCTGTGAGAGGCAGTAAGGGGTCGCGATAGCCCTGCACCGTGATGGCTATTCAACCCAACTAGGGGTCGCGTCGCGAGGGCATCTTAACACAACTAGGGGTCAAGCCGTGGGGGCTATTCATCCACAATTTTAGCTTCTTAAGGGTCAAGGGGCACTTTGGTCCTTTCCCCTCAACACCAAATGTTGAAAGCATGAATTATAACACCCAAAAGAGCATTATTTGCCCGTATTCTTCAAATCAACTCACGTAAAAACACTCCCCCTTTCCCAAGAACAATAATTTAAGTTTTTCCTCTCAAGAACACAAGGATCCAAGCTTCAATTTCAAGATTTCTTCAAGAATCCATTCAATTAAGGTATGTAGGGTTATGAACAAGGATAATTCTTTCATCCTTGTGCCCAAAACGTGATATTTATTTAAGATTTCATATTTTGCAAATTAGGGTTCATACCTAATTATCATTATTTGAAAATTATGATGTTACAAGTGATTTAAATGTTGAATTGCATATCTATTTTCACACCTTTATGCGTGTGATATGATTTTACATATTTCCAATTGAGTTTTAAGCATAATATTGTGATTCTTCATGTCATTAACTTGATATTGTTGAAGTATTTCAAGAAGTAAATTGAGCATGATGTTTTGATATGAATTTGCATGAGTTTAAAACATGGGTTTTAAGCCCTAAGTCTAAGTATTGATATTTCAAGAAGATTATGATTTTTAGCCCCTTTTGTAAAAAATTTACCAAGATTTAAGAAAGAAATTTGATCCCTTGATCCTAAGCTAATATAAGGAATCCACATTATTCATATAGTTTGAGATTTAAAGAAATAGATGCATAACTGGTTTTCATTATAAACCCTTATTCTATTTTAAAGTTGATTTCTTGCAGAATGAGCATATAAGTAAGGGAGTAGTATTTATAATCGAGAGGGAAGTATGGGTTTAGGGCATCCTATTTCCCCAGAACTATGAGCCAACATAGGTACATATTCATATTATTCTCATTTATGTGGATACAAATATATATTGTGATCACTTAGCTCAGGTTATACTCATTGGCAAGAGTATGACACCTCTCCCAAACGTTAGGTTTTCTCCTTAGGGAAACAAGACGTTGGACTCCATGATAGATCATATGGTTTAGGTCGGTTAGAAGAACCTACCTAACATAAAAACTTTTAGAAACTAAGTGTAGAGGCTCATAATTTATTCAGATATTGTTTTACATAAGACATTAGCTATGACATTTCATCTTTCAGTTTACAGATGATAAAGGTGAACCCTTTTTACACTTAGCCTGCATGATTTGAAAACAGACTTAACTTAAGTACTACTTATTCCACTAGAAAAAAAAGTAAAAGTACAGCTTTTAGAACTAAGTGTTATGGCTCACAAGATTTATACGACATGGTTTATTTCTCATGATTTATGATTTTAGATTTGAGTTATTCAAGATAATATGAATTATTTACACTTAGCATGCATTCTTTACAAGGTATATGAATATTGAGATACAGATTTACTTATGCATTCACCCCCAAATGCTCAGTATATTCCAAAAGTACTGATCCATATATATGTCTATGTGCTACATTATTTTATGATGTAGGTACTAGTTCAGTTGTAGTCTATAGATCACAATCAGACAGTTGCAGATTCCAACCAGCAGGTGATGAGTCTTCCGACTTTGGGGACTTTAGATAGATTTTATTCATGTAATTTACTTTCTTGCTCATATGTATTGATTAGTGGTAGTTTGAGTCACATCCCAGCTATCTATAGTCAGTATAGTAGAGGCTTCAGAGATGTCAGTTAGAGTCAGTCATGTTATTTCAGTTTTATTATAATGTAAAAATTATATCAGTATTGTGTTTTTCCCAAATTTCATCATGATTATGTTTTCTACACAGTAAACTCAGTTATTTTCTACATGTTTAAATCAGTTGCTTAATATTATGCCAGTTCATGGGTTAGCTTGGGATCACTTATGGTTCTAAGCACCATGTGACGTCTAGGGTAGTCTCGGGGCATTACAAACTTGCTATCAGAGCACAGAGTTCAAGATCCTAGGGTGTCTTTGAAACCGTGTCTAGTAGAGTCTTGCGAAATGGTACAGACACAGCTGTACTTTTCTTCAAGAGGCTACAAGGCATTTAAGAAAAAATTCCTTTCTTTCATACTCTAGGTCATGCTGTAAAGTTGTCCTCTCGAAGACTCTTGTCAATTTTTTTATTACTCCATAATACTTTATCAGTGACTTATTCTTGACATAACATGATTAGTAAGTTCCAATTCCTTCCAAAATGATGCTCTCATATTTACTATCAGTTACTTTAGGATGTCTCACAAGGGGCTTGAGAGGATCTCGCTAGTGTGTTATAACTTCCTCAAGTTGAAAGTTATGTCCTCATACTTATGAGTTATTCAGTTAAGATAGAGTAATATATGTATTCATATTCCTCGTTAACCCTTCAATACGTATAGTGCTTTTGAGAGGAGATAGTGTAAACCTATATTGTCAAATAGAGATTGTGTTCTAGGAATTTGCAACCCAGAGTGTTATGATTTATAAGTACTAGAACCTTCTTATAGTTGGAATAGTGGATGATCATTAAGGTGGAAATAATGTTTGCGTAGTTAGTGATGCTAGTTATACGAAAGTGATCTAGTAGGCTTGAACAGTGTATGCAAGAGTTTAAGTCCATCTATTTGTAATTAAGTATGATATGGAGATGTACCCAAGGTGATATGGGGATGCATTATTTTCGAAGTTTAAGTATTATGTGTGGTTAATAGTACCCTTGAGTGGTTAAGTAGAAGAAGTCTAGCTATAACGTACATGGTGTTCGTAATAGCTAAGTTAAGGAGTTATGGATAGGTTATGTTGAGTCTTTTGGTATGATTTTTATTCTCATGGTTTAGGGAAACTATAAGTTTATAGATGCGATATTAGTAGGCTATGATGGAAGTGGTATAGTTCATTAAAGGTTTAGGGATGTCCATGGTAAGTGTTAGATTCTAAGTCTAAATTTGGGATGATTGAGCTAATAGAAATCAGAGTTGAATCCCTATATGGTGTGAACTCCGGGTATGGTGATACTTATAAAGATTCTAAGTTTATTAGTGTTTGAGTTATTATATGATGACAATTGAGGCTATAGAAAGTTAAGAGTTGTATCTCAAAATAAAGTATTAGCAGTGTGTTTTATACTATTAGGTGCAGTCTTTCAGGGTGAGTTTATATTTAGTATCCATGTGTATTATTATGTCTCGGACTCTAGATTAAAGTGGTTGCAATTCAATTTAGAGTTAGTAAAGGGGTCCACAGGCTTAGAGTGATGGCTTTAAGCTAAGGGGGAGATAATAGAATAAGAAACCAAGTTAGATTCTCATATTATAGTAGTGCTGCCAGTGTGTTGCAGAACAACACTAGGGAGGAAGTTGCTCGACCCATTCTTATTTTTGTATTTGTACTTCATTTATCATGACATCTATATATGCCTTATGTGTCAGATCCACAAATATATCTCTAATTCATGCACTTTCCATAGAATTATGTATGCTCCCAGTCCCTAGTATAAGGAGTTCCAGTTTTCTCAGTAGTAAGAATCATGTTTCATGAAATTATGAACTCCAAACTCAGGTCATGTAGCTCATGACTCGTGTACTCATGGGTTACACAATGTTCAGCTCCAGGTACTCATGATACACTCGTAATGATCAACAAAATTCAAATTATGTCATGTATGTCCTCAGTTTAGCTCTTTTCGATGAATACATTCTTTTGATACTCTATTCCTCAGGCCTAATTTAAGTTTCCACATTATGCATAGTATTCTTTCATGTTTTGGGTCCTCGTGTTCTAACTTTTCAGTGACCCCTCCTTATGAAAAGATAGTGGTGATGATAATGGATGAAGAATGATTTAGATGATAGAGAGTTGGTGACCCTCATTAAGAAAGGTTATTTATGCTTTTTCTATCTAAGGCTAAAGGATGAAGGAATATTAAGGTAAATCTTTGGTATATGTCATAGTTAGATGAGGATTCTAGGTATGCCTTCTTAAGAATAGTGCAAGAAATTTGTTATTAATAGAAGTTTAGAGACTAGGAGAAGTATACCTTTATGGGTGTTTACCTTGAAGTTCATACGTGGTTATAATGATAGGCTTGAATGTCCTGTTGGGAAGTAAAATGATGAATCCAGTATGTGCTAGTGAATCCATAGTAAGAGTTTAGAGTTATTCATTGAAGTGGTAAGTCATGTTATTCTTAGTGTGTGAGCTCTGAAAGAGACGTAGAAGATTGAATCATTTGGTTTAGACTAGTATTATGGTGTGGCGTGTTGTACTTTGTGACTTTGAGTAGGCTTGAACATGGTGAGAGAATTTTGTTCAAATCAGACTTTAGTATATGAAGTTATCAGTGCCTATGTGAGAATTATATGTTGAATCAAATGAGCATGGTATTTAAGGGGAAAAGTATAGTTGAGAGAGTATTTGAGAAGTGTGTCTAAGCTTGAAAAATTAGCCGTTGCATTACATAAGGCTTAGAAGTTCTATCCTAGCTTATGTTTCGTAGGCCTATATTCCATGTCATAAAGTTGTAGCCATGTTTCGATTCCTTATTTAGATATCTTATTACGATCATGCCCAATATACTTTTCTCCTAAATATTATTAGAACTTCTTACAAAGATTTTTGAAGAAATACTTTAGTTGAGTATGATCTCTCAATATGATTAAGTCCGTATAGCCAACAATTTAGTGCATTAGTCAGACCTACAATATCCTATGGTTTTCCATCTTTCCATCTAGACTTAATATCCAAAGTTTCAGGAGTATAGCTATTCTTTGAGGTAATTCATTCAGTCTATGAATCATATCTATAATTCAGATATTTAGCCATGATTCAGTTCATAAGTGTTCAGTGAATGATCTTAGTCTTTCAAGTATTCAATCTCAAACAGTGTAATACCCATTTTCCGATCTTAGTCTCTCTGTCTCATGATTCGTGCTTAATTAATGCACTTGGAGATGCCATGAATCCCTTTTCTTTTGATTCCTACACGTCTTTTGTTGAGGAACAATTCATAATGAGAAGATACATACTTTATTCCCTCCTTAGTAACTCTTGGAATAATATTGCATCACTTATCACTTTACAATTCTATATGTAAGATCATATCATGAGCATTTTAAGTGAGTTCTAACCTCTCATCATGAATCAACCCCTTATATGTCAATAAAGTCAAGTCAGCTAAGAAATCAGTTTCATGGTGGAAGTTTTAATGTTTCAAGTCAGCTATATCCTTTGTTAGAAGAAATGTCAAATCTACATTATTTCATACTTCTAAAGTCTCAATAAGTTCCTATCCATCATTCGAGGACGAATGATTCCAAGGGGGAGATACTGTAACACCCCATATTTAGGGTTAAACTTTGAACAGTCATTCTTATGCATGTAAGCTATAATCCCATGATTTACTTTCGAATTTATGTGTCATGTTTTTTATCTTAGTGTGTGAAGTTCTTTCGAGGGGAAAAATATTTATAGGAATCACTTAGAACAAAGTTAAGCTAAGAGTCTTTGATTCGTTCAAAGTTTGCTGTTCGATTCTACAAGGGTCTAATTTGAACGTACATAACTTTTGATATACATAGAATTTTTCAGCTCAAGACCCACCAAATGATAGATAATTGATTTAGCTTTCCAATAATACAAATTTTGCCTTAATCCAACACCTGAGTGAAAAGTTATGGCTTTTTTTTAGAGAGGTAGTAAGGGGTCGCGATAGCCCCGCACCACGATAGCTATTCAACCCAACTAGGGGTCGCGTCCCAAGGGATGCTTAACCCAAATAGGGGTTGCGCTGCAGGGGATATTCCCCAACAATTTTAGCTTCTTAAGGCTCAAGGGGCACTTTGGTCCTTTCCCCTCAACCCCAAACGTCCAAAGCACGAATTATAACACCCAAAAGGGCATTATTTTCCCATCTTCTTTAAATCAACTTAGGTAAAAACACTCCCCTTTTCCCAAGAACAATAATTCAAGCTTTTCATCTCAAGAACACAAGGATCCATGCTTCAATTTCAAGATTTCTTCAAGAATCCATTCAATTAAGGCATGTGGGGTTATGAACACGGAAAATCCTTTCATCCTTGTGCCCAAAACATGATCTTAATTTAAGATTTCATATTTTTCAAATTAGGATTCATACCCAATTATCATTATTTGAAGATTATGATGTTACAAGTTATTTAAATGATGAATTACATATCTATTTTCACATCTTTATGCGTGTGATATGATTTTATAGATTTACAATTGAGTTTTAAGCATAATATTATGGTTCTTGATGTCATTAACTTGATATTGTTGAAGTATTTTAAAAAGTATATTGAGCATGACATTTTCCATGAATTTGCATGGGTTTAAAGCATGGGTTTTAAGCCCTAAGTCTATGTTTTGATATTTCAAGAAGATTATGATTTTTAGCCTCTTTTATAAATTGTTCACCAAGATTTAAGAAAGAAATTTGATCCTTTGATCCTAAGCTAAGATAAGGGATTCACATTATTGATATAGTTTGATATTTAAAGAAATAGATGCATAACTGATTTTCATTATAAACCTTTATTCTATTTTAAAGTGGATTTCCTACCAAATGAGAAAATACGCATGGGCGTAGTATTTAGAACCGAGTGGAAAGTGTGGGTTTAGCGCATTCTATATCCCCAGAACTACGAGCCAACATAGGTACAGATTCAGATTATTTCTATTAACATGGATGCAAATACAGATTGTAATCACTTAGCTCAGGTTATACTCCTTGGCAAAAGTATGACACCTGTCCCTAATTTGAGGTTTTCCCCTTAAGGGGACAAGACGTTGGACTCCATGATAGCTCATATGGTTTATGTCGGTTAGAAGACCCTCCGTAACAGAAAAAAGATTAACAAAACAACTTTTAGAATTTAAGTGTAGAGGATCACAATTTATTCAGATATTATTTTACATAAGACATTAGCTGTGAGATTTCAGTTTTCAGTTTACAGATGATAAAGGTGAGCCCTTTTTACACTTAGCCTGCATGATTTGAAAACAAACTTAACTTAAGTACTACTTATTCCACTAGCAGAAAGAGTAAAACTACAACTTTTCGAATTAAGTGTTATGGATCACAAGATTTATACAACGTGCATTATTTATCATGATTTATAATATAGGTACCATTTCAGTTGTAGTATATATGTCACGATCATCAAGTTGCAGATTCCAGCTAGCAGGTGATGAGTCCTCCTACTTCGGGAACTTAAGATAGATGCTATTCATGTACTTTACTTTTTTTGTCATATGTATTGATCAGTGGTAGTTTGAGTCGCGTCTCCGATATCTATATTCAGTATAGTAGAGGCTTCATATATGTCAGTTAGATTCAGTCATGTAATTTTAGTTCCTCTCTTTAGTTTTATCAGAATGCAAAAATTGTATCAGTATTGTGTTTTTCTGATATTTCATCATGATTATGTTTTCCACATAGTAAACTCTGTAATTGTTTACATGTGTAAATCAGTTGCTTAACAGTATGCCAGTTTATGGGTTATCTTGGGATCACTTGTGGTCCTAACCACCATGTGACGTCTAGGGGTAGTCTCGGGGCGTTACACATACATACATGCGTGCTTGCACACACACACACATATATAAATAGGTAGGTAGGAAGATATATATATATATGTGTGTGTGTGTGTGTGTGCATATATAGAGAGAGAGCGATAGATAGAAAGATAGACATATGTATAGAGAGAGAGAGTTACACAATCTAAACTAGGGCCTGGCCATGACGAGTATCTCAAGCCCACTGAGGGCCGATGACCACGCTTATCCCACCACCAGAGCATAATAATGATGAACAACGAAAGCCAATTAATCCAATGAATGATATATAAAACCAAGAGAAAATCTAAGAGTCAAAGAAAGTCTAAAACATCTACAAAATCCTATCCATGAAAGCATGTAAACAAGAATTACCAACTAAGTCAGGACATGCCCCTGGATGACAAAAATGAAATTTACAATTATGAAATTATTGAAAGAAACCTAATAAAATGGTAGGGATTTTCAAAAGATGGAGGTTCAATAATTCAAAGTAGATCAACAGATGTACCACACCATCTAACACTGCATAGGGTTAACAGAAAAGCTCACGAACCACATATCATGAAATAATACAACGTCCTGGGTGGTCAGTGGGGTGAGTACTAAAATGTAACTCAGGGAAAAGGAATAAAATAATGTCAATGTTAAAACCAGTCAAAAACACATGAACAATATTTATATATATATATATAGGATGTTGGGATAAGGACAAGGGCCATGAACATGAGAGTTTAAAACATTAACCTGAACTGTGTAGCTCTCTCTATCCTAAAGACACCCACGAGGCTCTATGGGTCTGTCTCCTCCTGTTGGAAAGGCCCTAGTGCGTGTTAGCCAATGTATTAAGGAAATTGAATAAAGGCTACAGACAATGAGGCGATAGCCATCCCAAAATATAATGTGAGCATGAAGCACACGGTCATATTTTACCTCGTCGGCAAACATGGTTTTAAGTGTTGGTCCCCACTAGTAATACACCTTCAGGGAGAGTTTACACAATTCTCTTTCAACCCAAATTAAAATATTTTGCACATAAGCCCAACAATAAATCAAGGAGTCTTTATTAAGGCATTCACCCACCTGATATCGTCATATCAATATTCTAGCAAGCTTATATAATTATGCCAAATCAATCCATGTAACCATCAGACTCAAAGGTTCCATTTTAAATCCAAACCATGACAACTAAGGGAATTTGAAATTTCATTTATATCTATTTATCCTTTTAGCCAATGCAAATGGTTTTAAAAGACAAGTTAAACTATGCAAGTTTTCATATTCAAATTCAAGTTTACAAGGTGGGACTAGGTTAATGCCAATTTCAAGCGAAAAATCCATTAATTTTAGGAAACCCATGTTCCTATTCTAATCCATGTAATAATACACCAATTCATGCCCAAAAACCATTGATCAAAGCATGAGTAACACATTAAGATTATGGGAAAATAATCCAAATGATAATCAATCAAAAACCCTTAACCCAATTTCAAAACAACAGTTAAATCATATGAATGTGGAATAAATTTAATCCATAATGTAAAATACAAGTTTAGGGATGAAATTAATTCCTTAAATTTACACAAAATTGAAGAAGAGTCGAGGTCTGGAGTCTAAATATTGAAAGATGTAGAACCCTAGTGTCTCTTGCCTTGGGAGTTAAAGAAAGAAAGAGTAAGGCTTTAATTGTGATACTAAAGGAAATGGGGTTCTTTGAGTGTTTTTAAGTCATGGTAAAAAGTATGAAGGGAGAAAAAGACCAAAAAGACTAATTAAAGTGTGCAGGAAAAACCCAAGAATAGTTGTCACAACTTAGGTAACGACTCGTGAGGTCTGACCATGAGTCATTGCTTAAACTCATTACCTATGGATCTAAATACTAGTCCTTCACTATTATGAAAATGGGTCTCTCATAACAACTCATTTCCTGACATAACTGGCACGACATGAGATTACCCCCTAGTCGTAACACGGTGCGTAGAGTCACAAGTGACCCCAAGCAAACCCATGGTCTGGTAACTGCTGTGAGAACTGAAGATAATAATAATATAATATAATATGTGGAAGCTAAACTGGGGAAAAATAATAAGATATAATACAAAAACAATACTCAATAATTTGAACATCTGATAAAACTAAAATCAAATTTGACTATCTGAAAGCCTCTAACATAAGAAGTTGATAGGATAAACTCCCAACTCCAATTGATTGTAATGAAAAGTACTACAAGTAACTATGGATAAATTTTCCTTGAAGGATGAGGACTCACCACAACTCTACTGAGTGGCACACGAACTTTCCAAGTATGATCAAGGAACTGACCATCAAACATATCTTATAAGACAACATAGAGAAAAAGAGAGTATACAATCAGTACTTTGAATGTACTAATATTCAAGAACAGGAATATCTTATATGTAATAAATATATATAATGGTATTGAACATGAATGCATAAATATGTAAACTTAATACAAGACCAAGTAAAACATATGCTAAAATAATCTGTAAAATTGAATAACTGATAGACTAAACACTTGGTCATGCAAACTTGAACTAGTGTAATTTGATTAATGAACCGAGACTGTAGGATCTAACTATAACCGACATACCCTAATCTGAGCAAAACTTAGGTCCAACTAGTAACCCTAGTTGGATGGGTGTTAGTAACTTGACAAGGGTATCAATAATGACTGGCGTAGATCCACTAATCTAATATCTTTAAGGACGAGGTTGTTTTGCCTCTACTGATGGGTGACCCTTCAAAATCTACGTTGGCATAATATGTTTAGAACATAAGGACTGCTGCTAATGACTCATGTCTAACTGATGGGGGAGCCGCTATCCCTATGTTCACTCAGTGCTAAGTATTATTCCACACTAAATGAGACTGGTGTTATTATTCATTTAACATTATCTGGTACTGATAAATGCTCAATTAGATAATGTTATGAATTTTATGATACAAGCATGGTATGGATGACTTATATCCTTAATAACGCCCAAACTACAGCTCTCGTAAGAGTGTAAGCGGTCGCTGTCAAATATAGAACCCAACTGGGTTGGGTGTCGAATCCCACAGGGAATACTTGGTCACTAAGTGTTGCAATTGTTAGCAGACTGTTGGTTGAAAATTCTACAAAAATGTGGGATGGTTTAGGCGTGAATTAAAAGTATCAAAATAGCAAAGTAAAAGCGAAATGCTTTGCTTAGTAAGATTTTAATCAATGAGAATTATAAGTTAGGGTTATGTCCACCTTATGAATTCTACGTATCTATTAACTATGAGTAATGCAGGATTCAGACATGCATGCACTTATAGAGATTCGTATTCTACTGGTAAATCCTAGTGTCTCTCGACCATCAAGGATTATCTCACTTTAACTCTCTCGAGCTTAAAGCGTATAACTAATGGTATGAACTCTCCAAGAGTTAATCCAGTTACGGCACTAACGTGTAAATAGGGGTTGGTAGCCCTATTTCCTTGTCACACTTTCTTTTCCAAACATGTAACTTTTCTCTCGAACAAGTTAATGCTATAATGGCATATTCTATATGTTTGCAACCACAATAATGTAATTAAGATGAAGAGAGTAATCATATAAGTAGCATAAGTATCAAGAATTCACAAACTCATAGTAATAGATAGTATATCATAAGGCTTCCATAACCCTAACAGAGAAGTTTAGCTACTCATGATTACAACGAAGATCACAATAAACATCATCATCGTACCAAAGCTCAAAGAATCTCACGTTGAATATGGGTGTGGCGTCAAACTAGGTTGACATTTTTTCCCTCTAGACGTTTCTCACAAGTTAGCGTTTTTCTCTGTGTAAAATTATAGAATCTGTAAATTGAATAATACTAGAAAGTCGAATGAATAAAAAATATCTATCAATTCGTGAATAATGAAAAACATGAATGAATGAATGCTGAAAAATTCAGCAAAATAGGATTTTTATAACATCCTTGTCCTAGTCCTATTAAGTTACTGCCGATCCCCAAGTCTTTAGAAATACTGTTTTTGCCCGGGACAAGTTCTCCATGCATCTCTTTCAGTCTATAAGCTTCCAAAAGCTGCCTTCCCTCTTATGTGAAGTTTCCCTTGCTACCAAAAGGTCCACAAAGTGCTGAAATCTTCATCATTAATACCTGAAAACATGCTAATCACGTTGGTTAGCTCACTTACAGAAAAATGGACTAAAAATGCAGGAATTATATATTTTGTCCTTAAAACTTAGCTAAAATATGGGTAAATTATGGTGCTTTAGGCGTGTAAATACGCCTATCATCAACACCCCACACTTAAAGCTTTGTTCGTCCTCGAACAAAATATTACGTCCATGCAATCATCTACTTAGAATATCACAGCAACAACATAAAATGTTCAACAAGACAGGCACGACAATTATTAACACAGAGTAGTTTTCTTGTTCATTACTAGAAACAATTCAACCTCCAACATAGACTCGTGATGATGGCTAATTCGTATCCACAAGTTAAGTCACAAAGAATCATATAACACTACCCAACAATCATCAACCATGTGTGTCTCACACAAGATACCACCCATAATCACTCACAAGTTTTGCATTTTTCGGAACATGGGTACAAGATTCTCCTTGCTCTCACTCTCACAAAGAATTCATATATTGCAACTGATGACCATAGGCTTGCCCTTAGTGTAATGCTCCACTAATATCAGAATGCTAAGCTTAGGATCAAGTAGGTCTTTACAGGTTGTAATGTAGGCTAAGGGATAGGTAGGACTATTTTGGCCAGAAATAGTGACTATGTTCCCTAAGCGTTTTAATACACCACATTATGCCATTAACACTCTCTTTTAAACAACCCTTCTACCTTTCTTTTCATCTAACACCCCTTTTCACCTATTTTGTTATTCAATTATAAACACAAAGATGAGAATATACAACTTATTTTTTTTTTCTATTTATGTTTTTTTTTTCTTTTTTTTTTATAAAACACCTCTATGATAGCCACTCCTTTTCAAAATAATTTCAAGTACCAATACACTCTGAGGCATCACTCTCACCCAATTTCCTCTTATTTTGTCACATGACTCTACAATTTAAAGCGCTTAGGAATTTGGATCAAATTATGGTCTTGAAAAAAATTAGATTAGGCTACATATGAGGCTGTCAAAGAAAATAGCTAAAGGCTCAAAGGGGGTTAACTAGGATAATGTCCACGGGTAGGTAAAAAGAAGGTAAGCAATCACAGGCTGCCAAAGAAATTCCTAAATCATCTCCTAAACTCACACTCTTTATTTCGCTTTACACACACACCAGGCAAGTTCTAGTATCAGTCACAACACAGAATATACTATAACCTCACACACACAAGGCACATGGTCAACTTTATTGGGAGCAGTATAGACTCTTGACCCAACAGATGAATGAATTAAACCACACACTTATCACACAGTGAGTCACACTTAGAGCCTAAACGTCTCAATAGTAATGATTTTGGCACAAACTCTTGTCATAATACCATGCCGCCTATCAGAACAATTTTATGCAAAATCTAAAAAATCTAAAATTAAGCTAACTAATTACGACTAATTAAAAGAAACAAGAACTAGAATAAATGCAAATGCAGAAAAAAAAGTGTAGCATACAAATACCAGCACCCCACACTTAGACGGGAGACACTGCCCTTAGTGGAAAATAAATAAGAAAAACCTGATTAGTCGGACTCCTCCTCTATGTCTGGGGTCATACCCATCATCGAAATCATCATCAGAGTCGTCGTCATCAGAGTTTTCCTCCACATCTGAGTCTGGCATTCGGCGATCGTCATCGGTTGGCACGTCATCATCAAGAGGTTCCTCGAAATATACACCTACTCCGCATATAGCCCTCGCATGCTCATTCATTGGGTAGTCATAATCCAACTGTTGGAGCTCTGCAACAGTTGGAACACGACCCCCGCTCATCATAGTGAACCTCGTCATGCCATATAAATGGCGGAAGAAGCTTTCATCGCGAGTATGTCTTTCTGCAGTGGTCAGGTTGACGCCATGCATAGATTCAACATCTTTCACCTTTGTGAGGTCAACTTCCTTTGGGTTGTGTGGAAGCTTATGATCTGCAGGTTCCTCTTTGATGTCCTCCTTCCTCAATATCGCAGTCAACAGATTGCCAAAGCTAAAGTGGGACCTCTTGTGCAACCTAGCCTTACGCATCGAAGATCGAATAATCGCCCCAATGTTGATGGGGATGTTCGTCATCAAAGCATACACCAAGAACACTCTATCACGTATGATATTTATGTACTGTGACCCTGAAATCAGGCAAGAGTTAACTATCCGCAACCATATCCGAGCTTCTCTGTTCAAGGAAGCATACGGGAAGGTATTGTGCCGACCGGTATCCTTGTGACGACTCCAACGTGCCATTGATCTTGTTCCACACAGTGTGTGTCTGATTTCCCTGTATGGAGGTCTGTGATAAAGCTCCTTGTGAGGTGATGGATCCACAGATTGAAGACCCAGAAAAGAGTTGAAGATCTCCGCATTCAGTTGTAAGACTTAGCCCCGAATCTTCACTTCACTTCCGGTAGTCTTTGGGGACCAATTGGCATAGAATTCTCGCATTAGATCAAGATTGCATTCTCCCATATCTTGGAAGATAAAATCAAGATGTAGCGCCATGATTTTAGCCAAAATGTGAGGTTCTCTCTTTGCTAGACTCTCCTTTTGTATCAACTCCATGTGAACATATTTTTTTACTTTGTTGTTCTTGTACCACTCCTTTCCTTCCTCCTCTAGGACCCATTTTATCCCGAACATGCGGCGAGGTATTTGCAGCGAGAAGGATTCAGCTTGCTCTTTTCTTTCCCTTTTCTGACCTTTCTGTGAGGTGGACGCTTTTTATTTTCCTGGTCAACTTTTTGGTGCCATTGTGCTTGAGATTAAAATAAAGTCATGTTAGCTTCATCTTGGTAGATACAATCGACAAACAAACAGTAGTGGCACCACCCCACACTTAATTTGTGGTGACAAACTAATTAAGTGAATGATGTCGATTACTCAGACTTCATCGCCATACATTTAGGTGTTATGTTCCAACAATATATTCAGCGCAGTCATACTTTTCATGTCATCTTCACTATCCTTTTCAACTCTATTTCATATAAACTTGACCATACTATATGGTTTGGATTAATTCACTTTTGGAACAAGACTACTACGTAGAGATCGAATCAAGTTTATGGCATAGAAATAATCACAACATCTCATGCTTGTATTCAATCATGATCTTTATCTCGATGAACGAGCCTTTCAAAACATTCCAATGTTCGACTTACACGATTATGTGATTAGCTTTACCATTTCAATTCCGCAAAAAGATGACAGTTTATAACAACCAAAATATAAATCGGAAAAAGTTTAGAACACCCATACGTATTCTTTCACTCAACTAGATGTATCAATACAAACCAACTACATTCAAATCACCAACACTACTTCAAGATTTAACAAATCATTATAGGCGTAGTATTGTAATAACTATGGAATATAAAAGAAGTACTTACTTGGTGATGGCCTCGGAAGATGATCTTGCAAGGTTAGAAGAGCAAAAAGAAAAATTTTGAGAGATTTGGAGAGTAAAGGCGGCGCCTAGGTTGAGCAAATAAGTGTGTTTTGTTCTAATGTTGAAGTTTTATTTATAGGACAAGGCTTAGGTCGGGTTTGACCCATTTAAAATCGGATTAGGAGACCAAAAAGTAAGCATAGGCGGCGCCTAATGCTTTGCCTATGCTTAGCATAGGCGGCGCCTTTTGCAAAGCCTAGTTGAGCATAGGCGGCGCTTATGCTATGGAATTGTTAGGCATAGGCGGCGCCTATTCTATGGCATTGTAGATTTAGAGAGCAAAGGCAATGGCATAGGCGGCGCCTATGCTATGGCATTGTTGGTCATAGGCGGCGCCTATGCTATGGCATTGTAGATTCAGAGAGCTTAGGCCATGGCATAGGCGGTGCCTATGCTATGGAATTGTTGGGCATAGGCGGCGCCTATGCTATGGCATTGTAGATTCAGAGAGCTTAGGCCATAGCATAGGCCTTTCCTTGTTCATTGCCTAGATTTACATAGGCCTTGCCTTGTTCGTTGCCTAGATTTGCATAGGCAATGCCTAACCAATAGCCTTTGTTTCTTCATTCCAAACTTACCACCTTCAACATGACACAATTCCAAATTAAAATTTGGGCTAGATCTCCTCCTTTATACGTCTTACACCTACATTTACTCAAAAACAACAAAAATAATTAGAACGATGGGTTGCCTCCCACTAAGTGCCTTAGTTTTGGTCGTGGATCGACTCTTCTTTTTTGGATTTTTATTTAACAAAACAAACTCCTAGGAAAACAAAACGACTAAAAATGATGGGTTGCCTCCCATGTAGCGCTTGATTTATTGTTGCGGCACGACATAGTTACCTCGATTACTTAGACTTCGTCGAGATAGATGGTGGATCATTTTCTGAATGGATTCAGACAACGCTGATGCTTACTTGTAGGCATGCAATCTTCTTCGAGATGACTCTTGAGCATACATATCCCAGGAGGGATACCAATTATATCATCAATAGTCCAACCCATAGATCTCTTGTACCTATTCGTAGCATAGATGAGAGCCTCTACATGTTGTTCACCTAAATCAGCCGCAACACTCACCGGAAGTGTATTTCCACTTCCCAAGAACGCATACCTTTGGTGACTGGGGAGCTCTTTCGATTCTAGCACTGGTGGCTCTTCAATGGAAGTCTTCGCTGTTGGTGATGGTCGATTCTTAAGATCAAGGTCCAGCTTCTTAGGAGCATGAGAATAGGACCTTATTCCTGTTAGAGCACAAACGGTTTCTTCATATTCTTCAACCTCCTCACACTCAAAATTCAACAGCACAATAGACAATGGCTCAACAGTAAGCTGCTTCTCTACAGATAATCCTTTCTCATCCTCATAGTAATCATCAGCTACAGAGAACACATCCATATCTCTAGGCTGCTTCATCAATTTGCATACATCAAAATGGACCACGTCGTCATTCAGCCGAAATAAAAGCTCATTAGCTCTTAAATCAATAAGCACACTTCCAGTTGCGAGGAAAGGGCGTCCCAAGATTATGGGAGCTTCAGAATCTACCTCGCAATCCAAAATAACAAATTCTACAGGAAAGATGAAGGTGGAAACCTTCACCAACACATCATATAAGATACCAACAGACCGTTTTACCGACCTATCTGCCATCACGAGCCGCATATTGGTTGGTGTAGGATCACCTAACCCCAACTTTCTGAAAATATATAGCTGCATCAAATTGATGCTAGCTCCCAAATCGCACAACGCCTTAGCAAAATCCAACGATCCAATCGTGCAAGGAATAGTGAAAGCACCAGGATTTGCCTTCTTCTGTACTAGCGATCTTGTAGCGATTGCACTGCAATGATGAACATTATCTGCCAGCTCATAACTTGCTGCCCGCTTCTTTGTCAACAGGTCCTTCATGAATTTAGCATACCCAGGCATCTGTTCCAGCGCCTCTACCAATGGAACATTAATAGTCAGCTGCTTCAACATGGTCATGAATTTACTGAACCTGGTGTCATCAGCTTTCTTCTTTAGTCTCTGCGGAAAAGGTGGTGGTGGAAGGGGAATCATTTTCTCCACCACTTCCTCTTTATCTTGCTTCCGATTATCAACCTTTTCAGGAGTGTCATCAGCCTTCTTCTTCAGTCTTTGAGGAAAAGGTGGTGGCGGAAAAGGAATTGTTTTCTCCACCACTTCCGATTATCACTCTTTTTAGGCTGGTGACGTCTAGGTGTAACATCATGAGCACTCACTTCAGCTTCTACGACATCTTCAAACTCTGCTTCATCAACATTCTCTGCTATATCATCAACCACCTGCTTGCCTTTGGATGGATTTTCCAACACTTTACCACTCTGGGTAGTAATAGCCATACACGATCCATCATTTCTTGGGTTTTGCACAGTGTCACTGGGTAGCGTGCCAGCCTTTCTTTGGTTGAATGCCACTGATAATTGACTCAATTATTGCTCCAGCTGTTTTCTTGCAGTAGAATGCGA
The DNA here is from genome assembly GCA_030864215.1 of Capsicum pubescens. Lineage (NCBI taxonomy): Eukaryota > Viridiplantae > Streptophyta > Magnoliopsida > Solanales > Solanaceae > Capsicum > Capsicum pubescens. The sequence goes on from CM061542.1 coordinate 243,914,246, forward strand.
GTCAACCAATTGATTTATTGATGACAAATCATTCTTTACCTCATTAACACCCATATTGGTTGCCTCCACCCCTTTTAACAGCTTAGCCATCATATCATCCATGGACATCTTTCCAGAGCCAGACGCTACAGCCTCACGGTTTCCAGGAGGAACATACAAACCACTCATGTCAGTCTTATTCTTCCAACCACCTTGATCGCGGTCCTTGTATCCAGATTTATCATAATAGTTCCGACCTTGGTTTCCTTGGGCATTGCCTCGGAAACCCCCCTAATTATTCAAGTAATTTGCTTCCTCCTCAGAATCGGAATCATATCTTCCCTGTGATACAATGGCTTTAACCTTTTCGGTCTTCCCTGATAATAAATGCTTGGTAAGAAGATCCATCTGCGTTTTCATGTGAGCCATATCTTGGTCACGTTCCTCTTATCTACGCCTCTGCTCTGCAGTCATGCCAATAGATACAATAGAGCTCGCTACCTCAGAATCCCTGGTATGCCAAGCTCTACTCTGCTTTGTCATACGATCCAGCATATCACTCACCTCAATAAAAGTAAGGTCCATGAATGACCCTCCTGCAGCATTATCAACCACTAGCTTTGTCACTGAGTTCAAAGTCCTGTATAATATATCCATCAAGTGGATGTTGGTCATCTGATGATTTGGGCACCGCATAAGCTTCTTCTTGAACCTCTCCCATATTTCGTGGAGAGCTTCAGTTGGAAGCTATCAAAAATTACTGATCTCATCCCATAATTGGGCTCTCTTGGATGGCGGAAAGAATCTTTCTAGGAAAGCGTCTTTCAGTTGCCTCCAATTAGTAATAGAATCAGGAGTTAGCCCGTTCAACCATAGAGTTGCCTCCCCAGACAGAGACAATAGAAATAAGCGCAGCCGAATTGCATTCTGCCCAACTCTTGGATTGTCAAACGACTTGAATGTTGAAATAAAGTTGATCAGATGCATATTCGGATCATCGCTTGCGAGTCCACCAAATAACCCCTTGAGCTGCAATAACTGAATCATGGTGCTAGTGATATTGAACTTAGCTCCGGGTGCCAAGGGTGGAAGAATAATAGCCCCTGTGGAACCAGCTCCATCCAGATCGTCATCATCATCATCAAAAGGAGCCTGCACAGCTCAGCGTTCAGGTATCATTCTAGCTTGATGTTCCGTCCTATGCATAGGTGCCGCCACCTCATCAGTACGCCTAGGATTCAGTAACTCATCATAACCCAGGTCCTCATCATCAGGATTTGTTGCTTGCCCTGGGTTATCAATATTCTGTTGATGTACTTGAGCAGCTGCCAATGCAGCTAATCTAGGTTGCTCCTGTTGAGAAACCCTTCTTTCAATGTCACGTTGTGCATCCATTCTGCCAATAAGTTGTGGTTCAGGATTTATGGGTAATAATGGCTGACCAGAACTACGAGTATTTGGCATGCACTCAATAGAACCTGAATAAAACAAAAACAAAAACAACAACCAAAAAGTAAAATTCAAGAATTTTAGACCAAAGGGTCTATTAACTATCACAAACTTAGTTGACAACCGTATTCCCCGGCAGCGGCACCAAAATTTGCTAACGCCCAAACTACAGCTCTCGTAAGAGTGTAAACGGTCGCTGTCAAATATAGAACCCAACTGGTTTGGGTGTCGAATCCCACAGGGAATACCTGGTCACTAAGTGTTGCAATTGTTAGCAGACTGTTGGTCAAAAATTCTACAGAAAGGGGGGATGGTTTAGGCGTGAATTAAAAGTATCAAAATAGCAAAGTAAAAGCGGAATGCTTTGCTTAGTAAGATTTTAATCAATGAGAATTGTAAGTTAGGGTTATGTCCACCTTATGAATTCTACGTATCTATTAACTATGAGTAATGCAGGATTCAGACATGCATGCACTTATAGAGATTCGTATTCTACTGGTAAATCCTAGTGTCTCTCGACCATCAAGAATTATCTCACTTTAACTCTCTCGAGCTTAAAGCGTATAACTAATGGTACGAACTCTCCAAGAGTTAATCCAGTTACGGCACTAACGTGTAAATAGGGGTTGGTAGCCCTATTTCCTTGTCACACTCTCTTTTCCAAACATGTAACTTTTCTCTCGAACAAGTTAATGCTATAATGGCGTATTCTATATGTTTACAACCACAAGAATGTAATTAAGATGAAGAGAGTAATCATATAAGTAGCATAAGTATCAAGAATTCACAAACTCATAGTAATAGATAGTATATCATAAGGCTTCCATAACCCTAACAGAGAAGTTTAGCTACTCATGATTACAACGAAGATCACAATAAACATCATCATCGTACCAAAGATCAAAGAATCTCACGTTGAAGATGGGTGTGGCGTCAAACTAGGTTGACGTTTTTTCCCTCTAGACGTTTCTCACAAGTTAGCGTTTTTCTCTGTCTAAAATTACGGAATCTGTAAATTGAATAATACTAGAAAGTCGAATGAATAAAAAGTATCTATCAATTCGTGAATACTAAAAAGCATGAATGAATGAATGCTGAAAAATTCAGCAAAATAAGTTTTTTATAACATCCTTGTCCTAGTCCTATTAAGTTACTGCTGATCCCCAAGTCTTTAGAAATACTGTTTTTCCCGGGACAAGTTCTCCATGCATCACTTTCAGTCCATAAGCTTCCAAAAGTTGCCTTCCCTCTTATGTGAAGTTTCCCTTGCTATCAAAAGGTCCACAAAGTACTGAAATCTTCATCATTAATACCTGAAAACATGCTAATCATGTTGGTTAGCTCACTTACATAAAAATGGACTAAAAATGCAGGAATTATATATTTTGTCCTTAAAACTTAGCTAAAATATGGGTAAATTATGGTGCTTTAGGCGTGTAAATATGCCTATCATCAATCCTATAAACTATGATATGCATGAATATCTAGGAATAGGGTAGTCATAACCCACCAACTTTATCTATTGCAAGCAAATCTGGGAAAATATTTGAAGCATACTAGGTTTGGACCCTTAGAAAATTTTCTTGAATCTTGTTCTTCAGACCCATTATGACTCATGGTATGAGCCGTAAGCTAGGGTACGGGGGGTGAAGTCGTGTCGTAAGCTGATAAGTATTAGTTGATAGGATGGTTTTGGGAACTGGAATGGATACGACTTGAGGGCATGAGTTGTAAGTTGGGTACGAGTCGTATAGGTTACTCATAAGGTGGACAATGTTTGATCCTCTTCGTGTTACATTCTTTCAGGTATACGGATCATGGGTATGGATCATATGCTTAGGTTATGGGTTGGTAGGATGAGTCGTATACTGGACAGTGTGCGATCCATTCTTAAGGCTTGGTTACTATTAGGTGGGTATCAACTATAAGCTAGGTTACAACTCGTAAGGAGGTCAGTCATAACCTTATGTCAGGTTTTTATGAAATTTAAGTGGGGTATTCTGAATATTTCCCTACCTACCCTAATAAGGACCCACGACTTCTAATATTCTTAGGAGGTTATTTACCCTATTATTTTATTATTAAACACTCAGAATCTCTTTCTAAACATATCATAATTCTCTCAAGATCTTTGGAGCAAAGAGATAGGGTTTTAACTAAGGGATTTCTTTGGGTCTTTTCTTAGTGAATTCTTCCACTAGTATTCTTAGTTTAAGGCATGATTCTCTTTCCTACTCGTGATTTTAATTAAAGGTATGGTTATATAGTTGATTTCATGGTTTTACTCTTGCATGGTTTTGGTTTTCAACCATTGATTTTGGGGTTTTGACATTAAAGTCCTAGTTATAATTTCTTATGGTTTTAATTAAACTTTCTATGCATTAATGGTGGTTTTGGATAATGAAATTTCATGGTAATGATTTAATGGTAATGGAATTTGGTTTTGGTTATGTTATGCCCCCAAGGTGTTTGATTAAATGCTTATAAAGATATAATCATCGCATTGACTTTTTTTTAAATAGAACTCTTGTTTGTTTTCATCTTAGGCATGAAACTATGAATTGTTTAAATGGTTTACTAAGGTTAAAGGATAATTGTTTATGCTTGTAGAGAACATGGTAGTCTCCCAAGAGGTTAATATGGTAAATGGAAAGGGCACCGAGAGTCCCCTTAATCTATTGGTTTGGCTATGGATAATGCTTTCAAGTATGATGGTATGATGATACCACTGGTTTATTAAATAGCCTTGGTTAGTAAATTGATAATTATATTGGTTGTTAATAGTTTTAATTTAGACATTAATGGCAGGAAGTGTAAGCTAAGTCGTGGAACGTGGAGATCCCGGGGGATCAAAATCAAAGACTCATATTTGCTGATATGAGGGGTCTTTGATGGCCATGTATGAGTGTCACATATATATTGAAGGGATGTACTAATCATCCCAGGGTTATTCCCTAGTCGTACGGCTACACGCACCGAGACTCTTTCAGCAGGGGGAGCTGAACCCATATGGCCCGTGGGTGGTAGGATAGCTAAGCTACACGACACAGGTTAAGGTTTTGATTGGCATGATAAACCTGTTCCCTTTTCCCTGAACTTATATATATGTATGGTTGTTTTCATTGGATGGTTTTTACTTGGTTTTGATAACTGACATTACTTTATCCTTACCTAAAGATTCATGCTATTGTTCACCCACTAACCCGTCTATTGGCGGCTGTATATCCATGCTATGCAAGATCCAGACATTCAAATCCTTCTTCATAGTACTTGATTCAGGGACATCTTATTGACAGAAGTTGTGAGCTTGCGTCCTTTTGAAAGGAATCATTTTATGTTAGACATTCTTAGACATTTTACTTTCTTTCCGAATATTGGTTTTTGCCATGGTTAGGGGCATATCCCAATCGGATAGTTGTATTCTTTTGGATAGAGGCTTTATGGTACTTTTGGGGTTGGAATGGGCGGGATCGGTATAGGTACCAACCTTGGCATTGGAATAAGCTGGGAGACGGGCATTGTCGAACATAATTTCTCACTGTTACATCATATTACATTTTAGGTTTGATTATCATTTTATGTTTTGATATTCTCTTTGGTTTTTGTATGGTGTGGATGGTTGGTTTGGTATGGTTAGACTTGATTGGATCAGTCATGGTTGTGACCCTATCCCAGAGTCTTAATGAGGACATTTATGCTATCTTGTTAAATGTTTGAAATCCAGCCAATTCAGGGCAAACGGATAAAGGTTGGGTTGGGTTAAGGGGGTGGTCCTCGGTCCTTGGTAGACTTGTGATGCCCATTATGACAAGGCCCCGGTCATGTCTACTTTAATATTGAACAATCAATGGTATGGTAAAATCATAGATAACACCCCATATTTCAATTACAAATCATGATGTAGACATTTGTACTATCAAACATATGGAAACACCATTATCATGAGGGAATATATTTTTATGGTTTAGAATCAAAACAATTGAGATGAGATTCATAAAATTCATGGTTAACTTGGAATCCCATAAAAGAGTCATGGTTAACTTGGAATCCCATAAAAGAGAAAAGAGTTGTACACTTTGTAGTTTAGAGACTTTTTGGGACTCAATGGGTGGAAAGCACCAACTGATGAATATCCCACATACCTGGTAGTAAGAGTCTTGGGAATTTCCTTGGAGTTGATCTTTCTCTAATAAGACCATAGCCTTCTTGAAGAATATGGAAATATCACCTCTTTGATATTTTTTGGGTGGAATACGGTTAAATGATAAATTTAGGGCTTTTAGTTCTTTTATACCACCCCTTGGGAAGCCAAAACAACATTGGTTTGGATTTTAAAAGAGTGGGAAAATACATAAATGTCCTAGGAATAATGTGCAGGAAAACCCACTCTAAGTCGTTACGACTCATTATGACTAGTTCTGAGTCAATAGTCTGAGTCGTAACCTGGGATCCTGAAATCCTTGGTTTATTCTACTATGAATAAGACTCTTCACCTAACGACTCGTTATGACCGACTATGATTTTTTTATTGAAGTCATTGTCTAAGGCTAGGTCCTTGGACCATACACTAGTCAGGATAAGAATCCACACAACTACTCATAAGGTCTGATGATGAGTCGTGTGCTGGACTCATAACCACTAAAAAGGATTCTTGGTTAAGCACTATTGATACTATGAGTCCCTCCCCACAACTCATAATGTCTGATTACAAATCGTGCAGTTGAGTCGTGGTCACTGGGCAGAAATCTGGGACCCTTAATGTTGTGACTACGACTCCTTATAGCGACTGGTTATGGGTCTTCAAGTAAGTCGTAATCACTGGCATCTGGTAGACTCCTAGAAGAAAATTTCCAGAACTTTTTGCCAAGACATCGGATTGAGGCGAGACTTGAAGCATTGGAAAGGTAAATTAGTGGTCTATCTTTTAAGGGGTCTAGTGTTTGACAAAAATGGGGTATTAAAATATCTCCCCTTGGTATCATTTATCCCCAGATGAAATTATTTAAGTTATAATAGTAGGAAGGCTGAGATCATGCACTGAATACTTATGAGCTTAATCATGGTTGAATACATGAATCTGAAACATAATTCATAGATTGAACTAAATTCATGAATGTATGCTATGACATGGTGATGTATGAGTTATAACGCTCAAAATACACCTCTCATGTGAGAATGTAAGCGATCATTGTCAATATATAACCCAACAAGATTGGGGTCGAATCCCAAAGGAAATATGGTGTGAACTTAAGTCGTTTGCGATTTAATCAATTGATAGTTGGATGTTTCCTGAAATGGGGGTTTTGGAGATTAGGAAATAATTGTTGGTCACTTTTTTTCAGTGTTTGTAATCAAGAGTTTATGAAAAACTAGAGTTATGTTCACTATGGGTGTTGGAATTTGACAGATGCTAGTAACGATTCAAGATTCTTGTGGTAGGTAGGAACAACAGATTATTCTTGTTGAATTTATGCCTAAATGTCTCTCGACCTACTTAAGCATTTAACTACCTAATTCTCTAAAACTTAGGGAGTTTATATTTCATAACAGGATGTTATCTCAGGTTAATTAATCTTGCTACAACATTAATTATTAAACGGAAGGTTGGTAGCTTCCAAGTCCCTGTTGATAATTCGCTTCTTACTAGGGTTGATTTCTTAGTTCAAGAAAATCATTAGTAAGAAGGACCTATTGTTTGCAACTAATAGATAAAGTGTAAAGCAGAGGGATTACTAAGAAATTACTACCACCATTAGAATCCTGAACACTTAGTTGCGTTACAAACCCAAGCCTATAGATCCCATAACTCGGGTTAAGGGGTTTAGCTACTGATACTGTAAAGAGAAATACAGCTTGTTGAATTCATAATACTATGGAATAATACTTACAGCAAAAGTGAATAGCAAGAGTTGTATCTCGGATTAAATTTCAGTAGAAAAATCCTGAAAAATAATATGATAATCTCTCCAAAGCTAACTGTAAACTTGTATCAAAAACAAGAGAGAAAACATGTTAAGTTCAAGTCCAGAATGGCGAGTAACAGCCCCCAAGAAAACCCTAAACAATAATTTAAATAGTTCACCCTAATTATGGAAACAAAATCACAGAGTTTAGTCATTTCTCGGACAGGTGACGACATTTTGTGATGCCTTAGGAGAATGATGACTTATCACAGATGTCGTTATCTCCTCTTTTCTTTTGACATTCGCTGCCTTAGGCTGACGATGAAGCATGATGAATTATCAGATCTTTGATGACTTATCACAGATTTCGTCGATGATTTACTTCAGCTCTCATGTTCTGCCTTAGGCTAACGATGATCTTGATGACTTATCATAACTTTGATGGCTTATCATATGTTTTCGTCACTTCTTCCAGCTGAATCCCATTCTCTGTTTAAGGCTGACGATGAAGCTGATAACTTATCAGAGTGCTGATGACTTATCAGGAATGTTGTCAGCCACACTTCTCTTCTATTTGCTTCAGATTTCAACTCTTTTACTTCTATCATTGTTGGTTCTCTTGCATCTTGACTTCCACTGCAAAATTTAAGATAAAACAATCAAAAATGACAAAAGTTGCTTAAGACTTTGCAATTATTCTCAGTTAAAAGCCTCAAATGTCTTAGCATCTTCTCACGTATCAATACCCTCAACTTAAAACAATTGCTTGTCCTCAAGTAACTAAAACACAACCAAGAGGATACAAAGTACATTTGGCAGTCAATCATCTATATTATCTCAAAACCATCTTTACCTTCTCCAAGGTCAAATAATTCCAAATCAACTGTGCATGCTATTGAAGAACAACAATGGGACACACAGGAATTAAGATATGGCATCAATTCAGCAACAACAACCATGCATGTATCAATCTTACACTATCCAAACAAGTTAGCAACTAGTAACGTAACCAGTGTGCCCTCACTACAAAGAAGTCCCACTTCACTTATATCAAACATTAGATATGTAACCGTGGGGAAAATCACCAGAAACTCACTCTTAGAATGAAGTTCCAATCAATGTATGCCAAATACCATAGGCTTTCCCTTATATTCATTACCAAGACTTTCAAGCAGGTCAGCTAGGATTACTATAGGTCTTCTCTTTGTCTTGTAATATAGGCTAGGGGCTGGTATGATACTGGATGATATTTAAAGTGAATAAGCCTCTTTAACACTACACTAGCTTCTGGGGTCTCACTCATTTATCTTTTTCTATTCTTCTTTTTTCTTGATCACACTTATTCAGGATGGGTGTTGTTCTTTTATACAATCAGTTCTTCTTTTTAACAAATTTTCTTTTCTTGCTCTTCTCCACCACACCCAGATTTTATTCTTTTCTTTTACTCTACCTTTCTTCATATTCATTTTACATCACGCACCCTATGATAGTCACCCTCAACTTAGGTCATTTGCCTAAGTCAAGGTGCACAGTGTCCAAGGAGGACCAGGGCCAAAACAGGTTCATTATAATATAAAAATTGGACGGTGATATGTATCATAAAAAGAAATAGGCTATTCAGGCTTAAAATAGGGATCAAGGGATATTATGCATACATGGAAGGTCATTTAGACTAAAGTAGGATAATATCAAAATGGCCTATGATCCTTTCCTAACCCCTATCCTTCAACCTTGGCAAGACTAATAGGGCAAGTTCTGAATCCAACATACAAAGGGAACTAAGTAAAATCTCACACGCACATGGCACACAAGTATATCACAAGTTACTACTTATTCGGTTCATGCAATTGTTTAGCAATGGTTATAAAGTTACTAGAACTAATACCATACAAAGATGAACAGTGGTCACAATTATATGCAAATCACACAGTTAAAGAATTAGACCACTTGAGAGGTGTTCACAAAATAACAAAACCATGTTAACTTCCTCAGGTACTTGTATTTCTCCTAGTCAACTACAAAATGTTACAACAATAGTCACTCTACACCCTTAACTTAAAATCAAAGAAAAACTAAACTAAGGGTTAGGGTATACCTGGAGTAGATCAAGCACGGGGATCATGGGTCCCTGACCCTGCTTCTGCATCCTGAGCTGCCTTATCTCCATCAGGAGTCCCCCCTCTCATTCAAACACATCTGGTCTAGCAGTTGTTGGAGTCCTACTAGTTACGGTACCCATGACTCTCGCTCGTAGGGCCTCCTCCTATTTTTTATTGTCAGCTAGTGACTTGATCATCGACTTCCTCATCTTTTTTTTTTCAGCCTTCTTTCTTACCCTCTCTTTTATTTTCTTTCTTCATCACTATCAGGCCTTTTTCTCTTACCCTTACCTTTATTCTCATCCCTCTTCTTCCTTTTCTTCATTGGTTCCCCCATGAGATCAAGAAATGGGATTTCACCCTCAGACTCATTAACAACCGGATCTGTCGATACCATAAGTTGGTGTTTCTATAAAGCCCCAACATCTGCCTTCACCTTGTCCATGGATGCTCTAAATTATGCAAGGTCTGAGCCCGACATTTCTCTTACCCGTGTATAAAAATGATTTTCTAATTCATCAATTCGATTGGGCAAGGCTCGAAAGGGCTCCAGTGATACCTTAATCCTCTTGTCTACCGCAGAGGCAAATTGCTTGGCAAAAAGTTACAGCTGAGCCTCGCACCACTTATCTTGTTTTTGCACTCTCCTAAAATTCATAGGGTTGAAGGCAAATTATATGGTAGACACAGCAGTTGAAGGATTTGTTTCATTTCTAGGCACTGAATCTGCTATTGCTAAGAAGGTCAGTGTTGCAGCCTCAGAATCCTACACTGCTACATTAGGTGCTGAGATGGTACCTATAACTGGTGGGTCTGTTTCAACCCCTACTCCTTTGTCAAGTGTCAGTCTCGACTGATTTTCATCATATCGGATGGGGTTGTGGGTCTTCTTGGCAAGAAGTTCTTTGTCTAACCCTACAACCTCAGGTACATGGGCTGCCTTACATAACCTTGTAATTAGACAAAGGAAAGGATATGCCGTGTCGGGCCTTGATACTCGAATTTTCATCTCCTCAGCAATGATCTCCCCAAAGTTCAACTTGAGATTAGCCACAAGACTTGCGACCAATATTGCTCTATCATCTCCAATGATGTTATCTCCCTCAGTAGGCATCAAATGGGTGCGCACTACACCCCACCAGAACCTTGCTTTTTAAGTCAGGCAGGCCTTGAAAATCCTTTGATTCGGGTTGGTCAACCATTTAGGTTTTCTTTCAACTATGAGTGTGGGTAACCAAGACCGTTGATTTACACGATGCTTCAGTCGAGCATAGATTGTAGGTGAAGTGGCCTGAGGAGTGAATTCTGGGCCATGAAGAAATCTGTTGATTGTTGTTTCTGAGAGATCCACTATCACACCCCGTACTGGAACTTTATCCAATAAAGGTTGATCCGCTAATTTCTCTCCTTCTTTGCACATGTTCTCCAATCCAACCTGATAGTTTGCATAGAACTCTCGAACTAGTGTAGGGTAAAATGAGCTTCCTCCTTTCACGGTCCTTCCTTAATCATAGTCTAAGAATTTCTGCTCCACTTCAGTGTATTTTCTCAACACGGTAGTGATGATCCTCTTTTCTTCAAAGATTGGCCTTTTAACGATTCTTCTTTTAGTTCTGAGAAGCCCATCATAGAAGATTTTCAGTGCCTTGGGAATTTGCCACCTAGCACTGTCTCGAAACCCAGGGTTCTTGCATTTAACCAGAGTTCCTCAAATCAAAGATTCTTCATCATTCTGTTGCTTATCAGAAGGGGACTCAGATAATGGTCCCTCAGATTCAGGTTGCTCAGACTCATAATGCTCAGACTCAGGCTCCCCAAACTCAGAAGGCTCAGACTCAGGCTGCTTAGAAGTTGTACTGTCAGGTGGTGTTGTTGCTTCAGTATCACTTTCTTCACTCTCCTCCACCTTAACTAGTGGAGGTGGCGAAGGCTCTTTCGGGCTTATATTTTTTCCATGGCTTTCTGAGTAGCGGCTCCTCCTCCTCATAATCAGATCTCGCATCGAAGAGTCACTGAGGTACCCTCCCATTTTTTCACTTTTTTTGTAGGTTTGGGACTGTTTGCTTTGGATTACATTATAAAACCTGTAGCAAGAGAAAAACCATTAGTTGACACTCAAGAGAATATACACAAACACATCAGTCATTGAAGTTCCACACCCCTTGAAAGGGTTTATTTATGCTTTAGATCAAAGGTGTGATGACATGGTCTGATAAGTCATTACGATTATGATAACTTATTAGTCATGTCGTTAGTATTAACAGAACAAACTTCTTTTCCTCAACTTGTGATGACATAATCTGATAAGCCGTCATAATTCTAATAGTTTATCAGTCATATCGTCAACTCAGAACACACCCCTCAACTTAATTTTAACTTAATTTTTAAACCAATTTCTTCTTACAATCACATTGAGTTATGTTCTTGAATCAAGACCTAGGCTTTCTCGTACAAGTAGCATAGTAAACCCTAGATTCTGTTTTTCTCACTATGGCAAGTTAAGCTTGCCTCAATCTTTTTGGGAACTAAGATTTACATCAGTTTGTCACCTACCCAATAAAGAAAAGAGTCAAGTTTTGAGCATACCTGATGAGTGACTTTCACTTGGTTACTCGAGTGAAGAAGAGTTCACAGATGAAAAAGGTTTGTTGATTTTATTTTTTTGAATTCAAACCCACTCTCACAAGAAAGGATATTTTTCTTATTTTACTTGGAAGTATTTTTGAAAAAGGAAGGTAATAAACTAACTATGAAAGGAAATAAAACTTAAAAGAGAGAAAAAAAGAGTATGTGGGAAGGTGAAAAGGTTGACTTGGCCGGGTTGGATCATTTTAATTCTGGGCCTAAATTTCACCTGACGGCTTATCAGATATCTGATAAGTCGTCGCTGATGCCGTCAGCTCAAGGCAGTATGTTACCTCATTTTGAATTCTCTAACGACATCTCTGACAGCTTATCAAAAGTGTGATATCCCATCACAAATGTTGTTAGCCTTAACAGAATAAGTCTCCACTTCCTTGAGCTGACTACCTCAGTTTTACCTTTTTTGCACTAAAACCTAACTTACAAAAATAAAAACACTTTGCTTGAAAACATAAAAATTTTGGGTTGCCTCCCAATAGCGCCTGATTTAGGGTCTCGGTACGACTCGATTATCTTGACTACTCAGACTTCGTCAAGACAACCTACTGATACCTCTTTACTATCTTTATAGAATACATCCACGATTGAGAAAACACTCATTTTCTTTTGTTGTGTCATGGGTGAGTGCATTGCGAATCTTGCTTATTTGTCATTGAGCCTGAACTTCAACTCATTCATCTCCATGTATACTATCACTCTCCCAGTCGCGAGGAATGGTCTACCTAAAATAATGGGTACTTCAAAGTCCATATCATAATCAAGGACTACGAAATCAACTGGAAGTATAAAGTCAGCCACCTTTACCAATAAATCATATAATATTCCTACTGGCTTCTTTATAGACCTATCCACCATCACCAACCGCATATTTTTTGGGGTAGGATCCCCCACACCTAGCTTTTTATACATGGCTAGCGACATCAGATTAATGCTCGCGCCCAAATCACATAAGGCCTTATCGAATTCCAGAGACCCGATTGTATATGGGATAGTGAATGCTCCAGGGTTGGCCTTCTTCTGCACCAAGGTCCTCAAAGAAATAACTCTACAATGATGGGGATTATCCTCTAGTTAGTATCTCACTGCTCTTTTGTTTTTCACAATGTCCTTCATGAATTTAGCATACCCTGGAATTTGCTCAAGTGCCTCCACCAAAGGCACATTTATTGTTAACTGCTTCAACATCGCCATGAATTTACTAAATTTTGTGTCCTCAACCGTCTTCTTCAATCTTTGAGGAAAGGGAGATGGTGATCTTGGGAGAGTTTTCACCACTACTTCCTTTTTCTTCTCTTTCCCTTTTATCGGAGCATCATCAGAACCATCCAGCTTCTCACACTCCACAGGACATTCTTCTTTAGGTTCATTCTCTGCTTCAATCACATCTTCAATCAAACTATTACCCACAGAAGGGCCAGGTAATATCTTACCACTTCTAGTGGTAATCACTATACATGAGCCATCATTCCGCATATTTTGGACATTGTCACTAGGTAATGTTCCACTCTTCCTCTGGTTCAGCGCTGTGGAGAGTTGACTCATTTGTTGTTCCAGCTGTTTGATTGCAGTGGAGTCCGAGTTTTCCAACTGACTAATAGAAGACAGATCGGTCTTCATGGTAGTCACACCTGAGTTGGTAGCCTCCACTCCCTTTAACAATTTATCCATCATGTCCTCCATGAACATCTTTTCAAAACTTATTGTATAATCCTCACGTTTTCCAGGAGGGGCATATAGCCCGCTCCTGTCATTATTGCTCCTCCAATTTCCTTGCTCCTGATTCTTATATCCAGGATTATCATAATAATTCTGACCTTGATTCCCTTGGATATTGCCTCGAAACACCCCTTGATTATTAATATAATTCCCCTCTTTTTCTGGATCAACATCAACTCTATCTTGAGATCCCACAACTTTCACCTTCTCAGTCTTGCCTGATAGCAAGTGCTTGGTGAGCAAGTCCATCTGCATTTTTAGGTGAGCCATGTATTGTTTATTCTCCTCTTCTCTTCTGCATTGTTCCGCAGTCATACCCACAGAAATAGTGGGGCTTGCTACCACAGAGTCTCTGGTATGCCATGCCCGACTCTGTTTGGTCATTTTCTCTAGCATTTCTGAAGAATATGGAAATGTAAGATCAACAAACAAACCACCAACAACATTATCTACAATTGGTTTAGTCACAGAGTTATGATCCCTGTACATAGTGTCCATCAAGTGTATGTCCGTCATATTGCGGTTCGGACACTGTGTCAGCTTCTTTTTGAATCTCTCCCAGGTTTCATGCAAAGCTTCGATCGGGAGTTGTTTTAAGTTACTGATCTCGTCCCTCAACTGTACCCTCCTTAAGGGTGGAAAGAACTATTCTAGGAATGCATCTTTCAACTTTCTCCAGTTGGTTATCAAATCGAGTGTCAGCTCATTTAACCATATTGTTGCCTCTCCAGACAGAGACAACGGGAACAATCTCAAGAGGATTGCACTCTAACCTACTCCTGGGTTATCAAAAGATTTGCAAATAGTGATAATGTTCACCAAGTGCATATTTGGATCATCGCTAGGCAGGCCACCAAACAACCCCTTTAGATTAAGGAGTTGAATCATAGTACTCGTAATGCTGAACTTTTCCCCTGGTGCCAATGGTGGAGGAATAATTGCGCCCTTAGCACATGCTCCATCCATTCTATCATCATAATAATTGAAATCATACTGGATAGGTTGGCGATCCTGCCTTGCTCTGAACGGACGATTCCTATTTGAATTACGCTGTACTGGTGCAACTATTTGTTCTGCACGCCTTAGGTTACCAGGGTTTAGCAACTACTCATCTCTCAAATCTTTAACCTAAGGATTTGGATACCGTACTTGTTGACCAACATTCTGCACATTTACCTGAGCTCTAGCTAAGGCTGCTAACTTGTCAGCCTCCTGCTGGTCTGCCATTCTACCGATTAGTTGCAGTTCGGATTAAATGGTAATAATGGTCCTCCAGAACTTTTGATTCTTGGAATACACCACAAAAGTCCTGCTGAAAAAGAAAACAACAAATAAATGTAAAACTAGGAAACTTGACTAACAGTCAATTAGCGCACACAAACTTTAATTTACAACTGTATTCCCTGACAACGGTGTCATTTTTTATAACGCTCAAACTACACCTCTCATGTGAGAATGTAAGCGATCGTTGTCAATATATAACTCAACTAGGTTGGGGTCGAATCCCACAAAGAATATGGTGTGAACTTAAGTTGTTTGCAATTTAATAACAGATAGTTGGATGTTTCCTGAAATGGGGGTTTTGGAGATTAGAAAATAATTATTGGTCACTTTAGTTTCAGTGTTTGTAATTAAGAGTTTATGAAAAACCAGAGTTATGTTCACTATGGGTGTTGGGATTTGACAGATGCTAGTAACGATTCAAGATTCTTGTGCTAGGTAGGAACAACAGATTATCCTTGTCGAATTTATGCCTAAATGTCTCTCGACCTACTTAAACATTTAACTACCTAATTCTCTCAAACTTAGGGAGTTTATATTTCATAACAGGATGTTATCTCAGGTTAATTAATCTTGCTACAACATTAATTATTAAACGGAAGGTTGGTAGCTTCCAAGTCCCTGTTGATAATTCGCTTCTTACTAGAGTTGATTTCTTAGTTAAGGAAAATCACTAGTAAGCAGGACCTATTATTTGCAACCAATAGATAAATTGTAAAGAAGAGGGATTACCAAGAAGTTACTACCACCGTTAGAATCCTGAACATTTAGTTGCGTTACAAACCCAAACCCATAGATCCTATAACTCGGGTTAAGGGGTTTAGCTACTCATACTGTAATGAGCAATACAACTTGTTGAATTCATAATACTATGGAATAATACTTACAGCAAAAGTGAATAGCAACAGTTGTATCTCGGATTAAATTTCAGTAGAAAAATCCCAATAAATAATATGATAATCTTTCCAAAGCTAACTGTAAACTTGTATCAAAAACTAGAGAGTAAACATGTGAAGTTCAAGTCTAGAATATCGAGTTCCAGCCCCCAAGAAAACCCTAAACAATACTATAAATAGTTCACCCTAATTATTGAAACAAAATCACAGTTCAGTAATTTCTCGGATAGGTGATGATATTTTGTGACGCCTTATCAGGAGTCTGACAACTTATAACAGATGTCGTCATCTCCTTTTCTCTTTTGACATTCGCTACCTTAGGCTGACGATGATGTGTGATGGCTTGTCAGATCTTTGACGACTTATCACAGATGTCATCGATGATTTACTTCGGCTCTCATGTTTTGCCTTAGGCTAATAACGATCTTGATGTCTTATCACAACTCTGACAGCTTATCACATGTCATCGTTACTTCTTCCAGTTGAATCACATTCTCTGTTTAAGGTTAACAATGAACCTGATATCTTAGCATAGTGATGACGACTTATCAGGAATGTCGTCATCCATATTTCTCTTCTATTTTCTTCATATTTCAACTCTTTTACTTCCATCATTGTCGATTCTCTTGCATCTTGACTTCCACTGCAAAATCAAAGATAAAACAACCAAAAACGACAAAAGTTGCTTAAGACTTTGCAATTATTCTCAGTTAAAATCCTCAAATGTGTTAGCATCTGCTCACACATCAATGAATATCTGAGATATAAACCAAGAGGATTATGTTAACAAAAGCATTACCTCAAGCTGAATCTGAATTTGTTGAGAAGAGATAGGGATTCTTGGTTCGCATATCTACTTTTGCTTACTAAGTAGCTCCTTCAATGGAATGATTTCTTCACAAAACTTTTACTTGGGAGACTTCTTTGTTCCTCGACCTATGAATCTGATGGTCAAAGATTTTAATTGGTACTTTTTCATAGGAGAGGTGATCTTCTACGCCCATACTTTATAATGGAATGAATGAAGCTGGATCACCAATGAATTTCTTTAGAAAAGAGACATGGAACACTTAGTGCACTAATGCAAACTCTGTAGGCAACTCTAACTTTTAGGCTACCATCCTAAAATGGCTCAAAATCCGATATGGTCCAACATAGAAAGGACTAATCTTTCCTTTCTTACCAAACCTATTCACCCCTTTATGGGTGAAATTTTTAAGTAAACAAAATCTCCAACTTCTAACTCAAGTTCCCTTCTCCTCACATCCTCTTAGGATTTCTATCGACTCTGGGTTGTCTTTAACGTTTCTCTTATCAAATGAACTTTCTCCATCACCTCATAAACTGAACCTGTCCCTATCAAAGTAGCTTCACCAACTTCAAACCAACCAATAGTAGATCAACACCTCATATTGTAGAGAGATTCAAATGGAGCCATCTGAATATGGAAGTGATAGCTGTTATTGTAAGAAAACTCAATCAAAGGTAAGTGGTGATCCCAACTACCCTTGAAATCAATAAATTTCATGACCCGAGGCTACCTCCTAGTTGTAACAATAGTGCTTTCTATCACAAGTGACCACAAGCTAACCTTTGAGCTGATACATGTTATGAGCACTGAATAAAATAGCACTGATATAACATATGCAAAAGGTAAGTGGATAGAATACTGAAAATATGAATACTCAATATATGTAAATGACACATCTGAAATATCTGTAACAACTAATAATACTGAACTGACTGACTATCTAACTGAATGTCTGAAAGCCTCTAAACTGATTGAGGAGTTGATGGGACAAGCCCCTAATTAACTCTGACAGTCTGAACATAAGAAAATACTAAGCTAACTGAGATAAATAAATCGTCTCCTCAGTTGCTGAGGACTCACTACTACTACTATTGAGTTACACTCAGCTGTCTAAGGATGGTCAGGAAACTGAGTGTTTGAACCTATATTATAAGACAACATAGCACAAAGAAAAGTATGCGATCAGTATTTGAATGTACTGGTACGTGAGATATGGACTAACTAAAATGCATATGATAACCGAGCATAAATGCATAGCATGTAATATCTGAAATTCAAGACAAGTATAAATATGTTTCAAAAATAATTTTTAAATTGAGTGACCAAAATCTGTATAACTAAATAACTGTAAATATGATCTGTAAACTTGGTCAAGCAAACTTGAACTTAGATAAACTGAAATACTGACGAAAAATGTGGGAGGTATCATATAACCGACATGCCCCAATCTGAGATAATTAGGTTCTAACCTATAACCCTAGTTTGAAGGGTGTCAGTACCGTTCCATGGGTACAAACACTGGCAGTAGGGATCCACTAATCTGATGTCTCAAAGGACCAGGGTGTCAAGCCTAAATTTGCGAGTGACCCCTGAAAGAAAGTCAAGCCTAAAATGATGGGTGGCGCCTCATATCCTACGCTGGCTACGTCATTTTGGAATACATAAACTACTATTAATGATTCTGCCTAATTGATGGGGAAGCCGCCATCCCTGCATTCACTCGGTGCTAAATCCTGCTCCCAACAGAACTGACAATGGTACTAAACTGAACTAAAGTTAACTAAAAATTACATCTAATAGTACTCATCATGATCATAACAACTAAATAAATAAGAATATTCAAGGTTTAACTAAATCGTTACTTGAAAATCAGAAATCATGTAAAAAACATTGGTATCGGGTGTTCATAACCCACCAACACTGAATGATAATAAAATATGACATTTAAGCTTAAAAATGTAGTATGAAATCATGGTTCAACACAAGACATATACATTTAACCAAACATGTGGAAAGCATGGACTGGAACACGAGGATATTCTAAACATGAAAAATCAACAACATTAAATTCACTTGAATAAGACATGGGAAACTGAGATTTAAAGCATGAGTAAATAAATTATTTCATGGGATCATACATGGGCTGAATTGAATTAAATTACCAAGGAAAAACATGAATTAAACCCTTCTTGAACATATAAAATACCATAGTAAAGGAAAACTCCATGATTTAATTAAAAGAGAAGGTTTTTGGGCTCAATGAATGAAAGGAACCCATTGATGAATACCCCACATACCTTAAGCTTCCTCACATGAAAGGAAAAAACTAATCTAAGTGCTTTCTTTGAGGTTCTTGAATTTGGGGAACTTGAATTCTTGATTCCTTTGGGAAAAAGAAGCTCAATTTTGATTTTGGCTAAATTGGGAGGGTTTCTTGAGAGGAAATTTGGAGAAGGGGGGAAAAATAATTCCCTAACAGAATCCCCAAGTCATGATATGAACGATTGAGTTGAGGGGGGAAAGAACCAATTGCCCCTTATTCATTTAAATTCAAAACTGGATGCAACAGGATCACCATGATGCAGTCTTAATTATTGATTTCCCTCATTACAACACGATCTGCATTACATCAGGAGTAATACTGTGTCACGAGCTTATTATGGTGACCCACTAGTTTTTGATCCAAACATGACCCCAACCTTGTTCGAAAAATCCAAAACTCCTCTGAGAAATACCTTTTACATCCCTGAACATAAATACATAAATCAACTCAAAAACTAATATCTTGGTGTCGAAAAGACCAAAATAAAAATCCTCGAAGTTAGAGGGTCTTGAAAATGACTAAGTCCCAAACTCTTATTAAAAATTTCAATCCTTAAGCCCCCTTATACATGTAACTAAAAGCTGAATCGAGCTAAGATTAGTACGGAGTATTACAATATCTCCCCCTTGGGAACATTCGTCCTCGAATGAGACTGGTTAGTATGAGAATACTGCACTAAGATAACTGAGATCACATACTGAACATGTATAACTTGGAACATGATTACACAACTGAGTCTGAAACATGATACATGAATTAAGTTGATTTCCTGAATGCATGTAATGACATGGGAATGGTTACATAGCTGAAACTTAGAACTGAAAATAGTCAATTTAAAAAAGAGTCGTTACCTCAAGTTAAATCTGAGTTTGTGGAGAAAATATGAGGGTACTTGGTTTGCATATCTTCTTTTTCTTCCCAAGTAGCTTCCTTAGCAGACTGATTCCACAAAAGGACCTTAACCAAGAGAACAATCAAGGATCTGAACAGGGAATTCTTTGTAGGAAAGGCTATCCTTAATGTCCATATATTGTAAAGGAACAACTACAGTTGAATCACCAATACATTTCATTAACAAAGATACATAAAACACTGAATGCACTGACGCCAAATCTGCAGGCAACTCTAGCTCATAATCTACCTTTCCAAAATGGTTTAAGATTCTATAAAGGCCAACAAATCGAGGACTGAGTTTTCCCTTCTTTCCAAATATCTTTACTCCTTTCAAACGAGAAATTTTTAAATAGAACAAATCACCAACCTCAAACTCAAGATTTGTTCCCCTCACAGTTGTATAAGATTGATAACGGCTTTGGGCTGTATTCAACCTGTCTTGAATTAACTGAAACTTCTCCATCGTCCAAAATACTAAATCTGGACCTATCACTATAGCCTCACCTGATTCAAACTAACCAGTGGGAGATCTTCATCTCCTACCATAGAGAGCCTCAAATGGAGCCATATGAATACTGAAGTAATAACTGTTGTTGTAAGAAAACTCAATCAAAGGTAAGTGGTTATCCCAACTACCTTTAAAGTCAATAACATATGCTCTCAACCTATCCTCTAAGGCCTGAATTGTCCTCTCAGCCAGACCATCTGTCTGATGATGAAAAGCTGTACTGAGATGAACTTGGGTACCAAGAACCTTTTGAAAAGCCTTCCAAAAGTAAGAGGTAAACTGAGTACCTCTATCTTAAATGATAAACAATGAAATCTCATGTAATTTTACTAACTCTATAAGATAGAGTCTAGCATAATCCTTGGCTGAATAAGTCGTATGAACTGGTAACAAATGGGATAACTTGGTTATTTTATCAACAATCACCAAAATCAAATCATGTTTTAGACACGTACGAGGCAATCCTATCACAAAATCCATGTTCACCATTTCTCACTTCCAAGTGGGGATGCTAAATTCCTGTGATGCACCACTAGGCCTTTGGTGCACAAACTTAACCTGCTGATAATTTGGGAACCTAGCCATAAGCTCTATAATATACTTCTTCATACCACCCCATCAATATATTTCCCACAAATCGCAGTACATCTTACTGGCTCCTGGATAGATCAAGGATTGCACACCATTCGCTTCTGCAAGTATTCATTGTCTAAAATCATCAACACACGGAACACATAACCTACACCAATAATGAATCACACCTTATCCCTCTTGGGAGAAAACCTCTACTTTCTAATCTCTAACTTCCTTCTTCAACTTAACCAAACTAGGATTCCCATCTTGCTTTTCTTTCACTTCGGCAACCAATGAATATTCTGAATCATTCTAAACCTATGTAATAACTTAGTTGAATTAACCAATCGAACACCTAATCTAGCAAGCTAATGAACCTCTTGGACTAACTTCTTCTTATCTTACTCAACATAAGCAACACTAACCATAGAAAACCTGCTAAGGGCATCTTCCACTATATTTGCCTTGCCCAGATTATACAATACACTCATAACATAATCTTTTAAAAACTCAAGTCTCCTTCTCTGATAAAGATTCAGATCTTTATACGTGAACACATACTGCAAACTTTTATGGTCAGTGAATACACCAACATGAACCCCATGAAGATAGTGCCTCCAAATTTGTAAGGAGAAAACAACTGCTGCCAACTCAAGATCATGGGTATGGTAATTCTTCTCATAGGGTTTAAGTTTTCTAGAGGTGTAGGCTATGACCTTGCCTCTATGTATCAATACACAACCAAGATCAACTCTAAAAGCATCATAATAAGCTACAAACCCATTTGAACCATCTTACAACATCAATATTGGGGCGATAGTGAGTCGAGTCTTCAACTCTTGAAAACTCTTCTTGCAAAAATCTGACCATTAAAATTTAACTTTCTTCTGAGTCAATCGAGACATGGGGTAAGAAATAGAAGAAAACGCTTCAACAAACCATCTACAATAGTCGGCCTAACCCAAGAAACACCAAATATCTAATGGAGAGATGGGTCTAGCCATTTTTGCACTACATTAGTCTTTTGAGGGTCAACTCTAATACCATCACCAAAAATAATATGGCCAAGGAAAGCTACTGATCTTATCCAAAATTTACACTTACTAAACTTGGCGAACAACTGATAAGCTCTATGGGTCTACAATAAAATTCTTAGATGGCCTACATGATCATTCTCACTACGGGAATAGACAAGGATATCATTAATAAAGACCACAATGAACATGTCCAAGTACTGCTTGAATACTCTGTTCATCAAGTCCATGAAAGCTGCAGGGGTATTCATTGTTCCAAAAGACATAACTTGGAATTCAAAGTGACCATACCGAGTTCTGAAGGTTGTATTTCGAATGTTACATTCTTTAACTCTAAGCTGATGATAGCCGGATCTGAGGTCAATCTTAGAGAAATAATTGGCACCCTAAAGTTTGTCAAAAAAGTCATCTATTTTGGGAAGTGGATACTTATTTTTGATGGTGACTTTGTTCAACTGACGATAATCGATGCATATTCCGAGAGAAACATCTTTGTTACATATGAACAAGACTAGAGCGACCCATGGAGAATCACTGGGCCTGATGAAACTCTTATCAAAAAGATATTTTAACTATTCTTTCAATTCTCTAAGATCAGATAAAGCCATTCTATAGGGTGGAATAAAGATAGGTTGGGTATCTGGAAGGAGATCTATTCTGAAGGCGATTTCCCTCTCACGGGGAACTTCGTAAAGAATTTCAAGGGACACATCTGGAAATTCCCTTACTACTGAAATTGACTCGAGGCTTGGAGTTTAAGAACTTGAGTCCTTGGATCAAACAAGATGATACATGCACCCCTTAGATATCATTTTTCTTGTCATATGATAAGAAATAATCTAACCCCTAAGCATTGAAATACTACCCCTTCATTTAATAACTGGTTCATAGGGAAACTGAAACTAAATGATTTTATTGCTACAGCTAACTGAGGCATAGCATGAGTGGATCCAATCCATTGCGAGAATGACATCAAAATCAGTCATCACTAAATCCACAAGATCAACTGAGGAAAGTTTCTAAGATTCTATGATCGGGAGATTTCTGTATACGCGTCTGGCTATAATAGATAGATACTGTGATCGGGAAATTTTTGTATAACCATCTGGCTATGATAGATTTATCCACTGGGGTAGACACTATGAAAGGTTCGGCTAAAGATTTGGGATTAACACCAAATTTGACTGCTATATAAGGAGTCACAAAAGAAAGTAAAGCTCTGGGGTCTAATAAAACATACACATGAAAAAAAAAGACTTCTAATGTACCCATAAGTACATAAGAAAAACTCTCCTGATCATGCCGAGTCTAGAGAGAAGAAAGTCTATTCTGGTGTTTCCCACTAATAGCACTGGAAGTAGCACTCTGCTGAGTTGGGCGACCTGTTGGATCTACTGAAAAAGTACTATGGCCCTGCTGGTGATCACTTTTTCCCCTCTGTGCAACTACCATACACTCTCAAATCTTGTAGCCTAGCTTGCCACATCTATAACACATATCAGTACCAGCCTTACACATATCTTGATGATTCCTACACATCTAAAACATATATGCACATTCACAGAGAACCATCTTTCTTTTGCACGAGTAGGACGGGAGCTCACCATGGAGAAACACTGGGCCTTATGAAACTTTGTCTAAGAGATCTTTGAGTTGCTCTTTTAAATATTTAAGCTCTGCTAGAGCTATACGATATTGAGGAACAAAGATGGGATGAGTATCAGGAAAATAATCCATGCCTAATTCTATTTCTCTGTCGGGAGGTACCCCTGGCAAATTTTCTAGAAAGACTTTAGGAAACTCATTAACTATACGGACTGACTGAACTGATGGAGCCTCAGACTTAGTGTCCTTGACTCGAACTAAATGATAAATGCACCCTTTTGAAATCAACTTTCTGGCCTTACGATAGGTTATGAAATGACTCTTGGTAGACACTGAATTACCTTCCCACTCAAAGACTGGCTTATGAGAAAAATGAAACTTCACTACTCTGCTGCAATAATTTATAGATGCATAATAGGAATGAAGCAAATCCATGCCCAAAATATGGTCAAAGTCTACCATATCCAATTCTATTAAATCTGCTAACATGATCTTATAGAGGATAGTGACAGGAAACTTTCTATAGATCTCTTTGGCAACAACTGAATTACCTACTGGGGTAGAAACTAAAAAAGGATTAGAAAGAATTTTAGGGCCGACTCCAAAATTTACCACAACCAATGGAGTCATATAAGAGAGATTTCACCTTGGGTCTAATAGCACACAAAAATCAAGATGAAAGACACAAAGCATACCCGTAACAAAATTTGGTGAACTCTCCTACTCCTGGTGGGATAGTAAAGCATAGACCTAATTCTAGCATTGTCTGCCACAGTTACTGGATGATGCGCCCTGAAGAGGGGCTTGACGACCTAGGGAAACTGGTGCGATAGTAGCCTGAGTCTTGGAAAAAACTTCCCTATTTCCTTTCTTAGCATACGGTCACTCTTTGATTTCGTGACCCAACTTACCACACCTAAAACAACCTTTTTGTCCCAAAAAACACTCACCAAGATGATTCTTACCACATCTAGAACATGTAGGATAACTGGGCCTTCCACCCACACTATTTTGAGACTTGGAGAAAAAAGTATTACCCCACTACTCTTGCTTTATTCTAGGTATGAGAGCACTGGCTGAAGATGGTGCCGGCAAGGACGGGTAACCCTGAAACTGCGAACAATTCCCCTCACAAATCTTGATTGGCCCTCAAACTATCTAATTCTTGCCTTGTTATTTCCTATATATCTCCCCCTTAACTTTTCCGCCTTAATTTGCTGAACATGAGTCATCGTTCTAGCAAGATCCATATCCCCAATAAGCATAGCAGTCCTACACTTCTTGACTACCAAACCAGACACTCTGGTAATAAACTTACTCATGATAGATCTAGAGTCCGCTATCAAATCAGGAGCGTACTTAGACAATTAATTGAATTTAAGGCAGTACTCTTTCACTATCATCGAGCCTTGCCTCAGGTTCATGACCTCCTTAATCTTTGCTTCCCTTAACTCATGAAGAAAGAACTTGTCTAGAAATGCATCCTAAAAGACAAGCCAACTCATGGGAGCTGTATTTTCACCTTTACCATTCTTCTACATAACAACCCAATCATAAGCAACATCCTTCAACCTGTAAGTATCCAATTCTATACTCCCTTCTTTGGTAATATGCATAAATCAAGTGATCTTTTTCACCTTATCAAGATACAACTATGGGTCCTCACCTGCCTTTGACCTAAAGAATTTAGGTGGATTCATCCTCATAAAGTCATGAAGTATGGTTGTAACTAAATCACCCTCTTGCTAACCTGGGACTGCAGCCTGATGGTTGTTCTAAACATTAGCAGTCACAACTTGGCCCAACGCTTGAAAGACAACCAAAAATTCAACATGATACATATTCTCATTCAGATGATCAATAGGTTAGAATGGCTGGTTATCATTTCTGTGGGCATTAGATTTGCGGGGAGGCATATTCTATCACGTAAGAGCATGAGTTAAAAGTAGATAGAGATAGCTGTAAGCATGATAAATCATGAAAGTAATGAATGATTTCCTAAAATGTCCCATAGCCTCTTGATCATAAATGTAGAACACTCCACACCCATGATCAAGACTCTATGTAACACGACTTGTTTGACTCCCTAGGACTCTTTAAAACCTTAGTCTTTGATACCAAGTTTGTAACGCCCTAAAAATAGGTCTCGAGAGGTCACACAATTCTCAAGATTACAAGTAGTCTCAAGCTAACCCTGTAAGACTTCTACTAAATTTAAAACTCATATTAAAAGATTTAAGCAAGCAATCATTACTAAAATATTGAATAAGGGTTGGAATAGAATGTATAAAAATACTTAACTAGGAAATCTAAACATCCAACACTATAAAACTAAACATATATGATAGCCGTACAAGCCTTTAATACTACTAACTAGAGAGTCACTGGGACAAACCCCCAACTGACTGAAAATAATGAATCAAACTACTTTAATAAGATGGAAAACTGGATAGATGGGTCCCCAAACTATGAAGACTCACCAACTATCAGGATGTAGAAGAAGATGGTCGAAATCACTTACGTTGCTGAAACTGAGCACCTGAACAAACATTATTAAACAATATTGCACATAGACATAAATGTGGATCAGTACTTTTGGATTATACTGGGCATGCAGGGGTGAATACATAATTAAAACAATATCTCAAGTTCATAAAAGTTCATGAAAGAATACATGCTAAGTGTAATGACTCATATTGGCTTGAATAACCAAAAGATGAAAATCATATATCATAAATAAGGAAGTATTCTATATAAATCTTGTGATCCATCACATTTAGGTCTAAAATCCATACTTGTATTCTATCTTTAAATCATGCAAGCTAAGTATGGAAAGGACTCATTTTATATCTGAAAATTGAAACATAAAATATCATGACTAATATGTGATGTATGATAATATCTGAATGAAATTGTGAGCCTTCACACTTAGTTTCTAAAGCTTTTCTATAAGTATTTATTGTTAGGCTGTAGGGAGTTCTTTTAAAAAGCTTTTCTGTAAGGATTACTCTCTTTTGTAGGGAGGTTCTTCTAACTGACATAATCCATATGAGCTATCATGGAGTCCAATGTCTAGTTCCCCTAAGGGGAAAACCTCACGTTGGGAAGAGGTGTCATACTCTTGCCAAAGAGTATAACCTGAGCTAAGTGATCACAATCTATATCAGTATCTCTATAAAAATAAAATATAATCTAAATTTGTGCCTACGTTGGCTCGTAGTTCTAGGGAAGTAGGATGCTCTAAACCCACACTCCCCACTCGGTGCTAAATACTATTCCTTTTAATTTGTTTGCTTATTCTGCTGGAAATCTCCTTTAAAACTAGCATAAGGGTTTATAATGTAAACCAGTTATGCATCTGTCTATTTTAAGTTGTAGTTTAAACTAATTTTGTTTTTATAAATAGTAATAAAACTGTAATGTGGATTTTGTATCTAAGCTGAGGATCGAAAGATCAAATCTTTCTCAAAATTTGAATATATGCTACTCATAGGGTGCTTTAAAATAAAATCTTCCTAAAACTTCAATACACAAACTAGGGGCTTAAAAACCCATGCTTTAATCTCAATTAAATTCATAGAAAAACATCATTCTCAATATGCTTCTTGAAATACTTCACCATATCAATATAATGAGATCAACATTACAATATCATGATTAAACTCAAATTATAAATATGTAATAAATGTCTCTAATCATATTCATAGTATTCAAATCATAAAAGAGAGTTCATTAAATCTAGAAAAATATGGAATTTCATACTTCAATCACTTTATAAATCCATAACACAAAACAAGATACTTTGGGTATGAACCCTAATTGCAATTCAAGTAAATTCATGTAAATCCATGTAAATTCATCTTTAAAAATTAGTTTTGGGAACAAGGATGAAAGAGTATCCTTGTTCATAAACCCACATATATTGTTTGATTGAATTAATGAAGACACTTGACTTTGAATCCCTATTTGTTCTCTTGAAGATTGTTTCTTGAAGTTCTTAAATTGGGAACCTTGAATTTTAGATTATCTTGGAAAAAGAATGGTGGAATTTGAGCTTTCTTAGAATTTGAATTTGCAACTCTAGGGCATACTTGGAGACTAAATTGATGAATAATGAGTATATGTTGTTCCAAATACACTAAATCTTCCATTTTTCATCATTTGGGGCTTGGGAAATAGACTAAGTTGCCCTTGAAAGTTTATATTCAGAATTGGAGTGTCGATAGATGCTTCACCATGATGCGATGGGTGGGATGGGTAATTGCGATACCCACCGTGACGCGGTGGAATCACAGTAACTCACTGGAAAAGGACAACTACTCATTTGGACATTACTATGATGCGGTGAGTGGTTCATTGCAATACCCACCACGATGCGGTGGAACTTCGGTGACTCATTGGATTTTGAAATAAGCCAAATTGTCCTCCATCATGATGTGGTGGCCTTCTCACTACTATACTCACCGCGACATATCCTAATTCCAAACGCAATGCAAACCTTGTCTGAAAAGCCCGAAACACACCTGAGACATTCTATTCACACCCCTAAATATCATTCAACTAAAAAATCATCATCTCAGGGCCCGAAAGGTCACCTTAAAACTCCTCAAAGTTTAAAGGGAGTAAAAAAAACCTAAGTCCCTCAAGTCTTATCTTTATTTTCAGTGTCTAAGTTCTTTAGGAACACAATAGGGGTTGAACTGAGCTAGGAATGTAGGGGTATTACAAACCATTTGTAGTAACTAGCTAACCCAGGAAACTCCTAATATCTGATGGAGAGATGGGTATGGACCAGTTTTTTACTGTTGTGGTCTTTTAGGAATAAACTCAAATACCATTACCAGAAATGATATGACCAAGGAAAGCTACTAATCTTAACTAGAATTCATTTTTACTGAAATTAGTGAATAACTAATGATCCTTAAGGGTCTGCAAAATAATCCTCAGATGGTCTACATGTTAACCTTCACTGCGAGATTAAGAATTTTATCTATGATGACTATGTTTAACATGTCTAGATACTGCTTGAACACTCTGTTCTTCAGATCCATAAAAGTTGCAGGAGCATTCGTTAGTACAAATTACATAGCTATAAATTCAAAGTGACCATACCGAGTTTTGAAGGCTGCTTTTGAAATGTCATATTCTCTGATTCTGAGCCGATGATAGCTTGATCTAAGGTCTATCTTAGAGAAATAATTTGCACCTTTAAGTTGGTCAAACAAGTCATTAATCCTGAGGAGAGGATAATTATTCTATATTATGACTTTGTTCAACTAACGGTAGTCAATTTATATTCTGCAAGAACCATCCTTCTTGTGCATGAAGAGAACTCAGGCACCCCACGGGAAATTACTTGGCTTGATGATGCCCTTATCTAAGAGATTTTTCAACTGTTCTTTCAATTCCTTAAGCTTTTCAGAAGCCATTTGGTAAGGTGGAATTGAAATAGGTTGGGTATCTAGAAGGAGATTTATTCCGTAGTTAATTTCTCTCCTAGGAGAACTCCAAGAAGATCTTCAGGGAACACTTCTAGAAACTCATTCACTGCTGAAACTGACTCAGGACATCAAGTTTTGGAACTTGAGTCCTTGACTCTAATAAGATAATAGATACAACCCTTGGATATCATCATCCTTGCCTTAAGGTAAAATATGAATCACCTATAGGCACTGAGGTACTATCCCTCAATTCTATGACTAGATCATCAGTAAATTAGAACTGGACTATTCTATTTCTACAATCAATTAAGATATAGAAAGAGAGAAGCCAATATATGCTGAGAGTGAGATCAAAATCAGTCATTTCTAATTTTACAAGGTCTACCGAGGTAAATTTATGGGATACTGTGAATGGGAAATTTCTATATACCCATCTTGAAATAATGGAAAAACCAACTGGATAATATACTGAGAAAGGTTCTACAATAATTTTGGGTCTGAAGCTAAATTCCACCACTATATAGGTAGTTACAAGAGGAAATGAAAATCTAGGGTCTACTAATGTATAAACATAAAGGTGAAAGATTTGAAACTTACCAGTAATCAAATTAGGAGAACCCTCCTTATCCTGTCGTGCCTGAAGGGCATAAAGTCAAAATTAACGTTGTCCACTAGTTGAACTAGAAGTGACATTCTAATAAGTAGGGCGACCGATTGGTGTTGCTAAAGAATTCTCTGGACCTGCTAACGATCATTCCGGCCCTTCCACATATGCATTGGACAATCCATTATCCTGAGGCCTATCTTGCTGCGACCAAAACACACATCGCTATCGGCCATACGTTCACTTTTATGGTTCTTACCAAACCTTTTCCAGACAAGATCGGTGTTTCTATTATTCACACTACCCTAGGAATTATAGCCCGGTGGTCTATCATGAGTATCTGGATGTAATATAGGAACTGGAGAACTAGCAGAAGATAGGGCTGGGGCTGAAGATTTATTGTGGAACTAAGAATAATTTCCACTATCAATCCTTTATTGAGGAAATTTGAATTTACTAGTTCTGTCCCTCTTAGTCTCCCTTTTCTTTTTATTGGATTCTCTTCCTCAATCTGATGAGTATAAACCATCAACCAAGAGAGATCCATCACCTTAATCGATATAGTTGTTCTGCATTCTTTGACACATCCTCAAAAACTTCCGACATAAACTTACTCATTTTAGCCCTAACATCAGCCACCATAGTCAGAGCATACCATGCTAATTGGGTGAATTTGAATGAATACTCCTTTACACTCATGTTACCCTACTTAAGATTGATAAACTCTTGCACCTTATCCTCCCTTAACTCGAGTGGGAAGAACCTATCCAAGAAAGCAGTAGAAAACTTATCCCACTCCACAAGCCTTGAATCAACACTTCTATCCTACTTCCACTATTTAACCCCAAGTATGAGATACTCCTTAGAAATAATAAGCAGCTAAGTCAGTACTCTCATTCGAAGTGACACCCATGATATCAATCATTTTCCGCACACAATAAAAAAACTCTTATGGATCTTCCTCAGACTTAGATATAGAGAATATTAGCGGATTCAATTGAGTAAAGTCATGGATCTTAGCAACTATCACATTTACTGCTAGATTAGCTGAGGAAATAGCCTATAAGTTATTCTGAGTAGCCATATATTGGGTCTATACTGTGAAAGTGGCCCTGAATTTATGATGGGAGACATGTTCACTTAGAGGGTCTTCTTGAACAGGTGGCGGTGTGGGCTGGTTCCCTTTCTTTCTTCTGTTGTTCCTTTTGGGAGTCATTTTTTGAAAATCAATGAAGGATGAGTTAGATGAGGAAATTCAATAGTGCTCACTCTCCATCACATGGCATGAAAACTGAAAGAAGGAAAAATTTCCTAATACATTTTGTAGACTCTCACTCATAAGTGTGGCACGCTTCACACCCATGAGAAAGACTCTATTTAACGTGACTTTTAGACACCCTAGGATACTCTAAACCGATCTCTAATACCAAGTTTGTCATGACCTGAGATTACCTCCTAGTCGTAACATGGTACTTAGAGTACAAGTGACTCTAAGCTAACCCATAATATGGAACCTACTGTGAGCACTAAATATAATAATAATATAATATAAAATACAAAATCTAAATTTGGGAAAACTAATAAGATATAATATGGAAGAAATACTCAATAATTAAAACATCTACTAAAACTGAAAAAAGTCTGACCATATGAAAGCCTCTAATATAAGGAGTTGATACGATAAAACCTCAAAAAACTCTGACTGACTGTAATGAAAAAATACTGAAAGTAACAATGGATAACTTGTCCTTGAAGGATGAGGACTCACCCCAACTATGGCTGAGTGGCACACAAACAATCTAAGTACGATCTGGGAACTGAGTATCCAAACCTATGTTATAGGACAATATTGCACAACAGAGAGTATACGATCAGTAATTGGAATGTATTGGTACGCAAGATACGGGATAGTTAACATATATATATAATGGTATTGAACATAAATGCATGAATATGTAAAATGAATGGTAGACAAAATAAATCATGTGCAAAAATAATTTGTAAAACTGAATAATTGAATAACAAATAGACTAAACACTTGGTTAAGAAAATTTGAACTAGAATAATCTTATTACTAACCTGTGATCGTGGGACCTAACTAAAACCGACACACCCAAATATGAGAAAAATTAGGGTCCAAATAGTAACCCTAGTTGGATGAGAGTTAGTACTTTGCCAAGGGTGCCAATAATGGCTAGCGTGGATCCACTAATCTGATGTCTCGAAGGACAAGGGTGTCATGCCTCTACTGATGGGGGACCCCTCAAAATCTATGATTGTACTGTAGTTCTGGAACTTAGGGAGTGCTACTAATAACTCATTCCTAACTGAAGGGGAACCGCCATCCCTGTGATCACTTAGTGCTTAGTATTACCCCAACTTAATAAAACTTGTGTTATTATTCATTTAACATGATCTGGTACTAATAACTTCTCATTAAGAGAATGTTATGAATTTGACAATACAAGCATGGTATAGATGCCTTGTAAACGAAAAATTATGATAACCCACAAGAACTATCTATTCCAAACTAATCTTATCAAATATTTAACAATACATAGTATGGGAAATCATGAATAACACCCCATAATTCAATAACTAATAAAGATGTATACATTTGCATTATCAAACATATGGAAACAGTATTATCATGAGGGAATATATATACATGGCTTAGGATCAAAACAATTGAGAGGAGATTCATAAAATTCATGGTTAACTTGGAATCCCATAAAATAGAAAAGAGTTTTACACTTGGTAGTTCAGAGAGTTCTTGGGACTCAATGGGTGGAAGGGACCCACTGATGAATATCCAACAAACCTGGTAGTAAGAGTCTTGGGAAATTCCTTAGAGTTGATCTTGTACTAGAGAAACCCTAGTCTGCTTGAGAAAGATGGAAATATTGCCTTTTTGATCTCTTTTTGGTGGAATATGGTTAATTGATGAATTTGGGGCTTTTGGGTCTTTTATACAACACCTTAGGAAGAAAAAATGAAAAGGTTTTGGCCTTTAAGGTAGTGGGAAAAGACATAAAATTTCTTGGAAAACGTGCAGGAAAACCCACTCCCAGCCATTATGACTCACCTCACAACTTGTTATGACAAGTTACAAATCGTAGTCTGAGTTGTAACCTAGGATCCTACTTTCATTCTACTATTACTAAAACTCACCACTAAACGACTAGTTTTAACTGACTATGAGTCATTAAGTGAAGTCGTAGTCTGAGTTTGGATCTTTAGATCATACACTGCTCAGGATATGGGTCCACACAATGACTTGTAAGGTCTAACTACAAGTATTAAGCTGGACTCGTAACCACTAATATGGATTCTTGGCTAAACATTATTAAGACTACGAGCTTCTCTACATGGCCCGTAATGTCTTATTACAAATCATGGAGTAGAGTCGTGGTCACTAAGCTTAAATTAGGGACCCTTATTATTGTGACTACAACTCTTTGTAACTACTTGTAAGGTTTGGTTATGAGTCATCAAGTGAGTCGTGATTACAGTCAGCTGACAAACTCCTAGAGAAAAATTTCCATAACTTCTTGCCGCAATATCAGATACAGGTGAGACTTGAAGGGTTGGAAGATAACTTAGTAACATACCTCTTAACGGGTCTAGTTCTTGAAAACATGGGGTATTACAACAATGAGTCATCATGATGAGTTGTCGTTAGGGGATGAACTCTTAGGCATCTTTCATTGCGTCAGTGAGTCCCATCTAATGACTCATTATGTCTTACAATAGGTCATACCCTAGACTCATGTTCAAGGGATAAAAATTTAGGATACCTCACTGCCATGTCAATGAGTCCTCGTGACGACTCTTCACATGTAACAATGACTCATCGTCAAGGACTTTGTCACTGATAGTTTTTTTCATCACTTTGGTAACTTGGCTAATTCAGTTATTCATCTCTTGGAAGGTTCTAGAGCTCAAGAATCTGGGGTATTACATTTCCCCCCTCCCTATTAGGATCATTCATCCCCTAATGAGAAGTTAGGGAACCCTTAGCACGACCAAAGAAAGAATGCAACCAAAATCTGCTGATAAATTCAAAGAGCTGCAAAAACAAAAAAAACTCATACCTTAAGCACTTTCATCTATAATTAGGAACAAGAACAAACATTTGGATTTCATATATTCTTCGTACTCCTAAGTATCCTCTTCAACTTTTTGATTCCTCTAAAGAACTTTCAATGAAGCTACATCCTTAGTCCCCAACATACAAACTTTCTTAGCCAATATCACTTCCGAGAGATCCTCATAAGACAACAAATTCGTAAAGCCAACATCCCCGACATCCACTATGAAAGAAGGGTTATACACATACTTTTTCAACATAAACACATGGAAAATGGGAAGAGTCAAAGCCAAGATCACTGGTAATTCTAACTCATAATTCCTTTCATTGGAGAAACCTTCAAGAACACACATTCATTAACCTCAAACTCCAATATTTTCCACCTCACATCTGCATAAGACTTTTTGCGACTTTGTGCTGTTTTAAATCTTTCTCTAATACCCTTCACCTTCTTCATTGCTTGGTAACTAAGTCTGGGCCAAACAATCTAGTCGTATCCACCTCAAGCTGTCCAATAGGATACCTAAACCATTTCCATAAACAGTCTCAAAGGGAGCCATCTGAATATTAGAATGATAGCTATTATTATAAGCAAATTCGATAAGAGTCAAATGATCAACCCAAATATATATAAAATAAATTGCACAAGCCCATAGCATACTCTCCAAAGTTTTAACTGTACGCTTCTCTTGTCCATCCTTTAAGGGTGGAAAGTGGTGCTATTTTCACCTGAGTACCTAAACCTCTTTGAGAAGAATGCCAAAAATGAGAAAAATCCTGTGTACCTCAGTAAAACATGGACACTAGCACCCCATGCAACTTAACTATCTTCTAATTAAATAGCTTATCATAATACTCTCGTGAGTAGTTATTTCTCATAGAAAAGATATGAGCAGACTTAATCATTGTATCCACAATATCCCAAATATAATCATACATATTGCGAGATCGCAGAAGACCTTATTGAATTCCATATTAATCATCTCCCACTTCTGCATAGGCAACTCTATCTCCTATGAAGTACCACCTAGCCTCAAGTGTTTAACCTTTACTTGTTGAGAAACTATACACTTAGCAACAAAATTTGCCACATCTTTCTTCATATTGTTCCACCATAAGATTTCCTTCAAGTCATGATACATTTTAGTCGAACCCGAATGAACTGTATCTGGACTCTGAGCCTCAATAAAAATCCTTTCTCACGGACCATCAACATCAGGAAACACAAACTTCTTTGATACCTTAAAATGACATCTCCCCTAATATCGAATACCATGACCTTTTGCTGACCTGATCATTCTTGATTTGCATAAGTATGGGATCCAAAGATGGTTTATCCTTCACCTCAGCACCAAGAGATGACTTAATAACTTCTTGTACAATCCTTCCCCCATTTTCAGAGTCCAAAACATAAACTTCAAAGTTATCCAACTTGTACAAATCCTTTACTAACCCTCTTTTCTCCTCATCCATAAGAGATAAGATTCCCATAAAAAACCAGCTAAGAGCATCAAGAACAACATTTGCTTTACCTGGATGGTAGTGAAGGGAAATGTCATAATCCTTAAGTAGCTCAAGCCAACGCCTCTGCTTAAGTGTGAATTCCTTCAGTGTGTACATATACTACAAGCATTTATGGACTAAATAAGTTCCCATATGTACCTTATAAAAATAATGGTTCCAAATCTTCAAGGAAAAGACCACAACTGCTAACTCTAGATCTTGAGTTGAGTAATTTCTCTCATTAACTTTAATATTACTAGAAGTATAGGATACAACCATACTATTAGAAACCTTGGGAGTTGCACAATATAGTGAGGGACTAGGTCCTTCAGGATCAATTTACAAGCATAGTCCTGTAATGGAACTATAAGCTATTATGAAATTTAAAGATAATGCAGGAAGATTTAAGACACTAGATATTTATATGGAAACTCAAAATATGAAAAACCATGACTTTCCCACACAAATAACTCAAAATCCACTATAATCAACCTCCTGGTTACATTAAGATTTTAGCCTACCTATAGGTTTCTTTTGCGTATAGCAAATCTACTATAATCTCTTCTTTGTAACTCTACCAAAGGACTTCAACTGATTAAATCTAATAAACAACAAGCTTATATAACTCTACCTAAGCATTTCTCTATAAATAAAACACTACTCTTATAACATGAGTAGTTCTTTTATAGATCAACATTCAAGAACAAATACAATTTAAACACTCTTATGGGTAAGAACTTGAGCTGTATTGAAATGGGTTTTTCCTGCCTTACTTCACTCTTTATAATTGCAAAAAAACAATTGTAGCTATTTGGTGAATAAATATATCCCTTACCGATTGAGTTCTTGAGAAAGATGTTGCTATAGTCAACTTTAAACGAGCATATCTTTCATTTTACTAAGAATTTTGGAGTTAATGACCAACCAACAGATAGATAATTGAATTATTTTTCCATCGATACCAATTTTTCCTTAAGAAAATACCCAGATGAGAATTTATAAAACTTTTAGTGAGAAGCAGTAGGTCAGTGCGATCATGCCGCATCACAGTGATCTCCAAAATCACACTCGTCCCTTTCCAGTAGCCCCCCGTGATTGGACAGTGTCGTGTAAGGAATTATGGTGGAACAGGTACCACGTAACATTGGAGTGAAAATTCACACTCATCCATTTCTAATGGCGCAATACGATAGCACCGCATCGCACCAGAGTGCCAAATTGAGATTGTTCATTTTCCAGTGACGCAACGCGATAGCACCACCTTATGCCAAGGTGTAAAATTGTGATTTTAGTTCTGAGTTTTAAATTCCCAAGGGTATTTTAGTCTTTTCTCAAGCCCCCAAGTCATGAAAAACAAAGGCTTAAACTTTTTCTAAGCCTAGTGTGCTCATTATTCACTAAAATTTCTCTCAAAGAATATCCTAAAGCTTCACCTTTCAAGATCAATTCCCATAAAAATCCATCAAGGACATTCAAAAATTCTTCAATTGAGGTGTTTTAAATGTTCATCTATGGATCCTTTCCACCCATGGAGCCCAAGAACCGAATTTCAAAATTCAATGTTGTGATTTTTACAAGTTATTGTAATTTTAACCATGAATCCCCATGAATTTTTATTTTATACCATGTTTACATGTAATGGTCGTTGTTATTAATCTCCACACATTTGAATTGTGTTGTTCATTGAAATAAACATTAATTGGTGATTTTAGTAGTGAAATCATGCTATTACTACAACTTTTAAATCTATTCCTATGCTTAGCTTAAACCATGAATTACAAGTGTTCGATGAAATTCCTACAAGAATGAGTTTTGAATAAATACTTACATATAATGTCCTCAAAGTTTTAGTACAATCTTGTTATTATTGTTATCGAGTCCTGGGATTTGCATGCCCAAAATTTAGATGCTTACCTAGTTTTCAAAATTTTAAAAATGGTTACAGAATAGTTACGAGCCCTATCTTTTCAGTAAGCATTTTAAACAATTAAGCATAGTTAGTCCAATATTCTAGGTCTTTTATTTGGGAGTAGGATTTAGCACCGAGCGAATGCAGGGATGTCGGTTGTCCCATTAGTTATGAAGAGACGTTAGTAGCAGTCCTTGCATTCCAGAACTACGTAGCTAGTGTAGGATATGAGGATTCACCCATCAATTTAGGCTTAACTTCACCCAAGTGTCACCCATCAGTTTAGGCTTGATATCCTTGTTGTTTAGTAGCTTAATGGATCCACGTATCCATGAGTTAGTACCCTTGGACGGTAATGACACCCTTTAAACTGGGGTCACATATTGGACCCCAATTAGATCATTGGGGAATGTCAGTTAGATGATAGCTGCCACAGTCTCAGTTCAGTATTCATCTCAGTAATTAGTTTTAGCTTTGATGACCATGGTATACAAATATCAGTTATCCATCTATCGGTATTTAGTATTTCAACTTACAGATTCTATTCAGAACATGTGTTATGCTTGGTCATTCATTCTTAGTCTTTACAGATTTCATGCATTCCACTATGCACTTATGCTATTTATTCAGTCAGTTATTACTCATGCACGTGAAACCATATATATTAGCCTTACCTTATTTAGCATACCAGTACATTCAAAGTACTGATTGCATGCCTGTTTATTGTGCTATGGTGTTTAATATCATAGGTTCAAATGCTCAATTCCCTTATTGCACATAGACTTAGTAGATTATCAGCGGTAGCAGTGGTGAGTGCTCATACTTTGAGGGCATAGTTTATTTATCTCAGTTTACCTTATCAGTTTAGTCTTTTCTATTCAATTAGAGTTACTTGGGGTTTGTCCCATCAACTCTACAATCAGTCAGTCAAAAGCTTTCAGACACTCTCAGTTAGTTATTCCGTTATTAGATGCTATTGACAGTCTTAGAGTATTCTTTTCAGAAAGATGTTTTTAGTATTTTGATTCAGTATCATTTTTTACCTTTAAACCTTATGGCATTTTCTGTCAAGTTCCGCATATATTCCTTATTATTTTCTTTAGTGCTCATAGTAGGTACCAGCAAGGGTTAGCTTGTGGTGTTTCGGGGCTGTAGGCACCGTGTGGCATCCGGGGTGTACTCTTGGGGAATTACAAACTTGGTATCATAGACTAAGGTTTTAAAGCGTCCTCAGGCATCTAAAATTCATATCAAGTAGAGTCTTGTGCATGGGTGTATAGCACTCCACACTTATAGACAAGAGTCTACGAGAAATTTTAGGAAATGTTTCCCTTCTCTCAATGGTTATATCATGCGAATGTTAAGGAACTCTAGTTAAAATCTCTATCAAATTTAACTTTTCCTTCTGTTTAAAGAATTTGCCTTCTAGAACGACTAATAGAAAAAGAATCAAAAACTAGCCAGCGCCTCTGCCCATTGAGGAAGACCCCCTGAATAAGCATATTTCTTAAGAAGAGTTCAGAGTTGCATTCACCACTCTATCTCACTGTATAGCAGCTTAAAATGTTCAGCCATCTTCTATTCAGGCCAACCTAGTGGCAATTACTGCCGTAACCAGGATTTGAGACTTTACCCGAATGAATTTCTTTATTTTTTGGATCCAAGTCTTAAGAGGATCCACAAAAATTCCTAGACATGGTGCAGTAGGTAACAAACATTATGGGGTTGACTTCCAGTGAGAGTGTTGAACTAGCTGCGTAGCAGTTGCACGATGTAGCCTATACTTGGTTTAAGCAGTAGAAAGGGGATAGGGGCACAGAGACTGAACCTATAGAATGGGAGGAGTTTTCTACGACCATCTTTGATATATTTTTCCCATTGGAGCTGAAGGAGGCTAAGGTGTTAGAGTTTATTAATCTAAAATTGGGAAACACAAATGTGAAAGAGGATTTCCCTCAAATTTACTCAGCTAGCTAGTTATGCTTCTCATGTAGAATCTGATAATAGGTCTAGGATGAGCAAGTTCGTGTCTGGTGTATCTGACAGTATGGTCAAGGAGTATAGGACTACAATGTTGATTAAAAAGATGGACTTCTATAGGCCGATGGTCCATGCTCAATATATTGAGGAGCAAAATACTAAGGAGAGAGAGAGAAATAAGAAGGCTAAGATATATAGCTTTAATTTTACTCAACTAAGGTCAGAGAGTGGTAACCATCCTCAATTCTATCAGAAATCATCAGCTCCGGGTACATCTTCAGCTAGTGCTCTTATGACAAAGTTCAGAAATGACAATCGAGATAGGGCACCAGGCTCTAAGTCCCAAGGCAACGTATATAGTAGTCGCACGAATCCTCTTTGTCATCAATATAGTAGAAAACATCAGGGAGAGTATAGGTGTATCTGTGATGAATGTTTTGGGTATGGTCATATGATTCGGGAGTGTCAAGTGGTTGCTCAAAAGGTAAGGGATGTGCACCAATTAGTCCAGTATCATCAATCATCGGCTCTAGTTGGTCGCTCGACTCAGTAGGGTGCCGCGTCTAGTGCTACTAGTGGTCAACATCAGAATAGGCCCTATGCACTTTAGTTAAACAAGATCAAGAAAGTTCTCCTGATGTGGTTACTGGTACATTGAAAGTTTTTAATTTATGTGTTTGTGCTTAGTTTGACATTGGAGCTTCTCTTTCTTTTGTAACCCTTATATAGTGGTCAACTTTGGAGGCAGTCTCAAAATCTTAATAGAGCCTTTCTCATTATCTACTCTAGTGGGTAAGTTTATTGTAGCTCGATGAGTATATAGGACTGCCCATTTACCGTGTCTCAGCAAGTCAAATTAATAGAGTATATAGAACTAGAAATGATGGATTTTGACATCATTCTTAGCATGGATTGACTCTATTCTTTCTATGCTTTAGTTTATTATAGAAACAAAATCATCTACTTCTAGTTCCCTAATAAACCAATCCTTAAGTGGAGGGATAGTACCACAACGCCTAAGGGTCAACTTGTTTCATACCTTAGAGAGAGAAAAATAATATATAAGGGATGTGTCTATCATCTTGTGTGAGTCAAGGATTCTAGTTCCAAGTCTCCCAATCTTGAATCAGTTCCAGTAGCAAGGGAATTTCCAGATGTGTTCCCTGAAGATCTTCCCGTAGTTCCTCCTAAAAGGGAAATTGACTTCAGAATAGACCTTCTTCTGGATACTCAACCTTTTTCTAATCCACCATATAGAATGGCTCCATCCAAACTCAAAGAGTTGAAAAAATAGTTGAAAGACCTCCTAAATAAGGGATTCATCAGTCCCAACATTTTCTCGTAGGGAAAACCTATCCTATTCGTGCATAAGAAAGACGGTTCCCTTAGGATGTGCATCAACTACCATCAGTTGAACAAATTCACAATCAAGAATAAATACCCACTTCCTAGAATAGATGACTTTATCGACCAACTTCAGGGTTCCAGTTGCTTTTATCAGATAGACCTCAAATCTGACTATCATCAACTCAGAGTAAGAGAATGTGACATTCTTGAAATAGTTTTTCAAATTCGGTATGGTCACTTTGAGTTTTTAGTCATGTCCTTTATTCTCAAAAAGGCCCACTAGCCTTCATGGACTTGATGAACCGAGTGTTCAAGTAGTACTTGGACATGTTCGTCAAAGTTTTCATTGATGACATTCTTTTCTACCCCCGTAATGAAAATGATCATGAAGACCACCTCTGAATAGTATTGAAAACTCTTAGAGCCCATCGGTTGTTCACCAAATTCAGTAAGTGTGACTTTAGGCTTAGATCAGTAGCTTTTCTTGGTCACTTTATTTTTAGTGATTTTATTAGAGTTGATCCTCAAAAGACCAAAGCGGTGAGAAACTGGCCCCAACCTATTTCTCCATCAGATATCAGGAGTTTATTAGTTTTGGATGGCTATTACCGATGGTTTGTTGAAGGGTTTTCGTCAATTGAGTCTCCCATGTCTATATTGACTCTGAAGAAAGTCAAGTTTCAGTGGTCAGGTTCATGTGAAAAGAGTTTTCAAGAGTTGAAGACTTGACTCACCATAACCCCAGTTTTAACGTAACCAAATGGTTCAGATGGGTTGGTTATGTACTGTGATGCTTTCAGAGTTAGTTTGGGGTGTGTTTTTATACAGAGAGGCAAGGTTATAGACTATGCTTCTAGATAACTTAACACTCATTAAAATAATTACCCTATCTATGATTTTGAGCTAGCAGTTGTTGTGTTCACCTTAAAGATATGGAGGTACTTAGTTTACCTCTTACTTTTGGAAAGCATTCCAGAAGGGTCTTGGTACCCAAGTTCATCTCAGCACAACCTTTCACCCTCAGATAGATGGTCAAGCATAGAGGACCATTTAGACCTTGTAGAACATCTTGAGAGCGTGTGTCATTTATTTTAAGGGCAGTTGGGATGACCACTTGTCTTTGATTGAATTTGCGTATAATAATAGCTACTATTCTAGCCTCTAGATGGACCCATTTGAGGCTCTTTATGGGAGGATATGTAGATATATGATTGGTTTGTTTAAGATATGTGAGACCACTTTAATAGCTCCTATTTTGGTATTTGATGCTTTAGAGAAAGTTCATCTAATCAGGGAGAGGTTTAAGATAGCACAAAGCCAACAAAAATCTTATGCATTTGTGAGGAGAAAGAATTTAGAATTTGAGGTTGGTGATTTTGTATATCTAAAAATCTCTCCCATGAAAGGGGTAAAGAGGTCTGGTAAGAAGGGGTAGCTTAGTCACCAATATGTTGGCCCTTATAGAATTCTGAGCCATTTCGGAAAGGTGGCTTATGAGCTTGAGTTGCCTGCAGACTTAGCACCAGTGCACCCTATATTCCATATCTCTTTGTTGAAGAGGTGTATTGGTAACCCAATTGTAGTTATTACCTTATAAAGCGTAGATGTTCCGAACAACCCTTTTTATGAAAGAATTCCAGTCGAGATCCTTGATCTCCAAATTCATAGACTAAGGAACAAAGAAGTTCCCTTGGTCAAAGTTCTTTGGAGAAACCAATCCATTGAGGGAGACACTTGGGAAGCATAAAAATATATGCTAACCAAGTACCCTCATCTTCTCTCTGCAAACTCAGACTCAGCTTAAGGTAACAACTTCCCCTAGAATTTCTCTTTTCCATAATCAGTTCCAGCTGTATATCATTCTCATATCATTCATGCACTTACAAAACTAGTTCATTCATGGGTCATGTTTCAGACTTAGTCACGTAATCATGTCTTTAGCATGTAACCTTAATTCTTCAATGTTCCCAGCTTAACCAACCTCATTCGAGGATGAATGTTCTCAAGGGGGAGATATTGTAATACCCCGAGAATCCAAAATAATATTAGAACCATGCTTCAAGATCATGAAAAATAAATTATAGTTCTTTGGTAATTTAATGAGTGATCTTGTTGTATATTAAGGCCTCAAATAACTCCTAGCTATTAGGCGAATAAGAATATCCCTTATCAATTGAGTTCTTAAA
This sequence comes from Capsicum pubescens, assembly GCA_030864215.1. Lineage (NCBI taxonomy): Eukaryota > Viridiplantae > Streptophyta > Magnoliopsida > Solanales > Solanaceae > Capsicum > Capsicum pubescens. The sequence goes on from CM061542.1 coordinate 243,957,020, forward strand.
AGAATATTGCTATAGTCAGCTTCAAACAAGCATATCTTTCGCTTTACTTAGAAGTTTTAATCTCATGACCCACTAACAAATAGATAATTGAATTAGATTTTGCATTGATACCAATTTCGCATTAATCTGACACTCGAATGAGAAGTTATGGCACTTTTAGTAAGAAGTAGTAGCTCACAGTGATCGTGCCGCCTTGCGGTAATCCCTAAAATCACACTCGTCCCTTTCTAGCAGCCTACCATGATTGGCTAGTGTCCCATCAGGAATCGCGGTGGAACAGGTATCGCATCACGTTGGAGTGCAAATTTGCACTTGTCCATTTCAAGTGACGCAACGCGCTATCACCATATCGCACCGGAGTGCAAAATCAGGATTGTCCATTTTGTAGTGACGCAACGAGATAGCACCGCATCATGCCAGGGTATAAAATCGAGATTCTAGTTCCGATTTTTAAAATTCCAAGGGTAGTTTAGTCTTTTCCTAAGCCCCCAAATCATTATAAACAAAATATTAAACTATTCTAAGCCTAGTTCGCTCATTATTCACCAAAATTTCTCTTCAAGAAACCTTAAAGCTTCACCCTTCAAGATCAATTCCCATGAAAATCCACCAAGGATTTTTCAATTGAGGTATGTTAAATGTTCATACATGGATCCTTTCCACTCATGGAGCCCAAGAACCGAATTTCAAAATTTAAAGTTGCGATTTTTACAAGTTATTGTGATTTTAACAATGAATCCCTATGAATTATGATTCTAGACCATGTTTACATAAAATGGTCATTGTTATTAATCCCCACATGTTTAAATGGTGTTTTTCATTGAAATAAACCTTAATCGGTGATTTTAGTAGTGAAATCATGCTATTTTTACAAGTTTTAAATCTATTCCCATGCTTAGCTTAAACTATGAATTACAAGTTTTTGATGAAATGCCTACAAGAATGAGTTTTGAATAAATGCTTACATACATGTCCTCAAAGTTTTAGTAAAATCTTGCTATTATTGTTATCAAGTCCTGAGGGTTTGAATGCCCAAAATTTAGCTGCTTACCTAGTTTTCTGTATTTACAGAATGGTTACAGAATAGTTACGAGCCTTATCTTTTCAGTTAGTGTTTTAAATAGTTAATCATAGTCAGTCCAATATTCCAGGTCTTTCAATTGGGAGTAGGATTTAGTACCGAGCGAATGTAGGGATGCGAGATTCCTCATCAGTTAGGCTAAGTCATTAGTAGCAGTCAATAAATTCCAGAACTATGTAGCCAGCGTACGATATGAGATGTAACCCATCATTTTAGGCTTGACTCTGCCCAGGTGTCACCCATTAGTTTACGTTTGACATCCTGGTTGTTTAGTATCTTTGTGGATCCACACAGCCATGTGTTAGTACTTGTGTCATAGTACTGACACCTTTACAACTGGGTTATAGGTTGGACTCCAATTATCTCATTGGGGCATGTCGGTTAGATGATAGCTCCCACAGTCTCAGTTCAGTATTCAACTTAGTAATCAGTTTTAGTTTTGTTGACCATGGCATAAAGATACCAGTTATCCATTTATCAGTATTCAGTAGTTCATCTTACAAATTATAATCAGCACATGTGTTATTCTTGGTCATGCATTCTCAGTCTTTACAAATTTTATGCATTCTACTCTACACTTCATGCTATTCATTCAGTCAGTTATTACTCTTGCACATGAAACCATGTATATTAGCCTAACATCATTTAGCACACCAGTACATTCAAAGTACTGATCACATACCCGTTTCTTGTGCTATGGTGTTTAATATCATAGGTTCAGATGCTCAGTTCCCTGATCACGCATAGTCCTACAAGATTATCTGCGGTAGCAGTGGTGAGTACTCAGACTTCGAGAAAATGGTTTATTTATCTCAATTTACCATATTAGTTCAGTATTTTCTATTCATTCATAGTTAGTTGGGGGTTTGTCCCATCAACTCTACAGTCAGTCAGTTAGAGGCTTTTGGATACTCTCAGTCAGTTATTCAATTAGTAGATGCTATTGACATCCTTACAGTATTGTTTTTAGATAGATGTTTTTAGTATTTTGATTTAGTATCATTTTTTTCCTTTAAACCTTATGCCATTTTCAGTTAAGTTCCGCACATGTTCCCTGTCATTTGATTCAATGCTCACAGCAGGTACTAACATGGGTTAGCTTGTGGTCCTTTGAGGCTATAGACACCGTGTTGAATCCAAGGTGTACTCTCAGGGAATTACACCTTGGGGGTTGCACCATACAGTGAGGGACCAGGTCCCTTGATAACGCTTACCTATACCATCTAATTTGGTAGAGGACGATCATTGTCAATATCTCATTTTTTGTTGAGGTCGAATCCACAAGGAGTGAAATTTAGAATTCTAGTCGTATGGGTATTAACACTTACAAAAAAGATACTCGAAGTGTAATCAAAGTAAAAAGCATGCTTTCAAATGGGGGGTTTTGATTTTAGGAAAGTGTTTGTCAATAGAAACTCAAGTCCACAAACTATGCAACAATTATTATTTAACTTCAATATGAGAAGAATCTTGGGATTATATCTACCTAAGGGAAACTTATGAATGGGTATATGAAGATTTGGTGTACATTTTAGTTGTTAACAATATGGTAGGCTAGGTCTAAGATCCTTGTGGCTAGTTTGCCAACAAAACCTCAAGAATTTTACTTGTCGACCCTTTTGGATACCTAGAAAGTGTGTTAATTACATTCACTTATTACCTCAATTGGGTATCCGTATTTATAGAAGGATACCCAAGATATAGTCAACTTCATCATCACCCTTATGTCTAAGATAGTGAAAATTAGCAAAATACACCCATTAATTATCTACAATTGCCTTGGTACCCACATCCCTCTTTCAAGGATGATGTGGGTTCCAAAACTTCACCCAAACCCCTCTTTCAAGGATGGTTTGAGCTTTCAAGTGTTTAGGATTTTCACCTACAAAAACATTTTGGGTATTTACGGCTTTCACCCACAAATCACAATAAATTTAACCAAGAAATATTAAAACCTATCATAAGAAAACTAGCATATACACAAATAAATCACAACCCATAAATAGTTGCACCTTAGTTCAACATAATCCTAAGAAAAGGAAAGTTTATCTACTCGTGAAGATAGGAGTGAAAAATATACCATAAGGGTTGTTCAAAGCATCCATTCTTCAAAAATACTTAATTCAAAGTCTCCAAATCAAAATAAAACTCTTCCCTAATTTAAGGTATCAAATTCAAATTCAAAAATGTTGCAAGAAGGTAGAATACCCAAAAGAGAAAGGGTTTTAGCCTATAAAAGGAATTGGGTTTGGCTGAGTGAATTTACCATAATGACCTTTGGCACATTCCTGCTGAGCCGCGATCGCTGAGGCTTGTCCACATTCACGGCTACTATAACCATGGTAGGATCATCGTGATTGCAGTTTTGACCTATCTTGACTGTCCGTGATCGCGGTATCTGATACTAGCTCCTGCTTCAGGTTCTTCAGTTGCACTAATTTCCTTATTTTTGCTCTTTTTTAGATTGCATCCAGATCTTTCCATCTCATAACCTACGCACCTTCAAAATGTGGAATTTAGTTCATTGAATCACAAATATATCTCATTTATACATTCATTTCATAGTAGCATACACGATTGTTGAGTACGAATGAGTGGTAAATTCACCACTCAGCAACACCCCCAACTTAAGGCTTTGCTTGTCCTTAAGAAACACTACTTATTTCCATGAGACTATGCATATTTATGCCTAAATTATATGGCCCAATGATCACAATAACTTCAACCTCAGGTACTACCACAAATAGCTCATCAAATATTGGCAACACTATTTGCACAATGCCCCTCAACATGAAATATAATTTTTAAGGTTGCAAAAGACTTTAAAGAGAAATCATACAACAATCACTAATAATCGAGAAGTGACTCACCTTTAAACTCAACTCCAATATATTTCTTTGGCCTCATTTTTGGGAGATGAAAAAATCACCCACCTCAACTTGTTTACATACCTCCTCACGAGAAGGAAAATCCCACACACACCAAGTTATATAGTATGCAACAAAGGGTATTTAAGTGAAAGAAACTCTCTCACACAAAGACTCTCAATGATAACAAGTACCATGCCATATGCTTGCACCTATTTTCAATTTCTACAACAACGAATACACTTGGTTGGAGATCTCGAAGGGCTTTTTAAGCTTGTTACATAGGTTAGGGGAAGGGTAGGGTAACATTTAGGAACAAAGTGTATTAACCCTACATGAACATACACATCATACTATTTAAACTAACTTGTGACCATGGACCACTCCTTTTGTTTTCACACCTTACACATGCCTAATTTAAGAGCTTTGATTTCCCCAACATTTTGCAGGCATTATTTTTTTCTTATTTATCTTGCAATCTATGCCTTATTTTTCTCTTCATGATTCCTTTCTTTTTCACCTTTTCATTGCTTGTCTCAAAGGCATACACTTACACTACCATAAGTCAACTACATTAAATTTACTACCCCCAACTTAGGCATTTAGCCTCAATTTTCATTTATAATGTTCAAGGAGGGTTGGGTTCAAGCAAGGGACAATTTTTTGAATGGTACACAACTTGTAATGTGGTTTCCAAAGAAAGGCTTGAAGACTCAAATTTGGGGATCTAAGGGTCCTATTCTATGCATAGGTCGGTTATTTAGGCCTAGAATGGATTCCTAGCTTACAAAAATAGCCTAGGATTATCTCACCAGCCAAGTATAATAAAAATTAGCCTTGAGAGACTAAAGGGGAAAGTTCTAGATGGTACAATTATGCTCGAGATTTAGAAAAATAGGCTCACTTCACATGGAAAGAAAACTCGCCAAGGAGGATCAATTTCCCTCTCCCGCTAGAGACAAAAATGGAATACCTATCAATTTTCACAAGTTAACAAATTTGGAGTCACAAAAAATAAAAAGTATTGATACAAGGTCGCTCACATCCGTGCCCTTGATTTAAAAAAAATGGACGGGGGTGGATGTTTTCTTTGCATTTTCACCACAAACAATTTGCTAAATATGTTACCTACATAAGCTTCATCTCACATTTTGGCTTTTATAGGGGCAAACCATATGGCTACTCAGACTTTGCCATAGGTATAAGTATGATCCCAAATACAAAATGCCATAGGTACTCATATTTCCCTTGCATTTATGACCTCGATGCTACAGGTACTTAGACTTTCCCCATATTCATGGCTCAAAACCCAATCACAATGCTTTTACCTTAAGAATGTCATCACTCAATCTATTATATGGAAATGCTCATCGGATATTATCATACCAAAATAAATATAAAGAAAAAATCTAACATAAAAACAAATGAATAAACCATGCAAATGTGGGCACCATTAGAGTGCCAGAATATTACAACCCAAATAAAAATAAAAATCATCCAAGAAAAACATAAAAATATCCAGAAATATCAATAATAAATTCCCAAATCAAATGAATACAATAACAGGTACCTCCAACTAAAAATGTGTCCTCACTGCATAAACAATAAAGCATAAGAAGGTATAAGGGTTCTCCCTAAGACCACATCAAGAGCTGCTCTCCTTCTCAGACTCTACATCATCACCTGGATCCTCAGGACCTAACCAGTTAAATGAGGCCTCATCGTCGCTCTTAACAAAGGAGAAAAGTAGTCTATCTCAGGGTTTTTGGACCTTCCAAAGTCCATTTACCCACTTTCACATATTTCCAAAGAATTTGTCTCTCTTTTTCTCCTTTTTGACCATATTCTCACATAAAGTTTGGATCTCTCGGTGCGACTCTACCAAAAATAAGTAGGTTCACTCAAACATAGCAATTGTAGCTCCCTACTTCTTCTAGTCCTCCCAATACTTATCATAGTTAGCATGGGATATATATGAATGTCAGGTGGTAGAGGGCTCTCAAAACTCTTGGGGAAATGCCGACACAAGCTCTATAATGGTTATTATCTCATCAGAAACATCATCAAAGGGGTTGGATGTGGATGGCCTATAAGACACTAACTCCTTAAATGTCTACTTCCCTAAGTCTATTTTTCTTTTCTTGTTTTTTCTCGATGCTCCCTTACCTCAAATTTTTAGAGAATGGATGAGGGTGCCAGGGTACACCCAGTTTCATTGGGGTACTCTTACACACCTGCTCACCTATATAACTTGGTAATTAAAGTGGGTAAAAAGAGGTGCATTCCACCCTGGTTCTTGAAGAACTTCATCTCAGAAATCACAATTCGATCGACATTCAAAGAGATGTTATCTACAATACAAGCACTATCCTAACCCTCATGTCAGGGTCCGATGTCATATTGGTGCAAGGGAATATCCAACTACAAATGATATTCAGCTAAATCTGGGCCTTGGTGGTGATGTAATTTGCTGATATGTTTCTTCTTGTCTCCACCCAAGAGAACTCCTTGACTGAGCATAATGTCTATGCCAACCAGGTGCCCGACTCACACCCCTTTGCTTCAAAGTCTGCCACGCTTTCATTTGGGAGACCATATAGGTCATTGATTTTCTCTTCACCAAAGTCCATAATCTTTCCCCGAATTCTAATAGTCATGTTCGATGGGTCTGATAAAGATACTACGGTAAGGTTAGCATAGAACTCACAAACCCACATCTCATTTACATTGCAAGGATCCGGGGTGAAGTACTTCCACCCCATGGGCACAAGCCTATCATGAAATGTTGAAAGCTTTTTTGAAACTTTCTCTAAGAATATTCCTCACTAGGAGAAGGTTTGCCTATGGTAGATCATCATAGTAAAGTATGTGGAATTCGGGGGTCAGGAATCGGATTTTTTCGTACTCTTTTGTAAGACCCTATAGAATCCTAGCTTAACTCAGTCCTTTAGAGTATGAAAAAAGGCTCCAGACTTAGAGATTTCAGCTAAGTGTTTATACTTAGAACTATTTTTAGCCTTCTTAATTTGGTGATCTTATTTTACAACCCTTATGAACTTAAAATGTCAATCCTTGGATTGAATCATGATCAGGTGTGTTAATAGGTCACTTTGGGTGAGTTTCAGATTTTTGGACATCGTTTGAAGCATGGTTGAGTGACCAAATAGTGGGTCGATTTAATCTCGATGCATCGCATCGCCCATCGCATCAAAGAATAATTTTCCCAGCATTAAGTGCAAATTTTAGTAAGCCAACATGATATCAATGTATCACATCATCCATCACAATGACCCCATCGACGTAGTGCATCGTTCTACGTGTTGCTGGGCATATTTTTTAGTAATTAAAATCCATATCTAGAGGGGGTAATTAGGTCATTTTCCCATCTTATATCAGCCCCAAAATATGAGATTAAGCCTTTCTAAAGGAAAAAATCACTCATTATTCATAAATCCTCTCAAGAACAAATCCTAACTCATCAAATTCAAGATTCAACCCCCAAGAAAAACACCACAACTATATCAAGGTATGATAGGTGTTCATCCTTGGGTTTCCTTCCACCCTTGAAGTTCCAAAACCTTATTTAAAACTACAAGTTGATTGTTTTCATGAATTTTATGTTGAATTTGATTTTATCCATGATTATGATGTTATTTGAGTTTTGATTCATGATTTATTACAAGTTTCATGTGAAGTAATTAACATATGTGTAGGGTTATATGGATTTATGTTAAAAGCCCTTGAAATTGTGAGTTGGGATTGTGATCATGATGCTTTCATGTTGGTTATTATTATGAGCATAAAGCATGCCTCTCAAGTGTTTGACAAAATATCTAAATGGAAACATTATTAACAAGCTACTATTGTTGTGCCATTATAACCATGCCATTTTTACTTTTAATGTTATCGAGTCCTGGGGGTATCCAATTCCCAAAATCTAGCTATTCACCTAGAATTATAGTAGCTTCAGAATAGTCTCAGTGATGTCACGTAGAATAGTACCTAGTCAGTTACATAACTCACTGTATTCAGTCAGTTAACAGAACTCAATGAACTCAGTATAGTTCAGTCAGTTAGCACGATCAGTAATAGTTCAGTTAAGCCTAGTACATTCTGGAAATCAGTTCAGTGTCTATTCAGTTGGGAGTAGGAATCAGCACAGATCAAACCCAGGGATGGGGGAATTCCTGTTAGTGAAGGGCTTGACCCTTAGTAGCCATCCCTTTGTTACAGAACTCCATAACAAGCGTACGTTGAGATATTTTCCAGCCATATAAGGGTCTTATACGAGTTTTTGAACCAGTGAGGGTAGATAAAATGTCTTCCTTCCAGATAGGGTTAACTCACAACTATTGTTAGTATCCCTTAGTAAGGTGCTAACACCCTTCCAACTAGGATCACAGGTTAGACCCCAGCTCACTTTATAATTGGGGTATGTCGATTAGATAAACACTTCTACAATTACAGTTTTAGTTTTAGACTCAATGTAAAACCTCGGGTCAGTTTTCAGAATCAGGAATGTCAGACACAGTCACCCAGCTCAGTATAGAACTTAGTTTAGTTCTACAGAATTAGGACTGTCAGAAACAGTCACCTAGTTATCAGTAACTGACTAATACAATTACCCAGTTATCAGTAACTCAGTTATCTGTAATTTAGTTATCAGTGATCTCAGTTATAGTAAAGTAGATTCACATTCAACATTGCATAATTAGTATTTACAGCAGTTTTAAATATTCATGTACACTTATTCAGTTATATTCATGTTACTTAGCCAAATATTGTTCATGCATATGGACCCTTTCATTTCAGCCTACCTCACTTAGTATACCAGTAAATTCAAAGTACTGATGTATACTATTTCTTTTGCACTATAAGGTCTTATATCATAGGTTCAGAAGAACGGGCTCCTAACCGTTCTTAGCAGCCCAGCCTATCAACAACTGATTTAGTGGTGAGTTCTCATAGTTTAAGGATAAATTTATTAATTTAGTATTTCAGTAGCTCTTTATATTTACTAGTCAAAGTTATTTGGGGACTTGTCCCATCAGCTCTATGTTTAGACAGTTAGAGACTTTAAGGCTAGATTATTTTAGACAAATGTTTAGTTTTCAGTATTTATTTATCAGTATTCAGTATGTGTTTTCAGATTATGAAACTGATGGTATTTCAACCTATTTTCTACATTATTTCAGTATTATTATTCAGTGCTCACAACATGTGCCAGTCATGGATTAGCTTGTGGTACTTTGGGGTAATGAGCACCGGGGTGCAGACTCGGGGTGTTACAAACTTTGTATCAGAGTCTAAGGTTCAATAGAGTCCTAATAAACCTGTAAGCCGCATCTATTAGAGTCTTGTGAATGGGTGTGTAGTGCACCACACATATGGACAAGTGGATGTGAGGCATTTTAGGAACAAGATTCCTTCTTTCAGTGTTCATATTGTGTGAGTGAGAATGGAACTAAGTTAAACTCTCTGTCTAATCCAACATTTCCTTATTTACAAAATATGCTTCCTAAATAGACTAACAGAAGAAGAACTGGAAATTAGCCAGCTCCCCCCCTCTCGTTCAGGCAGATTCAGAGAAGCTTTCACAACTTTGGGTCATTTTGTGGCAGCCTAGAATGGATGCCCAGCACCCATTTAGGCAAACCCAGTGACCAGTACTGCTACAGGTAAAATTTGAGACTTCACCCAAATGAATCCTCCATCATTTATAGGGTCTAAGTCTGAGGAGGACCCGCAAGAATTCCTTAACATGGCGTAGAAAGTCATAGATATCATGGGGGTGACTTCCAGTGAGGGCTCTGAGTTAGCTGCATATCAATTGCAAGATTCTCACACATGGTTTAAGCATTGTAAGGCGGATAGGAGCACTGATATAGGCCCTATAGAGCAGGAGGAGTTTGCTACTGATTTCCTTGATAGGTTATTCCCTGTTGAGTTGAGGAAAGCTAAGGTTTTGGAGTTTATTAATCTGAAATAGGGAAACATGATAGTGAAAGTGTATTCCCTCAAGTTTACTCAATTATATAGATATGCCCCTCATGTGGTAGCAAATAGCAGATCTAAGATGAGTAAGTTTGTGTTAGGTGTGTCTAACGGACCACAATGCTGATTAAGGAGATGGACATATCCAGACTCATGGTCCAAGCTCAACAGAGAGTGGAGTCCAAAAATAAGGATAAAGAGACAAAGAGGGATAGAACAGGTAGCTTCAACTTCACTCAATCTAAGTCAGAGGGTGGAAGTCGCTCTCAGTTCTGCCCAAAATCTTTAGTTCTAGCTCCGTCCTCAGCCAGAGCCCCAGTGCTGAAATTTAGAGACTAAAATAAAGATAAGGTACAAGGCCTAAAACCCTAAGGTGGTGTTAGTAGTGCCCTAACAAATCCTCTTTGCCAGAAGTGTGGCAGGAACAACCAAGGTGTCTACAAAGCTAGCAGTGATATATATTTTGGATGTGGCAAAGTAGGTCATAGGGTTATAGAGTGTCCTCATATGGGTTTGCAGAGTTAGCATAATCACCCCCCAGTTTAGTTCGGTCACCCGAATCAACAGGGTGTCGCTTCCAGTGCCACCAATGGGCAACGCCTAAATAGACTCTATGCACTATAGTCCCGACAGGATTAGAAAAGTTCTCTTGATGTGGTCACTGGTATGTTGCAAGTTTATTATTTACATGTTGATGCTTTTCTAGATACAGATGCTTTCTTTTCCTTTATAACTCCTTCTATAAGTTGTTGACTTCGGAGTCAGCCAGAAATCTTAGTAGTGCCCTTCTCAATATCTACCCAGTGGGTAAATGTATCATAGCCCGATGGGTATATAGGAACTATCCGATTATGGTATCTCAGGAAGTTACTTCCGTAGACTTAGTAGAGTTAGAGATGACTAATTTTAATGTCATTCTCATCATGGATTGGCTCCACTCATGATATGCTTCAATTGACTGCAAAAATAGAATTGTCTATTTTTAGTTTCCAAATGAACCTATCCTAGAATGGTGGGGTAAAACTTCAGCACTTAGGGGTCACCTTGTTTCTTACCTAAGGGAGAGAATAATGATATCTAAAGGGTGTGTCTACTATCTTGTTTGAGTTAAGGATTCTAGTTATGAGACTCCTAGTCTTGAGTCAGTTCCAGTAGAATGTGAATTTCTAGATGTGTTTCTCGAAGATCTTTTTAGAGTCCCTCTCGAGCCGGAAATTAACTTCAGAATAAACCTTCTCCCCGATACTCATCCTATCTCTATTTTACTATATAGAATGGAACTAACTGAACTCATAGAGCTAAAATAACAGTTAAAGGATCTCCTAGATAAGGGATTTATTATACCTAGTGTTTCCCCATGAGGTACACCAGTCTTATTCGTGTGTAAGATTGACGGTTCTCTCAGAATGTGCATTTACTATTGTCAGTTAAACAAAGTCATGGTCAAGAACAAGTATCAACTTCCCAGAATCAATGACTTGTTTGACCAGCTTCAGGTGCCAGATACTTTTCTAAGATAGACCTATGATAAGGCTATTATCAGCACAGAGTCGGAGAATGTGACATTTCAAAAACAACTTCCAGAACTCGATATGGTCACTTCGCATTCCTAGTCATGTCATTTGGTATTACCAATGCCCCAACAACTTTCATGGACTTGTTGAACCGTGTGTTCAAGCAGTACTTGGATATGTTCGTCATAGTATTCATTGATGATATTCTTGTCTACTCTCGTAGTGAATGGGATCATACAGACCATCTCAAAATAGTGTTACAGACCCTCAGAGCCCATCATTTGTTCACCAACTTTAGTAAATATGAATTTTGGCTAAGGTCAGTAACTTTTCTTGGTCATATCATTTTCGGTGATAGAATTAGAGTTGACCCTCAAAAGACTAAATTAGTGAGAAACTAGCCCAGACCCATCTCTCCATCAGATAGCAGGATTTTCTTGGGTTTGACTGGCTATTACCGATGGTTTGTTGAGGGATTTTTATATATTGCATTCCCCATTTCTAGATTGACTCAAAAGAAAGTCAAGTTCCAGGGGTCATATTCTTGTTAGAAGAGTTTTCAGGAGTTGAAGAATCGACTCCCTACAACACTAGTTTTGACTTTACCAGATAGTTCAGATGGGTTTGTGGTATATTGCGATGCTTCCAGACTTATTTTGGGGCGTTTTTTGATATAGAGAGGTAAGGTCATAGCCTATTCCTCTAGATTGCTTAAGCCTCATGAAAAGAACTAACCCTCTCATGATCTTAAGTTAGTGGCGGTAGTGTTTGCCTTAAAGATTTGGAGGCATTATTTAAATGGGGTGCATATTGATGTGTTCATAGACCATAAAATCCTACAGTATATGTTTTCTCAGAAAAACCTGAATCTGCATCAGAGAAGGTTGTTAGAGTTGTTGAAAAACTATGATATAAGTATTTTGTATCATCCAGGAAAGGACAAAGTAGTTGTTGATGCTCTCAGTAGGATTTCTATTGGTAGTGTAACTCACGTGGAGGATGGTAAGAAAAAGTTAGTTCAGGAAGTTCATCAGCTTGCCTGACTAGGTTTCTGCTTAGTCGATTCAGCAGAGGGTTGCGTATGGGTGTAGAATAGTTTAGAATTATCTCTGGTTTCCAAAGTAAAATAAAAGTAGGATAGGGAACCCAGTCTAGTTAAGCTAAAAGAGTCAGTCAGATATCAGAAATTAGAGTTTTTCTCCCATGGGGGAGATGGTTTGTTACACTGCCAGGGTCAACTATGTGTGCCATGTGTTGGATGGCGCGAGACAACAGATTCTTGTAGAAGCGCATGGTGCACGCTACACGATTCACCTAGGGGCCACCAAGATGTATCGTGACTTGCGGGAAGTCTATTGGTGGAGTGGGGTGAAGAGAGACATTACAATATTTGTAGCTAAGTGCTCGACATGTCATCAGGTTAAGATCAAACATCAGAAGCCTAGTAGATCTATGAGTAGTTCAGTATTCTCACTTAGAAGTGGGTGGATATAAACATGGATTTTTTTATGGGCTTTCCCGTACTAGTCGTCAACACGATTCGATTTGGGTCATTATGGATAGGATGACCAAATCATCTCATTTCTTACCATTTCACTCCTCTTATTCAGCCGAGGATTATACCAAGCTCTATGTTAGAGAGTTGGTCAGATTGCACGGATTTCTATTGTCCATCATTTTAAATAGAGGTACACAGTTCACCTCTTATTTCTGGAAGGCTTTCCAGAAGGGTCTTGGTACCCAAGTTCACCTCAGTACAACCTTTAATCCTCAGACAAATGGTCAAGCAGAAAGGATAATTCAGACTTTAGAAGATAAGTTAAGAGCATGTGCCATTGACTTTAAGGGTATTTGGGATGACCACTTTCCTTTTATTGAGTTTGCATCTAACAACAGTTATCATTCAAGCATTCAGATGGCTTCTGATGAGGTGCTCTATAGGCGGAGATATAGATCTCCCTTCAATTTGTTTGAAGTGGGTGAGGCTGTAGTGGTAGGGCCTGACTTAGTATTTGATACCTTAGAAAAAGTTCAGTTTATTAGGGAAAGGCTTAAAACAGCTTAGAGCCGACAGAAATCATATGCAGATATACAAAAATAGGATTTTGTGCTTGATATTAGTGATTATGTGTATTTGAAAATCTCTCCTATGAAGGGAGTGAAGATATTTTGCAAGAAGGGGAAGCTCAGTCCCCGATATGTTGGTCCTTACTAAATTCTCAGTCGTTCTTGAAAGGTAGCTTACGATCTCGAGTTGCCTTCACATTTAGATTTAATGAACCCAAGGTTTCCCGTCTCTTTGCTTAAGAAATCAATTGGTGAATTAGTAGTTGTAATCCCAATAGAGGTTATAGATGCTCAGAACAATCTCTCTCATGAAGAAGCTCCAATTGAAATTCTTTATCATCAGGTTTGCAGACTGAGGAACAATGAAGTTTCTCTAATCAAAGTTCTTTGGTGAAATTAGTCTGTTGAGGGAGATACTTGGAAAGCAAAAGCATATATGCAGACCAAGTATCCTTACCTCTTCTCCACAAACTCCAACTCAGCTCAAGTTAACAGTTTTCCTTAAATTTACTCACTTTTGTGCTCAGATTACCTTAACAAACTCTGTATCGGTTTTAGTTGCATCACACTCTCATATCATGCATACTTTCATGAAACAACTCAGTCATGTGTCATGCCTGTAGGATTTAGTCATGCTTCAGTTATGCATGTTCAGTATGAAAACTCAGTATATCAGTAGTTTCATTCATGTAATCATGCTTCAGTTATGCATGTTCAGTATGCAAACTCAGTATATCAGTAGTTTCAGTCATGCAATCATGCTTCAATTGTGCATGTTTAGTATGTAAACTTAGTCTATCAGTATTCTCAGCTTAGTCAGTCTCAAGAATGAATGTTCCTAAAGGGGAGAAATTGTAAGACCTCACAGAATCCTAGCTTAACTCAGTCCTTTAAAGCATGAAAAGAGGGTCTATACTTAGAAATTTCATCTAAGTATTTATACTTAGAACTATTTTTATCCTTCTTAATTTGGCGATCTTATTTTACAACCCTTATGACCTTGAAATATCGATCCTAGGATTGAAACATGATCAAGTGTGTAAATAGGTCACTTCGAGTAAGTTTATGATTTTTCGGACCTCATTTGAAGCATGGTTGAGTGACCAAAATAGTGGGTCAATGCAATCTCAACACTTCGCATCACCCATCGTGTCGATGGATATTTTCTCTAGCATTCAGCACAAATTCCAGTGAGCCGACATGATATCGACGGGTTGTGTCGTCCATCGCATCGACCCCTTCAACGCGGCGTATCGGTCTACGCATTGTTGGGCACATTTTTCAATAATTAAAATCCGCATCCAAAGGGGGTAATTGGGTTATTTTACCACCTTATATCAGCCCCAAAACATGAGATTAAGCCTTTCTAGAGGCAAAATTCACTCATTACTCATAAATACTCTAAAAAACAAACCCTAACCCATCAAATTCAAGATTCAAGTCCAATGAAAATCACCACAACTTTCAGAGAATTAACAATCAAGGTATGTTAGGTGTTTATCCTTGGGTTTCCTTCCACCCTAGGAGTTCAAGAACCTCTTTTAAAACTATATGTTTATTGTTTTCATGAATTTCATGTTGAGTTTAGTTGTATCCATTATTATGATGTTATTTGAGTTTTAATCCATGATTTATTACGAGTTTCATGTGAAGTCATTAACATGTGTGTAGGGTTTTGTGGATTTATTTTAAAAGCCCTTGAAATTGTGAGTTGGGATTGTGATCAAGATGCTTGCTTGTTGGTTATTATTATGAGCATAAAGCATGCCTCTCAAGTGTTTGATAAAATTTCTAAATGGAAGCATTATTAACAAGCTACAATTGTTGCGCTATTATAACCAAGCCATATTTTACATTCAATGCTATCGAGTCCCGGGGGTAACCAATACTCGAAATCTAGTTGTTCACTTAGAATTACAGTCGCTTCAGAATAGTATCAGTGATATTGATAATGTTCAAATTACACCTCTCTTACGAGAGAGTAAGCGGTCATTGTCAAATATATAACCCAACTAGGTTGGGGTCGAATCCAACAGGGAATATGGTGTTAATTAAGCTGTGTATAGATTAGTTGACTGTTAATCATTTTTTTTTGTAAAATAAATAGGGGGATTTGATTCAGTTCACAAATTAATGGTTTCAGTTTAACAAAATAAAAAACGTGTTGTAGTATTCAAATTATGAGAAATAGCAAGCTGGGGTTATGTCCACCTTGTAGTTTTCAATACTTTCTAACTATGGGCTTTACGAATTCATACATGCATCGTGCTTATAGAGAAATGTATTGTATTTAATAACATAATCCAAGTGTTTCTCAACCATCAAGGACTAATTCACTTTAGTTCTCTCGAATCAAAAGCGTTTAACAAAAACAATACGAAATCTCCAAGTAGTTAATCCTGCTAAGGCATTAACTTATGAAATAGGGGTTGGTAATCCTATTTTCTTGTCACTACTCTCTTTTCCAAACAACAACTTTTCTTTCAAACAAGTTGAGTTTTAAGGCATATCCTTTATGTTTGCAACCACGATAATTAAAGATAAGCGAAGAGAGTATCATATAAACAAGTCAATGCATAATGAATTGAAAACCCAAAGTAATAGATTGTATGCTACAAGGCTTCCATAACCCTAACTAATAAACTTATCTACTCATGAATAAAATGAAAAGCATCATAAATATATTCATCGTACCAAAAACTGGAAGAAGATCTTGGTGTGTGAATCGTGAAAACAAGAGAGAAAAACGTTTATCCTTCCCATCAAGCTAAGCCGCCACTCTCCCTCATAAAAAACTAATACAGAATAATGAATTCTGAATAAAATTTCAGCATTAAGCCATTTAATAATCTTTTCTCTCACAATTGCCTTCTAAGTACCTGAACTGATTATAAATGACAAACTAATCTTGGACATAGTTTCTAGGTGCCACATTTGGTCCAGATTGCTACTCTCTCTTGTGTCATATTCCATCCACATTCCATAGTCCCATAATGTCTCCATCTACCTCATTAATACCTGAAATCATTCTAATCAAATCGGTTAGCTCAATTATATAGAAGTAGAGTAAAAACATAAGAAACTAGGCACTTTGTTCTCTAAACATAGCTAAAATATGGATAAATTATGGTGCTTAGGTGTATAAATACACCCAAGATCAGATATCACGTACAGTAGTACCCAGTCAGTTACATAACTTACTATATTCTGTCATTTAACAGAACTCAGTGAACTCAGTCCAGTTCAGTCAATTTATATGATCAGTAGCAGTTCACTCAAGCCTAGTACAGTCTAGAAATCAGTTCAGTGTTTATTCAGTTGGGAGTAGGAATCAGCACCGATCAAACCCAGGGATGGGGGCATTCCTATCCGTGAAGGATTTGACCCTTAGTAGCAATCCCTTTGTTACAGAACTACATAGCAAGCATAGGTTGAGATATTTTCCTACCATATAAGGGTCTTATACGAGTTTCCCCACCAGTGAGGGTAGATGAAATGTCTTCCTTCCAGATAGGGTTAACTTACAACTATTATTAGTATCCCTTAGTAAGGTGCTAACACCCTTCCAACTAGGGTCACAGGTTAGACCCCAACTCACTTTATAATTGGGGTATGTCGGTTCGATAAAAACTCCTACAATTACAGTTTCAGTTTTAGACTCAATGTAAAACCTCGGGTCAGTTTTCAGAATCAGGACTGTCATACACAGTCACCCAGCTCAGTATAGAACTTAGTTTAGTTCTACAGAATCAGGACTATCAGAAATAGTCACCCAGTTATCAGTAACTGACTAATACTATCACCCAGTCATCAGTAACTCAGTTATCAGTAATTCAGTTATCAGTGATCTCAGTTATAGTAAAGTAGATTCACATTCAACATTGCATAATCAGTATTTACAATAGTTTTAAATATTCATGTACACTTATTTAGTTATATTCATATTACTTAGCCAAATATTGTTCATGCATATAGACCCTTGCATATCAGCCTACCTCACTTTGCATACCAGTAAATTCAAAGTACTGATGTATACTATTTCCTTTGCACTATGAGGTCTTATATCATAGGTTCAGACGCACGGGCTCCTAACCGTTCTTAGCAGCCCAGCCTATCAACAACTGATTTAGTGGTGAGTTCTCATAGTTTGAGGATAAATTTATTAATTTAGTATTTCAGTAGCTCTTTATATTCAGTAGTCAGAGTTATTTGGGGACTTGTCCCATCAGCTCTATGTTCAGACTGTTAGAGACTTTCAGGCTAGATTATTTTAGACAGATGTTTAGTTTTCAGTATTTATTTATCAGTATTCAGTATTTGTTTTCAGATTATGAAACTGATGGTATTTCAACCTATTTTCTACATTATTTCAGTATTATTATTCAGTTCTCACAACATGTCCCAGTCATGGATTAGCTTGTGTTACTTTGGGGTAATGAGCACCGGGGTGCAGACTCGGGGTGTTACAAACTTTGTATCAGAGTCTAAGGTTCAATAGAGTCCTAATAAACCTGTAAGCCGCATCTATTAGAGTCTTGTGCATGGGTGTGTAGTGCACCACACATATGGACAAGAGGCTATGAGGCATTTTAGGAACAAGTTTCCTTCTTTCAGTTTTCATATTGTGTGAGTGAGAATGGACCTAAGTTAAACTCTCTGTCTAATCCAACATATCCTTTTTTACAGAATATGCCTCCTAAATAGACTAACAGAAGAAGAACTGGAAATTAGCCAGCTCTCCCCCCCTCTAATTCAGGTAGATCCCCTGGACAAACATGTCACCCACACAAAATTTAGAGAAGCTTTCACCACTTTGGGTCATTTTGTGGTAGCCTAGAATGGATGCCCAGCTCCCATTTAGGCCAACCCAGTGACCAGTACTTCTACAGGTAAAATTTGAGACTTCACCCAAATGAATCCTCCATCATTTACAGGTTCTAAGTCTTAGGAGGACCCGCAGGAATTCCTTGACATGGTGTAGAAAGTCATAGATATCATGGGGTGACTTCCACTAAGGGCTCTGAGTTAGCTGCATATCAATTGCAAGATGACCACACATGGTTTAAGAATGTAAGGCAGATAGGAGCACTGATATAGGTCCCGTAGAGCAGGAGGAGTTTGTTACTGATTTCCTTGAAAGGTTATTCCCACTGGAGTTGAGAAAAGATAAAGTTTTGGAGTTTATTAATCTAAAATAGGGCAACATGATAGTGAAAGTGTATTCCCTCAAGTGTACTCAATTATATGGATATGCCCCTCATATGGTTGCAAATAGCAAATCTAAGATGAGTAAGTTTGTGTTGGGTGTGTCTAACAGACCATAATACTAATTAAGGAGATAGACATATCCAGGCTCATGGCCCATGATCAACAAATAGTGGAGTCTAAAAATAAGGATAAAGAGACAAAGAGGGATAGAACAGGTAGCATTAACTTCACTCAACCTAAGTCAGAGGGTGGAAGTCGCTCTCAGTGCTGCCAAAATCTTTAGTTCTAGCTCCGTCCTCAGCTAGTGCCCCAGTGCTGAAATTTAGAGACTAAAATAAAGATAAGGTACAAGGCCTAAAACCCTAAGGTGGTGTTAGTAGTGCCCTAACAAATCCTCTTTGCCAGAAGTGTGGCAGGAACCACCAGGGTGTCTACAAAGCTGGCAGTGATATATGTTTTGGATGTGGAAAAATAGATCATAGGGTCATAGAGTGTCCTCATGTGGGTTTGCAGATTTAGCATAATCATCCCCCAGTTCAGTTCGGTCACCCGAATCAACAGGGTGACGCTTCCAGTGCCACCAATGAGCAACGCCCAAATAGACTCTATGCAATTTAGTCCCGATAGGATTGGCTCCACTCATGATATGCTTCAGTTGACTATAAAAATAGAATTGTCTATTTTCAGTTTCCGAATGAAACTGTCTTAGAATGGTGGGGTAAAACTTCAGCACTTAGGGGTCAGCTTGTTTCTTACCTAAGGGAGAGAATAATGATATCTAAAGGGTGTGTCTACTATCTTGTTTGAGTTAAGGATTCTAGTTCTGAGACTCCTAGTCTTGAGTCAGTTCCAGTAGAATGTGAATTTCTAAAGGTGTTTCAAAAAGATCTTTTTGGAGTCCCTCTCGAGCCAGAAATTAACTTCAGAATAAACCTTCTTCCCGATACTCATCCTATCTCAATTTTACCATATAGAATGGCACTAACTGAACTCATAGATCTAAAAGAATAGTTAAAGGATCTCCTAGATAAGGTATTTATTATACCTAGTGTTTCCCCATGAGGTACACCAGTCTTATTCGTGTGTAAGATTGACAGTTCTCTCAGAATGTGCATTTACTATCGTCAGTTAAACAAAGTCATGGTCAAGAACAAGTATCAACTTCCCAGAATAAATGACTTGTTTGACCAACTTTAGGTGCCGGTTAATTTTCTAAGATAGACCTATGATAAGGCTATCATCAGCACAGAGTCGGAGAATGTGAAATTTCAAAAACAACTTCCAGAACTCGATATGGTCACTTCGCATTCATAGTCATGTCATTTGGTATTACCAATGCCCCAACAACTTTCATGGACTTGTTGAACCGTGTGTTCAAGTAGTACATGGATATGTTCGTCATAATATTCATTGATGATATTCCTGTCTACTCTCGTAGTGAATGGGATCATACAGACCATCTCAAAATAGTGTTATAGACCCTCAGAGCCCATCATTTGTTCACCAACTTTAGTAAATATGAATTTTGGCTAAGGTCAGTAACTTTTCTTGGTCATATCATTTTCGGTGATAGAATTAAATTTGACCCTCAAAAGACTAAATTAGTGAGAAACTAGCCCAGACCCATCTCTCCATTAGATAGCAGGAGTTTCTTGGGTTTGACTAGCTATTACCGATGGTTTGTTGAGGGATTTTTATCTATTGCATCCCCCATTTCTAGATTGACTCAAAAGAAAGTCAAGTTCTAGTGGTCATATTCTTGTTAGAAGAGTTTTCTGGAGTTGAAGACTCGATTGTCTACAACACTAGTTTTGACTTTACCAGATAGTTCAGATGGGTTTGTGGTATATTGCGATGCTTCCAGACTTATTTTGGGGTGTGTTTTGATATAGAGAGGTAAGGTCATAGCCTATACCTCTAGATAGCTTAAGCCTCATAAAAAAAACTATCCCTCTCATGATCTTAAGTTAGTGGCGGTAGTGTTTTCCTAAAAGATTTGGAGGCATTATTTGTATGGCGTGCATGTTGATGTGGTCATAGACCATAAAATCCTACAGTATATGTTTTCTCAGAAAGACCTGAATCTGCATCATAGAAGGTTGTTAGAGTTGTTGAAAATCTATGATATAAGTATTCTGTATCATCCAGGAAAGGACAAAGTAGTTGTTGATGCTCTCAGTAGGATTTCTATTGGTAGTCTTACTCACGTGGAGGATGGTAAGAAGAAGTTAGTTCAGGAAGTTCATCAGCTTGCCCGACTAGGTTTCCTCTTAGTCGATTCAGTAGAGGGTTGCGTATGGGTGTAGAATAGTTCAGAATTATCTCTGGTTTCCAAAGTTAAATAAAAGTAGGATAGGGAACCCAGTATAGTTAAGCAAAAAGAGAGACATTACAACATTTATAGCTAAGTGCTCGACATGTCAGCAGGTTAAGATCAAACATCAGAAGCCTAGTAGATCTATGAGTAGTTCAGTATTCTCACTAGGAAATGGGTGGAGATAAACGTGGATTTTTTTAAGGGCTTTCCCGTACTAGTCATCAACACGATTTGATTTGGGTCATTATGGATAGGATGACCAAATCATCTCATTTCTTACCATTTCACTCCTCTTATTTAACCGAGGATTATGCCAAGCTCTATGTTAGAGAGTTGGTCAGATTGAACGGATTTCTATTGTCCATCATTTTAAATAGAGGTACGTAGTTCACCTCTCATTTCAAGAAGGCCTTCCAGAAGAGAAATGGTACCCAAGTTCACCTCAGTACAACCTTTCATCCTCAGACATATGGTCAAGCAGAAAGGATAATTCATACTTTAGAAGATAAGTTAAGAGCATGTGCCATTGACTTTAAGGGTATTTGGGATAACCACTTTCCTTTTATTGATTTTGCATATAACAACAGTTATCATTGAAGCATTCAGATGGCTCCTCTTGAGGCTCTCTATAGGCGGAGATGTAGATCTCCCTTCAATTTGTTTGAAGTAGGTGAGGCTGTAGTGGTAGGGCCTGACTGGGTATTTGATACCTTAGAAAAAGTTCAGTTTATTAGGGAAAGGCTTAAAACAGCTCAGAGCCGACATAAATCATATGCAGATATACAAAAATAGGATTTTGAACTTGAGATTGGTTATTATGTGTATTTGAAAATCTCTCCTATGAAGGGAGTGATGATATTTGGAAAGAAGGGAAAGCTCTGTCCTCGATATGTCGGTCCTTACTAAATTCTCAGTCATTCTGGAAAGGTAGCTTACGATCTCGAGTTTCCTTCATATTTAGCTTCAATGAACCCAATGTTTCACGTCTCCTTGCTTAAGAAATAAATTGGTGAATTAGTAGTTGTAATCCCAATAGAGTTTATAGATGATCAGAACATTCTCTCTCATAAAGAAGCTCCAATTGAAATTCTTTATCATCAGGTTTGCAGACTGAGGAATAATGAAGTTTCTCTAATCAAAGTTCTTTGGTGAAATTAGTCTGTTGAGGGAGATACTTGGGAAGAAAAAGCATATATGCAGACCAAGTATTCTCACCACTTCTCCATAAACTCAAACTCAGCTCAAGGTAACAGTTTTCCTTAAATTTACTCAGTTTTGTGCTCAGATTACCTTAACAAACTCTGTATCGATTTTAGTTGCATCACACTCTCATATCATGCATACTTTCATGAAACAACTCAGTCATGTGTCATGCCTGCAGAATTTCGTCATGCTTCATTTATGCATGTTCAGTATGAAAACTCAGTATATTAGTAGTTTCATTCATGTAATCATGCTTCAGTTATGCATGTTCAGTATGCAAACTCAGTATATCAGTAGTTTTAGTCATCCAATCATGCTTCAGTTGTGCATGCTCAGTATGTAAACTTAGTCTATCAGTATTCTAAGCTTAGTTAGTCTCGAGAATTAATGTTCCTAAAGGGGAGAAATTGCAAGACCTCACAGAATCCAAGCTTAACTCAGTCCTTTAAAGCTTGAAAAGAGGGTCTATACTTAGAAATTTCATCTAAGTGTTTATACTTAGAACTATTTTTATCCTTCTTAATTTGGGGATGTTATTTTATAACCCTTATGACCTTGAAATATCGATCCTTGGATTTAAACATGATCAGGTGTGTAAATAGGTCACTTCGAGTGAGTTTATGATTTTTCGGACCTCATTTGAAGCATGGTTGAGTGACCAAAATAGTGGGTCAATGCAATCACACCACTTTGCATCACCCATCGTGTCGATGGATATTTTCTCCAGCATTCAGCACAAATTCCAGTGAGCCGACATGATATCAACGGGTTTTGTCGTCCATTGTTGCGCTATTATAACCAAGCCATATTTTACTTTCAACGCTATTGAGTCCTGGGGGTAACCAATACTCGAAATCTAGTTGTTCATTTAGAATTACAGTAGCTTCAGAATAGTATCAGTGATATTGATAATGCTCAAATTACACCTCTCTTACAAGAGAGTAAGAGGTCGTTGTCAAATATATAACCCAACTAGGTTGGGGTCGAATCCCACCGGGAATTTGGTCTTAATTAAGTTGTGTATAGATTAGTTGACTTTTAATCATTCGTTTTGGTAAAATAAATAGAGGGATATGATTCAGTTCACAAATTAATGGTTTCAGTTTAACAAAATAAAAAAAGTGTAGTAGTATTCAAATTCAGAGAAATAGCAAGCTAGGGTTATGTCCACCTTGTAGTTTTCAATACTTTCTAACTATGGGCTTTACGAATTCATACATGCATCGTACTTATAGAGAAATGTATTTTATTTAATAACATAATCCAAGTGTTTCTAAACCATCAAGGAATAATTCACTTTAGTTCTCTCAAATCAAAAGCGTTTAACAAAAACAATACGAAATCTCCAAGTAGTTAATCCTGCTAAGGCATTAACTTATGAAATAGGGGTTGGTAATCCTATTTTCTTGTCACTACTCTCTTTTCAAAACAACAACCTTTCTTTCGAACAAGTTGAGTTTTAAGGCATATCCTCTATGTTTGCAACAACGAGAATTAAAGATAAGCGAAGAGAGTATCATATAAACAAGTCAATGCATAATGAACTGAAAACCCAAAGTAATAGATTTTATGCTACAAGGATTCCATAACCCTAACTAATAAACTTGTCAACTCATGAATAAAATGAAAAGGATAATAAATATATTCATCGTACTAAAAACTAGAAGAAGATCTTGGTGTGTGAATCATGAAAACAAGAGAGAAAAATGTTTATCCCTCCCCTCAAGCTAAGCCGCCACTCTCCCTCTTCAAAAACTAATACAGAATAATGAATTCTGATTAAAATTTCAGCATTAAGAAATTTAATAATCTTTTCTCTCATAATTGCCTTCTAAGTACCTGAACTAATTATAAATGACAAACTAGTCTTGGACATAGTTTCTAGGCACCACATTTGGTCCAGATTGCTACTCTCTCTTGTGTCATATGCCATCTGCATTCCATAGTCCCATAATGTCTTAATCTACCTCATTAATTCCTGAAATCATACTAATCACATCGGTTAGCTCAATTACATAGAAGTAGAGTAAAAACATAAGAAACTAGGCACTTTGTTCTCTAATCATATCTAAAATATGGATAAATTATGGTGCTTAGGCGTATAAATACACCCAAGATCAGATATCATGTACAATAGTACCCAGTCAGTTACATAAATTACTATATTCTGTCATTTAACAGAACTAAGTGAACTCAGTCCAGTTCAGTCAGTTTGAATGATCAGTAGCAGTTCACTCAAGCTAGTACAGTCTGGAAATCAATTCAGTGTCTATTCAGTTGGGAGTAGGAATCATCACCGATCAAACCCAGGGCTGGGGGCATTCCTGTCAGTGAAGGGTTTGACCCTTAGTAGCAATCCCTTTGTTATACAACTACATGCAAGCGTAGGTTGAGATATTTTCTTTCCATATAAGGGTGTTATACGAGTTTTCCCACCAGTGAGGGTAGATGAAATATCTTCCTTCCAGATAGGGTTAACTCATAACTATGATTAGTATCCCTTAGTAAGGTGGTAACATCCTTCCAACTAGGGTCACAAGTTAGACCCCAACTCACTTATTAATTGGGGTATGTCGGTTAGATAAACACTCCTACAATTACAGTTTCAGTTTGAGACTCAATGTAAAACCTCGGGTCAGTTTTCAGAATCAGGAATGTCAGACACAGTCACCCAGCTCAGAATAGAACTTAGTTTAGTTCTACAGAATCAGGACTATCAGAAATAGTCACCCAGTTATCAGTAAATAACTAATACAATCACCCAGTTATCAGTAACTCAGTTATCAGTAATTCAGTTATCAGTGATCTCAGTTATAGTAAAGTAGATTCACATTCAACATTGCATAATCAGTATTATGGGGTGACTTCCAGTAAGGGCTCTGAGTTAGCTGCATATCAATTGCAAGATGCTCACATGTGGTTTAAGCAGTGTAAAGCGGATAAGAGCACTGATATAGGTCCCGTAGAGCAGGAGGAGTTTGCTACTGATTTCCTTGATAGGTTATTCCCACTAGAGTTGAGGAAAACTAAGGTTTTGGAGTTTATTAATTTGAAATAGGGCAACATGATAGTAAAAGTGTATTCCCTCAAGTTTACTCAATTATATAGATATGCCCCTCATGTGGTAGCAAATAGAAGATTTAAGATGAGTAAGTTTGTGTTGGGTGTGTCTAACGGACCATAATGCTGATTAAGGAGATGGACATATCCAGGCTCATGGTCCATGCTCAATAGATAGTGGAGTCTAAAAATAAGGATACAGAGACAAAGAGGGCTATAATAGGTAGCTTCAACTTCACTCAACCTAAGTCAGAGGGTAGAAGTCGCTCTCAGTTCTGCCCAAAATCTTTAGTTCTAGCTCCGTCCTCAGCCAGTGCCCCAGTGCTGAAATTTAGAGACTAAAATAAAGATATGGTACAAGGCCTAAAACCCTAAGGTGGTGTTAGTAGTGCCCTAACAAATCCTCTTTGCCAGAAGTGTGGCGGGAACCACCATGGTGTCTACAAAGCTGGCAGTGATATATGTTTTGGATGTGGCAAAATAGGTCATAGGGTCATAGAGTATCCTCATGTGGGTTTGCAGATTTAGCATAATCATCCCCCAGTTCAGTTCGGTCACCCGAATTAATAGGGTATCGCTTCCAGTGCCACCAATGGGCAACGCCCAAATAGACTCTATGCACTTTAGTCCCGACAGGATTAGAAAAGTTCTCTTGATGTGGTCACTGGTATGTTGCAAGTTTATTATTTATATGTTTATGCTTTACTAGATCTAGATGCTTTCTTGTCCTTTATAACTCCTTATATAAGTTGTTGACTTCAGAGTCAGCCAGAAATCCTAGCAGAGCCCTTCTCAATATCTACCCAGTGGGTAAATGTATCATAGCCCGATGGGTAAACAGGAACTATCCGATTATGGTATCTCAGGAAGTTACTTCCGTAGACTTAGTAGAGTTAGTGATGACAAATTTTAATGTCATTCTCAACATGGATTGGCTCCGCTCTTAATATGCTTCAGTTGACTACAAAAATAGAATTATCTATTTTCAGTTTTCGAATTAACCTGTCCTAGAATGGTGGGGTAGAACTTCAGCACTTAGGGGTCAGCTTGTTTCTTACCTAAGGGAGATAATAATGATATCTAAAGGTTGTGTCTACCATCTTGTTTGAGTTAAGGATTCAAGTTTTGAAACTCCTAGTCTTGAGTCAATTCCAATAGAATCTGAATTTCTAGATGTGTTTCTCAAAGATCTTTTTGGAGTCCCTCTCGAGCCGAAAATTAACTTCAGAACAAACCTTCTCCCCGATACACATCCTATCTCTATTTTACCATATAGAATGGCACTAACTGAACTCATAGAGCTAAAAGAACAGTTAAAGGATCTCCTAGATAAGGGATTTATTATACCTAGTGTTTCCCCATGAGGTACACCGGTCTTATTCGTGTGTAAGATTGACGGTTCTCTCAAAATATGCATTTACTATCGTCAGTTAAACAAAGTCATGGTCAAGAACAAGTATCAACTTCCCAGAATCAATGACTTATTTGACCAACTTCAAGTGTCAGTTACTTTTCTAAGATAGACGTATGATAAGGCTATCATCAGCACAGAGTCAGAGAATGTGACATTTCAAAAACAACTTCCAGAACTCGATATGGTCACTTCACATTCCCAGTCATGTCATTTGGTATTACCAATGCCTCAACAACTTTCATGGACTTGTTGAACCGTGTGTTCAAGCAGTACTTGGATATGTTCGTCATAGTATTCATTGATGATATTCTTGTCTACTCTCGTAGTGAATGGGATCATACAGACCATCTCAAAATAGTGTTACAGACCCTCAGAGCCTATCAGTTGTTCACCAACTTTAGGAAAAATAAATTTTGGCTAAGGTCAGTAACTTTTCTTGGTCATATCATTTCTGGTGATAGAATTAGAGTTGACCCTCAAAAGACTGAATTAGAGAGAAACTAGCCCAGACCCATCTCTCTATCAGATAGCAGGAGTTTCTTGCGTTTGACTGGCTATTACCAATGGTTTCTTGAGGGATTTTTATCTATTGCATCCCCCATTTCCAGATTGACTCAAAAAAAAGTCAAGTTCCAGTGGTCATATTCTTGTTAGAAGAGTTTTCAGGAGTTGAAGACTCGACACCCTACAACACTAGTTTTGAATTTACCAGATTGTTCAGAAGGGTTTGTCGTATATTGCGATGCTTACATACTTATTTTGGGGTGTGTTTTGATATAGAGAGGTCAGGTCATAGCCTATACCTCTAGACAGCTTAAGCCTCATGAAAAGAACTATCCCTCTCATGATCTTATGTTATTGGCGGTAGTGTTTGACTTAATGATTTGGAGGCATTATTTGTATGGGGTGCATGTTAATGTGTTCATAGACCATAAAATCCTAGAGTATATGTTTTCTCAGAAAGACCTGAATCTGCATCAGAGAAGGTTATTAGAGTTATTGAAAAACTATGATATAAGTATTCTGTATCATCCAGGAAAGGACAAAGTAGTTGTTGATGCTCTCAGTAGGATTTCTATTGGTAGTGTTACTCATGTGGAGGATGGTAAGAAGAAGTTAGTTCAGGAAGTTCATCAGCTTGCCCGACTAGGTTTCCGCTTAGTCGATTCAGCAGAGGGTTGCGTATGGGTGTAGAATAGTTCAGAATTATCACTGGTTTCCAAAGTAAAAGAAAAGTAGGATAGGGACCCCATTCTAGTTAAGCTAAAAGATTCAGTCAGATATCATAAATTAGAGGTTTTCTCCCAAGGGGGAGATGGTTTGTTACACTGCCAGGGTCAACTATACGTGCTATGTGTTGGATGGCGCGAGACATCAGATTCTTGTAGAAGTACATAGTGCACGCTACTCGATTCACCTAGGGCACACCAAGATGTATCGTGACTTGCAGGAAGTCTATTGGTGGAGTGGGGTGAAGAGAGACATTACAACATTTGTAGCTAAGTGCTCGACATGTCATCAGGTTAAGATCAAACATCAGAAGCCTAGTAGATCTATGAGTAGTTCAGTATTCTCACTTGGAAGTGGGTGGAGATAAACATGGATTTTTTTATGGGCTTTCCCGTACTAGTCGTCAACACTATTCGATTTGGGTCATTATGGATAGGATGACCAAATCATCTCATTTTTTACCATTTCACTCCTCTTATTCTGTCGAGGATTATGCCAAGCTCTATGGTAGAGAGTTGGTCAGATTGCACGGATTTCTAATGTCCATCATTTTAAATAGAGGTACGCAGTTCACCTCTCAATTTTGGAAGGCCTTCCAGAAGGGTCTTGGTACCCAAGTTCACCTTAATACAACCTTTCATCCTCGGAAAAATGGTCAAGCAGAGAGGATAATTCAGACTTTAGAAGATAAGTTAAGAGCATGTGCCATTGACTTTAAGGGTATTTAGGATGACCACTTTCCTTTTATTGAGTTTGCATATAACAACAGTTACCATTCAAGCATTTAGATGGCTTCTCTTGAGGCGCTCTATAGGCGGAGATGTAGATCTCCCTTTAATTTGTTTGAAGTGGGTGAGGTTGTAGTGGTAGGGCCTAACTTGGTATTTGATACCTTAGAAAAAGTTTAGTTTGTTAGGGAAAGGCTTAAAATAGCTCAGAGCCGACAGAAATCATATGCAGATATACAAAAATAGGATTTTGAGCTTGATATTGGTGATTATGTGTATTTTAAAATCTCTCCTATAATGGGAGTGAATATATTTGGCAAGAAGGGGAATCTCAGTCCCCGATATGTTGGTCCTTACTAAATTCTCAGTCGTTCTGGGAAGGAAGCCTACGATCTCGATTTGCCTTTAGATTTAGCTTCAATGAACCCAATGTTTCACGTCTCATTGCTTAAGAAATCAATTGGTGAATTAGTAGTTGTAATCCCAATAGAGGTTATAGATGCTCAGAATAGTCTCTCTCATGAAGAAACTCCAGTTGAAATTCTTTATCATCAGGTTTGGAGACTGAGGAACAATGAAGTTTCTCTAATCAAACTTCTTTGGTTAAATCAGTCTGTTGATGGAGATACTTGGGAAGCAAAAGCATATATGCAAACTAAGTATCCTCACCTCTTCTTCACAAACTCAAACTCAGCTCAAGGTAACAGTTTTCCTTAAATTTACTCAGTTTTGTGCTCGGATTACCTTAACAAACTCTGTATTGGTTTTAGTTGCATCAGACTCTCATATCATGCAGACTTTCATGAAACAACTCAGTCATGTGTCATGCCTGCAGGATTTAGTCATGCTTCAGTTATGCATGTTCAGTATGAAAACTCAGTATATCAGTAGTTTCATTTATGTAATCATGCTTCAGTTATGCATGTTCAGTATGCAAATTCAGTATATCAGTAGTTTCAGTCATGCAATCATGCTTCAGTTATGCATGTTCAGTATGTAAACTTAAGCTATCAGTATTCTCAACTTAGTCAGTCTCGAGAATGAATGTTCCTAAAGGGGAAAAATTGTAAGACCTCGCAGAATCCTAGCTTAACTCAGTCTTTTAAAGCATGAAAAGAGGGTCTATTCTTAGAAATTTCATCTAAGTGTTTATACTTAGAACTATTTTTATCCTTCTTAATTTGTCGATCTTATTTTACAACCCTTATGACCTTGAAATATCGATCCTTGGATTGAAATATGATCAGGTGTGTAAATAGGTCACTTCGAGTGAGTTTATGATTTTTCGGACCTCATTTGAAGCATGGTTGAGTGACCAAATAGTGGGTCAACGCAATCTCAACACTTCGCATCGCCCATCGTTTCGATGGATATTTTCTTCAGCATTCAGTACAAATTCCAGTTAGCCGACATGATATCGACGGGTTGTGTCGTCCATCGCATCTACCCCTTCAACACGGCGTGTCGGTCTATGCATTGCTGGGCATATTTTTCAATAATTAAAATCCGCATCCAAAGAGGGTAATTGGGTTATTTTACCACCTTATATCAGCCCCAAAACACGAGATTAAGCCTTTCTAGAGTCAAAATTCACTCATTACTCATAAATACTCTCAAGAACAAACCCTAACCCATCAAATTCAAGATTCAAGTCCCAAGTAATTCACCACGAATTTCAAAGAATTAACAATCAAGGTATGTTAGGTGTTTATCCTTGGGTTTCCTTCCACCCTTGGAGTTCAAGAACCTCTTTTAAAACTATATGTTTATTGCTTTCATGGAGTTCATGTTGAGTTTGATTGTATCCATTATTATGATATTATTTGAGTTTTAATCCATGATTTATTACGAGTTTGATGTGAAGTAATTAACATGTGTGTAGGGTTTTGTGGATTTATTTTAAAAGCCCTTGAAATTGTGAGTTGGGATTGTAATCATGATGCTTGCTTGTTGGTTATTATTATGAGCATAAAGCATGCCTCTCAAGTGTTTGATAAAATTTCTAAATGGAAGTATTATTAACAAGCTACTATTGTTGCGCTATTATAACCAAGCCATATTTTACTTTCAATGCTATCGAGTCCCGGGGGTAACCAATACTCGAAATCTAGTTGTTCAATTAGAATTATAGTAGCTTCAGAATAGTATTAGTGATATTGATAACGCTCAAATTACACCTCTCTTACGAGAGAGTAAGCGGTCGTTGTCAAATATATAACCCAACTATGATGGGGTCAAATCCCACAGGGAATATGGTGTTAATTAAGTTGTGTATAGATTAGTTGACTTTTAATCGTTCGTTTTCGTAAAATAAATAGGGGTATTTTATTCAGTTCACAAATTAATGGTTTCAGTTTAACAAAATAAAAAACATGTAGTAGTATTCAAATTCAGAGAAATAGCAAACTAGGGTTATGTCCACCTTGTAGTTTTTAATACTTTCTAACTATGGGCTTTAGGAATTCATACATGCATGGTGCTTATAGAGAAATATATTGTATTTAATAACATAATCCAAGTATTTCTCAACCATCAAGGACTAATTCACTTTAGTTCTCTCGAGTCTAAAGCATTTAACAAAAACAATATGAAATCTCCAAGTAGTTAATCCTGCTAAGGCATTAACTTATGAAATAGGGGTTGGTAATCCTATTTTCTTGTCACTACTCTCTTTTCCAAACAACAACCTTTCTTTTGAACAAGTTGAGTTTTAAGGCATATCCTCTATGTTTGCAACCACGAGAATTAAAGATAAGCGAAGAGAGTATCATATAAACAAGTCAATGCATAATGAATTGATAACCCAAAGTAATAGACTGTATGCTACAAGGCTTCCATAACCCTAACTAATAAACTTAGCTACTCATGAATAAAATGAAAAGCATCATAAATATATTCATCGTACCAAAAAACTAGAAGAAGATCTTGGTGTGTGAATCATGAAAACAAGAGAGAAAAACGTTTATCCCCCCCCCCCTCAAGCTAAGCCGCCACTCTCCCTCTTCAAAAACTAATACAAAATAATGAATTCTGAATAAAATTTCAGCATTAAGCCATTTAATAATCTTTTCTCTCATAATTTCCTTCTAAGTACCTGAACTAATTATAAATCAAAAACTACTTTTGGACATAGTTTCTAGGCGCCACATTTGGTCCAGATTGCTACTCTCTCTTGTGTCATATGCCATCCGCATTCCATAGTCCCATAATGTCTCTATCTACCTCATTAATACCTGAAATCATACTAATCACATCGGTTAGCTCAATTACATAGAAGTAGAGTAAAACATAAGAAACTAGGAACTTTGTTCTCTAAACATAGCTAAAATATGGATAAATTATGGTGCTTAGGCGTATAAATACACCCAAGATCAGATATCATGTAACGTAGTACCCAGTCAGTTACATAACTTACTATATTTTGTCATTTAACAGAACTAAGTGAACTCAGTCCAGTTCAGTCAGTTTGTATGATCAGTAGCAGTTCACTCAAGCCTAGTACATTCTGGAAATCAGTTCAGTGTCTATTCTGTTGGAGTAGGAATCAGCACCAAGAAAACCTAGGGATTGGGGAATTCCTATTAGTGAAGGGTTTGACCCTTAGTAGCAATCCCTTTATTACAGAACTTCGTAGATAGTACAGGTTGTGATAGCTTCCTGTCAGATAATGGTTTGTACATCTCGTATGAGTTTTCCTGAAAATGAGGGTTGACGAAATGTCTTCCTGCCAGATAGGTTTAACTCACTGCCATTGTTAGTATCCCTTGGCAAGGTGCTAACACCCTTCCAACTGGGGTCACAGGTTGGACCCTAACATAGTTTATAAGTGGGGTATGTCAGTTAGATGAACACTCCCACAGTTACAGTTTTAGTTTCAGACTCAGTATAAAATCTCAGGTCAGTTTTCAAAATCAGGACTGTTAAACACAGTCACCCAACTCAGTATAGAACTCAGTTTAGTTCTACATAATCTGAACTATCAGAAATAGTCACCAAGTTATCAATAACTCAGTTATATAGTCACTCAGTTATTAGTAATTCAGTTATCGGTGATCTCAGTTATAGTAAAGTAGATTTACATGCAACATTGCATAATCAGTATTTTACAGCACCTTCAGATATATATGTACCCTCATTGATTTATATCCATGTTACTCAGCCAGTTATTGTTCATGCATATAAACCCTTGCATATCAGCCTACCTCAATTAGGATACCAATACATTAAAAGTACGAACGCATACTCTTTCTTTTGCTTAATGATGTCTTATATCATAGGTTCAGACGCATAGGCTCTTGACCGTACTTAGCAGCCCAGCCTATCAGCAGTAGATTTAGTGATAATTTCTCATAGTTCAAGGACAGAGTTATTATTTAAGTATTTCAGTAGTTTCATATATTCAGTAGTCAGAGTTAGTTGGGTACTTGTCCCATCAACTCTATGTTCAGACAGTTAGAGGCTTTCAGGCTAGATTATTTCAAACAGATGTTCAGTTTTTAGTATTTATTTATCAATATTCAGTATTTGTTTTCAGATTATGAACCATATGGCATTTCAACCTTTTTTTGCATTATTTAAGCATTATCATTCAATGCTCACAGAAGGTGCCAGTCATGGGTTAGCTTGTGGTCCTTTGGGGTTATGAGCACCGTGTGACATCTGGGGTGCAGACTTGGGGTGTTACATTTTCCATGATATATTCTTGAAAAACATGAGAACAACACAAGCACATTAAATATTAACATTTGCATGCATAAATCAAACCATGTTGTTCATTAAAGCTCATGGGATGGGTACTTGGTAGTGTTTGGACAAGAAATGGTAGTGCAGAATTTTTCTACACTGGTAGAAAATCAACCTTAGTTACCGTGATTGAGGTCCATAGAGTCGTAATCGCGGTATCGAAGATTGGTATCATGCCAAACTATCCATTGTCCAAAATTTCAAATTTTATCCAAAATAAGTTCTATAACATGAATTAATACTAAAATCACTAAACAAGACAGCTAGGTACTCGATTATCCCCATAGAATGTAAAACTCATTAGTGAGCACTCATTCGGGCATTTGATTGATCACGTGGCATGCACACTTTAGTTTACTCAATTTTACACACAATTTTGGGTATTCAAGACTTCCTCACTTATGTGCACACCATATTCTAGAAGCTAATCACAACACAAGTTCATTTAAGCACATATTCAACAAAGAAAAGCACAGATTTAGGCCTTCCCTACAACATGCATTCTATGGCCTATTTTTCATATTTAAAGCATTAAGTCAAGACACTTACTGAAGGAATGATGCAAGATGGATGCAAGGGTGATTTTGGAATGCTCAAAATTTGGCTCAAAATAGGGCAATTTGAGAAAAAAGTTGAGTAGGGAGTGTGAGGGAAATGGGGGATTCAGATGGTCATACATACTGTCTTAACTGCAATCGAGATAAAAGAGAGCATTTCTGCTCCCCTATTTTCCCAATTTTCTTCTGTTCCATTCATCATGCACAAATTTCACACTTTTTCTTTCTCAAACACACACAACACGCTCCATAGTGATACAAATGCATTAATCAATCAAATGGAAAAATTAAAAATCTATGCCACAAAATTAAAAACAAAGGATACAAGTCTTTTTCATGGAATTTGTGGGTTGCCTCCAATATAGAACCTTAGTTATCATCGTGGCACGACGTCTTTCATCCTTTTTCAAGATGGATCTTCAAAGGACCCATTCTTCACTTTTTCATCCTAAACACATATCATCGACATTACCTTAATCTCCATGGGTTATTTCACTATTTTTACCACCTGGAATTACACTTCACTCCCATGTACTCTAAACCTCATTTTCCTAAGCTCCAAATCTACAGTGTCCCTTTCGATAGAAAGAAAAGGCCGACCAAGAATGATAGGCACCTCTTGGTCCATTTCACAATCTAACACCAAAAAATCCATAGAAAGAATGAATTTATCAAGTTTCACCAACACAACGAAAAAAAGACCAACTAATTTCTTTATGGACCGATAATCCATCAAGAGCATTACCGACCTTGGAGTAGGTGTAATCAAGCCAAGCCTTCGATACATCACAAAGTACATAATATTAATACTCGCACCTAGGTCACATAAGGCTTTTTCAAACTTATGTGTTTCAATGGTGCATGGAATGGTAATGGCCCCGGGGTACTCTTTATTTTCCGCTATTTCGCTACTCATGATAGCACTACACCTCTGTGTGACTTCAATGGTTTCACCATCAATAAGATTCTTCTTTTACATAAAATTTTTCATAAACATAGCATACCCCGGGGTTTCATAGATAGCCTCAAGTAGTGGGATATTTATAGATAGGTTGCTAAGCTTAGTCATGAATTTCTTAAGCTTGTCATTCTCCTCTTTCTTCTTAAGCCTTTGGGGAAATGGAGGGGGGACTTGCAAGGTGGGAAATACATCACCTTGAATTTTATCACCCTCAACCACCTCTTTATTCATTTCCACCAATTTTTTTTATCATATTATTCGCTTTGAGATGTCGGGGGACTTTCTTTTGACTCAACCACAACCATTTCCTTCACATTTATTGACTCAACCTTGGGATCTTTTTCACCCACATTTTCTCTCTCAACCTCCTTAAAATATCACCAAGAGTCTTACAACTTCTAGTGACTATTGCCAATACTTGAGCTTCATTTTTTGGGTTCAGAAATGTGTCATTAGGAAGACCCCCCCCCCTTTGGTCTAGCATTCAATTGAGTGAAGATTTGCCCGATTTGTGTTTCAAATTATTTGATGGAAGAGGGGTGGTACACTATAGTTTGGTGGAGTTGCGAAAAATTTCCTTTAATTTCACGGACCATGTTTTTTGTTCCCTCCACTTTCATCAAAATTCTTGCCAAGACATCTTAGGTTTTATATTTTTTGGGGTCGATAGAACTATCATCTTTGTTCTTTCCTTGATCATGAGGAGGAACATAAAAGTCATAATCACGATCTCTATCCCTCCAATCATGGTCACGTTCATGATCCGTCCAACCTTGATTCCCACATTGCCTTTGATAGGCGGAGTGGGAACTCCCCCCCCCCCAAATAATTTTCCAAATACTGATTCTCCTCATCAAGATTCTTGGACTCTTCATTATCATAGGCCCTAGATTCCATGGAATTCACCACCTTTGTGGGTGCACCCATCACATGTTTCATCAAATGCTCAAATTAAGTCATTATTTTTGCCATATTCTCCTCTCTCTTCTCATCCCTCTTTTTTTATTTTGTTGTCAGCCATGGAGGTAGTCGAAGAACTTTCTGCACCTTGAAATCCTAGGTATGCCATCCCTGGTTTTTCTTGGTAACTTTCCAAAGAAAATTTGAAGCTTCATGATAAGTTAACTTCACAAGAGATCCCCCACCATATTTTCTACTATGGTTTTGCTGAGTGGATCAAAAGCTTGGTAGAAGATTTAGAGAAGCATTTTCTCAGGACCTCATGGTTGGGACATTGCATAAGTTTTATGTTGAATCTTTCCCACACTTCGTACAAGGGTTATCCATTCAGTTTCCTAAAGTTCGTGATCCCATCATGAAATTGGAGCATTTTGGATGGTGGGAAATAATAGTCAAGAAAGACCATCGTGAGTTCATCCCATGAAGTGATTGATTCGATCAAAAGAGATCAAAGACTTAATACCGCCTCTCCCATTAAATAAAATGGGAAGAGACAAAGCCTGATGGACTCTTGGGTTATGTGTGCAATATCAAAGGGTGCACACACTTTGAGAAAGTTCTTCAAATGCAAGTTGGGGTCCTCATAGGCTTGTACCCCAAAAAGCTCCTTCATTTTTAGCATATGCAACATGAAGCTTGTGCATGAAAGACACCATTCCCATGAGTTGGTAGGATACGGATGGCACTTGAATGACTAACATCATTGAGTTGCTCCTCATCATGAAGAGGGCCATTGAAAGATCCGGCTCTACTAGCATTGTCACTCATGGTTTCGTTTATTCTACGGATATCACCTAAAATAAAAGACAAACAACAACCAAAATAAATACACACCACTACGGGTACACCATAAGTAAGAATTAATATCGAACATGTGAAAACTAGATTTCACTCCTCGACAATGGTGCCATTTTGATAATGCTAACCTAGACAATGCATTTGGTAAAGGACGTTCGTTGTCAGCATCTCAACTTTTGTTGAGGTCTAATCCATGAGGAGTGAAATATAGAATTCTAGTCTTATGGGTAATAACACTTACATAAAAGATACCCGAAGTGTAAGTAAAGTAAGAACATGATTTAAAATGGGGGGTTTTGGTTTTAGAAAAGTGTTTGTCAATAGCAGCTCAAGTCCACAAACTATGATACAATTATGATTTAACTTTGATATGAGGAGAATCTTGGGATTATGTCTACTTGAGGGCAACATATGCAGGGGTATATGAAGATTTGGTGTACATGATAGTTGTTAACAATATGGTAGGCAAGGTCTAAGATCATTGAGGCCAGTTTACCAACAAAACCTCAAGAATTTCACTTGTTGACCCTTTTGGATACCTAGCGAGTTTGTTTATTATATTTACCTATTACCTCAATTGAGTATCCCTATTTCTTGGAAGATACCCAAGATACAGTCAACTGCATAATCACCCTTAAGTCTAAGATAGTGAAAATTAGCAAACTACACCCATTAATTATCTACTATTGCCTTTGTACCCACATCCCTCTTTCAAGGATGATGTGGGTTCTAAAAGTTCACCCAAACCCCTCTTTCAAAGATGGTTTAAGCTTTAAATAGTTTCGTATTTTCACCCATAAACCCATTTTGGGTATTTGGGGCTTTCACCCACAAATCTCCACTGATTTAACAAAGAAATAGTGAAACCCATCATCAACTAACTAGCATATAAAAAAATTCATCAAAACCCATAAATAATTGCACCTTAGCTCAACATAATCCTAAGACAATGAAAGTACAGCTACTATAGAAGAAAAGAGAGAAAAGTATACCTTAAGAGTTGTTCAAAGCATCCACTCTTCAAAATTACTAAATTCCAAGTCACCAAATCAAAATACAACTCCTACCCAATTTAGGATTTCAACTTGAAATTAAAAAATGTTTCTAGACGGTAGAATACCCAAAAGAGAAAGGGGTTTAGACTATAAAAAGAATTGGGTTTGGCTGAGTGAATTTACAAAATTTCCCCTGGGCATATTCTCTCTTAGCCACGATGGCTGAGGCTTGTGCACGATCGCGTCTACCATGATTGTGGTAGGAACACCGCAATCACAGTTTTAACCTAGCTTGACTGGCCACAATCGCGCTCTATAGGTCACGATTGCAGTATCTGAGGTTGGTTCCTGCATCAGGTCCTTCAGCTGGACTTCTTTTCTCATTTTTGCTTTTTTTTAGATTGCACCCACATCTTTCTATCTCATAACTTGTGTGCCTACATAATATTGAATTTAGTGCATTCAATCACAAATATATCTCATTTGTACATTCTATTCATAGTAGCGTGCACGATTGTTGAGTGCAAATGAGTTGTAGATTCACCAGTCATCATCCCTCAAGATCAATTACAAGAAATAAATTTGTAATGAATCTACTAGATGTTGAGAAATTTAAAGGCAATGCAGGAAGAAAAAAGACACAAGATATTTACATGGAAACTTAGAATGGGAAAAACCATGGCTTGACCTCACAAGCACCTCCAAATCTACTATAATCAACCTCCTGATTATAGTAAGATTTAAGACTACCTCTAGGATCCTTTAACTCATAGTAACTCTACCACAAGCTCATCTTGGTAACTTTTCTAAGGGCTCTAAACTGATTATCTCTAATCTGGAACAATCTTAGATAACTCTACCTAAGCATCTCTCTCAAAAGAAAACACTACTCTCATAACATGAGTAGTTCTTTTACAAATCAACACTCAAGAACAATTACAATTTAAGCACTCATACGGATAAGAACTTGAGCTATATTGTAATGGGTTTTTTCTTCCTTACTTCACTCTTTAGAATTGTAAAATACAATTATTAAAGAGGCATCTCTTTCCTTGTATATATGGGTTATGATTAGTTCTTGAAGATAATTAGACCATCTGTCCAAGCTGGTACAAAATAGAACAAAAAAGAACCTTCAAGTTTGTTACACAAAATAACAAAACTGTACCGAAGGCACGTACTAGTTGTACTATACCTTGCACATCCAGGGATCTAGTCCCTCAGAGTTTAGATGCTCATCATCAAAACTAAATATAGCACATACCATGCTGCATAAAAATGCAACTCAGTATCACATGTGATGCATAACAATACACAACAAACCCATCATTACCCCCGAGAAGGGTCAAAATGGGAGAAAAAGCCAACTTATCCTATAGATTCTTTAAACTACCCTTACAAGTATCGGACCACAAGAACTTAAACTTTTTCTGGGTTAGATTTGTCAATGGAGAAGCAATAGACAAGAAAATCTCCATGAACCTCCTATAGTACCCATCCAAGCCCAAAAATCACCTTATATCGATCGGATTCATTGGTCTAGGCTACTTCTTACTGCCTCAACTTTCTGTGGATCCACCTTGATCTATTCAATAGAAATGACATGCCTAAGAAAAGTCACAACACTTAGCCAAAATTCATATTTTGGAAATTTTGCAATTAATTTTTGGTCATTTAGAATCTGTAACATAATTTAAAGGTGAATGGCATGATCCTTCTTAATTTTGGAGTACATCGAGATGTCATTAATAAAGACTATAACAAACAAATCTAGAGATTGTCTAAACACCCGATTCATAAGATCTATGAAAGAAGATGGAGCATTAGTTATCCCAAATGACATACCAAAAACTCATAATCACCACACTGGGTTCGGAAGCCAGTCTTTGGAATATCAACCTCTTTAATTTTCAACTAATGATAGCTTGAATAGAGATCAGTCTTAGAGAAATACCTAGAACCCTGAAATTGATCAAAAGATCATCGATCCTAGGAAGAGGATACTTATTCTTTACTGTGGCCTTATTCAGCTGTTGGTAGTCTATACACATCCGGAGAGACCCATCTTTCTTTTGAATGAAAAGTATAAAAGCACCCCACAGAGAAACACTAGGAAGATTGAAACTCTTAATAAGAAAATCATGTAACTGCTCCTTTAGGTCCTTTAATTCAGTCAGAGACATCCTATAAAGAGGAATGTAAATGGGACGGGTGTCTAGTAGATTATAAATCAAAAAATATATTTCCCTATTAGGAGGAATTCCGGAAGATCATCGGGAAAAACTTCAGGAAACTCATTTACCACTGGGACAGATTGTAAAGAGAGAGTCACAGAGTTAAAATCCTTAATCCAAACTAGATGATACAGACACCTCTTGGAAATTATATTTTGAGCTCTAATATAGGAAATAAACCTACCTTTGGGTACTAAGGAACTCCTCTCCCATTATATCACCGGTTCATTAGGAAAATGAAAACTGACCTTTTTGATCCTATAATCTAGAGAAGCATAGCATAAATTAAGCCAATTCATCGCCAAGATTACATCAAAATCCACCATGTCAAGTTCTATCAAATCCATCAATGTCTACCTATGAAATATGGACACCACACAACCCCTATAGATTTTTATAGCAAAAAATAGAATCACCCACTAGAGTAGAGATAGAAAAGGGGTCAAAAAGTTCTCACGAACAAAACTAAAGTGCACAGCCACATAAGGGGTCACATAAGATAGGGTATAAACCATATAAACCAAACAATAAACATCATGGAGAATAGCTTTAATAGACCAGTGACAACATCGCAGGATGTATTTGATTCCTGGTGAGTAGCAAGTGTATAGAGAGGATTTCAACCAGTGATGATACCTGAAGTGGCACCCTTAGGTACAGGAGCTAAAGAAGTGGTGACTAAGACCTTATTAGTTCCAATGGAATCTTTAGCTATCGGTCAATTTCATTGCATATGACCAGGCTGACCATAATTAAAGCACAAATTCCTTCCCTCCTCATAATAACCATTGTGAAACTACCCATAAATATGGTAAGGAGGGAAAAGTGGGGCTGACTGAGCTCTAATGGCTGAGATTGGGCACCCTGTTCCTTAGATCTAGGGATATTCTAGAAACGATGATCACCCAAAGGCTTAGGATAAGGAGTACGATCCAATGAATAAGAATCTCCCCAATTCTTCTTCTTAGTTCACTGCCTTTTATCTTTCCCACTGTTCTACTGATTTGCACCCTACTCTAAATATCTAAACTTCTTATTCTACCTCTCCCCCATCTCCGCTACTTTGTCTTTTTATCATTCACCTGCCTCATATAAAACACAAGTCTGGCGATATCCATATCACTATTCAACATTACATCCTTACACTTTAACATCAAGTCATGAGAAA
The DNA here is from genome assembly GCA_030864215.1 of Capsicum pubescens. Lineage (NCBI taxonomy): Eukaryota > Viridiplantae > Streptophyta > Magnoliopsida > Solanales > Solanaceae > Capsicum > Capsicum pubescens. The sequence goes on from CM061542.1 coordinate 243,998,119, forward strand.
AACAAGAAATAAACTTTCTCATTAAAGAACTTATATTTGAAACCAACTATGGAGAATAATGAGGCAACTGCTAAAACTTTAATACATATTCATTCACACTCATCTTACCTTGCTTAAAGTTCACAAAATCTTCGACCTTAGCTTTTCTCAACTTCTAAGGAAAGTAGTGATCAAGTAAATCACTTAAAACTTATCCCATACTATCAAACCTCTCAATTGTTCCCACTTCTCATACCACTGATAAGCCACATCCTTTAACTAATATGCATCAAAACCCGCACCTTCAGAATTAGTAGCATGCATCAATCTATGAAACATCTTTATCTCATCAATAAAACCCTGAGGATCCTCCCCAACCTTAGATCCTGTAAAGGTTGGGGATTTAACTCATAAAATAGACAACCCGTGTAACCTCAAATAGATTAGCAACAAAACCGGTATGACTAGTTTGATAAGACTGAGATGCCACCAATTGAACAAACATATAAATAGTTGATGGAACTCCGAATTTGAAATATCTCCCTGAGGTGAATAAGTATGTGAATTTCTAGCTGCAAAAGCCCGATAAGGACTAGTAGAGACCGGTGGAATATCACGTGGATCAGTACAGTCAGGGGAAGGAACCAAGATTGGGTGTACACTCTATAAACAGGGAAAGTGGCCTCCATATTTTTCTTAATTAGGACAGAGGTTCTAGCATAGTTTCCATAACTGTCAGATCTTTGGGGATGCATGATCTGACATATGAGTAAGCTAGGAGTTAGAGAAGTCTCAAGAATACTAGACTCTATAGCCCGAACTAGAACAAAAGAATGGAAAATATTCCAAAATGCCTCATAGCCTTCCTCTTATAAGTGTGGAATGCTACATACCTATAAAAAGACTCTACTTATCATGGCTTTATGGACATCCAATGATCCTAAATATTTCTCTGATACTAAGCTTATCATGACCCAAACTAGGGCCTGGCCGTGACTGGTATCTCAAGCCCACCACGGGTCGGAGACCCACCTCCTAGCCTACTACTAGAGCATAATAATAATGAATAAAAGAAGATACTAATCCAATGAAAGGTATATAAAACCAAGAGAACTATAAAAGTCAAAGTAAGTCATAAATAACATCCCAAATCATGTCCACGAAAACCTCTAAACCATAATTACCAACTAAGTCAGTACAAGCCCCCTACCATGACAAAAAAAATAATTTACAATTACCAAAATATTAAAAAACTAATGAAATGGAATGGATTTCTGAAAAAATATAGGCTCACCACTTCACAGTGGATCAATATATATACCGCACCACCTAACTTTGCATAGAGGTAGCAGAAAATCCTTTGACCCTACATTATGAAATGATGCAACATCCTGGGATGGTCAGTGGGGCGAGCACTGGCATGTATCTTAATGAAAAGGGATAAAATAATGCTAATATCAAAACTAGTCAAAACCACATGTACAATATTTATATATACATATATAAGATGCCAGGATAGGGACAAGGTCCATGAACATAAGAGTTTAAAACATTAACATGAACTATGGATCTCACTCCTTCCTAAAAACACCTATGGGATATATGGGTCTAGCTTCCCCTATCAGATGAACCCCAATGCATGTTAGCCCTACATACAAAAGAAATCGAAGAAAGACTTAAGACAGCAAGGTGATATCCATCCCAAAAATATAATGTGAGCATCAAACACACTGTCATATAGACCCTCAAACTGGCTAACGTGGTTTCTAGTGTTGGTACCCTTGGAACAATATTTTCACGGCGATCTTACATAATTTTCTTAAAGTATAAATTAAAATAGTTTGCACATAAACCAAACCATATACAAACGAGTCTTTATTAATGCACTTACCAACATGGTATGATTATACCAATATGTTTGCAGGTACATATATTTAAGCCAAACCAATTCATATGACCACTAGACTTCCAAGTTTCATTTAAAATAAAAATCATGGCCACCAAGGGCATTCAAAATTTATATTTATACATTTATCCTTTTATGTAATTCAATGATTTCAAAATACAAGTTAAACTATGAAAATTTCCATATTCAAATTCAAGTTTACAAGGTGGGCTGATGTTAATGTCAATTTCAAGACAAAATCTATCAAATTTCGGAAAACTCATGTTCCAATTCCAATCCCCATAATAATAAACCCATACAGTCCAAAAAATCATTAATCAAAGCATAAGTAACACATTCAAAACATAAGAAAACAATGCAAATAATAATCAATCAAAAACCCAAAACCCAATTTCAAATCCAACAATTAAATCACATGAATGATGCATTAATTTATGCCATAATTTAAAATACAAGTTTAGGGATGTGAAAAGTGTCTGAAATACATATGAAATTAATGTGGAGTTGAGGTTTGGAGCCTAAATGTTGAATTTCTTGTAAAACCCTAACTTCTCTTGCCTTTGGAGTTAAACCGAGAAAGAGTAAGGTTTTAGTACTGATATCAAAGTTAAAGGGGTTATTTGAGTATATATAAGTCTTGGGAAAAAGTATGAATGGGTAAAAAGACCAAAAAGACCCTAATTAAAACTTGCAAGAAAAGCTTGAGAACAATCATCACGACTTTGGTAACGACTCGTGAGATCTGACCATGAGTTATTGTCTGAACTCGTTACCTAGGGATATAAATCTTATCCCTTCACTATTATTACAATGGGTTCTCATAATGACTCATTGCTTGACATAACGAGTCATGATTACGAGTCATTATCAGGGGCTGGGCTCTTGGGCATCTTTCTATTATGACAATGAGTCTCACCTAATGAATCATTGTGTCTTACAATAGGTCATACCCTAGACTGATTGTCAAATGACAAAAACCAGGGCTACCTCAATGTCGTGGTAACAAATCCTCCATATGACTCATTTGTGTGACAATGACTCATCGTCAGGCTGTTATCTCTAGCAGTTTTTGTCATCACTTCAGTAACTTGGTTAATTCATTTATCCATATCTTGGAATGGTCTAGAGCTAAAAAAACCTAAGGTATTATAGAAAGAGAAAAAGGGACTAAGGAGGGTAATTTGCATTAAGTCTAAGCTAAGTAAAAAGCTACTGAATTATAGTTCAAAAATTTAAGGACAATACTTATATCACATAAATATATTAAATTTGAATTATTTAAGTTACACATAATAATTTACTATTTTTAAATTTAAATTTGAATTATATAATTGAAATAAATTAACACTTATATCCTTAAGTTGACACCATTTAATGACATTAACAATCAAAATAGAGTGAATGTGATTATCTCAAACAAAATTGATTCTCGGGGTCAATTTTGTGTAAACAACCTTTTTTCAAAAATCTGATGTCACCATTGTGTCTAAAGCATCAAAGTCTACACGGTAACATAGTTTGTTTGAATTCTCTAGATTTTTGATAAATCCCGGGGGGTCCATAGAGACTTGAAAAATTTCCAAGTCCTAGTTGGTGCAATTGCTGAAACATATATTGGGTCGCTTTAGCGGTGGACACTAAAGCATCCGACCAGCTACTTCAGTAAACCGACTCTCGAGTTGGAGGCTACTAAATTAGATCACTATTTTCTAGAGTAGACTGGGCATACGTATAAGTACCGCTAAAGTACCAATTTACCTCTTTAGCGATCAAGTTGACGCTTAAGCAATCAGTGTTGTTACAAGATGAAAATAAAATTTTCTTATTTTTTTTAACTTTCGAGACTTCGAGCTTCGGGTTTTATACCCTTTTGGATGATTTCTTCCATTCTCAAGCTTGGGTGAGCTCCAAATCACTATTTCAATTATTTTACTTTGATTCTTGTTATATAAAATTAGTGATTTTGTAATTTCAAAATTAAAATTTGGAAATTTTGGCCAGAAAGGCCTAAAATTGTAATTCTTCAATTTAAACCCCAATTTGTACTTGTTTTGCTTGTGGTTTCTTATATATCTTTTTCTAATCATGGGTAATGTTTCTATGAACTATTGTTCTGGTTTTACCCCTTTCTTTTCAAAAATTTCATTTTTGGGGTCTATTTTGACCACAACATAAAAGTAAGAAATATGGATATTGTTGGCTTTGTTTTAACACGCAGATTCTATATTTATATGTTTTAGATGATTTCAAAGTTGTAAGATAGGGAAATTCTCCGGGTTGGAGGTTTTTTGGATTTATTTTCGTCACTACAAAGTAGGTTATGGCTTAACTTTCTTTAGACTGGGATGAGTAGTTAATGATTATATAAATGAATGCTTTGATTATGGGAAATGATTATAAATGTGATGTTATTATTGTTGTTATCCCGTGTGGGGGCTCATGTTGATACTTTTGGTGATTTGAGATGTTATTGGATATATTTGGATCATGTGCGTCACAACCCGAGCTAGGTCCCTGGCCACAACGAGCATCCCGAACCATGAAGGCCCAGGCGCCCCTTTCTATCTGGCAATCATGAACACCATTCATATACAATAAGGAAAAATATGGAACATAATATAAATGAAATCATAGTCACTCTATATCTCAACAGAATAATGCAAACGTAAGTTCAATAAAACTCAAACTATCTGATACATGCCTGCGAAATCTCTACTACAACTGAAAACAACAATCTATTTGAAAGAAAAACTAGGACAACTCCCCCGGTCAGAACCTAAATCAGACAAATAACAGTGTTTAATAAACCCAGCTTTCCGAAATAGAGAAGAATCACCAACTACACACTTCTGTCTGAAAATTCTATGGCTTAGTAGGACCCCTGGACTGAGCCTCAGACCTTGAAATATAGGGGATCAATACAAACGTACCGGTACGCAGATCAATCCAAAATAAAACATTGTTATACAACATATGTGAGAGAAGTTTGTCAAAAATTTATATATGATATATGAAAAATACATGGGCATATTTAAAAGACTTTGAACAATAACCTGAAATCCATGACTCACTCTTTATCTTACTTCTAAGCTGGGTGGTGTACACTATAACTCTACAATCCCACGGGCTATATGAAATTTGCCCTTAACTCGGCAGCCAAGCCCCCAACCCAAGTTTGCCACAAGGGTTGGAGTCTTTATCTCTAATACGCCAAAGGGCACTAGGCTAGCGTACGGTCACTCTTGGGGACATAATAAATCCGTATCGACAAAACATGGTTTTGGGATAGGATATATATGAACTCAATCCTTCATCGGGAAACCACCTAACTCTCTTTAAGCTAATTTTTAGCTCTATAGGACATGTATTCTCTGAAATCAAAATCTGAAACTCTTTCTCTATTATGGCATTTATTTAAATGGTATCATCATACCAATGACTTCCAAGTCGTATCTCTAAGTCATAAAATATCATGGGATAGTCTCTTCATTCAAACACAAAGATTGGACCACCATATCATTCAAACAGTTCAAGAGAATTCGTATTTCAAAATATATGTCAAATTATGCAAAGAACCTCTCTTTTCAACATTTCAACAAACATGTAGTGGTTATGTATTTTTGACAAACCATGCAATTCTTTCATTATATACCTTCAATATTTGTCAACATGTAAAATCTCCCTCTCTTTTATTCACAGACAAGATCAAATTCATAAACAACATTTAAAACACTTATCTCGTGCTTTTAATCATACAGTTTCATAACCCATAACATGTGAAGTCAAGAAGTAATGCAACATGAGAGGGGTTTGATTAGTCATGCTCTCAATTTAATCTTTATAAATTAAAAATGCATACTTACATATACACGTGTAAAAAATAATTTCAAGATCAAAATAATATATATATCATTTAAATGACTTCCATTATTTGGATATTCAAAATAATTGTTCAAACCCTTGTTATAAACATCATAACATGATTTCAAAAGATTGATAAAACCATAATTTATGCCCATAGAGTTTTTAGGACTGCCCCACATACCTTAATAGATGAAGAATTCATGAAAAGATCAAACCTTTAAGCTTTAATGTGCAAACCCTAGTTAGTTTTTCTCCTCTTGTGTTTTTAAATGATGAACTTATGATTTAAGAGAGTTAAAACATTAATAATGATCCTAATTTCATATATAGATGTTTAGGGATAGTTTTGGAACGTAAAAGGACTTGTTTTCCCTTGAAATAACTCAAAACAGAGCTCCTACGCTGTAAAACATAGGGTCTGCATCGCAAACCCCATGGAAAATCTTAAGGTTTTCAATCGCAGAACCTATGGCTAACATTAAAGTTTGCGGAACCTAAGCCATCATCAAATCTGGATAGTGTCTCCTTCAAACACCTATAACTTTTGACTCCGGACCTAGATTAACAAATTGTTAGAGGAATTGGAAAGAAGACTCAAAGACCTTTCATTTGATATATAGTAGGCCCTCTAATTCGTTATATACAAGAAGTTATGGTCGATGGAAGTTTACCCATGTTGAAACATACACTAAAACTTAATCGATAGAAATGTTTTCAACTCGTCTTAGAGTTAGGGGATTTTGTGACCTCAATTAATATTCAAAAGTATCACCACACTATAGGATTGATCATCACACATGTATTAACAAGGAATCATTTCGTTTGGGTCTATACGCATAGGAACGACGGTATAAATTCTAGCCCAAAAGTATGATGTGTTAGATTAACTCCCCCTTGGGATCATTCATCCCCGAATGATAGGTAGGGGATTTCTAAAGATCTAAAGGTATGGAATAAGGAACATAACCTCGCATGAACATTTTTCCTCACCAAAATATGCAAAGGTTCAAAAGAACTTTATGACAACCCCTAGTGAAACGCTTAAGCACGAAACAAGAGGTAACGAAACTTGACATTGACATGATCTTGGCATGTGTATTATGGCACATTATCAAAACATTGTAAGACATGAATTTTTCCTAAGAGTCCTCATCCTGATTAAGATTGGTACAAGATATAAGATAAGATTCTCACAGGACATACGAATATTATCATTCTCTATCTTAAAAGATACAACGACAAGACTTAAACTTAGCGACACTACTCATCTATGCCCTAACATTAATCAACATACTTCATCATTTCCAACTTACAATTCTCCCATAACACATCTAACCACTAGATTTGTGTCTTGGCCTATAATACTTCTATGTTCAATCCTAACTCGGAGGAAAGAGGTGCTAATTTAAACTATGGGACCCTGCACTCTGCATCACATTAAGAAATCACCTTACCTCATTACTATAATCCAACAACCTCAAGTTTTAATTCAAAGAATACTAACCACATGACACATAGGTTTGTGTTTTCATCAATCAGAACATTCAAGCCTAATCATTACTACACCCACTACATGTATCTCCCCACTAAGACTAACAATTTCAATCACTCTTGAAAATATTTTTTCCACATTTCTCATTCTTAGCTATTTCACGCAATAAAATTTCATCTCCTTCTTTTCCCTTTCACCTATAACTTTAGCTCGAGAATCACATTAAAATTTTCACCTTAAAGAACATCTACTCCCCCACCTAACACACTACTACGCTTCCACATCCACCATTATACTAACATACGTAGGGTAATTGGGTGACCCGAGCATAACCATCATGAATGGAAGTAACACTATTAGATCATAACTTAAACTTATTGCACTACTCAAGGAGGGACATGAAATGAAGATATGATAGAATAGACATGAAGTGCTTCATATATCAAGTGTCTGCATCATAAGTAAAGAGTCGTTCAGCATAAACATGATGCAACATGATATCTTTGGATAAACTATAGTGAGACACATAGGTGATTACATCACGAGTCGTATATCATAAGTTTAGAATTCATGAAGTCAATGATTGAGACGATGACTCCTACTCAAAGCTATCACTTCTCATTTTCAGGAATGAAATAGTCATAAGTTCCACAACTTTATCATTTCTTACTAATCCCGACATAAAATGAATCTGTAACATATAGAAACATAGTTCATTAGAACCAAGCAAGATTTGGGATACAGATTTATGGTTCATGAGAAACATAACATAGAGCTTGGATACTTGGAATATCAAATCACTGAAGAAAATTATTGCTTCTAGTTTGGAAGTCGGGACATGACATGAGTTACATGGAGAGATCAAACCTTAGACACAGACCAGGTTGAGTACATAAGACATTGGTAGAATGAGCTCTTAAACTGAGTTAGGGGGGACACGCTTGAATAGGAATAGGTTTATCATAACTTTTCCCTAACTTGACATAATGAGAAAAAATTGGAAACTACCTTAACTCACTATCTCCTCCTTAGATCGAAGTCATAATCCTAGACTTGAGAAAATAACCTCTCATCAATCTATAACCATAATTCTCTATACAATAGGGGGTATCAGTATACACATGAACACAAACTTTCCTCAATGATTTAACATAAAGACACAAAATTCTTTCTGGGACATCCCCCTCAGAGATACTAATCATAACTTCCTCTAACCCCAAAGTTATCAACTCATGACTAACATTTTTCTAGGCATGGACATCCACATTTCTAAATACTTAACGTTCTATCTTCAACTCCTTAGAATACTTGTATTACACCTCTAATCACATAACTTACAACTTATCAAAATTTGAAAAACCATACCCAAGGTTTATATTGCCTACCAATATTTCCTCAATTCATCTCTAACAAACACGTACAATAACTCACAGACATCTCCATACTACAATTTCAAGAACATAAACTAGGTATGCAAAACACTTATACACATAAATGCTAAACCTTCCTTTTTAAGTATACTCTAAAGGCAGTGCTTTCCAAGAATGCTACTCTTAATTTATTTTTATCACTATCCTCTATCATCATCAACCTACAATTCACAGTCTTATGAGCATACACATCATCCCTTCTTATCACATAAGAATCAACTCTCCACTACTTTACCTTCTAATATTAGACCGTTAATCACTTAACTTATATCATAAAATCTTGCCTAACACCATACTACCGGGGAGGGGGGTTCAACATATTCTTATATACTTACACCCTTATCCACTTAATGACTCACCCACAATTCATCATTTTAACACTAGTCCTCATATTTACACATACCTTACAATTACCGATTAACTTTTCATAAATTATCAACCTAGGCTCTTTCAGAAATCACATCAAGACTACAAATTCATTCTCACAAAACATACATCATTAACCTTAAGCTACTACTCTTACCACCACATTCTGTATCTAAAGTTCAATCCTATAGTCTAGAAACAATCACGTACCACCAGTGAAGCATGCAACATATTATACTACTCCATCAAATTGGGAAATCAACGCAAAATACTCATTTCATTTAACTACTACCTACAATCACAACCCCTTTATGAAATCACTATTACAACCAAAATCCACAACATACCTCCTCACATGAAGTACTAGTTTACAACCACTAAAGAAAAGAAGGTCAAGGAGGTAAAGTCACATAATAGACATGGTCGACATTAATCCTATATTATAACCCAATACGATCTTATGTACATATTCTACTTTCTCACATCATACATACTTACCCAAGCGTATATTTAGACTACCTTCAATTTACACATACAATAATAAGTCTATACTTATAACTTATTGGCTAATCTAACCATTTTCATTCACAGCCTATAATGAATTTCTGTAACTACCAAAACTATCCACTCTAGGCTCTTTTCCTATTTTGAATAAATAAAAGAATCAAAGCCTAACACTTTCTCCACACACCACCATACAATCTACAAGTATTGCCATAATATTATCCAACCACCATAAAAGAGAGAGAACCACCCCTAAATCACAGGGTTATACAACTAAAACTACTTATTTACGTAATAGTCACCCTCACTCTGACTACTAACCTAGTAACTTCATATCACCAACTTCTAGATCATCTTACTACTATTAGGTCATGACACTTTAACATATACTACTACTCAGGTGGAAATACAGTTCCAACATTCTGCTACACAGCTTTTCTCATAACAAAAATTTTGAAAGGGACTAGATACACTTAATAAGTTAGGCTGAAAAGCACGATTTCATCAAGATCAAAGTTTACACTAGAATCAATACACCTTGAAGAACTAATGAACTCCTCTCAAGTTCTTGCATAATTTTATAATCTTTTATGACTCAATCAAAAAGGACCATACCATTTAGATTCTACACTTCTGCACTTGAATCACCTCAACAATTAGACATATCTGAGAATATCAGAGTAAGAAATGAATTGGGATAATTTTACTTTTGTATGGGCGACATCGTAGCATATACTAGAGTATGAAAGATGAACATTCAGACTCCATAGCATGAACTGGACATGAAGAGAGAGAGACATTTCTAAATTCCTTGTCGCCTTCTACTTATAAGTATGGCACGCTAAACACCCATAAACAAGACTCTACCCGATGCAATTTTACAGATATCCTGGGACCATGAACCAGGCTCTGATACTAAGTTTTTCACGACCTAAGCCAGGGCCCTAGCCGCAACGAGTGTCCCAAACTATGAAGGCCAGGGCACCCCTTTCTATCTGGCAATCATGAACACCATTCATATACAATAAGGAAAAATACGGAACATAATACAAATAGAATTATGGTTACTTTAATATCTCAACAAAGTAATACGGACATAAGTTTAATAAAACTCAAACTATCTGATACACATCTGTGAAATCTCTACTACAACTGAAAACAAAAATCTATCTGAAAACAAAATAGGGACAAGGCCTCTAGTCAGACCCTGAATCAGACCAATAACAATGTTTAAATAAAGTCGGCCTTTCAAAATAGAGAAGGCTCACCAACTACACACTTCTGTTTGAAAATTTTATGAATTAGCGGGACCCCTGGACTGAGCCTCAGACCCTAAATATAGGGGTAAATACAAATGTACTGGTACATAGAGTAATCAAAAATAAAGCATTTTAATACAAGATATATGAGAGCAGTTTGTAAAAAAAATTATATATGATAAATGAAAAACACATGGGCATATTTAAAAGACTTTGAACAATAACCTAAAATCTATGACTCACTCTTTATCTTACTTCTGAACTAGGTGGTATACCCTACAACTCTACAATCCCATGGGCTATATGGAATCTGCCCTCAACTCGGCAGTGATGATAGGCGTATTTACATGCCTAAAGTACTATAATTTACCCATATTTTAGCTAAGTTTTGAGGACAAAATATATAATTCATGCACTTTTAGTCCTTTTTCCTGTAAGTGAGCTAACAAACGTGATTAGCAAGTTTTCAGGTATAAATGATGAAGATTTCAGCATTTTATGGATAACTTGACGCCCAAGGAAGATTCACGAAAGAAGGAAAGGAGAGCTTGAACGCCTAGGGACTAAAAGTGATGCATGGAAAACCTGTCCCGGGCAAAAACAACATTTCTAAAGACTTTGGGGATCAGCAGTAACATAGTAGGATTAGGATAATGATGCAGTAACCTAGTAGGACTAGGATAAGTAATGTAGTATCTTAGTAGGAATAGGATATGGGTGTTATAAATACCCTATTTTGCTGGAGATTTTTATTATTCCCATCTATCCACCATCCATCCATCCATCAAAACAATTCTCCACCACCCTCATCCCTATTCTATCCTTCCCCTTTTTCTTCATTAATTCATTGTTGACATTATTTTCTCATATATTCGACTATTAATTTTTACAACAAGAGAAAAGCTATTTTTAAGGAATTCACGTGAGATTTTTATGATGATAATGTCTATTGTGTTTTACGTTGCACTCATGCGTAGCTAAACTTCTCTGTTGGGATTATGGAAGCCTTATGAGATACTATCTATTGCTATGATTTTGTGAATTCTTGACACGTATGCTGCTTATATCATTACTCTCTTCATCTTAATCTAAATTCTTGTGGTTGCAAACACATAGAATACGCCAGTATAGCATTAACTTATTTGAAAGAAAAGTTATATGTATGGAAAAGAGATAATGTCAAGGTAATAAGGCACCAACCCCTGTTAAAAAGTTAGTGTCGTAACTGGATTAACCTCTCGGAGAATTTGTACCGTTAGATACGCTTTAAGATTGAAAGAGTTAAATTGAAATAATCCTTGATGGTCGAAAGACGCCTGAATTTACCATAGAATACAATTCTCTATAAGCACATGTATGTCTGAATTCCGCATAACTCATAGCCAATAGAGACGTATAACTCATAAGGTGGATATCACCCCAACTCTCAATTCTCATTGGTTAAACATCTTACTAAACATTCTTTCTTTTTACTTTGCTATTTTCCATTTTCACTTTGTTACATTATTGCACGTTACAATCCCCCCTTTTACGAAACTTTCACCAAAAGTCTATTAATCTTTTCTTACTTAGTGACCAAGTATTCTCTGTGGGATTCGACACCCAACCCAGTTGGGTTCTATATTTGACAACGACCGCTTACACTCTTAAGAGAGCTGTAGTTTGAGCGTTATCAAAAATTGGCGCCGCTGCCGGGGAATACAGTTGTCAACTAAGTTTGTGATAGTTACTATACCCTTTGGTCAAAGATTCTCGTACTTTACTTTTAGTTGTTGTTTTTGTTTTCTGCAGGTTTTGTTAAGTGCATGCCCCATACTCGAAGCTCTGGTCAACCGTTATTACCTATTAATCCTGAACCACATCATATTGGCAGAATGGAGGGGCAACGTGACATTGAAAGAAGGGCTGCTCAACAGGAGCAGGATAGATTAGCTGTTTTGGCTGCCGCTCAAGTGCATCAACAGAATATTGATAACCCTGGGGGAGCAACAAATCCTGATGATGAGGACCTGGGTGATGAGGAGCTACTGAATCCTAGGCGTACTGATGAAGTGGCGGCACCTATGCATAGGAGAGATCGTCAAGCTAGAATGAGACCTGACCGCCGAGCTGTGCAGGCTCTTTTTGATGATGATGATGGCGATCTAGATGGAGCTGGTGCTACAGGAGCTATTATTCCTCCGCCCTTGGCACCTGGAGCAAAGTTCAATATCACCAGCACCATGATTCAACTATTGCAGCTCAAGGGATTATTTGGTGAACTTCCAGGCGATGATCCGAATATGCATCTGATCAACTTCATCTCTACATGCAAGTCATTCAACAATCCAAGCGTTGGACAGAATGCAATTCGGCTGCGCTTATTTCCATTGTCTCTATCTGGGGAGGCAACTCTATGGTTGAATGGGCTGACTCCTGATTCTATTACTAATTGGAGGCAACTGAAAGTCGCTTTCCTAGAAAGATTCTTTCCGCCATCCAAGAGAGCACAGTTGAGAGATGAGATCAGCAATTTTCGACAGCTTCCAACTGAAGCTCTCCACGAAACATGGGAGAGGTTCAAGAAGAAGCTTATGCGGTGCCCAAATCATCATATGACCAACATCCATTTGATGGAGATATTATACAGGGCTTTGAACTCAGTGACTAAGCCAGTGGTTGATAATGCTGCAGGTGGGTCATTCATGGACCTTACTTTTCTTGAGGCAAGTGATATGCTAGATTGTATGACAAAGAAGAGTATAGCTTGGCATACCAGGGATTATGAAGTAGCAAGCTCTACCGTATCTATTGGCTTGACTGCAGAGCAGAGGCGTAGACAAGAGGAACGTGACCAAGATATGGCTCACATGAAAACTTAGATGGATCTTCTTACCAAGCACTTATTATCAGGGAAGACCGAAAAGGTTAAGGCCGTTGTATCACAGGGAAGAGATGAATCTGACTATGAGGAAGAAGCGAACTACTTGAATAATCAGGGGGGTTTCCGAGGCAATGCCCAAGGAAACCAAGGTCGGATCTATTATGATAAATCTGGATACAAGGACCGCGATCAAGGTAGTTGGAAAAACAATACCGACAGGAGTGGTTTGTATGTTCCTCTTGGAAGACGTGACGCTGCTGCATCTGGTTCTGGAAATATGTCCATGGAAGATATGATGGCTAAGCTGCTGAAAGGAGTAGAGGCAACCAGCACAGGAGTAACTGAGGTAATAAATGATCTGTCCTCAATGAAGCAATTGGTTGACTCGCATTCCACTTCAATAAAACAGCTGGAGCAATAATTGAGTCAATTATCTGTGGCATTCAACCAAAGAAAGGCTGGAACACTACCCAGCGATACGATGCAAAACCCAAGGAACGACGGATCATGCATGGCTATTACTACCCGGAGTGGTAAAGTGTTGGAAAATCCATCCAAGGACAAGCAGGTGGTTGATGATATAGTGGATAATGTTATTAATGCAGAATGTGAAGAGGCCAAAGAAACTGAAGAGTGTGTTCATGACGTCACCCCTAGACGTTTGCAGCCTGAAAAGGTTGATAATCGGAAGCAAGATAAAAAGGAAGTGGTGGAGAAAACAATTCCTCTTCCACCACCACCTTTTCCGCAGAGACTAAAGAAGAAGGCGGATGATACAAAGTTTAGTAAATTCATGACGATGTTGAAGCAGCTGACTATTAATGTCTCTTTTGTGGAGGCGCTAGAGCAAATGCCTGGGTACGCAAAATTTATGAAGGATCTTTTAACAAAGAAGCGGGCAGTAAGCTATGAGCCGACAGATAATATTCATCATTGCAGTGTAATTACCACAAGGTCCTTAGTACAGAAGAAGGCAGACCCTGGTGCTTTCACTATTCCTTGCACGGTTGAATCTATGAATTTTGCTAAAGCATTATGCGATTAGGGAGCTAGCATCAATTTGATGCCACTATCCGTCTATAGAAGGTTGGGGTTGGGCGACCCTACTCCAACCAATATGCGGCTCGTGATGGGAGATAGGTCAGTAAAATGACCTGTGGGTATCTTGAATGATGTGTTGGTAAAGGTGTCTACCTTCATTTTTCCTGCAGACTTTGTGATTTTGGATTGCGAGGTGGATTATGAAGTTCCCATAATCTTGGGACGTCCTTTCCTTACAATAGGAAGTGTGCTTATTGACATGAGAGCTAATGAGCTTTTATTTCGGTTAAATGACGAAGTGGTCCGCTTTGATATATGCAAAACAATGAAGCATCCCAGCGATATAAATGTGTTCTCTATAGATGATGTTCATTATGAGGATAAGAAAGCATTATCTGTAGAGAAACAGCTTACTGTTGAGCCATTGTCTGTTGCGCTGTTGAATGTTGAGCATAAGGATGATGAAGATTATGAAGAAACCATGTGTTCTCTAACAGAAATAGGGTCCTATTCTCATACTCCTAAGCAGCCGGACCTTGAACTTAAGAATCAACCGTCACCAACAGCGAAGACTTCCATTGAAGAGCCCCCAGTGCTAGAATCGAAAGAGCTCCCCAATTATCTAAGGTATGCATGCTTGGGAAGTAGAAATACACTTCCGGTGAGTGTGATGGATGATTTAAGTGAACAGCACGTAGAGGATCTCATCTCTGCTCTAAAGAGGTACAAGAGAGCCATTGGTTGGTCTATTGATGATATAATTGGTATCCCACCTGGGATATGTATGCACAAGATGAATCTCAAAGAAGATTGTGTGCCCACAATGAAGCATCAGCGTCATCTGAATCCATTCAGAAAATGATGCACCAAATATCTCGGTGAAGTCTAAGTAATTGAAATAACTATGTCGTGCCGCGACAATAAATCAAGCGCTTGGTGGGAGGCAACCCATCGTTTTTAATTATTTTTGTTTTTTTTGTTTTCTTAGGATTTTGTCGAGCCACGACCAAAACTAAGGCACTTGATGGGAGGCAACCCATCGTTCTAATTATTTTTGATGTTTTTGAGTAAATATAGGTGCAAGAGGTGTAAAGGAGGAGATTGGTTTCAAATTTTGATTTGGAAGTATTGCATGTTTAAGGTGGTAAGTTAGGAATGAAGAAGCAAAAGGCTATGGGTTAGGCATTTCTTATGAAAATATAGGCAAAGAACAAGGCAAGGCCTATGTAAATCTAGGCCACGAACAAGGCAAGGCCTATGCTATGGCATAAGCTCTCGGATTCTAGAGTGCCATAGCATAGGCGCCGCCTATGCTCAACAATGCCATAGATTAGGCGCCGCCTATTCTCAACAATGACATAGCATAGGCGCCGCCTATCCAAAAGCCTTATGCTCAACTAGGCAAAGCATTAGGCATGGCCTATGCTATGGCCTTCTGCTCAACTAGGCAAAGCTAAAGGCACCGCCTTTGCCTCCCAAAACTCTCAAAACTTTTATTTTTTCTCTTTTAACTTTGCAAGAACATATTCCGAGGCCATCAACCAAGTAAGTACTTCTTTGCTCTTCTTTTATATTACGTAAGTATTACAATACTATGCCTATAATAAGTTGTTAAATAGTGAAGTAGTGTTGGTGATTTGAATGTGGTTGATACAACTAAGTGAGTGAAAGAATATGTATGGATGCTCTTGACTTATTTCCAACTTGTATTTGATTTTGATACACTGTCATACTTTTGCGAAATCGACATGGTCAAGATAATTGCATAATCTTGTAACTTGAAAGCTTACATGTTGAAATGACTTGTTCATTGAGATGAAAATCATGGGTGACTACAAACATGCGATGTTGTGATTATTTTTATGCCATAAATTGATATGATATCTATGTAGTAGTTTTGTTCAAAAGATGCATTAGTCCAAACACGAAATCATTGTCAAGATTGCATAACGTTAAGAGGACATGAAAGTATGATTGTGCTAAACATATTGTTGGAACATATCACCTAAATGTGTGTCGATGAAGGCTGAGTAATCAACATCATTCACTTAATTAGTTTGTGTCAACAAATTAAGTGTGGGGTGGTGCCACTATTGTCTGTTTGTCGATTGAATCTTCCGAGATAAAGCTAACATGACTTTATTGAGATCTCAGGTAGAATGGCACAAAAAGGACGACAAGGAAAAGAAAAAGCAACCACTTCACAAAAAGGCCAGAAAAGGGGATGAAAAGAGCAAGGTGAATCCTCCGTGCTGTAAATACCTCGACGCACTCTTGGAATCAAGTGGGGTACTTATGAGGAACTTCTGAGGATGACGACTCTGATGATGATTCCGACGCAGGGGGTATGACCCCAGACATAGAGGAGGAGTCCGACTAACCAGGTTTTTCTTATTTATTTTCCACTGAGGGCAGTGTGTCCCGTCTAAGTGTGGGGTGCTGGTATTTGTATGCTTTACTTCTTTATCTGCATTTTCATCTATCTATGTTTGTTTGTTTTGTTTGTTAGTAGTTAAATTTTAAAAAAAAAATTAACTTTGCATGAAATTGTTCTGAGGGGCAGCATGGTATTATAACAAGAGTTTGTGCTAAAATCATTACTATTGAGATGTTTAGGCTCTAATTGTGACTCACTATGTGATAATTGTGTGGTTCAGTTCCTTCATCTGTTGGGTCAAGAGTCTATACTACTCCCAATAAAGTCGACCATGTGCCTTGTGTGTGTGAGGATATAGTATATTATGTGTTTGTGGCTGATGCTAGAACTTGCCTGGTGTGTGTGTGAAGCGAAATAAAGAGTGTGAGTTTAGGAGATGATTTAGGCATTTCTTTGGCAACCTGTAATTGTTTACCTTCGTTTTACCTACCCGTGGACATTATCCTAGTCAACCCTTTTGAGCCTTTAAGCCTATTTTCTTTGACAGCCTCATATGTAAGCCTAATCTATTTTTTCCAAGACCATAATTTGATCCAAATTCCTAAGCGCTTTAAATTGTAAAGTCATGTGACAAAATAAGAGGAAATTAGATGAGTGTGATGCCTTAGAATGTATTGGTGCTTGAATTCGTTATGAAAAAGAATTGCTATCATAGAGGTGTATTATGAAAAGAAAAATGAAAAGAAAACTAAAAAGTTAGTTATGTTTAAAATTGAAAAACAAAAGAGGTGAGAAGGGGTGGTAGATTAAAAGAAAGTAGAAAGGTTGTTCAAAAGAGAGTGTTAAACGGCATAATGTGATGTATTAAAGCGCTTAGGAACATAGTCACTATTTCTGGCCAAAATAGTCCTACCCGTCCCTTAGCCTACATTACAACCTGTAGAAGACCTATTTGATCCTAAGATTAGCATTCTGATATTTAGTGGAGCATTACACTAAGGGCAAGCCTATGGTCATCAGTTGCAGCATATGAATTCTTTGTGAGAGCGAGAGCAAGGATAATCATATACCCATGCTTCGATAGATGAAAATACTTGTGAGTGATTATGGGTGATATATTGTGAGACACACATGGTTGATGAGTTTTGGGTAGTTGTGTATGATTCTTTGTGCCTTAACTTTTGAATACGAATTAGCCATCATCACGAGTCTATGTTAGAGGTTAAATTGTTTCTAGTAGTGATCAAAAAACTACTCTTTGTTAATGATTGTCGTGCCTGTCTTGATGAATATTTTGTGTTGTTACTGTGAAACCCTAAGTAGATGTTTAGATGGACATGATATTTTGTTCGAGGACGAACAAAGCTTTAAGTGTGGGGTGTTGATGATAGGCGTATTTACACGCCTAAAGTACTATAATTTACCCATATTTTAGCTATGTTTTGAGGACAAAATATATAATTCATGCACTTTTAGTCCTTTTTCCTATAAGTGATCTAACAAACGTGATTAGCAAGTTTTCAGGTATAAATGATGAAGATTTCAGCATTTTATGGATAACATGACGCCCAAGGAAGCTTCACGAAAGAAGGAAAGGAGAGCTTGGACGCCTAGGGACTAAAAGTGACGCATGGAAAACCTGTCCCGGGCAAAAACAACATTTCTAAAGACTTTGGGGATCAGCAGTAACTTAGTACGATCAGGATAATGATGCAGTAACCTAGTAGGACTAGGATAAGTAATGCAGTAGCTTAGTAGGAATAGGATATGGGTGGTATAAATACCCTATTTTGCTGGAGATTTTTATTATTCCCATCCATACACCATCCATCCATCCATCAAAACAATTCTCCACCACCCTCATCCCTATTCTATCCTTCCCCTTTTTCTTCATTAATTCATTGTTGGCATTATTTTCTCATATATTCGACTATTAATTTTTACAACAAGAGAAAAGCTATTTTCAAGGAATTCACGTGAGATTTTTATGATGATAATGTCTATTGTGTTTTCCGTTGCACTCCTGCATAACTAAACTTCTCTGTTGGGATTATGGAAGCCTTATGAGATACTATCTATTGCTATGATTTTGTGAATTCTTGACACGTATGCTGCTTATATCATTACTCTCTTCATCTTAATCTAAATTCTTGTGGTTGCAAACACATAGAATACGCCAGTATAGCATTAACTTGTTTGAAAGAAAAGTTATATGTCTGGAAAAGAGATAATGTCAAGGTAATAGGGCACCAACCCCTGTTAAAAAGTTAGTGTCGTAACTGGATTAACCTCTTGGAGAATTTGTACCGCTAGATACGCTTTAAGCTCAAAAGAGTTAAAGTGAAATAATCCTTGATGGTCGAAAGACGCCTGAATTTACCATAGAATACAATTCTCTATAAGCACATGCATGTCTGAATTTCGCATAACTCATAGACTATAGAGACGTATAACTCATAAGGTGGATATAACCCCAACTCTCAATTCTCATTGGTTAAACATCTTACTAAACATTCTTTCTTTTTACTTTGCTATTTTCCGTTTTCACTTTGTTACATTATTGCACGTTACAATCCCCCTTTTTACAAAACTTTCACCAAAAGTCTATTAATCTTTGCTTACTTAGTGACCAAGTATTCTCTGTGGGATTCGACACCCAACCCAGTTGGGTTCTATATTTGACAACGACCGCTTACACTCTTACGAGAGCTGTAGTTTGAGCGTTATCAGGCAGCCAAGCCCCCAACCCAAGTTTTCCGCAATGGTTGGAGTTTTTATCTCTAATAAGCCAAAGGGAATTAGGCTAGTGTACGGTCCCTCTTGGGGACATAATAAACCCGTATTGGCAAAACACAATTTTAGTCTAGGATTTGTCTCAACTCAAGCCTTCTTCGGTCAACCACCTAACTCTCTTTAATTGTTTTTTTAGCTATTTAAGACATGTATTCTCTGAAATGAAAATATGAAACTCTTTCTCTATTATGGCATTCATTTAAATAGTATTATTATAACCATGACTTACAAGTCATATATCTAAGCCATAAAATATCATGGGATAGTCTCTTCATTCAAAACACAAAGATTGGACCACCATATCATTCAAACAGTTCAAGAGAATTCATACTTCAAAACATATGTCAAATTATGCAAAGAATCTCTCTTTTCAACATTTCAACAAACATATGGTGGTCATGTATTTTTGACAAACCATGAAATTCTTTCATTATATATCTTCAATATTTGTCAACATATAAAATCTCCCTCTCTTTAATTCACAGACAAGATTAAGTTCATAAATAATATTTAAATCACTTATTTCATGCTTTCAATCATGCAGTTTCACAACCCATAACATGTGAAGTCAAGAAGTAATGCAACATGAGAGGGGTTTGATCAGTCGTGCTCTCAATTTAATATTTATAAACTGAAAATGCATACTTACATATACACGTGTAAAAATCAATTTCAAGGAGATGCCTCAAGACCAAAACAATATATATATATATATATCATTGAAAAGGTTTCCATTGTTTGGCTGTTCAAAACAATTGTTCAAACCCTTGTTATAAACATCATAACATGCTTTCAAAAGATTGATAAAACCATAATGTATGCCCATAGAGTTTTTAGGACAGCCTCACGTACCTTAATTGATGAAGAATTCATGAAAAGATCAAAACTTTAAGCTTTGATGTGCTAACCCAAGTTGATTTTTCTTATCTTGTGTTCTTAGATGTTGAAATTATGATTTAAGAGAGTTAAAATGTTAATAATGACCCTAATTTTATCTATAGATGTTTAGGGATAGTTTTGTAACGTAAAAAGACTTGTTTGCCCTTGAAATAACTTAAAATGGAGCTTCTACACCCTAAAACATGGGGTTTGTGGTGAATACCCCATGGAAAACCTTAAGGTTTGCATCGTACAACCTATAGCAAACATTAAAGTTTGCGGCGTCTAGCCATCACCAAGCCTAGATAGTGTCTCATTCAAACACTCATAACTTTTGACTCTAGACCTGGATTAACAAACGTTTGGAGGAGTTGGAAAGAACACTCAAAGACCTTTCATTTGATATATATAAGTCCCTCTAATTGGTTATATAAATGAAGTTATGGCCGATGGAAGTTAACCCAAGTTGAAACATACACTAAAACTTAATCGATAGAAATATTTTAAACTCGTCTTAGAGTTAGGGTATTTATGTGACCTCAATTCATATTCAAAGGTAATCCCATACTATAGGATTGATCACCACACATATATTAATAAGAAATCATTTAGTTTGAGCCTATATGCATAGGAACGATAATTTAAATTCTAGCCCAAAAGTATGGTGTATTACTGTGTGCTGGCCTTATTAGATATTGTTGTCCTTGTCTATCTATTTTATTATTTTACTTATGTTACAAATTTCTAAGTTGGTTTTATTGTTATATTATTGATATCTTATTTGCATATTTCATTCATATGGTATATGTCTTATATTGTATCATCGATGATTGGCCTATTAAAGAGGATTTTTCTCATGTGTGTGTATATTGGTTAGATTTGCGATCCTTATCCTTGTTTGGTTATGAGCATTACATCTACATATAACAAATAAATTTATTAGACTTTGATACTATTATAGAAATCCTAGTTTTTCTGACAGAAATGTGACACCATCAAAATCCTCTATTAAGTTTATATACCGGAGAGGAGATAGAGATTTTGGGATATGGATATTTTGAATGGTATTGGTTATTGAGATTTTATATGTGTTGTGAAACCCTCTATAGGTCATACGTTAGTGGTAGTGGTCGGTAGTTGTATACACATATTAGGTGATAACCTCAGATATATCACATCATCATTATTATCATTCTCATTGCATTTCTTATGCATATCTTATGTTGTATTTTCATGTTGTTTTGATGTTTACAATTTTTATATTTCCTTGTTATACTTGTGTTTTGTGTATGGGATATATTTAGAACTATAGTGGAGACAGTGTAGACTACTGTTTGGGACACTTTCTAAATACAGGTGATGTTCCCATAGTTTGTATTTATACACTTTATTTTCTACTTTGCTCAGATGGCCTATGATACCTATTAAGTACAAATTGACTGTACTCATCTCTATTGTGCCCTTTCAGTATAGATCCAGTTATGAGTGTGTTATGCGGTAGTGAGCTCAGGTGGTGATTGGTTCATTTTTGAGGTAGTGGTTGCTCTATGATTTTAAAGCCAACCACCTCATCTTATCTAGTTATGTCTTGTTATGTTTTTAGAGATGTACTTATATTTTTTTTCCAGATTTTTCAATTGTACTTTTAGACTTTGATATGTACTTTGTTCTTTCTTACACCATGAAATCAAGATTTTGTCTAGTTTATTACATTATTGTGTATCATGCTTCTTTAATTTTTATGTATGTATGGCCTAACTTTGTTCTAGGAGTCTCACCTTGGTTTATTATGTTGTGTTTTCCTTTTCCATATCTATTTAGGTGATTGGCTTATTTATCATGGCTTAGCCATAATAAGTGCCATCGTGACTTGAGTTTTTGGGTCTTGACAAATTTGTGTTAGAGCAGCCAGGTTCATTGGTCTCATTAGTATTAGAAGAAGATATATAGAAGTGTCTCATGGATCCATATGTAGACGTCCATATGTATATTTAAGAGGCTATATGATATCTTTATTCCCTTATTTTGTTCCTTATTGTGTGGCTTCTTCTATACCCAATATTCTAAATTAAGTTTCACTCTTTTCCGTACAAATAGTGAGGACTAGATCTAGTGAGATTTGGGATGTAGAGCTGACACCCAAGGAGTGATCCTAACCTATAGATAATACAGAGGTCAGGAACAGAGGTAGAGGATTGGTATAATACTCTTCCCATCTAAGGTAGTACTACGTAGATCTCTCCTGTGCCCGAGGTTGAGCATGCTAGAGTTATGAATCATACTCAGATTACCCAAAGTTCTTCTATCCCAATCTTGGAGGGTCTATTGATTCATTTTTTGACTCAGTTAGAGGGTGTTCTATTTAGTATGGCTTGTATTTCTTCATCTTTGAGTATTGTACCTCCATCTATGCTAGAGTCTGGTTATGGTGCTCCTTTAATTTTGAGTGTGATTCCTTCATTGACACCAGTATCTACTTAATGGTATTTTGAGGCTCTAAGTACTGTTCTTTTTTCTCTGCCAGTAGTCAAGCCTAGTGTTTTGAGTCGAGGGCTTCAACCTTTATTTATGTTTCCTCCTCAGGTAGGATCACAATTTGCCCAATTAACTGTGTCTCTGTTTGCATATTTTGTTTTGGGTTTTGATTTTACTAGTAAGCTTTGTCCATACCTATCTATGTATCTACCCCTGTATGAAACTCTTTAGGGGATAATCAAGTGCACCAATCTTTTTTTGTGACTATCATGGGTTGTGAGACTTTGGTAGATCTGATTATACTAAATATTGTACATTTTGATTTCAACTTAGGTATGGATTGGTTAGCTCTGAATCACTCCATCCTAGACTTTTATGCTAAGACTATGACTTTAGCTTTGTCGAGTGTGCCATGGATAGCTTGGATGGGTATGCTTTATTTGATATCTTTTTATTAGGATCATTGCTTGGTAGAAAGGGTGTATTTGTCTTATGTGGCCCACATTCATGATACTAGTATTAATTCACTACTTTTATTAGATTTTATTTGTTTTTTAGGCTTCTGGCTTGGTAAAAAGGGGGTATTTGTCTTATTTGTCCCACATTCGTGATACTACTATTAATTCACTACCTTCTTTAGATTTTGTTCGTTTTGTTCATGAGTTCATGGATTTTTTCCCTACGGATTTCAAGGTATGCCTTTGGATTTTGATATTGACTTTGCTATTGATGTTGAGTTGGGCACCAAGACTATTTCTATTCCTGTTTATAGGATTGCCCAAGCAGAGTTAAAGAAATTGAAAGATCTATTATAGGAGTTATTAGACAAGAGATTTATCTAGCCTAGTGTATCACCTTTGGGTGTGTCTGTCTTGTTTGTTAAGAAAAAGGATGAGTCTATGCATATGTGCATTGATTATCTGTTGTTGAACAAGGTGATAGTTAATAATAAGTATCCTCTTCATCATATTGATGATTAGCATGATTATCTTCAAGGTGATTCAATATTTTTGAAGATTGATTTGAGTTTCAAGTATCACTAGTTGAAGATTAAAGCTTTGAATAATATAAACATAGATTTTTTGACTCAATATGATCATTTTGAGTTCTTGGTCATGTCTTTTGGGTTGACCAATTCCCCAGTTGCTTTCATGGAGTTGATGAATTGAGTATTTCAATTGTATCTCGACTCTTTTGTCATTGTATTTAAAGATGATATCTTGGTTTATTCTAAGAGTCATTCTGATCATGAGGAGCATTTGTGGATTATACTTTAGAGATTGAGGGATGAGAAGTTATATGCTAAGTACTTCACATATAATTGTTGGTTGGAGCCTATTTATTTATTGGGTCATGTGGTGACCAAGGATGGTATTATGGTTGATTCAATAAGGATTGCAACAACTCATTATTGGTCTAGGATCCTAATGATATTTGGAGTTTTGTTGGTTTAGTAGTCTACTGTTGATTCTTTGTTGAGTTTTTTTCATCTATTGTGACCTACAGAAAGATTTCCTTTCGGGGGTACGATGCTTGTGAGTTGATCTTTTTAAAACTTAAGCATTGATTGACATCAACTCCTATCTTGTTTTTTCCCAAGATGGGCATGGGTTTAGCTATATTCTGTGAAGCTTCTAGGGTTGGGTTTGGTGTTGTGTTAATGCATAAAGGTAAGGTGATTACGTATGCTTGTCTTAATTTGAAACCCCATGAGAAGAATTACCAGAACCATGATTTAGAGTTATTTGCAATTGTATTTTCTTTGAAGCTGTAGAAGTTCTATTTTGTATGAAGTCCATTATGAGATCTTCTTGGATTACTACAGTCTTTAGAATTTTTCACTCAGCGGGATCTTAATATCATGCAGTGTCATTAGATTGAGTTTCTTAAGGATTACGACCTTACTATTCCCTGTCATCCAGGAAAGACTAATATGGTTGTGGATGCCTTGAGCTTAATGTCAATTAGAACTGGTAGCTTAGCACATCTTTTAATAAAAAATAGGTCATTGGCCTTAGAGCTTCAGTCCTTGGCTAACCAGATGGTTAGGTTTAATATTTTGATAGATGGATGTATTTTGTCATCGTAGAGGCTAGGTATTCTTTGATGGAGGAGATTCGGGCAAATAAATTTTATAATTATGGGTTGAGTGTAATTTGGTATAAGGTATTAACTGTTGAGGTTAAGGATATCTCACTTGACTCTGATAGTGTTTTAAGGATTTAGGGCCGAGAGTGGGTGATTGGGTGAAATTGATTTTGGAAGAGGCTCATTCTTCTAAGTACTCCATTCACTTGGGACTGACTAAGATGTATTGTTATCTGACATAGCACTCTAGTGGAGTGTATAAAGAAGGATATAAAAACATTTTAGCTTGTTACGTATGTTGCCAGCAGGTGAAAGCCTCTCATTTAAGGCTTGTTGTTTAGCTTTAGAGGTTTCCCATTCTTGAATGGAAATAGGAACAAATCACTATAGACTTCATGACTGGGTTACCGTGTAATTCTTGTGGTTTTTATAGTGTTTGGGTCATCGAGGATCGATTGACCAAGTCTGCTCATTTTATCTCTATTCAAGTTTTCTTCAGGAGAGGTTGGCCCATATTTATTGTAATACCTCGTATTTCCCTAGCATAATCTAAGTCCCAGTGCATGAGTATTCATAAATAAAAATTTTGAAATACCCATTCTTCTTCAATTTAGAACCTGCCATTACGTGGGAAATTGAATTAGCTTTCCAACAATATAAAATTCACCTAAATTTGATAGTCGGGTAAGAAGTTATGGCGATTTTAAGTTTTAGTTGTTAAATACCAACATTTTACCCATCAGCACATCGTGGAGTATTTCAAAATAGCAATTGTCAGTTTCCAGTGTTACTTCACGATAGTGTCACATCGCGTCATCGGTCAGTTTTGTAATTGTCAATTTCCAGTGCAGGTGCGCGATCATGGTGGGTCATATAGCAGGCCAAATTATTGATGTGTGAGCTAATGCTAACACATTTGAGTCTTTTAACTAAGAATAATTGAAAAGTCTTAAGCAACTTTTGTCATTTTTGATTGTTTTAGGTTTGATTTTGTAGTAGAAGTTATGATGCAAGAGAACCAACAAGGATGGAAGCAAGGGAGTTGAAATCTGAAGTAATTCAAAGAGAAGTGTGGCTGACAACATTTTTGATAAGTCGTCAACCCTGTGATAATTTATCATCTTTATCATCAGCCTCAGACAGAGAATGCACCTAATCTGAGAGTTGTGACGACATTTTGTGATAAGCCGTCAAGGAGCTGATAGGTCGTCAAAATTGTCGTCAGCCTAAGGCAGAACATGAGAGTTGAGGTAAAGACTTGACGACATTCGTGATAAGTCGTCAAGAAGTTGATAGGACATCATAGTTTGTCGTCAGCCTAAACCAGCGAGTATCAAAAGCAAAGATGAGCTGACGACATTTGTGATAAGTCGTCAGCCTCCTGATAGGTTATCACGAATGCCGTCACCTAATTCGAGGGATTATTAAACTCTATGATTTTGTTTCCTTATTTAGGCTGAACTATTTAAAGTCTTGTTTTAGGGTTTTCTTCAGAGTTCCGAACATCTTTTGGAGACACGTATTTTTGATATTTTCTCTCTCTAGTTTCTTGTCTTGAACAAGAAATTACTTTGAAGAGATTATCATCATTATTTTGGGATTACTATTGTGATCTAATATGAGAATCTCTAGTTTCTATTTATCTTGTGGTAAGTTTATCTTTCAAATCATAAATATAACTAGTTGTTTCGATTATTACATCATGAGCGGCTAGATTCCTTTAACCTGAATTATGGGATCTAGGGTTAAGTCTTGATAAAGTGCTGAATGTTCAAGATTCAAAAGGTGGTAGGACTCCTTGATAATTCTAAGGTTTTAATTATCATCTATTTGTTGCAAATGACAGATAACACCTGCTTTGATTTTCTTGAGAAAGAAATCAAATATAGTGGGAAGTGAATTATTAACAAGGACTTGGGAGCACTAAAAACTTCCATTTAATATTTGACGTTGTAACAAGGTTGATTAACCTGAGGTAAAATCTGGTCATGAATATAAATTACCTAAGTCCGAGAGGATTAGGTAATTAAATGCTTAAGTATGTCGAGAGACATTTAGGCATAACTTTGATAAAGATAACTTGTTGTCCTAGCTACTGTGGGAATCTTGAACCACCATTAGCATCTGTCAAGTACCAAAACTCATAGTGAACATAATTTTGGTTTTTCCATAAACTCTTGATTATGAATACTGTAACTAAAGTGACCTACAGTTACTTTCTAAACTAAAAACCCCTATTTCAGGAAACATCCTGCTATCAGTTGATTAAATGGAAAATGACTTAAGTTCACACAATATTCCCTGTGGGATTCAACCCCAACCTAGTTGGGTTTGATATTGACAATGATTGCTTATATTCTCATTAGAGAGGTTTAGTTTGAGTGTTATCAAAAATGGCGTCGTTATCGGGAAATACGATTGTAAATTGAAGATAGGTGCGCTAATTAACTGTTAGTCAAGTTTCCTAGTTTTACGTTTATTTGTTTTTTTGTTTATTGCAGGATCTTTGTAGTATATGCCAAGCACCAGAAGTTTTGCAGAACCATTATTACCACTTAATCCAGAACCGTAATGAATTGGAAGAATGGCAGAACAGCAAGAGGATGACAGATTGGCAGCCTTAGCTAGAGCTCAGGTGAATGTGCAAAATGTTGGTCAATAAGCACGACATCAAAATCCTGAGGATAAAGATTTGGGAGATGAGGAGTTGCTAAATCCTAGTAACCCAAGGCGTGCAGAGCAAGTAACTGCACCAGTATGGCATAATGTTAACAGGAACCGTCCGTTTTGAGAAAGGCAAGAGTACCAGCCAGTTCAGTATGACCACAATGATAATGATGATGGAATGGATGGAGCAGGTGCAATGGGTGCAATCATTCCTCCACCGTTGTCACCTGGGGCTAAATTCAACATTATGAGTACTATGATTCAACTCCTCAATCTGAAGGGGTTGTTTGGTGGCCTTCCTGGGGATGACCCAAACTTGCATCTGGTGAATTTTGTCACCATCTATAAATATTTCGATAACCCAGGAGTGGGATAGAGTGCTATCCAGTTGAGATTGTTTCCGTTGTCTCTGTCTGGGGAGGCAACTTTGTGGCTAAATGAGCTGACACCCGATTCTATAACCAACTGGAGGCAGTTGAAAATAGCTTTCCTAGAAATGTTCTTTCCACCTTCTAGGAGGGTACAGTTGAGAGATGAGATCAGCAACTTTAGGCAGCTACCAACTAAAGCCTTGCATGAAACCTGGGAAAGATTCAAGAAGAAGCTGACACAGTGTCCGAACCACAATATGATGACCATACACTTGATGGTTTATACAGGGCTCTTAACTTTATGACAAATCCAATTGTAGATAATGCTTCTGGTGGTTCATTTGTTGATCTTACATTTCCATAGGCTTCAGAGATGCTAGAAATAATGACCAAACAGAGTCGGGCATGGCATACCAGAGACTCTGTGGTATCTAACCCCACTGTGTCTGGGGGTATTACTGCAGAACAATGCAGAAGAGATGAGGAGTGTGACCAAGACATGGCTCACCTTAAAATGTAGATGGACTTTCTAACCAAGAACTTTCTATTAGGTAAGACTGAAAAGGTGAGAGTTGTGGGATCTAAGGATAGAGTTGATGCTGATGTAAAAGAAGAGGCAAACTATGTTAATAATCAGGGGGGTTTCTAAGGCAATGGCTAAGGGAATCAAGATCGGAATTATTATGATAATCCTGGTTATAAATATAGAAAGTAGGGAAATTGGAGGAACAACAATGATAGGAGCGGGCTCTATGTCCCTCCTGGAAATTGTGAGACTGCTACAACAAGTTCTAAAAAGATATCCATGGATGACATGATGGCTAAGCTGTTGAAGGGAGTGGAAGATACCAACTCCAGTGTGACAACCATGAAGACTGATCTATCATCTATTAGTCAGTTGGTAAACTCACACTCCACCAAAATCAAATAGTTGGAGCAGCAGATAAGCTAACTCTCCGCAGCATTCAACCAGAGGAAGAGTGGAATGTTACCAAGTGATACGATCTAAAATCCGCAGAATGATGGCTCATGTATGGCGATTACCACTAGAAGTGGTAAGATATTACCTGGCCCTTTTGTGGGCAAACATGTAGTTGACGAGGTGGTTGATGATGAATTGGAAGAAAGAGGTCTAGTGGAGTCCTAGAAGCTGGATAATTCTAATGATGCTCCAAAAAAATGAGAAAAAAATAAAAGGAGATAGTGTTGAAAACTATCCCAAGACCACCACCTCCCTTTCCTCATCGGTTGAAGAAAAAAATTGATGATGCAAAATTTAGCAAATTCATGGAAATGCTCAAGTAATTGACAACAAATGTGCCTTTAGTTGAGGCACTTGAGCAAATTCCAGGATACGTGAAGTTTATGAAAGACCTTTTCATGAATAAATGGAAGGTTAGACATGAGATAGAGGATAATTTTCTTCATTGTGGTGCTATCTCTACAAGGTCTTTAGTGTAGATAAAGGTAGACCCAGGAGCGTTTACCATCCCTTGCACTATTGGGTCCCAAAATTTCACAAAAGCACTATGCAATTTGGGAGCCATTATAAACCTAATTCCACTTGCAGTGTACAAGAAACTGGGTTTGGGGGATCCTACCCCGAAAACATACAATTGGTTATGGAAGATAGGTCTGTAAAGTGGCCAGTGGGCATTTTACATGATGTATTAGTAAAGGTGGCCGACTTTATTCTGCCTGTTGATTTTGTAGTCCTAGACTGTGAGGTAGATTTTGAAGTGCCCATCATCTTGGGAAGACCATTCCTTGCAACCGGGAGAGTGATCATAGATATGGAGCTGAATGAGCTGAAGTTCAGGCTAAATGATAACAAAGCACGATTCAAAATACACTCATCTATGACACAACAAAAAGAGATGAGTGTTTTCTCAATCATAGACGTAATCTATGAAGATGGTAAAGAGGTATCATCATGTTGTCTGAGTAGTCAAGATAACCAAGTTGTGCTGCGACATTAAATCAGGCGCTATTGGGAGGCAACCCAAAATTTTTATGTTCCAGCAAATTGTTTATTTTTGTAGTTAGGTTCTAGTGCAAAGAAGGTGGAATCGATGTATTCAGCCAAGTTCTCCTAACGACATTTTTTTAATGGGATGTCACAACTGTGATAAGCCGTCAGATTTATCGTCAGAGATATCAACTCTGAGGTAGGGTCAGTTAAGGATGACGACATTTTTGATAAGCTATCACATTTGTGATGGCTTATCAGAAATGTCATCACAAAAAAAAACCCAAAATTAGCTGAAAGTCTGGGCCCAGGTAAAAAGATCCGACCCGGCCCAAGACACTGTCTTTCCACCTTCCCGCTTATTTCCTCTATTTTACTTAAAGTTTTATTTTCTTTCCATACTTAGTTTATTTTCTTACCTTTTTCAAAGTGTTTCCAACTAAAATAAAAGAAAGTTTCCTTGTGTGTGTGGGTTTGCAATCAAAATCAAGAATATTTCTTTACTTTCTCTTGCTTGGGTAATCAAAGTGAAGGTACCCACCAGGTATGCTCGAAACCTTACCCTTCTTTTCAATTGGTAAGTGATAAACTGAGGTGAACCCAAGTTCCCAAGAAGCTTGAATTAAGTTATCTTGCAAATGGCAGAAAATCAGGAACTAGGGTTTGTTGTGCAAGATTGGGACTTACAAGCTCAACTCAAAAATGAGAACCAGTGGGGTTTTAGGGAGAAAGAGGATTAAAAATAAAGTTAAAGTCGAGCTAGAGTTGTATCCTGAGCTGACGACATTCAAGATAGGTTATCACAACTGTGATGACTTATCAAAAATGTAGTCAAAGGTTGCTAAAAATGTTGTGGGTTCTGTTTAAAGCTAACGACATTCATGATAAGTTATCACAACTGTGATGGCTTAACAGAAATGTCATCAGAAGTTGATAAAATTTCGTGGGTTCTATTCAGAGCTGACGACATTTGTGATAAGCTATCATATTTGTGACGTCTTATCAAAAATATCATCACACCTGGAATCTGAAGCATGAATAAAACCTTTCAAAGGGTGTGAAACTTAAAATGATTGATGTGTTTGTTTTTATACTCTTGAGGGTCGACTAATGGTTTTTCTCTTTCTACAGGTTGTGAAATGGAACCTAAAGGAAAGAACTCAAAATCTACAAAGAGAGTGACCAAGGGAAGTGTACCTCAGAGACTCTTCAACGAAGAGTCTGACTATGAAGAGGAAGAGACTCTGCTCAGGAAGCAAAAAAAGAAGAAAAGCCCTAAAAGGCCTTCACCACCTCCATCATTTGAAGTGGAGGAGAGTGAAGAGAGTGAAACTGAGCCAACAACATATGAACATACAGCTTCTGAGCAGACGACCTCTGAGTAACAAGATTCTGAACATGCTGAATCTGAAGAGTATGATTCAGATCATACTAATTCCGAGGAGCATGAGTATGGGCAACTTGAATCTGCGGGACCATCAACTGAGTCCCCTTCTGCCGAGACACAAGATGAGGAAGAATATCCAATTAGAGGAAATATAGTTAAATCCAAGTATCTTGAAGTCCGAGACGGTACTAGGTGGCAGATTCCCAAAGCTCAGAAAATTTTCTTTGATGGGCTTCACAAAACTAACAGAAGGGCTGTTAAGAGGACAATCTTTAAAGAGAAGAGAATCATCATTAAAGGGTTGAGAAGATACCCTGAGGTGGAGCAAAAATTTCATGATTATAATTTGGGATGGACGATAAGAGGGGGAAATTCATTTTGCCCTACACTAGTTAGGGAGTTCTATGCAAACTACCAAGCTCGCTTGGAAAACATGTGTAGAGAAAGGAAGAAAATAGCTGACCAACCTTTGTTGGATAAAGTCCCAGTACGGGATATAATGGTGAATATTTCTGAAGCAATAATCAACAGGTTCCTTTATGGCCTAAACTTCACTCCTCAGGCTACTTCACCTACTTTCTATGCCCGATTGAAGCATTAGGAAAATCAAAGTTCTTGGTTAGCCACGCTCATAGCTGATGGAGAACCGAAATGGCTGACCAACCCAAGTGAAAGAATCTTCAAGGTCTCCCTGAATTCAGAGGCAAGGTTTTGGTAGGGGATTGTACATACCTGGTTGATGTCCACAGATGGCGATAATATCCTCGGGGATGACTAGTCGCAAATCTTGTGGCTAACCACAAATTGAGCTTTGGAGAGATCATTGCCGAAGAGATAAAAATTTAGGTCTCAAGGTCCGATACAGCATATCCCTTCCCTTGTTTGATTACAAGGTTGTGTAGGGCATCCAATGTTCCTAAGATTGTAGGGTTAGAATAAGAACTCCTTGCCAAGAAGACCTACAATCCTATCCGAAATGAGGAAAATCAGCCGAGGCTAATGCTTGACAGGGGTGCAGAGATTCCAGCTGATCCACCAGTTATAGTAACCATCTCAGTGCCTAATGTAGAAGTACAGGATTCCAAGGCTGCACCACCAATATCTTCAGCATGAGTAGGTCTAGTGTCTAGAACTGAGACAAACCCTTTAGTTGTGGTGCCTACAAAAGAATTTGCCTTCAACCCTATGAATTTCAGAAGAGTAGAAAAGCAGTCCAAGTGGTGCGAGGCTCAGCTTAACCTCTTTCCCAAGCAATTTATGGCTGCAGTGGACAAGAGGTTTAAGGATGCACTCGAGCCCTACAAGGCTTTGCCGGGTCGAATTAATGAATTGGAGAACTGCTTCAACGCACAGTTGAAAGAGAGGTCAACTCCAGAGATGGCATTATTCAGATCAGACCTAGACAAAGTAAAGGCAGAGGTTGGGAAGCTACAACAACACCACTTTATGGTGTTAGCAGATCCGGCAACTGAGGAGTCTAAGGGAGAAATCCCAATGCTTGATCTCACAGAGGAGCCAGTGAAGAAAAAGAAGAAAAAAGGTGAGAAGAAAGGCCAAGGTAAGAGAGAGAGGCCCGACAGTGATAAACAAAGAAAAGCAGAGAAGAGGGAAAAAATGAAGTATGAAAAGGAGAAGATGAAGAAGGTAAGGATTAAGTCCTTAGTGGATAATGAGAGATGGGAGGAAGCCATCCAAGCAAGATCTGCAGGGCCTCTACTAGTAGGCCTTCAGAGACTGATAGATCAGCTACACCAGAACAGAGCAAGGCTCCTGATGGATATAGGGCAGCAAAAGATGTAGCAGCAGGGTCAGGAACCTATGACCCCCAGGATTGATCTATTCCAGGTATACTCTAATCCTAAGTTTAGATTTTCTTTGATTTTAAGTTGAGGGTGTAGGGTAAATTGTTGTTGTAAAATTTTGTAGATGACTAGGAGAAATACTTGTACTTGAGGCAGTTGAATTGTTTTGTGATTTTTGTACACCTCTTCAAGTGGTCTACTTCTTTAACTGTGTGATTTGTATTTAAGTGTGACCACTATGCATCTTTGTATGGTATTAGTTATAGAAACACAATAATCATTGCTAAAAAGTTGTATGAACTAAATGATTAGTAGATTGCGATATATTTGTGTGCCAAGTATGTGTGAGATGTTACTTAGTTCCCTCTAGATACTGAAGCCAGAACTTGCCCGATTAGTCTTACCTAGGTTGAAGGATAGGGGTTATAATAGGATCATGGGCCATTTTGATATGAGCTCACTTTAGCCTAAATGACCTTCTCTATGTGCATAATACCCCTTGATCCCTGTTTTGAGCCTGATTAGCCTATTTCTTTTTATGACATCTGTCACCTTCCCATTTAAGTCACAATGAACCTGTTTTGGCCCTGGTCCTCCTTGGACACTATACACTTTGTCTTAGGCAAATGGCCTAAGTTGAGGGTGGATATCATAGGGGTGCGTGATATAGAATGAGTATGAAGAAAGGTAGAATAAAAAAAAGAATAAAAAAAAACTAGGTGCGGAGTAAAAGTGTAAGAAAAAGAAAAATTGTGAAAAAAATAAGTAATTGTGGAAAAGACCGCACCCAGCCTAAATAAGTGTGATCAATAAAAGAGAAGAGTGGATAAGGCTAATGAGTGAAACCCCAAAAAGCTAGTGTAGTATCAAGGAGGCTTAGTCACTTTAAATACCATCGATTATCATACCATCCCCTAACCTACATCATAAGCCTAAGAGAAGACCTATAGTGATCCTAGATGACCTATCTAAAGATCTGGGTAATGAAAATAAGGGCAAGCCTATGGTACTTGGCATACATTGGTTGGAACTTCATTCTGAGAGTGAGTGTTTTGATTGTACCCATGGTTACGTATAGGATTACTGATATGAGATGAGGTGGATTTCTTTGTTGTGAGGGCACACCAGATATGTTACTAGTTGCTAACTTGTTTGGAGAGTGTAATACTGGTATATGGATAGTTAATGTAGCTGAATTAATGTCGTATATTGATTTCTATATGTTGCATTGGTGTTCTTCATTGTTCTTGAATTGACTGACCTTGGAGAGGGTGAAAGTGTTTTGAGATGCTATGGATGATTAACTGCCAAATGTACTTTGTATTCTCTTAGTTGTGTTGAGTTGGTTGAGGATAAGAAATTGTTTTAAGTTAAAGGTGTTTATGTGTGAGCTAATCCTAACACATTTGAGGCTTTTAACTAAGAATAATTGCAAGGTCTTAAGCAACTTTTGTCGTTTTTGATTGTTTTATGTTTGATTTGGCAGTAGAAGATATGATGCAAGAGAACCATAAAGGATGGAAGCAAAGGAGTTGAAATCTGAAGTAATTTGAAAAGAAGTGTAGCTGACGACATTTTTGATAAGTCATCTACCTCAACTCTCATATTCATTACCCTAAGGAAGAATATGAGAGTTGAGGTAGAGACTTGATGACATTCATGATAATTCGTCAAAAAGTTGATAGGACATCATAGTTTGTCGTCAGCCTAAAGTAGTAAGCATAAAAAACAAAGAGGAGCAGACAATATTTGTGATAAGTCGTCAGCCTCCTAATAGGTTGTCACGAATGTCGTCACCTAATTCGAGGGATTATTAAACTCTGTGATTTTGTTTCCTTATTTAGGCTAAACTATTTAAAGTCTTGTTTTAGGGTTTTCTTCAGAGTTCCGAACATCTTTTGGAGACACGTATTTTTGATATTTTCTCTCTCTAGTTTCTTGACTTGAACAAGCAATTACTTTAAAGAGATTATCATCATTATTTTGGGATTACTATTGTGATCTAATATGAGAATCTCTAGTTTCTATTCATCTCGTGGTAAGTTTATCTTTCAAATCATAAATATAACTAATTGTTTTGATTATTACATCATGAGCGGCTAGATTCCCATAACCTGAATTATGGGATCTAGGGTTAAGTCTTGATAAGGTGCTGAGTGTTTAAGATTCAAAAGGTGGTAGGACTCCTTGATAATTCTAAGGTTTTAATTATCATCTATTGGTCGCAAATGATAGATAACACCTGCTTTGATTTTCTTGAGAAAGAAATCAAATATAGTGGGAAGTGAATTATTAACAGGGACTTGGAAGCACTAAAAACTTCCATTTATAATTGACGTTGTAACAAAGTTGATTAAACTGAGGTAAAATTTTGTCATGAATATAAATTCCCTAAGTCTGAGAGGATTAGGTAATTAAATGCTTAAGTAGGTCAAGAGACATTTAGGCATAACTTCGATAAAGATAACTTGTTGTCCTACCTACTGTGAGAATCTTGAACCACCGTTAGCATCTGTCAAGTACCAAAACTTCTAGTGAACATAATTCTAGTTTTTCCATAAACTCTTGATGACGAACACTGTAACTAAAGTGACCAACAATTACTTGCTAAACTAAAAACCCCATTTCAGGAAACATCCAGCTATCAGTTGATTAATTTACAAATGACTTAAGTTCACACCATATTCCCTGTGGGATTAGACCCCAACCTAGTTGGGTTTTATATTGACAATGATCGCTTACATTCTCATTAGAGAGGTGTAGTTTGAGCGTTATCAATTGGCAATTCAAAGCCTTACCGCGATAGCTCCGCATCGCGGTGTTTTTCCAGGTTCCAATTATCCAATTTCCAGTGGCTTGGCGCGATAGTGGCGCGTCGCGCCAAGGCCAAAAATCGGGTTTTTCAGTTTTCAGCTTCCATTTTTAAATATGTTTAAGGGTATTTGGGTTTATTTCCTAATCCCTAAACTCATACTAAACACATAATTTAACCCCTAATTGACCGAAATTCTCAGCATTATTCACTTTCTCTCAAATTAAAAAATCCTTTTTTCAAGAACAAGAAACCGTAGCTCTCAAGAATCAAGGTCAAATCTCAAGAACTCTCCATCAACCCTTCCAAATTCAGTAACCTAGGTATGTTAGATATTCATCCACGGATTCCTCTCATTCATGGAGCTCAAGTAACATTTTTAATAATAAAGCTATGATCTTTTTAAGTTATTTGGTTTTAAATCATGATTTCACCCATTAATCTCCATGAACTTTGATTTAAGACCATGTTTTAATAGATTTATTGTTGTTATTCAATTCCTCATGTTTTAGTGTTATCATTTATTGAATTAAATCATGACTTACTGTTTTCCATGATAATTTCATGTCAATTATGCCAATCCTTTAGTAATTCTATGATTATTTTAAACCATGAACTATAAGTGTTTGATAAAATGCCTACAAGAGCAATTGTTTACTAAGAGTCTTCGTGGTATGTCCTTCAATGTTTTAATATCATACTACTACTATTGTTTTTAATAATGGGGGTATTGAATACCCAAAACCATAGTTCTTTACTTAATGTTGTCTCAGTATCTTCAGAATAGCTTCAGATTATATCATGAGCATTATCAGAACAGTCAATTAAACTCAGAATAGTCTAGCATTTTAGTGTCATTCAGTTAAGAGTAGGATTTAGCACCGAGAGAGTGCAGGGATGGTTGCTTCCCCGTCAGATAGGCAAAGTCGTTAGTAGCAGTCCCTATACTCTAGAACTACATAGACAACATAGGATATGAGTAGTCACCTATTAGATTAGGCTTGACTATCTCACAGGGGTCACCCGTCAGTTCAGGCTTGACACCTTTAGTCCTTTGGACATGATATTAGTTTAGTGGATCCACACTTCCAACGTTAGTACTCGTGGTACGATATTAATACCCTTCCAACTGAGGTTATAGGTTGGACCCTGATTAGCTCAAATTGGGGAATGTCGGTTAAATGATACCTCCCACAGTCTCAGATATAGTCTCTGTTACAGTCCCTACTCAATTATTCAGTCTTAGTATCATTTGACCAAAGCATACAGATTTCAATTTTTTTCAGTATTTCAGTTTGCAGACCTCATCCAGTTCATGTCATATGCTTGGTCATGCATTCTCAGTGTCTACAGATTTTTATGCATCTTCAGTATTTCACAAATTTTCATGTATGTTCAGTATATACAGATTTAATATTCTTTATTCAGTATTCCATGCTTTTCATGTATATTTAGATAGATAATTACTCTTATACGTGAAACCTTGCATGTTAACCTACCCCATTTAGCATACCAGTAAATTCAAAGTACCGATCGTATACCTTTCTTTTGCTCTATGATGTCTCATATCATAGGTGCCGACGCTCAGTTCCTGGATCGCACTTAGTCCCTCAGATTCTCAGTAGTACAGTAGAAATGGTGAGTCCTTATTACCCGAGGACAGACTATCTTATTTAATGTCTTTATTTCAGTAATTAGTAGAGTTAGTTGGGGGCTTGTCCCATCAACTCTCAGTTAGTCAGTCTTGGAGGTTTTTCAGACTTTACAGTCAGTTAGTTGCTCAGTATATCAGTACTTTATCAGATTCAGACAGTTGTTTTCTTAGATATATATTTCAGTTTCAATTCAGATATTTAAAACCTTGTGGCACTTTAGTTACTCTTCTGCATTCATGATTATATTATTCAATGCTCATAACAGGTACCAGCTCATAGGTTAGTTTGTGGTCTCTCAGGATCGTAAGTGTCGTGTAATGACTAGGGGTAGTCTTGGGTCATTACATTTATGTTTATGATATAGTTCGTCTCTGTAAGACCCCACAAAATTTCTAAATTTAATCAATCCTTTAAGCTTGTCAAGGGGGTCCCATACTTAGAAAATCCTACCTAAGCTTCTTAACTTGGTTTATTTTTAGCCTTTGAAAGTTGGCAATATCATTTCATGACCTTAACTTCCTTAAATGGTCAATATTTTGGTTGATTCATGATTAGGAAGGTTAAGACGTGTTCCTGGACAAGTTTTGAATTTTTTGAAACTCGTTTAGACCACGTTTGGTGTCCCAAAATAGTGGACCAATGCAATCTTGGCACGCTGCGTAGCCTATCGCGTTGGTTAACATTGTTGCAGGGATTTCCAGTAAAACTACTAAGGTTTGGCATGATGCATCGGGTATTGCGTCAATGCATCGATGTGTTGCGTCGATGCCTAGTTTTCAGTCATTAAATATCTGTATTTTTAAGGGAAAAAAGGTCAATTTCCTACCCCTATATAAGCCTATAACACGAGATTCAGACCTTATTTCACCAAAATATTATTGTTATTCTTAAATACTCTCAAGAACAAGTCTACGGTTTTCATAGGAGCTTTAAATTCAAGAGATTCTACCTTAGTTTTCAAGAATTCTCCATCTAAGGTATGTCAAGTGTTCATTCATGGATTCCTTTCATCCATGAAGACCAAGAATCGAATTTTAAATTATGAATTGTGATGTTTATGTTGTGGATTGATTATGTTCATGTAGTTATTGTTGTAGGGTTCCCAAGTTGGAGTCTTTATGTGTTGTTCATGAAACTATGCTAGTATGTGGGTTGAAATTTATGAAATTGAGTTGAATTAGGGAATCATGTGGTATTAATTTGATATCATGCCTAACATCTAAGTTATGCATACTAGGTGTTTGATAAAATGCCTAAGAGAATAATACTTGTGCATTATGACTCAATAGAACCTAATGATGAATTCATGTTACCATTAAGTTCAAAATGACTCCCATGCTATTGTTATGCTTTGTAATGTATTGATGTAATGCTTATGAGATTGGGCTTAAGGAATTATGACATGTTTATATATATTCTTATTCATGTGTAAGCTTGTGGTATGCGAATACTTCATGAAAATCCCCAATGATCGTACTATGAATTATTGACCATGGTTATTGTTCAAGAAGTGTCATGTCTTGTCAGTTTCATGCTATCGAGTCCAGGGGGTACTTGTACCCGATAACTTAGTTGTCTTCCTAGAGCCAGCGTCAGTTTTATGATAAATATTAGTCACGCCATGATTAGTAGTATTCTCAATCAGTTTCAGAACTCAGTAGAATTCAGTCAGTTACATGACTCAAGAAAACTCAGAAATCTCAGTAATCTCAGTTAGTTATCAAATATCAATAGTAGTCCTTTAGTTATTAGAACTCAATGAACTCAATCCAGTTCAGTTCAATTAATCATGTTCAGTGGTTATTTAGATGGGAGTAGGATTCAGCACCGAGTAAGCCCAAGGATAGGAACTCACCTACTAGTAGAGGGTATGATTCATAGAAGAAATCCTTGCTCTCTAGAACTACATAGACAACGTAGGTTGAGACATCAAACCTTCTAGATGAGGGTAGATGGGGTGGCTCAACCTGTTAGATTAGGGTTCCACCATTCTCATCAGAGTACCTGTTAGATAAGGGTCACTCACAGCTTATCCTTACCAGTGGTGCGGTATTGACACCCTTCTAATTGGGGTTACAAATTGGACCTTAACTCAGCTATAATGCTTTAATTAGGGCATATCGGTTAGATGACTACCTCCCATAGTCTCGGTCTCAATATCAGTAATAGAACTCAGATGGTTCTACAGAATTCAGGACTGTCAGATACAGTCTCTCATCTCAGTACGAAACTCAGCTAGTTCCATCTGAACCTAGACTATCAGACACAGTCACTCAGTATTAGTTATATCAGTTATATCAGTTATCATAAATCTATGTTATCAGTATACAGACTCAATAGTCAGTGTTATCATGGTCTCATTTATATTTACGTATTCATGCATGTATTCTCACGTTCATTTTACTCAGTCTGTTAGTATTGTTCATGTATATGAACCTTTACATTCAGCTTATCTCACCTTGCATACAAGTACATTCAATCATACTAACACATT
The DNA here is from genome assembly GCA_030864215.1 of Capsicum pubescens. Classification (NCBI taxonomy): domain Eukaryota; kingdom Viridiplantae; phylum Streptophyta; class Magnoliopsida; order Solanales; family Solanaceae; genus Capsicum; species Capsicum pubescens. The sequence goes on from CM061542.1 coordinate 244,038,592, forward strand.
TGCACTATGGTGTTTTTATACACTAGGTTCAGAAGCACGAGCTCTAGAGTATCAGTAGCATTCCAGTTTCAACAGTAAGAGTCAGTGGTGAGTCCTCATCATTCGAGGATGTTATGATTTGATTATTTCATATCTTTAGTACTTAGTTATTTCAGTAGTTGGAGTTAGTTGGGGATATGTCCCATCAACTCTTTATTCAGACAACTCAATTTTAAAGGTTTTTTGACTATAGCATGTTCAGACAGTTAATTGCATTTTGGTATTGATATACCATATTTTAGATGTTATGTTTTATCATATATTTGAACCTTATGGACTTTCAGCCTTTTTTTCCATATTTAGACGGTATATTATGTAGTGCTCAGTTACAGATATCAGTCATGGGTTAGCTAGTGGTCCTTCAGGATTATTAGCACCGTGTAGCATTCTGGGTACGAAATTTAGGGCATTACAGTCTCGATAATGTATCGATGTCTATTATCTCAAGTAGATGTTCACTTTTCACTTCTTAATTTTTGAAGACCTTTTAGAAGGAATTAATACCCAGGTTTATCATAGCTAAACTCTTCACCCCCAACTGATGATTGGTGAGAGAAAACTATTTATGTTTTAGAGGACATGCTTAATGCTTGTGTTATGTATTTGGAGGTCAACGGGGGCATTATTTAGCCATGGCAAAATTTAGGTATAATAATATCTACCATTTTGACATCGAGATGGCTCCATTTAAGGCTCTGTATGATAGGCATTATGTCTCTCTAATTGGTTGGTATGAGGTTTTTTATATTGGACCTCGAGGTATGGACTTTCTTCGTGAGTCTATAGATAGATTTTTGGCCATTTAGGATAGACTTTGAGAAAAGTAGGCAGAAGTTTTATGCAGATCATAGACTTCATGCCTTGAGATATAGTATTGGTGATTGAATCTTTCTTCGTGTTTTCCTAAGAAGGGTGTGATGAGGTTTAGGAAAAGGGACAAGTTTAGTCCTGGTATATTGGGCCATTTGAGATTTTTCAGACTATTGGGCATATAGCATACGAGTTAGCATTACCCCAAGATTTATCAGTTGTCCAACTAGTTTTCCAGGTGTCCAGGCTTCAACATTACACTTCTCTCATCATTCATTAAGATTTGGTGTAGTTAGATGAAATTTGTCCTTTGTTTGTAGATAGTCTCCATTTTATCTAGGGATGTTACTGTAATGCCCCGAATCTGGTACCCGGAACACCACACGGTGGTTATGACCCCGAAGGACCATAAGCTAACCCATGACTAATATCTGTAACTAAGCACTGAATACTATACTGTAATTATATGGAATATAAGCTGTAAGGACATAAGGTTCAAAACTGTACTAATACCGAATATAAAATAATGTCTGTAAGAGGGTATAACAATACCCAAAACTAAAACAAACTGTCTGAAACATGTTGTAGTTTGAAAGCCTCTAAACTGTCTGAAAACTGTGGAGTTGATGGGACATGTCCCCAACTAACTCCGACTACTAAAATAAACTAAAAACTTAATTAGTAATGAAATCATCATGTACTCGCAGGATGAGGACTCACTGCTAACTCTGATCGCTGAATTGGGATGCTACTGGTTCTCCAGATCTCGTGCTTCTAAAGATATGTATAAGACACCATAACGCAAATGCGTCAGTACTTTGAATGTACTGGTATGCAACTGAGGTAGGCTGAATGCAATAGGTTCATATGCATGAACAATACTAACTGACTGACTAACATGAACATGAGAATACATGCATGCATATGTAACTGTAACTGAGATCGTTCTAGGACTGAATACTGAGTTCTAACTACTGAGTTTTACTAATAACATCGAATTACTGAAATTTGAGGCACTGATACATGAATAATTGTGTCTGACAGTTCTGATTATGAAAAACTGGTCTAGTTGACGGTATCTAACAGTCCTGAAGATGAATACTAATGACATGAGCTTTGATAACTGATATATTATCCACTAAGATATATTAGTATTCATCTTAATGGATACAAAGTTGGTTAATGGATCCCATAACTCAGGTTAACTAATAACTCAGGTTAATGAGCAACTAGTAGTTAACCCTAGATCCTATAACTCAGGTTAATGGATTTTAGCCACTCATGATGTAATGAACGAAACACATAATTGAATTCATGATTTGAAATATAAACTTACAGAGATGAATAATAACTAGTGAATCGCAGATTAGATCACAAAGGAAAAATCCCAAAATACTGATAATAATCTCTCAAAAATAGTTGTATTGTTAAAGTCAAGAAGTAAAGAGAGAAAATATCAAAATATGTTGTCCCAAACTCAAGGTGTCGACCTTGTGCGGATTAATAATAATAATAATAATAACCATAATGTCTAGCAAACCCTAAAACAAAGCTTTAAATACTTTACCCCAAATAAGGAAACAAATTTATAAAAATCAGAAATCCTTCGGATTAGCCAACGACATTTGTGATAGCTTATCAGGAAGCTGATGACTTATCACAAATGTCATCAGCTTCTTCTTCAGTTTTTGCTCTTCCTGCTTAAGGCTGGCAACAAACTTGATAACCTATCAGGTACGTGACAGCCTATCACAAAATGTTGTCAAGGCTTTGCTTCAGTTCTCCTTGGCTACCTTAGGCTGGCGACATTCTTGATAACTTATCAAATCCTTGACGGCTTATCACAAAATATCATCACAACTTCCACTTTAGGCCAATTCTCTATCTACTGATGAGGACCAACATGATATCTTATCACAGGGCTGACGACTTATCACAAATGTCGTCAGCTACACTTGTCTTCAGATTTCTTCAAATTTCAACTTCTTTACTTCATTTCATGTTTGTTGTCTATCACATCAGCTTAAACTGCAAAATAAAACATAAACTAATCAAAAATAACTAAAGTTTTTCAAGACCTTGCAATTATTTAGATTTAAAAGCCTCAAATGTGTTAACATATGCTCACACATCAACTCCCTCAACTTAAAACAATTGTTTGTCCTCAAGAAACCAAAACATAACTAAGAGAATACAAAGTACAATTTGGAAGCTAACTACTCATATTAGTTCAGAATAATTTCACCATCTCCAAGGTCAGTCAATTTAAAACTCAGTGTTGATGTTTTGAAGAACAACTATGCAACTCACAAGCATCAAGATACGGCAATAATTCAGCATTAACAATCATGTCATACCAAGATCACACTATTTGAACAAGTCAGTGACTTAGCAACATACCCAATGTGCCCTCACAACAAAGAAATGCCTTTTTCACTCATATTAGAATTCACATACATAAATATAGGGATAATCACAAGTCTCACTCTCAGAATGAAGTTCCAAACACTGCATGTCAAATGCCATAGGCTTGCCCTTATAGTCAGTACCCAAATCTTTAGGTGGGTCAGTTAGGATCACTTTAGGGCTTTTCTTAGGCTTGTAATGTAGGCTAGGGGATGGTATAATATTCATGGATATTTTAGAGTAACTATGCCTCCTTGACGTTATACTAAACTCTTAGGGTTTCACTTCTCAACCTTCTTTTCTTCCTCTTCTTTTATTGATCACACGTGCTCAAGATGGATGCGGTCATTTCAATCATCATATTATCTTTTTATCATATTTAACACAACTTTCTCTTTTGTTATTCCTTTTTCACTGCACCCAACTTTTTATTCTTTCCTCTTATTCTACCTTTTTTCATGCTCATTTTGCATTATGGACCCCTATGATAGCCACCCTCAACTTAGGTTGTTTTCCTAAGTCAAGGTGAAAGTGTCCAAGAAGAACCAGGGCCAAAATAGGTTCATTGTGAGGTAAATGGGAAGGTGAGAGATTTCACAGAAAGAAATAGGAATATAGGCTCAAATCAGGGATTAAGGGATATTATTCACATTGGGAAGGTCATTTAGGCTTAAAGTGGGTTATAATCAAAAATGGCTTATGATCCTTTCCTAACCCCAATCCTATAACCTAGGCAGGACTAATGGGGCAAGTTCTAGATTCAGCACACAGCAGGAGCTGAGTAAGACCTCACACACACATGGCACACAAGTACATTGCATATCACTACTTATCTGATTCAAGTAATTTGTTCAGCAAAAATCATTAAGTCGCCAGACTAATGCCACAAAAAGATGCACATCAGTCATAGATAAATGCAATTCACACAGTTATAAACTCAAATCAATGGAGAGGTGCTCAAAAGTCACAAAACAAGCTAACTGCCTTAAGTACCTGTATTACTCCTAATTATCTACCAAAAATTATTACAACAACATCCTACTACCCTACATCCTCAACTTAAAATTGAAAAAAAAATTAAACTAAGGGTTAGAGTATACCTGGAATGGATCAATCCTGGGGTTCATGGGTTTCCTCCCATGTAGCGCCTGATTTAACGTCGCGGCACGACTTAGGTATCTCGATTACTTTAGAATTCATCGAGACAGATAATGGTGATACTTTTCATTGATTCTTTAGGACCAATATAAAGCTTAACATATTGCCCATTTACCTTGAAGGTACTGCCGTCATCGTTTTCAAGTTCTACTACTCCAGATGAGTAGACTTGGCTAACTTTAAAAGGGCTTGACCACTTAGATTTCAGCTTTCCTGGGAACAATTTGAGTCTGGAATTGAACAGAAGCACCATGTCACCCTTTTGGAAGTATCATTTCTCTATCCTCCAATCATGGTATTTTTTCATTTTTTCTTTATACAGATTTGCTCGTTCATATGCCCTGAGACGGAATTCATCCATCTCATTCAGTTTCCCTAGTCTTAGCTCTATTTCCTCCTTCAAATTCAAATTCAGCCTTTTGAGTACCCGTAAGGCTTTGTGCTCTAGCTCTATTGGTAGGTGGTAAGATTTTACATAGAACAGTTGAAATGGTGACATGCCAATGGGTGTCTTGAACGCAGTCCGATATGCCAACAGCTTTCTAGACCAATTTTTCCGGCTAGTGTTCACCGTTTTGACTAGGATGGCTTTAATCTCTCGATTCGACACCTCCACTTGCCCACTGGTTTGTGGGTGGTATGGAGTAGCTACTCAGTACTGTTTCACCCCATATTTTATTAAAGTTGGTCAAAACAGTTTCTTGCAAAAATGAGATCCTCCATTGCTTATAATAGTATGTGGTACTCCAAAGTGAGAGAAGTTGTTCTTCTTGAGAAAAGAAACAACCTTTTTCCCTTCATTACCAGACAATGCTACAGCTTCGACCCATTTCGAGACGTAGTCAACATCAACTAAAATATACTTCATCCTATACGAGCTTACAAAAGGACCCATGAAATTAATGTCCCAAACAATTCCACTTCAAGCATCTTAGTCAAGGGTATCTCATGTCTTTTGGAGATTCACCCTTGCCTCTGACATTGGTCACATTTCAGCACAAACTCATGGTCATCCTTGAACAATGTTGGCTTGTAATATCCACTCTACAACACCTTCCTAGCCGTTTGGTCGCCTGCATGGTGACCCCCAACTGAGGAAGCATGACATGCTTCCAATATGCATAATACATCCACTTCCGGTATGCATCTCCTTATAATATTATCCACACATTGCCAAAAAAGATACGGTTCATCCCAGAAGTAATGAGTTACATCATGCAAGAATTTCTTCCTTTGATGGAAAGAAAGGTTTTCTGGGATGACCTCACTCACAACATAATTTGCATAATACGCATACCAAGGCAATTTTTCCATAGTGGCAGCCAGGATCTCCTCATCAGGGAATGCATCATTTATCTTCATTTCATCACTAATTTACTATTCACCTTCCATTCTAGACAGATGATCTGCAATATGGTTTTCACAACCTTTCCTATCTTTGACCTCAAAGTCAAATTCTTGTAGCAGAAATACCTATCTAATCAGCCTTGGTTTTGCATCCTTCTTAGACATCAGATACCTCAAGGCAGCATGGTCAATGTAGACCACCACTTTGGTGCCAAGAAGATAAGCTCTAAACTTCTCAAAAGCATACACTACGGCCAAAAGTTTTTGTTCAGTGACGGTGTAATTTTTTTGCACTCCATTCAATGCTTTACTGGCGTAATATATCGGATGAAATAGTTTGTCCCTCTTTTGTCCCAATACAGCTCCGAGGGCAACACCACTGGCATCATATATGATCTCAAATAGTTTTGACCAGTCAGGTGCAACAACAATAGGGGCCTCAACCAGTTTCTTTTTAAGGCATTCAAATGCCTTCAAACACACATCATCGAAGGAAAACTTCACTTCTTTCTCCAAAAGTTTGCAAAGTGGATTTGCAACCTTCGAGAAGTATTTTATAAATCTCCAATAAAATCCATTATGTCCAAGAAAACTACGCACTGCCTTCACTGAAATGTGAGGTGGTAGTTTCTCAATAACTTCCACTTTTGCTCGATCAACTTCTATCCCTTTTTTGGAAATTTTATGGCCGAGAACTATGCCCTCTTTTACCATGAAATGGCATTTTTCCCAGTTAAGCACCAAATTAAATTCAACACATCTCTGCAAGGCTAGATTCAGATTTTCTAAACACATCTCAAATGAATCACCCACCACAGAGAAATCATCCATGAATACCTCTATGGTGTCCTCCACCATTGCATAGCCCAAATGGAATCCTCTTAAATGCAAAGGTTCCATATGGTCATGTGAATGTCTTCTTCTCCTGATCTTCAGGAGCAATGCAGATTTGGTTATATCCAGAATAACTATCCAAGAAGCAATACCACCCCCTTCCAGCCAATCGATCAAGAATTTAATCCATAAAGGGCATCAGGAAGTGGCTTTTTAGAGTCCAAGAATTTAGATTGCGGTAGTCCATGCAAACTCTCCACCCAGTGAAAGTCCTGAGTGGAATCAACTCATTCCTTTCATTAGAAACCACCGTCAAGCCCCTTTTTTGGGTACACATTGAACTGGGATCACCCACTTGCTATCAAAAATAGGGTAAACCACTCATGCATCCAACCACTTAATAATCTCATTCTTAACCACCTCTTTCATTGGTGGGTTAAGTTGGCACTGATGCTCTATGGTTGGAATACAATCTTCCTGAACTTGAATTTTATGCATACAGATGTCCGAGGAAATGCCAATAATATCTGTGATGGTCCAGCCTATATCTCTCTTGTAACTCTAAAGTATTAAAATAAGTGCATTTACCTGTTGCTCATCTAAATCATCCATAATAATAACAGGTAACGTGTTCCCGTTTCCCAAAAAACACGTACCGTAAGTGTTCAGGCATTTCTTTCAATTCTAACACCGGAGGCTCCTCAATAGATAGCTTGGCTAGTGGTGTTGGTTAATTAGCAAGGTAAAGGTATAGATTTTTAGGAGCATAAGGATATGAACCCATTCCTGTCAAAGCACAAACATTCTCTCCATACTCCTCGATGCCTTCACTATCATAATTCATCATAATTGTGGCCAAAGGTTTGATAACAAGTTGTTCAGCTATTGAATTGCCTACATCAAACTGGACCACTTCATCATTCATCCTGAATAAGAGCTCATTCACTCTCAAATCAATCAACACACTTTCGATTGCGAGAAAAGGTTGATCCAAAATTATAGGCACCTCAAAGTCCACCTCGCAATCTAGAATGACGAAGTCTACAGGGAATATAAAGTTGGACACCTTCACCAACACATCATACAAAATGCCAATAGGTCTCTTTACTGACCTATCCGCTATCATGATTCGCATGTTGGTAGGTGTGGGATTTCACAGACCCAACTTTCTATAAACAATCAGTGGTATCAAATTAACGCTTGCTCCCAGATCACATAATTCCTTGGAGAATTCCATAGTCCCAATTGTATAGGGAATAGTGAATGCGCCCGGGTCTGGCTTCTTCTATGCCAAGGTCCTTGTAGAAATAGCACTACAATGGTCGAGATTTTCCTCCAATTCGTAGCTCACAGCTCTTTTCTTAGTCACAAGGTCCTTTATGAATTTCGCGTATCCTGGCATTTGCTCAAGTGCATCAACCAAAGGCACATTTATCATCAATTGCTTCAGCATTGCAAAGAATTTGCTAAATTTTGTATCATCAGCCTTCTTCTTCAATCGTTGAGGAAAGAGAGGTGGTGGTCTTGGGATAGTTTTCAACACCACTTCCTCTTTCTTTTTTTTTTCCTTCTCCAAAGCATTAATAGAACTATCTAGATTCTCAGACTCCACTAAATTGCTTTCAACAGATTGATCAATAACTATCTCACCATCTACAGATTTTCCCACAGAATGGCCAGGTAATATCTTATCACTCCTAGTGGTAATCTCCATACATGAGCCATCAGTCCATGGATTCTGAACTGTATCACTTAGTAACATTCCACTCTTTCTCTGGTTGAATGCAGCGGAAAGTTGGCTCATCTGCTGCTCTAACTGTTTGATGGCAGTGGAGTGTAAGTGCACCAACTGACTGATGGATGTCAGATCGGTCTTTATGGTGCTTACACCAGAGTTGGTGGCCTCAACTCTCTTCAACAATTTATCCATCATGTCCTCCATGGATATCTTTCCATAGTTAGTTGTAGCAGCTTCCCGATTTTTAGGAGGAACATATAAACCACTCCTACCATTATTGCTTCTCCAGTTTCCTTGCTCCCTGTCTTTGTAACCAGGCATGTCATAAATGTTCCGACCTTGATTTCCTTGGCTATTTTCCTCAGAAACCCCCCTAATTATTAACATAATTCGCATCTTCTTCAGGCTTCACATACACTTGGTCTTGAGACGTTATAGCTTTCACTTTCTCAGTCTTCCCTGACAATAAGTGCTTGGTGAGCAAGTCCATCTGAGTCTTTAGATGGGCCATGACTTGATCCCGCTCCTTATCTCTCTTGCATTGTTCAGCAGACATACCAATAGAAATAGTGAGGCTTGCTACCACATACTCCCTGGTATGCCAAGCTCGACTTTATTTGGTCATCCTATTTAGCATATCTGAGGCATCTTGAAAAGACAGATCAACAAATGAACCACCAGTAGTATTATCTACAATCGGCTTTGTTACAGAGTTGAGGGACCTATATAAAGTCTCCATCAAGTGTAGGCCCGTCATATTATGGTTCGGATACTGTGTTAGCTTCTTCTTAAATCTCTACCAAGTCTCATGCAAATCTTCAGTAGGGAGCCATCTAAAATTGCTGATTTCGTCCCTTAACTGTACCCTCCTGAAGGGTAAAAAAAACCATTCTAGGAATGCTTCTTTAAATTGTCTCTAGTGGGTGATGGAATTAGGCGTAAGCTCATTCAGCCACAATTTTGCCTCCCCAGACAGAGACAACGGGAATAACCTCAACCGGATAGCGTTCTGGCCCACTCATGGGTTATCAAAAGATTTGCAAATGGTGACAAAATTCACCAGATGCAGGTTCGGATCATCCCCGGGAAGGCCACCAAACAACCCCTTCAGATTGAGGAGTTAGATTATAGTACTCATAATGTTGAACTTGGATCCAGGTGCCAATGGTGGAGGAATAATTGTACCCTTTGCACCTTCCCTATCCATGCCATCATCATCATCATTCAGATCATACTGGACCGGCTGGTACTCTTGTCTTCTTTGGAACGGACGGTTTTGGTCAACATTACGTGGCACTTGTGCAGCTATCTGCTCTGCATGCCTTAGGTTACCTGGGTTCAATAACTCCTCATCCCCCAAATATGCGTCCTTAGGATTTGGATGTCGTGCATATTGCCCGACATTTTACACATTCACCTACGCTCTAGCTAAGGCTGCCAGTTTGTCAGCCTCTTGCTGTTCTGCCATTCTTCTTATTCGTTGCGGTTCTAGATTTAGTGGTAATAATATTTCTCTGGAACTTTTGGTACTTGGCATACACTATAAAATCCTGCAAATAAACAAAAACAACAAATAAACATAAATCTAGGAAACTTAACTAACAGTCAATTAGCTCATACAAACTTTAGTTTACAACCGTATTCCCCGGCAACGGCGCCATTTTTGATAATGCTTAAATTACACTCTTGAATGGGTGTAAGCGATCATTTTCAATATAAAACCCAACTAGGTTGGGGTTAAATCCCACAAGGAATATGGTGTGAACTCAAGTTGTTTGCGATTTAGTCCACTGATAGTTTAATGTTTCCTGAAATTGGGGGTTTAGGTTTAACAAGTTGTTTTTTGTCACTTTGCTTTAGGTATTTGTAAATCAAGAGTTTATGAAATAACCAGAATTATGTTCACTAGGGCTTCTGGTAGGAACTGGGCTGACGGCGCGACGCGGTGAAATCACGTTGAAATATTGGATAGGACCTGAAAGTTCACCGTGACGCGGTTGTATTGCGTCGAGACACTGGAAAAAGGATGATTCTGAATTTTAGCCCTGGTGCGATGCGCCATAATCGCAGAGGCTCACTGGATTTTGATGATTTTCATTTTTACCTACTCCACGACGTACTGATGGCTCAGGTGGGACACTGTCTTACTAAAATGGCTCTAACTCTTTACCCGGGTGTCGGATTTGAGCGAATTGGGTATCGATGGAAAGGTTATTGAATTTTCCACATGAAAAAAAAGAAAAAATCTTGAAAATACCACATGTATAAAAGTGGATTCATTTTTGAAACAAGTCTTTTATATTTATGGGATGAATTTAAGCAAGGTAGAAGTACCGGGTATTACAATATCTCCCCCTTGGGAACATTCATCCTCGAATGAGACTGACTGATATGGGAGAAATGATAAGATAAAGTACATACTGAATATGAACAACTGGAACATGACTACTTGACTGACATTACTACGATTCATACTGAGCATGCATATTTGATGCATGATTTTATGACTGAGTTGATGCATGACTGCATGACTGAGAGTATTGATAAGCTGATCACGTATATCTGATGTATGAATCCATAAATAAACTGACTCATGAACATGTGACTGAACATGTAATGGTACAGATACCAAGTTTGAAATGAAAACTGAGCATGGAACTGAATACCACATTTGTAACTGAAATCTGAACATGAAACTGGATAAGCTTAAGAAAAGCTATTACCTTGGGCTAAACCTGAGCTTAATTACTAAATATGCATGAGCAGAAACATGAGACGTAACTAGGTATGGAATGTGATACATGAGTTGAATATCGTGATCTGAACTGAGTACCTTGAACACATGGCATACAACCAAGATTGGAGCTAAAGGTTCAACCTATGGGTACCCACTACTCCAAACTGGATTCATTACGTGAAGAAAGAATGGGATGTTTTTATCATGAATGTTTGGGGGTTCATTGTGTATCTCCCCTCCGGGACACTATGTCCCTAGAAGAATACTGACTTGACTGTGGTACTGAGGAAAACTAGGATGATGCACAGGGCACCTATGGACTAAATCATAACTGAATATCTGGGGTTTGAAACTAAGTCATAATACATGAACTGAGCTTATCTCACAACTACTGGGACTTTCTATCTTGGAATAGTTACATTTCTAAGATTTCTGATAATAGGACTAGGTGGAAAGATGTGAAACCACACCATATAAACTTGATTCCTGATTTCTAAACTAGATTACTGGCTAATTAATTTAAAGCATACTAAAAACATATACTTAACTGAAGCACTTCTTTACCTGAGACTACTGAAAATATTCGCATGAGCGCTGAGCGCGAATGCCTAAACATACTAACTTATTTGATTAACTAAATGACTGATAGCTGAATACTGGGTATGCAAGACAGAACCGTACTTAGTCTTAAATAACTGGACTACAACTGCAGAGCATTATGCATAGGAGATAAGGACTGACTGAGTGACATGAGATACTGAGCATGAACTGAGGGTAATTGTATTATTTGAGAATGCAACACCAGGAGTACAACATGTTTCTAGAACAGTCTTGTAAACTAAGGTACTAGAAGGCTAACAACTGAGTGACTGATAACTGTACGTTATGGTCAAGTAAACCCAAACTTGAACTAAGTTACCGGCCTGATTAATAGACTCAGACTAAGAATGAGATTATAGATAAGACGGTGATTGAGACTGTAACCGTAACTAAGACTATAGCTGGGACAGAATACTGGTTTCTGGTAACTAAGGTTTAGAATGGTAGTGAAGTACTGAAATCTGAGACTAAACACTGATTACAGAGTTCTAAATACTAAAACTGTAACTGACATGGTAACTGAGTTTTTGGATAGCCATGCAGTGACGACCGACATAAGTCGAAGATCTGAATGTATACTCTTCCTCACACTCTATATTTGCCCAACTTCTAATTACATCCTCTTACTAGGACTTTACTGGCACATTAACATAAAATTCAAGCCTATCTTCATCATTACACCCTCGTGTAAAATAAGTACGCAACAATCTTCCCTTAATCATGAAACATTTACTCTCTTCCATCTAAGCGACTGCTCATTACCACACTATTTTCACATGGAGAGCTTATTGAAGGATTAAATCAGGAGGACCTGAAACATGAATGGACACTAACTGAACTTGACACTTGACTGAATCCTGAGGAATAGAATATAAACATCATGGATTTACCAAGAGGTCTGAACTGAGGATATATATGACATAGTCTGAGCTTGGCCAATCACTAGGAGTGAAACATAAGTCATGTGGGCTGAACATACCATAAAACATGGCATGAGTACATGAGTCATGAGCTGCATAACCTGAGTTTGGAGTTTTCTATGTTCATGGAACATGATTCGTAAAATTAAGCAAACTAAAACTCCTGAATCTGAAGAAACATGAACATGCAAATAAGGGATCTGTAAATTACTAGTGACTGCATCAGGAGGACTTTCCTGATCCTATCAGGACTGAAGTTCATTGAGGCTGTTTGGGCATTGCCTACTGATAGCACTGAAATTGGCACCCTACTAATTTGGGCGACCGAACTGAGCTGAAAAGTGGAGATGACTCTGATAACCTGACTGGGGCAATCTCTGACCTTGTGACCTAACTCACCACATCCGAAACACACACCATTGTCGGCTCTACACACACCCTTATGATACTTACCGCACTCTTCACAAAGTGGAAGAGTAAGAATCCTTCTCTCACTACTTTGGGACTTGGAGCCTGATGCCCCATTCCTATGGTCTTTTATGAACTTTGTTACTGAGGAACTAGCTAGAGAGTTAAATGGGGATGAACATTTCTGACATAACTGAGAACGGTTACCATCTTGTGACCTATGCCGAGCAAAACTATAACTACCTATTCTGGCTCTTTTTCTTTCTCTCTCCTTCTTCTTAAGCTTCTTCTCTTCAGTCTGTTGTGCATAGACCATAAGCCTATATATGTTCATGTCACCAATGAACATCGCAGTCCTACAGTCCTTAACCACTCTACCTAATACCCCTGACATAAACTTACTCATTTTGGATCTACTGTCTGCTACTATATGGAGAGCGTACCTAGCTAACTAAATGAACTTAAGGGAGTATTCTTTTACGCTCATTGTACCTTTTTTGAGATTGATGAACTCTAACACTTTGGCTTTTTTCTGCTCTATGGAAAAAAACCTATCTAATAAAGTTGTAGCAAACTCTTCCCACTCTATGGGCTCTGTATCTGTCCCCCTATCTACCTTTCACTATTTATACCACGTATGGGCTACATCTTGTAGGTAATAGATGGATAACTTTATGCTCTCACTAGAAGTCACTCCCATGATTTCTGTGACTTTTTAAACTTGATCGAGGAACTCCTGTGGATCCTCTTCGGACTTAGAACTGGTGAATAAACGAAGATTCATTCAGGTGAAGTCCCAAATCCTAGCTGCAACAACATTGGCCACTGGGTTTGTTGGAACAGCAGCTAGCCATTCATTCTGAACTGTGACTGAACTAGCTAGAGTAGTGAATGTAGTCCTGAATTCTCCATAGGAGACATGCTCATCCAAGGGATCTACCTGGACTGTCTGAGGTACTAACTAACTTCCATTTACCCCTTCGTTAGCCCTTTTAGGAGGCATGATCTGTAACTAAGGGAAGAAGTGGATTAGATTAAGAGTTTAACTGGAGCTCATGCACAGTGGCACGACATGAATACTGAAAGAAGGGAAACTATTCCTAAAACATCTCATAGCCTCCTGCACATAAGTGTGGTGCAAAATACACCTATGTACAAGACTCTACTAGATGTGGCTTTCAGACTTCCTAGGACACGATTGAACCCGGCTCTGATACCAAGTTTTTAACGCCCTGAATTTGGTACCCGAAATGCCACATAGTGCTCATGACCCTGAAGTACCACAAACTAAACCATGACTGATATTTATAACTGAGCACTGAATACTATACAGTAAATATGCGGAATATAAGTTGTAAGTCCATAAGGTACAAAACTAAACTAATACTGAATATAAAACAATATTTGTAAGGGGGTATAACAATACCCAAAACTAAAATAAACTGTCTAAAACATGTTGTAGTCTGAAAGCCTCTAAACTGTCTAAAAATTGTAGAGTTGATGGGACATGTTCCCAACTAACTCCGAATACTAAAATAAACTAAAAACTGAATTAGTAATGAAATGATCATGTCCTCGAAGGACAAGGACTCACTACTAACTCTGATCACTGAACTAGGATGCTACTGGTTCTCTGGAGCTCGTGCTTCTAAACCTATGGTATAAGACACAATAGCTAAAATGCATCAGTACTTTGAATGTACTGGTATGCAAGTGAGGTAGGCTGAATGCAATAGGTTCATATGCATGAACAATACTAACTGACTGACTAACATGAATGTGAGAATAAATGCATATATACGTAACTATAATTGAGATAGTGCTAGGACTGAATACTAAGTTCTGACTACTGAGTTTTACTAATAACATGGAATTACTGATATCTGAGGGACTGATAACGCTCAAACTACAACTCTCGTAAGAGTGTAAGCGGTCGTTGTCAAATATAGAACCCAACTGGGTTGGGTGTCGAATCCCATAGGAAATACTTGGTCACTAAGTATGAAACTATTATTAGACTGTTGGTCAAAAATTCTATAGATAAAAGGGGGGATTTTATGCGTGAAGCAAAAGTATCAAAATAGAAAAGTAAAAACGGAATGCTTGGTAGGTTTTAATCAATGAGAATTGTAAGTTAGGGTTATGTCCACCTTATGAGTTCTACGTATCTATTGGCGGTGAGTTATACGGAATTCAAACATGCATACGCTTATAGAGATTCGTATTTTATGGTAAATCCTAGCGTCTTTTGACCATCAAGGATTATATCACTTTAACTCTTTCGAGCTTAAAGCGTATACTAACGGTACGAATTCTCCAAGAGGTTAATCCAGTTACGGCACTAACTTTTAAATAGGGTTTAGTAGCCCTATTTCCTTGTCATTCTCTCTTTTCCAGACATGTAACTTTTCTTTCGAACAAGTTAATGCTATACTGGCGTATTCTATATGTTTGCAACCACAAGAATTCAATTAAGATGAAGAGAGTAATGATATAAGCAGCATACGTATTAAGAATTCACAAACTCATAACAACAGATAGTATCTCATAAGGCTTCCATAACCCTAACAGAGAAGTTTATCTAATCATGAGCGCAACAGAGATCACAATAAACATCATCATCATATCAAAACTAGAATGATCTCACGTTGGAGAGGAGTGTGGCGTCACAACAAGGTTGACATTTTTCCTCTTGGTGTTTCCCACGAGTTAGCATTTTTCTCTGTTAACAATTGTAACGTGAATTAGGAGCGGAAGTTGAATGAAAAAAGAATTGAATTAATGAATGAGTGAATCGTCAAAAGCTTGAATTAATTGAAAAGCATGAATGCTGAAAAATTCAGCAAAATAGGGTATTTATAACACCCATATCCTATTCCTACTAGGCTACTGCGTACTTATCCTAATCCTACTAGGTTACTGCATCCTTATACTAATCATACTAAGTTACTTCTGATCCCCAAAGTCTTTAGAAATGTTGTTTTTGCCCGGGACAAGTTATCCATGCATCACTTTCAGTCCATAGGCGTCCAAACGCTGCTTTCCTTCTTTCGTGAAGCTTCCTTTGGCGTCAAGTTATCCATAAAGTGCTGTAATCTTCATCATTTATACCTGAAAACTTGCTAATCACATTTGTTAGCTCACTTACAAGAAAAAGGACTAAAAGTGCAGGAATTATATATTTTGTCCTCAAAACTTAGCTAAAATATGGGTACATTAAGGTGCTTTAGGCGTGTAAATACGCCTATCATCAACACCCCACACTTAAAGCTTTGTTCGTCCTCGAACAATATATCATGTCCATATAAACATCTACTTAGGGTTTCACAGTAACAACACAAAATATTCAACAAGACAGGCACAACAATTATTAACCAAGAGTAGTTTTCTAATCACTTCTAGAAACAATTCAACCTCCAACATAGACTCGTGATGATGGTTAATTCATATTCAAAAGTCAAGGCACAAAGAATCATACAAGACTACCCAAAACTCATCAACCATGTGTGTCTCACATAAGATATTACCCATAATCACTCACAAGTATTGCATTTTTCAGAACATGAGTATAAGATTATCCTTGCTCTCACTCTCACAAAGAATTCATATGTTGCAACTGATGACCATAAGCTTGCCCTTAGTGTAATGCTCTACTAATATCAGAATGCTAAGCTTAGGATCAAATAGGTCTTTACAGGTTGTAATGTAGGCTAAGGGATGGGTAGGACTATTTTGGCCAGAAATAGTGACTATGTTCCTAAGCGCTTTAATACATCACATTATGACATTAACAATCTCTTTTAATCAACCCTGCTACCTTTCTTTTATCTACCACCCTTTCTCACCTCTTTTGTTATTCAATAGAATCAACTTTGTATTTTTTTTTCATTTCATTTTTCATTCATCATTTTTTTTTATAACACACCTCTATAATAGCCATTCTTTTTCATAACAAATTCAAGTACCAATTCACTTTAAGGCATCACTCTCACCCAATTTCCTTTTATTTTGTCACATGACTTTACAATTTAAAGCGCTTAGGAATTTGGATCAAATTATGGTCTTGAAAAAATGGATAGGCTTACATATGAGGCTGTCAAAGAAAATGGCTAAAGTATCAAAGGGGGTTAACTAAGATAATGTCCACGGGTAGGTAAAACGAGGGTAAACAATCACAGGTTGCCAAAGAAATGCCTAAATTATCTCCTAAACTCACATTCTTTATTTCGCTTCACACACACACCAGGCAAGTTCTAGCATCAGCCACATACACAGAATATACTATAACCTCACACACACAAGGCACATGGTCAACTTTATTGGGAGTAGTATAGACTCTTGACCCAACAGATGAAGAAATTAAACCACACTCTTATCACATAGTGAGTCACACTTAGAGCCTAAACGTCTCAACAGTAATGATTTTAGCACAAACTTTTGTCATAATACCATGCCGCCTATCAGAACAATTTCATGCAAAATAAAAAAATTCTACTAACTACTAACTAAATCAAACAACCAAACATAAATAAATGCAAATGCAGATAAAGAAGTATAGCATGCAACTACCAGCACCCCACACTTATACGGGACACACTGCCCTCAGTGGAAAATAAATAAGAAGAACCTGATTAGTCGGACTCCTCTTCTATTTCTGGGGTTATACCTCCTGCGTCGGAATCATCATCAGAGTCGTCATCCTCAGAGCTTCTTCAAATTGTACCCCACTTGATCCAAAAAAGCGTTGAGGTATTTGTAGCGAGGAGGATTCAGCTTGCTCTTTTCTTCCGTTTTCCTAACCTTTCTGTGAGGTGGATACTTTTTATTTTTCTTGTCGTCCTTTTGAGGCCATTCTACTTGGTTGATGGCCTCGGAAGATGTCCTTGCAAAGTAAAAGAGCAAAAGGAAAATTTTTCAGAGATTTTGGAGAGGTAGGCGGCGCCTAGGTTGAAGTTTCAATGCATTTTTGTTCTAAGACTAAGGTTCTATTTATAGGACAAGCTTGGGTCGGGTTTTGACCCATTTGGAATCGGATTTGGAGACCAAAAGTGACCATAGGCGGTGCCTAATGCTTTGCCTATGCTTGGCATAGGCGACGCCTTTTTCAAAGCCTTGTTGAGCATAGGCGGCGCCTATGCTATGGCATTGTTAGGCATAGGCGGCGCCTATGCCATGGCATACTAGATTCAGAGACAAAAGGCTTTTGCATAGGCGGCGCCTATGCTATGGCATTGTTGAACATAGGCGGCGCCTATGCTATGACACTCTAGAATCCGAGAGCTTAGGCCATAGCATAGGCCTTGCCTTGTTCATGGCCTAGATTTACATAGGCCTTGCCTTGTTCTTTGCCTATATTTTCATAGGCAATGCCTAACCCATAGCCTTTTGCTTCTTCATTCCTAACTTACCACCTTCAACATGCAATACTTCCAAATCAAAATTTGAAACCAATCTCCTCCTTTACACCTCTTGCACCTACATTTACTCAAAAACAACAAAAACGATTAGAACGATGGGTTGCCTCCCATCAAGCGCCTTAGTTTTGGTCGTGGCTCGACAAAATCTTAAGAAAACAAAACAATTAAAAATGATGGGTTGCCTCCAACCAAGCGCTTGATTTATTATCGCGGCACGACATAGCTATCTCGATTACTTAGACTTCATCAAGATATATGGGGCATCGTTTTCTGAATGGATTCAGACAACGCTGATGCTTACTTGTAGGCATGCAATCTTCTTTGATATGACTCTTGTGCATACATATCCCAGGAGGTATACCAATTATATCATCAATAGTCCAACCCATAGCTCTCTTGTATCTCTTCAGAGAAGAGATGAGAGCCTCTACGTGCTGTTCACTTAAATCATCCGCCACACTCACCGGAAGTGTATTTCCATTTACCAAGAACGCATACCTTAGATAATTGGGGAGCTCTTTCAATTCTAGCACTGGGGGCTCTTCAATGGAAGTCTTCGCTGTTGGTGACGGTTGATTCTTAAGATCAAGGTCCGGTTGCTAAGGAGTATGAGAATAGGACCCTATTTCTGTTAGAGCACACATAGTTTCTTTATAATCTTCATCGTCCTCATGTTCAACATTCAGCAGCGCAGCAGACAATGGCTCAACAGTAAGCTGTTTCTCTACAGATAATGCTTTCTTATCCTCATAATGAACATCAGCTACGGAGAACACATTCATATCGCTGGGCTGCTTCATTGTTTTGCATATATCAAAGCGGACCACTTCGTCATTCAACTGAAATAAAAGCTCATTAGCTCTCATGTCAATAAGCATACTTTCTGTTGCAAGGAAAGGACGTCCCAAGATTATGGGAACTTCAGAATCCACCTCGCAATCCAAAATCACAAAGTCTGCAGGAAAAATGAAGGTAGAAACCTTCACCAACACATCATTCAAGATACCCACAGGTCGTTTTACCGACCTATCTGCCATCACGAGCCGCATATTGGTTGGTGTAGGGTCGCCTAACCCCAACTTTCTGTAGATGGATAATGGCATCAAATTGATGCTAGCTCCCAAATTGCACAATGCCTTAGCAAAATTAATAGATCCAACCGTGCAAAGAATAGTGAAAGCACCAGGGTCTGCCTTCTTCTGTACTAAGGACCTTATGGCAATTGCACTGCAATGATAAATATTATCTGCCGGCTCATAGCTTACTGCCCGCTTCTTTGTTAAAAGATCCTTCATAAATTTTGCGTACCCAGGCATTTGCTCTAGCTCTTATACCAAAGGAACATTAATGGTCAGCTGCTTTAACATAGTCATAAACTTATTGAACCTGGTATCCTCATCTTTCTTCTTTAATCTCTGAGGAAAAGGTGGTGGTGGAAGGGGAATAGTTTTCTCCACGACTTTCATTTCCTCTTGCTTCATATTGGCGATATTTTTAGGCTGTGGACGTTTAGGGGTGACGTCACTAACATCCTTTGTAGCTTCATTGGCGTCTTCAAGTTCTGCATTGCTCACTTGCTTGCCTTTGGATAAGGTTTCCAGCACCTTACCACTCCTGGTAGTAATAGCCATACATGATCCGTCGTTCCTTAGATTTTGCACAGTGTCGCTAGGTAGGGTTCCGGATTTTATTTGATTAAATGCCACTAAAAGTTGACTCAATTACTGCTCTAGTTGTCTTATTGCAGTAGAATGCGAGTCAACTAATTGATTTATTGAAGACAAATTGTTCTTCACCTCATTCACTCCCGTATTAGTTGCCTCTACTCTCTTCAACAGCTTTGCCATCATATCTTCCATCGACATCTTCCCAGATCCAGACGCCACAGCCTCACAGTTTCCAAGAGGAACATACAAACCACTCCTATCAGTCTTATTCTTCCAACCACCTTGATCGCGGTCCTTGTATCCAGATTTATCATAATAGTTCCGACCTTGGTTTCCTTGGGCATTGCCTCGAAAACCCCCCTGATTATTCAAGTAGTTCGCTTCTTCCTCATAGTCGGATTCATCTCTTCCCTGTGATACAACGGCCTTAACCTTTTTGGTCTTCCCTGATAATAAATGCTTGGTCAGAAGATCCATCTGCATTTTCATGTGAGCCATATCTTGGTCACGTTCCTCTTGTCTACGCCTCTGCTCTGCAGTCAAGCCAATAGATACGGTAGAGCTTGCTACCTCAGAATCCCTGGTATGCCAAGCTCTACTCTGCTTTGTCATACGATCTAGCATATCACTTGCCTCAAGAAAAGTAAGGTCCATGAATGACCCACCTGCAGCATTATCAACCACTGGCTTAGTCACTGAGTTCAAAGCCCTATATAATATTTCCATCAAGTGGATATTCGTCATCTGATGGTTTGGGCACCGCATAAGCTTCTTCTTGAACCTCTCCCCTGTTTCGTGGAGAGCTTCAGTTGGAAGCTGTCGAAAATTGCTGATCTCATCTCTCAACTGTGCTCGCTTGGATGGCGGAAAGAATCTTTCTAGGAAAGCGTCTTTCTGTTGCCTCCAATTCTTAATAGAATCAGGAGTTAGCCCGTTCAACCATAGAGTTGCCTCCCCAGATAGAGACAATGGAAATAAGCGCAGCCGAATTGCATTCTGCCCAACTCCTGGATTGTCAAATGACTTGCATGTTGAAATAAAATTGACCAGATGCATATTCGGATCATCTCCTACAAGTCCACCAAATAGTCCCTTGAGCTGCAATAACTGAATCATGGTGCTAGTGATATTGAACTTGGCTCCGGGTGCCAAGGGCGGCGGAATAATAGCTCCTGTGGCACCATCTCCGTCCATATCATCATCATCATCATCAAAAGGAGCCTGCACATCTCGGCAGTTAGGTCTCATACTAGCTTGATGATATCTCCTGTGCATAGGTGCTGCTACCTCATCTGCACGCCGCGGATTAAGTAACTCATCATCACCCAGGTCCTCATCATCAGGATTTGTTGCCCGACCTGGGTTATCAATATTCTGCTGATGCACTTGAGCAGCTGCCAACGCAGCTAATCTGGCATGCTCCTATTGAGCCGCCCTTCTTTCAATGTCACGTTGTGCATCCATTCTGCCAATAAGTTGTGGTTCAGGGTTTATGGGTAATAACGGTTGACCTGAACTTCAAGTGTTTGGCATGCACTCAAACAAACCTAAATAACACAAAAACAACAACTAAAAGTAAAATTTGAGAATCTTTGACCAAAGGGTCTAGTAACTATCACAAACTTAGATGACAACCGTATTCCCCGGAAACGGCGCCAAATTTGGTAATGCTCAAACTACAGCTCTCGTAAGAGTGTAAGCGATCGTTGTCAAATATAGAACCCAACTGGGTTGGGTGTCGAATCCCACAGGGAATACTTAGTCACTAAGTATGCAACTATTATTAGACTGTTGGTCGAAAATTCTATAGATAAAAGGGGGGATTTTATGCGTGAAGCAAAAGTATCAAATTAGCAAAGTAAAAACGGAATGCTTGGTAGGTTTTAATCAATGAGAATTGTAAGTTAGGGTTATGTCCACCTTATGAGTTCTACGTATCTATTGGTTGTGAGTTATACGGAATTCAAACATGCATGCGCTTATAGAGATTCGTATTCTATGGTAAATCCTAGCGTCTTTCGACCATCAAGGATTATATCAGCTTAAAGCGTATACTAACGGTACGAATTCTCCAAGAGGTTAATCCAGTTACGGCACTAACTTTTAAATAGGGTTTAGTAGCCCTATTTCCTTTTCATTCTCTCTTTTCCAGACATGTAACTTTTCTTTCGAACAAGTTAATGATATACTGGCGTATTCTATATGTTTGCAACCACAAGAATTCAATTAAGATGAAGAGAGTAATGATATAAGCAGCATACGTATCAAGAATTCACAAACTCATAGCAACAGATAGTATCTCATAAGGCTTCCATAACCCTAACAGAGAAGTTTAGCTACTCATGAGCGCAACGGAGATCACAATAAACATCATCATCATATCAAAACTAGAATGATCTCACGTTGGAGAGGAGTGTGGCGTCACAACAAGGTTGACATTTTTCCTCTTGGTGTTTCCCACGAGTTAGCGTTTTTCTCTGTTAACAATTGTAACATGAATTAGGAGCGGAAGTTGAATGAAAAAAGAATTGAATTAATGAATGAGTGAATCGTCAAAAGCTTGAATTAATTGAAAAACATGAATGCTGAAAAATTCAGCAAAATAGGGTATTTATAACACCCATATCCTATTCCTACTAGGATACTGCGTACTTATCCTAATCCTACTAGGTTACTGCATCCTTATCCTAATCCTACTAAGTTACTGCTGATCCCTAAAGTCTTTAGAAATGCTGTTTTTGCCCGGAACAAGTTATCCATGCATCACTTTCAGTCCATAGGCGTCCAAACGCTGCTTTCCTTCTTTCGTGAAGCTTCCTTTGGCGTCAAGTTATCCATAAAGTGCTGGAATCTTCATCATTTATACCTGAAAACTTGCTAATCACGTTTGTTAGCTCACTTACAGGAAAAAGGACTAAAAGTGCAGGAATTATATATTTTATCCTCAAAACTTAGCTAAAATATGGGTACATTAAGGTGCTTTAGGCGTGTAAATACGCCTATCATCAGGGACTGATACTATGTTATTGATACATGGATAACTGTGTCTGACAGTTCTGATTATGATGAACTAATCTGGTTGATTATATCTGACAGTCCTAAAGATGAATACTGATGACATGATCTTTGATAACATGAATGAGTGTATCTGACAGCCCTGAATATGATGGAACTATCTGAGTTCCATTCTATATCTGAGTTGACTATATTTGACAGTCCTGAAACCTGAAGAACTATTTGAGTTCTTTTACTGAGGCTAAGACTGAGACTGAAATTATAACTGTGGAAAGTGATCATCTAACCGACATACCCTAGAACTGAACTGGTGAGGTCCAACCTGTAATCCCAACTGGAAGAGTGTTAATACCGCGCCACTGGTAAAGACCTTCTATGAATATACCCTCTCTGACAGAGAGCTCTTCCGTCAACCCCTCCTAGTAGGTAACCCAAATGAGATGTATATATGTCCCTAAACGCGTAGGGTTCATCTCAACCTATGCTGGATACATAGTTCTGGAATTTAGGGATTGCTTCTAGGGATCTCATTCCTATCTAGCGGGCGAGTCCCCATTCTTAGGCTCGCACGGTGCTGAATCCTACTCCCATCTGAAAGACGTTGAACTGATTAACTGAGCTGAACTGATACTAGTAGTATTGTTTAGTGGATCTAAACTAAACTGAATTTACTATGTTTTATTGATTGATGGAATGTACTGAGTTCTGAGGACTGATAATAGTAAAGTTACTGAGATTGACTGGGAATAGGGAGGTTATTGAGATTACTGAGTACTGAGATCACTGAGATTATTGAACTACTGAGATTACTGAGATTTCTCAGTTTTCCTAATTCACATGACTAACTAAGTTCTATGGATCATAGCTTGACTGAGAGTATCATGAAAATATGACATGGCTCTAGGCACACAACTAAATTATTGGGTACAAGTACCCCCAGGAATCGATGGAAAGAAACTGACATAACATGACATACGTGAACACATGACCAACAACACAATTCATAATTCATATATTGAAGCACTTCATCAAACATATGATATGCATAAACTTGTACAAACATGGGGATTTCATAATATCATGCTAGTTGGGCACTTTTCCTTCATATCGATATTTAATCAAACACATGATAGGAATAGTATATATAGACACGATTATACAAAAATTACACATCATGATTCAACATCTAATTTCATCATCATGGGTTTTAATCATAGGTTCACATGAATATACATCTATACAAATCAATTCCACATAACATTAATCACCAAACATGGATTTGAATTCAATTGATCATTCTCAACATAAAAAAAATAAACCCAATATGAATTTCATAAAGAAAATCTAAAATCTTGACTTTAGAAAAGAGATTCTTGGGCTTCATGGACTAAAGGAGTCCATGAATGAACACTATGCATACTTTAGTTCATGATTTTGTGAAGATTGACGGTGAAACCTTCTTGAATTTGAATCACCAAAAGAAACCCTAGCTTGTTCTTGAGAGAAACTTGAGAGAAACTAGTATATTTTGGGTGAAGAATGGCTAAATAACATGTTATTGGGTTTATATAGGGTTGAAAAATTGACCCTTTTAACCCTTGGACGTGTATTTTATTTCTGAGAAAATTTTTTGATTTAGCAGGCTGGAGCGATGCGGTGCTATCGCGTTGTGTCACTAAATATTACCAACTGGGAACTGGGTTGACGGTGCGATATGGTGAAATCGCGTTACAATACTGGATGGGACCTGGAAGTTCACCGCGATGTGGTGGTATCGCGCTGAGACACTAGAAAAAATGATTCTAAATTTGAGCCTTAGCGCAATGCACCATAATCGCGGAGGCTTTCTGGATTTTGACGATTGTTATTTTGACCTGCTCCGAGATATGCTGATGGCTCAGGTGGGACACTGTCTTACTAAAATGGCTTTAACTCTTCACCCGGGTGTCGGACTTGAGTAAATTGGTATCGATGGAAAGCTTATTGAATTTCCCACATGAAAAAAAAAGAAAAAATCTTGAAAATACTACATGTATAAAAGTGTATTTGTCTTTGAAACAAGTCTTTGATATTTATGGGACGAATTTAAGCTAGGTAGAAGTACGGGGTATTACAGTTAGATGGTTGTATTCTAGTGATTTTATGATAGTTAATGCCCAATAGATATACCATCTTGTAGAAGAGATACTTCCGAGGCCGAGTTTGATATGCGTAGTAGTTATCCCCAACTTTTTGTGGTTTCAGGTACTTCTCTTGCTTTTAGTTCGAGGACAACCTAAATTCTTAGTTGTGGTGGGGTAAGGGCTTGACTTTGTGAATTATTCATTTTTACTTGATTTGAACATTGCCCTTTCCAGTAGTTTCTACGTGATATTTTTGGGTTGTCAAGTTGATTGACATGGTTTCCAATGTATTTCAATGTGATTTATGTGAGGTTGTGGTTTTAGGAGATTAAAGAAACACTATAGTTAAATTTCTCAACTTTTGTTGTTTAGTGTGTGAGATGGAAAAACAGTCTGCATTGGTAGATCTGATATGCTGATTTAGGGTTGGTAGTGTGGTTGGTGTGATTTTATGGCTTTTATATCTTATTTCGACCCTTGATTTAAAAATTAGATTTTTGAAATTGGGTCTCGAGGGTCAATTTTGTAAAAACAACTTTTTTAATAAATATTTGATGTTGTTATTGATTCTAGAGCAACAAATTTTATAGGATAGCATAGTTTGTTTGCGTTCTCGAGATTCTGGATGAATCTCGAGGGGTCCACAGAGATTTGGAAGATTTCCAAGTCCCAGCTAAAGTGTCTCTTAGGTTGCTCTAGCGACTTGTCTACCCAATTGGGGGATGCTAAAGCAGAACCTTGTCTACTTTAATAGAGGATGCTAAAGTGGCCCCTTTCTCTCTAAAGTTGACTAGGCATACACGAAAGTACCGCTAAAGTGACACTTGACCGCTTTAGCGATGACCGCATAAGAGGACAAGTGTCCTCTTAAGAGGTCCGCGCTAGTACAGTATAAAAATAAGAATTTCTTGTTTTTCTTTCACTTTTGAGACTTTAAGCTATGGATTTTAGAGTTCTGGGGTGATTTCTTTCATTCTCACACTTAGGTAAGCTCTGAATCACTATTTCAAATATTTTACTTTGATTCTTGTCATCTAAAACCCGTGATTTCAAAAGTGAATCAGAGGATTTTGACCCAAAAGGCCTAAAATTGTAATTCTTAAATTTAAACCCCAATTTCTACTCATTTTCACTGGGCTTTTCTTCTATGGCTTCCTTTAATCATGGATAATATGTTTATGAACTAAAATTTTGACTTTACCCTTTTTTTCAAAAACACATTTTTTGGGTCCATTTTTACCACAACTCGGTAGTAAGCAATATGGGTAATGTTGGCCTTTTTTTAAATCGTAGATTCTTTATTTTTATACTTTAGTTGATTTTGAGGTTGTTCGAGGTGGGAGGACTCTAGGTTGAAGAGTTTTTGGACCAAATTTTGTTGCTTCATGGTAGGTTATGGCTTAACTTTCTTCAGACTGGGCTGCATAGTTAATGATAATATAAAATCATGGTACAGTTATGGTAAAAAATTATAAAGGTGATGTTATTACTGTTATGTGCCCTGTGGGGGCTCATATTGATACAATTGATGATTTAAGATATTATTGACTATATGTGGATCATGTGCGGCCTTATCAGATATTGTTAGTGTTATGTATCCATTTGATTATTTTCCTTGTGTTAAAAAATTCTAAGTTGGGTTTCTTGTTCTGTTATTGATGTCTTTCTTGCATATTTTCCTATTATGGTACATGGTTTATATTGGATCATGGATGGTTAGCCTATTAAGTGGATTTTGATTAGGTACATGTATATTGGTAAGATTTGAGATCCGCATTATAGTTTGGTTTTGGGTATTACATCCTTATATCATAGTTATATTAATGATACATCGGTGCCATTGTGATAATACTAATTTTTCTGACAGAAACGTGGCACCTTCAAAACCCTTTATCAATGTTCATGTGTCGAAGACGTGATACAGATATTGGGATATAGATATTGAGACTTATTTTTGTATTGAGATTGTACATAGATTGTGAAACCCCCCATCGATCCTACCTCAAGAGTAGTACTTGGTTGGTTTATATGGAGGCTATGTGATAACCTCGGATATATCACATTATCATCATCATTATCATTATCATTTCATTTCATACATTATGCATCTTCTCTGTTGTATTTTTGTGTTGATTGGTTGTCTACCATTTAAGTATTTCTTTTTTGTACTTGTCTTTGGTATGTAAGATATATTTAGAATTATAGTGGAGACAGTGTGGGCTATCGTTTTGGACATTTTCTAATTACAGATGATGTTCCCATAGTTTGTATTTATATACCTTATTTTATACTTTGCTCAATCGACCTATGATACATGTTGATTAAAAGTGGATCGTACTCATCCCTACTATGCTCTTTCGGTACAGATCTAGGTATGAGGGCGCCACACGGTAGCTGATCTCGGACTGTGATTGGCATATTTTTGATGTAGTGGCCGCTCTATGGTTTCAGAGTCGGCCTCCAACCTCATCCTATGTAGTTATGTCTTATTCTGTATTAAAAGATAGACTTATATTTCTTTCAAATATTTTCAATTATTCTTTTAGACTTTGAGAAATACTTAGTTCCTTCATACAATGTGACATCAGGTTTTAGGATGGTTTATGGTATTATCGTGTATCAGAGTTTTTCTATTTTTATGTATATATGTCTTGACATCGTTCTAGGAGTCTCTCCTAGAGTTTTTATATTGTGATTTCTCTTTTTCATATCAGTTTGGGTGATTGACTTACTTGTCAAGGCTTATCTTTGATAAGTGTCACCATGACCTGAGTTTTTGGGTCATGAAAATTTTACAAATACAGTACCGGAATTGATACTATAAGTCTATGAAAACAACATAGTAAATTAAGTAGGACATCAGTGTAACATCCATTTCCTCGGAGTTGATTTTTCTACTTTACACTTTCTCTCAATTTTCTTAAGACATAATTGGATGAATGACACTTGTTTTTAATGATTTAAAGGTTAAGATTATATTAACTTTAAAGCACTTTGGAATGTCACTTCGAGGAAAAATAAACATTAACAAATTTATCATTATTTTTAGTTATATGTTTTATTGTAGGTCCATAAATGAGCCTAATAACAATATTAACGAGAATACATACATTATGTAACTACACTTCTAGTCATTTTGTGAATTTTACCTATTTTCATATCTTAAATCTCTCTTTAACTTTAATATATGATTTATGATTTGTGAGGATGAGTGAAAATATTTTTTAGGTTATTAGATGAGTTTTAGAGAAGGTAATTGTCATGACCCAAAGATCGAGGTCAAGATGGCACTTATTGTGGCTTCGCCTTGATAAATAATCCAATCACCCCCAAAGGAAAGAGGGTTCGAACCAATAACAAAATAAGACTAGATGAGATTTCTTGAATAAAGTCAGGTCGACACATATGAAAATTTTGTAGTAGTCTGAACAAAATATAACAATATCAACATCTGATGTTAGATTTTAGAAAATTTAATAACTACAACCAAAAATACTGAAGATATAACTATCTATCTCAAAAAACAAATAAAAACAATAGAAATATATAGGAAGAGTTCTGGAGTCGACTTTCAAAGCCTAGAGAGAGCCATTAACTCAAAATTATAAATTCAACAATGCAAAATCATATCAGTGTGTCATACTCGTGCTCAGATCTACACTTAAAAGGCATAGTAGAAGTGAGTACGGACCACTTATACTTAATATGTATCATATGGAGACTAAGCACAGTAGAAAATATGATATGTAAAGACAATACTATGAGCACGCAACCTGCAAGCAGAAAAGTCACCTAAATTGTGACTCACACTATCTCCAATAACAATTCTTATTTATATATATATACACACACACATATAAAAATGGTAAGGCATACATGAATAGATATAAATGGAAGCAAATTACACGTCAAGTAACACGTAAAGGAAACAACATATGATGTGTAAATATAATACAATGCAATGAATGATAAATGAATAGTTTAAAGTCATCGCATGACTTTCTGTATACACCTATCTAGCTTCAATGCTCCTAAATCAGGACACATAGGAAATTCTCAACCTGTATACTATCTTCAATTTCCACCAATGTGAATCTCATATCTCAATCTACCCGACCAACACATCCCTACATCTGGGTGTGTCAAAAGTGTCTTATTTTCTTTCAAAAATCAATCTTCCTCAATGGAACCAATATTTCATGAATGTGTATGTATGCAATCAGAATTTATTGCTCACAATCAAATCAGTATGAAGATATCAAATCCATTAATACAAATATAGGTGAGCTCATAATATCAACTCAATATGCCAATATATCTTGATAAAAGTTCTAGTTAGGAACCATTGGAATAAATGTGCATGTAAAACATCATTAATATCATGTACGCACATAAATTGGATAATTTTTTCAAGATAAAGGAAAATGGTGTTGAATAAGGCCAATAATATCTAACATAGGCCCCTGCATAGGCATCATATTAATAAATAAGGTAGTTAAATGCACAAATAAGGTCAATGATGTCAACTAAGACCATACAGGAGCAACACACACTATATAATATCATAAGTTAACTACAATAGAGTATAAGCTCAGTTATGGGAATCATTCAATATATTCACTCAAACTTATTTTTCATAGTTATTTTTCCCAACCCACATAGTTATTCATTAACTATCTAGCCCAATTTGAAGAAATTTATGCCATAATCTACCTCAAAACTACAAAATCCATGCTAAAAGTCCTTCGACAGAGAGACTTCCCCTTTCAAATGACATTAGAATTAACTACAACATTCAAATATAGCATCTACGCATCAAAAAAAAGCTAATGATAACCTTACTTTTCTATTTTTAATCTGGGTCTGAAATTGAAAAAACAAAAAGGGTAAAGCCAAAAAAAAAATTTAGAAACACATTCTCTATGGTTATAGGAGTAGATTACTAAAAATCCATGCAAAAATAACTTTAGAATGATGTCCAAATGGAAGAAAACCATTTTAAAGTTTTTCAGAAAAAATCCTCAAAATCCCATGCTAAAATTAATCGTATAGAGTGTTTTGATGTTATTATTCAATATAAAGAATAGTAATAAGGTCATACCCAAGATCAAAAGGTGATGAAAATTCTAAAAATTTCTCAAACCCAAAGATCAAGGTCAAAAAATGGTGAAAAAAAATAAAATATTGTTTATATACTTGTGATGGCCACTAAAGCGGCTATCTGATAACTTAAGTGACCACCACTCAATTAGATAGTGGTTTCTAAAGTGGCCAAGCCACATAGGTCATCCATAAATTTAAGAAGTCAAGTTCCACTAAAGTAGATACCACTTAAGTGACCCCTTGCTGCTTAAGAACTTGCACAAGATACCAAGCAGTGTTGAGATTATTTAAGCCAAAAATACTCCAAAGGGACCCACAAAATTTTATTGGGACCCTATAAAAATAAACCATGCATGCTAATAAGTTAATTTTGATTTTTTAGGCTTAATGGCGATGTTGAATTTTTGAAAAATAATAGTTTGTAACAAATTAACCCCCGAGATCCCTTTAAGTCATAATTAATTAGTTTTTCCAATGGGGGTTAAAAATAATAACTAAAGGTTATGAATTATAAAAAACCTTGCTCTTAACCTAAATTTACATTTTAGATGTAAGATAGTTGTCCAAATGGTCATTCGACACTCAGAATATCAAATATTGACTAAAGTCAACTATAGAACTTTTGAAGCTCCTAAACACCTCAAACTCTCCCAAAATCGTATCGATAATATTGGAAATTGTGCCAACCATTCCTACACCTCAAAATCAACATACAACAACTGTGAGGAAGTGAAAAAGGTCAAATAATATAAAAAGTAAGATTTCACACTTTGGGTTGTTATAGTATTTCATCTTGAAAGTTAAAATTCTTGAAGATTGATAAAAGTCAACATTTTAGGTTAACAAGTTTTGATTTAAACTCTAATAGTTCTGCTAACTCTAGTAGGTATTTATAACATAATGGAATGGTTGGTAGGATTTTAGTATGTTCAAAACTTACATGATTTAAGAAACTTATATTTGACCTCAATCAATATTCAATTGGGACTAATGTGTTATGGTTTCATGGAACTTTCAATGCTTAAAACTTGAAAATATGCAAGTACTTATGTCCATTTTGTTAGATATGATGTTCTTATGTGTTCATATTGCAGGAAACTAGGTGTTAGGATTTAAAAGAAGTAAAGATGATGAAAAAACTACAAAGGGACCACTTTAAGCCTATAAGTGGTAGATTCGATGGTCGTAGGTCCCTACGTAGGTGTCAAAAATAAAGTTCTGAGAAGCTAAATTCTGAAGATTGGCCTTAGTGTTGTGAATGATCCACTTACGGGGTGAAAGTGCCACTTACGACTATCATAAATGGTCACGTAAGTGTCAGAGGAAGAAGGCTCTGAAGCTCTGAAGTTGATGTTTTCTGATAGTTATGAAAGGACACTTATGTGGAGTAAGTAGAACTTACTCCCATTGTAAGTGCCTTCATAAGTAGTACTCCAGCATCATATAGATTTCCTACTATTTTGTACCTACTAAAGGTCCCGCAAGTACCACTTATCGCCCATAAGTGGATCCATAAGTGGCCACCGACCCAGTTTTCCTTGACTTTTTGGTAAGGATTTTTAGGGTTCTGATGTAAACTATAAATACCCTTTTGATGTTTTTGAATTAGTTTATGCACTCTTTAAATACACAAACATATTTGATTCTAAGATTGGACTTTTGATATTGGAATCCTTTGTTCTTGGTTTTACTATTGATTATTAATTTGAGACTTTGGGTTTTGATCTTAACTTATTGTACGATTATTTGTATGATTCTTGGATGAATTATATGTATTTTCTTACAAACGTGAGTGGCTAAACCACCTAGTTATGGTTGTTGGAACCCTGGTAGAATAAAAAAGTAGAGAAAGTGTGAGATTCTTCTAAATCATTGTTTATGCATGTATTCTGATCTTTTTTAGATTGTTTGCTTTCTTAACTACTGCAAAAGTTAAGGAATTGCCTGTATTCGTTATCATCTTCACAAGAGAGATTGAGATTAGGAAATGAAGATTACAATAGTAATCTTAGGCTACCAACCCTCGTCTAATTAACTTGATACTCAAAAGGTGATAGTTAAACTGGGATCAATGGGAAGGATTAGAAAGGTGACACTCTAAGACTCATAAGGTGAAAAGTGGAATTTACCAAGGCATTCACAAGATGATTAGTGATACCTATCTTGTAAGATTATGCATATAGTTGCTAGTATCATCTCAGATTGAACCGGGGAAACATAGTCCTAGTATCATCTCAGATTGATTTCAAACAAAACCAATCAATACTAGTTGCTACTTTATTGTTACTAGAAAAATTCCTCCATTTACTTTCCTGCATTGTCTGACTACTTCAGCAAGTTCTTGATAGATATTCAACTTATTCCCTATGGGCTTGGCTCCTACCTCTATTGGGTTCTATAATTTGATAGAGACTGCATTATACTTTTTTTGAAGGTATAGTTTGGGTGAAATCAAATTTTGGCATCGTTGCCGGGGATAGTGGTTACAAATTAATTGATTGAAGTTGTTGAGGCTGTTTGGTTTTACTTTTCTATCTTTCTTTGGTCATACATTGGCGTATAACTAGTACTAGGAGTCAAGGAAATAACTTGATCCCACTTGATCTAGAGCTTGAAAGAATCCTACAACAGACTCATAGGATGTTACATTATGATCGTAAAGCTAGTCATGAGAAGCGACAGGATGATTAAATTAAATTGACTCTCCCATCTCCGCATGGTATGAAAGAGATAGCACAATGCGAACCACTAAACCATTAATAGTTAAGGAAAATATGAGAAGGGATGGTGAGTCTACCCATCGTGCAGCAAATGAGGCTAAATAAGCAAGGAAGGAACAAGAGCGTCGAGCAGAACTCGATAGAGTTATGAGAGAAAGAGTTCAAACATGACCTACTTATAAATATGTACCAACTTATGATGGGATTGAGGAAGATCCGGGGTATGTTAAACATTCTGAGTTAGGAGCTATCATCCCTATTGAATACCCCAAGGAGTGATGTTTGACATACAAGTACTATGATCCAATTGCTAAATCTGAAGGTGTGCTTGCTGTCTTACCAACTGATAATTCCAACATGCACATTATGAACTTTGTAATAATTTGCACTTTGTATAATCAGGAAGCATTGAGATGCAATCTATTCCTATTCTGTCTTATTGTATAAGCTACACTATGGAATGGAGAATTAGATCATTGGTCCATCACCAAGTAGAATAAGAAGTGGGTATAATGTTTTTGATAATTTTTTCCCGCCTTCTAGAATTCTGCAGTTGAAGGATAAGAACTACAATTTCGGATAATCCATTCATAGGCCTTATATAAAACTTTATCATGGTTTAAAAGGAAGTTGATGATGGTGCCCAATCACAGGATTCTAGGAAGGAGCTTACTTAAGACATTTATAGATCCTTGAATGCTAATAACAAGGTTGTTGCAAAAACTATCACCGATAAGGCATTTATGAGTCTATAGTGGGAGGTAGATAAGGAGATATTGGACTGAACCTCTAAAACCAACCGAGGTTGGAATACTTAGGAGGTATAAGAAGGAGTATATACTTATGCTATTGGTGCATCTACTGAATAGAGACTCTTAAATGAGACATTGGCTCAAAAGGTCGCATATCTGAGAATAGAGATTAGGCTATTGACCAATCAGCTTGTAGCTTTTGGAGTACAAAAGGTAAATGTTATGGGTGTACAAGTTAAAACTCCTAGGGCATATAACTTCTATATTGATGAAGAGTAAAAGTACTTTGATAGAGAAATGGCGGGTTTTCGTGCCAAGGACAAGGGTCTAATCAATATAGTTGGAACTCGATGCAAGGGAATAAAGGTTGGAACTATTATGGGGACAAATATAGGGATCGAATCATAGAGAGGGACGGTGACTAGCGAAGAAAGGATGACTATAAAGTGAAGAGTGGTTCTTATGTTCCACTAGGGAATATTGATATTGATTTAAGGATAGAGGCATTGCTTACTAGGCTAGTTAAGGGTTTTGAGAATCATGAGAATTGCCTCAAGGAGATTAAGGAAGATATTTCAGGTATGATCCAGAAAGTAGAACCGCATACTACTGCAATCAAGCAACTTGAGCAACAATTTTTTCAGATGTTAGCTACCCTAAATTATCATCAGACGACACCCTTTTGAGTAATACTGTGCATAATCCAAAGAATTCCAGTCACTAGTTTGCCATCACTACTTATAGTGGTAAGGCTAATATTGATCCTCATATTTTTGTAGTTTATAAAGCTTGGATGATGATGTGGATATTTATGATGTACCCAAAATGATTCTTAAAAGTTGGTGACAAGTGGTAAGTCATCACTAAAATTGACGGGAGATGATAAAAGTGTTGAGAAGGATAAAGGTAAGGGAAAGGAAGTCAAGCATATTTTGAAGACTATTCCACGACCTCCCCCACCTTATCCTCGGATATTGAAGTGGAAGAAAGAGGAAAGGATGTATCAGAAGTTCATATCATTGTTAAAGAAATTGTTTGTTATATTCTTCTTGTCGAAACTTGGAGCAGATGCCAGGCTATTCAAATTTCATGAAAGATTTGGTTATTAAGAAAAAAAATGATGAGTTTTGAGCCCACTAATAACGTGCACCATTTTAGTGTCGCTACTTCGCATCATTGGTAGAGAAGAAGGTGGACCCCAAAGCATTTACTATTATATGCACTATTGATCCCTTCAACTTTGCTCGAGCTACTGTGAGTTGGACTTTGAAGTCCCTATTATCTTACGTAGGCCCTTTCTAGCTATAGGTAGGTTATTGGTTGAGATAGAGTTGGGGAAAATAATGTTCAGACTCAATAATGAACAGGTGATTTTTAATATGTGTCAGTAGATACGACAGCAAAAGGATATACGGATGGAATTAGTTATAGACACTATGAATGATGAGGCGTTGACTGTACCCATTGAGGAGAGACTTTGGGTTGAGGCACTAGCAGCAGTTATGACAGCAAAAGGAAATGCGGATGGTGTCAGTTATAGACACTATTAATGATAAGGAATTGACTGTACCTATTGAGGAGAGACTTGGTGTTGAGGCACTAGCGGCAGTTATCATGAACTTTGACAGTGATGGTATCGATGAATATATTGAGATTGTGAATGAACTCTATTGTAGAGGTTTTTATTCTTATTCTCTGAAGAAGCTAAATATTGATTTGAAGAATAGAGAAACTCCGCTAGCTCATCCATCTATTAAAGAGCCACTGGTCTTGGAATTAAAGGCCCTCCAATGTCACTTCCATTATGTATTTTTGGGAGTCAACAATACATTTCCGGTCGTTATTGTTGTTGATTTATTGGAAACACAGGTTGAGGTATTGATCTCTGTATTGTAGATAGTCAAAAGAGACATCGGATGGACTATGGCGGACATTGTGGGGAATTACTCGAGATTTGTACCATAAAATTTAGCTTGAACCGGATTGTGTACCCAGCTTCGAAAACTAGCATCGGTTGAACCCTCCTATGAAGGAGGTAGTAAATAAAAGATCATAAAATGGTTAAATATGGGAGTGGTTTATCTATCACAACCCTATTTACAGTTCATGATGGCACCTACTAAATCCCACCAGTATATAAGCCAATAACTTAACCTGGAGCTAGCACAATGGGTTAAAGTAAGGAATACAAAAATATGCCAAATTCAATGAACATAAGTCAAATATAATCAAATTGTTCAAAAATAGATAAACATTCATCATAAGATACCAATCCCACGACTTGGTAGAGACAGTACAACATCATCTAATGTCAATAATACAACCCAAAAGACTTAAAATATTGTCAATACATTTGTCTCAAATACTAAATATTGAATATAAAATAAACAAGGAAAATGGGCGACTCAGATTCCATGAGCTCACCCTATCTTCGAAAACCAACCCCGCATGAACACAAATCAACAACAACAACTAGTACTCGGATCTGCACCAAAAAGGAACAAAAGTGTAGTGTGAGTACCAAAAAAATGGGTACTCCGTATGCATCATTGGCCAATTGAGATAAGTTATGATATAAAGATGATATAATGCAAGACAATCCTACGTAAGTCAAGGCATAGAGTTGAACCTAAATCATCTTCATCGTCACTGTATATAATAAGTAAGTAATCAAAATTACAATACAACATATTGCATCAACATATATAAATATCACCGTGCATAAGAAATAGACAATTCGGAACCTCATACGTCAACTGGTGCAAAAAGTAAAGAACTAATCACCACATCCCATACTACGGGAGATTACACCTAAGAGAGATAATAATAAAGCATTTAACCAACAACATATCTAAATCTCATAATTATCC
This sequence comes from Capsicum pubescens, assembly GCA_030864215.1. Taxonomy (NCBI): domain Eukaryota; kingdom Viridiplantae; phylum Streptophyta; class Magnoliopsida; order Solanales; family Solanaceae; genus Capsicum; species Capsicum pubescens. The sequence goes on from CM061542.1 coordinate 244,075,256, forward strand.
CACCATATTCCACATTTAACATCAATCGGATATTTTATTTGGGACTAGGATAAGGTATCTAGATCAACTCATAGATATATAGAAAGCCACCAAAAGCCTAAGGTAAAGGTATTTCCCAAAGACCATACCTAACTCAATCATAGTATCTAAGGAACTTCCATCAATATAAGCAACTAGAGTTAACTCACCCACAACATGTGTGAAAAGGTCACTCCCATCTAGCTAAGGTATCTAAAGTATCCCTATTCTAACCATGAGTCATGAATTCATATTCACCACGTTCAAGCCTACAAGCCAAACATTCCAATCTATGGGCTCAAGAATCCTAAATGATTCAACTAAAACCAAGTCATACCATTCAACATTCCAACACCTTAAACCCATCCCAATCAAAAATGATAGCACCAGTATACTATAACAGAGCTCAATCTAACAAGGAACAAGTCTAACCTACCTCAAATCCAAGAAAGCTCACGAACCACTAAACCTCTGCTCTTTTTTCCGAGAAGTTTCTTCAAGTTGCTAAGATATCTAAAACACAATCTACACATTAAACAAGAACATTAATATGCATATTGTACCATTGTGCTTTGAGTCCAAAAACGACACCAAAAAACTCAAGTGGGCCCCAATTACGTAAAACAGGCTTTCGAGGTCAACTCAATGTTCATACACCATTAAGGAATTATAACCCTAAAAAAATAGGTTAAAGTTAAGCTAATTTGGGCTAAAATCAAGCCTTTAAGCTATTTGGGGTTATGGTCAATGATTCAAGAAATTCAAGCATGGAATAGAAGGATTCATACCTCAAATCCATTGGTAATCATGAAAATATATGTTAATTAAGCATCCAAGACTCAATTTGAGTTTAGCTTACCATTCTAGGATTTCTTGGTCTCTAGGAAGAGAGAAAAGTGCCCAAAACATGGCCTAAAAGGAGTTTAACCCAACCCAGGAGGACCACTATCGTGCACCATGGACACTAATCGTGATAGCACGATCGCCATAGATCCTACCACAATCACCATAGCACAATCATGGTGATCCTTGCGTGATCGTTATGGCACTAGTACCAGCAACTTGGAAATTTTCAAAGCTTCCAATGACACCTCGGGATTCATTCAGAATCTGATATAGGAATATAAACTATATAACTATACTAAATTTGATGTTCCAAATGCATTGGAAAACTCGAATTTTCCATATCAGGGCGTCCCAACCAAATGTGGGTCTTACACCCAGATTTCTAATTTTTCAACTTTCTGACCAACCGTCGAAATAAGATCGGGTTCACTGGGACCCAAACCAAAGGTATACCTATACAAAAATTTCTATTCTAAAGCTGCTGGCGAAGTCAAAATTTGCATTCGATATTGTTTTACTGAAGTTTTTGCCTGGAGGCCATTTGGAACCAGTGAAGACTTCTAAACTAGAATTTGGCTCTAAAAACCAAATGAACTACCCGATAACTAAACTATCAGTCCCAGCAAGTCATAAATGACTTAGAGCAGCTATGGAAAATCTCTAACGATGAAAATAAGTGGTAAATATAGAAAATGACCGGAAGGGTCATTACAATATCCACTACTGAAGAAACTTTTGTCCCTAAAAGTTAAAGATGAAGAAATACCTAAAGTGTCGAACAGATGAGGGTACTAGAACTGCATCTCACTCTCAATCTCCCAAGTGGCATCCTTTACTAGATTGTGCCTCCACTGAACCTTAACTATAGAAATCTTTCAAGAAAGCAGCCATCTCAAATCAAGCAAAGACTCATCTACAAAGGTTAAATGTTCATCTAACTAGATTGAGTCCCATCTAAGTATGTGACATTGATCAGGAATATAATGTCGCAACATGGAGACATGTAAATCTTGGAGAAGGTAGCAAAAACTAGAGGTAAATCTAACTCATAAGGTATCTCATCAACTATGTAGAGAGTCTCAAAAGGGACAATATATAGAAGATTGAGCTTACCTTCCTCCTAAATCTCATCACCCCCTTCATGGGTGATACGGGAGGAATACATGTTCACTAACTCCAAATCTCAAGTAACGAAGCCTATGATTTGCATCAGCCTTCTTCCAACTTTGGGTTGCTCTCAGCCTATCCTGAATCACCCTACATCTAACCAAAGATTCCTGAACCAAATCCATACCACGGGGCCTCACCTAAGAAGTCTCAAACCTCCTAACTGTAGAATGACATCTCCTACTATACAAAGCCTCAAAAGCTTCCATCTAAATACTCAAATGATAACTATTGTTTTACGCGAAATCTGCTAAGGCTAAGTGCTAATCCCATTAGCCTAAAAAATCCATAACACAGGCTCGGCGCATATCCTCAAGTACCTAAATCATCCGCTCGGACTGACTATCTATCTGCGATTGAAAGGGTGTACTCAAATCCACCTAAGCATCTAATTCCTAAAGTGCTCTCCAAAACCTCAAAGTGAACACGAAGCCACAGTTTGAAATGATAGAAATGGGCACCCTATGCAAATGACTATCTCCGAAACATAGATATGAGCTAATCTCTCATCATTGAAGGTCATCTGAATAGGAATGAAATATGTTGACTAGGTGAAATGATTAACAATCATCCAAATGCTATCAAAACCATGGGAAGTATGAGGCAGCCCTCTAATAAAGTTCGTAGTAATTTGTTCCTATTTCCACTAAGGAATGGGCAACCTATGAGTCAAACCACCAAGATGATGAGGCTCGGCCTTTACTGCTAAAAACATAGGCAACGAGATACAAAGTCTGCCACATCGCTCATCATGCAAATCCACCAATAATGCTGCCTAGAATCTCTATACATCTTGGTTGTACTGGGATAAATGGAATATCTAAAGTAGTGAGCCTCATGCAAAATTGAATGAACCAAGTCAGCAATATGAGAAACACAAATACAACCATCAAACCTAAAAATACCCTTCGAATCAATAGTGTGCCTCTAGACTAACCACTCAACACTTGATCACGAAAAGAGCAAAGCTTGTCATCCTCATATTGATGATCACGAACCTACTCAAATAGTGAGAACCTCGCCTCCACACTAGCCAAAATGCTCTTAGGATTTGAAATATCAAGGTGAACCATCAAATTGACTAAGGACTAAATATCCAAAGCCAAAGGACTCTGAGAAATAGATTTATTGTCCAAGCTACCTATACTCACTGCTTTGCAACTCAAGGTATCTACTACCATATTTTCCTTATTCGGGTGATACAAGATGGAGATATCATAGTCCTTAAGCAACTCCACCATCTATGCTATCAAGCATTTAGCTCTCGCTTGGTCATAAGATACTGAAGGCTATGACAATCGATCAAAATTCATAATGCTTACCATGGAGATAATTCCTCTAAATCTTAAGCGCAAAAACTAACACAGCCAACTCCAAATCATGAGTGAGGTAGTTATGTAAATACACTTTAAGCTTTCTAAAAGCATAAGAAATGACATAGCCCTGCTGTATAAAACATAACCAAGACCCATACTACGAGCATAAAAAAACACGGTGAATCCCTCACCCTCAATAAGAAGAGCTGACATAAGAGTTGAAGTGACAAAATGCTTAAGCCTTCAAAAGATCAACTCATACTGCTCGGACCATCGAAAAGAAACCTCCTTCTAAGTCAATCTGATCATAGGGACTAAAATACTAGCAAAGCATTTAATAAGATCCTATAATAACTAGCCAAACTAATGAAGCTACAAACCTCAATACGAGATGTAGGTCTAGCCCAATCACGAATTACCTCTATCTTTTGTCTACCATAATACCATCCATAGACACCACATGGACAAGAAATGTCACTGAGTCAAGCCATAACTCACACTTGGGAAACTTGGCAAAAAGCAAATGAACCCTCAAAGTCTGGAGAAAAAGTCGCAAATATTGTACATGCCCCTCACTACTCCACAAATACACAAGGATGTCATCAATGAATACAATCAAGAAATCTCAAATAAGGCTTGAATACTCGATTCATAAAATCCATGAACGCGGCTGGGGCATTAGTCAAGCCAAACGACATCACTAAGAACATATAATAACCATAACTGGTCCTGAAAGTGGTCTTCAGGACACCCTCAGCCTGAATCCTCAATGGATGGTAACCATACCTCAAATAGATCTTAAAAAACATCATTGCACCCTGAAACTTGTCAAAAAAATCATTAATGTGAGGCATAGAATAATGGTTCTTCACCATCACCTTATTCAGCTACTTATAATTAATGCACATATACATAGAACCATCCTTCCTCTTTACAAACAATACAGGATCTCCCCATGGGGACATACTCAGTCTAATAAAACCCTTACCAAGAAGGACAAGAAGTTGGAAATTCAAATCTGTATGCTCGGCAAGATCCTTATGGTAAGGTGTCATAGAAAGAGGTCAGGTTTTAGACTAGAGGTCAATAGCAAACTCAATCTCACGAACATGAGGAATACTAGGTTGGTCAGTAAGTAACACATCGAGACACTCACTAACAACAGAAACAGTGTCAAAAGAGAGACTCTCCATACAAAAATCACAAATATAAGAGAGATAAGACTCGCAACTTCTTAAAATAAGCCTCTTAGCAAGAATATAAGAAATAATCTGCATCATCTCATGGTGAACTACTCCCTGCCACATAATTGAGGGGTACATCAGGCATGGCTAAAGTAACAGTCTTAGAAAAATAATCCATGACTGTATGACAGTGGGATAACCAGTCCATGCCCATAATCACATCAAAGTCTAGCACATCAAGAATAATAAGATCAGCACAAGTATCAACATAACTAACTGTCACAACACATGATCTAAATACAGGATCCACTACTAAAAAATCACCCACAGGAGTAGATACGCATAAAGGCACAAATAATAAATTACTAGTCAACTCCAACTATGGTGCATAATAAGTAGATATATAAGAATAAGTGGATCCCAGATCCAATAAAGTAAGAGTCGACTTCCAAAACACCAAAATCATAACTAAAACTACAGCATTTGAAGTGTCAACTTCAAGTCTAGCATGCACTGTATATAACTGACCATGCCCGCCACCTGGATGGGCTCTTGACCGACCACCTATTTTGCCTTCCTGAGAACCTCCTTGAGCACCCTATTAATTGCCCTTGTGACCATGAGAACCACATCAACCTAAGGGATGAATTTCTCTAATAGAGGCAGCACTCTGAGATGAAACAACCATCGCCCCACGATTAAGGTAATCCTATGAATAATGACTAGGAAGACCATAAGTAAATAGGAAATATGAACAGAACCAGGATAAACAAATCTGGCTGACCTAGAAAAACCACCACATCTAGGATGAATCGAAGATAAACTCTTTAAACTTTGATCAATGTCCTTATCATGATGACCACCAGCACCAGACTAACCTCCGTCAATAATATGAAGAACTATCTAAATTGGTCGATGAGACTGACTCTAAGGCTAAGAAGATGGATGTGGAGAATACCCAACATGAGAACTACCACCTTTGAATTATAAACTACTGTGGATCCCACTAAATCTGCCCTGAGACCAAGGCCTCTTATCACGACCCTCATGACTCTCACGATGCATCTCTTCTATCATCCTAGCATAATCCAGAATCTCAAAAAAAATCCTACCTATAAAAACTTAACTCTAAGTAGCCATACGAGCGGGGAATCTCAACCCTATAAGAAAGAAACAACATTTTCATACTCAGTTTCTAAAATAGAAGTCGCTTGCCTGTCCAACTCATGAAAATAAGCCTCATACACGTCAACTGTTATAGAGCCCTACTCTAATCTATAGAACTTATCCCTTAATCAGTCTCTAAGGATTCATGGCATATAATTCTTCAAGAACATCTTAGAGAACTAAGTCAAAGACATCGGAGATGATCTAGTTGGTCTAGAATCCATATAACCTCTCCACCAAGGGCGAGATGATAAATCAAAAAAAAATATCGTGCAATCTACACCACGAGTCTCAACAAGGCCTAAACCATGAAGAATATCCTCACAAGCAATAAGAACTAATACACATCCCCTTCTGGAGTACTAGAAAACCTAGGCAGAGCCAACCTCAAAAATCTACCCAGCATCTTCTACTACTCAAAAGACATAGACTGGGCCATAACAGGCTAAGCATCTACCAGCTAAACAACTATCAGTGCAGGGGGAACCTCAACTCTAGGAGCTATAGCTAAAGGCTATGCTCCTGCTTTAATGGAACTTTGATCAGTAGACTGTGCACCATCAGATGGAAAACCACCAATATTACCCAATAGTTAAATCAATGCATCTCTGAGCAGTGAAGAAGGAACAAAACCTAGCGGAGCCTGAGCTGGTCCCTGTCTCATGAATTGTTATGGCAGAAAAATCTCTAACTCAGGTGCAAGTTTAGGATTTGGGGAAGGCAGCATATCTATCTCCCTAGCTGTGGATACATTATGAAGCTTTTATCGACCTCTAGGTCGTCCATTGACAGGAGTAAGATCCTTAGTCTTAATCTCTAAACCCTCATCTCGTATAGAGGTATCACGTGTCCTGGTCATCTGTGAAAGAGTAAAGTCAAGGGAACATTCTATAAACCAACTCAAACTCTAACGAAGATATTAGTGAAAGAAGTGAAGAGCACATAAGAATGTCCTATATCCTCGCGATGATAGGAAATGGATGTCAATGTTCTAAATCACAGGACTCTACTAGACACTTGCTCTTGTACCAATAATATAAGTAAAACCTAGGCTCTGGTACCAGTTTGACATGACCTATGGTCATGATGGCACCTACTTATTCTCACCCATAAGTAAGCCAATACCATAACTCAAATCTAATGCAATGGGTTATTTCGGTAAGGAATGCCAACATAGGTCAAAATCAATGAACAAAAGTCAAATATAAACAAACTGTTCTAAAATAGATAAACAGTCATCATAAGATACCAATACCACGATCCGGTAGAGCTAGTACAAAAGCATCTATTGTCAATAATACAACTCAAAAGATTTAAAATATAGTCAATACATCTTTTTCAAATACTAAATATTTAATATTAAAGCTATAGGAAAAATGGGCAATTCAAACTCCATGAGCTCACCCTATATTCAAAATGTCAACCCTACATGAATTAAAATCAATGACGGCAACTATTACTTGAATCTTTACCAAAAAGGTATTAAAGTGTAGTATGAGTACAAAAAAATGGGTACTCTGTACGAATCATTGGCCGACTGAGATTAGTCATGATATTATGATGATATAATGCAAGATAATCCTATGTATGTCAAGGCACAGAGTCAAACCTGAACTATCTCCATCATCACTGCATACAATAAGTAATTAATCAAAATAACAATATAAAATATGACATCAATATTTACAAATATTGTCGTGCATAAGAAATACACGATTCAGAACCATAATATGTTATAAGGAACATACACAAGCAAGCATAAGTAACAAGTTGGATCCCATACGCCAACTGGTGCATAAAGTAAAGAACTCATCACCACATCCCATACTATGGCAGAGTACACCTAAGAGAGATAATAATAAAGAATTTATCCAACAACATATCAAAATCTAATCATTATTCCACCATATTCCACATTTAACATCAATTGCATAATTTATCAATTTTTTATTAGTTATCAACATTGAGCATATAAACATATTACATACTATTACCATCAATAGCCACTTATAAACAATATCCATTAGCCACTATTTATTATCTAAACAAAAATCATTTGATATTCTATTAGGTTCCTAGCCATCACATAGTCATAGCCAACTATTAGGCATAATTCACCACATAGCAATTTTAATAGCCAACATTCCTTAACTGAACAGTATTTATCACTAAACCTTAGTTATCATTAATCATTACTACATCACTTTATATGCATCTAACACTAGTGGGATACAATCAGTATCCACAAAAAAATAACCTACCCATATTGCATATAAACAAGTGTATATACATATGAGCATACAATTGCCATATATAGGGATAACCAGAGGCGAACCATTAGATATACCCATAGGTACATCAAAAATCATTCTCTGGACTTTCCAAGCATAATCATCATCATCCCAATATCCTCCGGCCTTGTCGGGTATCAATATAAACACAATAGGTAAATTAAAATCAATAATAAAGACCAATCCCCACAAGGGCTAATGTAAATTAAAAACTCCACTAGGGGTAAAGTAAAGTACAAGTCCCACGAGGGGTAAAGTTAAGTACAAGACCCATAAGGGCTAAAGTAAGAAACATAAAAGGGGAAGAAAAAGAGCGTACATCTATATTTCCTCATTCATCATTAGTGTCACATAATCAATAAGTCTACGTATATAGGAAACATGACTATTATAAGATATAAACCAACAATCTAGTCCATTAGACCATGAGTACAACCATGAATATTAGCATCAGTAATGGCCTACAAGTAACCAATTCCTTAGTCCACCATTACCATAAAGAAAGTTTATTACTAACTTGAGAAATAGCAAAACTATGACTTAATTTATAACATGGTCATGGGCTCCTATAATAGAATAAACAATAGCTCATCATGGCATCATCAATAATTGTAGTCAATTAGTCCATGAACATTATTTCTATTGGAATCACCATAGTTTACTACTACGGTTAGCCTACTTGCCTCTAAGTGATCATTTTCTACAAATTTAGTAAGCATGTAAATCCTTCAAGAAAACGACATCAATCCAAACTTAAGGTGAGTTATGAACCCCCTTCAAATTTCCTAAATACATTAAAATTTCAACTTTTACTCGGAACTAGGGAAAGCTATCTAGATCAACTCCTAGATATATAGAAAGCCAACAATAGTCTTAAGGTAAAGGTATTTCCCAAACACCACACCTAACTCAAACATAGTAACTATGGAACTTCTATCAATACAAGCAACTAGGATCAACTCACCTGTAATAAGTATGACAAGGTCACTCCTATCTAGCTAAGGTAACTAGAGCATCCCCATGCTAACAATGAGTCATGAAGTCACATTCACCAAATTCAAGACTACAATCCAAACATTCTAATCTCTGGGTTCAAGAGTTCTAAATGATTCAACTAAACTCAAGTGTTACCATTCAACATTCCAACACCTGAAACCCTTCCCAATCAAACAAAATATCATAATTATACTATAACATAGCTCATGCTAAAAAGGTACAAGCCTAACGTACCTCAAATAAAAGAAAGATCACGCACCTGCTAAACCTCTACATTTTATTTTCTAAGAAGCTTCTTCAAGGTGCCAAGCTATAAAAAATGCAATCAGCATATTAAAACGAGACCATTGATACCCATATTGCACATTGTGCTTCAGGTCCAAAAATGACACAAAAAACCTAAGTGTGTCCCACTTATGGAAAATTCAACCTATTGTCCATACACCATAAAGGATTCATAACACTCAATAAACAGGTAAAAAAATAAGCTAATCTGGGCTAAAATCACACCCTCAAGTTATTTGGGGTTTTGGTCTAGAATTCAAGAAATTAAAGCATAGAATGGAAGGATACATACCTTAAATCCATCATTAATCCCTAAAATATATGTTAATTAAGCTCTCAAGACACTCCTAAGACACAATTTGAACTTAGAACACCATTCTACGGTTTCTTCGTATCTAGGAAGAGAGAAACATGCCCAAACCCGACCTAAAATGCCTTTAATACCCAACCCAAGAAAAAAGGTACCGGTATGGAGCCCCATAGACTGTGATCGCAATTGAGTGATCACTATGGATCTTATTGCAATCACTATAGCACAATAATGATGATCTTAGCAAGATCTCCATGGCACCAGTACCGGTAACTCAGAAATTTTCAAATTTTCCAACGACACCTCAAAATTTATTTATAATCTGATATAGGTAAATGAACTATGTAACCTTCCAAAATTTGACATTTTGAATGCATTGGAAAACCTAGATTTTCCATCCAAGGTCATCTCAACCAAATATAGGTCCCATACCTGAATTTCCAATTATCAAACTTTTCAAGCATTTGGTTGAAATAAAATCAGGTGCATTGGAACCCAAATCAAAGGTATACCTATCCTAAAATTGATATTCTAGAGCTTTTGGACCAATCAAAATTTGCATCCAAGATTGTTTTACTGAAGATTTTGCTTGGTGGCTATTTGAAACCAGCAAAGACTTCTAAATAGGGAATTGTCTCGAAATACCACATGAACTGCCCGATAACCAAACTATCAATCTTAAAAAGTCTTACATGACTTGGGGAAGCCATGGAAAAGAACTAACAGCAAAAGTAAGTGGGAAATATGGAAAATAACTTAAAGGGTCACTACAATACCCCATTACAAATGACAAGTAGGTCGACTCGATTAATTGTATACCTATAAAGGGTGGGTCATTATGGTACCAAATGAGAAGAATGAATTAGTTCCCATGAGATCGCTATTAGATGGACAGTGTACACGTACTGCAGAAGCTGAATACTTGGACTCACTTGGACCATTTTCATATGTTGTTTATGGATAAAATGCTAGATAGATTTGCAGACAGGGTTTGTAACTATTTTCTTGATGAGTATTCATAATGTAATCATATTTTTATTAATCCTAAAGACCAAAAGAAGACTACCTTTACCTACCCATATGGTACTTTTGCATTGAAGATTATGTCGTTTAGACTGTGTAATGCTCCTGCCACCTTTTATTACTGTATGATGTTGATATATTTTGATATGGAGGACACTATAAATGTCTTCATGGATGAATTTTTGGTCACTAGGGACTCTTTTGATAATTGACTGTCCTATATTCCCAATGCACTTCAAAGGTGTGAGAATTGCAATATAGTAATAAATTGGGAAAATTTCATTTTATGGTGAAGAAAGGTATTTTTATTGATCACAAGATCTCAAAAAGTGGTATTGAGGTGGATAAGATGAAGATAAAGGTAATTAAAAAATTGCCTCCACCAGTCTCGATTAAGGGTATCCGAAGCTTCGTAGGCTATGTTGTATTTTAGAGTTAGGTTTATCAAAGACTTCTCTAAAATTTCTAATCCATTACACAAAATTTTAGAGAAGGGAGGGAATTAGAGTTTGATGATGTATGTCTTTAGGCCTTTGATTTCTTAAAGGAACGGTTAATCATGGATCCTATTATTATGTCCCTTGATTAGTACTTAAACTTATAGGTGATGTGTGATGCTAGTGGTGTGTACTTAGGATCTATTCTAGGATAGATAAATAATAATATCTTTCACCCTATATATTATTCCAGCAAAGCATTAAACCCCCCATAAAAAAGTTATACATAGGAGTAACTGGCAGTGGTTTTAACTTTTGCAAAGTTTCATTCCTACTTGATAAGGACCAAAGTCATAGTTCATACTGATCATAAAACATTGAGGTATTTTATGCCTAATAAATATCCTAAACTGAGGTTTATTCATTGGGGCCTATTGTTGCAAGAATTTCACTATGAGGTGAAAGATCAAAAAGACAGTGAAAACCAGGTTGCAGATTACTTATCTCGTATCGAGGAGGAGTAAATGAAAAAGTTAGGGGATGATATAGATACAGATTATACTTTTCCAGATGAGCAGGAATTGGTAGCATATCAAGACTTAAAACCCTAGTTCGCTGATTTTGCCAACAGTTTTGCTAGTGATCTTGTCCTAGAAGATTTATCATTCTAGTAGCGTAAGAGATTCATCCATCAGGTGAGGATGTTCTTATGGGATGAGCCATGTCTTAATAATATATGTATGGATAGAGTGATTCGATGATATATTCTTTAGGTGGAGATGATGAGCATCCTTGAGGCTTGCCATTCATTACTAGTTGGGGGTCAGTGTGGGTATTATTGTCTATCATCTACAAGGATGCTTAGAATTTTTCTCAAGCTTGTGATTAGTATCAGCGGCAAGGTAATATTTCATGAAAAGATGAACTCCCCATGATACCTATCTTTGAGTTAGAGTTGTTTGATGTATGGTGGATTGATTTCATGGGTCGATTGGTGAGATATTTTTAATGCAGTATATTATAGTGGTAGTTGACTACATTTCAAAGTAGGTGGAGGCGGTTATGCTTTCTAACAATAAGCGTCGAAGTGTCAGTGTGTTCTAAAAAAAAAACATATTTTTTTTTAATTTGGCACTCGACATTCTATTATTAGAGATGGTGGGTCTCATTTTTGTAATCGTCTATTTAAGGAATTTTTTGAAAGATTTGGTGTAAATCATAAGGTGGAAATACCACACCATCCGCAAATGAGTGGGCAAGTTGAGGTCTCTAATTATGAGATCAACTATACATTAGCAAAGATGGTGAATGACAACAGGACCTATTAGTTAGGAAAGTTAGACGACTCTCTGTGGGCCTATCATTCCCATGGGCTTCTTTTGATCAGTATCAGTTGGGGCGAATAACTCAGCCCAGGGTTCATATAACTCAGCTTTAATCCTAAAATTCTATGTTGTCTACTCCTCCACGATCTACTTGGTTACTCTATGGGAGGGTAGAGGAGTTGAGAAGACCCAATTGGAGCATGCTCTAGTTTGAGGGGTTGGAGTAGATATTCTATGGTGGCCAACCATTGAGTGCTATTTGGGTCATAGTATATGGCGTTGGTATCTACTACAGAGTTTGATTTTAGGATGAGATTAGTATAGAATAGATGTGCAATTAGGGATCTTTACTTTTGATAATAGAGACATAGGTAGGTTGATAGCCATACAGGTAGCTGATTTAGGCACTGGTGCCCTCTAGATAGAGGGAAGGGGGAGATAAAAAAGGTAGCACTGTATTTTATAGTAAAATTTTAGTGTACAGTGGTATGATATAGGTTAATTCTGAAGGTGTCAAATAATATTCTAAAATAGGATCGAGCCATATTGGTTTCCATCCTTCTTGTTAGATATAAGATTGATTTTGCAGCACCGATCCGGTTGGAGATTCATGAGTATGCATTTGGTGAGACTAGTACTTTCCCATTCCCTTTCCTTATATAGCTATTGTATGATTCGATAGGTGTGTCAGAGATACTTTATGTTGATAGGAGGATTGAGTTAATGAGCACAAGGAATATTAGCTTAATCAAGGATCCTACAAACTTGGTCCTTATACAAAGAGCTCAGCCACCTCCTACTATAATTCCATTCTATTTTTAGGGAACATAAGTTTTGATTGATCCTATTGAGAGGTCGAACATTGGTTATAATATTGATATGGCCGATCAGTGAGTTAAGCTGGAGAATTCTATTGAGAAGGAGGGTGCCACGACTACAGCTGCTTCAGCCTCGGCTTCTACTTCTGAGATGGTTGGGGCATCCACTGTGCCTCCTCGCCCAAAAGCTATAGGTCTTATTGGGGTGACATGAGAGTTTCCAAAATACTTAGTAGAAAGGTAGGATAAGCTTACCACCTGCCTTATTGATACAGAGACTCAGCTGACCATATTGAATGCACGGATCCAGCCTTAGGTCTAGACTACATTAGAGAATGTTGAGTCTAGGGTTTGGGTTGAGATAAAAGGATGAGATAATAGAGTACACGAGAGAATTTCTCTCATAAATTGATGTCTTTGATGGTCAGGTGTCTGCTTAGAAATTTATAGGCTCTAGATCTATTTAGATTTGGGAGGAGATGGCTATGTTAGATTCAGAGCTATGCTCTCTTACTAAGAGACAGGTTTTAGTTATTCCCCTGACCATACTCTTATTCACATAATCATTGTCTCCATGTTAATCTATGCAATTTGACCTATTTTTAAGGAGATCCGGTCTTGGTGGTTGGGACCAAGAGAGGTAGATATGTAGAGCTATAGAACCCCACCATACTAATGACCAGGCCTTGAAAAAGGCTGATCTTTATTCTAGGGTGTCTGCAGTAGATGATGAGAGAAGATGATATGAGGTAGCAGCGAGTGTATTTTCTTGTTGTGCCTCTGATAATGCTTAATCTACAGCTCTCGTTTGAGTGTAAAGCGGTCGTTAGCAAATATAGAACCCAACCTGGGTTGGGTGTCGATCCCACAGGGAATAGCTTGGCCAACAAGTAAGTAAAATTACTAAACTTTTGGTGCAAGTCTCGTAAGAAGAGGGGGATTCTTGTTTTGCAAGTAATGTAAACAAAAGCTGAAAATAATAAAGTAAAAAGAGAGAGATTGTTACGTTGGTTGTAAACAATTAGAATTGAAGCGTTGGGGTTATGTCCACCTTCTGAGGTATACGTCTCTATTGGCTATGAGTGTGTAGAATTCTGACATGCAATTGCTTATAGAGGATTGTAGTCGATGGTAAATCCAAGCGTCTCTCGACCTAAACAAAGACTATTTCACTTTAACTCTCTCGAGCTTAAAGTGTGTCTAACGGTACGAATTCTCTAAGAGGTTAGTCCAGTTACGGCACTAGCTTTTTAATAGGAAAGGGTGTCCTACTACCTTGACATTATCTCTTTTCCAGACAAATAACTTTTCTCTCGAATAAGTTAAATGTTAGACTGGCGTATTCTTGTGTTTGCAACCGCAAAGAATGTAGATTAAGATGAATAGAATAATGATATAAGCAATATACGTGCCTCGAACTCACAAACTCACAGCAATAGATAGTATCTCATACGGCTTCCATAACCCCAACAGAGAAGTTTAGTTACCCATGAATGCGAAGGAGATCACGATTGACATTGTTGTTATACCACAAGATTGAGTAATTTCGTGTAGCTTAGGTGGTAGGCGTGAGGCGTGAATTCCTAGGCAAAGTAACGATTCTCTTGTTGTGGAATTTAAGAATGGAAGAGTAGAAGAAGAAAAATAGAATTGATGGAAAGATTAGAAGAGTTGTAGAGTAATAGAATTGAATTGTAAGATGAGAAGTTGAATGAGAAGTTAGATGAGAAGTTAAGAAATCTCTAGCATGATAGGGTATTTATAATACCCATATCCTACTCCTACTAAGCTAATGAAATAAATAACCAAATCCTACTAGACTAATGAAATCCTTAACCCAAATGTACTAGGTTAAGGTAACATTATCATAATCCACATAAAATAATGAAATACATAACCTAATTGCACTAGGCTAATGTATCATTGTCAAAATCCAGCTTTGTGTCTGTAAGTCCCCAAAGTCTTCAGAATTATTGTTTTAGCCCGGGACAGATTTTCCATGCAGCAGTTTTGGTCCTTAGGCGTGTAAACTCCCTTCCCTTCCTTCGTGAGCTTTCTTTAGCGTCAAGTAAGCCATAGAATGCTGAATTATGCATCATTTATACCTGAAACTTTGCTAATCATGTTCGTTAGCTCATTTACAAGAAAAAGAACTAAAAGTGCATGAAATATATAATTTGTTCTCAAAACTAGGCTAAAATATGGGATAAATATATTGATATAGGCGCGTAAATTCGCCTATCATCAACACCCCACACTTAGAGCTTTGTTCGTCCTCGAACAAACTATCATGTCCTTCTAAACATCAACTTAGGGTTTTACAGCAACAACACAAAATATTCATCAAGACAAGCACAACAATTATCAACAAAGAGTATCTTTTCGATTATAAGTAGAAACAGTTTAACCTCTAGCATAGACTCGTGATGGTGATCAACTCGCATGCAAACGTTAAGGTACAAGGAATCATATATGACTACCCAAAACTCATCAACCATGTGTGTCTCACACTATAGTACCCATAATCACTCACAAATATAGCATATTTTTCAAACATGGGTATCAAAATGTCCTTGCTCTCACTCTCACAAAGAATTCATATGTAGCAACTGATGACCATAGGCTTTCCCTTAATGTAATACTCTACAAAATGTCAGAATGCTAAGCTTAGGATCAAGTAGGTCTTTTGATGGTTGTAATGTAGGCTAAGGGACGGGTAGGACTATTTTGGTCAGGAATAGTGACTAAGTTCCTAAGCGCTTTAATACATCACTTTGTATCATTGACACTTTTTTTTTCTTTCAACCTTTCTTTCTTTTATTCTACCACCCTTTTTCTCCTCTTTTGTTTTTCAATTTTAAGCACAACTCGCTTTTCAGCTTTCTTTTCCTTTTTCTTTTCACAACATACCTCTTATGATAGCACTTTCTTTTTCATAACACATTCAAGCACCATTACAATTTATAGCATCATACTCACCCAATTTCCTCTTATGTTGTCACATGACTTTTTCACTTTAAAGCACTTAGGAGTTTGGATCAAATTACGGTCTTGAAAAAAATGGATTAGGCTTACATACAAGGTTGTCAAATAAAATAGGCTAAAGGCTCAAAAGGGTTTAACTAGGATGATGTCCATGGGTAGGTAAAACTGAAGGTAAACAAATATAGGTTGTCAAAGAAATGCCTAAATCACCTCCTAAACTTACACTCCTTATTTTCGCTTTGCATACATACCAGGCAAGTTCTAGCATTAGACACAAACATAGAATATACTATTATCTCTCACACACAAGGCACATGGTCGACTTTATTGGAGGTAATATAGACTCTTGACCCAACAAGTGAAGGAATTGAACCACACAATATCACATAATGAGTCACAACTGGAGCCTAAACGTCTCAATAGTCATAATTGTAGCACATACTCTTGTTATAATCTCATGCTGCCTATTAGAATAATCTCATGCGAAGCTAAGTAAAAAAAAAATATTAACTACTAAAAAAATCTTAACTAAAAAGTAAAACAAAAATAAAACAAAAGCAAACAAACATAGATGCGAGTAGAGAAGTATAGCATGCAATACCACCAAAAATCTTAACTAAAAAATGAAACAAAAATAAAACAAAAGCAAACAAACATAGATGCGAGTAGAGAAGTATAGCATGCAATACCACCACCCCACACTTAGTCGGTACACTGTCCTCAGTGGAAAATAAATAAGAAGAACCTGGTTAGTCGGACTCATCCTCTATGTCTGGGGTCATACCCCTTGCATTGGAATCATCATCAGAGTCGTCATCCTTAGAAGTTCCTCATAAGTATCCCACTTAATTCCAAGTGTGAGTCGAGGTATTTGCAGCGAGGAGGGTTCTCCTTGCTCCTTGCGGCCTCTTTTCTTGCTCTTTTGGGAAGTGGTAGCCTTTTCTTTGCCTTGTCTTGCTTTGGGTGCCATTGTACCTGAGACTTGAAATAGTGTTAATGGTAGCACAATCCCAATGGATACAATCTATACACAAGCAGTAGGGGTACTACCCCACACTTAGTTTGTTGCTACAAATTAGTGAAGTGAAAGTGGTCGATTACTTAGACTTCATCGACATGCGTTTTAGGAGCTATATTCCAACGAGAAAATCAGAGATATATCACTTCTTGCAACCTTTGCAATACTTTCATGTTAGGTATAACAAGACTACTACATAGGGATTACATCATGGTATCGTTTCTATCAATAAACTCAACCTCCTATGTCGGTAGGCAGTTATAAGTCTTATTCCGATGAACGGGATATTCTAACATGTAAGTATTCAAGTGACAAGATTATGCAATGTTCATTACTATAGCAATTCTGCAAGTAGTATAACAATGCATCAAAATCAAATTCAAGTCGGACATAAGTTAAGAGTATCCTAACGCACATGTTCACTCACTTGGTTTTGTATCAACAATTCAAACACGTTCCCATCACCAATACTTTTTCAAGATTTAGAAATTCATAATAGGTGTAGTAAAGTAGTACTTACAAAATATGAATGAAGAATAAAGTAGTACTTACTTGGTTGAAGCCTTTGGATGATGTTCTTGTGACGAAAAAGAGCAAAAGGAAACTTTTTGATAGGTTTTAGAGACTATAGGTGGTGCATAAGCTAGGTTTCCAATGTGTTTTTGGTTCAAGACTAAGTCTCATATTTATAAGAAAAGGTTGGGTCGAGTTTTGGCCCATTAAAATCGGATTTGGAGACCAAAAGTGACCATAGGTGGTGCCTAATACTTTGCCTAGTTGAGCAGAATGCCATAGTATATGCCAAGCATTTATTTAAGAATGCCATAGCATATGCCATGCATTTATTTAAGAATGCCATACACTATGCGGCGCATTGTCTATGGCATTTAGGGACATATGCGGCGCATAGTGTATAGCATTTGAGATACTGAGACCTAATGCTATAGCATAGGCGGCGCATAGTGTATAGCACACTTAAGAATAGGCGGCGCATAGTGTATAGCACACTAGATTCCGAGACCTTAGGCTATAGGATAGGTTGTGCATCGTTCGTGGCCTAGTTTTACCAAGGCCTAGCCTTCCTCGAAGCCTATTTTGGCGTGGGAAAGGCTCAATCCATAGCCTTATGCATCACCCTTCCTAACTTACCAACTTTACCATACAATGCGTCCAAATCGTCAATTGAAATCAATCTCCTCGTTGACTACTTCTTGCACCTATATTCGCTCAAACAAATAAAAACTATTAGTACGATGGGTTTCCTCCCACCAAGCGCCTTAGTTTTGGTCGTGGCACGACTCTTATTTTTGGATTTTTCATTTATCAAAATCAAATCAAGTACTAGAATGAAAGAAAATGATAAACGATAAATGAAAAATGATAAATGAAAAACGATAAATGATGGGTTGCCTCCCATCTAGCTCCTTATTTATTGTCGTGGTATGACATGGTTACCTCGAGTACTCAGTCTTCGTCGGGATAGATGGTGGATTGTTTTCTGAATGGATTCAGACGACAATGAGGCTTACTTGTAGGAGGGATACCAATTATATCATCAATAGTCCAACCCATAGCTCTCATGTATCTCTTCAGAGCAGAGATGAGAGCGTCTACGTGTTGTTTACTTAAATCATCCGTACTCACCGGAAGTATCTTTATACTTTCCAAGAACACATACCTTAGATAATCGGGGAGCTCTTTCGATTCTAGCGTTGGTGGCTCTTCAAGGGAAGTCTTCGTTGCTGGTGAAGGTTGATTCTTAAGATCACGGTCTGGTTTCTTAGGAGTATGGGAATAGGACTCTATTTCTGTTAGAGCACCCATAAGTTCTTCATAATTTTCAGCGTCCTCATGCTCAACATTCAGTGGCGCAGCAAACAATGGCTCAACAGTAAGCTGTTTCTCTACAGATAATGCTTTCTTATCTTCATAATGAACATCATCTACAGAGAACACATCCATATCGCTGGGCTGCTTCATTGCTTTGCATATATCAAAGCGGACCACTTCGTCATTCAACCGAAATAAAAGCTCATTAGCTCTCATGTCAATAAGAACACTTCCCGTTGCAAGGAAAGGACGTCCCAAGATTATGGGTACTTCAGAATCCACCTCGCAATCCAAAATCATAAAGTCTGCAGGAAAAATGAAGGTAGACACTTTCACCAACACATCATTCAAGATACCCACAGGTCATTTTACTGACCTATCCGCCATCACGAGCCGCATATTGGTTGGTGTAGGGTCGCCCAACCCTAACATTCTGTAGACGGATAGTGGCATCAAATTGATGCTAGCTCCCAAATCACACAATGCTTTGGCAAAATTCATAGATCCAACCGTGCAAGGAATAGTGAAAGCACCAGGGTCTGCCTTCTTCTGTACTAAGGACCTTGTGGCAATTGCACTGCAATGATGAATATTATCTGCCGGCTCATAGCTTACTGCCCGCTTCTTTGTCAAAAGATCCTTCATAAATTTTGCATACCCAGGCATTTGTTCTAGTGCCTCCACCAACGGAACATTAATGGTCAGCTGCTTTAACATAGTCATGAATTTGCCGAACTTTGTATCACCGCCACCTTCTTTGATATTTGAGGAAAAGGTGGTGGTGGGTATGGAATTGTTCTCTCCATGGCTTTCTTCTCCTCTTGCTTCCGTTTTTCAGCTTTTCCAGGCTGCATGTTGTGAGGAGTGATGTTAAGGACATTAGGATCGGCTGCTGCGGCATCTTCCCTTTTCGCCTTATCATTAATTTCCGCCTCTTCGTCAGCCACTTGCTTGCCTTTTTCTAAAGTTTCCAGCACCTTACCACTTCTGGTAGTAATGGCCATGCATGACCCATCATTCCTTGGGTTTTGTACGGTGTCGCTAGGTAAAGTGCTAGCCTTTCTTTGATTGAGTGCTGCTGAAAGTTGGCTCAATTGCTGCTCTATTTGCTTGATTGAAGTGGAATGAGAATCAACTAATTGCTTCATAGAGGACAAATCATTTATTACCTCCGTTACTCCCGTGCTAGTTGCTTCCACTCCTTTCAGTAGTTTAGCCATCATGTCTTCCATACTTCCCAAATTAGATGTGGTGGTGTCACGTCTTCCAGGGGGAACATATACACCACTCTTTTCATTGTTTTTTCTCCAACTACCTTGGTCCTTGTTTCCAGAATTATCATAATAGTTCCGACCTTGGTTTCCTTGGGTATTACCTCGGAAACCCCCCTGATTGTTTAAGTAGTTGGCTTCTTCATCCGAATAAGATTCGTTTCTTCCTTTTGATGCAACAGCTTTGACTTTTTCGGTCTTCCCTGATAATAGATGCTTTGTAAGAAGATCCACTTGTGTTTTCATGTGCGTCATATCTTGATCACGTTCTTCTTCTCTTCTCCTTTGGTCTGCAGTCATGCCTATAGATAAAGTGGGGCTTGCTACCTCAGAATCCCTGGTATGCCAAGCTCTACTTTGTTTCGTCATACGATCTAGCATATTGCTTGCTTGACCAAAGGTGAGATCCATAAATAATCCTCCAGCCGCATTATCCACCACTGGTTTAGTTATTGAATTCAGGGCTCTATATAATATCTCCATTAGGTGAACATTAGTCATATGATGGTTTGTGCACCTCGCTAGCTTTGTCTTGAACCTCTCCCATGTTTTATGAAGAGCTTCAGTGGGAAGCTGACGAAAGTTGTTGATTTCATCTCTCAATTGTGCTCTTTTGGATGGCGGAAAGAATCTTTCTAGGAAAGCGTCTCTCAATTGCCTCTAATTTGTAATAGAATCAGGAGTCAGCCCATTCAACCATAGAGTTGCCTCCCCAGACAGAGACAATGGAAATAAGCGTAACCGAATTGCATTCTGACTAACTCCAGGATTGTCAAATGACTTGCATGTAGAAATAAAGTTGATGAGATGCATATTCGGATCATCGCCTGCTAGTCCACCAAATAATCCCTTGAGTTGTAATAACTGAATCATGGTGCTTGTGATATTGAACTTGGCTCCGGGCTCTAATGGTGGTGGAATTATAGCTCCAGTGGCTCCGGCACCATCAAGATCATCATCAACATCATCGAACGGTATTTCACGTTGTGCATCCATTGATGCACTGAACAAAAACCTGCAGTAAACAAAAACAAAAAGTAAAAGTAAAAGTACGAGAGTCTTCGACCAAAGGGTCTAGTAATTATTACGAACTTAATTGACACTTGTATTCCCCGGCAACGGCGCCAATTTTTGATAACGCTCAATCTACAGCTCTCGTTTGAGTGTAAAGCGGTCGTTAGCAAATATAGAACCCAACCTGGGTTGGGTGTCGATCCCACAGGGAATAGCTTGGCCAACAAGTAAGTAAAATTACTAAACTTTTGGTGCAAGTCTCGTAAGAAGGGGGGGATTCTTGTTTTGCAAGTAATGTAAACAAAAGCTGAAAATAATAAAGTAAAAAGAGAGAGATTGTTACGTTGGTTGTAAAAAATTAGAATTGAAGCGTTGGGGTTATGTCCACCTTCTGAGGTATACGTCTCTATTGGCTATGAGTGTGTAGAATTCTGACATGCAATTGCTTATAGAGGATTGTAGTCGATGGTAAATCCAAGCGTCTCTCGACCTAAACAAGGACTATTTCACTTTAACTCTCTCGAGCTTAAAGCGTGTCTAACGGTACAAATTTTCCAAGAGGTTAGTCCAGTTACGGCACTAGCTTTTTAATAGGAAAGGGTGTCCTACTACCTTGACATTATCTCTTTTCCAGACAAATAACTTTTCTCTCGAACAAGTTAAATGTTAGACTGGCGTATTCTTGCGTTTGCAACCGCAAAGAATGTAGATTAAGATGAAGAGAATAATGATATAAGCAATATACGTGCCTCGAACTCACAAACTCACAGCAATAGATAGTATCTCATACGGCTTCCATAACCCCAACAGAGAAGTTTAGTTACCCATGAATGCGAAGGAGATCACGATTGACATTGTTGTTATACCACAAGATTGAGTAATTTCGTGTAGCTTAGGTGGTAGGCGTGAGGCGTGAATTCCTAGGCAAAGTAACGATTCTCTTGTTGTGGAATTTAAGAATGGAAGAGTAGAAGAAGAAAAATAGAATTGATGGAAAGATTAGAAGAGTTGTAGAGTAATAGAATTGAATTGTAAGATGAGAAGTTGATTGAGAAGTTAGATGAGAAGTTAGATGAGAAGTTATAAAATCTCTAGCATGATAGGGTATTTATAATACCCATATCCTACTCCTACTAAGCTAATGAAATAAATAACCAAATCCTACTAGACTAATGAAATCATTAACCCAAATGTACTAGGTTAAGGTAACATTATCATAATCCACATAAAATAATGAAATACATAACCTAATTGCACTAGGTTAATGTATCATTGTCAAAATCCAGCTTTGTGTCTGTAAGTCCCCAAAGTCTTCAGAATTGTTGTTTTAGCCCGGGACAGATTTTCCATGCAGCAGTTTTGGTCCTTAGGCGTGTAAACTCCCTTCCCTTCCTTCGTGAGCTTTTTTTAGCGTCAAGTAAGTCATAGAATGCTGAATTATGCATCATTTATACCTGAAACTTTGCTAATCATGTTCGTTAGCTCATTTACAGGAAAAAGGACTAAAAGTGCATGAAATATATAATTTGTTCTCAAAACTAGGCTAAAATATGGGCAAAATATATTGATATAGGCGCGTAAATTCGCCTATCATCAGCCTCACCACCGCCTCTACCAACTGTGCCATCTCATGCCCCAGATAGGGATGAGTCGGACACAGGTACCTAGACATCCCATGTATATATTCATCACCTATTTGTATTATAGTTATGCCCTTATGATAGTGTGTAGTCATTTAGTTGGGGTTAGGGGTGGGGATGTACCACAAGTGAGAGTTTTTCTTGTCATTTTTCTTTTCTCATCGGTTGTTCTGTCATAGTAGAACTAGCATGTTTAGGTTGTATTTGTTTCATTTTGTTTATGTTTAACTAGGAGAAAAATAAGTAACCAAAAGGGTAGTTGACGTATTTTTTTATTTTACAAATGTTTTGAGATAAAGAATACCCTTTAGATGATTTGATTTTGAACTGTGTTATGTGCTTCTATGTATGACCACTGTGAACCTTGATTTGATTTTGAACTGTGTTATGTGCTTCTATGTATGACCATTGTGAACCTTGTTATGGCATTAGGATTTGGGAAAAAATAATCATAGCTAACATTTTCATGAACTATATAGGTAGTAGTTCGTAACATAACCATGTACTATCTGTGTGTGAGATGCTTACCTAGTTCCATTTGTGCATTAAATCTGGCACTTGTCTGGTTAGTCTTGCCTTGGTTATAGGATCGTCGGTTAGGAAAGTATCATAGACCATTCTTGATCTAGTCCACTCTTAGACTAAATAACCATCCAAATGAGAATAAATATACCTTGATCCTAATTTTGAGCCTACATAGACAATTTTCTTGTTTTAGCCTTTTACCTTCCTAGTTTAATTACAATGAACCTATTTTTACCCTAGTCCCTCCTTGGATATTATGCACCTATACTCAGTCAAATTACCTATGTTGAGAATGGCTATCATAGGGGTGCATAATTAGAATTGGGTATGTAGAAGGGTCCGAATAAGAGAAAAGAAAGTATGGTTTGGTGTGGTAAAAAAAAGAAAAGAAAAAAAAAGAAGAAATTTAAAAAAAAAAGAATAAAAAAATCATAACCAATCTAAATAAGCAATAAAAATAAGGGAGAAATGAGGGAGGAATAAAAAGAAAAGTTGGATGAGAAGTGGAACCCAAATGTGTAGTGTTACCATACCAGATCCCAAGCCTACGTTACAAGCCGAATAAAGTCATATAATGATCCTAGTCCGATTGTCTAAAAAACTAAGGTAAAGAAAATAAGGGCAAGCCTATGGTAGTATATGAACATTGATTGGAACTTCTTATGTGAGTGTGAGTGTAAGTGTCTTGTTATCTTCCATGCATTTACATGCATGATTAAACTGTGATAGTGAGACTTCTTTATTGTGAGGATACATGGGTTGCGTTGCTGGCTACTTATCTATTTGGGTAGTGTAATTTGTAGGTATACTTGATTGTTTGTTGCTAGTGTAATTCCATAGTTTGATTTCTTTGTGTCATATTTTTGGATTTCATAGATCCATACAGTTTGTTTTGAAAACTTAAAAATAAGAGGGGGTAAGAATTTTTTAGTTGAAATTGAAGTTGGCTGCCATAGGTACCTTAGATTTCTCTTGGTTAAGTATCATGTGTGTTTTGATATATTGTTTGTTGTCTGAGTATATGCAAATATTCCAAGTCTAGGAAGTTGATGTTCCATGGTTTCATGGAACTTTCGATTATTAAAACCTAAAAATATGGAAATATTAGGCTTGGTTTGTTAAATATGATGTGTTTTTGTGTTCATGTAGCTAGAAACTAGGTGTTGGAATTGAAGAAAAGAAAAGATAATGAAAAAAGTGTAGAAGGACCACTTATGGGGACACTTACGGCTCGTAAGTGGTACCTACGATGGTCGTAGGTCCCTACGTAGGTGTAAGAAATAAAGTTCTGAGAAACTTAAGTCTGAAGATTGGCCTAAGAGTTATGAAGGATCCACTTATGGGATGTAAGTGCCACTTTCGTCCATCGTAAGTGGCCATGCAAGTGTTAGAGGAAGAAGGTTCTGAGGCTATGAAGTTGAAATCTTTCTAATAGTTATCAAAGGAAACTTACGTGGCATAAGTAGCACTTACACCTATCGTAAGTCCCTTTGTAAGTGGTACTCTTATAGCATGAAGATTTCCTATCACTTATGACCCATTAAGGGACCCATAAGTAGGTCTATAAGTGGCCACCGACCCAGTTTTCCTTGTTTTTCTTGTTAGGATTTTTAGGGTTTTGATGTAAACTATAAATACTCTTTTGTTGTTTTTGTGTTATTTTATGCACTCTTTCCATTCACAAACATATATTTATTCTAAGATTCGACTTTTGATCTTGAAATCCTTTGTTCTTGGTTTTATGATTGACCATTAAATTCAGACTTTGGGTTTTTCTCTTAACTTAGTATAAGATTATCTATATGATTTATTGGACTAAGTCTATGGGTTTTCTTGCAAACATGAGCGGCTAAACCACCTATCTAGTGTTGTGGAAATCCTGGAAAAATAATAAAGTAGAGGATGTGTGAGGTACTTTTAAATTAGTGTTTATGCATGTATTCTGATCTTCTTCAGATTGTTTATTTCTTAACTACTGTAGAATTCAAGGACTTGTTTGTATTCGAGATCATTTTCACAAGAGAGATAGAGATTAGGAAAAGAATAATACAACAATAATTCAAGGCTACCAACCCTTGTCTAGTTAATTTGATACTCAAAAGGTGATAGTTAAACTTAAATCAAAGACAAGGGTTAGAAAAGCGACACACTGAGACTCACAAGGTGAAGAGTGAAATTTACCAAGGCATTTACAAGATGGTTGGTTATATATGTCTAGTCAGATTCTGCATGTAGGGCATTGAGATAGTTGGATCGAGCATGATAAGCCTATGGAGTTAGGAAGACAAAGGGAACATAGTCCTAGTATTCATCTCAGATTGATTTCAATCAAAAGCAATCAAGACTATATACTACTCAAAAAGTTCATGAGAGATATTCAACCTATTACCTACGAGTTCTATCCTAACCTCTATTAGGTTACTACAATTTAACAGTGACCGCATTGTACTTTCTTACAGGGTATAGTGTGGGCAACATCAGATACAACCTTAGATCTATGAATTTATGTTTACTACTGATCTGAAAAATACTTTGTAGTTGATCTTATAGTTTTGTTTGTTCTCATGTGATTTTGAACAAATTTTAAGGGTCTATTTAGAGAATTTTTAGTTTTAGCTAAAACTACTTCACCTGTTATTTGATCCAACTGAATTCCTTCAGCGTCAAATAGAAGTTCAACATTTTCTTTCGCTCATGGATCCCAATATTTGGGAAAAGCATAGTAGGTGGTCTGGGATTGGTTTATTCCGAGCATCCATGTTTACAAAAAGTTCAGTCAGGGTTTAATTATCACATTCCGGATTGCTCCATCATGTTTGCATTAAAGGAAGATTAAATCCCTGATTGTCGTGACCTTAAAACTTAGAATATTAATGATACCTATCTAATCTACCGATGGGTAAGTCATCCCAATACATAATATAATAACCAAGTTATTATTTAGATAAAATTTAAGAGCAATAACTCTCAACAAAATCACATAAACAATACAATAAAGGAGTGTGAGAACATTAAAAGTCCCCAACATATGAAAGCCGCTAGTAAAAGTCTCTAAAACAAATTTGATGTAAAACTAAAAGGCTTCAATATCTAAAACTAGGAATTGAATGAATAGTCATAGAAGATACGCAAGGATATTGTGAACCAGCCACGGATCTAGTCAAATCTCAATAACTTAACTTGGAATGATGACAATCAATGACCCAGAGTTTCAAACTCTGAATCTATACATAAAAATGCAGATGAAACAAGAATGAGTAGTAAATCACATATACTCAACAACATCGTAGGTTCACCCTAACTAAAAATAATGGGAAGAACCACCTACAACTTTAACTTACCTGATTCAACAATACAAACATGCAAATTGAAAAGACGTACCTAGTCGAGTAGTTAAACAAAAATGATCGGATATAAATTGAAAGGACGCACCTAGTCTAGTAGTAAAAAAAACAATGATCGGATCTAACATTATCCAATAGTACCCAATCACCTCAAATCAGTATTAAGGTAACAACTCAATCAAGTATTCTTCATATCAAACATCAGTACATGTACAATGAATATAAATAAATGAATGAAATACATATGATGTATATAAATCTATCACTCTTTTGCAAAAACCCTCATTTGAATTTTAGTTTTTTGGTCAGTTTTAACTATTTTACCCTTTTCTGTTTATTGTGTTATGGTAGTTGTATTATGCGGGAATGGATGGAATAGTTTTTGAGGTAGTTGGTGGAGTATTATACTACCTTTTCACTTTGAAAGGTTAGAAAGTTGATATGATTGGCTTTAGTCAACATTTATAGAAATTAGGCTCATATCAAAATTTCATTAGTGCCATCTACTCCAGAATATGATTCTTGAGTTAGTAGGACTCTTGGTATGGATATCGAGACATCCAGATGAGTTTTAGAAGATGTTGAGTTTTCAATATTGGAAATTTAAGAGAGTTGATCAAAGTCAATATTTGAGAATGGAAAAATCGCTGTTGACTTTCAATGAATCCACTAGGTCTGGAGGGTGATTTTATTTCTAGTAAAAGATTTGGTCAACTCTTGAAACTTTTAGATAAGTTTTGAGCTGTGATTTGGAAATTTAGAGATTTCTAAGTTAACAGTTGAATTCAGTCCACATTCGGTCAACATGACCTTGATTAGGTGTTTTGATTATTTCATCTGGTTGAGAATGTATTTTATAAGTGGTTTGCACTATTGATTTGTGTTCAGGAGGTTTTGAGTAAATTTTGCGTACTTGTTTAGTCTTTGAAATTTTTTCATTGTTTAGTTTTAATAGTATAACCTACAAAAATAAGCTAGTTTTTGGTAATTGGATTGTACCATTAGAACCGTATCAAAACTTTGAAATCAACACAAAATGAATCGACATATTTCATGTTTGTATGAGGGAGATATGAATTTTTACCATGTTGAGTTGTGGTTGGTGTTGGTGTTGGTGCATCCATAAATACAGCTTTGGACTGCAAATTGCAATCCTAAAATTATGGTAAAAAGTCTGTAAATGCAGAAATCACTGAGTATTAAAGGCGTGGATTTAGAAATTGTAGTATTTTTAGCATTTTGGGGGCTAGAAAGCTCTGATCGAGGCAATTTCTTATGTGTTTTTCTCGTATAATCATTGGATACTTTATTCTACCATAATGTTTGTCTTTTCTAAGAATATACATTCATTTTTATTAGTTAGATCTATAAAGTTTAGATTGAAACTCCAAAATTAAGAGATCAAAACTTTTTAATTTGAGGATCAATTTATGATGAATTTTCATTAATTTTTGGAAGTTGAGGTCCTTGTAGTATGGGAAAATAATTTTTCCATAAATTTATTAAATTATTGATTATTTTTTTATTTTAAATCGTGTATGAACATAAAAATATGAGGGTTTCTGGGTAAATTTAAAGAATTAGAAATTGATGATTTTAAGCTCGATCTTAACTTCATATTTTATGAAATTCCATATCTAAAATTCTTAAGTTATGCGTAACATACTTTTCAATAAAATTCTACTGTTTCCCTTGAGGTCTTGGAGTTAGTTGGGGACATGTCCCATCAACTCCTTATTGAGATTCTTCAGACAGTAGAGGCTTCCAAACGAGATGCAGACTAGATACAAACTATCATGTTTGAGACTTCAGTTTTGTTTTGGGTATTCTATTACCCCACACAGATGTTACGTTATTCAGTTATGTTCATGATCGAACCTTATGGCCTTTCAGTGCATGTTTCCGCATTATTATGTTATCTTATGCAGTATACAGGTACATATATTAGTCATGGGTTAGCTTGTGGTCCTTCGGGGTCATGAGCACCGTGTAGCATTCCGGTTCAACAAATTAAATCGTTACATGTACACTTTCGGTGCTGATTTAGATTTGGATGAACCAATATGTTTCTTGACTCAGCGATTGTTGGAGCTTTCAAGGTAGCTGATGATTTTTAGGCGTTTGGATATTTTCTGCTACCTTTCTGTATAGACTATGTCTTTATTTTTATTTCAGAGAAAAAGTTTTCTTGCATTTGGATATCTTATGTATTCTATTTGGATTCAAGTTGTGTTAGATATGTTCTTATACTGTTGATACCAAGTTTGGGAAGTTATGGCTACATGTATTGATTTTATTCTTATCGTTTTTATCATATCTATGTGCTTCTTCTTCGTTCTAGAAGCCTTACCTTGGGGGTACTTCTATCTTTTTTCCTTTGTCTATCAATATGGGTAATAGGTTTACTTGTCAAGGTTCGCCGCGACAAGTTCCATCATGATCCTTGTATTTTTGGATCGTGATAATTAGATGCTTGCATAAGAAATTAAACATATCAAGGAGGCAGGTTCTTAATGAGCTCTTCGACTTGAAAGTTTAGTGACTTTTTGTGTTCTAAATATTATAGTGATTATTATGATCATGTTCTTCCTTCTGTTAATGTTTCGTACTGAAAATTTATGTACATTACTTAGGAGAACATTACTATACTGTTTCAGGTAATATTCGAGTATTTTGTCGAATAAAACCTTTTAGCATTGCCAGCCAAAAGTAAGTTAAAGTTTTGGACTCAAATGAGATGCTCATAAATCTAGCTGACAATAAATCCAAAAATTTAACTTTATCAAGGTTTTTCATCCTTCTTCCTCACAAGTTACTTTGTTTTCTTTATCGTATCTTTATTTATTTATTTAATTTAGTTATATGAACTAAATTGAGACCTTTGTGAATGAATTATTTCGTCATGATACTTTCTTTGGGCGATATAAAATTTTCAAAGAACAACTTTAGAACTTTGGTAAATGAATAAAAATGATGCAAAACTAAGGGGAAAGAATGGAAATTGTCTAGGAGATTGAGCGAAATTGGAAAAGGAAATTGAACATAAGCTTCAAGTGCTAAAGAAAAAATACTCCCACCATTTCTTTTAATTTGCTCTTTTTGGGGTGTGGTTATATTTCTTCTTAAGTGCACCTTTTATCTTTCAAAAATAATGTGATCAATATCTTTTTATTATACCCTTGTTCAAAGTATCAAGATCATTAATTGAAAAAAAAAAACTTCAACGTGTTTAATTACTAATTATGAAGATGTACAAAATTAATGAAGGGGTACATTGGTAATTACATTTGATTTTCTAGAAGTGAGAACTTTGTTTAGGGATGTGTCCAACCCAAAAGGAGTAAACAAAAAGGAATAACGGGACTATCTTTTAAAACAAAGAAATACAACAAGAATAACAGTATAAGTTAATACAATTTCATACGACTATGATCTTTTCTTTTTCTATGAATATCATATGTTACTATAAAAACTCTTTTTAAAAAAATAAAAAAGATAAAACTAAATAGTTACTTGTGGTGGGGCTATGTGGAGTGGGGTGTGTATTGCAGCTTTAGTCACAAATACAATGTGTTTAGGAGAAAATGGAGAGAACACTAAACCTACAAAAAAAACAAATCATTGACGAAACCTATGTGTGTCAGTAATTAATTATGATTCAAAGCATCTATCTCGTATTTAGGAAAATGACAAGGATAATACTAAATCTAGATAAAAATAAGTCATTATCGAAAGCTATGTGTGTCAGTAAATAATTATGATTCAAAGCATTTATCTCCCATTTAGAAAAAACAACAAGGATAATACTAAATCTAGAAAAAACAAGCCATTGAAAAAACCTATGTGTGTCGGTAATTAATTATGATTCAAAGCATATGTCTCATGTTTAAGAAAAACGACAAGAATAACACTAAATTTAGATTAAAAAAATAAGTCACTGATGAAACCTATGTTTGTCAGTAATTTATTATGATTCGAAGCAAAACCATGTGTTTAGGGGGGGGGGGGAAGACAAGAATACTAAATCAAGAAAAAAATAAGTCATTGAAAAAATCTATGTGTAAGTAATTAATTATGATTTGAAACATATACCATGTGCTTCGAAAAAATGACAAGAATACTAAACGTACAAATAAATAAGTCATTGAAATTGATACTTTTCAGTAATTTGATTAGAAGCATATACCATGTATTAAGAAAAGACGACAAGGATACTAAACCTACAAGAAAACAACTCATTGAAACCTTTGTTTGTCAGTTAATTATGATTAGCAACATATGTCATGTATTTGGGGAAAAACAATAAGAATATTAAACCTACATAAAAAATAAGTCATTAAAATCTATGTTTGTTGATTAATTATGATAGGTATTGTAGGTGTAAGTTACAATAATTTGAATTCTTACATGTCTATTCCTATTGCAGCTTTAGCCACAAATATCATGTGTTTAGGAAAAAATGACAAGAATAAAAATTTAAATATAAATTAATAATCTATTTTCAATTTTTTCTTACTAATAAATGTGGTAAAAAGGAGAAGTATATTAAAATGAAATCAATGAATAAATGGGAATAACTTAATAAAAATTATGAAAATTGAAAAAAGAAAATTGTCTAGAAGATTAAGGAAAATTGAAAAAAGAAACTGATCATAAGCTTCAACTGTGAAAGAAAATAACTTTTAAAATAAAGATATACAATAGAAGTAACCATATAAATTAATTAGTATGATTTAGCAAGACAATGAATTTTTCTTTTTAGAACTATCATATGTTACTAGCAAATTACGTTTTTTTTAAATAAAACTAAACATTTAAAGGGGTGGGTCTATGCAAAAGAAGGCGGGATGGATTCAAAATGGAGTCTTTTTCTGTGTGAGGCATGGAAGGGGAGCGTTACGTATACACAGATATCATAATAGACATAGTTGAGATTGAAGCTCAAGCTTAAGTTTGAAAAACAGTATGAATTCTTACATATGTACTGTTGTTGCAATTTTAGTAACAAATACCATTGTTTTTAAGAAAAAAATGACAAGAATACTAACGTACAAAAACCTACGCTTCTCAGGTAATTATGATAGATATAAGTAACAATAAAGTAGAAGTATAAGACAATATAATACTATTGCAGAGTTAATCACAATTAATTTTCTTTAGAAGCAATAGGATAATGTTATCCTCTTACATCTTAAACAAGTTAATTGTGATTAAAGATGGTCAAGACTAGTCATGTGGCGTTCATGGCATTATGTTGTGCTTCTTATTTGTTGTTACATACATCTATCATAATTAACTGACAAGCATAGATTTCACGTCATTTTTTTCTAAACACATGATATTTGTGACTAAAATTGCAATAGTAATAGACATGTAAGAATTCATATTATTGTTACTTACACCTTTACACCTATCATAATTAACTGACAAACATAGGTTGTAATGACTTATTTTTTGTATATTTAGTATTCTTATTATTTTTTTCCAAATACATGGTATATGATGCTAATCATAATTAATTGACAAGCACAGGTTTCATGACTTATTTTTTGTAGGTTTTGTATCCTTGTTGTTTTTTTCAAAAACATGGTATATACTTGTAATCATAATTAACTGACAAGCATCAATTTTAATGATTTATCTTTTTGTACATTTATTATCCTTGTCGTTTTTTTCTATATGCTTCTAATCAAATTACTGAAAAGTATCAATTTCAATGACTTATTTTTTTGTACGTTTAGTATTATTTTGTCTTTGGGAAAAGGCATCGTTTCCACCCTAAACTATACCCGAAAAGTCTAAGTCACACCTAAACTATACTAGTGACCTATTACACACCTTAACTATAAAAAAAGTGATATTATTACCTCCCCGCGACTCTCATTCTAAGGCGCGTGTGTTACACTTATTTTAGGCGCGTCCAGCCTATTAAATAACAAAAGTAAACGGCTAAAAACATTAAGGAAAAAGTCATCGTTTTCACCCCAAACTATAGTCGAAAAGTCGAATCCACACCTAAACTATATAAGTGACCTATTACGCACCTTAACTATAAAAAAAGTGATACTTTTTACTGACAGGGTGCTGACGTGGCAGCGTGTGTAAAACACTACACCACATGCAAGTGGTGGTAGCCTGACAGGGTGTAAATAGTTTCTCTTTTTTATAGTTTAGGTGTGTAATAGGTCACTAGTATAGTTTAGGTGTGGCTTCGACTTTTCGGATATAGTTTGGGGTGGAAACGATACCTTTTTCCTTTTGTCTTTTTTTTCTAAACTCATAGTAGATGCTTCAAAACATAATTAATTACTGACACACATAGATTTTGTCAATGACTTATTTTTTCTTGATTTAGTATTCTTGTCTTTGCCCCCTAACCACATGGTTTATGTTTCTAATCATAACTAACTAACAACATAGATTTTGAACAACTTGTTTTTTTATATATTTTTAAAATTTAGGTCGAAAAGATTGTCTTAATTTTTAATTTTAATTTTTGAAAAAAAATTCTTTAGTAATATTTTCTTATCAACCTTTGTTGTATTTTGAATAGAAATATAGGGTATGCAGATTTATTTAAGAACTGCAATTTGAATTAGTCAATTTATTCCATGACCAGATTTTTCAAGTCATGAAAGCGCCTACCTTATCCTACCAGTAGATAAGCTAAGTCATAGCTCGAAATAATAGATAACAGGCTGAAAGACAGAAATCAAAAAGATTGCATACAATGATAGTTGTAATAATAACATGTGATAACTGAAAGGAAACATATATAATATACAAAAATAAGAGCAGGAAAAGGGACCAAATATGCAAATGGACCCCTTCTAAGATCCGGTAAGATCGGTACTAGAGTCACTACTAAAAATACCCTGAGTACTAGATAAAATAAAAAAATATACACAATATATACAAGCAGTCTCGAGTACAAAAGATAAAACTGAAATAGATAGAAGAGGAAGAACCTCGGACGACAGTAAGCTCATCCTGCTCCGAATCAGTGTTGAAAGGTAGGAATCACATCATCACTGGCTGCTAGTACTCGAATCTACATCAGGGAAAGGATACAAAATTATAGTATGAGTACCAAAACAACAGGTACTCAGTGAGCATCATCGGTTGACTAAGCTCAATACAGAAAAAATATAACTAAAATGTGAATCTAAGTCAACAGTAAATAGGAATAAAAAGGTAAACAAATATCAAGCTACATAAAAATGATAAAGGAATAAATATAAGCGATACAGAAAATAAATAATGCGGTAGTAAAAGATAAATCAAACATATCCTAACTGGGGGCCATAAGCCCGCTACGCATACTAAAGAAGACAATTAACTCAACTGTACCCCATAAGTTGGTGGGATACACAAAATCTAATTAATGAAAATAAACATAAATAATCTGTATCTGAACATCATCCCACGAAACTATTGTAGTCATCTAGATGTGCACCGGACTTGAACCGGCACCAATAGATAATAATAAGAGGCTAGATTTCGGGCTTGAACCGATAGTGATGGATAATAACAAGAGGCCACATGCAGGATTCGAATAAAAAATAAGGAATAATAATGGGAGGTCACATATATAATATACAACAGAACTCATAATCATATGCCGAACTCGAACTGAAACTCAGATGAACCACAACTCTCAGAACAACCATAATCAGTACCAGAACTCCCAAACCATCATAACCAAAAGCCGAATTCGAACCGAAATTTATAGTAATCATACCTAAATGCAAAATTAATATCCAAACCATAACAAAATCAATGCCAACGTAGCACCAAAATTCACGATTAATGACAAAAATAAAGTATATGCTGAACCTAAATCGAAACTAAAATACAGGTAGTAAATCATTTACTTACCTTAATTCAAAAGGGCAAATATAAAGGTTCTACAACTTAATTTCAAGTACTAAATTGATATATGCTATATTATACTAAAAGCTAACATACCAAAATTTACTAGAACGGGTCCTAATCAGATAAATTAGACTTGATATATATAAAGAGAGAGATGGATAGATATATAGATAGATCAAATGGTTCGCAAATTATAAGTACTTATTCAAAAATAGTATAATAGTACACAATTATCATAAATAAGCACAATCTTAATATAGGATAAGCCTAGTATATCTGAACGCCAAAGCTAAAAATCTTTTCAAAAAGGTTCCGAATAATGTCACTAAAACCTAAGCTTAAATATCTTGATACGGATAATTATTTCTTCTTAGTTTTTTCACAACACACATTCATTCATAGAGCCATATCCAAAATGAGAAAGTAGAAATTGTAGGAATATGTTTAAACTTGTTGTGGACAACATAGGAGTTAACATTTAATTTAAATAACAACAGGAAACAACAAAAGCAATCCATTATGCCACCTTACCTAAAACGTAATTCATTTTATTTTACGCCACAACATTACATGCATATTTGCTGGCCAAATTTGAAGGTTAGTGCATAAAGGCCACACCCTCCACTTCCACGTAGAAGCGGTGGTTCCACTAATTACTTTAATTATCCATTATATATATTCAGATATTGTATAGGGACGTGAAAAAATAAATATAATTTTTTAAATATATCATAATTAATAGAAATTATTTATAATAAAAATTTTATTATATAATAATATTAATATTAATAATAATAATAATAATATTTTAACATTTCTAGATTTACTATTTCCTCTTAAAATATTAATAGGCTATAAAAGCTATTATAAAGTAATATAAGTATTTCATAACCAAAGAATTTTTATACAAGTTAAAAATATTCTGGAAAGGTAATAAATTATATTTCTACCAAGTGTCAATTAAAATAAATTATTCTACAATATATTTGATATCATTAAAATTCTCAAACGAATCGTCCGAAATTGAATTATCAGTCCCAGCAAGTTATAAATAACTTGGGACAGTAATAGAAAAGCTCTAGACACCGAAAATATATGAAAATAAGAAAAATAACCGTGAGGGTCATTACAACATCCATTACTAAAAAGAACTTTCATCCGAAAAAGTAAAGGATAAGAAAATACCTGAAGGCTCAATCATCCTACGCTGAGGATACTCATGGGCGAAATGACCAACAATACCATAGTTATAACATGCCTCGGGCACCCTGCTCTATCTAGAAGGCCCGAAAGATCCAGAATGTCCACCCCGAATCGATGATCCTAACTGAATACCTCTCTGTGGCTGACCATTACTCTAACCACTAGACAACTATAACTGGCCTAACCCCTTTCTGATATTTAAAACGATGGCTGGACTGGCTGACTAGGCTGACCCTGATACTGAGAAGGTTGTTGTTGGGATACCTACCGTGAAATCCTCGGCCTATAAATTGTGAACCGTTGTGGATCCTACTATAACTATCCTGGTAATGAGGCCTCTTATGGATGCCCACCATCTCCTCTATCTCATAAAAATACTCAGCTATCTCATAAAAATACTTCCCTAAAGTCACCAAACTCTGTGTAGCCCTACAACGTGATAATCTCAATCCCCTAGAAAAGCATTGAATACGCTTATACTCTGTAGGGAGAATCATATTTGCATTTCTTGCAAACTCATGAAATTTTGCCTCATACTCAGACACAAACATAGAACCTTGTATCAGTGCTATAAACTCATCTCGAAGACGTTTGCGCATGCTGCGGGACATATAATTCCCCAAAAAAGCCTCAGAGAACTGAGTCCAAGTCACAGGTGCATATCCAGCTGTCCTGGAATCAATATAACCTCGCCACTACCTCTTTACTTTTGTTTCTAACTAATAAGAAACAAAGTCCACTCCAAACAACTAAATCAACCCCAAATTCCGCAATTGCTTCTTGCAACAAGATAGGAACTCATTTGCATCCGCTCCTGGGGTCCCAGTAAACCTGGGTGGAGTCAATCTTAAAATTGGCCCAATAATTTTTGTTCTTCTAAAGACATAACTGGTTGGGCTACTGCTGGTTGTGGGACTACTAGTGCTTGTGGAACCTCTACCCTAGACGGCACTGTCGTAGGCTGTGACTCTAAATCAACACCAGCTTGTGTTGCTGGCTAAACTCCCTCTGTCGGTGAACCACCAACTAACTCCAAGAATTGCACCGATGCATCCCGAAGGACCGAAGAGGATATAAAATCAGGTGGAGCCTGGGCTTCCCCCTAGCATACCTGTTGCTGTAGCGAATACCTGGAGCTCTCTCAGTCTGAGAAGATATGAAAAGATCAGGTGATGGATTCCTAGCCTGATCTCAAACTTATGTTGTTGCTCTATCCTATCCCCAACCTTTGGGTCAACCTTGACTCCTATCCCAATTCCTGGCTCCCACACACTGCATCATAGCTATCTTGTAAGGAGTGAACTAATAAAAATAAAAACCAACTCAGACCCTATGCACGTAAATGGATAAAGAAAATGAGACTGTTTCTTAAAGATGCTCCATAGACTCCCGCAGATAAACATCTATGTACCGATCCTTTGGACTATACTAAACATAATCTCTAGTACTAATAATATCAGTGAAACCTAGGCTCTGATACCATGTTGTCATGACCCAATGTCTCAAGACATGAAGGCACCTACCTTATCCCACCAGTAGGCAAGCTAAGTTATAGACTGTAATAATAGGTAATGATCTAAAAAGAAGAAACCAGAAAGACTATATACAATGATAGCATAATAGGTGATAACATAAAGAAAACATGTATAATATATATGAAAAGGAGAGCGAGAAAAAGGACCAATTATTCTAATGGATCTCTCATAAGACCTGGTAAGATCTGTACTAGAGCCACTACTAATAGATATCCAGAGTACTAGATAGAATTCAAAAATATACACAACATAAACAAGAAGTCTCGAGTATAAAAGACTAAACTGGAATGGTAAGAGGCGGATCAACTTCGGACACAGTAAGCTCACCTAGCTCTGAATCAGTGCTGAAAGGTAGGAATCACATCAACTCTGGCCTTTCATTGTGATCATACTCATAATGGTTTGCTTTAAATACTGTAAGAAGAGCATCACTAGCACCAACAGCAGCACAACTACCACCACTAACCGCTCCATCACCACTAATACCATCATCAACAACAAGCCCACCCTACAAAATTATTTTTCTTGTAATGGTTGTTGCTTCAAATAATTTCATTTTTATTCTGTCAATGACCTTAGGGTCCGATAAAGTTTACACAGACCATAAAAAAAGAAAAAATGGCATCTTCAACTCTCGATTGATTGAAACTAGTGATGGATGCACAATCTAACATAAATCATTACATATATTAGGATGATGATTAGATCATTCAAAAAAATTATTAATTAAAATAAAAACTTAATTACAATTATACTTACTGCATCCTTCGGGGGGTTGAAGAGATAAAGAAATTTTGCATTTTTATCAGTTTTAGACGACAACCATCTCAAGATTCTTTGATAGAAAAATTCTTCCTGGTAGTTCACTCGTTGTCTCAAATAAGAAATGGCTTCAAATGCCCAAACCTATAAAATAACGCCAATAAATCAAAATCATTATTGAGTAAAAAAATGAATGATATCATAATAAAAGAAAGAAACATTTATCATGAAAGCCCATGGAAAGCCATATAAGTTGACTGTCTTTGGTGCTAATGGAGTCAACAAATATTTGACAGTCATTTTGAAGCTTTCATAACCCCAAGGATAGCTATTAAATGCCTCAAAATTCTCGGGGAGCTTTATTAAACCAACTCTTATGTTGTTTTTAATGTCTCCCACCCAAAGAATATTATGTACAAACCAAACCAAGAACAATGACTTCTTGTGCTTCTTTGAAATTCTTTTTTCTTTCAACGCTTCTATCAAATTTTTATTTTTGAAGCTTTGACCAATAATGGACACTAAGTTATCATGATCACACGACTTGCCTTTGCCTTTTTTTTAGTATGTAAGGTTCTTTTTTGGGTTAGAATAGGTATAACATGAGAAGGAGAAAGAGAATAACATTTTAGTCCAGTAACTATGGCAAACTCCTTCCAACCAAAACAAACAAGCATGCCACAGTAATTTATCCACACCTCATCCATCTTATATTTGTTTTCATACATAAACCTACACTTGAGAAGTTCATATACCATTTTCATTTGGAAACGAGCATTGTTGTCCTTCGGCAAATCAAGATATTTTTCAAAGCAACTGTCCCTTAAATAAGCATCCAATTTTTATTCTCGAAGTATTTTTCTGAAGGCATCAAAAGATTTTCCCATGGCTGACTTAACCACGAAATCACCCATTAAATTTGTGGCACCATCGTATTGCATTCTCACTGTATAACGATCAATGCTGAAGGTTTTGACCAACTCTTCGGTGGAAGGGCTATTAGCATTTGGATCATCTCTTTTGAAATATTTCTCCTCCCTGTGTTCATTATATTCTTCTCCTGATTGAGATAATGCTTGTAAAGCAAGCTCATAGAGTGGTGGATGTAGTCTAGCTTCTTCACTTAGTCCTTTACTTGGACTTGATTCGATTTTTATTCTTTTGGGAGCCATATTATCTAAAATTAACAAGAACATAAGAAAATATATTATAGTTGATTAATGCATTATTAAAAAAGGATAACTGTAAATGTAACATGCAAAATAGTAAAATAATAGTTGCAATAAATCACACATCTATTGCACCAGGTAGGTTATCTATTGTACCAAATAACTAACCTGTTGCAATGGATGAGTAATCTGTTGCAACAATATAAAACATATCACTTATCTTTTAAGATAGATGAATGGTTTGTGCAATAGATCATACATCTATTACAACATATGAGTGATATGTTGGAACGATTAAATAACCTAGTACAATGGATGAGTAATCTGTTGTAATAATACAAAACATATCACTCATTTGGTAAGAAAGACGAATGTTCTATGCAACAAATCACACATCTGTTGCAATATATGAGTGATATGTTGAAATAGTTAAATAACCTATGGCAATGACTGAGTAATCTGTTGCGATAATACAAAACATATCACTCATCTATTGAGAAAAATAAATGTTCTGTGCAACAGATCACACATCTGTTGTAATATATGAGTGATTTATTGGAACAGTTAACTAACCTGTAGCAACGACTGAGTAATCTATTATGATAATACAAAAGATATCACTCATCTGTTGAGAAAGATGAATGGTCTACGCAACAGGTCACACATCTATTGTAATATATTAGTGATCTGTTGGAACAGTTATCAATGTTCAATATTGTTTAGATTTCTTCAATCAGAAGGGTCTTCTATCATGACAGATGAATAATCAGTTGGAAAAATCAAGTCTTAGACATGTCCTATTGGAAGAATTGATAGGATTTTATCCAACGGGAGGTTCATCTGTTGCATCAAATCTTTAATCCGATGGTTCCTCTGTTGCATCAGATGGTTAATCTGTTGTATTTGATTTTTAATTTGATGGTTCCTCTATTGCATCTGATAGTAAATCTGTTGCATTAGATGATTAATCTATTGCAACATATTATTAATCTATTGCATCAGATGGTTAAACTATTACATCAGCTAGTTAAACTATTGCATCATATGCTAAATCTTTTACATCAGATTTTTTATCCTATGGTTCCTCTGTTGCATTAGATGATTAATTTGTTGCATCAGATGGTTAATCTGTTGCATTAGATGGTTAATCTGTTGCATCAGATGTTTAATCTGTTACATCATATGGTTGATCTGTTGCATCATATGGTTGATCTATTACATCATATGCTAAATTTGTTGCATCAGATGGTTAATATGTTGTACCAGATGGATAATCTGTTGGAGAGAAAAAAATAGTAGAACAATTTTGTTCAATAGAACAACAACAATATCACCATTTTTACTAAGAGCAAGTACAAATCAACCCAGCAATTGGCGCAACACGAAAAACACCAAACTTCAAAAAATGCAACAAACAACAAAAAATTATAATTTACTTCGAAAAGAGAAGAGAAGAAATATCATAAATTAGGATTTTATTTAGACCACATTTAAAATTAAAGCAACAAATATTAAAATTGTGAACCAATACTATAAGAGAAGTTGGCTCAAATTCTTTGTTTTTGTAACGCCCCACATTTTCAAGCTAGAAATTGAATCGTCGTTCATACGTGTGTAAGCTCTAATTCCATGGGTTATTTTAGATTCGTGTGTCATAATCTTTTTCCTAGTATATGAAGTGATTATGAGGTGAATAATGTTCATAGAAATGGCCTAAAGCAAAGTTGAGAAAAGAACCTTTCATTCATCCAAAATTGGATATTCGATTCTACAAGGGTCTACTTTGAATGTGTATAACTTTTGACACACATAGAATTTTGCAGCTCAAGATACATTGAATTGTAGATAATTGAAGTAGCTTTCGAACGATATAAATTTCACAAAAATTCGATAATCGAGTGAAAAGTTATGACATTTTTCATGTGAGGCAGTAAGCCGACGCGATGTCGATGCGACGTGTCGGTCTGTGCATTACGGGGCTGTTTCATATGCTATTTCAGTTTCCAATGGGACTAGGGGAATTTTGGTCATTTTCCCTCACCCAAAATCCATCTATAACATACGATTTCAGCCCCAAGAAGCATAAATTGCCCCTGCTATTCAATCCTTCTCTCAAAAACTCCGAGAACAAGAGTCAAGTTTCCTTCCATTCCATAGATCAAGAATTCACCCTCCTAAGAGTAGATCTTCAAGGAAAGAGTCAAGATCCAAGTTCCATCTTTCAAACTATATAATCTAAGATACGTGGGGTTTTCCTACACTACATGGGCTTGTTGAAAACACTTCAAATAAGATTTAAAGTTATAGAAATCATGAAATTTTAAAGGGGTTTTGGAATTATGGTTACAATCTTGCATTATGAATTCTTTAATGATATTATTATTTTGGTCTTGAGGTCTTTCCCCCAAATTTATTTGTACTTGTATATATGTATGTATGAAATTGGATTTGAATATTTAATTGAGAGCATGAACATATAGAATCCCTCTCTTTCTATGATTTCCCATTCTTTTCATATGATATGGATTATTTCGAATGCATTTTGAGAAGCATGGTACATATGTCTTAATTATTATTTATGATTTGATTATGGTTTTAAATTGAAGAGAGGGATTTTTACATGTTTATAAATGTTGAAAATATATATTGAAAGAATCGCATGGTTTGTCAAAAATACATGACCACCACATGTTTTGCATAATTTGACAAATGTTTTGAAGTATGAATCTTCTTGAAATGTTTGAAGTATGGTGGTCCAAATTTTATCTTTTGAAAGAAGAGACTGTAACATGATATTTTATGGCTCAGAAATATGACTTACAAAGTGTTGGTATGACAATACCAATATAGATAATGCCATGGTAATTCAGAACAGAACCTAATGCAGATTTTCATTCAAATTTCCAGATTTTGAACTTAGAACTATGCATGTTTAGAAAAGGTTAAAATTGGGTTTAAAGAGAGGTAGGTGGTTACCCGAAGAAGGCACGAGTTCAGAAAACTCATTTCCCGAAACCGTGTTTTATCGATACGAGTTATTATCTTCCCAAAGAGGAATTATACTCTGTCCTAGTACCCTATGGTATATCATAATAGAAACTCCAACCCTTACGGCAAACTTGGGTTGGGGGCTTGGCTGTCGATTTAAGAGCGGATTCCACATGGACCATGGACTGTTATACTTGTAGGGTGGACCACTTAGCTCAAAAGTAAAATAAAAATTGGTTTTACATCTACAGATTTGCTTGAATGATCATTTAAGTTGCCCATGTGTTTCAAATTATTTCTTGCATAACGTTTTTATAAAATGATCTCACCTATGTTATATATAAAAGTACATTATTTTGGATTGCTCTGCGTACCAGTACATTTGTATTGACCCCTATATTCCAGGATCCAAGGCACAGTTTCGCAGTCCCATACAGTAGTAGATCCGTGTGTGTCAGAAGTTATAGTTGGTGAGCCTTCTCTTTTCTAGAAGGCCTGATTTTCAGATATCATTGTTTCTTTCTTTTTATAGTCTACTAGGGGCCTTGTCCCAGATTTGTCTCAGACATATGATGGCTAATATAATGTTAGAGATTTTGTAAACGGTTGTCATATGTTTAGAATATTAAAAATTTCCCTTTTAAATTGTTCAAGTTTATGAGATTGACCATGGTTCCATCATGTATTGTTTTTCGCAAATTTTCTTATACCATATGAATATTGTGCATGATTACCAGATTTAGAAGAACGCCCGGGCCTTCATGGTTCGGAATTCTCGTTACGGTTAGGGCCCGGGCTCGGGTCGTGACAGTTTTCTTTAAAACTAAAAAGGCCATAATTTTTTACCTGTGAAAGAAGAAAAGGAACGATGAAGAATTCAAAGCTATTGTGGCCGGAGAGAAAGGCTGTCACATCGATTGATGGTTGAAGTCGAAAAGAAATTCGAAGCCCAACTATTTGTCGTAGGAGATTAAAGTCTTCGGGGATTGAAAGGAGAAGTTTGCAGAAATGTTGGTTGAGAGAAGCTGTCGAGAGAGAGGAGAGATACGGTCGATTATTTGGATTGAAAAGAGGTGTGGGTTGGGTTGATTTGTATTTTTGAAAAGATTAGAAACTTTTGAAAATAATAATCAAGTCCACAATTAACTTAATCAAGTTTTCTAATTAT
The DNA here is from genome assembly GCA_030864215.1 of Capsicum pubescens. Taxonomy (NCBI): domain Eukaryota; kingdom Viridiplantae; phylum Streptophyta; class Magnoliopsida; order Solanales; family Solanaceae; genus Capsicum; species Capsicum pubescens. Next base: position 244,118,766 of record CM061542.1, read on the forward strand.
GTTTGACCCTTTAAGTTGGTCAATGTCACCAATCCTTCATTCAAGACTTAAAAGACATCTTTCCTTCAATTTTCTCGAGTAAGTTTGACAGAAAAATTTAGGAGGAAAATGATGTTTTTTCTCTAATAAAAATGAAAAACATAAAGAGAAAAAAAATAATTTAATTTTAAAATAAAGACAAAATGATCTACTGGACCCTTATATTTATATGAGTTTGTATTATGAAATCTTTTATTCACCTCTTTGCCAATTGAATCATTAAACTCAGCAAAATATAATATTTTAAATCCTTTTTATGACTATTCAACATGCGTGTAATACAAACACTTACATGTGGAGCCCACACCATTTTTTAATGCCACGTAAAAAAATTAAGTAAATAATTAAATCAAATAACCACCTACCCCGACTACCCCACATCTCATCTTCTTCACAGTTATCATCCCTATCTTCTTTTTCATTAGATCCCTTCTCCCTAGGGGTGTTCACGATTTGGTTAAAAATCAAATCAAACCGCAATCCAGACCAAACCGATTTAAAAAATTGATCTTTGGTTAGGTTTGGTTTTAAATTTTAAAAAATCGATACTTATTCGGTTTGATTTTGTTTTACTCTAAAATAATCAAACCGAACCGATATAAATTTTATACACACACACATATATATATTATAATTATTTATATATCAGTCATAAATACAATATATAAACATTTGTTACATTTCATATTTTAATCATGATTTAACTTTAGTCGTAACACTTTCAGTCATATGTCTTCATCCAATTGACAGTACATTATGAGATTCTAATGATTTTCGCACTTTGAATGACAAATGATACTAATTGTGAAAATAATATCTTGTTATATATTAGAATTTACAACTGAGTTTCATTAGAATGTAGACAATCAATAGTTTTGAGCTTTCTTCTTAGTCCTTATTTAGCAAGAAATTTACGTGTTCACCTTTTGGGGGTTATCATATCATTCTATTATATGCAGTTTCAAAATATTTTTTTAAAAGCATTCATATGGTGTTGTTTGTGGTTTTACCTAAGTATGACGTTCGGTAGACATCTAAGTTTTAAGATTGAGGCACAACACTTGATTGATATCTCATATGTTGGATGAATTTGTTTTTTCAAAAAAAAAAATTTAACTTACATCATTAGTTAAAGTTATAAACCGATCGAAAAAATCGAACTAAACCGACAAGAACCAAACCGACGGTTATTATTTTATTTAGTTTGATTTGGTTTTATAAATTTCAAACCTGACTAAGTTGGTTTGGTTATGATTTTTACCAATAACCGACCCACGAACACCTCTTCTTCTCCCTTTTCATATTCTTTTTTCGATTGATTCTTTTGTTACAAAATCGATGAAAATTGAGGAAGAAACATAAAAATTTCATTTGAAAAGAAATTTTTTAGTGTTCTTCGATGTTGTAGTATCATCCGGCGTTGGAAAGAGGAGTTAAATTGTTTTATGAATTTATTTTGTTATTTCTTTAATTTATCTTTAAAGTGTAATTATTATTTTTTAAATTTAGTGAATTAGAACAGTAATTTCTAATTGAAGTACAATAAGGGCGGGCTGGTGAAGACGAGTTGGAAATTGGTGGAGTAAAGAAGATGAATAGTAGGGGCTGCGTGGATTCTGAAAGGAGGGGAGGGGCTGTAGGAGGAGTTGGGGAAAGAGATTTTTTTTCCTTTTAAAAACTAATGAGTATTTATTTTCTTTAATAATTTTATATTATTTTAATAAAAATATAATGTTCACATGTTCGTTGCTTGTAGTTATATGTTACATTAGTATAGGGTACGCACTTTGCGCGTGTACCTATATTAATGATTAAATAATTAAAAAATTGATAAATATAGTAGTGAAGTTTGTGTGCAATGTGAAAAAAGTGGACCTTTAACACTAAAAGGTCGGGGTAAAGATCTAAATTTTAGGATATAAAATTCAATATTTATTAACATAAAATTAATTTTTCAAGCTAAATAGTAATTAAAGAATTCAAATAACTATTATAATATATTGATTAAGGTTATTGATTTAGACGATTTAGAGCAAAGGAATGTGCATTAGAAACCAGAAAAAAATTTATAAAACTTAATGTTTGAATCACTTAATCTCGGGGAGTGTATGAATAAACTTTCGAACAACTATTATATATGACTCCGACGGCATTAGAAAGGGATATATAATCAGAAGATAATTTTAAATGTGGACACATGAAAAAGAATGTTTATTTTTCACACATAAATTCTAGGGTAGATTTTGCATTAAAGTTTATATGGTCATTTGAAACATTTACATAAGGTGACTGATACCAAATCTTTTGACGAATAGAAATGTTAACAGGAATTAATATGATTTTAAATATAAAATTAACACCAATACCAATATTATGGTCTCTGCCATCTTCAACTTTTGAATGTGGAAGTTCTTAACTGGCCAACACTTCACTCCAAACAATATAGCCTGTCGGACTGCCGCTCTATAGAATTTACCTTTAAGCTTATGAGACACCTTCTTATCACACAAGACTCCCTCAGAGAATCTCTATTTCAACCATCCATCACCAATACGGTGTGTGAAATCCTCGTTAATCTCACCATTGCCCTGAATCATGGACCCAAGATACTTGAAATTCTCCCTCATTTGAACTTCTGGAGAATCCATCTTCACTACCACGTCAGACTCATACGACAAAACACTTAACTTACATTTCAAGTGCTCCATCTTGATCCACCTCAACCTAAATGCTTTAGACTCAAGGGTCTGTTTCCATATCCATCATAAGAGAAACTGGGAGTTACTGATCTATTTAAGTTACCCGATTTATCCGCACCCCCCTATAACTAGTATCAGAGCCTATATTGTTTAAAGTTATCGGAAGTAGTATGTATTTGGATTTATTTGATTAATTTATTAATTATGATAAAATTAGATTTAGATATCCACCAAAATATTATAAATATTGTTTAGATGAATAACGTACAGAAATTACAAAAATATAAAGAATTAAAAAAAAAAATATCTGAAAAATGTAAAGAATTAAAAATAAGGATAGAAAGACTACAGTATAACATAATTGCCAGAGTTAGTAAAAACTCAATAAATGCACAAGAAGAAGAAATATCAAATTTAGAATCAATAATAGATAGTCTAGAATATATATATCAACATAACCTATATACGTTTAAATAAAATGAACAAAGAAGAATTTATAATAGATGAAAAAACATATGAAAATCACGAAGGATTAAAAATAAAAATAGTATTCTCTAATTTAGGAAGAAGATATAAAAAAATAGGTGAACATTTATATTTAATGTTAGAAAAAAGAAGAATTAAAATTAGAAGATAAGTTGGCAGTCATGGTAAGAATAGAAAGAGAAAACGAAGAAATAGATAGAAAAAAAGAAAGAGATAAAATAAAACAATAAACCACAGAAGAAATACGAAAAATAGAAGAAACTAAAAATAGTAAGATTGCTGAATTAGAAAAAGAACTACAAATGCTAAAAGATTTATATGAAAAGACACAGAAAGAAAAAGATAAAGAACAAAAATTATTAAACGAGATAAATCAATTTAAAGAAAAATTAGAAATAAAAAATAAAGAACCAGAAACCAGTGAATTAGAAATAAATACAATAGATGCTGAAGAAATAGATAATTATGATTCGGAAGATAGTGAAACATATACAGAAATTCTAGAAAACATAGAAAAACTAGAAATTAATGGAGAACAAGAAGTAATTAATAAAGAAAATCTAGGACTAATAAATACAGAAGTAAATACTCTAGATAAAAATATAATACCTAATACATCAGAAATAAGAAAACCAACATATAATTACAAAAGTAAGTTTAAAAGATATAATCCAAAGAATGAATATAATAAATGGACACCAGAATAAATAATTAATTACAACTTTTTAGATTTAGACTGTGTAATAGACACAAATAAAATAATACAACTATGGGTAGAATATATGTCAAAACAATTATTAGATAATAAAATAGATACAACAAACACACCAGAATATATAGAAAAGACATTAATAGGAACAGTAAAATTATGGTGTTTAAACCTAGCCGAAGCAAGTAAAAAAATATTAAGATCTGATAATAAAACAGAAGGAACATCAACAACTACTAAAATACTACCAACAGAAATATTGAAAAAATATGAAATAGCTATAAGAGAAGAATTTAGCAGTGTAACAACAGAAGAAGAAGAGCAAAATAAAGAAAAAGATATAAATAGAAATTTAATGTTAAAACTAGCAATATGTAATATGTGCTATATAGATGAGTATGCGTGCGCATTTAAAGAATATTATTATAAAGTAACATATAATATAGAAGAAAGTAAAGAAATAAGAAGATTATATTTTAGTAAATTACCCGAACCATTTAGTTCAAAAATAATAAAGAGTTGGGATGAAGCAAAAATAGTAGATACCCTAGGAGCAAGAATAAAATTTTTACAGCAATAGTATAGAAATCTATGTGAAAAATATAGAGAAGAAATAAAAATGGAAAAACATTAATAAGAAATTTAGCATGTTGCAAACATAAAATAGCACCTCAATTTGGATGTGAAGAAAGATATTATAAGAAAAGAAAAAAGACATAAGAAATATAAGAAATACAAGAAATCAAAATATAAGTATAAGAAACCAAGAAAAAAATATTATATAAAAAAATTATAAACATAAAAGACCATATATAAAAAAAAATCTATAAAAGAATGTACTTGTTATAATTGTGGAAAACTAGGATATTTAGCTAAAGATTGTAAATTACCAAAAAATCCAAAAACGAAACAAATATCAGAAATAAAAATAGAAAATACAGAATATATGCAGATAGATTATATAGATTATGAATTAGAAAGTGAATATAGTATATATGAAATTTCGGAGAATGAAACAGATAATGAAATAGATAGTGAAGTAGATGAATCAAATGACTGAAGAAGATATAAAAATGAACCAAATAACTGAAGAAGATATAAAAATAATAACAAAGGAAGAATATTTAAATGAAGAAGGAACAGATCAAAAAATAATATTTGATAGTCATATATTTGATGAAATAAAAGGAAAAGAGTTAGACCTAAGTGTAGAAAAAATATTTAAAATACGAACAATAAAAAATATATTTAGTAGAAAAAAGGAAGAATACTACGTAGTAAGCCAAAAAGAACATGTAATGAACTGTAGATATGCAAAAGGTAGAACTAGTATACCACTAGTAATAAAAAGAATAATTAATAAAGAAATAAACGATATAAAAAGTAAAGACCCAATAAAATATGTACACCTTAGAGGTACAGAGATATTAATAAAAGCATGTTTTAGAGAAGAAATAGATACACCAATAGAATTATATTTAGCAGATGATAGAATTATAAAACCTATAGAAAAAAGTATAATAACTGCTATAAAAGGAAATTTAATATACCAAAAATTTAAATTTATAATAAGTGTGAATTATTCAGTAGCAATAACAGATAAAAATATAGATAAATCATTAGTATTATATTGGAAAATATCAGGAATAGAACTACCCCCGTGAATTAAAAATATTTACAGCAAGATGTAAAAATTTATATGTATTAACAACAAAACATAAAATAACAGGAAAAAATAAAATTAACAAAATACAAATAGAAAGTCCTTTTGAACAATTTGTAAAAACAATTGATAATAATGATTATAATTACAAAAATATAGATATAGAAGAAGATTTAGAAATAATAAATGATAGAATAAGTACATCAAAAAGAATAGCTCATGAAAAAACAGAATCATCAAACTCATCAAAAAGAACAAGTTATGAAACAACTTCAATAGTTAATTTAAATCAATATTACATAACGGGAACAATAAATGAAAAAGAATATTTAATACTCTTAAACACAAGACAAGAAGAAAATTATATAGCAAAATATCTAGTAAAAAGTGAAGAAATAAAATCTAATAGTAATATATGCCCAGATCTACCAAGAAGTCTAATAAACATTAAGGATACGACAAAAAAAGAAATAATAATAGGAGTTAGGCAAATAAAAATAGAATTTGAAATAGAGGAAGAAATGCAAAAAGCAGATATAATATTAGGAATAAAATGGTTAGAACAAGTAAAACCATACAATATAGAACATACACAATTATTTATAACATATAATAAAGAGAAATTATTCATAAAAAGAACTTTAACATGATATGAAAATATATGTACTTGTAAAAATAATAGTAGAAGGATATTATAATAGGTATTATACACCTATAATAGATACAGGAGCAGAAGTAAACTTATGTAGATACAACTGTTTACCAGAGAGTAAATGGGATAAATTAAAAATACCAATAGTAGTCAAAGGATTTAATAATGAAGGAAGTTTAATTACATATAAAGCTTAAAATGTAAAAATACAGATATGGGATAAAATAATAACAATAGAAGAAATCTATAATTATGAACTAACATCAAAAGATATGCTTTTAGGAATGTCATTTTTAGATAAATTATACCCACATATAATAACTAAAATAGATTGGTGGTTTACAACACCATGTAAACAAAAAGTAAGAGTAAAAAGAGTTATTAATAAAATAATAAAGAAAACTGATTGAATAAAAGGTAGTGAAAAAATTATACAAAAGTTAGAAAATATTAAAAATACAGAAGACACAGTAGAACTAGTTGGATTTTCGATAAATAAAATAGAAATAACCATATTTTCAATAGATAAGGTAGAAATGATAAAGAAAAAATTAAGACAATTATATAGTGAAGATCCATTAAAAGGATAGGAAAAACATAAAACTACAATAAAAATTGAATTAATAGATAAAAATAGCATAATAAGTTCAAAACCATTAATATATAATTTTGACGATTTAAAAGAATTTAAAATGCATATAGATAAAAAATTAAAAAAATAATATATACAAAAAAGTAATAGTAAACACAATAATCCAGTATTTATAGTAAATAAACATAGTGAACAAAAAAGAGGAAAAAGTAGAGTGGTTATTGACTATAGAAATTTAAATGCAAAAACTATGACATATAATTATCCAATACCAAATAAGTTTTTAAAAATAAGACAAATACAAGGATATAACTACTTTAGTAAATTTGACTGTAAATCAGGATTTTATCACTTAAAGTTAGATGAAGATTCTAAGCAATTAACCGTATTTACGGTATCACAAGGATTTTATGAATGAAACGTATTACCATTTGGATATAAAAATGCACCAGGTAGATATCAGCATTTTATGGATAGTTATTTTAAACAATTACCTAATTGTATAGTATACATAGATGATATACTACTATATACAAAAACTAAAGAAAAACATTTAAAATTATTAGAACAATTTACAGATATAATAGAAAAATCGGGAATAAGTTTAAGTGAAAAGAAAGATGAAATTATGAAAAACCAGATAGAATTTTTAGGAATACAAATAGATAAAAGTGGAGTAAAAATGCAACAACTTATAGTACAAAAAATAATAAATTCAAAAGAAAATTAGATACAAAAAAGAAATTACAATCATTTTTAGAATTAGTAAACCAAGTAAGAGAATATAAAAATTAGCAGAAAATCTAAAGCCTTTACAGAAAAAAATAAAAAAAGATGTAGAATATAATTACAACGAGGAAGATAAAAAACAAGTTCAGAAAATAAAAATACTTTGTAAATAATTACCAAAATTACAATTCCTTGATGAAAATAAAAAATTTACAACTATAGTAGAAGCAGACGCAAGTGAATATAGTTATGGAGGAGTACTTAAATACAGATACGAAAATGAAAAAATAGAACATCATTGTAGATATTATTCAGGAACATTTAATGAAACAAAAATAAAATGGGAAATAAATAGAAAAAAATTATGTTCATTATATAAATGTTTATTAGCATTTGAACCATATAATGTATATAACAAATTTATTGTGAGAAAAGATAATACCCAGGTTCGATGGTGGTTAACAAGAAAAATACAAAACTCAGTTACGATGAAGGAAATTCAGAGATTAGTACTGAATATATTAAATTTTAAATTTACGATTGAAGTAATCAAGACCGACAAGAATGTTCTTGCAGATTACATATCAAGACAAAGCTACTCAAACTGATTTACCAATGGAAGAAGCTGATGTCAAAGATACCCAAACAGACTTAATATTACTAGTGTTTTAACAAATAAAGTTATTACAAGAACGAGTTATCACATTAACTACTGAAGTTACAAATGTAAAAGTGCAGGTTCAGCACTATAAAAAACAAGAAGCTATTAGCAAAGATACTGTGCAGGAAGAGCACATTAAAAAACTAGACCTAGAAGGTGACGATGAGAAATACCTAAAAACTCAAATTACTAACGAAATTACAGTTACAGCTGCAGGCGCAAGTGATGTATCCAAGGGAAAGAATATAGTCACTCAAAATAAACCTGAACTACCAAAGAAAAAGAATTATAACCTCAACCAAATATTCTCAAAACCATATACACTAAATATACAAAAACCAGAGTCATCTATACCTCCCCAGATATACACATATTCCGAATCACTCAATCAACAAAAGCAGACTTATAACCATATCACTCGTACATATATTGATAATATTTATACCGTACAAAAATTGTTAAATACAAAACCTATCCAGAGTGAAGAATTAGCAAAAAAAAACAAGGATATATTACACAAAAATGTCAAAACTACAACAAACTTATTGCTTTGCCTGGCACCAGTGCAAACTTAATTTCTTCATGTTACTATTATGGACTATTATCTACAGTTTACACAATTACTGGAGAAGAGTTAACAAGAATTCTAGATATTCACAGAAAATTTATGGATTATAAAAGGATTACGAAGGGACAGTTATTCTATGTCCGTTTCTACTCAGCACCAGCAGAAATATTGTTTGATGAAATAAAACAGACAATTACTATTGTCAAGATAGGAATGACACGAGACTATATTATCCCTGAAGAAATATGCGAACAAAAAGAGATAACCAAAAATCAGATACCGGACTTCTACCGAAACAAGAGAGTTATTGGACTTAGCAGTATATTGACTGAGTTAGCAAATAATTATATAAATCAAAACCCAGTTTTGATTTACTATAACAGAAATCAATTATTGGTTTACTCTACTTGTAAAAATATTAGAGAAAATGACAGAGAAGAGATAAGAAAATGGGTCATAACGATCCTAAAACCAGAAGAGTTACCAGTCACAAGATCTATTATGAAAGGAGTTATTTCAGAAGAAGCTATGGATCAATTCTATAAACAGGTTGGCCAAAGATAAGATGACCACATATGCAGCAGATGTAGTGGCAGACACAACTTTATTCCAGATGTGATGCTACAATAGTAAGAAGATAAAAAAGCAGTAGATACGACAAGGAGAAGATGAAAAGAAGATAACAACGGAGTAATAATGGAATAGATAAAAGACAAAGATAATAAAAGATAGAAAGCGACATGCGAATTATTGTATAGCCTTTTAAATCTTGTTACGTAAATTGTATAGTTAGGAAGACTTTTTAGTAATAGCCATTAATAGCTTTAACTTTTTTAGGTATAGGCTTTTTGACTTTTCATGTATAGCATTATTAATTCTTATCTTTCTGACAAAATAGGAGATGTAAATTAGGAAACGTGTAAAGTGTGTTAATAGTTTACGTGCTTTCTTAGGATTATAAATAGAGAGCATTTTCCTCAGTTAGAGGTAAGACTTTCATGTGTTGAAAGCAAGCCTCCTCTTTTGTAAATAAAAAACTTTTGAATATTTAATAAAAAACAGATATATTTCCAAGGAAAAGCTATGGATAGACAAAGCCCAGAATTATCAAACCGACCAGAACAGGTATATTTATTTACGATTATGAATAGCTAAATTCATAAATTCCTGACAATCATAATATGATAAAATAAGTTCATGTTAGTTACTTTATAGTAGAATTATTCAAAAAATAGCATGTTAAGAAGTTTATTAGCAAAGAGGAAAAAGGAGAAAAATTCCTAAGAACTATGCCATCCTAAAGGTGAAACCGGTGAGGCAACAAAGTCGTAATAGGGGAGTAGCCAGAGTAGAGGCGTTGTTTAAGGGAAAAGTATCCAGATTATCATGCTAATAGTGACCGAAGAACATGTTATTTAAGAATAATCCAGTATATAGTAATCTAAAATGATCATATTTTGTTATGTGTATGATTGAAGGGAATATTTTGAAAAAAACATCATATGAAAAATGAATACTTATTTATATGACGAAATGGTAGATAAATTTAAAATACTTGTTTTGTATGTACTTAAGGATATAGAAATTGTAGATATAAGAAAAATCATATTGGAAAAAATATTTGATAAATATTTTATGACTAGAATAAATTACATACCTCACCTACCTACTTACTCTTACAAATACTTACATACCAAACCTACACATCAACCATGATAAATTACGAAAATTGGAAAATGGATATGAAAAATATACAATTAATAGAAAAACTAATGAGAACAAATTTAGAAGAATATATGAGAACTAAAGATATAAAATATATAGAATTCCTTAATGAAAATATAGAGAAATTATTAAGATTAAAAAAAATAATTAATAAATACTATGATAAAGCAATTAGTTACTAGAATTCAATTCCAAGTTATCCAAGTTTTTCGTAGTAACCTAAGCATAATATGGATAATATGACAAGATATATCTGATGAAACTAAGATACTAGTTTTATATATCATAAAAGACTTAGAATTAGAAGACATAAAGAAAATAATATGGGAAAAAATATTTGATTATGAAGATGACTTACTAAGTATTAATTGAATAGAAGATGAACTAGAAAATATAGATTTCTATGGTAGAAATAATTCAGACATTTATTATTCAGATGGATATTATATAGATTAAAAATGCTAGAATATATTCAAAGATTAGAGAAAAACAAAGTTGGTTATACGAAGAAATTAATTATAGAAATCATCTTAGAAAAGGAAGAGAACAATTAAAAGAAAGATTAATTTAGATAAATAAAACCATAAAACAACTAGAATTAAAAGACAGTTTAGAATATGATTTAGACATTGAATTATTCATAGACGAAAAAGACAAGAAAATTAACGAAATAGATAACCTAGAATTTAATATCAGATATAGTACAATTAGAATAAATTATTACAAAGAAATTTGCAGTATCACAACTACTTTAGGATAAAATGATAGACTATGAGTATTTAAAATATTGGAGACAAGATATGGAAGAAATAAGATTAACAGAAATACTTATGAAAAAGAATTTAATTGAATATTTTAGAACAAATGATATAGAATATTTAGAATACCTCAAAAATAATATACAAGAATTACAAAGACTAAGAGAAAAATTAAATAATATTACAGTAAAGCATTTAATCAAATATCATCTAATCACACCCCAAGATATGAACATTAACAAAATTAAAATAAATATACTAAAAATAATTTTTTTTAGAGAAGTTAAGAAATATTCACGCACAACTAAAAATAAATTCATGTTAAGAAATATCCACGCACAACTAAAAATAGATCCATTAGAGCTATAATAGATCTATTTAAGTTACCCGATTTATCCGCACCCCTCTATAATTGGTATCAGAGCCTATGTTGTTTCAAATAAATCCAAATATATACTACTTCCGATAACTTTAAACAACATAGGCTCTGATACCAATTGTAGGGAGTGCGGATAAATCAAGTAACTTAAATAGATTTATTATAGATCTAATGGATCTATTTTTAGTTGTGCGTGGATATTTCTTAACTTCTCTAAACATTTTTATTTTTAGTATATTTATTTTAATTTTATTAATGTTCATAGCTTGGGGGGTGATTAGATGGTATTTGATTAAATGCTTTACTGTAGTATTCTTTAGTTTTTTCTCTTAGTCTTTGTAATTCTTGTATATTATTTTGGAGGTATTCTAAATATTCTATATCTTTTGTTCTAAAATATTCAATTAAATTATCTTTCATAAGTATTTCTGTTAATCTTATTTCTTCCATATCTTGTCTCCAATATTTTAAATACTCATAGTCTATTATTTTATCCTAAAGTAGTTGTGATACTGCAAATTTCTTTGTAATAATTTATTCTAATTGTACTATATCTGATATTAAATTCTAGGTTATCTATTTCATTAATTATCTTGTCTTTTTCGTCTATGAATAATTCCATATCTAAATCATATTCTAAATTGTCTTTTAATTCTAGTTGTTTTATGGTTTTATTTATCCAAATTAATCTTTCTTTTAATTGTTCTCTTCCTTTTCTAAGCTGGTTTCTATAATTAATTTCTTCGTATAGCCAACTTTGTTTTTCTCTAACTCTATTAATATATTCTAGCATTTTTAATCTGTATAATATCCATCTGAATAATAATTATCTGTATAATAGCCATCTGAATAATAACTGTCTGACTTATTTCTACCATAAAAATCTATATTTTCTAATTCATCTTCTATTCAATTAGTACTTAGTAACTCATCTTCATAATCAAATATTTTTTTCCATATTATTTTCTTTATGTCTTCTAATTCTAAGTCTTTTATGATATATAAAACTAGTATCTTAGTTTCATCAGATATATATCTTGTCATATTATTCATATTATGCTTAGGTTTCTACGAATAACTTGGATAACTTGGAATTGGATTCTAGTAATTAATTGCTTTATCATAGTATTTATTAATTATTTGTTTTAATCTTAATAATTCCTCTATATTTTCATTAAGGAATTCTATATATTTTATATCTTTAGTTCTCATATATTCTTCTAAATTTGTTTTCATTAGTTTTTCTATTAATTGTATATTTTTCATATCTATTTTCCAATTTTCATAATTTATCATGGTTGATGTATAGGTTTGGTATGTAAGTATTTGTAAGAGTAAGTAGGTAGGTGAGGTATGTAATTTATTCTAGTCATAAAATATTTATCAAATATTTTTTCCAATATGATTTTTTTTATATCTACAATTTCTATATCCTTAAGTACATACAAAATAAGTATTTTATATTTATCTACTATTTCGTCAGATAAATAAGTATTCATTTTTCATATGATGCTTTTTTCAAAAAATTCCCTTCAATCATACACATAACGAAATATGATCATTTTAGATTACTATATACTAGATTATTCTTAAATAACATGTTCTTAGGTCACTATTAGCATGGTAATCGGATACTTTTCCCTTAAACAACACCTCTATTCTGGCTACTCCCCTATCACGGCTTTCTTGCCTCACCGGTTTCACCTTTAGGATGACATAGTTCTTAGGGATTTTTCTCCTTTTTCACTTTGCTAATAAACTTCTTAACATGCTATTCTTTGAATAATTCTACTATAAAGTAGCTAACATGAACTTATTTTATCATATCATGATTGTCAGGAATTTATGAATTTAGCTATTTATAATTATAAATATAAATACCTGTTCTGGTAAATCTGATAATTCTAGATTTTCCATAGCTGTCTGATTCATAGATTTTCCTTAGAAATATACCTATTTTTTTATTAAATAGTTCAAAAAAAAATTGTGTACAAGAGAGGGTTTTACTTCAACTCATGAAGGCTTACCTCTAACTGAGCAAAATGCTCTCTATTTATAATCCTAAGAAAGCGCGTAAACTTTTTATATCTTTACACCTGTCTTAATATAACTTTACACGTTACCTATATACTATTCTTAGTCTTTACATTTGTCCTACAAATTTTCAAAAGTAAGGAAAAAAGATAAAAACTTTAAAAGCCTTGCCAAAAAAGTCAAAAAGCTAATTATTTACGTAAAGAAAGTTATATAATTTGTCTATATGTCGCTTTCATAATTTAATGTCTTGTTTGCTTCCATTATTGCTCTGTTACTGTCTTCTTTTTATCTTCTTCTTGTCGTATCTGCTGCTTTTTTATCTTCCTGCTATTGTAGTATCACATCTGGAATAAAGTTGTGTCTGCCACTACATCTGCTGCGTATGTGGTCATCGTATTTTTGGCCAACTTGTTTACAGAATTGATCCATAGATTCTTCTGAAATAACTCCTTTCGTAATAGATCTTGTGACTGGTAACTCTTCTGGTTTTAGGATCGTTATGACCCATTTTCTTATCTCTTCTCTATCATTTTCTCTAATATTTTTACAAGTAGAGTAAACCAATAGTTGATTTCTGTTATAGTAAATCCAAACTGGGTTCTGATTTATATAATTATTTTCTAACTCAGTCAATATACCGCTAAGTCCAATAACTCTCTAGTTTCGGTAGAAGTCCAGTATATGATTTTTGGTTATCTTTTCTTGTTCGCATATTTCTTCAGGGATAATATAATCTCGTAGTATTCCTATCTTGACAGTAGTAACTGTCTATTTTATTTCATCAAGCAATATTTTTGCTGGTGCTGGGTAGAAACGAACATAGAATAACTGTCTCTTCGTAATCCTTTTATAATCCATAAATTTTTTGTGAATATCTGGAATTCTTGTTAACTCTTCTTCAGTAATTGTGTAAACTGTAGATAATAGTCTATAATAGTAACATGAAGAAATTAAGTTTGCACTGGTGTCAGGCAAAGCAATAAGTTTGTTATAGTTCTGACATTTTTGTGTAATATATCCTTGGTTTTGTTTTGCTAAATCGTTATCCTAGATAGGTTTTGTATTTAACAATTTTTGTAAGGTATAAATATTATCAATATATGTACGAGTGATATGGTTATAAGTCTGCTTTTGTTGGTTGAGTGATTCAGAAATATGTGTATATCTGGGGAGGTATAGATGACTCTGGTTTTTGTATATTTGGTGTATATGGTTTTGAGAATATTTGGTTGAGGTTATAATTATTTTCTGTGGTAGTTCAGGTTTATTTTGAGTGACTATATTCTTTCCCTTGGATACATCACCTGCGCCTACAGTTGTATCTGTAATTTCGTTAGTAATTTGAGTTTTTAGGTATTTCTCATCGTCACCTTCTAGGTCTAGTTTTTTAATGTGCTCTTCCTGCACAGTATCTTTGCTAATAGCTTCTTGTTTTTTATAGTGCTCAACCTGCACTTTTACATTTGTAACTTCAGTAGTTAATGTGATAACTCGTTCTTGTAATAACTTCATTTGTTCAAACACTTGTAATATTAAGTCTGTTTGGGTATCTTTGACATCAGCTTCTTCCATTGGTAAATCAGGTTGAGTAGCTTTGTCTTGATATGTAATTTGTAATAACATTCTTGTCAGTCTTGATTATTTCAATCGTAAGTGTAAAATTTAATATATTCAATATTAATCTCCGAATTTCCTTCGTCGTAACTGAGTTTTGTATTTTTCTTGTTAACCACCATCGAACCTGGGTATTATCTGTTCTCACAATAAATTTGTTATATACAATATATGGTTCAAATTCTAATAAACATTTATATAATGAACATAATTCTTTTCTATTTATTTCCCATTTTATTTCTGTTTCATTAAATGTTCCTGAATAATATCTACAATGATGTTCTATTTTTTTATTTTCGTATCTATATTTAAGTACTCCTCCATAACTATATTCACTTGCATCTGCTTCTACTATATATGTAGATTTTTTATTTTCATCTGGGAATTGTAATTTTTGTAATTCTTTACAAAGTATTTTTATTTTCTGAACTTGTTTTTTATCTTCCTCATTGTAATTATATTCTACATCCTTTTTAAATTTTTTTTGTAAAGGCTTTAGGTTTTCTGCTAATTTTGGTATATATTCTCTTACTTGGTTTACTAATCCTAAAAATGATTGTAATTTCTTTTTTGTATCTAATTTTCTTTTGAATTTATTATTTTTTATACTATACGTTGTTGCATTTTTACTCCACTTTTATCTATTTGTATTCCTAAAAATTCTATCTGATTTTTAATAATTTTAGCTTTCTTTTTACTTAAACTTATTCTCGATTTTTCTATTATATCTGTAAATTGTTCTAATAATTTTAAATGTTCCTCTTTAGTTTTTGTGTATAGTAGTATATCATCTATGTATACTATACAATTAGGTAATTGTTTAAAGTAACTATCCATAAAGTGTTGGTATCTACCTGGTGCATTTTTATATCCAAATGGTAGTACGTTCTATTCATAAAATCCTTGTGGTACCGTAAATGCGGTTAATTCCTTAGAATCTTCATCTAACTTTAAGAGGTAAAATCCTGATTTACAGTCAAATTTACTAAAGTAGTTATATCCTTGTATTTGTCTTATTTTTAATATCTTATTTGGTATTGGATAATTATATGTCATAGTTTTTGCATTTAAATTTCTATAGTCAATAACCATTCTACTTTTTCCTCTTTTTTGTTCACTATGTTTATTTACTATAAATGCTGGACTATTGTGTTTACTATTACTTTTTTGTATATATTATTTTTCTAATAATTCATCTATATGCATTTCAAATTCTCTTAAATCGTCAAAATTATATGTTAATGGTTTTTGAGTTATTATTCTATTTTTATCTATTAATTCAATTTTTATTGTAGTTTTATGTTTTTCCCATCCTTTTAATGGATCTTCACTATATAATTGTCTTAATTTTTTTATTATTATTTCTGCCTTATCTATTGAAAATATGGTTATTTCTTTTTTATTTATCGAAAATACAACTAGTTCTACTGTGTCTTCTGTATTTTTTATATTTTCTAACTTTTCTGTAATTTTTTCACTTTCTTTTATCCAATCAGTTTTCTTTCTTATTTTATTAATAACTCTTTTTGCTCTTACTTTTTGTTTACATGGTGTTGTAAACCACCAATCTATTTTAGTTATTATATGTGGATATAATTTATCTAAAAATGGCATTCCTAAAAACATATCTTTTGATGTTAGTTCTTAATTATAGATTTCTTCTATGGTTATTATTTTATCCCATATCTGTATTTTTACATTTTTTGCTTTATATGTAATTAAACTTCCTTTATTATTATATTCTTTGACTACTATTGGTGTTTTTAATTTATCCCATTTACTTTCTAGTAAACAGTTGTATCTACATAAGTTTGCTTCTGCTCCTGTATCTATCATAGGTGTATAATACCTATTATAATATTCTTCTACTATTACTTTTACAAGTACATATATTTTCATATCATGTTAAAGTTCTTTTTATGAATAATTTCTCTTTATTATATGTTATAGATAATTGTGTATGTTCTATATTGTATGTTTTTACTTGTTCTAACCATTTTATTCCTAATATTATATCTGTTTTTTGCATTTCTTCCTCTATTTCAAATTCTATTTTTATTTTCCTAACTCCTATTATTATTTCTTTTTTTGTCGTATCCTTAATGTTTATTAGACTTCTTGGTAGATTTGGGCATATATTACTATTAGATTTTATTTCTTCACTTTTTACTAGATATTTTGCTATATAATTTTCTTCTTGTCCTGTATTTAAGAGTATTAAATATTCTTTTTCATTTATTGTTTCTGTTATATAATATTGATTTGAATTAACTGTTGAAGTTGTTTCATAACTTGTTCTTTTTATGAGTTTGATGATTCTGTTTTTTCATGAGCTATTCTTTTTGTTGTGCTTATTCTATCATTTATTATTTCTAAATCTTCTTCTATATTTATGTCTTTGTAACTATAATCATTATTATCAATTGTTTTCACAAATTGTTCAAAAGGACTTTCTATTTGTATTTTATTATTTTTTCTGTTATTTTATGTTTTGTTGTTAATACATATAGATATTTACATCTTGCTGTAAATATTTTATTTCCTGGGGTTAGTTCTATTCCTGATATTTTCCAATATAATACTAATGATTTATCTATATTTTTATTTGTTATTTCTACTGAATAATTCACACTTTTTATAAATTTAAATTTTTGGTATATTAAATTTCCTTTTATGGCGGTTAGTATACTTTTTTCTATAGGTTTTATAATTTTATCATCTGCTAAATATAATTCTATTGGTGTATCTATTCCTTTTCTAAAACATGTTTTTATTAATATCTCTGTACCTCCAAGGTGTACATATTTTATTGGGTCTTTACTTTTTATATCGTTTATTTCTTTATTAATTATTTTTTTTGTTACTAGTGGTATACTAGCTCTTCCTTTTGCATATCTACAGTCTATTACATGTTCCTTTTGGCTTACTACGTAGTATTCTTCCTTTTTTCTACTAAATATATTTTAATTGTTCGTATTTTAAATATTTTTTCAGCACTTAAGTCTAACTCTTTTCCTTTTATTTCGTCAAATATATGACTATCAAATATTTTTTTTGATTTGTTCCTTCTTCATTTAAATATTCTTCCTTTGTTATTATTTTTATATCTTCTTCAGTTATTTGGTTCATTTTTATATCTTGTTCAGTCATTTGATTCATCTACTTCACTATCTATTTCATTATCTGTTTCATTCTCTGAAATTTCATATATACTATCTTCACTTTCTAATTCATAATCTATATAATCTATCTGCATATATTCTGTATTTTCTATTTTTATTTCTGATATTTTTTTTTTGGGTTTTTTGGTAATTTACAATCTTTAGCTAAATGTCCTAATTTTCCACAATTATAACAAGTACATTCTTTTATAGATTTTTTTTTTCTATATGGTCTTTTATGTTTATAATTTTTTACATAATATCTTTTTCTTGGTTCTTATACTTATATTTTGATTTCTTGTATTTCTTATGTCTTTTTCTTTTCTTATAATATCTTTCTTCATATCCAAATTGAGGTGCTATTTTATCTTTACAACATGCTAAATTTCTTATTAATGTTTTTTCCATTTTTATTTCTTCTCTATATTTTTCACATAGATTTCTATACCATTGCTGTAAAAAATTTATTCTTGATCCTAGGATTTTTGCTTCATCCCAACTCTTTATTATTTTTGAACTAAATGGTTCGGGTAATTTACTAAAATATAATCTTCTTATTTCTTTACTTTCTTCTATATTATATGTTCCTTTATAATAATATACTTTAAATGTGCACGCATACTCATCTATATAACACATATTACATATTGCTAGTTTTAACAATAAATTTCTATTTATATCATTTTCTTTATTTTGCTCTTCTTCTTCTGTTGTTACACTGCTAAATTCATCTCTTTTAGTTATTTCATATTTTTTCAATATTTCTGTTGGTAGTATTTTAATAGTTGTTGATGTTCCTTCTATTTTGTTATCAGATCTTAATACTTTCTTACTTTCTTCGGCTAGGTTTAAAAACCATAATTTTACTGTTCCTATTAATGTCTTTTTTATATATTCTGGTGTGTTTGTTGTATCTATTTTATTATCTAATAATTATTTTGACATATATCCTACCCATAGTTGTATTATTTTATTTGTGTCTATTACACAGTCTAAATCCAAAAAGTTATAATTAATTATTGTTTTGGTGTCCATATATTATATTCATCCTTTGGATTATATCTTTTAAACTTACTTTTGTAATTATATGTTGGTTTTCTTATTTCTGATGTACTAGGTATTATATTTTTATCTAGAGTATTTACTTCCGTATTTATTAGTTCTAAATTTTCTTTATTAATTACTTCTTGTTCTCCATTAATTTCTAGATTTCCTATGTTTTCTAAAATTTCTATATATGTTTCACTATCCTCCGAATCATAATTATCTATTTCTTCAGCATCTATTGTATTTATTTCTAATTCACTGGTTTCTGGTTCTTTATTTTTTATTTCTAATTTTTCTTTAAATTGATTTATCTCATTTAATAATTTTTGTTCTTTATCTTTTTCTTCTTTTTCTTTCTGTCTCTTTTCATATAAATCTTTTAGCATTTGTAGTTCTTTTTCTAATTCAGCAATCCTACTATTTTTAGTTTCTTCTATTTTTTGTATTTCTTCTGTGGTTTGTTGTTTTATTTTATCTATTTCCTTGTTCCTATTTATTTCTTCGTTTTCTCTTTCTATTCTTACCATGGCTGCCAACTTATCTTCTAATTTTAATTCTTCTTTTTCTAACATTAAATATAAATGTTCACCTATTTTCTTATATCTTCTTCGTAAATTAGAGAATACTATTTTTATTTTTAATCCTTCGTGATTTTCATATGTTTTTTCATCTATTATAAATTCTTCTTTGTTCATTTTATTTAAACGTATATAGTTTATGTTGATATATATATTCTAGACTATCTATTGTTGCTTCTAAATTTGATATTTCTTCTTTTTGTGCATTTATTGAGTTTTTACTAACTCCGACAATTATGTTATATTGTAGTTTTTCTATCCTTATTTTTAATTCTTTATGTTTTTCAGATATTATTTATTTTAATTCTTTATATTTTTGTAATTTCTGTACGTTATTCATCTAAACAATATTTATAATATTTTGATGGATATCTAAATCTAATTTTATCATAATTAATAAATTAATCAAATAAATCCAAATATATACTACTTCCGATAACTTTAAACAACATAGGCTCTGATACCAATTGTAGGGGGTGAGGATAAATCAAGTAACTTAAATAGATCCATTAAGTACTTGACTCTTTTTGTCGGTATCAGATCCCATGAATCAACTTCTTCTATATTCTTTAGTTTTAAATATGTTTGATTTTAAATTGAACTTCATAACCATTGCTCTTAGTAAACTCAAATTAATGTAATATAGAGCATATCAAAAAATTTAAAAAATTACAGGGGACTTTTAGAATTGAGACAAAGTAATTGATTTATAATTTAAAGGAAATTCTTCTTATAAGCACAACAACAATAAAATATTTAGTGTAAGCTCACAAAGTGAGGTTCATAAAGAAATAAAGTTCACACAATCTTATCCTTATCTTGGAGGTAGAAAGGTTGTTTCTTAGACACTGACAAATCCAAAAAGAAAAAGAGAGAACAAACTAAGAAGGAGATAGAAGAACAACTCCCGAGTAGGGAGGGCGTGGAGGTTTTGTGAAATGAGAGTTTGATGAGTTTAGAGTATCAGGTGTTACCGTTCTTTCCGTGGTTCCTTTGTACTTATCAGCTAGCTTTTCTCTTCGAAGGCTAGTTAAAAGAGTATTCTAAAAGGACTGTTTAAAACCAGCTGCAACTATTAGTCACGTGTAACTCTTCGTTATAACTTTCATCCTCAACATCACCAAATATGATTTTGATGGATGGATCAGCCAAACTTGTGACAACCTATGAGGTAAGTATTGTCAAGCAATCACTAATATTATCCAGGTATTAAGACAAAATCACTAATAGTTAAAATTATTGCAAGAAGATAGAAACATATTTAGCGTGTACTTAAATTAGCAACTTATAAAAAACATGTAATAATATTAGTAGTACACTAATAACTCCTTGCAGTTGCCAATGCCTCAAAGAGCAAGCATCATCTTACTTCACGGATACAATAATACAAAACTATAGTCTATACCTGAAGAAGCCTTATCCCCTGGACCTTGGCCTGCAAGAAGAGAAGGAAATTGTGTAACTGAAACTAAAAATTTATATGATGAAAATATCATTTGAAAAACTTTTGTACATTGCCAAAATTCTGAATAATTTTAAGGGTAACCTCAATTTTTTTGGAGTTCTTAGCTTTTTTCTGGACTTGTTTTGGATCTTGTTGACCTCTTTCAAAGCTTGAATCAAGTTTTCCAAGAAAATTTGAAGCCCTCCTAAAGCATTATTGAGCATCAAATGCTCTGCCACTTCACAAGGTTTTATGTCTACTTCCTCTAAGAAACCTTGAATCTGTTGGAACAAAGTCTGTGTTTTCAAATTTTAGTAATTCTTAACCAACACTCTGGGAAAGCCCAGTACACTAAAGCTACCGTTATGCACAGTGCCTAAAAGGTCCCTACCACAAGGGTGTATTGTACGCAGCCTTACCTTACATTTATACCAAAGACTGTTTCAAGGATTGAACCAGTGACCACCCGATCACATAGCAGTAACTTTACCAGTTACTCTAAGGTCCCCTTCTCTTAACCAACAGTCTGAATGCCTCTTGGTCACATAGCAGTAACTTTACCAGTTACTTCAGGCTCCCTTCTCTTAATCAATACTCTAAATGCTCCATATTTGTGGAATGACATCTCAATGTACATATCCATCTTTCTCACAATTAGAGTTATCAAGTTTGTCCTTGTGATTTGTGGTAAATATAATTATTATTTATCTTTATAGATTTGTGATAGGCAAATTACAACACAAGAATTAATATTGAAGAATAACATCATAAGACAATATATTCTTTGAAAAGAGCATCCAATTATAGAAATACAACAATAATAGTAGCATATTTAGTGTAATTTCATAAGTAGAGTTTAAGGAGGGTAATTGTATACGTTGCCCTTACCTATTTTTTACAAAAGGAGAAGAGATTGTTGCTGATAGTTCCTCAAAAGAATTAAACTAACAAAAACATACCTTGGTCGAGTATGATGACGAAAATAAATGTGTCATATATAGTCCGTAGAGTTGTAGTATTTTTCTAACTTTATGGATTTAGACTCGATTTAATCAAAAGTTGAAGCATTAAAGCAGAAAAAAAAAAAATTCAGTCAATGAAACCAACACGTGGTGTGGCAAATCAACAAATGTGATTAACCACATATTCTGATTATGCCGCCATAAAACTTTGAGTCATAAATTTGAATTATAACGTTGGCTTCATCAGTATAAAATAAAATAATGTTATAGTTTCAAGAAGCTACATGAAATAATTTGATTAGAAAGAAGAAACAAATCACGATGGGAAGCATTGGTAAATATGTTTTTGGTTTCTCGACTTGGTTCTCTTAAAATATGAAATTAACACTTAGATCTATTATGGTAAAAGATAAAGATTCCTAAACCTACATAAATTTTAATAGCGTGAAATTTTTCATTTTTTGAAAGATGGAATTAGTGCATAATTCTATGTTAAAAGAATAAAGACTTCTAAACCAAAAAGAATTTATTTTAATTACTTGAATTTTCCTTCATTGGCTCTGTATGAAAAGACAAAAAGTTCAAATGATATTTCTAAGGCCTTCACAATTTTAATATATTACTAGTTTAGGTGTATGCGTCTTGCTCGTGTACCTCACTTTATTGAAATCAAACGTCACACTAAATAGAATATTTGTTTAAATAATAAAGATGAATACAATAATTAAATTCAACATCTTTTAGAAAATTTAATGAGTTAAACCGAACTTTTATCAAAAAAATTTTTTATCAAAGTTGATCGACATTCATCTATCACCTGTAAACTGCAACAAAATAATATGATAATAGAGACATTGAAACAATATAATTAAATCTAACCTTTACACAAAAAATTCTCAAAGTCATCTAACCCTTATCTAACACCTATAAACTATAACAAAATAATACGATAATGGAGATATTAAAATAATACAACTAAACTTAACATTTACATAAAAAAAATTCTCAAAACAGAGATATAAAAACAATACAATTAAACCTAATCTTTACCTAAAAAATTCCTCAAAGCCGACCGACATTCATCTACCACCTGTAAATTCATCTGCAACCTGTAAACTACAATAAAATAATACAATAGTGATCATAAAGCTTCAGTTTTGATGACAATAATTCTTGTCTGAACGAAAATTTTGACCCTAAAGAATAACTTGAATGAAAACAAAGAAGATATATATACACACACGTTGAATTCTATTATGTTGAAAAAACAGTGAAAAAGTTGAGGATTAGAAAATTAAGCATCCACCAATCCACCAATCCAGACATGCAACCGAATCAAGTTAGATTAGTATCAATCATATTTTCACAATAAGTAAACCGACTTCTTCTCTAGTTTAACGTGCATCTCAATATTTATAGAAATATTTCCTTAATAGAGTCCCTATTTTAGTAGTATTTTTCTATCCTATTTTAGGAGTATTTTTTAATTGATCAGTACAAAGGAAAATATTAATTGATTTTCCTTCCATATATTTTAGGAGTCTAGTTAATATAATATAAATAATTAAATAATAAATTGAAGAAAATAGTGAAAAAACAGTTTTGTCTAAAGGAGGATCTTTTAATGAAGGACAAAAAGTTTAAATCACTTTTCTAAGGGTGTTCACACTTTTAATATATTATAGATATAGATTATAGATTATATTATTATATTATTATATTATTATATTATATATGTATTATTATTATTATAAATAAATATAGATTATAGATATAAATAAAATAAAATTCTAATTAATTTAGAAGTGTTAAATATTATGATTTCTTACCATAATTAAATATATTTTTTCTATTTTTTAGAAGACATTTTTCCTTAAAAAGTCGTGCAGGACTTCCTTTTCCATGCATAATTTATTGTGAAGTATAAATGTTGGTGCTTAAATATTTCTTTTTCCTTACCATAGAGAGTTTTTCCCCCAAAGATAGCCTAGGACTAATATCACACATTACATTTAGTGCTTTTTAGGTATGAGATTTTTTTTATTTCTTTTCCTTTAGACTAAATGTTTGAATATTAATTTAATATATTATTTACAAAAAATAGTAAAAAGATGATTTTGTCTAAAGAAGAGTCTTTTAATAAAGGGCAAAAAGTTCGAATCACTTTTTAAGGGTCTTCACACTTTTAATATATTATAGATATAGATTATAAATTATAGATTATAGATATAAATATAGATTATAGATTATAGATTGTAGATATAGATTATAGATATTATCACTCTTAAACCAAACCTATATGCATACCCTATATTTCTATTCAAAATACATTAAAGGTTAATAAAACCTATATGCATACCCTATATTTCTATTCAAAATAGATTAAAGGTTAATAAACTAACATTATGATAGAATTTTTTAAAAAATAATAAAGATTAAAAATTAAGACAACCTTTTCAGCATAAATTTTATTCAACATAAAATGAAAAAATTTAGTACCATTCAAAGTTAAACATAGAAAAAGAAGTTGCTCAAAATATATGCTTGTCATTTAATTATGATTAGAAGTATATACCAATGTGTGTAGAGAAAAAAGACAAAGATACTATACCTAAAAGAAAATAAGTCATTAAAACCTATGTTTGTTAGTTAATTATGAAAGATGTATGTAACAACAAATTAGAAGCATAATACAATGTCATGAACTCCACATGACTAGTCTTGACCAACTTTAGTCACAATTAATCTTTTTAAGATATAAGAGGATAAAATTGTCCTCTTGCATCTAAAATAATTTAATTATGATTAACTTTTTCATATTATTAAATCATCTTATACTTCTATTTATTATTACTTACACCTATCATAATTAGCTGAGAAGCAAAGGTTTTTGTACGTTTAGTATCTTTGCCACTTTTTTTACCTAAACACAATGGTATTGTGACTAAAATTGCAAGAGTAGTACACATGTAAGAATAATAAATTATTTTCCAAACATAAGCTCGAGCTTGAGGCTAAACTATGTCTTCTATGATACTCGCGTATACGTAACACTCCCCTCTCACAACTCACATAGAAAATGATTCTATTTTCAATCCGTCCCAACTTCCTTTGCATAGACCCACCCCCCTTAAATGACTAGTTTTATCTTTAAAAAACGTAATTTGATAGCAACATATGATATTCATAAAATGAGAAATTCACTATCTTACTAAATCATATTAATTAATTTATATTTCTACTACTGTATATCTTTATTTAAAAAAAAAATATTTTCTACAAATACTCAGTTTATATCAAAAAATTTTAAACTAACCACTATTTTAAATCAACTATATTTAATAAGCACACCTATTAAAAAGGACCGATGGGAATATGAAATTAACAAAGAAGCGAGTTGGATGAGGGAAAAAGGTATTTTTTAAATGACAAAATAAGAGAATCTAAATTTTATATATTTTTTTAATTCTTAAACATACATTACTATTTCCGTGTTAGTCAAAATATCACGAAAATACCATGGATTTAGGAGAAAATGACAGTATAGTGGTACTTAAATGTGAAGTCTATGATTTTCAGTTAGTTAGAAGTATAACACTAAAAGTTAATTGACAATCTTGAGTCACATTTAACTTGTTTAAGATGACAAATTTGTCCTCCTGCATCATAAACAAACTAATTGTGACTAAAGTTGGTCCATACTAGTTATGTGGGGTTCATGACATTATGTTATTCTTCTAATTTGTTGTTACTTACACCTATCATAATTAAGTAACAAGCATAAATGCCAATGACTAATTTTTTTATAGACTTCACATTCTTGTCATTTTTACCTAAACACATGATATATGTGACTAAAGCTGCAATAGTAATAGACATATAAGAATTCATATTATTATTACGTACACCAATTACACCTACTGTAATTAACTAACAAACAGTTATTAATGACTTTATTTTTTTTTATAGGTTTACTATCCTTATCATTTTTTTTCAAACGCATGGTATATGTTGCTAATCATAATTAATTGAGAAGCATAGGTTTCAATGACTTTTTTTTTTAAAGTTTAGTATCCTTGTCGTTTTTTTCTAAATACATGGTATATGCTTCTAATCATAATTTACAGACAAGAATTAGTGTCAATGATTTATTTTTTAATACGTTTATTATCCTTCTCATTTTTTTCTAAACACATGGTATATTCTTCTAATCAACTTACTAAAAAATATAAATTTTAATAACTCTATTTTGTATGTTTAGTATCCTTATCCTTTTTTCGTAAATACTTGGTATATGCTTCAAATCATAATTAATTACCGACACGCATAGATTTTGTCAATGACTTATTTTTTTTCTTGGTTTAGTATCCTTGTCCTTTTCCCCCTAAACACATGGTTTATGCTTTGAATCATAATTAATTACTGACACACATAGGTTTCGTCAATAACATATGTTTTCTAGATTCGGTATTATTCTTGTCGTTTTCCCTAAACACGAGATACATGCTTTGAATCATAATTAATTACTGACACACAGAGGTTTCATCAATGATTTATTTTTTTTATATATTTAGTGTTCTCATCGTTTTCCCCTAAGCACATGGTATATGTGACTAAAATTACAATACCCACCTCACTCCACATAGACTCACCATACATAACTTTTTAGTTTTATCTTTTTTTTTTAAAGAGTGAATTTGATAGTAACATATGATATTCATAAAAATAAAGAGATCATTGTCCAATGAAACTGTATTAATTAATTTATACGGTTATTCTAATTGTATTTCGTCATTTTAAAAGTTACTCCCGTCATTCCTTTTTGTTTTTTCCTTTTGAATTGGACACACTCCTTAATAAAGTTTTCACTTCTAGAAAATTAAATGTATTTACCAATATATCCTAATTAATTTTGTACCTCTTCCAAATTAGTAATTGAATCCATTGAAAAAGAAATTTTTAATTGATGGTCTTGATAATTTGAACAAGGGTTAATAGGAAGATGTTGATCATATTATTCCTGAAAGATTAAAGGAGAGCTTAAGAAGAAATATAAGCACACCCCAAAAAGAGCAAATTAAAAGAAAGGGTGGGAGTATTTTTTATTTTGCTAACTTCAAGGTTGTGTGTCAACCTCATGCATCATCATCAGCAGCATCATCATCAGCATCTTATACATTGCATTTGCTCTATGGGGTAGATGTTGTGATTGAATTTACGTATTGACTTGTTATATGTCTACTTGCTTTATACCTTGTTACTTATACTTTACCATTATGTATCTACATGTTTTTCTCTATTTATACTTGCATGTGATATAATTTATACTTATGTTATACTTGTTGTATTGTTGTTGTACTTATGATATATATATATATATATATATATATATTGTAGAACTATTAGAGAAAACGGTGCGGGCTACCATTGTGGGACATTTTCTGATTGCAGGTGACGTGCCCTTAGTGTGTATTTTATGTACCTTATTTTCTACTTTGCTCGATCTGCCTATGATACCTACTGAGCACAAGTGGACCGTACTCAATCCTACCGTACACTATCGGTGCTGATTTAGATTCAGATGAACCAACACGTTGCTTGACTCTGCTATTGTTGGAGCTTTCAAGGTAGCTAATGATTTTTAGGCGTCTAGATGTCTTCTGCTACCTTTCTTTATAGACTATGTCTTTATTTTTATTTCAGAGAAAAAGTTTTCTTGCATTTGAATATCTTATGTATTCTATTTGGATTCAAGTTGTATTCGATATGTTCTTATACTATTGATACTAAGTTTGGGGAGTTATGGCTGCATGTGTTGATTTTATTCTTACTGCTTTTATCATATCTATGTGCGTCTTCTTCATTCTAGAAGCCTTACCTTGGGGGGACTTCTATCCTTTTTCCCTTGTCAATCAATATGGGTCATAGGCTTACTTGTCAAGGTTCGGCCTGACAAGTTTCATCATGACCCTTTTATTTTTGGATCGTGACAAATAGATGCTTCCATAAAAAATTAAACATATCAGCAGGCAGGTTCTTAATGAGCTCTTTGACTTAAAAGTTTAGTGACTTTTTGTTTTCTAAATATTATAGTAATTATTATGATCATGTTCTTTCCTCCGTTAATTCTTCGTACTAAAAATTTGTGTACATTACTTAGGAGAACATTACTATACTGTTTCAGGTAATATTCGAGCATTTTGTCGAATAAAACTTTTTAGCATTGCCAGCCAAAAGTAAGTTAAAGTTTTGGACTCAAATGAGATGCTCATAAATCTGGCTGACAATAAGTCCAAATTTTTTAACTTTATCAAGGTTTTCCATCCTTCTTCCTCACAAGTTACTTTGTTTTCTTTATCATA
Source organism: Capsicum pubescens (assembly GCA_030864215.1). Taxonomy (NCBI): domain Eukaryota; kingdom Viridiplantae; phylum Streptophyta; class Magnoliopsida; order Solanales; family Solanaceae; genus Capsicum; species Capsicum pubescens. Next base: position 244,147,631 of record CM061542.1, read on the forward strand.
TCTTTATTTATTTATTTAATTTAGTTATATGAACTAAATTGAGACCTTTGTGAATGGATTATTTCGTCATGATACTTTCTTTGGGCGATATAAAATTTTCAAAGTACAACTTCAGAACTTTGGAAACTGAATAAAAATGATGCAAAACTAAGGAGAAAGAATGGAAATTGTCTAGGAGATTGAGGGAAATTGAGAAAGGAAATTGAACATAAGCTTCAAGTTCTAAAGAAAAAAATACTCCCACCATTTCTTTTAATTTGATCTTTTTGGGGTGTGGTTATATTTCTTCTTAAGTGCTCCTTTGATCTTTTAAAAATAATGTGATCAATATCTTTTTATTATACCCATGTTCAAAGTATCAAGACTATTAATTGAAAAAAAAAATTCAACGTGTTTAATTACTAATTTGGAAGATGTACAAAATTAATTAAGCGGTATATTGATAAATATATTTGATTTTCTAGAAGTAAGAACTTTGTTTAGGGATGTGTTCAACCCAAAAGGAGCAAACAAAAAAGAATAACGGGAGTATCTTCTAAAACAAAGAAGTACAACAAGAATAACAGTATAAGTTAATACAATTTCAGATGACAATGATCTTTTCTTTTTTTATGAATATCATATGTTACTATAAAAAACTCTCTTTAAAAAAATAAAAAAGATAAAACTAAATAGTTACGTGTAGTGAGGCTATGTGGAGTGGGGTACGTATTGCAGCTTTAGTAACAAATACAATGTGTTTAGGGAAAAATGGCGAGAATACTAAACCTACAAAAAAATAAATCATTGATGAAACCTATGTGTGTCAGTAATTAATTACGATTCAAAGCATATATCTCGTGTTTAGGAAAATGACAAGGATAATACTAAATCTAGATAAAAATAAGTCATTGTCGAAAGCTATGTGTGTCGGTAAATAATTATGATTCAAAGCATATATCTCCTGTTTAGGAAAAACAAGGATAATACTAAATTTAGAAAAAATAAGCCATTGAAAAAAACTATGTGTGTCAGTAATTATTTATGATTCAAAGCATATGTCTCATGTTTAAGAAAAACGATAAGAATAACACTAAATTCAGACAAAAAAATAAGTCATTGATGAAATCTATGTGTGTGAGTAAATAATTATGATTCAAAGAAAAAACCATGTGTTTATGGGTAAAAGACAGGAATACTAAACCAAGAAAAAAATAACTCATTGACAAAATCTATGCGTGTCAATAATTAATTATGATTTGAAACATCTACCATGTGCTTAAAAAAAATGACTAGGATACTAAACGCACAAATAAATGAGTTATTGAAATTGATACTTTTCAGTAATTTGATTAGAAGCATATACCATGTATTAAGGAAAGAAGACAAGGATACTAAACCTACAAGAAAATAACTCGTTGAAACCTATGTTTGTCAGTTAATTATGATTAGCAACATATGCCATGTATTTGGGGGAAAATGTAAGACCCCGGAAATTCTTAGCTTAAATCAGTCCTTTAGGCTTGTCAAGGGGTCCTAGACTTAGAATATTTTAGTTAAGTATTCAGACTTAGTGCCATTTTAGCCTTCAAAAGTTGGCAATCTTATTTCAGGACCTTTACATCCATTAAATATTAATATTCAAGTTAATTCATGATCAGGAAGGTCAATAGGTATTTTCGGATGAGTTTTGGATTTTTTGAACCTCGTTTAGACCATGTTTGAGTGCCCAAAATAGTGGGTCGACGCGTCGCGTCGACCATCGCATTGATGGATGATTTCCCCCCCAGCTCCAGTGCAAATACCAGTGAACCGACACGGACTCGACGCAGTACATTGTCTATCGCGTTGATACCAATGATGCAGCGCGTCGGCCTAAGTGTCGGTGACATAGTTTTTTAGTCATTAAAAGATCGCATTCTTGAGGGTAATTATATCTTTTTCTCACGACCTTCAGCCCCCAAAACACGAAATTAAACCTTTGAAGATCAATTATACTCATTAATCCTCAAAATACTCAAGAACAAGAACCCTAGGAGATTCAATTTCAAATTAAAAACTCAATAACTCACCATTAACCCCTCAGAATTCAGGCGCTAAGGTATGTGAAGTGTTCATCCAAGGATCCATTCCACTCTTGGAGTCCAAGAAACTATTTTTAAACATCAAGTATATGAAATTCATGAATTCCATGTTGGGTTTGATAATATTCATGTTTATAATGATTAATTGGATTTCAAATCCATGTTTCATGATAAATTTTATGTAGAGTTAATTAAATTATATGTGTTATCATGTGAGATCATGCTAAAGCCTTCAAATTGTGAAATTGATAATTGGAATTGTGTGCTCACATGTTGATTAGTATTATGTGCCTATTTTATGCTTTTTAAGTGATTGATGAATTAAGCATATGAGTTGAATAGTGAAATTATATCATATTAGCATGTATTCAAGTTCATGCCATAAAAGTGTTTGTTAAAATGCCCCAATTTATGAAGGATGAACAAGTACTAGATTTACATATTTCAAGCTTGTGTCGTGTCTCTTAATTTATGGTATAGAATCCTGGGGTACTTGTACCTGACAATTTAGTTGTTTACCAAGAGCCATGGTTAGTCATAAAATGATACCAGTCACGTCATGATCAGTAGTACTCTTAGTCAGTCACAGAACTCAGGAAAAACTCAGTAGACTCGGTATTAGTTCGGTCTAGTTCAGCACTCAGCCTAGACCTCAGTAAACTCAATCAACTAACATAATTCAGTAGTATTCCGTCAGTAAATGGAACTCAGTGAATCCAGTTTAGTTTAGTTAAATAGTATTATTAGTAATAGTTCAGTCCAGCCTAGTAAAGACTAGAAATCAGTTCAGTATTTATTCAGTTGGGAGTAGGATTCAACACCGAGCGAGCCCAGGGACGGGGGAATTCCTGCTAGTAGAGGGTTTGACCCTTAGTAACAATCCCTGCATTACAGAACTACGTAGCCTGCGTAGGTTGAGATATCTTCCTGCCAGATATCATGAGGGTTGATATATCTCATTTGAGTTATCCTGCTAGCAAAGGTTGACAAAAGAGCTTCCTGTCAGAGAGGGTTAACTCACATCTTGTCCTTACTCATGGTACGATATTGACACCCTTCCAACTAGGATTATAGGTTGGAGCCCAAATTAGATTAGAGAGGGGCATGTCGGTTGGATGATTACCTCCCACAGTCTCAATTTCAGTCTGAGTCTCGAAATAGAACTAAGTTTAGTTCTACAGATTCAGGACTATCAGATATAGTTACTCAGCTTAGTATAGAACTTAGTATAGTTCCACAAAATTCGAGACTGTCAAATACAGTAATTTAGATAATCAGTAACACAGTATCAGTAAACTCAAATATCAGTTATTAGTATTCAGACTCAGTACTCAGTATTATCACGATCTCAGTTACAGTCTATGTATTCATGCATGTACTCTTATTCAGTCATACTTATGTTATTCAAATAGAATTTTTCATGCATATGAACCCATGCATTTCAGCCTTCCTCACTAAGCATACCAGTACATTCAAAGTACTGACGCATGTTTTTTATGCTATGATTCTTATATCATAGGTTCAGATGCACGGGTTCCAGAGCACCCTTAGAAGTTCAGATCTTCAGCTTACAGAGTAGTGGTGAGTCCTCATAGTTCAAGGACATGCTTGTTATTTTTAGTAGCCAGAGTTAGTTGGGGACTTGTCCCATCAACTCCATAGTTCAGATAGTTTAGAGGCTTTCTAGACTAGAGTTTTTCAGACAGTTTTTTAGTTTTACAGTACTTATATTCAGTTTTGGTATTTTTATACCGCATTCATATTTATTTATAGATTTGAACCTTATGGCATATGTTTTTGCCTATTTTTGCAATCATTACAGTATTTATTACAAAGTTATTATAGCAGGTACCAGTCATGGGTTAGCTTGTGATCCTTTGGGATTATGAGCACCGTGTAGTGTTCGGGGTATAGAATTGGGGTGTTACAAACTTGGTATCAGAGCCTAAGGTTCAACAATGTCTTAGGAAGTCTGAAAGACGCATCTAGTAGAGTCTTGTACATGGGTGTATTGCGCACCACACTTATGTACAGGAGGCTACAAGATGTTTTAGGAACAATTTCCTTTCTTCAGTATTCATGTCATGTGAGTGAGCATGAGCTCCAGTTACATTCCCTTTCTAATCCTAGTTTCTCTTCTGTTTACAGAATATGCCTCCAAAGATGACTCAGGGAAGAGGAATGGGAGACCAGTCAGCCCCTCAGCCTATCCATCCAGATCTTTTGGGCGAGCATGACTCCCACGTAGAGTTTAAAGCAGCCTTCACCACCCTAGCTCATTTTGTAGCAGCCCAGAATAAACGTTCAACTGCTGTTACATCTAACCCAGTGGCCAATACTGCTGCTGTCAGGATTTGGGACTTTACCCGAATGAACCCTCCATTGTTTATCGGGTCTAAGTCAGATGAGGAACCTCAGGAATTTATTGATAAGGTGCAGAAGGTTATCAATGTCGTGGGGGTGACTGTTGTTGAGAGCGCTGAGTTGGCCGCATATCAGTTACAGGATCTGGCTCACTCATGGTTCAAACAGTGGAAAGTAGAGAGGTCCACAGATGCAAGGCCCATAGAATAGGAGGAGTTCGCAGTTGCTTTTCTAGATAGGTTCTTTCCACTATAGTTGAGAAAAGCAAAGGTTTTGGAGTTTATTAATTTGAAGCAGGGCAATATGACAGTACATGAGTATTCTCTCAAGTTTACTCAGTTAGCCAGATATGCCCTGCATTTTATAGCATATCTAAGATGAGTAAGTTTATGTCAGGGATGTCTAGCAGCGTGGTCAAAGAGTGTAGGACTGCAATGTTGATAAAGGAGATGGACAAAGCCAGGCTCATGGTCCATTCCCAGAAGATAGAGGAGGCCAAGAATAAAGATAAGGAAAGAGAGAACAAGAGAGCGAGAACAGGTAGTTTTAGTTTACCTCAGCCTAAGTCAGAGGAGGGTGGGAATTGTTCTCAGTTCTGATCGAAATCCTCAGTTTCGTCTCTATCCTCAACCAGTGCTCCAGTGCCAAAATTCAGAGATGGCAGCAGAGATAGGGCATCAGGTTCTAAGCCCTAGGGCAGTATTAACAGTGCCCGAACCAATCCCCTTTGTTAAAAGTGTGACATAAACCACCAGGGTATCTACAGAGCTGGCAACGATGTGTGTTTTGGATGTAGCCTGCCAGGCCATAGAGTCAGACAGTGTCCTCAGGTGGGTTCACAGAGTCAGCATACCCGTCCCTCAGCTTAGTACGATTGCCTGAATCATTAGGGGGCCTCTTCCAGTGCCACCAGTGGGCAACACCTAAATAGACTCTATGCTCTCCAGTCCCGACAGGATCAGGAAAGTTCTCCTGATGTGGTCACTAGTACGTTACAAGTTTATCATTTGCATGTTTACGCTTTGCTAGATCCAGGAGCTTCCTTGTCCTTTGTTACTCCATTTATAGCAGTTAATATCAGAGTCAGTCACGATATTTTAGCAGAGCCTTTCTCGATCTCTACCCCAGTGGGTAAATCTATCATATCCAAGAAGGTATACATGAACTATCCGGTTATGATATCTTAGAAAGTCACTTCAGCAGACTTAGTCAAATTATAAATGACTAATTTTGATGTCATTCTCGGCATGGATTGGCTTCATGCCTTCTATGCATCAGTTGAATGCAGAAATAGAATTGTCCAATTTTAGTTTCTGAATGAACCCGTCCTAGAGTGGAGAAGTAGTACTTCAGCACTTAGGGGTCAGCTTGTTTCTTACCTTCGGTCTAGAAAAATGATATCTAAGGGATATGTCTACCATCTCGTTCGAGTCCAGGACTCTAGTTTAGAAACCCCTACTCTTCAATCAGTGTCAGTAGCTTATGAATTCCCAGATGTGTTTCCTGAAGATCTTCCCAGAGTTTCTCCTGAAAGGAAAATTAATTTCAGAATCGATCTTCTTCCAGATACTCAACCCATATCTATTCCGCCATACTATTCCGACATACAGAATGGCTCCAGAAGAACTCAAAGAAATAAAAGAGAAGTTGAAGGAACTCATAGATAGGGGATTTATCTGGCCCAGTATGTCACCGTAGGGCGCGCCAGTCTTATTCGTACGTAAGAAAGACGATTTTCTCAGAATGTGCATAGACTACCGCCAACTAAATAAAGTCACGGTTAAGAACTAGTATCCCCTCCCCAGGATCGATGACTTATTTGACCAACTTCAGGGTGCCAACAATTTAACTAAGATATATCTCAGATCAGACTATTATCAACTCAGAGTCAGGGAATGTGACATCCCAAAGATGGCCTTCAGAACTCGGTATGGTCACTTAAAATACTTAGTCATGTCCTTTGGCCTTACCAATACCTTGTCATCTTTCATGGACTTGATGAACCTTGTGTTCAAGAAGTACTTGGGCATGTTTGTTATAGTCTTCATAGATGATATCCTTGTTTACTCTCGCAGTGAACACGATCATGCAGACCATCTCATAATAGTATTACAGACTCTCAGAAATCATCAATTATTCGCCAAATTCAGTAAGTGTGAATTTTATCTAAGGCTAGTAGCTTTCCTTGGCCATATCATTTTTGGTGATGGCATTAAGTCGATCCCCAAAATACTGAGGTAGTGAGAAACTGGCCTAAACCCATCTCTCCATCAGATATCAGGAGTTTTTTGGGCTTGGCTGGCTATTACCGATGGTTTGTTGAGGGATTTTTGTCTATTTCGTCCCCTATGTTCAGATTGACTCAGAAGAAAGTCAAATTCCAGTGGTCAGATTCTTGCGAGAAGAGTTTTCAGGAGTTGAAGACTCGACTCACTACAGCTCCAATTTTGACCATACCAAATGGTTCAGACGGCTTTGTTATGTATTGTGATGCCTTCAGAGTTGGTTAGGGGTGCATTTTGATGTAGAGAGGTAAGGTCATAGCCTACACCTCTAGAAAACTTAAGCTTCATGAGAAGAATTATCCTACTCATGACCTTGAGTTAGCAGCAGTAGTTTTTTCCTTGAAGATTTGGAGACACTACTTGTATGGGATGCACGTTGATGTATTCACGGATCACAAGAGCCTGAAGTATGTGTTCTCTTAGAAAGACCTCAACCTTCGTCAGAGAAGGTGGTTGGAGTTGTTAAAAAACTATGACATGAGTGTCCTATATCATTCGGGCAAGGCAAATGTAGTGGCGACTCTCTCAGTAGAATGTCTATGGGTAGTGTTGCCCATGTTGAGGACAGTAAGAAGAAGTTAACTTAGAAAGTTCATCAACTAGCCCAACTAGGTATCCGCTTAGTCGATTCACCAGAAGGTAGTGTATGGGTTCAGAGTAGCTTAGAATCATCCCTAGTTTCCGAAGTGAATGAAAAATAGGATAGGGATCCCAGTCTACTCAAGTTGAAAGAATCAGTCAGAGATCAGAAAGTAGAGGTTTTGTCCCAAATGGGAGATGGTGTGTTGCGTTTCTAGGGTCGGCTATGTGTTCCACGTGTAGATGAATTGAGGCGGCAAATTCTTGCAGAAACACATGGTGTGCACTACTCGATTCATCCAGGAGTCACCAAGATGTACCGCGATCTGCGTGAGATCTATTGGTGGAGTGGGATGAAAAGAGATATTGCAGAGTTTGTGGCTAAGTGCTCAACATGTTAGCAGGTTAAGATTGAGCATCAGAAGCCTAGTGGGTCCATGCAGGAGTTCAATATTCCCACTTGGAAATGGGAAGAAGTGAACATAGACTTTGTGACGGGTTTGCCTCGTACTCATCGTCAACATGATTCAGTTTGGGTCATCGCAGACAGGATGACCAGATCCTCTCATTTCCTTCCAGTCTATACCTCATTTTCAGCCGAGGATTATGCCAAACTCTATATTAGGGAGTTGGTCATATTTCACGGTGTTCCATTGTCTATTATCTCAGACAGAGGTACCCAGTTTACCTCTCATTTCTGGAAGGCATTCTAAAAGGGTCGTGGTACCCGAGTTCACCTCAATACAACCTTTCACCCTCAGACGGATGGTCAAAAAGAAAAGGTCCATTCAGACTTTAGAAGATATGCTGTGAGCATGTGCAATAGAATTTTTAAGGGTAGTTGGGATGACCACTTTCCTTTGATTGAGTTCGCATACAACAACAGCTATCACTCCAGCATTAAGATGGATTCGTTTGAGGCACTTTATGGGAGGAGGTGTAGATCTCCCATTAGTTGGTTTGAAGTGGAAAAGGCCGCAGTGATAGGTCCTGACCTAGTATTTGATACCTTAGAGAAAGTTCAGTCGATAAGGGAAAGTCTTAAGACAGCCCAGAGCCAACAGAAATCATACGCAGATGTGCGCAGAAAGGATCTTGAGTTTGAGGTTGGAGATTTTATGTATCTAATAATCTCTCCAATGAAAAGAATGAAACTATTTGGAAAGAAGGGGAAGCTCAGTACCTGATATGTTAGTTCTTACCAAATTCTGAGCTGTTTCGGAAAGGTAGCTTACAAGATTGAGTTTCCTTCAGATCTATCTTCAGTGTATCCAGTGTTCCACATCTCTTTGCTAAAGAAATGCATAGGTGACCCAGCAGTCGTAGTCTCTATCAAAGGCATAGATTTTCAGAACAGTCTCTCTTATGAAGAGATTTCAGTCGAAATCCTTGACTATCAGATTCACAGACTGAGGAGCAAAGAAGTTCCTCTAGTCAAAGTTCTTTGGCGAAATCAGTCCGTTGAGGGAGCTACTTGGGAAGCCAAAGAAGACATGTAGACCAAGTATCCTCACCTCTTCTCCGATAATTCATACTCAGCTCAAGGTAATAGTTTTCCTTAAATTTAATTAATTTCATCTTCAGATTTCAGTTACAAACTTGGTATCAATTACCGTTGCATATTCAGTCATATGTTCATGAGTCAGTTCAGTCATGTATTCATACATGAGATATGCTTGTCCAATATGAGAAACTCAGCTTATCAGTAATCCCATACATGCATTCATGAATCATGTTCAACCATGTACTCATGCATCAGATATGCATGTTCAGTATAATAATTCAGTGTATCAGTAATCTCTGTCATAAAACCATGCTTCAGTTGTGTATGCCCAGTGTCCAAGTACAGGCTCTCTTTATTCTCAGTCTCTTTCGAGTATGAATGTTTCCAAGGGGGAGATAATATAATACCCCATAAAATTCTTATCTTAAATTAGTCCTTTAGGCTTGTCAAGGGGCCCCAGACTTAGAATATTTTAGTTAAGTATTCAGACTTAGTGCCATTTTACCCTTCTAAAGTTGGCAATCTTATTTCAATACCTTTACATCCATTAAATATTGATATTCAAGTTAATTCAAGATCAAAAAGGTCAATGGGTGTTCTCGGACGGGTTTCAAATTTTTTAAACCTCATTTAGACCATGTTTGAGTGCCCAAAACAGTGGGTCGACGCGATCTCTACGCGTCTCATCGATCATCGTGTCGATGGATGATTTTTCCCCCATCTCCAGTGCAAATCCCAATGAACCGACACAGACTTGACGCGGTACATTAGCTATCGCATTGATACCAATAATGCAGTGCGTCGGCCTAAGCGTCGGTGACACAGTTTTTTAGTCATTAAAAGATCGCGTTCTTGAGGGTAATTGGATTTTTTTTCCCACGACCTTCAGCCCCCAAAACATGAAATTAAACCTTTGAAGATCAATTATACTCATTAATCCTCAAAATACTCAAGAACAAGAACCCTAGGAGATTTAATTTCAAATTAAAATCAATAACTCACCATTAATCCCTCAAAATTCAGGCACTAAGGTATGTGAAGTGTTCATCCAAGGGTCCCTTCTACTCTTGGAGTCGAAGAAATTATTTTTAAACATCAAGTATATGAAATTCATGAATTCCATGTTGGGTTTGATAATATTCATGTTTATAATGATTAATTGGGTTTCAAATCCATGTTTCATAATAAATTTCATGTGGGGTTAATTAAATTATATGTGTTATCATGTGAGATCATGCTAAAGCCTTCAAATTGTGAAGTTAATATTTGGAATTGTTTGCTCACATGTTGATTAGTATTATGTGCCTATTTTATGCTTTTCAAGTGATTGATGAATTAAGCATGTGAGTTGAATAGTGGAATTATATCATATTAGCATGTATTCAAGTTCACGCCATAAAAGTGTTTGTTAAAATGCCCCAATGAATGAATGATGATCAAGTACTAGATTTACATATTTCAAGCTTGTGCCATATCTTTTAATTTATGCTATCGAGTCCGGGGGGTACTTGTACCCAACAATTTAGTTATTTACCTAGAGCCATGGTCAGTCATAGAATGGTACCAGTCACGTCACGATCAGTAGTACTCTCAGTTAGTCATAAAACTCAGGAAAAACTCAGTAAACTCAGTATAGTCTGGTCTAGTTCAGTACTCAGCCCAGACCTAAGTAAACTCAGTCAACTAACGGAATTCAATAGTATTCCATCAGTCAATGGAACTCGGTGAATCCAGTTCAGTTAAGTTAAATAGTATTATCAGTAACAGTTCAGTCCAACCTAGTACAGACTAGAAATCAGTTCAGTGTTTATTCAGTTAGGAGTAGGATTCAGCACCGAGCGAGCCCAGAGATGGGGGCATTCTTTCCAGTAGAGGGTTTGACCCTTAGTAGCAATCCCTGCGTTACAGAACTACATAGCCAGTGTAGGTTAAGATATCTTTCTGTCAGATATCATGAGGGTTGATATATCTCATTTGAGTTATCCTGTCAGCGAGGGCTGACGAAAGAGCTTCCTGTCAGAGAGGGTTAACTCACAGCTTGTCCTTACCCATGGCACGATATTGACACACTTCCAACTGGGGTTACAGGTTGGACCCCAAATCAGATTAGAGAGGGGCATGTAGGTTAGATGATTACCTCCCACAGTCTCAGTTTCAGTCTCAGTCTCGAAATAGAACTCAGTTCAATTCTACAGATTCAGGATTATCATATATAGTTACTCAGCTTAGTATTAAACTCAGTATAGTTCCACAGAATTTGGGACTGTTAGATACAGTTATTTAGATAATTAGTAATACTGTATCAATAAACTCAGATATCAGTTATTAGTATTCAGACTCAGTACTCAGTATTATCACGATCTCAGTTATAGTCTATGTATTCATGCATGTACTCTTATTCAGTCATACTCATGTTATTCTGTTAGAATTGTTCATGCATATGAACCCATGCATTTCAGCCTACCTCACTAAGCATATCAGTACATTCAAAGTATTGATGCATGCGTTTTGCGCTATGATGTATTATATCATAGGTCCAGACGCACGGGCTCCAGAGCACCCTTAGCAGTTAAGATCTTCAGCTTTCAGAGTAGTGATGAGTCCTCATAGTTTGAGAACATACTTGTTATTTTTAGTATTTCAGTATTATTTTTAGTAGCCAGAGTTTGTTGGGGACTTGTCCCATCAACTCCACAGTTCAGACAGTTTAGAGGCTTTCCAAACTAGAGTATTTTTAGACAGTTGTTCAGTTTTACAGTACTTATATTCAGTTTTGGTATTTTGATATCGGATTCAGATTTATTTATAGATTTGAACCTTATGGCATATGTTTCTGCCTATTTCCGCAATCATTACAGTATTTATTACAAAGTTATTGCAGCAGGTACTAGTCATGGGTTAGTTTGTGGTCCTTCAGGATTATGAGCATCGTGTAGCGTCCGGGGTACAGACTCGAAGCGTTACAAAAAATAATAAGAATACTAAACCTACATAAAAAATAAGTCATTAAAACCTATGTTTGTTGATTAATTATGATAGGTGTTTTAGGTGTAAGTTACAATAATTTAAATTCTTACATGTCTAGTACTATTGCAGCTTTAGTCACAAATATCATGTGTTTAGGAAAAAATGACAAGAATAAAAATTTAAATATAAACTAATAATCTATTTTCAATTTTTCCTTACTAATAAATTTGATAAAAAGGAGAAGGATATTAAAATGAAATCAATGAATAAATGGGAATAACTTAATAAAAATTATGGAAATTGAAAAAAAAGATGCAAAAGTGAGGAAAAGGAATGAAAATTGTCTAGGAGATTAAAGGAAAGTGGAAAAAGAAACTGATCATAAGCTTCAACTGTGAAACAAAATAACTTTCTGAAATAAAGATATACAATAGAAGCAACAATATGAATTAATTAATATGATTTAGCAAGACAATGAATTTTTCTTTTTAGAAATATCATATGTTACTAGCAAATTATGTTTATAAAAAATAAAACTAAACATTTAAGGGGGTGGGTCTTTGCAAAAGGAGGCGGGATGGATTGAAAATAGTCTTTTCTGTGTGAGGCGTGGAAGGGGAGCGTTACGTATACACAAATATCACAATAGACATAGTTGAGATTGAAGTTTAAGCTTAAGTTTGGAAAACAATATGAATTCTTATATATGTACTATGTACTGATATTGCAATTTTAGTAACAAATATCATTGTTTTTTTTTTTAAAAAATGACAAGAATACTAACGTACAAAAATCTACGCTTCTCAGCTAATTATACTAGATATAAGTAACAATAAAGTAGAAGTATAAGACAATATAATACTATTGCAGAGTTAATCACAATTAATTTGCTTTAGAAGCAAGAGGACAATGTTATCCTCTTACATCTTAAACAGGTTAATTGTGACTAAAGCTGGTCAAGACTAGTCATGTGGCATTCATGGCATTATGTTGTGCTTCTAATTTGTTGTTACATACATCTATCATAATTAACTGACAAGCATAGATTTCATGTCATTTTTTTCTAAACATATGATATTGGTGATTAAAGTTGCAATAGTAGTAGACATGTAAGAATTCATATTTTTGTTACTTACACCTGTATACCTATCATAATAAACTAGCAAACATAGGTTTTAATGACTTATTTTTTTGTAGATTTAGTATCCTAATTGTTTTTCGCCAAAATACATGGTATATGATGCTATTCATAATTAATTGACAAGCACGAGTTTCATGACTTATTTTTTGTAGGTTTAGTATTCTTGTCATTTTTTTCAAAAAACATGGTATATACTTCTAATCATAATTAACTGAAAAGTATCAATTTTAATGATTTATCTTTTTGTACATTTATTATCCTTATCGTTTTTCCCTGTATGCTTTTAATCAAATAACTAAAAGTATCAATTTCAATGACTTATTTTTTTTGTATGTTTAGTATCATTTTGTCTTTTTTTCCTAAATGCATAGTAGATGCTTCAAATCATAATTAATTACTAACACACATAGATTTTATCAATGACTTACTTTTTCTTGGTTTAGTATCCTTGTCTTTGCCACCTAAACACATGATTTATGTTTCTAATCATAATTAATTGACAATATAGATTTTGAACAACTTGCTTTTTTATATGTTTTGCTTTGAATGATATTAAATATTTTCTTTTTTTGTTGAATAAAATTTAGGCTGAAAAGATTGTCTTAGTTTTTAATTTTTAATTTTTAAAGAAATTTCCTTTAGTAATGTTGTTTTATCAACCTTTATTGTATTTTGAATAGAAATATAGGACATGCAGATTTGTTTAAGAATGGTAATATTTATCAATACTTAATGTATATGTTGAATTAGTCAATTTAATCCATGACTAAATTTCTCAAGTCATGAAGGCGTCTACCTTATCCCACCAGTAGATAAGCTAAGTCATAACCCGAAATAATAGATAACGGGCTGACAGGCAGAAATCAGAAGGACCACATACAATGATAGGTGTAATAATAACAAGTGATAACTGAAAGGAAACATATTTAATATACGAAAATGAGAGCAGAAAAAAGGACCAAATAGACAAACGGACTCCTTCCAAGACCCAATAAGATCGGTACTAGAGCCACTACAAAAAATACCCAGAGTACTAGACAAAATTCAAAAATATACACAACATATACAAGCAGTCTTAGTACAAAAGACAAAACTGGAATAGATAGAAGAGGAAGAACCTCGGACGACAATAAGCTCACCCTACTCCGAATCAGTGTTGAAAGGTAGGAATCACGTCATCACTGTCTGCTAGTACTCAAATCTACATCAGAGAAAGGGTAAAAAAATCTACATCAGAAAAAGGGTACAAAATTATAGTATGAGTACCAAAACAACAGATACTCAGTGAGCATCATCGGTCAACAAAGCTCAATGTAGGAAAAAAATAACTAAAATGCGAATCTAAGTTAATAGTAAACGGGAATAGAAAGGTAAACAACTCTCAAGCTACATAAATATGATAAAGGAATAAATATAAACGATACAGAAAATAAATAATGTAGTAGTAAAAGATAAATCAAACACAACCTTACTGAGGGCCATAAGCCCGGTAGACACATTGAAGAAGACAATTAACTCAACTGTACCCCATAAGTTGGTGGGACACACAAGATCTAATTAGTGAAAAATAAATATAAATAATCCGTAACTGAACCTCATCCCACAAAATTATAGTAGTCATCCAGATGTGCACCGGGCTTGAACCGACACCAATAGGTAATAATAAAGGCTAGATATCGGACTTGAACCGGTAGTGATGGATAATAACAAGAGACCACATGCAGGATTCGAATAAAAAATAACTAATTATAATGGGAGGCCACATATATAATATACAACAGAACTCATAATCATATGTCGAACTCGAACTGGAACTCAGAGGAACCACAACTCTCAGAACAACCATAATCAGTACTAGATCTCTCAAACCATCATAATCAAAAGCCGGATTCGAACCGAAACTCAAAGTAACCATACCCAAATGCAAAATTAATACCCAAATCATACCAAAATCAATGTCAACATAGCACCAAAATTCACGATTAATGACAAAAATAAAGTATATGCTGAACCTAAATCGAAACTAAAATACAGGTAGTAAATCATTTGCATACCTTAATTCAAAAGGGCAAAATTCAAGGTTCTGCAACTTAATTTCAAGTCCTAAATTGATATATGCTATATTATACTAAAAGTTAATATACCAAAATTTACTAGAACGGGTCCTGATCAGATAAATTAGGCATGTTATAATATATATATATATATATATATATATATATATATATATATATATATATATATATATATATAGTGAGATGAATAGATAGATATATAGATAGATCAAATGGTTCGCAAATAATAAGTACTTGTCTAAAAATAATATAATCAGACACAATTATCATAAATAAACTCAATCTTAATATAGAATAAGCCTAATCTACCTGAACGCCAAAGCTAAAAATCTTTTCAAGAAAATTCCGAATAGTATCACTAAAACCCAAACTTAAATATCTTGATACGGATAATTATTTCTTCTTAATTTTTTCACAACACACATTCATTTATAGAGCCATATTCAAAATGAGGAAGTAGCAATTGTAGGAATATGTTTAAACTTGTAGTGGACAACATAGGATTTAACATTTAATTTAAATAACAACAGGAAACAACAAAAGCAATCCATTATGCCACCTTACCGAACACGTAACTCATTTTATTCTACGCCACAACATTACATGCATATTTGCTGGCCAAATTTGAAGGTTAGTGCATAAAGGCCACACCCTCCACTTCCACGTGGAAGCCGTCGTTCCACTAATTAACTTTAATTATCCATTATATATATTCGAATATTGCATATGAACGTGAAAAAATAAATATAATATTTTGAATATATTATAATTAATAAAAAAATATTTATAATAAAAATTCTATTATATAATAATATTAATAATAATAATAATATTTTAATATTTTTAGATTTACTATCTCCGCTTAAAATGTTAATAGACTATAAAAGCTATTATAAAGTAATATAAGTATTTCATAACTAAAGAATTTTTATACAAGTTAAAAATATTCTGGAAAGATAATAAATTATACTTCTACCAAGTGTCAATTAAAATAAATTATTCTACAATATATTTGATATCATTAAAATTCTCAAACGAATCGTCCGAAATTGAATTATCAGTCCCAGCAAGTTATAAATAACTTGGGACAGTAATAGAAAAGCTCTAAACACCGAAAATATATGAAAATAAGAAAAATAACCGTGAGGGTCATTACAACATCCATTACTAAAAAGAACTTTCATCCAAAAAAGTAAAGGATAAGGAAATACCTGAAGGCTCAATCATCCTACGCTGAGGATACTCATGGGAAAAATGACCAACAATACCACAGTTATAACATGCCTCGGGCACCCTGCTCTATCTAGAAGGCTCGAAAGATCCAGAATGTCCACCCCGAATCGATGATCCTAACTGAATACCTCTCTGTGGCTGACCATTACTCTAACCACAGGACAACTATAACTGGCCTGACCCCTTTCTGATATTTAAAACGATGGCTGGACTGGCTGACTAGGCTGACCCTGATACTGAGAAGGTTGTTGTTGGGATACCTACCGTGAAATCCTCAGCCTATAAATTGTGAACTGTTGTGGCTCCTACTATAACTATCCTGGTAATGAGGCCTCTTATGGATGCCCCCTTGGGCCTCACGACCATCTCCTCTATCTGAAAAAAATACTCAGCTATCTTATAAAAATACTTCCCTAAAGTCACCAAACTCTATGTAGCCCTACGAGGTGATAATCTCAATCCCCTGGAAAAGCATCGAATACGCTCATACTCTGGAGGGAGAATCATATTGACGTTTCCTGCAAACTCATGAAATCTTGCCTCATACTTAGACACAAACATAGAACCTTGTATCAGTGCTATAAACTTATCTCGAAGACATTTGCGCATGCTACGGGACATATACTTCCCAAAAAAAGCCTCAGAGAACTGAGTCCAAGTCACAGGTGCATATCCAGCTATCCTGGAATCAATATAACCTCGTCACTACCTCCTTGATTTTGTGTCTAACTAATAAGCAACAAAGTCCACTCCAAACAACTAAATCAACCCTAAATTTCGCAATTGTTTCTTGCAACAGGATAGGAACTCATTTGCATCCGCTCCTGGGGTCCCAGTAAACCTGGGTAGAGTCAATCTTAAAAATTGGCCCAATAATTTTTGTTCTTCTAAAGACATAACTGGTTGGGCTACTGCTGGTTGTGGGACTACTAGTGCTTGTGGAACCTCTACCCTAGACGGAACTGTCGTAGGCTGTGACTCTAAATCAACACCAACTTATGTTGCTGGGTAAACTCCCTCTGTCGGTGAACTACTAACTAACTCCAAGAATTGCACCGATACATCCCGAAGGACCGAAGAGGATATAAAATCAGGTGGAGCCTGGGTTTCCCCCTAGCATACCTGTTGTTGTAGCGAATACCTGGAGCTCTCTCAGTCTGAGAAGATATGAAAAGATCAGGTGATGGATTCCTAGCCTGATCTCGAACTTATATTGTTGCTCTATCCTATCCCCAACCTCTGGGTCAACCTCGACTCCTAACCGAAACTCTAGCAGTGGGCTCGGGGTCCCGATTCCTGGCTTCCACACACTGCATCATAGCTATCTTGTAAGGAGTGAACCAATAAAAATGAAAACCAACTCAGACCCTATGCACGTAAATGGATAAAGAAAATGAGACTGTTTTTTAAAGATGCTCCATAGCCTCCCGCAGATAAATATCTATGTACCGATCCGTTAGACTGTACTAAACATAATCTCTAGTACCAATAATATCAGTGAAACCTAGGCTCTGATACCACGTTGTCATGAACCGATGTCTCAAGACATGAAGGCACCTACCTTATCCCACCAGTAGGCAAGCTAAGTTATAGCCCGTAATAATAGGTAATGATCTAACAAGCAGAAACCAAAAAAACTATATACAATGATCATAGTTGATTCATAATCGGGGGTGTAAAGGGGGTGTCTCAAGAAAGTTTCGGATTTTTCAGACAACGTTTGAGGCATATTTGGATGATCAAAACAATGGGCCAATACGATGTCGATGCATCACACCAGTAATCACGTCGGTAGGGACCGATACGTCGCTTAACATGTCGGGTGCCCAGTTCATCTCATTGATTTTTGGGTCCGGGAGGGTAATTCAGTCTTTTTGTTCCCTCATTTTATCTTGATAAGTGCACCAATGCTTTCTCACTGTGCTCTATCCTAAGAATTCATGTTGTATGATGTTTCTTTCGAATGACTCTCTACTTATGATCCAGACACTTGATTTATGGAGAACTTCGTGTCTATTTTATTGTATCTTCATTTTATGTCCCTCCTTGAGTAGCGCAATAAGTATAAGTTATGCTCTAATAATGTTACTTTCACTCATGACGTTTATGCTCGGGTCCCTTAATGACCCCCCGTTTGATAGTATGATTGTGGATGTGAAAGTGTGGTAGTGTGTTAGGTAGGGGAGTATATGTTCTTGAAGGTGAAAAATTTGATGTGAATTCTTGAGCTAAGGTTATAGGTGAATAGGAAAAGAAGAAGGTGAACTTTTATTGTGTGAAATAGCTAAGAAGGAGGAATATGGTGAAAATATTGGTGAGACTGATTGAAATTGTTGGTCTTAGTGGGGAGATCCATGTAATGGGTATAGTAATGATTAAGCTTGAATGTTGTGGTTTCTGAAAACATAAACATATGTGCTATGTGATTAGTACTCTCTCAATTAAATCTAGAGTGTGTTTGATGGTAGTGATAAGGTGAAGAAATATTCTTAAAGGGATGTAAAGTACAGGTCCCCGTAGCTCAAGTTAGCACTTTTAACTTCGAGTTAGGTTTCACCATAGAAGTACTAAGTAGTGAGACTCAAACTCTTGTGGTTAGATGTGTTATAGGAGAATTGTAAGACTAAAAGGACGAAATATATTATTTAATGTTGGGGCATAACTGAGTGGGGCCTTTAAGCAAAGTCTATTTGTTATATCATAAAAAGTGGAGAATGCTTCTATCCCGATCTTCCACGAAATCTCTAAATCAGGCCTAGGGTCATCAAATAAACCCCTGCCTTATGTTGTAATGAGTAGGATTCATAGAACCCCCGTGCAAGATCATCCATATGTAAAGTCCCATTATCCCATGTTTCGTGCTTACATATTTCACTCGGGATTACCATGAAACTCATTTGATTCCTTTGTATGTTTTGATTAGGATAACTATTCAATGCGAGATTATGTTCTTTATTGTACACTTTTAGATCCTCAAAAGTCCCTACCTATCATTCGGGGACGAATGATCCCAAGGAGGAGATAATGCAACGCCCCGCATTTTTGAGCTAGAAATTAAATCGTCGTTCCTACGTGTGTAAGCTCTAATTCCATGGGTTATATTTAGATTCATGTGTCATGATCTTTCTCCTAGTATATGAAGTTATTATGGGGTTAAATGTTCATAGAAATGGCCTAAAGCAAAGTTGACCAAAGAACCTTTCATTCATCCAAAATTGGATATTCGATCCTACAAGGGTATACTTTGAACATGTATAACTTTTGATACACATATAATTTTTCAGCTCAAGACCCACTGAATTGTAGATAATTGAAGTAGCTTTCTAACGGTAACCATTTTGCCAAAATCCAATAACCGGGTGAAAAGTTATGACATTTTTCGTGTGAGGCAGTAAGCCAATGCGATGTCGACGCGACGTGTCGGCCTGTGTGTTACGGAGCTATTTCAGTTTCCAATGAATCTAGGGGCATTTTGGTCATTTCTCCTCACCCAAAATCCATCTATAACATATGGTTTCAGCCCCAAGAAGCATAAATTGCCCCTTTTATTCAATCCTCTTCTCAAAAACTCCAAGAACAAGATTCAAGTTTCCTTCCCTTCTATAGATCAAGAATTCACCCTCCTAAGAGTAGATCTTCAAGGAAATAGTCAAGATCCAGGTTTCATCGTTCAAACTAAATAATCTAAGGTACGTGGGATTTTCCTACACTACATGGGCTTGTTGAAAAAACTTCGAATAAGATTTAAAGTTATAGAAATCATGAAATTTTAAAGGGGTTTTGGAATTATGGTTACAATCTTGCATTATGAATTCTTTAATGATATTATTGTTTTGGTCTTGAGGCCTTTCCTCCAAATTTATTTGTACTTGTATATATGTATGTATGAAATTGGGTTTGAATATTTAATTGTGAGCTTGAACATATAGAATCCCTCTCTTGCTATGATTTCCCATTCTTTTCATATGATATGGATTATTTCGAATGCATTTTGAGAAGCATGATACAAATGTCTTGATTATTGTTTATGATTTGATTATGGTTTTGAATTGAAGAGAGGGGGTTTTACTTGTTGATAAATATTAAAAATATATAATGAAAGAATTGCATGGTTTGTCAAAAATACATGACCACCACATGTTTGTTGAAATGTTGAAAAGAGAGATTTTTTGCATAATTTGACAAATGTTTTGAAGTATGAATCTTCTTGAAATGTTTGAAGTATGGTGGTCCAAACTTTATTATTTGAAAGAAGAGACTGTAACATGATATTTTATGGCTCAGAAATATGACTTTCAAGTCTTGGTATGACAATACCAATACAGATAATGCCATAGTAATTCAGAATAGAACAGAATGTAGATTTTCATTCAGATTTTCAGATTTTGAACTTAGAACTATGCATGTTTAGAAAAGGTTAAAATTGGGCTTAAAGAGAGTTAGGTGGTTACCCGAAGAAGGCACGAGTTCAAAAAAATCATTGCCCGAAATCGTGTTTTGTTGATACGGGTTATTATTTTCTCAAAGAGGAATGATACGCTGGCCTAGTGTCCTATGGCTTATCAGAACAGAAACTCCAACCCTTGCGGCAAACTTGGGTTGGGGACTTGGCTGCCGAGTTAAGGGCGGATTTCATATGGCCCGTGGACTGTTAGACTTGTATGGTGGACCATCTAGCTCATAACTAAAATAAAGAATGGTTTTACATCTACAGATTTGCTTGAATGATCATTTAAGTTGCCCATGTGTTTCAAATTATTTCTTGCATAACGTTTTTATAAATGCTTTCACCTATGTTATATATAAAAGTAAATTATTTTGGATTGCTCTGCGTACCAGTACATCTGTATTGACCCCCAATATTTCAAGATCTGAGGCACAGTTCAGCGGTCCCATACAACAGTAGATCCGTGTGTTTCAGAAGTTGTAGTTGGTGAGCCTTCTCTTTTCTGGAATGCCTGATTTTTAGATATCATTGTTTCTTTCTTTTTATGGTCTACTGGGGGCTTTGTCCCAAATTTGTCTCAAACGTATGATGGCTAATGTAATGTTAGAGATTTCGCAGACGGTTGTCACATGCTTAGAATATTCAAAATTTTTCTTTTAAATTGTTCAAGTTTATGAGATTGACCATGGTTCTGTGATGTATTGTTTTCCGCAAATTTTCTTATACCATATGAATATTATGCATGATTACCAGATTTAGAAGAGCGCCCGGGCCTTCATGGTTCGGAATGCTCGTTACGGTTAGGGCCCGGGCTCGTGTCGTGACCGTTTTCTTTAAAACTAAAAAGGCCATAATTTTTTGCCTGTGAAAGAAGAAAAGGAACGATGAAGAATTCAAAGCTATTGTGGCCGGAGAGAAAGGCTGTCACATCGATTGATGGTTGAAGTCGAAAATAAATTTGAAGCCCAACTATTTGTCGTAGGAGATTAAAGTCTTCGGGGATTGAAAGGAGAAGTTTGCAGAACTGTTGGTTGAGAGAAGCTGTCGAGAGAGAGGAGAGATACGGTCGATTATTTGGATTGAAAAGAGGTGTGGGTTGGGTTGATTTGTATTTTTGAAAAGATTAGAAACTTTTGAAAATAATAATCAAGTCCACAATTAACTTAATCAAGTTTTCTAATTATGTTTGACCCTTTAAGTTGGTCAATGTCACCAATCCTTCATTCAAGACTTAAAAGACACCTTTCCTTCAATTTTCTCGAGTAAGTTTGACAGACAAATTTAGGAGGAAAATGATGTTTTTTCTCTAATAAAAATGAAAAACATAAAGAGAAAAAAAATAATTTAATTTTACAATAAAGACAAAATGATCTACTGGACCCTTATATTTATATGAGTTTGTATTATGAAATCTTTTATTCACCTCTTTGCCAATTGAATCATTAAACACAGCAAAATATAATATTTTAAATTCTTTTTATGACTATTCAACATGCGTGTAATACAAACACTTACATATGGAGCCCACACCATTTTTTAATGCCACGTAAAAAAATTAAGTAAATAATTAAATCAAATAACCACCTACCCCGACTACCCCACATCTCATCTTCTTCACAGTTATCATCCCTATCTTCTTTTTCATTAGATCCCTTCTCCCTAAGGGTGTTCACGGTTTGGTTAAAAATCAAATCAAACCGCAATCCAAACCAAACCGATTTAAAAAATCGATCTTTGGTTAGGTTTGGTTTTAAATTTTAAAAAATCGATACTTATTCGGTTTGATTTTATTTTACTCTAAAATAATCAAACCAAACCGATATAAATTTTATACACACACACATATATATTATAATTATTTATATATCAGTCATAAATACAATATATAAACCTTTGTTACATTTCATATTTTAATCATGATTTAACTTTAGTCGTAACACTTTCAGTCATATGTCTTCATCCAATTGACAGTACATTATGAGATTCTAATGATTTTCGCACTTTGAATGACAAATGATACTAATTGTGAAAATAATAATTTGTTGTATATTAGAATTTACAACTGAGTTTCATTAGAATGTAGACAATCAATAGTTTTGAACTTTCTTCTTAGTCCTTATTTAGCAAGAAATTTATGTGTTCACCTTTTGGGGGTTATCATATCATTCTATTATATGTAGTTTCAAAATATTTTTTTAAAAGCATTCATATGGTGTTGTTTGTGGTTTTACCTAAGTATAACGCTCGGTAGACATCTAAGTTTTAAGATTGAGGCACGACACTTGATTGATATCTCATATGTTGGATGAATTTATTTTTCAAAAAAAATAATTTAACTTACATCATTAGTTAAAGTTATAAACCGATCAAAAAAATCGAACTAAACCGACAAGAACCAAACCGACGGTTATTATTTTATTTAGTTTGATTTGGTTTTAAAAATTTCAAACCTGACTAAGTTGGTTTGGTTATGATTTTTACCAATAACCGACCCACGAACACCCCTTCTTCTCCCTTTTCATATTCTTTTTTCGATTGATTCTTTTGCTACAAAATCGATGAAAATTGAGGAAGAAATATAAAAATTTCAATTGAAAAGAAATTTTTTAGTGTTCTTCGATGTTGTAGTATCATCCGGCGTTGGAAAGAGGAGTTAAATTATTTTATGAATTTATTTTGTTATTTCTTTAATTTATCTTTAAAGTATAATTATTATTATTTAAAATTAGATTTAGATATCCACCAAAATATTATAAATATTGTTTAGATGAATAACGTACAGAAATTACAAAAATATAAAGAATTAAAACAAATAATATCTGAAAAACGTAAAGAATTAAAAATAAGGATAGAAAGACTACAGTATAACATAATTGCCGGAGTTAGTAAAAACTCAATAAATGCACAAAAACAAGAAATATCAAATTTAGAATCAACAATAGATAGTCTAGAATATATATATCAACATAACCTATATACGTTTAAATAAAATAAACAAAGAAGAATTTATAATAGATGAAAAAACATATGAAAATCACGAAGGATTAAAAATAAAAATAGTATTCTCTAATTTAGGAAGAAGATATAAAAAAATAGGTGAATATTTATATTTAATGTTAGAAAAAGAAGAATTACAATTAGAAGATAAGTTGGCAGACATGGTAAGAATAGAAAGAGAAAACGAAGAAATAGATAGAAAAAAGGAAATAGATAAAATAAAACAATAAACCACAGAAGAAATATGAAAAATAGAAGAAACTAAAAATAGTAAGATTGCTGAATTAGAAAAAGAACTACAAATGCTAAAAGATTTATATGAAAAGAGACAGAAAGAAAAAGAAGAAAAAGATAAAGAATAAAAATTATTAACCAAAATAAATCAATTTAAAAAAAAATTAGAAATAAAAAATAAAGAACCAGAAACCAGTGAATTAGAAATAAATACAGTAGATGCTGAAGAAACAGATAATTATGATTCGGAGGATAGTGAAACATATACAGAAATTCTAGAAAACATAGGAAAACTAGAAATTAATGGAGAACAAGAAGTAATTAATAAAGAAAATCTAGGACTAATGAATACAAAAGTAAATACTCTAGATAAAAATATAATACCTAATACATCAGAAATAAGAAAACCAACATATAATTACAAAAGTAAGTTTAAAAGATATAATCCAAAGAATGAATATAATAAATGGACACCAAAATAAATAATTAATTATAACTTTTTAGATTCAGACTGTGTAATAGACACAAATAAAATAATACAACTATGGGTAGAATATATGTCAAAACAATTATTAGATAATAAAATAGATACAACAAACACACCAGAATATATAGAAAAGACATTAATAGGAACAGTAAAATTATGGTTTTTAAACCTAGCCGAAGCAAGTAAAAAAATATTAAGATCTGATAATAAAACAAAAGGAACATCAACAACTACTAAAATACTACCAACAGAAATATTGAAAAAATATGAAATAGCTATAAGAGATGAATGTAGTAGTGTAACAACAGAAGAAGAAGAGCAAAATAAAGAAAAAGATATAAATAGAAATTTAATGTTAAAACTAGCAATATGTAATATGTGCTATATAGATGAGTATGCGTGCGCATTTAAAGAATATTATTATAAAGGAACATATAATATAGAAGAAAGTAAAGAAATAAGAAGATTATATTTTAGTAAATTACCCGAACCATTTAGTTCAGGTAATATATGCAGATAGATTATATAGATTATGAATTAGAAAGTGAAGATAGTATATATGAAATTTCGGAGAATGAAACAGATAATGAAATAGATAGTGAAGTAGATGAATCAAATGACTGAAGAAGATATAAGAATTAACCAAATAACTGAAGAAGATATAAAAATAATAACAAAGAAAGAATATTTAAATGAAGAAGAACAGATCAAAAAATAATATTTGATAGTCATATATTTGATGAAATAAAAGGAAAAGAGTTAGACCTAAGTGTAGAAAAAATATTTAAAATACGAACAATAAAAAATATATTTAGTAGAAAAAAGGAAGAATACTACGTAGTAAGCCAAAAAGAACATGCAATGGACTGTAGATATGTAAAAGGTAGAACTAGTATACCACTAGTAATAAAAAGAATAATTAATAAAGAAATAAACGATATAAAAAGTAAAGACCCAATAAAATATGTACACCTTGGAGGTACAGAGATATTAATAAAAGCATGTTTTAGAGAAGGAATAGATACACCAATAGAATTATATTTAGCAGATGATAGAATTATAAAACCTATAGAAAAAAGTATAATAACTGCTATAAAAGGAAATTTAATATACCAAAAATTTAAATTTATAATAAGTGTGAATTATTCAGTAGCAACAACAGATAAAAATATAGATAAATCATTAGTATTATATTGGTAAATATCAGGAATAGAACTATCCCCATGAATTAAAATATTTACAGCAAGATGTAAAAATCTATATGTATTAACAACAAAACATAAAATAACAGGAAAAAATAAAATTAACAAAATACAAATAGAAAGTCCTTTTGAAAAATTTGTAAAAACATTTGATAATAATGATTATAGTTACAAAAATATAGATATAGAAGAAGATTTAGAAATAATAAATGATAGAATAAGTACATCAAAAAGAATAGCTCATGAAAAAACAGAATCATCAAACTCATAAAAAAGAACAAGTTATGAAACAACTTCAACAGTTAATTTAAATCAATATTACATGACGGGAACAATAAATGAAAAAGAATATTTAATACTCTTAAACACGGGACAAGAAGAAAATTATATAGCAAAATATCTAGTAAAAAGTGAAGAAATAAAATCTAATAGTAATATATGCCCAGATCTACCAAGAAGTCTAATAAACATTAAGGATACGACAGAAAAAGAAATAATAATAGGAGTTAGGCAAATAAAAATAGAATTTGAAATAGAGGAAGAAATGCAAAAAGCAGATATAATATTAGGAATAAAATGGTTAGAACAAGTAAAACCATACAATATAGAACATACACAATTATTTATAACATATAATAAAGAGAAATTATTCATAAAAAGAACTTTAACATGATATGAAAATATATGTACTTGTAAAAATAATAGTAGAAGGATATTATAATAGGTATTATACACCTATAATAGATACAAGAGCAGAAGCAAACTTATGTAGATACAACTGTTTACCAGAAAGTAAATGGGATAAATTAAAAATACCAATAGTAGTCAAAGGATTTAATAATGAAGGAAGTTTAATTACATATAAAGCTTAAAATGTAAAAATACAGATATGGGATAAAATAATAACAATAGAATAAATCTATAATTATGACCTAACATCAAAAGATATGCTTTTAGGAATGTCATTTTTAGATAAATTATACCCACATATAATAACTAAAATAGATTGGTGGTTTACAACACCATGTAAACAAAAAGTAAGAGCAAAAAGAGTTATTAATAAAATAAGAAAGAAAAGTGATTGGATAAAAGTTAGTGAAAAAATTACACAAAAGTTAGAAAATATTAAAATTACAGAAGACACGGTAGAACTAGTTGGATTTTCGATAAATAAAAAAGAAATAACCATATTTTCAATAGATAAGGTAGAAATGATAAAGAAAAAATTAAGACAATTATATATTGAAGATTCATTAAAAGGATAGGAAAAACATAAAACTACTATAAAAATTGAATTAATAGATAAAAATAGCATAATAAGTTCAAAACCATTAATATATAATTTTGATGATTTAAAAGAATTTAAAATGCATATAGATAAAAAATAAAAATAAAATATATATACAATAAAGTAATAGTAAACACAATAGTTCAGTATTTATAGTAAATAAACATAGTAAACAAAAAAGAGAAAAAAGCAGAGTGGTTATTGACTATAGAAATTTAAATGCAAAAATTATGACATATAATTATTCAATACCAAATAAGTTATTAAAAATAACACAAATACAAGGATATAACTACTTTAGTAAATTTGACTGTAAATCAGGATTTTATCACTTAAAGTTAGATGAAGATTCTAAGCAATTAACCATATTTACGGTACCACAAAGATTTTATGAATGGAACGTATTACCATTTGGATATAAAAATGCACCAGGTAGATATCAGCATTTTATGGATAGTTATTTTAAACAATTACCTAATTGTATAGTATACATAGATGATATACTACTATATATAAAAACTAAAGAAAAACATTTAAAATTATTAGAACAATTTGCAGATATAATAGAAAAATCGGGAATAAGTTTAAGTGAAAAGAAAGCTAAAATTATGAAAAAACAGATAGAAATTTTAGGAATACAAATAGATAAAAGTGGAGTAAAAATGCAACAACATATAGTACAAAAAATAATAAATTCAAAAGAAAATTAGATACAAAAAAGAAATTACAATCATTTTTAGAATTAGTAAACCAAGTAAGAGAATATATACCAAAATTAGCAGAAAATCTAAAGCCTTTACAGAAAAAAAATAAAAAAATATGTAGAATATAATTACAACGAGGAAGACAAAAAACAAGTTCAGAAAATAAAAATACTTTGTAAAGAATTACCAAAATTACAATTCCCTGATGAAAATAAAAAATTTACAACTATAGTAGAAGCAGACGCAAGTGAATATAGTTATAGAGGAGTACTTAAATACAGATACGAAAATGAAAAAATAGAACATCATTGTAGATATTATTCAGGAACATTTAATAAAACAGAAATAAAATGGAAAATAAATAGAAAAGAATTATGTTCATTATATAAATGTTTATTAGCATTTGAACCATATAATGTATATAACAAATTTATTGTGAGAACAGATAATACCCAGGTTCGATGGTGGTTAACAAGAAAAATACAAAACTCAGTTACGATGAAGGAAATTCAGAGATTAGTACTGAATATATTAAATTTTAAATTTACGATTGAAGTAATCAAGACTGACAAGAATGTTCTTGCAGATTACATATCAAGACAAAGCTACTCAAACTGATTTACCAATGGAAGAAGCTGATGTCAAAGATACCCAAACAGACTTAATATTACTAGTGTTTTAACAAATGAAGTTATTACAAGAACGAGTTATCACATTAACTACTGAAGTTACAAATGTAAAAGTGCAGGTTGAGCACTATAAAAAACAAGAAGCTATTAGCAAAGATACTGTGCAGGAAGAGCACATTAAAAAACTAGACCTAGAAGGTGACGATGAGAAACACCTAAAAACTCAAATTACTAACGAAATTACAGTTACAACTGCAGGCGCAAGTGATGTATCCAAGGGAAAGAATATAGTCACTCAAAATAAACCTGAACTACCAAAGAAAAAGAATTATAACCTCAACCAAATATTCTCAAAACCATATACTCCAAATATACAAAAACTAGAGTCATCTATACCTCCCTAGATATACACATATTCCAAATCACTCAATCAACAAAAGCAGACTTATAACCATATCACTCGTACATATATTGATAATATTAATACCGTACAAAAATTGTTAAATACAAAACCTATCCAGAGTGAAGAATTAGCAAAAAAAACAAAGGATATATTACACAAAAATGTCAAAACTACAACAAACTTATTGCTTTGCCTGGCACCAGTGCAAACTTAATTTCTTCATGTTACTATTATGGACTATTATCTACAGTTTACACAATTACTGGAGAAGAGTTAACAAGAATTCTAGATATTCACAAAAAATTTATGGATTATAAAAGGATTACAAAGGGACAGTTATTCTATGTCTGTTTCTACTCAGCACCAGCAGAAATATTATTTGATGAAATAAAATAGACAATTACTGTTGTCAAGATAGGAATGACACGAGACTATATTATCCCTGAAGAAATATGCGAACAAGAAGAGATAACCAAAAATCAGATACCGGACTTCTACCGAAACAAGAGAGTTATTGGACTTAGCAGTCTATTGACTGAGATAGCAAATAATTATATAAATCAAAACCCAGTTTGGATTTACTATAACAGAAATCAATTATTGGTTTACTCTACTTGTAAAAATATTAGAGAAAATGACAGAGAAGAGATAAGAAAATGGGTCATAACGATCCTAAAATCAGAAGAGTTACCAGTCACAAGATCTATTATGAAAGGAATTATTTCAGAAGAAGCTATGGATCAATTCTGTAAACAGGTTGGCCAAAGATAAGATGACCACATATGCAACAGATGTAGTGGCAGACACAACTTTATTCCAGATGTGATACTACAATAGCAAGAAGATAAAAAAACAGCAGATACGACAAAGAGAAGATGAAAATAAGATAACAATGGAGCAATAATGGAATAGATAAAAGACAAAGATAATAAAATATAGAAAGCGACATGCGAATTATTGTATAGCCTTTTAAATCTTGTTACGTAAATTGTATAGTTAGGAAGACTTTTTAGTAATAGCCATTAATAGCTTTAACTTTTTTTAGGTATAGGCTTTTTGACTTTTCATGTATAGCATTATTAATTCTTATCTTTCTGACAAAAATAGGAGATGTAAATTAGGAAACGTGTAAAGTGTGTTAATAGTTTACGTGCTTTCTTAGGATTATAAATAGAGAGCATTTTCCTCAGTTAGAGGTAAGACTTTCATGTGTTGAAAGCAAGCCTCCTCTTTTGTAAATAAAAAACTTTTGAATATTTAATAAAAAACAGATATATTTTCAAGGAAAAGCTATGGATAGACAAAGCCCAGAATTATCAAACCGACCAGAACAGGTATATTTATTTACGATTATGAATAGCTAAATTCATAAATTCCTGACAATCATAATATGATAAAATAAGTTCATGTTAGTTTCTTTATAGTAGAATTATTCAAAAAATAGCATGTTAAGAAGTTTATTAGCAAAGAGGAAAAAGGAGAAAAATTCCTAAGAACTATGCCATCCTAAAGGTGAAACCGGTGAGGCAACAAAGTCGTAATAGGAGAGTAGCCAGAGTAGAGGCGCTGTTTAAGGGAAAAGTATCCAGATTATCATGCTAATAGTGACCGAAGAACATGTTATTTAAGATCATATTTTGTTATGTGTATGATTGAAGGAAATATTTTGAAAAAAACATCATATGAAAAATGAATACTTACTTATATGACGAAATGGTAGATAAATTTAAAATAATTGTTTTGTATGTACTTAAGGATATAGAAATTGTAGATATAAGAAAAATCATATTGGAAAAAATATTTGATAAATATTTTATGACTAGAATAAATTACATACCTCACCTACCTACTTACTCTTACAAATATTTACATACCAAACCTACACATCAACCATGATAAATTACGAAAATTGGAAAATGGATATGAAAAATATACAATTAATAGAAAAAATAATGAAAACAAATTTAGAAGAATATATGACAAGTAAAGATATAAAATATATAGAATTCCTTAATGAAAATATAGAGGAATTATTAAGATTAAAACAAACAATTAATAAATACTATGATAAAGCAATTAATTACTAGAATCCAATTCCAAGTTATCCAAGTTATTCATAGAAACCTAAGCATAATATGGATAATATGACAAGATATATATCTGATGAAACTAAGATACTAGTTTTATATATCATAAAAGACTTAGAATTAGAAGACATAAAGAAAATAATATGGGAAAAAATATTTGATTATGAAGATGAGTTACTAAGTACTAATTGGATAGAAGATGAATTAGAAAATATAGATTTTTATGGTAGAAATAATTCAGACAGTTATTATTCAGATGGATATTATTCAGATGGATATTATTCATAATTCAGATGGATATTCATAATCTTTCTAATTCATAATCTTGTATAACTAGAATTCTAATTCATAATCTTGTATAACTAGAATTCATAATCTTGTATAACTAGAATTCTAAATATCTTGTATACTATCTTCACTTTGTATACTATCTTCACTTTCTAATTCATAATCTATATAATCTAAACTGTCTTTTAATTCTAGTTGTTTTATGGTTTTATTTATCCAAATTAATCTTTCTTTTAATTGTTCTCTTCCTTTTCTAAGATGATTTCTATAATTAATTTCTTCGTATAGCCAACTTTGTTTTTCTCTAACTCTTTGAATATATTCTAGCATTTTTAATCTGTATAATATCCATCTGAATAATAAATGTCTGAATTATTTCTACCATAGAAATCTATATTTTCTAGTTCATCTTCTATTCAATTAATACTTAGTAAGTCATCTTCATAATCAAATATTTTTTCCCATATTATTTTCTTTATGTCTTCTAATTTTAAGTCTTTTATGATATATAAAACTAGTATCTCAGTTTCATCAGATATATCTTGTCATATTATCCATATTATGCTTAGGTTTCTACGAATAACTTGGAATTGGATTCTAGTAATTAATTGCTTTATCATAGTATTTATTAATTATTTGTTTTAATCTTAATAATTTCTCTATAGTTTCATTAAGGAATTCTATATATTTTATATCTTTAGTTCTCATATATTCTTCTAAATTTGTTCTCATTAGTTTTTCTATTAATTGTATATTTTTCATATCCATTTTCCAATTTTCATAATTTATCATGGTTGATGTGTAGGTTTGGTATGTAAATATTTGTAAGAGTAAGTAGGTAGGTGAGGTATGTAATTTATTCTAGTCATAAAATATTTATCAAATATTTTTTCCAATATGATTTTTCTTATATCTACAATTTTTATATCCTTAAGTACATACAAAACAAGTATTTTAAATTTATCTACCATTTCGTCAGATAAATAAGTATTCATTTTTCATATGATGCTTTTTTCAAAATATTCCCTTCAATCATACACATAACAAAATATGATCATTTTAGATTACTATATACTAGATTATTCTTAAATAACATGTTCTTAGGTCACTATTAGCATGGTAATCGGATACTTTTCCCTTAAACAACGCCTCTACTCTGGCTACTCCC
Source organism: Capsicum pubescens (assembly GCA_030864215.1). NCBI lineage: Eukaryota > Viridiplantae > Streptophyta > Magnoliopsida > Solanales > Solanaceae > Capsicum > Capsicum pubescens. The sequence goes on from CM061542.1 coordinate 244,179,776, forward strand.
CTATCACGGCTTTCTTGCCTCACCGGTTTCACCTTTAGAATGACATAGTTCTTAGGGATTTTTCTCCTTTTTCACTTTGCTAATAAACTTCTTAACATGCTATTCTTTGAATAATTCTACTATAAAGTAGCTAACATGAACTTATTTTATCATATCATGATTGTCAGGAATTTATGAATTTAGCTATTTATAATTATAAATATAAATACCTGTTCTGGTAAATCTAATAATTCTAGATTTTCCATAGCTGTCTGATTCATATATTTTCCTTAGAAATATACCTATTTTTTTATTAAATAATTCAAAAGTTTTTTGTGTACAAGAGAGGGTTTTACTTCAACTCATGAAGGCTTACCTCTAACTGAGCAAAATGCTCTCTATTTATAATCCTAAGAAAGCGCGTAAACTTTTTATATCTTTACACCTGTCTTAATATAACTTTACACGTTACCTATATACTATTCTTAGTCTTTACATTTGTCCTACAAATTTTCAAAAGTAAGGAAAAAAGATAAAAACTTTAAAAGCCTTGCCAAAAAAGTCAAAAAGCTAAAAGCTAATTATTTACGTAAAGGAAGTCAAGAAAGTTATATAATTTGTCTATATGTCGCTTTCATAATTTAATGTCTTGTTTGCTTCCATTATTGCTCTGTTACTGTCTTCTTTTTATCTTCTTCTTGTCGTATCTGCTGTTTTTTTATCTTCCTGCTATTGTAGTATCACATCTGGAATAAAGTTGTGTCTGCCACTACATCTGTTGCATATGTGGTCATCGTATTTTTGGCCAACTTGTTTACAGAATTGATCCATAGATTCTTCTGAAATAACTCCTTTCGTAATAAATCTTGTGACTGGTAAATCTTCTGGTTTTAGGATTGTTATGACCCATTTTCTTATCTCTTCTCTGTCATTTTCTCTAATATTTTTACAAGTAGAGTAAACCAATAATTGATTTCTGTTATAGTAAATCCAAACTGGGTTCTGATTTATATAATTATTTTCTAACTCAGTCAATATACTGCTAAGTCCAATAACTCTCTTGTTTCGGTAGAAGTCCAGTATATGATTTTTGGTTATCTTTTCTTGTTCGCATATTTCTTCAGGGATAATATAATCTCGTGGCATTCCTATCTTGACAACAGTAATTATCTGTTTTATTTCATCAAACAATCATTCTGCTGGTGCTGAGTAGAAACGAACATAGAATAACTGTCTCTTCGTAATCCTTTTATAATCCATAAATTTTTTGTGAATATCTGGAATTCTTGTTAACTCTCTCCAGTAATTGTGTAAACTGTAGATAATAGTCTATAATAGTAACATGAAGAAATTAAGTTTGCACTGGTGTCAGGCAAAGCAATAAGTTTGTTATAGTTCTGACATTTTTGTGTAATATATCCTTGGTTTTGTTTTGCTAAATCTTTATCCTGGATAGGTTTTGTATTTAACAATTTTTGTAAGGTATAAATATTATCAATATATGTACGAGTGATATGGTTATAAGTCTGCTTTTCTTGGTTGAGTGATTCAGAATATGTGTATATCTGGGGAGGTATAAATGACTCTGGTTTTTGTATATTTGGTGTCTATGGTTTTGAGAATATTTGGTTGAGGTTATAATTCTTTTTCTTTGGTAGTTCAGGTTTATTTTGAGTGACTATATTCTTTCCCTTGGATACATCACCTGCGCCTGCAGCTGTAACTGTAATTTCGTTAGTAATTTGAGTTTTTAGGTGTTTCTCATCGTCACTTTCTAGGTCTAGTTTTTTAATGTGCTCTTCCTGCATAGTATCTTTGCTAACAGTTTCTTGTTTTTTATAGTGCTCAACCTGTACTTTTACATTTGTAACTTTAGTAGTTAATGTGATAAATCGTTCTTGTAATAACTTCATTTGTTCAAACACTTGTAATATTAAGTCTGTTTGGGTATCTTTGACATCAGCTTCTTCCATTGGTAAATCAGTTTGAGTAGCTTTGTCTTGATATGTAATTTGTAATAACATTCTTGTCAGTCTTGATTATTTCAATCGTAAGTGTAAAATTTAATATATTCAATATTAATCTCCGAATTTCCTTCGTCGTAACTGAGTTTTGTATTTTTCTTGTTAACCACCATCGAACCTGGGTATTATCTGTTCTCACAATAAATTTGTTATATACAATATATGGTTCAAATGCTAATAAACATTTATATAATGAACATAATTCTTTTCTATTTATTTCCCATTTTACTTTTGTTTCATTAAATGTTCCTGAATAATATCTACAATGATGTTCTATATTTTCATTTTCGTATCTATAGTTAAGTACTCTTCCATAACTATATTCACTTACATCTGCTTCTACTATATATGTAGATTTTTTATTTTCATCTGGGAATTGTAATTTTTGTAATTCTTTACAAAGTATTTTTATTTTCTGAACTTATTTTTTATCTTCCTCATTGTAATTAGATTCTACATCCTTTTTAAATTTTTTCTGTAAAGGCTTTAGGTTTTCTGCTAATTTTGGTATATATTCTCTTACTTGGTTTACTAATCCTAAAAATGATTGTAATTTCTTTTTTGTATCTAATTTTCTTTTGAATTTATTATCTTTTATACTATACGTTGTTGCATTTTTACTCCACCTTTATCTATTTGTATTCTTAAAAATTCTATCTGATTTTTAATAATTTTAGCTTTCTTTTTACTTAAACTTATTCCAGATTTTTTTATTATATCTGTAAATTGTTCGAATAATTTTAAATGTTCCTCTTTAGTTTTTGTGTATAGTAGTATATCATCTATGTATACTATACAATTAGGTAATTGTTTAAAGTAACTATCCATAAAGTGTTGGTATCTACCTGGTGCATTTTTATATCCAAATGACAATACGTTCCATTCATAAAATCCTTGTGGTACCGTAAATGCGATTAATTCCTTAGAATCTTCATCTAACTTTCAGAGGTAAAATCCTGATTTACAGTCAAATTTACTAAAGTAGTTATATCCTTGTATTTGTCTTATTTTTAATATCTTATTTGGTATTGGATAATTATATGTCATAGTTTTTGCATTTAAATTTCTATAGTCAATAACCATTCTACTTTTTCCTTTTTTTTGTTCACAATGTTTATTTACTATAAATGCTGGACTATTGTGTTTACTATTACTTTTTTGTATATACTATTTTTCTAATAATTCATCTATATGCATTTTAAATTCTTTTAAATCGTCAAAATTATATGTTAATGGTTTTTGAGTTATTATGCTATTTTTATCTATTAATTCAATTTTTATTGTAGTTTTATGTTTTTCTCATCCTTTTAATGGATCTTCACTATATAATTGTCTTAATTTATTCTTTATTATTTCTATCTTATCTATTGAAAATATGGTTATTTCTTTTTTATTTATCGAAAATACAACTAGTTCTACTGTGTCTTCTGTATTTTTTATATTTTCTAACTTTTCTGTAATTTTTTCACTTCCTTTTATCCAATCAGTTTTCTTTCTTATTTTATTAATAACTCTTTTTTACTCTTACTTTTTGTTTACATGGTGTTGTAAACCACCAATATGTTTTAGTTATTATATGTGGATATAATTTATCTAAAAATGGCATTCCTAAAAGCATATCTTTTGATGTTAGTTCATAATTATAGATTTCTTCTATGGTTATTATTTTATCCCATATCTGTATTTTTACATTTTTAGCTTTATATGTAATTAAACTTCCTTCATTATTAAATTCTTTGACTACTATTGGTATTTTTAATTTATCCCATTTACTTTCTGGTAAACAGTTGTATCTACATAAGTTTGCTTCTGCTCCTCTATCTATCATAGGTGTATAATACCTATTATAATATTCTTCTACTATTATTTTTACAAGTACATATATTTTCATATCATGTCAAAGTTCTTTTTATGAATAATTTCTCTTTATTATATATTATAGATAATTGTGTATGTTCTATATTGTATGGTTTTAATTGTTCTAATCATTTTATTCCTAATATTTTATCTGCTTTTTGCATTTCTTCCTCTATTTCAAATTCTATTTTTATTTTCCTAACTCCTATTATTATTTCTTTTTTTGTCGTATCCTTAATGTTTATTAGATTTCTTGGTAGATTTGGGCATATATTACTATTAGATTTTATTTCTTCACTTTTTACTAGATATTTTGCTATATAATTTTCTTCTTTTCCTGTATTTAAGAGTATTAAATATTCTTTTTCATTTATTGTTCTTGTTATATAATATTGATTTGAATTAACTGTTGAAGTTGTTTCATAACTTGTTCTTTTTATGAGCTTGATGATTCTGTTTTTTCATGAGTTATTCTTTTTGTTGTGCTTATTCTATCATTTATTATTTCTAAATCTTCTTCTATATTTATGTCTTTGTAACTATAATCATTATTATCAATTGTTTTCACAAATTGTTCAAAAGGACTTTCTATTTGTATTTTATTAATTTTATTTTTTTCTGTTATTTTATGTTTTGTTGTTAATACATATAGACTTTTACATCTTGCTGTAAATATTTTATTTTCTGGAGTTAGTTTTATTCCTGATATTTTCCAATATAATACTAATGATTTATCTATATTTTTATCTGTTATTGCTATTGAATAATTCACACTTTTTATAAATTTAAATTTTTGGTATATTAAATTTCCTTTTATGGCGGTTATTATCATTTTTTCTATAGGTTTTATAATTCTATCATCTGCTAAATATAATTCTATTGGTGTATCTATTCCTTCTCTAAAACATGTTTTTATTAATATTTCTGTACCTCCAAGGTGTACATATTTTATTGGGTCTTTACTTTTCATATCGTTTATTTCTTTATTAATTATTTTTTTTGTTACTAGTGGTATACTAGCTCATCGTTTTGCATATCTACAGTCTATTACATGTTCCTTTTGGCTTACTACGTAGTATTCTTCCTTTTTTCTACTAAATATATTTTTTATTGTTCGTATTTTAAATATTTTTTCTACACTTAAGTCTAACTCTTTTCCTTTTATTTCGTCAAATATATGACTATCAAATATTATTTTTTGATATGTTCCTTCTTCATTTAAATACTCTTCCTTTGTTATTATTTTTATATCTTCTTCAGTCATTTGGTTCATTTTTATATCTTCTTCAGTCATTTGATTCATCTACTTCACTATCTATTTCATTATCTGTTTCATTCTCCGAAATTTCATATATACTATCTTCACTTTCTAATTCATAATCTATATAATCTATCTGCATATATTCTGTATTTTCTATTTTTATTTCTGATTTATTTATTTTTTGGGTTTTTTGGTAATTTACAATCTTTAGCTAAATGTTCCTAGTTTTCCACAATTATAACAAGTACATTCTTTTATAGATTTCTTTTTTCTATATGGTCTTCTATGTTTATAATTTTTTACATAATATCTTTTTCTTGGTTTCTTATACTTATATTTTGATTTCTTGTATTTCTTATGTCTTTTTCTTTTCTTATAATATCTTTCTTTGCATCCAAATTGAGGTGCTATTTTATCTTTACAACATGCTAAATTTCTTATTAATGTTTTTTTCATTTTTATTTCTTCTCTATATTTTTCTCATAGATTTCTATACCATTGCTATAAAAATTTTATTCTTGATCCTAGGGTATCTACTATTTTTGCTTCATCCCAACTCTTTATTATTTTTGAACTAAATGGTTCGGGTAATTTACTAAAATATAATCTTCTTATTTCTTTACTTTCTTCTATATTATATGTTCATTTATAATAATATACTTTAAATGTGCACGCATACTCATCTATATAACACATATTGCTAGTTTTAACAATAAATTTCTATTTATATCTTTTTCTTTATTTTGCTCTTCTTCTTCTGTTGTTACACTGCTAAATTCATCTCTTTTAGCTATTTCATATTTTTTCAATATTTCTGTTGGTAGTATTTTAGTAGTTGTTGATGTTCCTTCTATTTTGTTATCAAATCTTAATACTTTTTTACTTGCTTCGGCTAGGTTTAAAAACCATAATTTTACTGTTCCTATTAATGTCTTTTCTATATATTCTGGTGTGTTTGTTGTATCTATTTTATTATCTAATAATTGTTTTGACATATATCCTACCCATAGTTGTATTATTTTATTTGTGTCTATTACACAGTCTAAATTCAAAAAGTTATAATTAGTTATTTGTTTTGGTGTCCATATATTATATTCATCCTTTGAATTATATCTTTTAAACTTACTTTTGTAATTATATGTTGGTTTTCTTATTTCTGATGTACTAGGTATTATATTTTTATCTAGAGTATTTACTTCCGTATTTATTAGTTCTAGATTTTCTTTATTAATTACTTCTTGTTCTCCATTAATTTCTAGTTTTCCTATGCTTTCTAGAATTTTTGTATATGTTTCACTATCCTTCGAATCATAATTATCTGTTTCTTCAGCATCTATTGTATTTATTTCTAATTCACTGATTTCTGGTTCTTTATTTTTTATTTCTAATTTTTCTTTAAATTGATTTATCTCATTTAATAATTTTTATTCTTTATTTTCTTCTTCTTTTTCTTTCTGTCTCTTTTCATATAAATCTTTTAGCATTTGTAGTTCTTTTTCTAATTCAGCAATCCTACTATTTTTAGTTTCTTCTATTTTTTGTATTTCTTCTGTGGTTTGTTGTTTTATTTTATCTATTTCCTTTTTTCTATCTATTTCTTCGTTTTCTCTTTCTATTCTTACCATGACTGTCAACTTATCTTCTAATTTAAATTCTTCTTTTTCTAACATTAAATATAAATGGTCAGCTATTTTCTTATATCTTTTTCCTAAATTAGAGAATACTATTTTTAATTTTAATCCTTCGTGATTTTCATATGTTTTTTCATCTATTATAAATTCTTCTTTGTTCATTTTATTTAAACGTATATAGGTTATGTTGATATATATATATTCTAGACTATCTATTGTTGATTCTAAATTTGATATTTCTTCTTTTTGTGCATTTATTGAGTTTTTACTAACTCCGGCAATTATGTTATACTGTAGTCTTTATATCCTTATTTTTAATTATTTATGTTTTTCAGATATTATTTATTTTAATTCTTTATATTTTTGTAATTTCTGTACGTTATTCATCTAAACAATATTTATAATATTTTGGTGGATATCTAAATCTAATTTTATCATAATTAATAAATTAATCAAATAAATCCAAATATATACTACTTCCGATAACTTTAAACAACATAGGCTCTGATACCAATTGTAGGGGGTGAGGATAAATCAAGTAACTTAAATAGATCCATTAAGTACTTGACTCTTTTTGTCGGTATCAGATTCCATGAATCAACAACTTCTATATTCTTTAGTTTTAAATATGTTTGATTTTAAATTGAACTCCATAACCATTGCTCTTAGTAAACTCAAATTAATGTAATATAGAACATATCAAAAAATTAAAAAAATTACAGGGGACTTTTAGAATTGAGGCAAAGTAATTGATTTATAATTTAAAGGAAATTCTTCTTATATAAGCACAACAACAATAAAATATTTAGTGTAAGCTCACAAAGTGAGGTTCATAAAGAAATAAAGTTCACACAATCTTATCCTTATCTTGGAGGTAGAAAGGTTGTTTCTTAGACACTGACACATTCAAAAAGAAAAAGAGAGAACAAACTAAGAAGGAGATAGAAGAACAACTCCCGAGTAGGGAGGGCGTGGAGGTTTCGTGAAATGAGAGTTTGATGAGGTTAGAGTATCAGGTGTTACCGTTCTTTTCGTGGTTCCTTTGTGCTTATCAGCTAGCTTTTCTCTTCGAAGGCTAGTTAAAAGAGTATTCGAAAAGGACTGTTTAAAACCAGCTGGAACTATTAGTCACGTGTAACTCTTCGTTATAACTTTCATCCTCAACATCACCAAATATGATTTTGATGGATGGATCAGCCAAACTTGTGACAACCTATGAGGTAAGTATTGTTAAGCAATCACTAATATTATCCAGGTATTAAGATAAAATCGCTAATAGTTAAAATTGTTGCAAGAAGATAGAAACATATTTAGCGTGTACTTAAATTAGCAACTTATAAAAAACATGTAATAATATTAGTAGTACACTAATAACTCCTTGCAGTTGCCAATTCCTCAAAGAGCAAGCATCATCTTACTTCACGGATACAACAATACAAAACTATAGTCTATACCTGAAGAAGCCTTATCTCCTGGACCTTGGCCTGCAAGAAGAGAAGGAAATCGTGTAACTGAAACTAAAAAATTATATGATGAAAATATCATTTGAAAAACTTTTGTACATTGCCAAAATTCTGAATAATTTTGAGGGTAACCTCAATTTTTTTGGAGTTCTTAGCTTTTTTCTGGACTTGTTTTGGATCTTGTTGACCTCTTTCAAAGCTTGAATCAAGTTTTCCAAGAAAATTTGAAGCCCTCCTAAAGCATTATTGAGCATCAAATGCTCTGCCACTTCACAAGGTCTTATGTCTACTTCCTCTAAGAAACCTTGAATCTGTTGGAACAAAGTCTGTGTTTTCAAATTTTAGTAATTCTTAACCAACACTCTGGGAAAGCCCAGTACACTAAAGCTACCGTATTGCACAGTGCCTAAAAGGTCCCTACCACAAGGGTGTATTGTACGCAGCCTTACCTTACATTTATACCAAAGACTGTTTCAAGGATTGAACCAGTGACCACCCGATCACATAGCAGTAACTTTACCAGTTACTCTAAGGTCCCCTTCTCTTAACCAACAGTCTGAATGCCTCTTGGTCACATAGCAGTAACTTTACCAGTTACTTCAGGCTCCCTTCTCTTAATCAACACTCTAAATGCTCCATATTTGTGGAATGACATCTCAATGTACATATCCATCTTTCTCACAATTAGAGTTATCAAGTTTGTCCTTGTGATTTGTGGTAAATATAATTATTATTTATCTTTATAGATTTGTGATAGGCAAATTACAACACAAGAATTAATATTGAAGAATAACATCATAAGACAATATATTCTTTGAAAAGAGCATCCAATTATAGAAATACAACAATAATAGTAGCATATTTAGTGTAATTTCATAAGTAGAGTTTAAGGAGGGTAATTGTATACGTTGCCCTTACCTATTTTTTACAAAAGGAGAAGAGATTGTTGCTGATAGTTCCTCAAAAGAATTAAACTAACAAAAACATACCTTGGTCGAGTATGATGACGAAAATAAATGTGTCATATATAGTCCGTAGAGTTGTAGTATTTTTCTAACTTTATGGATTTAGACTCGATTTAATCAAAAGTTGAAGCATTAAAGCAGAAAAAAAAATTCAGTCAATGAAACCAACACGTGGTGTGCAAATCAACAAATGTGATTAACCACATATTCTGATTATGCCGCCATAAAACTTTGAGTCATAAATTTGAATTATAACGTTGGCTTCATCAGTATAAAATAAAATAATGTTATAGTTTCAAGAAGCTACATGAAATAATTTGATTAGAAAGAAGAAACAAATCACGATGGGAAGCATTGGTAAATATGTTTTTGGTTTCTCGACTTGGTTCTCTTAAAATATGAAATTAACACTTAGATCTATTATGGTAAAAGATAAAGATTCCTAAACCTACATAAATTTTAATAGCGTGAAATTTTTCATTTTTTGAAAGATGGAATTAGTGCATAATTCTATGTTAAAAGAATAAAGACTTCTAAACCAAAAAGAATTTATTTTAATTACATGAATTTTCCTTCATTGGCTCTGTATGAAAAGACAAAAAGTTCAAATGATATTTCTAAGGCCTTCACAATTTTAATATATTACTAGTTTAGGTGTATGCGTCTTGCTCGTGTACCTCACTTTATTGAAATCAAACGTCACACTAAATAGAATATTTGTTTAAATAATAAAGATGAATACAATAATTAAATTCAACATCTTTTAGAAAATTTAATTAGTTAAACCGAACTTTTACCAAAAAAATTTATCAAAGTTGATCGACATTCATCTATCACCTGTAAACTGCAACAAAATAATATGATAATAGAGACATTGAAACAATATAATTAAATCTAACCTTTACACAAAAAATTCTCAAAGTCATCTGACCCTTATCTAACACCTATAAACTATAACAAAATAATACGATAATGGAGATATTAAAATAATACAGCTAAACTTAACATTTACATAAAAAAAATTCTCAAAACAGAGATATAAAAATAATACAATTAAACCTAATCTTTACCTAAAAAATTCCTCAAAGTCGACCGACATTCATCTACCACCTGTAAATTCATCTGCAACCTGTAAACTACAATAAAATAATACAATAGTGATCATAAAGCTTCAGTTTTGATGACAATAATTCTTGTCTGAACGAAAATTTTGACCCTAAAGAATAACTTGAATGAAAACAAAGAAGATATATATACACACACGTTGAATTCTATTATGTTGAAAAAACAGTGAAAAAGTTGAGGATTAGAAAATTAAGCATCCACCAATCCACCAATCCAGACATGCAACCGAATCAAGTTAGATTAGTATCAATCATATTTTCACAATAAGTAAACCGACTTCTTCTCTAGTTTAACGTGCATCTCAATATTTATAGAAATATTTTCTTAATAGAGTCCCTATTTTAGTAGTATTTTTCTATCCTATTTTAGGAGTATTTTTTAATTGATCAGTACAAAGGAAAATATTAATTGATTTTCCTTCCATACATTTTAGGAGTCTAGTTAATATAATATAAACAATTAAATAATAAATTGAAGAAAATAGTGAAAAAACAGTTTTGTCTAAAGGAGGATCTTTTAATGAAGGACAAAAAGTTTAAATCACTTTTCTAAGGGTGTTCACACTTTTAATATATTATAGATATAGATTATAGATTATATTATTATATTATTATATTATATATGTATTATTATTATTATAAATAAATATAGATTATAGATATAAATAAAATAAAATTCTAATTAATTTAGAATTGTTAAATATTATGATTTCTTACCATAATTAAATATATTTTTTCTATTTTTTAGAAGACATTTTTCCTTAAAAAGTCGTGCAGGACTTCCTTTTACATGCATAATTTATTGTGAAGTATAAATGTTGGTGCTTAAATATTTCTTTTTCCTTACCATAGATAGTTTTTCCCCCAAAGATTGCCTAGGACTAATATCACACATTACATTTAGTGCTTTTTAGGCATGAGATTTTTTTTATTTCTTTTCCTTTAGACTAAATGTTTGAATATTAATTTAATATATTATTTACAAAAAATAGTGAAAAGATGATTTTGTCTAAAGAAGAGTCTTTTAATAAAGGGCAAAAAGTTCGAATCACTTTTTTAAGGGTCTTCACACTTTTAATATATTATAGATATAGATTATAAATTATAGATTATAGATATAAATATAGATTATAGATTATAGATTGTAGATATAGATTATAGATATTATCACTCTTAAACCAAACCTATATGCATACCCTATATTTCTATTCAAAATACATTAAAGGTTAATAAACTAACATTATGATAGAATTTTTTAAAAAATAATAAAGATTAAAAATTAAGACAACCTTTTCAGCATAAATTTTATTCAACATAAAATGAAAAAATTTAGTACCATTCAAAGTTAAACATAGAAAAAGAAGTTGCTCAAAATATATGCTTGTCATTTAATTATGATTAGAAATATATACCAATTAAGTCATTAAAACCTATGCTTGTTAGTTAATTATGAAAGATGTATGTAACAACAAATTAGAAGCATAATACAATGTCATGAACTCCACATGACTAGTCTTGACCAACTTTAGTCACAATTAATCTTTTTAAGATATAAGAGGATAAAATTGTCCTCTTGCATCTAAAATAATTTAATTATGATTAACTTTTTCATATTATTATATCATCTTATACTTCTATTTATTATTACTTACACCTATCATAATTAGCTGAGAAGCAAAGATTTTTGTACGTTTAGTATCTTTGCCACTTTTTTTTACCTAAACACAATGGTATTGTGACTAAAATTGCAAGAGTAGTACACATGTAAGAATAATAAATTATTTTCCAAACATAAGCTCGAGCTTGAGGCTAAACTATGTCTTCTATGATACTCGCGTATACGTAACACTCCCCTCTCACAACTCACATAGAAAATGATTCTATTTTCAATCCGTCCCACCTTCCTTTGCATAGATCCACCCCCCTTAAATGACTAGTTTTATCTTTAAAAAACGTAATTTGATAGCAACATATGATATTCATAAAATGAGAAATTCACTATCTTACTAAATCATATTAATTAATTTATATTTCTACTACTGTATATCTTTATTTAAAAAAAAAATATGTTCTTTCACAGTTGAATCTTATGATCAGTTTATGTTTTCAATTTCCCTTAATCTCCTAGTCAATTTCCATTCCTTTTCCTCACTTTTGCATTTCTTTTTTTTATTACCATGGGTTTTATTAAATTAGTCTTCTTTATTCATTGATTTCAATTTCATATTCTTCTCCCATTTATTATTAAGGTAAAATTGAAAACAAATACTCAGTTTATATCAAAAAAATTTAAACTAACCACTATTTTAAATCAACTATATTTAATAAGCACACCTATTAAAAAGGACCGATGGGAATATGAAATTAACAAAGAAGCGAGTTGGATGAGGGAAAAAGGTATTTTCTAAATGACAAAATAAGAGAATCTAAATTTTATATTTTTTTTTAATTCTTAAACATACATTACTATTTCCGTGTTAGTCAAAATATCACGAAAATACCATGGATTTAGGAGAAAATGACAGTATAGTGGTACTTAAATGTGAAGTCTATGATTTTCAGTTAGTTAGAAGCATAACACTAAAAGTTAATTGACAATCTTGAGTCACATTTAACTTGTTTAAGATGACAAATTTGTCCTCTTGCATCATAAACAAACTAATTGTGACTAAAGTTGGTCCATACTAGTTATGTGGGGTTCATGACATTATGTTATTCTTCTAATTTGTTGTTACTTACACCTATCATAATTAAGTAACAAGCATAAATGCCGATGACTAATTTTTTTATAGACTTCACATTCTTGTCATTTTTACCTAAACACATGATATATGTGACTAAAGCTGCAATAGTAATAGACATATAAGAATTCATATTATTATTACGTACACCAATTACACCTACTGTAATTAACTAACAAACAGTTATTAATGACTTTATTTTTTTTTTATAGGTTTACTATCCTTATCATTTTTTTTCAAACGCATGGTATATGTTGCTAATCATAATTAATTGACAAGCATAGGTTTCAATGACTTTTTTTTTAAAGTTTAGTATCCTTGTCGTTTTTTTCTAAATACATGGTATATGCTTCTAATCATAATTTACAGACAAGAATTAGTGTCAATGATTTATTTTTTAATACGTTTATTATCCTTCTCATTTTTTTCTAAACACATGGTATATTCTTCTAATCAACTTACTAAAAAATATAAATTTTAATAACTCTATTTTGTATGTTTAGTATCCTTATCCTTTTTTCGTAAATACTTGGTATATGCTTCAAATCATAATTAATTACCGACACGCATAGATTTTGTCAATGACTTATTTTTTTTCTTGGTTTAGTATCCTTGTCCTTTTCCCCCTAAACACATGGTTTATGCTTTGAATCATAATTAATTACTGACACACATAGGTTTCGTCAATAACATATGTTTTCTAGATTCGGTATTATTCTTGTCGTTTTCCCTAAACACGAGATACATGCTTTGAATCATAATTAATTACTAACACATAGAGGTTTCATCAATGATTTATTTTTTTATATGTTTAGTGTTCTCATCGTTTTCCCCTAAGCACATGGTATATGTGACTAAAAGTGCAATACCCACCTCACTCCACATAGACTCACCATACATAACTTTTTAGTTTTATCTTTTTTTTTTAAAGAGTGAATTTGATAGTAACATATGATATTCATAAAAACAAAGAGATCATTGTCCAATGAAACTGTATTAATTAATTTATACGGTTATTCTAATTGTATTTCGTCATTTTAAAAGTTACTCCCGTCATTCCTTTTTGTTTTTTCCTTTTGAATTGAACACACTCCTTAATAAAGTTTTCACTTCTAGAAAATTAAATGTATTTACCAATATATCCTAATTAATTTTGTACCTCTTCCAAATTAGTAATTGAATCCATTGAAAAAGAAATTTTTAATTGATGGTCTTGATAATTTGAACAAGGGTTAATAGGAAGATGTTGATCATATTATTCCTGAAAGATTAAAGGAGAGCTTAAGAAGAAATATAAGCACACCCCAAAAAGAGCAAATTAAAAGGAAGGGTGGGAGTATTTTTTATTTTGCTAACTTCAAGGTTGTGTGTCAAGCTCATGCATCATCATCAGCAGCATCATCATCAGCATCTTATACATTGCATTTGCTTTATTGGGTAGATGTTGTGATTGAATTTACGTATTGACTTGTTATATGTCTACTTGCTTTATACCCTGTTACTTATACTTTACCATTGTGTATCTACATGTTTTTCTCTGTTTATACTTGCATGTGATATAATTTATACTTATGTTATACTTGTTGTATTGTTGTTGTACTTATGATATATATATTTATATATATTGTAGAACTATTAGAGCAAACGGTGCGGGCTACCATTGTGGGACATTTTCTGATTGCAGGTGACGTGACCTTAGTGTGTATTTTGTGTACCTTATTTTCTACTTTGCTCGGTCTGCCTATGATATCTACTGAGCACAAGTGGACCGTACTCAATCCTACCGTACACTATCGGTGCTGATTTAGATTCGAATGAACCAACACGTTGCTTGACTCTGTTATTGTTGGAGCTTTCAAGGTAGCTAATGATTTTTAGGCGTCTAGATGTCTTCTGCTACCTTTCTTTATAGACTATGTCTTTATTTTTATTTCAGAGAAAAAGTTTTCTTGCATTTGAATATCTTATGTATTCTATTTGGATTCAAGTTGTATTCGATATGTTCTTATACTATTGATACTAAGTTTGGGGAGTTATGGCTGCATGTGTTGATTTTATTCTTACTGCTTTTATCATATCTATGTGCGTCTTCTTCATTCTAGAAGCCTTACCTTGGGGGGACTTCTATCTTTTTTCCCTTGTCAATCAATATGGGTCATAGGCTTACTTGTCAAGGTTCGGCCTGGCAAGTTTCATCATGACCCTTTTATTTTTGGATCGTGACAAATAGATGCTTCCATAAAAATTAAACATATCAGCAGGCAGGTTCTTAATGAGCTCTTCGACTTAAAAGTTTAGTGACTTTTTGTTTTCTAAATATTATAGTAATTATTATGATAATGTTCTTTCCTCCGTTAATTCTTCGTACTAAAAATTTATGTACATTACTTAGGAGAACATTACTATACTGTTTCAGGTAATATTCGAGCATTTTTTCGAATAAAACTTTTTAGCATTGCCAGCCAAAAGTAAGTTAAAGTTTTGGACTCAAATGAGATGCTCATAAATCTGGCTGACAATAAGTCCAAATTTTTTAACTTTATCAAGGTTTTCCATCCTTCTTCCTCACAAGTTACTTTGTTTTCTTTATCATATCTTTATTTATTTATTTAATTTAGTTATACGAACTAAATTGAGACCTTTGTGAATGGATTATTTCGTCATGATACTTTCTTTGGGCGATATAAAATTTTCAAAGTACAACTTCAGAACTTTGGAAACTGAATAAAAATGATGCAAAACTAAGGAGAAAGAATGGAAATTGTCTAGGAGATTGAGGGAAATTGAAAAAGGAAATTGAACATAAGCTTCAAGTTCTAAAGAAAAAAATACTCCCACCATTTCTTTTAATTTGATCTTTTTGGGGTGTGGTTATATTTCTTCTTAAGTGCTCCTTTGATCTTTTAAAAATAATGTGATCAATATCTTTTTATTATACCCTTGTTCAAAGTATCAAGATCATTAATTGAAAAAAAAAAATTCAACGTGTTTAATTACTAATTTGGAAGATGTACAAAATTAATTAAGCGGTATATTGATAAATACATTTGATTTTCTAGAAGTAAGAACTTTGTTTAGGGATGTGTTCGACCCAAAAGGAGCAAACAAAAAAGAATAACGGGAGTATCTTCTAAAACAAAGAAGTACAACAAGAATAACAGTATAAGTTAATACAATTTCAGATGACAATGATCTTTTCTTTTTTTATGAATATCATATGTTACTATAAAAAACTCTCTTTAAAAAAATAAAAAAGAGAAAACTAAATAGTTACGTGTAGTGAGGCTATGTGGAGTGGGGTACGTATTGCAGCTTTAGTCACAAATACAATGTGTTTAGGGAAAAATGGCGAGAATACTAAACCTACAAAAAAATAAATCATTGATGAAACCTATGTGTGTCAGTAATTAATTACGATTCAAAGCATATATCTCGTGTTTAGGAAAATGACAAGGATAATACTAAATCTAGATAAAAATAAGTCATTGTCGAAAGCTATGTGTGTCAGTAAATAATTATGATTCAAAGCATATATCTCCTGTTTAGGAGAAACAACAAGGATAATATTAAATTTAGAAAAAATAAGCCATTGAAAAAAACTATGTGTGTCAGTAATTATTTATGATTCAAAGCATATGTCTCATGTTTAAGAAAAACGATAAGAATAACACTAAATTCAGACAAAAAAATAAGTCATTGATGAAATCTATGTGTGTCAGTAAATAATTATGATTCGAAGAAAAAACCATGTGTTTATGGGTAAAAGACAGGAATACTAAACCAAGAAAAAAATAACTCATTGACAAAATCTATGCGTGTCAATAATTAATTATGATTTGAAACATCTACCATGTGCTTAAAAAAATGACAAGGATACTAAACGCACAAATAAATGAGTTATTGAAATTGATACTTTTCAGTAATTTGATTAGAAGCATATACCATGTATTAAGGAAAGAAGACAAGGATACTAAACCTACAAGAAAATAACTCGTTGAAACCTATGTTTGTCAGTTAATTATGATTAGCAACATATGCCATGTATTTGGGGGAAAATGTAAGACCCCGAAAATTCTTATCTTAAATCAGTCCTTTAGGCTTGTCAAGGGGTCCAGACTTAGAATATTTTAGCTAAGTATTCATACTTAGTGCCATTTTAGCCTTCAAAAGTTGGCAATCTTATTTCAGGACCTTTACATCCATTAAATATTAATATTCAAGTTAATTCATGATCAGGAAGGTCAATAGGTATTTTCGGATGAGTTTTGGATTTTTTGAACCTCGTTTAGACCATGTTTGAGTGCCCAAAATAGTGGGTCGACACGTCGCGTCGACCATCGCATTGATGGATGATTTCCCCCCAGCTCCAGTGCAAATACCAGTGAACCGACACGGACTTGACGCGGTACATTGGCTATCACGTTGATACCAATGATGCAGCTCGTCGGCCTAAGTGTCGGTGACATAGTTTTTTAGTCATTAAAAGATCGCGTTCTTGAGGGTAATTCTATCTTTTTCTCACGACCTTCAGCCCTCAAAACATGAAATTAAACCTTTGAAGATCAATTATACTCATTAATCCTCAAAATCCTCAAGAACATGAACCCTAGGAGATTCAATTTCAAATTATAAACTCAATAACTCACCATTAACCTCTCAGAATTCAGGCGCTAAGGTATGTGAAGTGTTCATCCAAGGGTCCATTCCACTCTTGGAGTTCAAGAAACTATTTTTAAACATCAAGTATATGAAATTCATGAATTCCATGTTGGGTTTGATAATATTCATGTTTATAATGATTAATTGGATTTCAAATCCATGTTTCATGATAAATTTTATGTGGAGTTAATTAAATTATATGTGTTATCATGTGAGATCATGCTAAAGCCTTCAAATTGTGAAATTAATGTTTGGAATTGTGGGCTCACATGTTGATTAGTATTATGTGCCTATTTTATGCTTTTCAAGTGATTGATGAATTAAGCATATGAGTTGAATAGTGAAATTATATCATATTAGCATGTATTCAAGTCCATGCCATAAAAGTGTTTTTTAAAATGCCCCTATTTATGAAGGATGAACAAGTACTAGATTTACATATTTCAAGCTTGTGTCGTGTCTCTTAATTTATGGTATCGAATCCTGGGGTACTTGTACCTGACAATTTAGTTGTTTACCAAGAGCCATGGTCAGTCATAAAATGATACCAGTCACGTCATGATCAGTAGTACTCTTAGTCAGTCACAGAACTCAGGAAAAACTTAGTAGACTCGGTATTAGTTCGGTCTAGTTTAGCACTCAGCCCAGACCTCAGTAAACTCAGTCAACTAACATAATTCAGTAGTATTCCATCAGTAAATGGAACTCAGTGAATCCAGTTTAGTTCAGTTAAATAGTATTATTAGTAATAGTTCAGTCCAGCCTAGTAGAGACTAGAAATCAGTTCAGTGTTTATTCAGTTGGGAGTAGGATTCAACACCGAGCGAGCCCAGGGATGGGGGAATTCCTGCTAGTAGAGGGTTTGACCCTTAGTAACAATCCCTGCATTACAGAACTACGTAGCCTGCGTAGGTTGAGATATCTTCCTTCCAGATATCATGAGGGTTGATATATCTCATTTGAGTTATCCTGCTAACAAAGGTTGACAAAAGAGCTTTCTGTCACAGAGGGTTAACTCACATCTTTTCCTTACTCATGGTACGATATTGACACCCTTCCAACTGGGATTATAGGTTGGAACCCAAATTAGATTAGAGAGGGGCATGTCGGTTGGATGATTACCTCCCACAGTCTCAATTTCAGTCTGAGTCTCGAAATAGAACTAAGTTTAGTTCTTCAGATTCAGGACTATCAGATATAGTTACTCAGCTTAGTATAGAACTTAGTATAGTTCCACAAAATTCGGGACTGTCAAATACAGTAATTCAGATAATTAGTAATACAGTATCAGTAAACTCAAATATCAGTTATTAGTATTCAGACTCAGTACTCAGTATTATCACGATCTCAGTTACAGTCTATGTATTCATGCATGTACTCTTATTCAGTCATACTCATGTTATTTAAATAGAATTTTTCATGCATATGAACCCATGCATTTCAGCCTTCCTCACTAAGCATACCAGTACATTCAAAGTACTGACGCATGTTTTTTATGCTATGATTCTTATATCATAGGTTCAGATGCACGGGCTCCAGAGCACCCTTAGAAGTTCAGATCTTCAGCTTACAGAGTAGTGGTGAGTCCTCATAGTTCAAGGACATGCTTGTTATTTTTAGTAGCCAGAGTTAGTTGGGGACTTGTCCCATCAACTCCATAGTTCAGATAGTTTAGAGGCTTTCTAGACTAGAGTTTTTCAGACAGTTATTTAGTTTTACAGTACTTATATTCAGTTTTGGTATTTTTATACCGCATTCATATTTATTTATAGATTTGAACCTTATGGCATATGTTTTTGCCTATTTCTGCAATCATTACAGTATTTATTACAAAGTTATTATAGCAGGTACCAGTCATGGGTTAGCTTGTGATCCTTTGGGATTATGAGCACCGTGTAGTGTTTGGGGTATAGGATTGGGGTATTACAAACTTGGTATCAGAGCCTAAGGTTCAACAGTGTCTTAGGAAGTCTGAAAGACGCATCTAGTAGAGTCTTGTACATGGGTGTATTGCGCACCACACTTATGTACATGAGGCTACAAGATGTTTTAGGAACAATTTCTCTTCTTCAGTATTCATGTCATGTGAGTGAGCATGAGCTCCAGTTACATTTCCTTTCTAATCCTAGTTTCTCTTCTGTTTACAGAATATGCCTCCAAAGATGACTCAGGGAAGAGGAATGGGAGACCAGTCAGCCCCTCAGCCTATCCATCCAGATCTTTTGGGAGAGCATGTCTCCCACGTAGAGTTTAAAGCAGTCTTCACCACCCTAGCTCATTTTGTAGCAGCCCAGAATAAACGTCCTACTACTGTTACATCTAACCCAGTGGCCAATACTGTTGCTGTCAGGATTTGGGACTTCACCCGAATGAACTCTCCATTGTTTATCGGGTCTAAGTCAGATGAGAAAACTCAGGAATTTATTGATAAGGTGCAGAAGGTTATCGATGTTGTGGGGGCGACTGTTGTGAGAGCGCTGAGTTGGCCGCATATCAGTTACAGGATTTGGCTTACTCATGGTTTAAACAGTGGAAAGTAGAGAGGGACACAGATGCAAGGCCCATAGAATAGAAGGAGTTCGCAGTTGCTTTTCTAGATAGGTTCTTTCCACTAGAGTTGAGAAAAGCAAAGGTTTTGGAGTTTATTAATTTGAAGCAGGGCAATATGACAGTACATGAGTATTCTCTCAAGTTTACTCAGTTAGCCAGATATGCCCTGCATTTTATATCAGATCTAAGATGAGTAAGTTTATGTCAGGGATGTCTAGCAGCGTGGTCAAAGAGTGTAGGACTGCAATATTGATAAAGGAGATGGACAAATCCAAGCTCATGGTCCATTCCCAGAAGATAGAGGAGGCCAAGAATAAAGATAAGGAAATAGAGAACAAGAGAGCGAGAACAGGTAGTTTTAGTTTACCTCAGCCTAAGTCAGAGGGTGGGAATTGTTCTCAGTTCTGATCGAAATCCTCAGTTTCGTCTCTATCCTCAACCAGTGCTCCAGTGCCAAAATTCAGAGATGGCAGCAGAGATAGGGCATCAGGTTCTAAGCCCTAGGGCAGTATTAGCAGTGCCCGAACCAATCCCCTTTGTTAAAAGTGTGACATAAACCACCAGGGTATCTACAGAGCTGGCAGCGATGTGTGTTTTGGATGTAGCCTGCCAGGCCATAGAGTCAGATAGTGTCCTCAGGTAGGTTCGCAGAGTCAGCATACCCGTCCCTCAGCTTAGTCCGATTGCCTGAATCATCAGGGGGCCTCTTCCAGTGCCACCAGTGGGCAACACCCAAACAGACTCTATGCTCTTCATTCCCGACAGGATCAGAAAAGTTCTCCTGATGTGGTCACTAGTACGTTACAAGTTTATCATTTGCATGTTTACGCTTTGCTAGATCCAGGAGCTTCCTTGTCCTTTGTTACTCCATTTATAGCAGTTAATATTAGAGTCAGTCACGATATTTTAGCAGAGCCTTTCTCGGTCTCTACCCCAGTGGGTAAATCTATCATATCCAGGAAGGAAGGTATACATGAACTATCCGGTTATGATATCTCAGAAAGTCACTTCAGCAGACTTAGTCAAATTCTAGATGACTGATTTTGATGTCATTCTCGGCATGGATTGGCTTCATGCCTTCTATGCATTAGTTGACTGCAGAAATAGAATTGTCCAATTTTAGTTTCTTAATGAACCCGTCCTAGAGTGGAGAAGTAGTACTTCAGCACTTAGGGGTCAACTGTTTCTTACCTTCGGTCTAGAAAAATGATATCTAAGGGATATGTCTACCATCTCGTTCGAGTCCAGGACTCTAGTTTATAAACCCCTAATCTTGAATCAGTGTTAGTAGCTTATGAATTCCCAGATGTGTTTCCTGAAGATCTTCCCAGAGTATCTCCTGAAAGGAAAATTAATTTCAGAATCGATCTTCTTTCAGATACTCAACCCATATCTATTCCACCATACTATTCCGACATACAGAATGGCTCCAGAAGAACTCAGAGAAATAAAAGAGAAGTTGAAGGAACTCATAGATAGGGGATTTATCTGGCCCAGTATGTCACCGTAGGGCGCGCCAGTCTTATTCGTACGTAAGAAAGACGGTTTTCTCAGAATGTGCATAGACTACCGTCAACTAAATAAATTCACGGTTAAGAACTAGTATCCCCTCCCCAGGATCGATGACTTGTTTGACCAACTTCAGGGTGCCAACTATTTCACTAAGATATACCTCAGATCAGACTATCATCAGCTCAGAGTCAGGGAATGTGACATCCCAAAGATGGCCTTCAGAACTCGGTATGGTCACTTCAAATACTTAGTCATGTCCTTTGGCCTTACCAATACCTTGTCATCTTTCATGGACTTGATGAACCGTGTGTTCAAGAAGTACTTGGGCATGTTTGTTATAGTCTTCATAGATGATATCCTTGTTTACTCTCGCAGTGAACACGATCATGCAGACCATCTCATAATAGTATTACAGACTCTCAGAAATCATCAATTATTCGCCAAATTCAGTAAGTGTGAATTTTATCTAAGGCTAGTAGCTTTCCTTGGCCATATCATTTTCGGTGATGGCATTAAGTCGATCCCCAAAATACTGAGGTAGTGAGAAACTGGCCTAAACCCATCTCTCCATCAGATATCAGGAGTTTCTTGGGCTTGGCTGGCTATTACCGATGGTTTGTTGAGGGATTTTTGTCTATTTCATCCCCTATGTCCAGATTGACTCAGAAGAAAGTCAAATTCCAGTGGTCAGATTCTTGCGAGAAGAGTTTTCAGGAGTTGAAGACTCGACTCACTACAGCTCCAGTTTTGACCATACCAAATGGTTCAGACGGCTTTGTTATGTATTGTGATGCCATCAGAGTTGGTTAGGGGTGCATTTTGATGTAGAGAGGTAAGGTCATAGCCTACACCTCTAGACAACTTAAGCCTCATGAGAAGAATTATCCTACTCATGACCTTGAGTTAGCAGCAGTAGTTTTTTCCTTGAAGATTTGGAGACACTACTTGTATGGGATGCACGTTGATGTATTCACGGATCACAAGAGCCTGAAGTATGTTTTCTCTTAGAAAGACCTCAACCTTCGTCAGAGAAGGTGGTTGGAGTTGTTAAAAAACTATGACATGAGTGTCCTATATCATCCGGGCAAGGCCAATGTAGTGGAGACGCTCTCAGTAGAATGTCTATGGGTAGTGTTGCCCATGTTGAGGACAGTAAGAAGAAGTTAACTCAGAAAGTTCATCAACTAGACCAACTAGGTATCCGCTTAGTCGATTCACCAAAAGGTAGTGTATGGGTTCAGAGTAGCTCAGAATCATCCCTAGTTTCCAAAGTGAATGAAAAATAGGATAGGGATCCCAGTCTATTCAAGTTGAAAGAATCAGTCAGAGATCAAAAAGTAGAGGTTTTGTCCCGAATGGGAGATGGTGTGCTGCATTTCTAGGGTCGGCTATGTGTTCCACGTGTAGATAAATTGAGGCGGCAAATTCTTGCAGAAACACATGTTGTGCACTACTCGATTCATCCAGGAGTCACCAAGATGTACCTCGATCTGTGTGAGATTTATTGGTGGAGTGGGATGAAAAGAGATATTGCAGAGTTTGTGGCTAAGTGCTCAACATGTTAGCAGGTTAAGATTGAGCATCAGAAGCCTAGTGGGTCCATGCAGGAGTTCAATATTCCCACTTGGAAATGGGAAGAAGTGAACATAGACTTTGTGACGGGTTTGCCTCGTACTCATCGTCAACATGATTCAGTTTGGGTCATCACAGGCAGGATGACCAAATCCTCTTATTTTCTTCCAGTCTATACCTCATTTTCAGCCGAGGATTATGCCAAACTCTATATTAGGGAGTTGGTAATATTTCACGGTGTTCCATTGTCTATTATCTCAGACAGAGGTACCCAGTTTACCTCTCATTTCTGGAAGGCATTCCAAAAGGGTCGTGGTACCCGAGTTCACCTTAATACAACCTTTCACCCTCAGACGGATGGTCAAGCAGAAAAGGTCCATTTAGACTTTAGAAGATATGCTGTGAGCATGTGCGATAGAATTTTTAAGGGTAGTTGGGATGACCACTTTCCTTTGATTGAGTTCGCATACAACAACAGCTATTACTCCAACATTAAGATGGATTCGTTTGAGGCACTTTATGGGAGGAGGTTTAGATCTCCCATTAGTTGGTTTGAAGTGGAAGAGGCCGCAGTGATAGGTCCTGACCTAGTATTTGATACCTTAGAGAAAGTTCAGTCGATAAGGGAAAGTCTTAAGACAGCCCAGAGCCAACAGAAATTATACGCAGATGTGCGCAGAAAGGATCTTGAGTTTGAGGTTAGAGGATTTATGTATCTAATAATCTTTCCTATGAAAAGAATGAAACTATTTGGAAAGAAGGGGAAGCTCATTACCTGATATGTTAGTTCTTACCAAATTCTCAGCTGTTTCGGAAAGGTAGCTTACAAGCTTGAGTTTCCTTCAGATCTATCTTCAGTGTATCCAGTGTTCCACATATCCTTGCTAAAGAAATGCATAGGTGACCCAGCAGTCGTAGTCTCTATCGAGGGCATAGATTTTCAGAACAGTCTCTCTTATGAAGAGATTTCAGTCGAAATCCTTGACTATCAGATTCACAGACTCTCTTATGAAGAGATTTCAGTCGAAATCCTTGACTATCAGATTCACAGACTGAGGAGCAAAGAAGTTTCTCTAGTCAAAGTTCTTTAGCGAAATCAGTCCGTTGAGGGAGCTACTTGGGAAGCCAAAGAAGACATGCAGACCAAGTATCCTCACCTCTTCTCCGATAATCCATACTCAGCTCAAGGTAATAGTTTTCCTTAAATTTAATTAATTTCATGTTCAGATTTCAGTTACAAACTTGGTATCAATTACCGTTGCATGTTCGGTCATTTGTTCATGAGTCAGTTCAGTCATGTATTCATACATGAGATATGCATGTCCAATATGAGAAACTCAGCTTATCAGTAATCCCATACATGCATTCATGAATCATGTTCAACCATGTACTCATGCATCAGATATGCATGTTCAGTATAATAATTCAGTGTATCAGTAATCTCTGTCATAAAACCATGCTTCAGTTGTGTATGCCCAGTGTCCAAGTACAGGCTCTCTTTATTCTCAGTCTCCTTCGAGTATGAATGTTTCCAAGGGGGAGATAATATAATACCCCATAAAATTCTTATCTTAAATCAGTCCTTTAGGCTTGTCAAGGGGCCCCAGACTTAAAATATTTTAGTTAAGTATTCAGACTTAGTGCCATTTTAGCCTTCTAAAGTTGGAAATCTTATTTCAATACCTTTACATCCATTAAATATTAATATTCAAGTTAATTCAAGATCAAAAAGGTCAATGGGTGTTCTCGGATGGGTTTCAAATTTTTTGAACCTCATTTAGACCATGTTTGAGTGCCCAAAACAGTGGGTCGACACGATCTCTACGCGTCTCATCGATCATCGTGTTGATGGATGATTTTTCCCCCCAGCTCCAGTGCAAATCCCAATGAACCGACATAGACTTGACGCGGTACATTGGCTATCGCATTGATACCAATGATGCAGCGCGTCGGCCTAAGCGTCGGTGACACAGTTTTTTAGTCATTAAAAGATCGCGTTCTTGAGGGTAATTGGATTTTTTTCCCACGACCTTCAGCCCCCAAAACATGAAATTAAACCTTTGAAGATCAATTATACTCATTAATCCTCAAAATACTCAAGAACAAGAACCCTAGGAGATTTAATTTCAAATTAAAAACTCAATAACTCACCATTAATCCCTCAAAATTCAGGCACTAAGGTATGTGAAGTGTTCATCCAAGGGTCCCTTCTACTCTTGGAGTCCTAGAAATTATTTTTAAACATCAAGTATATGAAATTCATGAATTCCATGTTTGGTTTGATAATATTCATGTTTATAATGATTAATTGGGTTTCAAATCCATGTTTCATAATAAATTTCATGTGGAGTTAATTAAATTATATGTGTTATCATGTGAGATCATGCTAAAGCCTTCAAATTGTGAAGTTAATATTTGGAATTGTTTGCTCACATGTTGATTAGTATTTTGTGCCTATTTTATGCTTTTCAAGTGATTGATGAATTAAGCATGTGAGTTGAATAGTGGAATTATATCATATTAGCATGTATTCAAGTTCACGCCATACAAGTGTTTGTTAAAATGCCCCAATGAATGAATGATGATCAAGTACTAGATTTACATATTTCAAGCTTATGCCATATCTCTTAATTTATGCTATCAAGTCCGGGGGGTACTTGTACCCAACAATTTAGTTATTTACCTAGAGCCATGGTCAGTCATAGAATGGTACCAGTCACGTCACGATCAGTAGTACTCTCAGTCAGTCACAAAGCTCAGGAAAAACTCAGTAAACTTAGTATAGTCTGGTCTAGTTCAGTACTCAGCCCAGACCTAAGTAAACTCAGTCAACTAACAGAATTCAATAGTATTCCATCAGTCAACGGAACTCGGTGAATCCAGTTCAGTTAAGTTAAATAGTATTATCAGTAACAGTTCAGTCCAGCCTAGTACAAACTAGAAATCAGTTCAGTGTTTATTCAGTTGGGAGTAGGATTCAACACCGAGCGAGCCCAGGGATGGGGTCATTCTTTCCAGTAGAGGGTTTGACCCTTAGTAGCAATCCCTGCGTTACAGAACTACATAGACAGTGTCGGTTAAGATATCTTCCTGTCAGATATCATGAGGGTTGATATATCTCATTTGAGTTATCCTGTCAGCGAGGGCTGACGAAAGAGCTTCCTGTCAGAGAGGGTTAACTCACAGCTTGTCCTTACCCATGGCACGATATTGACACCCTTCCAACTGGGGTTACAGGTTGGACCCCAAATCAGATTAGAGAGGGGCATGTAGGTTAGATGATTACCTCCCACAGTCTCAGTTTCAGTCTCAGTCTCAAAATAGAACTCAGTTCAGTTCTACAGATTCAGGATTATCATATATAGTTACTCAGCTTAGTATGAAACTCAGTATAGTTCCACAGAATTCGGGATTGTCAGATACAGTTATTTAGATAATTAGTAATACTGTATCAATAAACTCAGATATCAGTTATTAGTATTCATACTCAGTACTCAGTATTATCACGATCTCAGTTATAGTCTATGTATTCATGCATGTACTATTATTCAGTCATACTCATGTTATTCTGTTAGAATTGTTCATGCATATGAACCCATGCATTTCAGCCTAACTCACTAAGCATATCAGTACATTCAAAGTATTGATGCATGCTTTTTACGCTATGATGTATTATATCATAGGTCCAGACGCACGGGCTCCAGAGCACCCTTAGCAGTTAAGATCTTCAGCTTTCAGAGTAGTGATGAGTCCTCATAGTTTGAGAACGTACTTGTTATTTTTAGTATTTCAGTATTATTTTTAGTAGCCAGAGTTTGTTGGGGACTTGTCCCATCAACTCCATAGTTCAGACAGTTTAGAGGCTTTCCAAACTAGAGTATTTTTAGACAGTTGTTCAGTTTTACAGTACTTATATTCAGTTTTGGTATTTTGATATCGGATTCAGATTTATTTACAGATTTGAACCTTATGGCATATGTTTCTGCCTATTTCCGCAATCATTACAATATTTATTACAAAGTTATTGCAGCAGGTACTAGTCATGGGTTAGCTTGTGGTCCTTCAGGATTATGAGCATCGTGTAGCGTCCGGGGTACAGACTCGAAGCGTTACAAAAAATAATAAGAATACTAAACCTACATAAAAAATAAGTCATTAAAACCTATGTTTGTTGATTAATTATGATAGGTGTTTTAGGTGTAAGTTACAATAATTTAAATTCTTACATGTCTAGTACTATTGCAGCTTTAGTCACAAATATCATGTGTTTAGGAAAAAATGACAAGAATAAAAATTTAAATATAAACTAATAATCTATTTTCAATTTTTCCTTACTAATAAATTTGATAAAAAGGAGAAGGATATTAAAATGAAATCAATGAATAAATGGGAATAACTTAATAAAAATTATGGAAATTGAAAAAAAAGATGCAAAAGTAAGGAAAAGGAATGAAAATTGTCTAGGAGATTAAAAGAAATTGGAAAAAGAAACTGATCATAAGCTTCAACTGTGAAACAAAATAACTTTCTGAAATAAAGATATACAATAGAAGCAACAATATAAATTAATTAATATGATTTAGCAAGACAATGAATTTTTCTTTTTAGAAATATCATATGTTACTAGCAAATTATGTTTTAAAAAAATAAAACTAAACATTTAAGGGGGTGGGTCTTTGCAAAAGGAGGCGGGATGGATTGAAAATAGTCTTTTCTGTGTGAGGCGTGGAAAGGGAGCGTTACGTATACACAAATATCACAATAGACATAGTTGAGATTGAAGTTTAAGCTTAAGTTTGGAAAACAATATGAATTCTTATATATGTACTATGTACTACTGATATTGCAATTTTAGTAACAAATATCATTGTTTTTTTAAAAAAAATGACAAGAATACTAACGTACAAAAATCTACGCTTCTCAACTAATTATATTAGATATAAGTAACAATAAAGTAGAAGTATAAGACAATATAATACTATTGCAGAGTTAATCACAATTAATTTGCTTTAGAAGCAAGAGGACAATGTTATCCTCTTACATCTTAAAAAAGTTAATTGTGACTAAAGCTGGTCAAGACTAGTCATGTGGCATTCATGGCATTATGTTGTGCTTCTAATTTGTTGTTACATACATCTATCATAATTAACTTACAAGCATAGATTTCATGTCATTTTTTTCTAAACATATGATATTGGTGATTAAAGTTGCAATAGTAGTAGACATGTAAGAATTCATATTTTTGTTACTTACACCTGTATACCTATCATAATAAACTAGCAAACATAGGTTTTAATGACTTATTTTTTTGTAGATTTAGTATCCTTATTGTTTTTCGCCAAAATACATGGTATATGATGCTATTCATAATTAATTGACAAGCACGAGTTTCATGACTTATTTTTTGTAGGTTTAGTATTCTTGTCATTTTTTTCAAAAAACATGGTATATACTTCTAATCATAATTAACTGACAAGCATCAATTTTAATGATTTATCTTTTTGTACATTTATTATCCTTATCGTTTTTCCCTATATGCTTTTAATCAAATAACTAAAAGTATCAATTTCAATGACTTATTTTTTTTGTATGTTTAGTATCATTTTGTCTTTTTTTCCTAAATGCATAGTAGATGCTTCAAATCATAATTAATTACTAACACACATAGATTTTATCAATGACTTACTTTTTCTTGGTTTAGTATCCTTGTCTTTGCCACCTAAACACATGATTTATGTTTCTAATCATAATTAATTGACAATATAGATTTTGAACAACTTGCTTTTTTATATGTTTTGCTTTGAATGATATTAAATATTTTCTTTTTTTGTTGAATAAAATTTAGCCTGAAAAGATTGTCTTAGTTTTTAATTTTTATTTTTTAAAGAAATTTCCTTTAGTAATGTTGTTTTATCAACCTTTAATGTATTTTGAATAGAAATATAGGACATGCAAATTTGTTTAAGAATGGTAATATTTATCAATACTTAATGTATATGTTGAATTAGTCAATTTAATCCATGACTAGATTTCTCAAGTCATGAAGGCGTCTACCTTATCCCACCAGTAGATAAGCTAAGTCATAACCCGAAATAATAGATAACGGGCTGACAGGCAGAAATCAGAAGGACCACATACAATGATAGGTGTAATAATAACAAGTGATAACTGAAAGGAAACATATTTAATATACGAAAATGAGAGCAGAAAAAAGGACCAAATAGACAAACGGACTCCTTCCAAGACCCGATAAGATCGGTACTAGAGCCACTAAAAAAATACCCAGAGTACTAGACAAAACTCAAAAATATACACAACATATACAAGCAGTCTTAGTACAAAAGACAAAACTGGAATAGATAGAAGAGGAAGAACCTCGGACGACAATAAGCTCACCCTACTCCGAATCAGTGTTGAAAGGTAGGAATCACGTCATCACTGTCTGCTAGTACTCAAATCTACATCAGAGAAAGGGTAAAAAAATCTACATCAGAAAAAGGGTACAAAATTATAGTATGAGTACCAAAACAACAGATACTCAGTGAGCATCATCGGTCAACTAAGCTCAATGTCGGAAAAAAATAACTAAAATGCGAATCTAAGTTAATAGTAAACGGGAATAGAAAGGTAAACAACTCTCAAGCTACATAAATATGATAAAGGAATAAATATAAACGATACAGAAAATAAATAATGTAGTAGTAAAAGATAAATCAAACACAACCTTATTGAGGGCCATAAGCCCGGTAGGCACATTGAAGAAGACAATTAACTCAACTGTACCCCATAAGTTGGTGGGACACACAAGATCTAATTAGTGAAAAATAAACATAAATAATCCGTAACTGAACCTCATCCCACAAAATTATAGTAGTCATCCAGATGTGCACCGGGCTTGAACCGACACCAATAGGTAATAATAAAGGCTAGATATCGGACTTGAACCGATAGTGATGGATACTAACAAGAGACCACATGCAGGATTCGAATAAAAAATAACTAATTATAATGGGAGGGCACATATATAATATACAACAGAACTCATAATCATATGTCGAACTCGAACTGGAACTCAGAGGAACCACAACTCTCAGAACAACCATAATCAGTACTAGATCTCTCAAACCATCATAATCAAAAGCCGGATTCAAACCGAAACTCAAAGTAACCATACCCAAATGCAAAATTAATACCCAAATCATACCAAAATCAATGTCAACATAGCACCAAAATTCACGATTAATGACAAAAATAAAGTATATGCTGAACCTAAATCGAAACTAAAATACAGGTAGTAAATCATTTGCATACCTTAATTCAAAAGGGCAAAATTCAAGGTTCTGCAACTTAATTTCAAGTCCTAAATTGATATATGCTATATTATACTAAAAGTTAATATACCATAATTTACTAGAACGGGTCCTGATCAGATAAATTAGGCATGATATATATATATATATATATATAGTGAGATGAATAGATAGATATATAGATAGATCAAATGGTTCGCAAATAATAAGTACTTGTCTAAAAATAATATAATCGAACACAATTATCATAAATAAACTCAATCTTAATATAGAATAAGCCTAATCTACCTGAACGCCAAATCTAAAAAAAAATTCAAGAAAATTCCGAATAGTAGTATCACTAAAACCCAAACTTAAATATCTTGATACGGATAATTATTTCTTCTTAATTTTTTCACAACACACATTCATTTATAGAGCCATATCCAAAATGAGGAAGTAGCAATTGTAGGAATATGTTTAAACTTGTAGTGGACAACATAGGATTTAACATTTAATTTAAATAACAATAGGAAACAACAAAAGCAATCCATTATGCCACCTTACCGAACACGTAACTCATTTTATTCTACGCCACAACATTACATGTATATTTGCTGGCCAAATTTAAAGGTTAGTGCATAAAGGCCACACCCTCCACTTCCACGTGGAAGCCGTGGTTCCACTAATTAACTTTAATTATCCATTATATATATTCGAATATTGCATATGAACGTGAAAAAATAAATATAATATTTTGAATATATTATAATTAATAAAAAAATATTTATAATAAAAATTCTATTATATAATAATATTAATAATAATAATAATAATATTTTAATATTTTTAGATTTACTATTTCCGCTTAAAATGTTAATAGACTATAAAAGCTATCATAAAGTAATATAAGTATTTCATAACTAAAGAATTTTTATACAAGTTAAAAATATTCTGGAAAGGTAATAAATTATACTTCTACCAAGTGTCAATTAAAATAAATTATTCTACAATATATTTGATATCATTAAAATTCTCAAACGAATCGTCCGAAATTGAATTATCAGTCCCAGCAAGTTATAAATAACTTGGGACAGTAATAGAAAAGCTCTAAACACCGAAAATATATGAAAATAAGAAAAATAACCGTGAGGGTCATTACAACATCCATTACTAAAAAGAACTTTCATCCAAAAAAAGTAAAGGATAAGGAAATACCTGAAGGCTCAATCATCCTACGCTGAGGATACTCATAGGAAAAATGACCAACAATACCACAGTTATAACATGCCTCGGGCACCCTGCTCTATCTAGAAGGCCCGAAAGATCCAGAATGTCTTCCCCGAATCGATGATCCTAACTGAATACCTCTCTCTGGCTGACCATTACTCTAACCACTGGACAACTATAACTGGCCTGACCCCTTTCTGATATTTAAAACGATGGATGGACTGGCTGACTAGGCTGACCCTAATACTGAGAAGGTTGTTGTTGGGATACCTACCGTGAAATCCTCGGCCTATAAATTGTGAACTGTTGTGGCTCCTACTATAACTATCCTGGTAATGAGGCCTCTTATGGATGCCCCCTTGGGCCTCACGACCATCTCCTCTTTCTCAAAAAAATACTCAACTATCTCATAAAAATACTTCCCTAAAGTCACCAAACTCTGTGTAGCCCTACGAGGTGATAATCTCAATCCCTTGAAAAAGCATCGAATACGCTCATACTCTGTAGGGAGAATCATATTGATGTTTCTTGCAAACTCATGAAATCTTGCCTCATACTCAGACACAAACATAGAACCTTGTATCAGTGCTATAAACTTATCTCGAAGACGTTTGCGCATGCTACGGGACATATACTTCCCCAAAAAAGCCTCAGAGAACTGAGTCCAAGTCACAGGTGCATATCCAGCTATCCTGGAATCAATATAACCTTGCCACTACCTCCTTGCTTTTGTGTCTAACTAATAAGCAACAAAGTCCACTCCAAACAACAAAATCAACCCTAAATTTCGCAATTTCTTCTTGCAACAGGATAGGAACTCATTTGCATCCGCTCCTGGGGTCCCAGTAAACCTGGGTAGAGTCAATCTTAAAAATTGGCTCAATAATTTTTGTTCTTCTAAAAACATAACTGGTTGGGCTACTACTGGTTGTGGGACTACTAGTGCTTGTGGAACCTCTACCCTAGACGGAACTGTCATAGGCTGTGACTCTAAATCAACACCAGTTTGTGTTGCTGGGTAAACTCCCTCTGTCGGTGAACTACCAACTAACTCCAAGAATTGCACCGATACATCCTGAAGGACCGAAGAGGATATAAAATCAGGTGGAGCCTGGGTTTCCCCCTAGCATACCTGTTGCTGTAGAGAATACCTGGAGCTCTCTCAGTCTGAGAAGATATGAAAAGATCAGGTGATGGATTCCTAGCCTGATCTCGAACTTATATTGTTGCTCTATCCTATCCCCAACCTCTGGGTCAACCTCGACTCCTAACCGGAACTCTAGCAGTGGGCTCGGGGTCCCTATTCCTGGCTTCAACACACTGCATCATAGCTATCTTGTAAGGAGTGAACCAATAAAAATGAAAACCAACTCAGACCCTATGCACGTAAATGGATAAAGAAAATGAGACTGTTTCTTAAAGATGCTCCATAGCCTCCCGCAGATAAATATCTATGTACCGATCCGTTAGACTGTACAAAACATAATCTCTAGTACCAATAATATCAGTGAAACCTAGGCTCTGATACCATGTTGTCATGACCCGATGTCTCAAGACATGAAGGCACCTACCTTATCCCACCAGTAGGCAAGCTAAGTTATAGCCCGTAATAATAGGTAATGATCTAACAAGCAGAAACCAAAAAGACTATATACAATGATCATAGTTGATTCATAATCGGGGGTGTAAAGGGGGTGTCTCAAGAAAGTTTCGGATTTTTCAGACAACGTTTGAGGCATATTTGGATGATCAAAACAATGGGCCAATACGATGTCGATGCATCACACCAGTAATCACGTCGGTAGGGACCGATGCGTCGCTTAACACGTCGGGTGCCCAGTTCATCTCATTGATTTTTGGGTCCAGGAGGGTAATTCAGTCTTTTTGTTCCCTCATTTTATCTTGATAAGTGCACCAATACTTTCTCACTGTGCTCTATCCTAAGAATTTATGTTGTATGATGTTTCTTTCGAATGACTCTCTACTTATGATCCAGACACTTGATTTATGGAGCACTTCGTGTCTATTTTATTGTATCTTCATCTTATGTCCCTCCTTAAGTAGCGCAATAAGTATAAGTTATTCTCTAATAATGTTACTTTCATTCATGACGTTTATGCTCGGGTCCCTTAATGACCCTCCGTTTGATAGTATGATGGTGGATGTGAAAGTGTGGTGGTGTGTTAGGTAGGGGAGTATATGTTCTTGAAGGTGAAAAATTTGATGTGAATTCTCGAGCTAAGGTTATAGGTGAATAGGAAAAGAAGAAGGTGAACTTTTATTGTGTGAAATAGCTAAGAAGGAGGAATATGGTGAAAATATTGGTGAGACTGATTGAAATTGTTAGTCTTAGTGGGGAGATCCATGTAATGGGTATAGTAATGATTAGGCTTGAATGTTGTGGTTTCTAAAAACATAAACATATGTGCTATGTGATTAGTACTCTCTCAATTAAATCTAGAGTGTGTTTGATGGTAGTGATAAGGTGAAGAAATATTCTTAAAGGGATGTAAAGTACAGGTCCCCGTAGCTCAAGTTAGCACTTTTAACTCCGAGTTAGGTTTCACCATAGCAGTACTAAGTAGTGAGACTCAAACTCTTGTGGTTAGATGTGTTATAGGAGAATTGTAAGACGAAAAGGACGAAATATATTATTTAATGTTGGGGCATAACTGAGTGGGGTCTTTAAGCAAAGTCTATTTGTTATATCATAAAAGGTGAAGAATGCTTCTATCCCGATCTTCCACGAAATCTCTAAATCAGGCCTAGGGTCATCAAATAAACCCCTGCCTTATGTTGTAATGAGTAGGATTCATAGAACCCACGTGCAAGATCATCCATATGTAAAGTCCCATTATCCCATGTTTCGTGCTTACATATTTCACTCGGGATTACCATAAAACTCAATTGATTCCTTTGTATGTTTTGATGAGGATAACTATTCAATGTGAGATTATGTTCTTTATTTTACACTTTTAGATCCTCAAAAGTCCCTACCTATCATTCGGGGACGAATGATCCCAAGGAGGAGATAATGCAACGCCCCGCATTTTTGAGCTAGAAATTAAATCGTCGTTCCTACGTGTGTAAGCTCTAATTCCATGGATTATATTTAGATTCATGTGTCATGATCTTTCTCCTAGTATATGAAGTTATTATGGGGTTAAATGTTCATAGAAATGGCCTAAAGCAAAGTTGAGCAAAGAACCTTTCATTCATCCAAAATTGGATATTCGATCCTACAAGGGTATACTTTGAACATGTATAACTTTTGATACACATATAATTTTTCAGCTCAAGACCCATTGAATTGTAGATAATTGAAGTAGCTTTCCAACGGTAACCATTTTGCCAAAATCCGATAACCGGGTGAAAAGTTATGACATTTTTCGTGTGAGGCAGTAAGCCAATGCGATGTAGACGCGACGTGTCGGCCTGTGTGTTACGGAGCTATTTCAGTTTCCAATGAATCTAGGGGCATTTTGGTCATTTCTCCTCACCCAAAATCCATCTATAACATATGGTTTCAGCCCCAAGAAGCATAAATTGCCCCTTTTATTCAATCCTCTTCTCAAAAACTCCAAGAACAAGATTCAAGTTTCCTTCCCTTCTATAGATCAAGAATTCACCCTCCTAAGAGTAGATCTTCAAGGAAATAGTCAAGATCCAGGTTTCATCATTCAAACTAAATAATCTAAGGTACGTGGGATTTTCCTACACTACATGGGCTTGTTGAAAAAACTTCGAATAAGATTTAAAGTTATAGAAATCATGAAATTTTAAAGGGGTTTTGGAATTATGGTTACAATCTTGCATTATGAATTCTTTAATGATATTATTGTTTTGGTCTTGAGGCCTTTCCTCCAAATTTATTTGTACTTGTATATATGTATGTATGAAATTGGGTTTGAATATTTAATTGTGAGCATGAACATATAGAATCCCTCTCTTGCTATGATTTCTCATTCTTTTCATATGATATGGATTATTTCGAATGCATTTTGAGAAGCATGAAACAAATGTCTTGATTATTGTTTATGATTTGATTATGGTTTTGAATTGAAGAGAGGGGGTTTTACTTATTGATAAATATTAAAAATATATAATGAAAGAATTGCATGGTTTGTCAAAAATACATGACCACCACATGTTTGTTGAAATGTTGAAAAGAGAGATTTTTTGCATAATTTGACAAATGTTTTGAAGTATGAATCTTCTTGAAATGTTTGAAGTATGGTGGTCCAAACTTTATTATTTGAAAGAAGAGACTGTAACATGATATTTTATGGCTCAGAAATATGACTTGCAAGTCTTGGTATGACAATACCAATACAGATAATGCCATAGTAATTCAGAATAGAACAGAATGCAGATTTTCATTCAGATTTTCAGATTTTGAACTTAGAACTATGCATGTTTAGAAAAGGTTAAAATTGGGCTTAAAGAGAGTTAGGTGGTTACCCAAAGAAGGAACGAGTTCAAAAAACTCATTGCCCGAAACCGTGTTTTGTTGATATGGGTTATTATTTTCTCAAAGAGGAATGATACGCTGGCCTAGTGTCCTGTGGCTTATCAGAACAGAAACTCCAACCCTTGCGGAAAACTTGGGTTGGGGACTTGGCTACCGAGTTAAGGGCGGATTTCATATGGCCCGTGGACTGTTAGACTTGTATGGTGGACCATCTAGCTCATAACTAAAATAAAGAATGGTTTTACATCTACAGATTTGCTTGAATGATCATTTAAGTTAGCCATGTGTTTCAAATTATTTCTTGCATAATGTTTTTATAAATGCTTTCACCTATGTTATATATAAAAGTAAATTATTTTGGATTGCTCTGCGTACCAGTACATCTGTATTGACCCCTAATATTTCAAGATCTGAGGCACAGTTCAGTGGTCCCATACAACAGTAGATCCGTGTGTTTCAGAAGTTGTAGTTGGTGAGCCTTCTCTTTTCTGGAATGCCTGATTTTTAGATATCATTGTTTCTTTCTTTTTATGGTCTACGGGGGCCTTGTCCCAAATTTTTCTCAAGCGTATGATGGCTAATGTAATGTTAGAGATTTCGCAGACGGTTGTCACATGCTTAGAATATTCAAATTTTTTCTTTTAAATTGTTCAAGTTTATGAGATTGACCATGGTTTCGTGATGTATTGTTTTCCGCAAATTTTCTTATACCATATGAATATTATGGATGATTACCAGATTTAGAAGAGCGCTCGGGCCTTCATGGTTCGGAATGCTCGTTACGGTTAGGGCCCGGGCTCGTGTCGTGACCGTTTTCTTTAAAACTAAAAAGGCCATAATTTTTTGCCTGTGAAAGAAGAAAAGGAACGATGAAGAATTCAAAGCTATTGTGGCCGGAGAGCAAGGCTATCACATCGATTGATGGTTGAAGTCGAAAAGAAATTCGAAGCCCAACTATTTGTCGTAGGAGATTAAAGTCTTCGGGGATTGAAAGGAGAAGTTTGTAGAACTGTTGGTTGAGAGAAGCTGTCGAGAGAGAGGAGAGATACGGTCGATTATTTGGATTGAAAAGAGGTGTGGGTTGGGTTGATTTGTATTTTTGAAAAGATTAGAAACTTTTGAAAATAATAATCAAGTCCACAATTAACTTAATCAAGTTTTCTAATTATGTTTGACCCTTTAAGTTGGTCAATGTCACCAATCCTTCATTCAAGACTTAAAAGACACCTTTCCCTCAATTTTCTCGAGTAAGTTTGACAGACAAATTTAGGAGGAAAATGATGTTTTTTCTCTAATAAAAATGAAAAACATAAAGAGAAAAAAAATAATTTAATTTTAAAATAAAGACAAAATGATCTACTGGACCCTTATATTTATATGAGTTTGTATTATGAAATCTTTTATTCACCTCTTTGCCAATTGAATCATTAAACTCAGCAAAATATAATATTTTAAATTCTTTTTATGACTATTCAACATGCGTGTAATACAAACACTTACATGTGGAGCCCACACCATTTTTTAATGCCACGTAAAAAAATTAAGTAAATAATTAAATCAAATAACCACCTACCCCGACTACCCCACATCTCATCTTCTTCACAGTTATCATCCCTATCTTCTTTTTCATTAGATCCCTTCTCCCTAAGGGTGTTCACGGTTTGGTTAAAAATCAAATCAAACCGCAATCCAAACCAAACCGATTTAAAAAATCGATCTTTGGTTAGGTTTGGTTTTAAATTTTAAAAAATCGATACTTATTCGGTTTGATTTTGTTTTACTCTAAAATAATCAAACTGAACCGATATAAATTTTATACACACACACATATATATTATAATTATTTATATATCAGTCATAAATACAATATATAAACATTTGTTACATTTCATATTTTAATCATGATTTAACTTTAGTCGTAACACTTTCACTCATATGTCTTCATCCAATTGACAGTACATTATGAGATTCTAATGATTTTCGCACTTTGAATGACAAATGATACTAATTGTGAAAATAATATCTTGTTGTATATTAGAATTTACAACTGAGTTTCATTAGAATGTAGACAATCAATAGTTTTGAACTTTCTTCTTAGTCCTTATTTAGCAAGAAATTTATGTGTTCACCTTTTGGGGGTTATCATATCATTCTATTATATGTAGTTTCAAAATATTTTTTTAAAAGCATTCATATGGTGTTGTTTGTGGTTTTACCTAAGTATAACGCTCGGTAGACATCTAAGTTTTAAGATTGAGGCACGACACTTGATTGATATCTCATATGTTGGATGAATTTATTTTTTCAAAAAAAAAAATTTAACTTACATCATTAGTTAAAGTTATAAACCGATCGAAAAAATCGAACTAAACCGACAAGAACCAAACCGACGGTTATTATTTTATTTAGTTTGATTTGGTTTTAAAAATTTCAAACCTGACTAAGTTGGTTTGGTTATGATTTTTACCAATAACCGACCCACGAACACCCCTTCTTCTCCCTTTTCATATTCTTTTTTCGATTGATTCTTTTGCTACAAAATCGATGAAAATTGAGGAAGAAATATAAAAATTTCAATTGAAAAGAAATTTTTTAGTGTTCTTCGATGTTGTAGTATCATCCGGCGTTGGAAAGAGGAGTTAAATTATTTTATGAATTTATTTTGTTATTTCTTTAATTTATCTTTAAAGTATAATTATTATTATTTAAATTTAGTGAATTAGAACAGTAATTTCTAATTGAAGTACAATAAGGGCGGGCTGGTGAAGACGAGTTGGAAATTGGTGGAGTAAAGAAGATGAATAGTAGGGGCTGCGTGGATTCTGAAAGGAGGGGAGG
The DNA here is from genome assembly GCA_030864215.1 of Capsicum pubescens. Lineage (NCBI taxonomy): Eukaryota > Viridiplantae > Streptophyta > Magnoliopsida > Solanales > Solanaceae > Capsicum > Capsicum pubescens. The sequence continues at coordinate 244,218,942 of CM061542.1, forward strand.
GGTTGTAGTAGAAGTTGGGGAAAGAGATTTTTTTTTTCCTTTTAAAAACTCATGAGTATTTGTTTTCTTTAATAATTTTATATTATTTTAATAAAAATATAATGTTCACATGTTCGTTGCTTGTAGTTATATGTTACATTAGTATAGGGTACGTACTTTGCACGTGTATCTATATTAATGATTAAATAATTAAAAAATTAATAAATATAGTAGTGAAATTTGTGTGCAATGTGAAAAAAGTGGACCTTTAACACTAAAAGGTCGGGGAAAAGATCTAAATTCTAGGATATAAAATTCAATATTTATTAACATAAAATTAATTTTTCAAGCTAAATAGTAATTAAAGAATTCAAATAACTATTATAATATATTGATTAAGGTTATTGATTTAGACGATTTAGAGCAAAGGAATGTGCATTAGAACCAGAAAAAAAATCATAAAACTTAATGTTTGAATCACTTAATCTCGGGGCGTGTATGAATAAACTTTCGAACAACTATTATATATGACTCTGACGACATTAGAAAGGGATATATAATCAGAAGATAATTTTAAATGTGGACACATGAAAAAGAATGTTCATTTTTCACACATAAATTCTAGGGTAGATTTTGCATTAAAGTTTATGCGGTCATTTGAAACACTTACATAAGGTGACTGATACCAAATCTTTTGACGAATAGAAATGTTAACTGGAATTAATATGATTTTAAATATAAAATTAACACCAATACCAATATTATGGTCTCTGCCATCTTTAACTTTTGAATGTGGAAGTTCTTAACTGGCCAACACTTCACTCCAAACAATACAGCCTGTCAGACTGTCGCTCTATAGAATTTACCTTTAAGCTTAGGAGACACCTTCTTATCACACAAGACTCCCTCAGAGAATCTCTATTTCAACCATCCATCACCAATACGGTGTGTGACATCCTCGTTAATCTCACCATTGCCCTGAATCATGGACCCAAGATACTTGAAATTCTTCCTCATTTGAACTTCTGGAGAATCCAGCTTCACTACCACGTCAGACTCATACGACAAAACACTAAACTTACATTTCAAGTGCTCCATCTTGATCCACCTCAACCTAAATGCTTTAGACTCAAGGGTCTGTTTCCATATGCATCATAAGAGAAACTGGGAGTTACTGATCTATTTAAGTTACCCGATTTATCCGCACCCCCCTATAATTAGTATCAAAGCCTATATTGTTTAAAGTTATCGGAAGTAGTATGTATTTGGATTTATTTGATTAATTTATTAATTATGATAAAATTAGATTTAGATATCCACCAAAATATTATAAATATTGTTTAGATGAATAACGTACAGAAATTACAAAAATATAAAGAATTAAAACAAATAATATCTGAAAAACGTAAAGAATTAAAAATAAGGATAGAAAGACTACAGTATAACATAATTGCCGGAGTTAGTAAAAACTCAATAAATGCACAAAAAGAAGAAATATCAAATTTAGAATCAACAATAGATAGTCTAGAATATATATATCAACATAACCTATATACGTTTAAATAAAATAAACAAAGAAGAATTTATAATAGATGAAAAAACATATGAAAATCACGAAGGATTAAAAATAAAAATAGTATTCTCTAATTTAGGAAGAAGATATAAAAAAATAGGTGAATATTTATATTTAATGTTAGAAAAAGAAGAATTAAAATTAGAAGATAAGTTGGCAGCCATGGTAAGAATAGAAAGAGAAAACGAAGAAATAGATAGAAAAAGGAAATAGATAAAATAAAACAATAAACCACAGAAGAAATACGAAAAATAGAAGAAACTAAAAATAGTAACATTGCTGAATTAGAAAAAGAACTACAAATGCTAAAAGATTTATATGAAAAGAGACAGAAAGAAAAAAGAAGAAAAAGATAAAGAATAAAAATTATTAAACGAGATAAATCAATTTAAAAAAAATAGAAATAAAAAATAAAGAACCAGAAACCAGTGAATTAGAAATAAATACAGTAGATGCTGAAGAAACAGATAATTATGATTCGAAGGATAGTGAAACATATACAGAAATTCTAGAAAACATAGGAAAACTAGAAATTAATGGAGAACAAGAAGTAATTAGAAAAGAAAATCTAGGACTAATAAATACAGAAGTAAATACTCTAGATAAAAATATAATACCTAATACATCAGAAATAAGAAAACCAACATATAATTACAAAAGTAAGTTTAAAAGATATAATCCAAAGAATGAATATAATAAATGGACACCAAAATAAATAATTAATTACAACTTTTTAGATTTAGATTGTGTAATAGACACAAATAAAATAATACAACTATGGGTAGAATATATGTCAAAACAATTATTAGATAATAAAATAGATACAACAAACACACCAGAATATATAGAAAAGACATTAATAGGAACAGTAAAATTATGGTTTTTAAACCTAGCCGAAGCAAGTAAAAAAATATTAAGATCTGATAATAAAACAAAAGGAACATCAACAACTACTAAAATACTACCAACAGAAATATTGAAAAAATATGAAATAGCTATAAGAGATGAATTTAGTAGTGTAACAACAGAAGAAGAAGAGCAAAATAAAGAAAAAGATATAAATAGAAATTTAATGTTAAAACTAGCAATATGTAATATGTGCTATATAGATGAGTATGCGTGCGCATTTAAAGAATATTATTATAAGGGAACATATAATATAGAAGAAAGTAAAGAAATAAGAAGATTATATTTTAGTAAATTACCCGAACCATTTAGTTCATAAATAATAAAGAGTTGGGATGAAGTAAAAATAGTAGATACCCTAGGATCAAGAATGAAATTTTTACAGCAATAGTATAGAAATCTATGTGAAAAATATAGAGAAGAAATAAAAATGGAAAAACATTAATAAGAAATTTAGCATGTTGCAAACATAAAATAGCAACTCAATTTGAATGTGAAGAAAGATATTATAAGAAAAGAAAAAAGACATAAGAAATATAAGAAATACAAGAAATCAAAATATAAGTATAAGAAACCAAGAAAAAAATATTATATAAAAAATTATAAACATAAAAGACCATATAGAAAAAAAAATCTATAAAAGAATGTACTTGTTATAATTGTGGAAAACTAGGATATTTAGCTAAAGATTGTAAATTACCAAAAAATCCAAAAATGAAACAAATATCAGAAATAAAAATAGAAAATACAGAATATATGCAGATAGATTATATAGATTATGAATTAGAAAGTGAAGATAGTATATATGAAATTTCGGAGAATGAAACAGATAATAAAATAGATAGTGAATTAGATGAATCAAATGACTGAAGAAGATATAAAAATGAACCAAATAACTGAAGAAGATATAAAAATAATAACAAAGGAAGAATATTTAAATGAAGAAGGAACAGATCAAAAAATAATATTTGATAGTCATATATTTGATAAAATAAAAGGAAAAGAGTTAGACCTAAGTGTAGAAAAAATATTTAAAATACGAACAATAAAAAATATATTTAGTAGAAAAAAGGAAGAATACTACGTAGTAAGCCAAAAAGAACATGTAATGGACTGTAGATATGCAAAAGGTAGAACTAGTATACCACTAGTAATAAAAAGAATAATTAATAAAGAAATAAACGATATAAAAAGTAAAGACCCAATAAAATATGTACACCTTAAAGGTACAGAGATATTAATAAAAGCATATTTTAGAGAAGGAATAGATACACCAATAGAATTATATTTAGCAGATGATAGAATTATAAAACCTATAGAAAAAAGTATAATAACTGCTATAAAAGGAAATTTAAAATACCAAAAATTTAAATTTATAATAAGTGTGAATTATTCAGTAGCAACAACAGATAAAAATATAGATAAATCATTAGTATTATATTGGAAAATATCAGGAATAGAATTATCCCCATGAATTAAAATATTTACAGCAAGATGTAAAAATCTATATGTATTAACAACAAAACATAAAATAACAGGAAAAAATAAAATTAACAAAATACAAATAGAAAGTCCTTTTGAAAAATTTGTAAAAATATTTGATAATAATGATTATAGTTACAAAAATATAGATATAGAAGAAGATTTAGAAATAATAAATGATAGAATAAGTACATAAAAAAGAATAGCTCATGAAAAAACAGAATCATCAAACTCATAAAAAAGAACAAGTTATGAAACAACTTCAACAGTTAATTTAAATCAATATTACATGACGGGAACAATAAATGAAAAAGAATATTTAATACTCTTAAACACAGGACAAGAAGAAAATTATATAGCAAAATATCTAGTAAAAAGTGAAGAAATAAAATCTAATAGTAATATATGCCCAGATCTACCAAGAAGTCTAATAAACATTAAGGATACGGCAGAAAAAGAAATAATAATAGGAGTTAGGCAAATAAAAATAGAATTTGAAATAGAGGAAGAAATGCAAAAAGCAGATATAATATTAGGAATAAAATGGTTAGAACAAGTAAAACCATACAATATAGAACATACACAATTATTTATAACATATAATAAAGAGAAATTATTCATAAAAAGAACTTTAACATGATATGAAAATATGTGTACTTGTAAAAATAATAGTAGAAGGATATTATAATAGATATTATACACCTATAATAGATACAAGAGCAGAAGCAAACTTATGTAGATACAACTGTTTACTAGAAAGTAAATGGGATAAATTAAAAATACCAATAGTAGTCAAAGGATTTAATAATGAAGGAAGTTTAATTACATATAAAGCTTAAAATGTAAAAATACAGATAAAGGATAAAATAATAACAATAGAATAAATCTATAATTATGAACTAACATCAAAAGATATGCTTTTAGGAATGTCATTTTTAGATAAATTATACCCACATATAATAACTAAAATAGATTGGTGGTTTACAACACCATGTAAACAAAAAGTAAGAGCAAAAAGAGTTATTAATAAAATAAGAAAGAAAAGTGATTGGATAAAAGGTAGTGAAAAAATTACACAAAAGTTAGAAAATATTAAAATTACAGAAGACACAGTAGAACTAGTTGGATTTTCGATAAATAAAAAAGAAATAACCATACTTTCAATAGATAAGGTAGAAATGATAAAGAAAAAATTAAGACAATTATATAGTGAAGATTCATTAAAAGGATAGGAAAAACATAAAACTACTATAAAAATTGAATTAATAGATAAAAATAGCATAATAAGTTCAAAACCATTAATATATAATTTTGATGATTTAAAAGAATTTAAAATGCATATAGATAAAAAAAATATATATATATATACGAAAAAGTAATAGTAAACACAATAGTTCAGTATTTATAGTAAATAAACATAGTAAACAAAAAAGAGAAAAAAGCAGAGTGGTTATTGACTATAGAAATTTAAATGCAAAAATTATGACATATAATTATCCAATACCAAATAAGTTATTAAAAATAAGACAAATACAAGGATATAACTACTTTAGTAAATTTGACTGTAAATCAGGATTTTATCACTTAAAGTTAGATGAAGATTCTAAGCAATTAACCATATTTACGGTACCACAAGGATTTTATGAATGGAACGTATTACTATTTGGATATAAAAATGCACCAGGTAGATATCAGCATTTTATGGATAGTTATTTTAAACAATTACCTAATTGTATAGTATACATAGATGATATACTACTATATACAAAAACTAAAGAAAAATATTTAAAATTATTAGAACAATTTGCAGATATAATAGAAAAATCGGGAATAAGTTTAAGTGAAAAGAAAGCTAAAATTAAGAAAAAACAGATAGAATTTTTAGGAATACAAATAGATAAAAGTGGAGTAAAAATGCAACAACATATAGTACAAAAAATAATAAATTCAAAAGAAAATTAGATACAAAAAAGAAATTACAATCATTTTTAGAATTAGTAAACCAAGTAAGAGAATATATACCAAAATTAGCAGAAAATCTAAAGTCTTTACAGAAAAAAAAAATAAAAATATGTAGAATATAATTACAACGAGGAAGACAAAAAACAAGTTCAGAAAATAAAAATACTTTGTAAAGAATTACCAAAATTACAATTCCCTGATGAAAATAAAAAATTTACAACTATAGTAGAAGCAGACGCAAGTGAATATAGTTATGGAGGAGTACTTAAATACAGATACGAAAATGAAAAAATAGAACATCATTGTAGATATTATTCAGGAATATTTAATGAAACAGAAATAAAATGGAAAATAAATAGAAAAGAATTATGTTCATTATATAAATGTTTATTAGCATTTGAACCATATAATGTATATAACAAATTTATTGTGAGAACAGATAATACCCAGGTTCGATGGTGGTTAACAAGAAAAATACAAAACTCAGTTACGATGAAGGAAATTCAGAGATTAGTACTGAATATATTAAATTTTAAATTTACGATTGAAGTAATCAAGACTGACAAGAATGTTCTTGCAGATTACATATCAAGACAAAGCTATTCAAACTGATTTACCAATGGAAGAAGCTGATGTCAAAGATACCCAAACAGACTTAATATTACTAGTGTTTTAACAAATGAAGTTATTACAAGAACGAGTTATCACATTAACTACTGAAGTTACAAATGTAAAAGTGCAGGTTGAGCACTATAAAAAACAAGAAGCTATTAGCAAAGATAATGTGCAGGAAGAGCACATTAAAAAACTAGACCTAGAAGGTGACGATGAGAAACACCTAAAAACTCAAATTACTAACGAAATTACAGTTACAACTGCAGGCGCAAGTGATGTATCCAAGGGAAAGAATATAGTCACTCAAAATAAACCTGAACTACCAAAGAAAAAGAATTATAACCTCAACCAAATATTCTCAAAACCATATACACCAAATATACAAAAACCAGAGTCATCTATACCTCCCTAGATATACACATATTCCAAATCACTCAATCAACAAAAGCAGACTTATAACCATATCACTCGTACATATATTGATAATATTTATACCGTACAAAAATTGTTAAATACAAAACCTATCCAGAGTGAAGAATTAGCAAAAAAAACCAAGGATATATTACACAAAAATGTCAAAACTACAACAAACTTATTGCTTTGCCTGGCACCAGTGCAAACTTAATTTCTTCATGTTACTATTATGGACTATTATCTACAGTTTACACAATTACTGGAGAAGAGTTAACAAGAATTCTAGATATTCACAAAAAATTTATGGATTATAAAAGGATTACAAAGGGACAGTTATTCTATGTCCGTTTCTACTCAGCACCAGCAGAAATATAGTTTGATGAAATAAAATAGACAATTACTGTTGTCAAGATAGGAATGACACGAGACTATATTATCCCTGAAGAAATATGCGAACAAGAAGAGATAACCAAAAATCAGATACCGGACTTCTACCGAAACAAGAGAGTTATTGGACTTAGCAGTATATTGACTGAGATAACAAATAATTATATAAATCAAAACCCAGTTTGGATTTACTATAACAGAAATCAATTATTGGTTTACTCTACTTGTAAAAATATTAGAGAAAATGACAGAGAAGAGATAAGAAAATGGGTCATAACGATCCTAAAATCAGAAGAGTTACTAGTCACAAGATCTATTATGAAAGGAATTATTTCAGAAGAAGCTATGGATCAATTCTGTAAACAGGTTGGCCAAAGATAAGATGACCACATATGCAGCAGATGTAGTGGCAGACACAACTTTATTCCAGATGTGATGCTACAATAGCAAGAAGATAAAAAAGCAGCAGATACGATAAGGAGAAGATGAAAATAAGATAACAATGGAGCAATAATGGAATAGATAAAAGACAAAGATAATAAAATATAGAAAGCGACATGCGAATTATTGTATAGCCTTTTAAATCTTGTTACGTAAATTGTATAGTTAGGAAGACTTTTTAGTAATAGCCATTAATAGCATTAACTTTTTTAGGTATAGGCTTTTTGACTTTTTATGTATAGCATTATTAATTCTTATCTTTCTGACAAAAATAGGAGATGTAAATTAGGAAACGTGTAAAGTGTGTTAATAGTTTACGTGCTTTCTTAGGATTATAAATAGAGAACATTTTCCTCAGTTAGAGGTAAGACTTTCATGTGTTGAAAGCAAGCCTCCTCTTTTGTAAATAATTTTTTTTTGAATATTTAATAAAAAACAGATATATTTTCAAGGAAAAGCTATGGATAGACAAAGCCCAGAATTATCAAACCGACCAGAACAGGTATATTTATTTACGATTATGAATAGCTAAATTCATAAATTCCTGGCAATCATAATATGATAAAATAAGTTCATGTTAGTTACTTTATAGTAGAATTATTCAAAAAATAGCATGTTAAGAAGTTTATTAGCAAAGAGGAAAAAGGAGAAAAATTCCTAAGAACTATGCCATCCTAAAGGTGAAACCGGTGAGACAACAAAGTCGTAATAGGGGAGTATCCAGAGTAGAGGCGCTGTTTAAGGGAAAAGTATCCAGATTATCATGCTAATGGTGACCGAAGAACATGTTATTTAAGAATAATCTAGTATATAGTAATCTAAAATGATCATATTTTGTTATGTGTATGATTGAAGGGAATATTTTGAAAAAAACATCATATGAAAAATGAATACTTACTTATATGACGAAATGGTAGATAAATTTAAAATAATTGTTTTGTATGTACTTAAGGATATAGAAATTGTAGATATAAGAAAAATCATATTGAAAAAAATATTTGATAAATATTTTATGACTAGAATAAATTACATACCTCACCTACCTACTTACTCTTACAAATATTTACATACCAAACCTACACATCAACCATGATAAATTACGAAAATTGGAAAATGGATATGAAAAATATACAATTAATAGAAAAACTAATGAGAACAAATTTAGAAGAATATATGAGAACTAAAGATATAAAATATATAGAATTCCTTAATGAAAATATAGAGAAATTATTAAGATTAAAACAAACAATTAATAAATACTATGATAAAGCAATTAATTACTAGAATCCAATTCCAAGTTATCCAAGTTATTCGTAGAAACCTAAGCATAATATGGATAATATGACAAGATATATCTGATGAAACTAAGATACTAGTTTTATATATCATGAAAGACTTAGAATTAGAAGACATAAAGAAAATAATATGGGAAAAAATATTTGATTATGAAGATGACTTACTAAGTATTAATTGAATAGAAGATGAACTAGAAAATATAGATTTCTATGGTAGAAATAATTCAGACATTTATTATTCAGATGGATATTCTACAGATTAAAAATGCTAGAATATATTAATAGAGTTAGAGAAAAACAAAGTTGGCTATACGAAGAAATTAATTATAGAAATCATCTTAGAAAAGGAAGAGAACAATTAAAAGAAAGATTAATTTGGATAAATAAAACCATAAAACAACTAGAATTAAAAGATAGTTTAGAATATGATTTAGACATTGAATTATTCATAGACGAAAAAGACAAGATAATTAACGAAATAGATAACCTAGAATTTAATATCAGATATAGTACAATTAGAATAAATTATTACAAAGAAATTTGCAGTATCACAACTACTTTAGGATAAAATGATAGACTATGAGTATTTAAAATATTGGAGACAAGATATGGAAGAAATAAGATTAACAGAAATACTTATGAAAGAGAATTTAATTGAATATTTTAGAATAAATGATATAGAATATTTAGAATACCTCAAAAATAATATACAAGAATTACAAAGACTAAGAGAAAAAATTAAATAATATTACAGTAAAGCATTTAATCAAATACCATCTAATCACCCCCCAAGATATGAAGATTAATAAAATTAAAATAAATATACTAAAAATAATTTTTTTTAGAGAAGTTAAGAAATATCCACGCACAACTAAAAATAGATTCATGTTAAGAAATATCCACGCACAACTAAAAATAGATCCATTAGAGCTATAATAGATCTATTTAAGTTACCCGATTTATCCGCACCCCTCTATAATTGGTATCAGAGCCTATGTTGTTTCAAATAAATCCAAATATATACTACTTCCGATAACTTTAAACAGCATAGGCTCTGATACCAATTGTAGGAGGTGCGGATAAATCAGGTAACTTAAATAGATCTATTATAGATCTAATGGATCTATTTTTAGTTGTGCGGGGATATTTCTTAACTTCTCTAAACATTTTTATTTTTAGTATATTTATTTTAATTTTATTAATGTTCATATCTTGGGGGTGATTAGATGGTATTTGATTAAATGTTTTACTGTAATATTCTTTAGTTTTTTCTCTTAGTCTTTGTAATTCTTGTATATTATTTTGGAAGTATTCTAAATATTCTATATCTTTTGTTCTAAAATATTCAATTAAATTATCTTTCATAAGTATTTCTGTTAATCTTATTTCTTTCATATCTTGTCTCCAATATTTTAAATACTCATAGTCTATCATTTTATCCTAAAGTAGTTGTGAAACTGCAAATTTCTTTGTAATAATTTATTCTAATTGTACTATATCTGATATTAAATTCTAGGTTATCTATTCCGTTAATTATCTTGTCTTTTTCGTCTATGAATAATTCCATATCTAAATTGTCTTTTAATTCTAGTTGTTTTATGGTTTTATTTATCCAAATTAATCTTTCTTTTAATTGTTCTCTTCCTTTTCTAAGCTGGTTTCTATAATTAATTTCTTCGTATAGCCAACTTTGTTTTTCTCTAACTCTATTAATATATTCTAGCATTTTTAATCTGTATAATATCCATCTGAATAATAACTATCTGTATAATATCCATCTGAATAATAACTGTCTGAATTATTTCTACCATAAAAATCTATATTTTCTAATTCATCTTCTATCCAATTAGTACTTAGTAACTCATCTTCATAATCAAATATTTTTTTTCATATTATTTTCTTTATGTCTTCTAATTCTAAGTCTTTTATGATATATAAAACTAGTATCTTAGTTTCATCAGATATATATCTTGTCATATTATTCATATTATGCTTAGGTTTCTACGAATAACTTGGATAACTTGGAATTGGATTCTAGTAATTAATTGCTTTATCATAGTATTTATTAATTATTTGTTTTAATCTTAATAATTCCTCTATATTTTCATTAAGGAATTCTATATATTTTATATCTTTAGTTGTCATATATTCTTCTAAATTTGTTTTCATTATTTTTTCTATTAATTGTATATTTTTCATATCCATTTTCCAATTATCATAATTTATCATGGTTGATGTGTAGGTTTGGTATGTAAGTATTTGTAAGAGTAAGTAGGTAGGTGAGGTATGTAATTTATTCTAGTCATAAAATATTTATCAAATATTTTTTCCAATATGATTTTTCTTATATCTACAATCTTTATATCCTTAAGTACATACAAAACAAGTATTTTAAATTTATCTACCATTTCGTCAGATAAATAAGTATTCATTTTTCATATGATGCTTTTTTCAAAATATTCCCTTCAATCATACACATAACAAAATATGATCATTTTAGATTACTATATACTAGATTATTCTTAAATAACATGTTCTTAGGTCACTATTAGCATGGTAATCGGATACTTTTCCCTTAAACAATGCCTCTACTCTGGCTACTCCCCTATCACGGCTTTCTTGCCTCACCAGTTTCACCTTTAGAATGACATAGTTCTTAGGGATTTTTCTCCTTTTTCACTTTGCTAATAAACTTCTTAACATGCTATTCTTTGAATAATTCTACTATAAAGTAGCTAACATGAACTTATTTTATCATATCATGATTGTTAGGAATTTATGAATTTAGCTATTTATAATTATAAATATAAATACCTGTTCTGGTAAATCTGATAATTCTAGATTTTCCATAGCTGTCTGATTCATATATTTTCCTTAGAAATATACCTATTTTTTTATTAAATAATTCAAAAGTTTTTTGTGTACAAGAGAGGGTTTTACTTCAACTCATGAAGGCTTACCTCTAACTGAGCAAAATGCTCTCTATTTATAATCCTAAGAAAGCGCGTAAACTTTTTATATCTTTACACCTGTCTTAATATAACTTTACACGTTACCTATATACTATTCTTAGTCTTTACATTTGTCCTACAAATTTTCAAAAGTAAGGAAAAAAGATAAAAACTTAAAAAGCCTTGCCAAAAAAGTCAAAAAGCTAATTATTTACGTAAAGAAAGTTATATAATTTGTCTATATGTCGCTTTCATAATTTAATGTCTTGTTTGCTTCCATTATTGCTCTGTTACTGTCTTCTTTTTATCTTTTTCTTGTCGTATCTGCTGCTTTTTTTATCTTCCTGCTATTGTAGTATCACATCTGAAATAAAGTTGTGTCTGCCACTACATCTGCTGCATATGTGGTCATCGTATTTTTGGCCAACTTGTTTACAGAATTGATCCATAGATTCTCCTGAAATAACTCCTTTCGTAATAAATCTTGTGACTGGTAAATCTTCTGGTTTTAGGATCGTTATGACCCATTTTCTTATCTCTTCTCTGTCATTTTCTCTAATATTTTTACAAGTAGAGTAAACCAATAATTGATTTCTGTTATAGTAAATCCAAACTGGGTTCTGATTTATATAATTATTTTCTAACTCAGTCAATATACTGCTAAGTCCAATAACTCTCTTGTTTCGGTAGAAGTCCAGTATATGATTTTTGGTTATCTTTTCTTGTTCGCATATTTCTTCAGGGATAATATAATCTCGTGGCATTCCTATCTTGACAACAGTAATTATTTATTTTATTTCATCAAACAATTATTCTGCTAATGCTGAGTAGAAACGAACATAGAATAACTGTCTCTTCGTAATCCTTTTATAATCCATAAATTTTTTGTGAATATCTGGAATTCTTGTTAACTCTCTCCAGTAATTGTGTAAACTGTAGATAATAGTCTATAATAGTAACATGAAGAAATTAAGTTTGCACTGGTGTCAGGCAAAGCAATAAGTTTGTTATAGTTCTGACATTTTTGTGTAATATATCCTTGGTTTTGTTTTGCTAAATCTTTATCCTGGATAGGTTTTGTATTTAACAATTTTTGTAAGGTATAAATATTATCAATATATGTATGAGTGATATGGTTATAAGTCTGCTCTTGTTGATTGAGTGATTCAGAATATGTGTATATCTGGGGAGGTATAAATGACTCTGGTTTTTGTATATTTGGTGTATATCGTTTTGAGAATATTTGGTTGAGGTTATAATTCTTTTTCTTTGGTAGTTCAGGTTTATTTTGAGTGACTATATTCTTTCCCTTGGATACATCACCTGCGCCTGCAGCTGTAACTGTAATTTCGTTAGTAATTTGAGTTTTTAGGTGTTTCTCATCGTCACTTTCTAGGTCTAGTTTTTTAATGTGCTCTTCCTGCACAGTATCTTTGTTAATAGCTTCTTGTTTTTTATAGTGCTCAACCTGCACTTTTACATTTGTAACTTCAGTAGTTAATGTGATAACTCGTTCTTGTAATAACTTCATTTGTTCAAACACTTGTAATATTAAGTCTATTTGGGTATCTTTGACATCAGCTTCTTCCATTGGTAAATCGATTTGAGTAGCTTTGTCTTGATATGTAATTTGTAATAACATTCTTGTCAGTCTTGATTATTTCAATCGTAAGTGTAAAATTTAATATATTCAATATTAATCTCCGAATTTCCTTCGTCGTAACTGAGTTTTGTATTTTTCTTGTTAACCACCATCGAACCTGGGTATTATCTGTTCTCACAATAAATTTGTTATATACAATAGATGGTTCAAATACTAATAAACATTTATATAATGAACATAATTCTTTTCTATTTATTTCCCATTTTATTTTTGTTTCATTAAATGTTCCTGAATAATATCTACAATGATGTTCTATTTTTTCATTTTCGTATCTATAGTTAAGTACTCTTCCATAACTATATTCACTTACATCTGCTTCTACTATATATGTAGATTTTTTATTTTCATCTGGGAATTGTAATTTTTTGTAATTCTTTACAAAGTATTTTTATTTTCTGAACTTATTTTTTATCTTCCTCATTGTAATTAGATTCTACATCCTTTTTAATTTTTTTCTGTAAAGGCTTTAGGTTTTCTGCTAATTTTGGTATATATTCTCTTACTTGGTTTACTAATCCTAAAATTGATTGTAATTTCTTTTTTGTATCTAATTTTCTTTTGAATTTATTATCTTTTATACTATACGTTGTTGCATTTTTACTCCACCTTTATCTATTTGTATTCCTAAAAATTCTATCTGATTTTTAATAATTTTAGCTTTCTTTTTACTTAAACTTATTCCAGATTTTTTTATTATATCTGTAAATTGTTCGAATAATTTTAAATGTTCCTCTTTAGTTTTTGTGTATAGTAGTATATCATCTATGTATACTATACAATTAGGTAATTGTTTAAAGTAACTATCCATAAAGTGTTGGTATCTACCTGGTGCATTTTTATATCCAAATGGTAATACGTTCCATTCATAAAATCCTTGTGGTACCGTAAATACGGTTAATTCCTTAGAATCTTCATCTAACTTTAAGAGGTAAAATCCTGATTTACAGTCAAATTTACTAAAGTAGTTATATCCTTATATTTGTCTTATTTTTAATATCTTATTTGGTATTGGATAATTATATGTCATAGTTTTTGCATTTAAATTTCTATAGTCAATAACCATTCTATTTTTTCCTCTTTTTTGTTCACTATGCTTATTTACTATAAATGCTGGACTATTGTGTTTACTATTACTTTTTTGTATATATTATTTTTCTAATAATTCATCTATATGCATTTTAAATTCTTTTAAATCGTCAAAATTATATGTTAATGGTTTTTGAGTTATTATGCTATTTTTATCTATTAATACAATTTTTATTGTAGTTTTATGTTTTCCCCATCCTTTTAATGGATCTTCACTATATAATTGTCTTAATTTTTTCTTTATTATTTCTATCTTATCTATTGAAAATATGGTTATTTCTTTTTTATTTATCGAAAATACAACTAGTTCTACTGTGTCTTCTGTATTTTTTATATTTTCTAACTTTTCTGTAATTTTTTCACTTCCTTTTATCCAATCAGTTTTCTTTCTTATTTTATTAATAACTCTTTTTTACTCTTACTTTTTGTTTACATGGTGTTGTAAATCACCAATTTGTTTTAGTTATTATATGTGGATATAATTTATCCAAAAATGGCATTCCTAAAAGCATATCTTTTGATGTTAGTTCATAATTATAGATTTCTTCTATGGTTATTATTTTATCCCATATCTGTATTTTTACATTTTTAGCTTTATATGTAATTAAACTTCCTTCATTATTAAATTCTTTGACTACTATTGGTATTTTTAATTTATCCCATTTACTTTCTGGTAAACAGTTGTATCTACATAAGTTTGCTTCTGCTCCTCTATCTATCATAGGTGTATAATACCTATTATAATATTCTTCTACTATTATTTTTACAAGTACATATATTTTCATATCATGTCAAAGTTCTTTTTATGAATAATTTCTATTTATTATATATTATAGATAATTGTGTATGTTCTATATTATATGGTTTTAATTGTTCTAATCATTTTATTCCTAATATTATATCTGCTTTTTTGCATTTCTTCCTCTATTTCAAATTCTATTTTTATTTTCCTAACTCCTATTATTTTTTTTTTTTTGTCGTATCCTTAATGTTTATTAGACTTCTTGGTAGATTTGGGCATATATTACTATTAGATTTTATTTCTTCACTTTTTACTAGATATTTTGCTATATAATTTTCTTCTTTTCCTGTATTTAAGAGTATTAAATATTCTTTTTCATTTATTGTTCCTTTTATATAATATTGATTTGAATTAACTGTTGAAGTTGTTTCATAACTTGTTCTTTTTATGAGCTTGATGATTCTGTTTTTTCATGAGCTATTCTTTTTGTTGTGCTTATTCTATCATTTATTATTTCTAAATCTTCTTCTATATTTATGTCTTTGTAACTATAATCATTATTATCAATTGTTTTCACAAATTGTTCAAAAGGACTTTCTATTTGTATTTTATTAATTTTATTTTTTTCTGTTATTTTATGTTTTGTTGTTAATACATATAGATTTTTACATCTTGCTGTAAATATTTTATTTCCTGGGGTTAGTTCTATTCCTGATATTTTCCAATATAATACTAATGATTTATCTATATTTTTATCTGTTATTGCTATTGAATAATTCACACTTTTTATAAATTTAAATTTTTGGTATATTAAATTTCCTTTTATGGCGGTTATTATCATTTTTTCTATAGGTTTTATAATTCTATCATCTGCTAAATATAATTCTATTGGTGTATCTATTCCTTCTCTAAAACATGTTTTTATTAATATTTCTGTACCTCCAAGGTGTACATATTTTATTGGGTCTTTACTTTTCATATCGTTTATTTCTTTATTAATTATTTTTTTTGTTACTAGTGGTATACTAGCTCATCGTTTTGCATATCTACAGTCTATTACATGTTCCTTTTGGCTTACTATGTAGTATTCTTCCCTTTTTCTACTAAATATATTTTTTATTGTTCGTATTTTAAATATTTTTTCTACACTTAAGTCTAACTCTTTTCCTTTTGTTTCGTCAAATATATGACTATCAAATATTATTTTTTGATTTGTTCCTTCTTCATTTAAATACTCTTCCTTTGTTATTATTTTTATATCTTCTTCAGTTATTTGGTTCATTTTTATATCTTCTTCAGTCATTTGATTCATCTACTTCACTATCTATTTCATTATCTGTTTCATTCTCCGAAATTTCATATATACTATCTTCACTTTTTAATTCATAATCTATATAATCTATCTGCATATATTCTGTATTTTCTATTTTTATTTCTGATAATTTTTTTTTTTGGGTTTTTTGGTAATTTACAATCTTTAGCTAAATGTTCCTAGTTTTCCACAATTATAACAAGTACATTCTTTTATAGATTTCTTTTTTCTATATGGTCTTTTATGTTTATAATTTTTTACATAATATCTTTTTCTTTTTTTATACTTATATTTTGATTTCTTGTATTTCTTATGTCTTTTTCTTTTCTTATAATATCTTTCTTTACATCTAAATTGAGGTGTTATTTTATCTTTACAACATGCTAAATTTCTTATTAATGTTTTTTTCATTTTTATTTCTTCTCTATATTTTTCACATAGATTTCTATACCATTGCTGTAAAAAATTTATTCTTGATCCTAGGGTATCTACTATTTTTGCTTCATCCCAACTCTTTATTATTTTTGAACTAAATGGTTCGGGTAATTTACTAAAATATAATCTTCTTATTTCTTTACTTTCTTCTATATTATATGTTCCTTTATAATAATATACTTTAAATGCGCACGCATACTCATCTATATAACACATATTACATATTGCTAGTTTTAACAATAAATTTCTATTTATATCTTTTTCTTTATTTTGCTCTTCTTCTTCTGTTGTTACACTGCTAAATTCATCTCTTTTAGGTATTTCATATTTTTTCAATATTTCTGTTGGTAGTATTTTAGTAGTTGTTGATGTTCCTTCTATTTTGTTATCAGATCTTAATACTTTTTTACTTGTTTCGACTTGGTTTAAAAACCATAATTTTACTGTTCCTATTAATGTCTTTTCTATATATTCTGGTGTGTTTGTTGTATCTATTTTATTATCTAATAATTGTTTTGACATATATCCTACCCATAGTTGTATTATTTTATTTGTGTCTATTACACAGTCTAAATTCAAAAAGTTATAATTAGTTATTTGTTTTGGTGTCCATATATTATATTCATCCTTTGAATTATATCTTTTAAACTTACTTTTGTAAATATATGTTGGTTTTCTTATTTCTGATGTACTAGGTATTATATTTTTATCTAGAGTATTTACTTCCGTATTTATTAGTTCTAGATTTTCTTTATTAATTACTTCTTGTTCTCCATTAATTTCTAGTTTTCCTATGCTTTCTAGAATTTCTGTATATGTTTCACTATCCTCCGAAGCATAATTATCTGTTTCTTCAGCATCTATTGTATTTATTTCTAATTCACTGATTTCTGGTTCTTTATTTTTTATTTCTAATTTTTCTTTAAATTGATTTATCTCATTTAATAATTTTTATTCTTTATTTTTTTCTTCTTTTTCTTTCTGTCTCTTTTCATATAAATCTTTTAGCATTTGTAGTTCTTTTTCTAATTCAGCAATCCTACTATTTTTAGTTTCTTCTATTTTTTGTATTTCTTCTGTGGTTTGTTGATTTATTTTATCTATTTTTTTTTTCTATCTATTTCTTCGTTTTCTCTTTCTATTCTTACCATGACTGCCAACTTATCTTCTAATTTAAATTCTTCTTTTTCTAACATTAAATATAAATGGTCACCTATTTTCTTATATCTTTTTCCTAAATTAGAGAATACTATTTTTAATTTTTATCCTTCGTGATTTTCATATGTTTTTTCATCTATTATAAATTCTTCTTTGTTCATTTTATTTAAACGTATATAGGTTATGTAGATATATATATATTCTAGACTATCTATTGTTGATTCTAAATTTGATATTTCTTCTTTTTGTGCATTTATTGAGTTTTTACTAACTCCAGCAATTATGTTATACTGCAGTCTTTCTATCCTTATTTTTAATTATTTATGTTTTTCAGATATTATTTATTTTAATTCTTTATATTTTTGTAATTTCTGTACGTTATTCATCTAAACAATATTTATAATATTTTGGTGGATATCTAAATCTAATTTTATCATAATTAATAAATTAATCAAATAAATCCAAATATATACTACTTCCGATAACTTTAAACAACATAGACTCTGATACCAATTGTAGGGGGTGAGGATAAATCAAGTAACTTAAATAGATCCATTAAGTACTTGACTCTTTTTGTCGGTATCAGATTCCATGAATCAACAACTTCTATATTCTTTAGTTTAAATATGTTTGATTTTAAATTGAACTCCATAACCATTGCTCTTAGTAAACTCAAATTAATGTAATATAGAACATATCAAAAAATTAAAAAAATTACAGGGGACTTTTAGAATTGAGGCAAAGTAATTGATTTATAATTTAAAGGAAATTCTTCTTATAAGCACAACAACAATAAAATATTTAGTGTAAGCTCACAAAGTGAGGTTCATAAAGAAATAAAGTTCACACAATCTTATCCTTATCTTGGAGGTAGAAAGGTTGTTTCTTAGACACTGACACATCCAAAAAGAAAAAGAGAGAACAAACTAAGAAGGAGATAGAAGAACAACTCCCGAGTAGGGAGGGCGTGGAGGTTTCGTGAAATGAGAGTTTGATGAGTTTAGAGTATCAGGTGTTACCGTTCTTTCCGTGGTTCCTTTGTGCTTATCAGCTAGCTTTTCTCTTCGAAGGCTAGTTAAAAGAGTATTCTAAAAGGACTGTTTAAAACCAGCTGCAACTATTAATCACGTGTAACTCTTCGTTATAACTTTCATCCTCAACATCACCAAATATGATTTTGATGGATGGATCAGCCAAACTTGTGACAACCTATGAGGTAAGTATTGTCAAGCAATCACTAATATTATCCAGGTATTAAGACAAAATCGCTAATAGTTAAAATTGTTGCAAGAAGATAGAAACATATTTAGCGTGTACTTAAATTAGCAACTTATAAAAAACATGAAATAATATTAGTAGTACACTAATAACTCCGTGCAGTTGCCAATGCCTCAAAGAGCAAGCATCATCTTACTTCACGGATACAACAATACAAAACTATAGTCTATACCTGAAGAAGCCTTATCCCTTGGACCTTGGCCTGCAAGAAGAGAAGAAAATCGTGTAACTGAAACTAAAAAATTATATGATGAAAATATCATTTGAAAAACTTTTGTACATTGCCAAAATTCTGAATAATTTTGAGGGTAACCTCAATATTTTTGGAGTTCTTAGCTTTTTTCTGGACTTGTTTTGGATCTTGTTGACCTCTTTCAAAGCTTGAATCAAGTTTTCCAAGAAAATTTGATGCCCTCCTAAAGCATTATTGAGCATCAAATGCTCTGCCACTTCACAAGGTCTTATGTCTACTTCCTCTAAGAAACCTTGAATCTGTTGGAACAAAGTCTGTGTTTTCAAATTTTAGTAATTCTTAACCAACACTCTGGGAAAGCCCAGTACACTAAAGCTACCGTATTGCACAGTGCCTAAAAGGTCCCTACCACAAGGGTGTATTGTACGCAGCCTTACCTTACATTTATACCAAAGACTGTTTCAAGGATTGAACCAGTGACCACCCGATCACATAGCAGTAACTTTACCAGTTACTCTAAGGTCCCCTTCTCTTAACCAACAGTCTGAATGCCTCTTGGTCACATAGCAGTAACTTTACCAGTTACTTCAGGCTCCCTTCTCTTAATCAACACTCTAAATGCTCCATATTTGTGGAATGACATCTCAATGTACATATCCATCTTTCTCACAATTAGAGTTATCAAGTTTGTCCTTGTGATTTGTGGTAAATATAAATATTATTTATCTTTATAGATTTGTGATAGGCAAATTACAACACAAGAATTAATATTGAAGAATAACATCATAAGACAATAAATTCTTTGAAAAGAGCATCCAATTATAGAAATACAACAATAATAGTAGCATATTTAGTGTAATTTCATAAGTAGAGTTTAAGGAGGGTAATTGTATACGTTGCCCTTACCTATTTTTTACAAAAGGAGAAGAGATTGTTGCTGATAGTTCCTCAAAAGAATTAAACTAACAAAAACATACCTTGGTCGAGTATGATGACGAAAATAAATGTGTCATATATAGTCCGTAGAGTTGTAGTATTTTTCTAACTTTATGGATTTAGACTTGATTTAATCAAAAGTTGAAGCATTAAAGCAGAAAAAAAAAATTCAGTCAATGAAACCAACACGTGGTGTGGCAAATCAACAAATGTGATTAACCACATATTCTGATTATGCCGCCATAAAACTTTGAGTCATAAATTTGAATTATAACGTTGGCTTCATCAGTATAAAATAAAATAATGTTATAGTTTCAAGAAGCTACATGAAATAATTTGATTAGAAAGAAGAAACAAATCACGATGGGAAGCATTGGTAAATATGTTTTTGGTTTCTCGACTTGGTTCTCTTAAAATATGAAATTAACACTTAGATCTATTATGGTAAAAGATAAAAATTCCTAAACCTACATAAATTTTAATAGCGTGAAATTTTTCATCTTTGGGTCTTTTATTTATCTTTTCTTTTGGTTATAATTTATTTGAAAGATGGAATTAGTGAATAATTCTATGTTAAAAGAATAAAGACTTCTAAACCAAAAAAAAATTATTTTAATTACATGAATTTTCCTTCATTGGCTCTGTATGAAAAGACAAAAAGTTCAAATGATATTTCTAAGGCCTTCACAATTTTAATATATTACTAGTTTAGGTGTATGCGTCTTGCTCGTGTACCTCACTTTATTGAAATCAAACGTTACACTAAATAGAATATTTGTTTAAATAATAAAGATGAATACAATATAATTAAATCTAACCTTTACACAAAAAATTTTCAAAGTCATCCGACCCTTATCTAACACCTATAAACTATAACAAAATAATACGATAATGGAGATATTAAAATAATACAGCTAAACTTAACATTTACATAAAAAAAATTCTCAAAACAGAGATATAAAAACAATACAATTAAACCTAATCTTTACCTAAAAAATTCCTCAAAGCCGACCGACATTCATCTACCACCTGTAAATTCATCTGCAACCTGTAAACTACAATAAAATAATACAATAGTGATCATAAAGCTTCAGTTTTGATGACAATAATTCTTGTCTGAGCGAAAATTTTGACCCTAAAGAATAACTTGAATGAAAACAAAGAAGATATATATACACACACGTTGAATTCTATTATGTTGAAAAAACAGTGAAAAAGTTGAGGATTAGAAAATTAAGCATCCACCAATCCACCAATTCAGACATGCAACCGAATCAAGTTAGATTAGTATCAATCATATTTTCACAATAAGTAAACCGACTTCTTCTCTAGTTTAACGTGCATCTCAATATTTATAGAAATATTTCCTTAATAGAGTCCCTATTTTAGTAGTATTTTTCTATCCTATTGTAGGAGTATTTTTTAATTGATCAGTACAAAGGAAAATATTAATTGATTTTCCTTCCATATATTTTAGGAGTCTAGTTAATATAATATAAACAATTAAATAATAAATTGAAGAAAATAGTGAAAAAACAGTTTTGTCTAAAGGAGGATCTTTTAATGAAGGACAAAAAGTTTAAATCACTTTTCTAAGGGTGTTCACACTTTTAATATATTATAGATATAGATTATAGATTATATTATTATATTATTATATTATATATGTATTATTATTATTATTATAAATAAATATAGATTATAGATATAAATAAAATAAAATTCTAATTAATTTAGAAGTGTTAAATATTATGATTTCTTACCATAATTAAATATATTTTTTCTATTTTTTAGAAGATATTTTTCCTTAAAAAGTCGTGCAGGACTTCCTTTTCCATGCATAATTTATTGTGAAGTATAAATCTTGGTGCTTAAATATTTCTTTTTCCTTACCATAGATAGTTTTCCCCCCAAAGATTGCCTAGGACTAATATCACACATTACATTTAGTGCTTTTTAGGTATGAATTTTTTTTTATTTCTTTTCCTTTATACTAAATGTTTGAATATTAATTTAATATATTATTTACAAAAAAATAGTGAAAAGATGATTTTGTCTAAAGAAGAGTCTTTTAATAAAGGGCAAAAAGTTTGAATCACTTTTTTAAGGGTCTTCACACTTTTAATATATTATAGATATAGATTATAAATATAGATTATAGATTGTAGATATAGATTATAGATATTATCACTCTTAAACCAAACCTATATGCATACACTATATTTCTATTCAAAATACATTAAAGGTTAATAAACTAACATTATGATAGAATTTTTTACAAAATAATAAAGATTAAAAATTAAGACAACCTTTTCAGCATAAATTTTATTCAACATAAAATGAAAAAATTTAGTACCATTCAAAGTTAAACGTAGAAAAAGAAGTTGCTCAAAATATATGCTTGTCATTTAATTATGATTAGAAGTATATACCAATGTGTGTAGAGAAAAAAGATAAAGATACTATATCTAAAAAAAAAATAAGTCATTAAAACCTATGCTTGTTAGTTAAATATGAAAGATGTATGTAACAACAAATTAGAAGCATAATACAATGTCATGAACTCCACATGACTAGTCTTGACCAACTTTAGTCACAATTAATCTTTTTAAGATATAAGAGGATAAAATTATCCTCTTGCATCTAAAATAATTTAATTATGATTAACTTTTTCATATTATTATATCATCTTATACTTCTATTTATTATTACTTACACCTATCATAATTAGCTGAGAAGCAAAGGTTTTTGTACGTTTAGTATCTTTGCCACTTTTTTTACCTAAACACAATGGTATTGTGACTAAAATTGCAAGAGTAGTACACATGTAAGAATAATAAATTATTTTCCAAACATAAGCTCGAGCTTGAGGCTAAACTATGTCTTCTATGATACTCGCGTAGACGTAACACTCCCCTCTCACAACTCACATAGAAAATGATTCTATTTTCAATCCGTCCCACCTTCCTTTGCATAGACCCACCCCCCTTAAATGACTAGTTTTATCTTTAAAAAACGTAATTTGATAGCAACATATGATATTCATAAAATGAGAAATTCACTATCTTACTAAATCATATTAATTAATTTATATTTCTACTACTCTATATCTTTATTTAAAAAAAAATATTTTCTTTCACAGTTGAATCTTATGATCAGTTTATGTTTTCAATTTCCCTTAATCTCCTAGTCAATTTCCATTCCTTTTCCTCACTTTTGCATTTCTTTTTTTAATTACCATGGGTTTTATTAAATTAGTCTTCTTTATTCATTGATTTCAATTTCATATTCTTCTCCCATTTATTATTAAGGTAAAATTGAAAACAAATACTCAGTTTATATCAAAAAATTTTAAACTAGCCACTATTTTAAATCAACTATATTTAATAAGCACACCTATTAAAAAGGACCGATGGGAATATGAAATTAACAAAGAAGCGAGTTGGATGAGGGAAAAAGGTATTTTCTAAATGACAAAATAAGAGAATCTAAATTTTATATATTTTTTTAATTCTTAAACATACATTACTATTTCCGTGTTAGTCAAAATATCACGAAAATACCATGGATTTAGGAGAAAATGACAGTATAGTGGTACTTAAATGTGAAGTCTATGATTTTCAGTTAGTTAGAAGCATAACACTAAAAGTTAATTGACAATCTTGAGTCACATTTAACTTGTTTAAGATTACAAATTTGTCCTCTTGCATCATAAACAAACTAATTGTGACTAAAGTTGGTCCATACTAGTTATGTGGGGTTCATGACATTATGTTATTCTTCTAATTTGTTGTTACTTACACCTATCATAATTAAGTAACAAGCATAAATGTCAATGACTAATTTTTTTATAGGCTTCACATTCTTGTCATTTTTACCTAAACACATGATATATGTGACTAAAGCTGCAATAGTAATAGACATATAAGAATTCATATTATTATTACGTACACCAATTACACCTACTGTAATTAACTAACAAACAGTTATTAATGACTTTATTTTTTTTATAGGTTTACTATCCTTATCATTTTTTTTCAAACGCATAGTATATGTTGCTAATCATAATTAATTGACAAGCATAGGTTTCAATGACTTTTTTTTTAAAGTTTAGTATCCTTGTCGTTTTTTTCTAAATACATGGTATAGCTTCTAATCATAATTTACAGACAAGAATTAGTTTCAATGATTTATTTTTTAGTACGTTTATTATTCTTCTCATTTTTTTCTAAACACATGGTATATTCTTCTGATCAACTTACTAAAAAATATAAATTTTAATAACTCTATTTTGTATGTTTAGTATCCTCATCCTTTTTTCGTAAATACTTGGTATATGCTTCAAATCATAATTAATTACCGACACACATAGATTTTGTCAATGACTTATTTTTTTTTTTGGTTTAGTATCCTTGTCCTTTTCCCCCTAAACACATGGTTTATGCTTTGAATCATAATTAATTACTGACACACATAGGTTTCGTCAATAACATATGTTTTCTAGATTCGGTATTATTCTTGTCGTTTTTCCTAAACACGAGATACATGCTTTGAATCATAATTAATTACTGACACACAGAGGTTTCATCAATGATTTATTTTTTTATATGTTTAGTGTTCTCATCGTTTTCCCCTAAGCACATGGTATATGTGACTAAAATTGCAATACCCACCTCACTCCACATAGACTCACCATACATAACTTTTTAGTTTTATCTTTTTTTTTTAAAGAGTGAATTTGATAGTAACATATGATATTCATAAAAACAAAGAGATCATTGTCCAATGAAACTGTATTAATTAATTTATATGGTTATTCTAATTGTATTTCGTCATTTTAAAAGTTACTCCCGTCATTCCTTTTTGTTTTTTCCTTTTGAATTGGACACACTCCTTAATAAAGTTTTCACTTCTAGAAAATTAAATGTATTTACCAATATATCCTAATTAATTTTGTACCTCTTCCAAATTAGTAATTGAATCCATTGAAAAAGAAATTTTTAATTGATGGTCTTGATAATTTGAACAAGGGTTAATAGGAAGATGTTGATCATATTATTCCTGAAAGATTAAAGGAGAGCTTATGAAGAAATATAAGCACACCCCAAAAAGAGCAAATTAAAAGGAAGGGTGGGATTATTTTTTATTTTGCTAACTTCAAGGTTGTGTGTCAACCTCATGCATCATCATCAGCAGCAGCATCATCAGCATCTTATACATTGCATTTGCTTTATTGGGTAGATGTTGTGATTGAATTTACGTATTGACTTGTTATATGTCTACTTGCTTTATACCCTGTTACTTATACTTTACCATTGTGTATCTACATGTTTTTCTCTGTTTATACTTGCATGTGATATAATTTATACTTATGTTATACTTGTTGTATTGTTGTTTTACTTATGATATATATATATATATATATTGTAGAACTATTAGAGCAAACGGTGCGGGCTACCATTGTGGGATATTTTCTGATTGCAGGTGACGTGCCCTTAGTGTGTATTTTGTGTACCTTATTTTCTACTTTGCTCGGTCTGCCTATGATACCTACTGAGAACAAGTGGACCGTACTCAATCCTACCATACACTATCGGTGCTGATTTAGATTCGGATGAACCAACACGTTGCTTGACTCTGCTATTGTTGGAGCTTTCAAGGTAGCTAATGATTTTTAGGTGTCTAGATGTCTTCTGCTACCTTTCTTTATAGACTATGTCTTTATTTTTATTTCAGAGAAAAAGTTTTCTTGCATTTGAATATCTTATGTATTCTATTTGGATTCAAGTTGTATTCGATATGTTCTTATACTGTTGATACTAAGTTTGGGGAGTTATGGCTGCATGTGTTGATTTTATTCTTACTGCTTTTATCATATCTATGTGTGTCTTCTTCATTCTAGAAGCCTTACCTTGGGGGGACTTCTATCTTTTTCCCCTTGTCAATCAATATGGGTGATAGGCTTACTTGTCAAGGTTCGGCCTGACAAGTTTCATCATGACCCTTTTATTTTTGGATCGTGACAAATAGATGCTTCCATAAAAAATTAAACATATCAGCAGGCAGGTTCTTAATGAGCTCTTCGACTTAAAAGTTTAGTGACTTTTTGTTTTCTAAATATTATAGTAATTATTATGATCATGTTCTTTCCTCCGTTAATTCTTCGTACTAAAAATTTATGTACATTACTTAGGAGAACATTACTATACTGTTTCAGGTAATATTCGAGCATTTTGTCGAATAAAACTTTTTAGCATTGCCAGCCAAAAGTAAGTTAAAGTTTTGGACTCAAATGAGATGCTCATAAATCTGGCTGACAATAAGTCCAAAATTTTTAACTTTATCAAGGTTTTCCATCCCTCTTCCTCACAAGTTACTTTGTTTTCTTTATCATATCTTTATTTATTTATTTAATTTAGTTATATGAACTAAATTGAGACCTTTGTGAATGGATTATTTCGTCATGATACTTTCTTTGGGCGATATAAAATTTTCAAAGTACAACTTCAGAACTTTGGAAACTGAATAAAAATGATGCAAAACTAAGGAGAAAGAATGGAAATTGTCTAGGAGATTGAGGGAAATTGAAAAAGGAAATTGAACATAAGCTTCAAGTTCTAAAGAAAAAAATACTCCCACCATTTCTTTTAATTTGATCTTTTTGGGGTGTGGTTATATTTCTTCTTAAGTGCTCCTTTGATCTTTTAAAAATAATGTGATCAATATCTTTTTATTATACCCTTGTTCAAAGTATCAAGACCATTAATTGAAAAAATAAAATTCAACGTGTTTAATTACTAATTTGGAAGATGTACAAAATTAATTAAGCGGTATATTGATAAATTCATTTGATTTTCTAGAAGTAAGAACTTTGTTTAGGGATGTGTTCGACCCAAAAGGAGTAAACAAAAAAGAATAACGGGAGTATCTTCTAAAAAAAAGTACAACAAGAATAACAGTATAAGTTAATACAATTTCAGATGACAATGATCTTTTCTTTTTTATGAATATCATATGTTACTATAAAAAACTCTCTTTAAAAAAATAAAAAGATAAAACTAAATAGTTACGTGTGGTGAGGCTATGTGGAGTGGGGTACGTATTGCAGCTTTATTCACAAATACAATGTGTTTAGGGAAAAATGGCGAGAATACTAAACCTACTAAAAAATAAATAATTGATGAAACCTATGTGTGTCAGTAATTAATTACGATTCAAAGCATATATCTCGTGTTTAGGAAAATGACAAGGATAATACTAAATCTAGATAAAAATAAGTCATTGTCGAAAGCTATGTGTGTCAGTAAATAATTATGATTCAAAGCATATATCTCCTGTTTAGGAAAAACAACAAGGATAATACTAAATTTAGAAAAAATAAGCCATTGAAAAAAACTATGTGTGTCAGTAATTATTTATGATTCAAAGCATATGTCTCATGTTTAAGAAAACCGATAAGAATAACACTAAATTCAGACAAAAAAATAAGTCATTGATGAAATCTATGTGTGTCAGTAAATAATTATGATTCAAAGAAAAAACCATGTGTTTATGGGTAAAAGACAGGAATACTAAACCAAGAAAAAAATAACTCATTGACAAAATCTATGCGTGTCAATAATTAATTATGATTTGAAACATCTACCATGTGCTTAAAAAAAATGACAAGGATACTAAACGCACAAATAAATGAGTGATTGAAATTGATACTTTTCAGTAATTTGATTAGAAGCATATACCATGTATTAAGGAAAGAAGACAAGGATACTAAACCTACAAGAAAATAACTCGCTGAAACCTATGTTTGTCAGTTAATTATGATTAGCAACATATGCCATGTATTTGGGGGAAAATGTAAGACCCCGGAAATTCTTAGCTTAAATCAGTCCTTTAGGCTTGTCAAGGGGTCCTAGACTTAGAATATTTTAGCTAAGTATTCAGACTTAGTGCCATTTTAGCCTTCAAAAGTTGGCAATCTTATTTCAGGACCTTTACATCCATTAAATATTAATATTCAAGTTAATTCATGATCAGGAAGGTCAATAGGTATTTTCGGATGAGTTTTGAATTTTTTGAACCTCGTTTAGACCATGTTTGAGTGCCCAAAATAGTGGGTCGACGCGTATGATCAGGAAGGTCAATAGGTATTTTCGGATGAGTTTTGGATTTTTTGAACCTCGTTTAGACCATGTTTGAGTGCCCAAAATAGTGGGTCGATGCGTCGCGTCGACCATCGCATTGATGGATGATTCCCCCCAGCTCCATTACAAATAACAGTGAACCGACACGGACTCGATGCGGTACATTGGCTATCGCGTTGATACCAATGATGCAGCGTGTCAGCCTAAGTGTCGGTGACATAGTTTTTTAGTCATTAAAAGATCGCGTTCTTGAGGGTAATTATATTTTTTTCTCACGACCTTCGGCCCCCAAAACACAAAATTAAACCTTTGAAGATCAATTATACTCATTAATCCTCAAAATACTCAAGAACAAGAACCCTAGGAGATTCAATTTCAAATTAAAAACTCAATAACTCACCATTAACCCCTCAGAATTCAGGCGCTAAGGTATGTGAAGTGTTCATCCAAGGGTCCATTCCACTCTTGGAGTCCAAGAAACTATTTTTAAACATCAAGTATATGAAATTCATGAATTCCATGTTAGGTTTGATAATATTCATGTTTATAATGATTAATTGGATTTCAAATCCATGTTTCATGATAAATTTTATGTGGAGTTAATTAAATTATATGTGTTATCATGTGAGATCATGCTAAAGCCTTCAAATTGTGAAATTGATATTTGGAATTGTGTGCTCACATGTTGATTAGTATTATGTGCCTATTTTATGCTTTTCAAGTGATTGATGAATTAAGCATATGAGTTGAATAGTGAAATTATATCATATTAGCATGTATTCAAGTTCATGCCATAAAAGTGTTTGTTAAAATGCCCCAATTTATGAAGGATGAACAAGTACTAGATTTACATATTTCAAGCTTGTGTCGTGTCTCTTAATTTATGGTATCGAATCCTGGGGTACTTGTACCTGATAATTTAGTTGTTTACCAAGAGCCATGGTCAGTCATAAAATGATACCAGTCACGTCTTGATCAGTAGTACTCTTAGTCAGTCACAGAACTCAGGAAAAACTCAGTAGACTTGGTATTAGTTCGGTCTAGTTCAGCACTCAGCCCAGACCTCAGTAAACTCAGTCAACTAACATAATTCAGTAGTATTCCGTCTGTAAATGGAACTCAGTGAATCCAGTTTAGTTCAGTTAAATAGTATTATGAGTAATAGTTCAGTCCAGCCTAGTAGAGACTAGAAATCAGTTCAGTGTTTATTTAGTTGGGAGTAGGATTCAACACCGAGCGAGCCCAGGGATGGGGGAATTTCTGCTAGTAGAGGGTTTGACCCTTAGTAACAATCCCTGCATTACAGAACTACGTAGCCTGCATAGGTTGAGATATCTTTCTTCCAGATATCATGAGGGTTGATATATCTCATTTGAGTTATCCTGCTAGCAAAGGTTGACAAAAGAGCTTCCTGTCAGAGAGGGTTAACTCACATCTTGTCCTTACTCATAGTACGATATTGACACCCTTCCAACTGGGATTATAGGTTGGAACCCAAATTAGATTAGAGAGGGGCATGTCGGTTGGATGATTACCTCCTACAGTCTCAATTTCAGTCTGAGTCTCGAATAGAACTAAGTTTAGTTCTACAGATTCAGGACTATCAGATATAGTTACTCAGCTTAGTATAGAACTTAGTATAGTTCCACAAAATTTGGGACTGTCAAATACAGTAATTCAGATAATCAGTAATACAGTATCAGTAAACTCAAATATCAGTTATTAGTATTCAGACTCAGTACTCAGTATTATCACGATCTCAGTTACAGTCTATGTATTCATGCATGTACTCTTATTCGGTCATACTCATGTTATTCAAATAGAATTTTTCATGCATATGAACCCATGCATTTCAGCCTTCCTCACTAAGCATACCAGTACATTCAAAGTACTGACGCATGTTTTTTATGCTATGATTCTTATATCATAGGTTCAGATGCACGGGCTCCAGAGCACCCTTAGAAGTTCAGATCTTCAGCTTACAGAGTAGTGGTGAGTCCTCATAGTCCAAGGACATGCTTGTTATTTTTAGTAGCCAGAGTTAGTTGGGGACTTGTCCCATCAACTCCATAGTTCAGATAGTTTAGAGGCTTTCTAGACTAGAGTTTTTCAGACAGTTTTTTAGTTTTACAGTACCTATATTCGGTTTTGGTATTTTTATACCGCATTCATATTTATTTATATATTTGAACCTTATGGCATATGTTTTTGTCTATTTCTGCAATCATTACAGTATTTATTACAAAGTTATTATAGCATGTACCAGTCATGGGTTAGCTTGTGATCCTTTGGGATTATGAGCATCGTGTAGTGTTCGGGGTATAGAATTGGGGTGTTACAAACTTAGTATCAGAGCCTAAGGTTCAACAGTGTCTTAGGAAGTCTGAAAGCCGCATCTAGTAGAGTTTTATACATGGGTGTATTGCGCACCACACTTATGTATAGGAGGCTACAAGATGTTTTAGGAACAATTTCCCTTCTTCAGTATTCATGTCATGTGAGTGAGCATTAGCTCCAGTTACTAATCCTAGTTTCTCTTCTGTTTACAGAATATGCCTCCAAAGATGCCTCAGGGAAGAGGAATGGGAGACCAGTCAGCCCCTCAGCCTATCCATCCAGATCTTTTGGGCGAGCATGTCTCCCACGTAGAGTTTAAAGCAGCCTTCACCACCCTAGCTCATTATGTAGCAGCCCAGAATAAACGTCTAACTGTTGTTACATCTAACCCAGTGGCCAATACTGCTGCTGTCAGGATTTGGGACTTCACCAGAAGGTTATCGATGTCGTGGGGGTGACTGTTGTTGAGAGCGCTGAGTTGGCCGCATATCAGTTACAGGATCTGGCTCACCCATGGTTCAAACAGTGGAAAGTAGAGAGGGCCACAGATGCAAGGCCCATAGAATAGGAGGAGTTCGCAGTTGCTTTTCTAGATAGGTTCTTTCCACTAGAGTTGAGAAAAGCAAAGGTTTTGGAGTTTATTAATTTGAAACAGGGCAATATGACAGTACATGAGTATTCTCTCAAGTTTACTCAGTTAGCCAGATATGCCCTGCATGTTATAGCAGATCTAAGATGAGTAAGTTTATGTCAGGGATGTCTAGCAGCGTGGTCAAAGAGTGTAGGACTGCAATGTTGATAAAGGAGATGGACAAAGCCAGGCTCATGGTCCATTCCTATAAGATAGAGGAGGCCAAGAATAAAGATAAGGAAAGAGAGAATAAGAGAGCGAGAACAGGTAGTTTTAGTTTACCTCAGCCTAAGTCAGAGGGTGGGAATTGTTCTCAGTTCTGATCGAAATCTTCAGTTTCGTCTCTATCCTCAACCAGTGCTCCGGTGCCAAAATTCAGAGACGGCAGCAGAGATAGGGCATCAGGTTCTAAGCCCTAGGGCAGTATTAGCAGTGCCCAAACCAATCCCCTTTGTTAAAAGTGTGACATAAACCACCAGGGTATCTACAGAGTTGGCAGCGATGTGTGTTTTGGATGTAGCCTGCTAGGCCATAGAGTCAGACAGTGTCCTCAGGTGGGTTCGCAGAGTCAGCATACCCGTCCCTCAGCTTAGTCTGATTGCCTGAATCATCAGGGGGCCTCTTCCAGTGCCACCAGTGGGCAACACCCAAACAGACTCTATGCTCTTCAGTCCCGACAGGATCAAGAAAGTTCTCCTGATGTGGTCACTAGTACGTTACAAGTTTATCATTTGCATGTTTACGCTTTGCTAGATCCAGGAGCTTCCTTGTCCTTTGTTACTCCATTTATAGCAGTTAATATCAGAGTCAGTCACGATATTTTAGCAGAGCCTTTCTCAGTCTCTACCCCAGTGGGTAAATCTATCATATCCAGGAAGGTATACAGGAACTATCTGGTTATGATATCTCAGAAAGTCACTTCAGCAGACTTAGTCAAATTATAGATGACTGATTTTGATGTCATTCTTGGCATGGATTGGCTTCATGCCTTCTATGCATCAGTTGACTGCAGAAATAGAATTGTCCAATTTTAGTTTCTGAATGAACCCGTCCTAGAGTGGAGAAGTAGTACTTCAGCACTTAGGGGTCAGCTTATTTCTTACCTTCGGTCTAGAAAAATGAAATCTAAGGGATATGTCTACCATCTCATTCGAGTCCAGGACTCTAGTTTAGAAACCCCTACTCTTGAATCAGTGTTAGTAGCTTATGAATTCCCAGATGTGTTTCCTGAAGATCTTCCCAGAGTTTCTCCTGAAAGGAAAATTAATTTCAGAATCGATCTTCTTCCAGATACTCAACCCATATCTATTCCGCCATACTATTCCGACATACAGAATGGCTCCAGAAGAACTCAGAGAAATAAAAGAGAAGTTGAAGGAACTCATATATAGGGGGTTTATCTGGCCCAGTATGTCACCGTAGGGCGCGCCAGTCTTATTCGTACGTAAGAAAGACGGTTTTCTCAGAATATGCATAGACTACCGTCAACTAAATAAAGTCACGGTTAAGAACTAGTATCCCCTCCCCAGGATCGATGACTTGTTTGACCAACTTCAGGGTGCCAACTATTTCACTAAGATATACCTCAGATCAGACTATCATCAGCTCAGAGTCAGGGAATGTGACATCCCAAAGATGGCCTTCAGAACTCGGTATGGTCACTTCAAATACTTAGTCATGTCCTTTGGCCTTACCAATACCTTGTCATCTTTCATGGACTTGATGAACCGTGTGTTCAAGAAGTACTTGGGCATGTTTGTTATAGTCTTCATAGATGATATCCTTGTTTACTCTTGCAGTGAACACGATCATGCAGACCATCTCATAATAGTATTACAGACTCTTAGAAATGATCAATTATTCGCCAAATTCAGTAAGTGTGAATTTTATCTAAGTCTAGTAGCTTTCCTTGGCCATATCATTTTTGGTGATGGCATTAAGTCGATCCCCAAAATACTGAGGTAGTGAGAAACTGGCCTAAACCCATCTCTCCATCAGATATCAGGAGTTTCTTGGGCTTGGCTGGCTATTACCGATGGTTTGTTGAGGGATTTTTGTCTATTTCGTCCCCTATGTCCAGATTGACTCAGAAGAAAGTCAACTTCTAGTGGTGAGATTCTTGCGAGAAAAGTTTTCAGGAGTTGAAGACTCGACTCACTACAGCTCCAGTTTTGACCATACCAAATGGTTCAGACGGCTTTGTTATGTATTGTGATTCCTTCAGAGTTGGTTAGGGGTGCATTTTGATGTAGAGAGGTAAGGTCATAGTCTACACCTCTAGACAACTTAAGCCTCATGAGAAGAATTATCCTACTCATGACCTTGAGTTAGCAGTAGTAGTTTTTTCCTTGAAGATTTGGAGACACTACTTGTATGGGATGCACGTTGATGTATTCACGGATCACAAAAGCCTGAAGTATGTGTTCTCTTAGAAATACCTCAACCTTCGTCAGAGAAGGTGGTTGGAGTTGATAAAAAACTATGACATGAGTGTCCTATATCATCCGGGCAAGGCCAATGTAGTGGCGACGTTCTCAGTAGAATGTCTATGGGTAGTGTTGCCCATGTTGAGGAAAGTAAGAAGAAGTTAACTCAGAAAGTTCATCAACTAGACCAACTAGGTATCCGCTTAGTCGATTCACCAGAAGGTAGTGTATGGGTTCAGAGTAGCTCAGAATCATCCCTAGTTTCCGAAGTGAATGAAAAATAGGATAGCGATCCCAGTCTATTCAAGTTGAAAGAATCAGTCAGAGATCAGAAAGTAGAGGTTTTGTCCCAAATGGGAGATGGTGTGTTGCGTTTCTAGGGTCGACTATGTGTTCCACGTGTAGATGAATTGAGGCGGAAAATTCTTGCAGAAACACATGGTGTGCACTACTCGATTCATCCAGGAGTCACCAAGATGTACCGCGATCTGCGTGAGATCTATTGGTGGAGTGGGATGAAAAGAGATATTGCAGAGTTTGTGGCTAAGTGCTCAACATGTTAGCAGGTTAAGATTGAGCATCAGAAGCCTAGTGGGTCCATGCAGGAGTTCAATATTCCCACTTGGAAATGGGAAGAAGTGAACATAGACTTTGTGATGGGTTTGCCTTGTACTCATCGTCAGCATGATTCAGTTTGGGTCATCGCAGATAGGATGACCAAATCCTCTCATTTCCTTCCAGTCTATACCTCATTTTTAGCCGAGGATTATGCCAAACTCTATATTAGGGAGTTGGTCATATTTCACGGTGTTCCATTATCTATTATCTCAGACAGAGGTACCCATTTTACCTCTCATTTCTGGAAGGCATTCCAAAAGGGTCGTGGTACCCGAGTTCACCTCAATACAACCTTTCACCCTCAGACGGATGGTCAAGCAGAAAAGGTCCATTCAGACTTTAGAAGATATGCTGTGAGCATGTGCGATAGAATTTTTAAGGGTAGTTGGGATGACCACTTGCCTTTGATTGAGTTCGCATACAACAACAGCTATCACTCCAGCATTAAGATGGATTCGTTTGAGGCACTTTATGGGAGGAGGTGTAGATCTCCCATTAGTTGGTTTGATGTGGAAGAGGCTGCAGTGATAGGTCCTAACCTAGTATTTGATACCTTAGAGAAAGTTCAGTCGATAAGGGAAAGTCTTAAGACAGCCCAGAGCCAACAGAAATCATACGCAGATGTGCGCAGAAAGGATCTTGAGTTTGAGGTTGGAGATTTTATGTATCTAATAATCTCTCCTATGAAAAGAATGAAACTATTTGGAAAGAAGGGGAAGCTCAGTACCTGATATGTTAGTTCTTACTAAATTCTCAGCTGTTTCGGAAAGGTAGCTTACAAGCTTGAGTTTCCTTCAGATCTATCTTCAGTGTATCCATTGTTCCACATCTCCTTGCTAAAGAAATGCATAGGTGACCCAACAGTCGTAGTCTCTATCGAGGGAATAGATTTTCAGAACAGTCTCTCTTATGAAGAGATTTCAGTCGAAATCCTTGACTATCAGATTCACAGACTGGGGAGCAAAGAAGTTCCTCTAGTTAAAGTTCTTTGGCGAAATCAGTCCGTTGAGGGAGCTACTTGGGAAGCCAAAGAAGACATGCAGACCAAGTATCCTCACCTCTTCTCCGATAATCCATACTCAGCTCAAGGTAATAGTTTTCCTTAAATTTAATTAATTTCATGTTCAGATTTCGGTTACAAACTTGGTATCAATTATCGTTGCATGTTCAGTCATATGTTCATGAGTCAGTTCAGTCATGTATTCATACATGAGATATGCATGTCCAATATGAGAAACTCAGCTTATCAGTAATCCCATTCATGCATTCATGAATCATGTTCAACCATGTACTCATGCATCAGATATGCATGTTTAGTATAATAATTCAGTGTATCAGTAATCTTTGTCATAAAACCATGCTTCAGTTGTGTATGCCCAGTGTCCAAGTACAGGCTCTCTTTATTATCAGTCTCCTTCGAGTATGAATGTTTCCAAGGGGGAGATAATATAATACCCCATAAAATTCTTATCTTAAATCAGTCCTTTAGGCTTGTCAAGGGGCCCCGGACTTAGAATATTTTAGTTAAGTATTCAGACTTAGTGCCATTTTAGCCTTCTAAAGTTGGCGAACTTATTTCAATACCTTTATATCCATTAAATATTGATATTCAAGTTAATTCAAGATCAAAAAGGTCAATGGGTGTTCTCGGACGGGTTTCAAATTTTTTGAACCTCATTTAGACCATGTTTGAGTGCCCAAAACAGTGGGTCGGCGCGATCTCTACGCGTCTCATCGATCATCGTGTCGATGGATGATTTTTCCCCCAGCTCCAATGCAAATACCAATGAACCGACACAGACTTGACGTGGTACATTGGCTATCACATTGATACCAATGATGCAGCGCGTCGTCCTAAGCGTCGGTGACACAGTTTTTTAGTCATTAAAAGATCGCGTTCTTGAGGGTAATTGGATCTTTTTCCCACGACCTTCAGCCCCCAAAACATGAAATTAAACCTTTGAAGATCAATTATACTCATTAATCCTTAAAATGCTCAAGAACAAGAACCCTAGGAGATTCAATTTCAAATTAATAACTCAATAACTCACCATTAATCCCTCAAAATTCAGGCACTAAGGAATGTGAAGTGTTCATCCAAGGGTACCTTTTACTCTTGGAGTCCAAGAAATTATTTTTAAACATCAAGTATATGAAATTCATGAATTCCATGTTGGGTTTGATAATATTGATGTTTATAATGATTAATTGGGTTTCAAATCCATGTTTCATAATAAATTTCATGTGGGGTTAATTAAATTATATGTGTTATCATGTGAGATCATGCTAAAGCCTTCAAATTGTGAAGTTAATATTTGGAATTGTTTGCTCACATGTTGATTGGTATTATGTGCCTATTTTATGCTTTTCAAGTGATTGATGAATTAAGCATGTGAGTTGAATAGTGGAATTATATCATATTAGCATGTATTCAAGTTCACTCCATACAAGTGTTTGTTAAAATTCCCCAATGAATGAATGATGATCAAGTACTAGATTTACATATTTCAAGCTTGTGCCATATCTCTTAATTTATGCTATCGAGTCCGGGGGGTACTTGTACCCAACAATTTAGTTATTTACCTAGAGCCATGGTCAGTCATAGAATGGTACCAGTCACTTCACGATCAATAGTACTCTCAGTCAGTCACAAAACTCAGGAAAAACTCAGTAAACTCAGTATAGTCTGGTCTAGTTCAGTATTCAGCCCAGACTTAAGTAAACTCAGTCAACTAACAGAATTCAATAGTATTCCATCAGTCAACGGAACTCGGTGAATCCAGTTCAGTTAAGTTAAATAGTATTATCAGTAACAGTTCAGTCCAGCCTAGTACAGATTAGAAATTAGTTCAGTGTTGATTCAGTTGGGAGTAGGATTCAGCACCGAGCGAGCCCAGGGATGGGGGCATTCTTTCCAGTAAAGGGTTTGACCCTTAGTAGCAATCCCTGCGTTACAGAACTCCATAGCCAGTGTAGGTTAAGATATCTTCCTGTCAGAAATCATGAGGATTGATATATCTCATTTGAGTTATCCTGTCAGCGAGGGCTGACGAAAGAGCTTCCTGTCAGAGAGGGTTAACTCACAGCTTGTCCTTACCCATGGCACGGTATTGACACCCTTCCAACTGGGGTTACAGGTTGGACCCCAAATCAAATTAGAGAGGGGCATGTAGGTTAGATGATTACCTCCCACAGTCTTTGTTTCAGTCTCAGTCTCGAAATAGAACTCAGTTCAGTTCTATAGATTCAGGATTATCAGATATAGTTACTCAGCTTAGTATGAAACTCATTATAGTTCCACAGAATTTGGGACTGTCAGATACAGTTATTTAGATAATTAGTAATACTGTATCAATAAACTCAGATATCAGTTATTAGTATTCAGACTCAGTACTCAGTATTATCACGATCTCAGTTATAGTCTATGTATTCATGCATGTACTCTTATTCAGTCATACTCATGTTATTCTGTTAGAATTGTTCATGCATATGAACCCATGCATTTCAGCCTACCTCACTAAGCATATTAGTACATTTAAAGTATTAATGCATGCTTTTTGCGCTATGATGTATTATATCATAGGTCCAGACGCACGGGCTCCAGAGCACCCTTAGTAGTTAAGATCTTCAGCTTTCAGAGTAGTGATGAGTCCTCATAGTTTGAGAACATACTTGTTATTTTTAGTATTTCAGTATTATTTTTAGTAGCCAGAGTTTGTTGGGGACTTGTCCCATCAACTCCACAGTTCAGACAGTTTAGAGGCTTTCCAAACTAGAGTATTTTTAGACAGTTGTTCAGTTTTACAGTACTTATATTCAGTTTTGGTATTTTGATATCGGATTCAGATTTATTTATTGATTTGAACCTTATGGCATATGTTTCTGCCTATTTCTGCAATCATTACAGTATTTATTACAAAGTTATTGCAGCAAGTACTAGTCATGGGTTAGCTTGTGGTCCTTCAGGATTATGAGCATCGTGTAGCGTCCGGGGTACAGACTCGAAGCGTTATAAAAAATAATAAGAATACTAAACCTACATAAAAAATAAGTCATTAAAACCTATGTTTGTTGATTAATTATGATAGGTGTTTTAGGTGTAAGTTACAATAATTTAAATTCTTACATGTCTAGTACTATTGTAGCTTTAGTCACAAATATCATGTGTTTAGGAAAAAATGACAAGAATAAAAATTTAAATATAAACTAATAATCTATTTTCAATTTTTCCTTACTAATAAATTTGATAAAAAGGAGAAGGATATTAAAATGAAATCAATGAATAAATGGGAATAACTTAATAAAAATTATGAAAATTGGAAAAAAAGATGCAAAAGTGAGGAAAAGGAATGAAAATTGTCTAGGAGATTAAAGGAAATTGGAAAAAGAAACTAATCATAAGCCTCAACTGTGAAACAAAATAACTTTCTGAAATAAAGATATACAATAGAAGCAACAATATAAATTAATTAATATGATTTAGCAAGACAATGAATTTTTCTTTTTAGAAATATCAGATGTTACTAGCAAATTATGTTTTTAAAAAATAAAACTAAACATTTAAGGGGGTGGGTCTTTGCAAAAGGAGGCGGGATGGATTGAAAATAGTCTTTTCTGTGTGAGGCGTGGAAGGGGAGCGTTACGTATACACAAATATCACAATAGACATAGTTGAGATTGAAGTTTAAGCTTAAGTTTTGAAAACAATATGAATTCTTATATATGTACTATGTACTGATATTGCAATTTTAGTAACAAATATCATTGTTTTTTTTTAAAAAATGACAAGAATACTAACGTACAAAAATCTACGCTTCTCAGCTAATTATACTAGATATAAGTAACAATAAAGTAGAAGTATAAGACAATATAATACTATTGCAGAGTTAATCACAATTAATTTGCTTTAGAAGCAAGAGGACAATGTTATCCTCTTACATCTTAAACAAGTTAATTGTGACTAAAGCTGGTCAAGACTAGTCATGTGGCATTCATGGCATTATGTTGTGCTTCTAATTTGTTGTTACATACATCTATCATAATTAACTGACAAGCATAGATTTCATGTCATTTTTTTCTAAACATATGATACTGGTGATTAAAGTTGCAATAGTAGTAGACATGTAAGAATTCATATTTTTGTTACTTACACCTGTATACCTATCATAATAAACTAGCAAACATAGGTTTTAATGACTTATTTTTTTTTAGATTTAGTATCCTTATTGTTTTTTGCCAAAATACATGGTATATGATGCTATTCATAATTAATTGACAAGCACGAGTTTCATGACTTATTTTTTGTAGGTTTTGTATTCTTGTCATTTTTTTCAAAAAACATGGTATATACTTCTAATCATAATTAACTGACAAGCATCAATTTTAATGATTTATCTTTTTGTACATTTATTATCCTTATCGTTTTTCCCTAGATGCTTTTAATCAAATAACTAAAAGTATCAATTTCAATGACTTATTTTTTTTGTATGTTTAGTATCATTTTGTTTTTTTTTTCCTAAATGCATAGTAGATGCTTCATATCATAATTAATTACTAACACACATAGATTTTATCAATGACTTACTTTTTCTTGGTTTAGTATCCTTTTCTTTGCCACCTAAATACATGATTTATGTTTCTAATCATAATTAACTGACAATATAGATTTTGAACAACTTGCTTTTTTATATGTTTTTCTTTGAATGGTATTAAATATTTTCTTTTTTTGTTGAATAAAATTTAGGCTGAAAAGATTGTCTTAGTTTTTAATTTTTATTTTTTAAAGAAATTTCCTTTAGTAATGTTGTTTTATCAACCTTTATTGTATTTTGAATAGAAATATAGGGTATGCAGATTTGTTTAAGAATGGTAATATTTATCAATACTTAATGTATATGTTGAATTAGTCAATTTAATCCATTACTAGATTTCTCAAGTCATGAAGGCGTCTACCTTATCCCACAAGTAGATAAGCTAAGTCATAACCCGAAATAATAGATAACGGGCTGACAGGCAGAAATCAGAAGGACCACATACAATGATAGGTGTAATAATAACAAGTGATAACTGAAAGGAAACATATTTAATATACGAAAATGAGAGTAGAAAAAAGGACCAAATAGACAAACGGACCCCTTCCAAGACCCGATAAGATCGGTACTAGAGACACTACAAAAAATACCCAGAGTACTAGACAAAATTCAAAAATATACACAACATATACAAGCAGTCTTAGTACAAAAGACAAAACTGGAATAGATAGAAGAGGAAGAACCTCGGACGACAATAAGCTCACCCTACTCCGAATCAGTGTTGAAAGGTAGGAATCACGTCATCACTGTCTGCTAATACTCAAATCTACATCAGAGAAAGGGTACAAAAATCTACATCAGAAAAAGGGTACAAAATTATAGTATGAGTACCAAAACAACAGATACTCTGTGAGCATCATCGGTCAACTAAGCTCAATGTAGGAAAAAAATAACTAAAATGCGAATCTAAGTTAATAGTAAATGGGAATAGAAAGGTAAACAACTCTCAAGCTACATAAATATGATAAAGGAATAAATATAAACGATACAGAAAATAAATAATGTAGTAGTAAAAGATAAATCAAACACAACCTTACTGAGGGCCATAAGCCAGGTAGGCACATTGAAGAAGACAATTAACTCAACTGTACCCCATAAGTTGGTGGGACACACAAGATCTAATTAGTGAAAAATAAACATAAATAATCCGTAACTGAACCTCATCCCACAAAATTATAGTAGTCATCCAGATGTGCACCGGGCTTGAACCAACACCAATAGGTAATAATAAAGGCTAGATATCGGACTTGAACCGGTAGTGATGGATAATAACAAGAGACCACATGCAGGATTCGAATAAAAAATAACTAATTATAATGGGAGGCCACATATATAATATACAACAAAACTCATAATCATATGTCGAACTCGAACTGGAACTCAGAGGAACCACAACTCTCAGAACAACCATAATCAGTACTAGATCTCTCAAACCATCATAATCAAAAGCCGGATTCGAACCGAAACTCAAAGTAACCATACCCAAATGCAAAATTAATACCCAAATCATACCAAAATCAATGTCAACATAGCACCACAATTCACGATTAATGACAAAAATAAAGTATATGCTGAACCTAAATCGAAACTAAAATACAGGTAGTAAATCATTTGCATACCTTAATTCAAAAGGGCAAAATTCAAGGTTCTGCAACTTAATTTCAAGTCCTAAATTGATATATGCTATATTATACTAAAAGTTAATATACCAAAATTTACTAGAACAGGTCCTGATCAGATAAATTAGGCATGATATATATATATATAGTGAGATGAATAGATAGATATATAGATAGATCAAATGGTTCGCAAATAATAAGTACTTGTCTAAAAATAATATAATCGGACACAATTATCATAAATAAACTCAATCTTAATATAGAATAAGCCTAATCTACCTGAACGCCAAAGCTAAAAATCTTTTCAAGAAAATTCCGAATAGTATCACTAAAATCCAAACTTAAATATCTTGATACGGATAATTATTTCTTCTTAATTTTTTCACAACACACATTCATTTATAGAGCCATATCCAAAATGAGGAAGTAGCAATTGTAGGAATATGTTTAAACTTGTAGTGGACAACATAGGATTTAACATTTAATTTAAATAACAACAGGAAACAACAAAAGCAATCCATTATGCCACCTTACCGAACACGTAACTCATTTTATTCTACGCCACAACATTACATGCATATTTGCTGGCCAAATTTGAAGGTTAGTGCATAAAGGCCACACCCTCCACTTCCACGTGGAAGCCGTCGTTCCACTAATTA
Organism: Capsicum pubescens; assembly: GCA_030864215.1. Lineage (NCBI taxonomy): Eukaryota > Viridiplantae > Streptophyta > Magnoliopsida > Solanales > Solanaceae > Capsicum > Capsicum pubescens. Next base: position 244,261,772 of record CM061542.1, read on the forward strand.
ACTTTAATTATCCATTATATATATTCGAATATTGCATATGAACGTGAAAAAATAAATATAATATTTTGAATATATTATAATTAATAAAAAAATATTTATAATAAAAATTCTATTATATAATAATATTAATAATAATAATAATATTTTAATATTTTTAGATTTACTATTTCCGCTTAAAATGTTAATTGACTATAAAAGCAATTATAAAGTAATATAAGTATTTCATAACTAAAGAATTTTTATACAAGTTAAAAATATTCTGGAAAGGTAATAAATTATACTTCTACCAAGTGTCAATTAAAATAAATTATTCTACAATATATTTGATATCATTAAAATTCTCAAACGAATCGTCCGAAATTGAATTATCAGTCCCAGCAAGTTATAAATAACTTGGGACAGTAATAGAAAAGCTCTAAACACCGAAAATATATGAAAATAAGAAAAATAACCGTGAGGGTCATTACAACATCCATTACTAAAAAGAACTTTCATCCAAAAAAGTAAAGGATAAGGAAATACCTGAAGGCTCAATCATCCTACGCTGAGGATACTCATGGGCAAAATGACCAACAATACCACAGTTATAACATGCCTCGGGCACCCTGCTCTATCTAGAAGGCCCAAAAGATCCAGAATGTCCACCCCGAATCGATGAGCTTAACTGAATACCTCTCTGTGGCTGACCATTACTCTAACCACTGGACAACTATAACTGGCCTAACCCCTTTCTGATATTTAAAACGATGGTTGGACTGGCTGACTAGGCTGACCCTGATACTGAGAAGGTTGTTGTTAGGATACCTACCGTGAAATCCTCGGCCTATAAATTGTGAACTGTTGTGGCTCCTACTATAACTATCCTGGTAATGAGGCCTCTTATGGATGCCCCCTTGGGCCTCACGACCATCTCCTCTTTCTCAAAAAAATACTCAACTATCTCATAAAAATACTTCCCTAAAGTCACCAAACTCTGTGTAGCCCTACGAGGTGATAATCTCAATCCCCTGGAAAAGCATCGAATACGCTCATACTCTGTAGGGAGAATCATAGTGACGTTTCTTGCAAACTCATAAAATCTTGCCTCATACTCAGACACAAACATAGAACCTTGTATCAGTGCTATAAACTTATCTCGAAGACGTTTGCGCATGCTACGGGACATATACTTCCCCAAAAAAGCCTCAGAGAACTGAGTCCAAGTCACAGGTGCATATCCAGCTATCCTGGAATCAATATAACCTCGCCACTACCTCCTTGCTTTTGTGTCTAACTAATAAGCAACAAAGTCCACTCCAAACAACTAAATCAACCCTAAATTTCGCAATTGCTTCTTGCAACAGGATAGGAACTCATTTGCATCCGCTCCTGGGATCCCAGTAAACCTGGGTAGAGTCAATGTTAAAAATTGGCCCAATAATTTTTGTTCTTCTAAAGACATAACTGGTTGGGCTACTGCTGGTTGTGGGACTACTAGTACTTGTGGAACCTCTACCCTAGACGGAACTGTCGTAGGCTGTGACTCTAAATCAACACCAGCTTGTGTTGCTGGGTAAACTCCCTCTGTCGGTGAACCACCAACTAACTCCAAGAATTACACCGATACATCCCGAAGGACCGAGGAGGATATAAAATCAGGTGGAGCCTGGGTTTACCCCTAGCATACCTGTTGCTGTAGCGAATACCTGGAGCTCTCTCAGTCTGAGAAGATATGAAAAGATCAGGTGATGGATTCCTAGCCTGATCTCGAACTTATATTATTGCTCTATCCTATCCCCAACCTCTGGGTCAACCTCGACTCCTAACCAGAACTCTAGCAGTGGGCTCGGGGTCCCGATTCCTGGCTTCCACACACTGCATCATAGCTATCTTGTAAGGAGTAAACCAATAAAAATAAAAACCAACTCAGACCCTATGCACGTAAATGGATAAAGAAAATGAGACTGTTTCTTAAAGATGCTCCATAGCCACCCGCAGATAAATATCTATGTACCGATCCGTTAGACTGTACTAAAAATAATCTTTAGTACCAATAATATCAGTGAAACCTAGGCTCTGATACCACGTTGTCATGACCCGATATCTCAAGACATGAAGGCACCTACCTTATCCCACCAGTAGGCAAGCTAAGTTATAGCCCGTAATAATAGGTAATGATCTAACAAGCAGAAACCAGAAAGACTATATACAATGATCATAGTTGATTCATAATTGGGGGTGTAAAGGGGGTGTCTCAAGAAAGTTTCGGATTTTTCAGACAACGTTTGAGGCATATTTGGATGATCAAAACAATGGGCCAATACGATGTCGATGCATCACACCAGTAATCGCGTCGGTAGGGAACGATGCGTCGCTTAACACGTCGGGTGCCCAGTTTATCTCATTGATTTTTGGGTCCAGGAGGGTAATTCAGTCTTTTTGTTCCCTCATTTTATCTTGCTAAGTGCACCAATGCTTTCTCACTGTGCTCTATCCTAAGAATTCATGTTGTATGATATTTCTTTCGAATGACTCTCTACTTATGATCCAGACACTTAATTTATGGAGCACTTCGTGTCTATTTTATTATATTTTTATTTTATGTCCCTCCTTGAGTAGCACAATAAGTATAAGTTATGCTCTAATAATGTTACTTTCATTCATGATGTTTATGCTCGGGTCCCTTAATGACCCTCCATTTGATAGTATGATGGTGGATGTGAAAGTGTGGTGGTGTGTTAGGTAGGGGAGTATATGTTCTTGAAGGTGAAAAATTTGATGTGAATTCTCGAGATAAGGTTATAGGTGAATAGGAAAAGAATAAGGTGAACTTTTATTGTGTGAAATAGCTAAGAAGGAGGAATATGGTGAAAATATTGGTGAGACTGATTGAAATTGTTGGTCTTAGTGGGGAGATCCATGTAATGGGTATAGTAATGATTAGGCTTGAATGTTGTGGTTTTTGAAAACATAAACATATGTGCTATGTGATTAGTACTCTCTCAATTAAATCTAGAGTGTGTTTAATGGTAGTGATAAGGTGAAGAAATATTCTTAAAGAGATGTAAAGTACAGGTCCCCGTAGCTCAAGTTAGCACTTTTAACTCCGAGTTAGGTTTCACCATAGCAGTACTAAGTAGTGAGACTCAAACTCTTGTGGTTAGATGTGTTATAGGAGAATTGTAAGACGAAAAGGACGAAATATATTATTTAATGTTGGGGCATAACTGAGTGGGGCCTTTAAGCAAAGTCTATTTGTTATATCATAAAAGGTGGAGAATGCTTCTATCCCAATCTTCAACGAAATCTCTAAATCAGGCCTAGGGTCATCAAATAAACCCCTGCCTTATGTTGTAATGAGTAGGATTCATAGAACCCACGTGCAAGATCATCCATATGTAAAGTCCCATTATCCCATGTTTCGTGCTTACATATTTCACTCGGGATTACCATGAAACTCATTTGATTCCTTTGTATGTTTTGATGAGGATAACTATTCAATGCGATATTATGTTCTTTATTGTACACTTTTAGATCCTCAAAAGTCCCTACCTATCATTCGAGGATGAATGATCCCAAGGAGGAGATAATGCAACGCCCCACATTTTTGAGCTAGAAATTAAATCGTCGTTCCTACGTGTGTAAGCTCTAATTCCATGGGTTATATTTAGATTCATGTGTCATGATCTTTCTCCTAGTATATGAAGTTATTATGGGGTTAAATGTTCATAGAAATGGCCTAAAGCAAAGTTGAGCAAAGAACCTTTCATTCATCCAAAATTGGATATTCAATCCTACAAGGGTATACTTTGAACATGTATAACTTTTGATACACATATAATTTTTCAGATCAAGACCCACTGAATTGTAGATAATTGAAGTAGCTTTCCAACGGTAACCATTTTGCGAAAATCTGATAACCGGGTGAAAAGTTATGACATTTTTCGTGTGAGGCAGTAAGCCGATGCGATGTCGACGCGACGTGTTGGCCTGTGTGTTACGGAGCTATTTCACACGCTATTTCAGTTTCCAATGAATCTAGGGGCATTTTGGTCATTTATCCTCACCCAAAATCCATCTATAACATATGGTTTCAGCCCCAAGAAGCATAAATTGCCCCTTTTATTCAATCCTCTTCTCAAAAACTCCAAGAACAAGATTCAAATTTCCTTCCCTTCTATAGATCAAGAATTTACCCTCCTAAGAGTAGATCTTCAAGGAAAAAGTCAAGATCCAGGTTTCATCGTTCAAACTAAATAATCTAAGGTACGTGGTATTTTCCTACACTACATGGGCTTGTTGAAAAAACTTTGAATAAGATTTAAAGTTATAGAAATCATGAAATTTTAAAGGGGTTTTGGAATTATGGTTACAATCTTGCATTATGAATTCTTTAATGATATTATTATTTTGGTCTTGAGGCCTTTTCTCCAAATTTATTTGTACTTGTATATATGTATGTATGAAATTGGGTTTGAATATTTAATTGTGAGCATGAACATATAGAATCCCTCTCTTCCTATGATTTCCCATTCTTTTCATATGATATGGATTATTTCGAATGCATTTTGAGAAGCATGATACAAATGTCTTGATTATTGTTTATGATTTGATTATGGTTTTGAATTGAAGAGAGGGGGTTTTACTTGTTGATAAATATTAAAAATATATAATGAAAGAATTGCATGGTTTGTCAAAAATACATGACCACCACATGTTTGTTGAAATGTTGAAAAGAGAGATTTTTTGCATAATTTGACAAATGTTTTGAAGTATGAATCTTCTTGAAATGTTTGAAGTATGGTGGTCCAAACTTTATTATTTGAAAGAAGAGACTGTAACATGATATTTTATGGCTCAGAAATATGACTTGCAAGTCTTGGTATGACAATACCAATACAGATAATGTCATGGTAATTTAGAATAGAACAGAATGCAGATTTTCATTCAGATTTTCAGATTTTGAACTTAGAACTATGCATGTTTAGAAAAGGATAAAATTGGGCTTAAAGAGAGTTAGGTGGTTACCCAAAGAAGGCACGAGTTCAAAAAACTCATTGCCCGAAACCGTGTTTTGTTGATACGGGTTATTATTTTCTCAAAGAGGAATGATACGCTGGCCTAGTGTCCTATGGCTTATCAGAACAGAAACTCCAACCCTTGCGGCAAACTTGGGTTGGGGACTTGGTTGCCGAGTTAAGGGCGGATTTCATATGGCCCGTGGAATGTTAGACTTGTATGGTGGACCATCTAGCTCATAACTAAAATAAAGAATGGTTTTACATCTACAGATTTGCTTGAATGATCATTTAAGTTGCCCATGTGTTTCAAATAATTTCTTGCATAACGTTTTTATAAATGCTTTCACCTATGTTATATATAAAAGTAAATTATTTTGGATTGCTCTGCGTACCAGTACATCTGTATTGACCCCCAATATTTCAAGATCTGAGGCACAGTTCAGCGATCCCATACAACAGTAGATCTGTGTGTTTCAGAAGTTGTAGTTGGTGAGCCTTCTCTTTTCTGGAATGCCTGATTTTTAGATATCATTGTTTCTTTATTTTTATGGTCTACTGGGGGCCTTGTCCCAAATTTGTCTCAAACGTATGATGGCTAATGTAATGTTAGAGATTTCGCAGACGGTTGTCACATGCTTAGAATATTCAGAATTTTTCTTTTAAATTGTTCAAGTTTATGAGATTGACCATGGTTCCGTGATGTATTGTTTTCCGCAAATTTTCTTATACCATATGAATATTGTGCATGATTACCAGATTTAGAAGAGCTCCCGGGCCTTCATGGTTCGGAATGCTCGTTACGGTTAGGGCCCGGGCTCGAGTCGTGACCGTTTTCTTTAAAACTAAAAAGGCCATAATTTTTTGCCTGTGAAAGAAGAAAAGGAACGATGAAGAATTCAAAGCTATTGTGGCCGGAGAGCAAGGCTGTCACATCGATTGATGGTTGAATTCGAAAAGAAATTCGAAGCCCAACTATTTATCGTAGGAGATTAAAGTCTTCGGGGATTGAAAGGAGAAGTTTGCAGAACTGTTGGTTGAGAGAAGCTGTCGAGAGAGAGGAGAGATACGGTCGATTATTTGGATTGAAAAGAGGTGTGGGTTGGGTTGATTTGTATTTTTGAAAAGATTAGAAACTTTTGAAAATAATAATCAAGTCCACAATTAACTTAATCAAGTTTTCTAATTATGTTTGACCCTTTAAGTTGGTCAATGTCACCAATCCTTCATTCAAGACTTAAAAGACACCTTTCCTTCAATTTTCTCGAGTAAGTTTGACTGACAAATTTAGGAGGAAAATGATGTTTTTTCTCTAATAAAAATGAAAAACATAAAGAGAAAAAAAAAATTTAATTTTAAAATAAAGACAAAATGATCTACTGGACCCTTATATTTATATGAGTTTGTATTATGAAATCTTTTATTCACCTCTTTGCCAATTGAATCATTAAACTCAGCAAAATATAATATTTTAAATTCTTTTTATGACTATTCAACATGCGTGTAATACAAACACTTACATGTGGAGCCCACACCATTTTTTAATGCCACGTAAAAAAATTAAGTAAATAATTAAATCAAATAACCACCTACCCCGACTACCCCACATCTCATCTTCTTCACAGTTATCATCCCTATCTTCTTTTTCATTAGATCCCTTCTCCCTAAGGGTGTTCACGGTTTGGTTAAAAATCAAATCAAACCGCAATCCAAACCAAACCGATTTAAAAAATTGATCTTTGGTTAGGTTTGGTTTTAAATTTTAAAAAATCGATACTTATTCGGTTTGATTTTGTTTTACTCTAAAATAATCAAACCGATATAAATTTTATACACACACACATATATATTATAATTATTTATATATCAATCATAAATACAATATATAAACATTTGTTACATTTCATATTTTAATTATGATTTAACTTTAGTCGTAACACTTTCAGTCATATGTCTTCATCCAATTGACAGTACATTATGAGATTCTAATGATTTTCGCACTTTGAATGACAAATGATACTAATTGTGAAAATAATATCTTGTTGTATATTAGAATTTACAACTAAGTTTCATTAGAATGTAGACAATCAATAGTTTTGAACTTTCTTCTTAGTCCTTATTTAGCAAGAAATTTATGTGTTCACCTTTTGGGGGTTATCATATCATTCTATTATATGTAGTTTCAAAATATTTTTTTAAAAGCATTCATATGGTGTTGTTTGTGGTTTTACCTAAGTATAACGCTCGGTAGACATCTAAGTTTTAAGATTGAGGCACGATACTTGATTGATATCTCATATGTTGGATGAATTTATTTTTTCAAAAAAAAAAATTTAACTTACATCATTAGTTAAAGTTATAAACCGGTCGAAAAAATCGAACTAAACCGACAAGAACCAAACCGACGGTTATTATTTTATTTAGTTTGATTTGGTTTTAAAAATTTCAAACCTGACTAAGTTGGTTTGGTTATGATTTTTACCAATAACCGACCCACGGACACCCCTTCTTCTCCCTTTTCATATTCTTTTTTCGATTGATTCTTTTGCTACAAAATCGATGAAAATTGAGGAAGAAATATAAAAATTTCAATTGAAAAGAAATTTTTTAGTGTTCTTCGATGTTGTAGTATCATCCGACGTTGGAAAGAGGAGTTAAATTATTTTATGAATTTATTTTGTTATTTCTTTAATTTATCTTTAAAGTATAATTATTATTTTTTAAATTTAGTGAATTAGAACAGTAATTTCTAATTGAAGTACAATAAGGGCGGGCTGGTGAAGACGAGTTGGAAATTGGTGGAGTAAAGAAGATGAATAGTAGGGGCTGCGTGGATTCTGAAAGGAGGGGAGGGGCTGTAGTAGAAGTTGGGGAAAGAGATTTTTTTTTCCTTTTAAAAACTCATGAGTATTTGTTTTCTTTAATAATTTTATATTATTTTAATAAAAATATAATGTTCACATGTTCGTTGCTTGTAGTTATATGTTACATTAGTATAGGGTACGCATTTTACGCGTGTATCTATATTAATGATTAAATAATTAAAAAATTGATAAATATAGTAGTGAAATTTGTGTGCAATGTGAAAAAAGTGGACCTTTAACACTAAAAGGTCGGGAAAAAGATCTAAATTTTAGGATATAAAATTCAATATTTATTAACATAAAATTAATTTTTCAAGCTAAATAGTAATTAAAGAATTCAAATAACTATTATAATATATTGATTAAGGTTATTGATTTAGACGATTTAGAGCAAAGGAATGTGCATTAGAACCAGAAAAAAAATCATAAAACTTAATGTTTGAATCACTTAATCTCGGGGCGTGTATGAATAAACTTTCGAACAACTATTATATATGACTCCGACGGCATTAGAAAGGGATATATAATCAGAAGATAATTTTAAATGTGGACACATGAAAAAGAATGTTTATTTTTCACACATAAATTCTAGGGTAGATTTTGCATTAAAGTTTATGCGGTCATTTGAAACACTTACATAAGGTGATTGATACCAAATCTTTTGACGAATAGAAATGTTAACTGGAATTAATATGATTTTAAATATAAAATTAACACCAATACCAATATTATGGTCTCTGCCATCTTTAACTTTTGAATGTGGAAGTTCTTAACTGGACAACACTTCGCTCCAAACAATACAGCCTGTCAGACTATCGCTCTATAGAATTTACCTTTAAGCTTAGGAGACACCTTCTTATCACACAAGACTCCCTCAGAGAATCTCTATTTCAACCATCCATCACCAATACGGTGTGTGACATCCTCGTTAATCTCACCATTGCCTTGAATCATGGACCCAAGATACTTGAAATTCTCCCTCATTTGAACTTCCGGAGAATCCAGCTTCACTACCACGTCAGACTCATACGACAAAACACTAAACTTACATTTCAAGTGCTCCATCTTGATCCACCTCAACCTAAATGCTTTAGACTCAAGGGTCTGTTTCCATATGCATCATAAGAGAAACTGGGAGTTACTGATCTATTTAAGTTACCCGATTTATCCGCACCCCCCCATAATTAGTATCAAAGCCTATATTGTTTAAAGTTATCGGAAGTAGTATGTATTTGGATTTATTTGATTAATTTATTAATTATGATAAAATTAGATTTAGATATCCACCAAAATATTATAAATATTGTTTAGATGAATAACGTACAGAAATTACAAAAATATAAAGAATTAAAACAAATAATATCTGAAAAACGTAAAGAATTAAAAATAAGGATAGAAAGACTACAGTATAACATAATTGCCGGAGTTAGTAAAAACTCAATAAATGCACAAAAAGAAGAAATATCAAATTTAGAATCAGCAATAGATGGTCTAGAATATATATATCAACATAACCTATATACGTTTAAATAAAATAAACAAAGAAGAATTTATAATAGATGAAAAAACATATGAAAATCACGAAGGATTAAAAATAAAAATAGTATTCTCTAATTTAGGAAGAAAATATAAAAAAATAGGTGAATATTTATATTTAATGTTAGAAAAAGAAGAATTAAAATTAGAAGATAAGTTGGCAGCCATGGTAAGAATAGAAAGAGAAAACGAAGAAATAGATAGAAAAAAGGAAATAGATAAAATAAAACAATAAACCACAGAAGAAATACGAAAAATAGAAGAAACTAAAAATAGTAAGATTGTTGAATTAGAAAAAGAACTACAAATGCTAAAAGATTTATATGAAAAGAGACAGAAAGAAAAAGAAGAAAAAAATAAAGAATAAAAATTATTAAACGAGATAAATCAATTTAAAAAAAATTAGAAATAAAAAATAAAGAACCAGAAACCAGTGAATTAGAAATAAATACAGTAGATGCTGAAGAAACAGATAATTATGATTCGAAGGATAGTGAAACATATACAGAAATTCTAGAAAACATAGGAAAACTAGAAATTAATGGAGAACAAGAAGTAATTAATAAAGAAAATCTAGAACTAATAAATACGGAAGTAAATACTCTAGATAAAAATATAATACCTAGTACATCAGAAATAAGAAAACCAACATATAATTACAAAAGTAAGTTTAAAAGATATAATCCAAACGATGAATATAATATATGGACACCAAAACAAATAATTAATTATAACCTTTTAGATTTAGACTGTGTAATAGACACAAATAAAATAATACAACTATGATAATAACTTTGTAAAAACAATTGATAATAATGATTATCGTTACAAAAATATAGATATAGAAGAAGATTTAGATATAAAACAATACAACTATCATTTATTATTTCTAAATCTTCTTCTATATCTATATTTTTGTAACGATAATCATTATTATCAATTGTTTTTACAAAGTTATTATCATAGTTGTATTATTTTATTTGTGTCTATTACACAGTCTAAATTCAAAAAGTTATAATTAGTTATTTGTTTTGGTGTCCATATATTATATTCATCCTTTGAATTATATCTTTTAAACTTACTTTTGTAATTATATGTTGGTTATCTTATTTCTGATGTACTAGGTATTATATTTTTATCTAGAGTATTTACTTCCGTATTTATTAGTTCTAGATTTTCTTTATTAATTACTTCTTGTTCTCCATTAATTTCTAGTTTTCCTATGCTTTTTAGAATTTCTGTATATGTTTCACTATCCTCCGAATCATAATTATCTGTTTCTTCAGCATCTATTGTATTTATTTCTAATTCACTGATTTCTGGTTCTTTATTTTTTATTTCTAATTTTTCTTTAAATTGATTTATCTCATTTAATAATTTTTATTCTTTATTTTTTTCTTCTTTTTCTTTCTGTCTCTTTTCATATAAATCTTTTAGCATTTGTAGTTCTTTTTATAATTCAGCAATCCTACTATTTTTAGTTTCTTCTATTTTTTGTATTTCTTCTGTGTTTGTTGTTTTATTTTATCTATTTCCTTTTTTCTATCTATTTCTTCGTTTTCTCTTTCTATTCTTACCATGACTGCCAACTTATCTTCTAATTTAAATTCTTCTTTTTCTAACATTAAATATAAATGGTCACCTATTTTCTTATATCTTTTTCCTAAATTAGAGAATACTATTTTTAATTTTAATCCTTCGTGATTTTCATATGTTTTTTCATCTATTATAAATTCTTCTTTGTTCATTTTATTTAAACGTATATAGGTTATGTTGATATATATATTCTAGACTATCTATTGTTGATTCTAAATTTGATATTTCTTCTTTTTGTGCATTTATTGAGTTTTTACTAACTCCGGCAATTATGTTATACTGTAGTCTTTCTATCCTTATTTTTAATTATTTATGTTTTTCAGATATTATTTATTTTAATTCTTTATATTTTTGTAATTTCTGTACGTTATTCATCTAAATAATATTTATAATATTTTGGTGGATATCTAAATCTAATTTTATCATAATTAATAAATTAATCAAATAAATCCAAATATATACTACTTCCGATAATTTTAAACAACATAGGTCCTGATACCAATTGTAGGGGGTGAGGATAAATCAAGTAACTTAAATAGATCCATTAAGTACTTGACTTTGTTTATCGGTATCAGATTCCATGAATCAACAACTTCTATATTCTTTAGTTTTAAATATGTTCGATTTTAAATTGAACTCCATAACCATTGCTCTTAGTAAACTCAAATTAATGTAATATAGAACATATCAAAAAATTAAAAAAATTACAGGGGACTTTTAGAATTGAGGCAAAGTAATTGATTTATAATTTAAAGGAAATTCTTCTTATATAAGCACAACAACAATAAAATATTTAGTGTAAGCTCACAAAGTGAGGTTCATAAAGAAATAAAGTTCACACAATCTTATCCTTATCTTGGAGGTAGAAAGGTTGTTTCTTAGACACTGACACATCCAAAAAGAAAAAGAGAGAACAAACTAAGAAGGAGATAGAAGAACAACTCCCGAGTAAGGGGTGGAGATTTCGTGAAATGAGAGTTTGATGAGTTTAGAGTATCAGGTGTTACCGTTCTTTCCGTGGTTCCTTTGTGCTTATCAGCTAGCTTTTCTCTTCGAAGGCTAGTTAAAAGAGTAATCTAAAAGGACTGTTTAAAACCAGCTGCAACTATTAGTCACTTGTAACTCTTCGTTATAACTTTCATCCTCAACATCACCAAATATGATTTTGATGGATGGATCAGCCAAACTTGTGACAACCTATGAGGTAAGTATTGTCAAGCAATCACTAATATTATCCAGGTATTAAGACAAAATCGCTAATAGTTAAAATTGTTGCAAGAAGATAGAAACATATTTAGCGTGTACTTAAATTAGCAACTTATAAAAAACATGTAATAATATTAGTAGTACACTAATAACTCTTTGCAGTTGCCAATGCCTCAAAGAGCAAGCATCATCTTACTTCACGGATACAACAATACAAAACTATAGTCTATACCTGAAGAAGCCTTATCCCCTGGACCTTGGCCTGCAAGAAGAGAAGGAAATCGTGTAACTGAAACTAAAAAATTATATGATGAAAATATCATTTGAAAAACTTTTGTACGTTGCCAAAATTCTGAATAATTTTGAGGGTAACCTCAATTTTTTTGAAGTTCTTACCTTTTTTCTGGACTTGTTTTGGATCTTGTTGACCTCTTTCAAAGCTTGAATCAAGTTTTCCAAGAAAATTTGAAGCCCTCCTAAAGCATTATTGAGCATCAAATGCTCTGCCACTTCACAAGGTCTTATGTCTACTTCCTCTAAGAAACCTTGAATCTGTTGGAACAAAGTCTGTGTTTTCAAATTTTAGTAATTCTTAACCAACACTCTGAGAAAGCCCAGTACACTAAAGCTACCGTTATGCACAGTGCCTAAAAGGTCCCTACCACAAGGGTGTATTGTACGCAGCCTTACCTTACATTTATACCAAAGACTGTTTCAAGGATTGAACCAGTGACCGCCCGATCACATAGCAGTAACTTTACCAGTTACTCTAAGGTCCCCTTCTCTTAACCAACAGTCTGAATGCCTCTTGGTCACATAGCAGTAACTTTATCAGTTACTTCAGGCTCCCTTCTCTTAATCAACACTCTAAATGCTCCATATTTGTGGAATGACATCTCAATGTACATATCCATCTTTCTCACAATTAGAGTTATCAGGTTTGCCCTTGTGATTTGTGGTAAATATAATTATTATTTATCTTTATAGATTTGTGATAGGCAAATTACAACACAAGAATTAATATTGAAGAATAACATCATAAGACAATATATTCTTTGAAAAGAGCATCCAATTATAGAAATACAACAATAATAGTAGCATATTTAATGTAATTTCATAAGTAGAGTTTAAGGAGGGTAATTGTATACGTTGCCCTTACCTCTTTTTTACAAAAGGAGAAGAGATTGTTGCTGATAGTTCCTCAAAAGAATTAAACTAACAAAAACATACCTTGGTCGAGTATGATGACGAAAATAAATGTGTCATATATAGTCCGTAGAGTTGTAGTATTTTTCTAACTTTATGGATTTAGACTCGATTTAATCAAAAGTTGAAGCATTAAAGCAGAAAAAAAAAATTCAGTCAATGAAACCAACACGTGGTGTGGCAAATCAACAAATGTGATTAACCACATATTCTGATTATGCCGCCATAAAACTTTGAGTCATAAATTTGAATTATAACGTTGGCTTCATCAGTATAAAATAAAATAATGTTATAGTTTCAAGAAGCTACATGAAATAATTTGATTAGAAAGAAGAAACAAATCACGATGGGAAGCATTGGTAAATATGTTTTTGGTTTCTCGACTTGGTTCTCTTAAAATATGAAATTAACACTTAGATCTATTATGGTAAAAGATAAAGATTCCTCTTTGGGTCTTTTATTTATCTTTTCTTTTGGTCATAATTTTTTTTGAAAGATGGAATTCGTGCATAATTCTATGTTAAAAGAATAAAGACTTCTAAACCAAAAAGAATTTATTTTAATTACATGAATTTTCCTTCATTGGCTCTGTATGAAAAGACAAAAAGTTCAAATGATATTTCTAAGGCCTTCACAATTTTAATATATTACTAATTTAGGTGTATGCATCTTGCTAGTGTACCTCACTTTATTGAAATCAAACGTCACACTAAATATAATATTTGTTTAAATAATAAAGATGAATACAATAATTAAATTCAACATCTTTTAGAAAATTTAATTAGTTAAACCGAACTTTTACCAAAAAAATTTATCAAAGTTGATCGACATTCATCTATCACCTGTAAACTGCAACAAAATAATATGATAATAGAGACATTGAAACAATATAATTAAATCTAACCTTTACACAAAAAATTCTCAAAGTCATCTGACCCTTATCTAACACCTATAAACTATAACAAAATAATACGATAATGGAGATATTAAAATAATACAGCTAAACTTAACATTTACATAAAAAAAATTCTCAAAACAGAGATATAAAAACAATACAATTAAACCTAATCTTTACCTAAAAAATTCCTCAAAGCCGACCGACATTCATCTACCACCTGTAAATTCATCTGCAACCTGTAAACTACAGTAAAATAATACAATAGTGATCATAAAGCTTCAGTTTTGATGACAATAATTCTTGTCTGAGCGAAAATTTTGACCCTAAAGAATAACTTGAATGAAAACAAAGAAGATAAATATACACACACGTTGAATTCTATTATGTTGAAAAAACAGTGAAAAAGTTGAGGATTAGAAAATTAAGCATCCACCAATCCACCAATCCAGACATGCAATCGAATCAAGTTAGATTAGTATCAATAATATTTTCACAATAAGTAAACCGACTTCTTCTCTAGTTTAACGTGCATCTCAATATTTATGGAAATATTTCCTTAATAGAGTCCCTATTTTAGTAGTATTTTTCTATCCTATTTTAGGAGTATTTTTTAATTGATCAGTACAAAGGAACATATTAATTGATTTTCCTTCCATATATTTTAGGAGTCTAGTTAATATAATATAAACAATTAAATAATAAATTGAAGAAAATAGTGAAAAAACAGTTTTGTCTAAAGGAGGATCTTTTAATGAAGGACAAAAAGTTTAAATCACTTTTCTAAGGGTGTTCACACTTTTAATATATTATAGATATAGATTATAGATTATATTATTATATTATTATATTATATATGTATTATTATTATTATAAATAAATATAGATTATAGATATAAATAAAATAAAATTCTAATTAATTTAGAAGTGTTAAATAATATGATTTCTTACCATAATTAAATATATTTTTTCTATTTTTTAGAAGACATTTTTCCTTAAAAAGTCGTGCAGGACTTCCTTTTCCATGCATAATTTATTGTGAAGTATAAATGTTGGTGCTTAAATATTTCTTTTTCCTTACCATAGATAGTTTTTCCCCCAAAGATTGCCTAGGACTAATATCACACATTACATTTAGTGCTTTTTAGGTATGAGATTTTTTTTATTTCTTTTCCTTTAGACTAAATGTTTGAATATTAATTTAATATATTATTTATAAAAAATAGTGAAAAGATGATTTTGTCTAAAGAAGAGTCTTTTAATAAAGGGGAAAAAGTTTGAATCATTTTTTTAAGGGTCTTCACACTTTTAATATATTATAGATATAGATTATAAATTATAGATTATAGATATAAATATAGATTATAGATTATAGATTGTAGATATAGATTATAGATATTATCACTCTTAAACCAAACCTATATGCATACCCTATATTTCTATTCAAAATACATTAAAGGTTAATAAACTAACATTATGATAGAATTTTTTAAAAAATAATAAATATTAAAAATTAAGACAACCTTTTCAGCATAAATTTTATTCAACATAAAATGAAAAAATTTAGTACCATTCAAAGTTAAACATAGAAAAAGAAGTTGCTCAAAATATATGCTTGTCATTTAATTATGATTAGAAGTATATACCAATGTGTGTAGAGAAAAAAGACAAAGATACTATACCTAAAAAAAAAATAAGTCATTAAAACCTATGCTTGTTAGTTAATTATGAAAGATGTATGTAACAACAAATTAGAAGCATAATACAATGTCATGAACTCCACATGACTAGTCTTGACCAACTTTAGTCACAATTAATCTTTTTAAGATATAAGATGATAAAATTGTCCTCTTGCATCTAAAATAATTTAATTATGATTAACTTTTTCATATTATTATATCATCTTATACTTCTATTTATTATTACTTACACCTATCATAGTTAGCTGAGAAGCAAAGGTTTTTGTACGTTTAGTATCTTTGCCACTTTTTTTACCTAAACACAATGGTATTGTGACTAAAATTGCAAGAGTAGTACACATGTAAGAATAATAAATTATTTTCCAAACATAAGCTCGAGCTTGAGGCTAAACTATGTCTTCTATGATACTCGCGTATACGTAACACTCCCCTCTCACAACTCACATAGAAAATGATTCTATTTTCAATCCGTCCCACCTTCCTTTGCATAGACCCACCCCCCTTAAATGACTAGTTTTATCTTTAAAAAACGTAATTTGATAGCAACATATGATATTCATAACATGAGAAATTCACTATCTTACTAAATCATATTAATTAATTTATATTTCTACTACTGTATATCTTTATTTAAAAAAAAAATATTTTCTTTCACAGTTGAATCTTATGATCAGTTTATGTTTTCAATTTCCCTTAATCTCCTAGTCAATTTCCATTCCTTTTCCTCACTTTTGCATTTCTTTTTTTAATTACCATGGGTTTTATTAAATTAGTCTTCTTTATTCATTGATTTCAATTTCATATTCTTCTCCCATTTATTACTAAGGTAAAATTGAAAACAAATACTCAGTTTATATCAAAAAATTTTAAACTAGCCACTATTTTAAATCAACTATATTTAATAAGCACACCTATTAAAAAGGACCGATGGGAATATGAAATTAACAAAGAAGCGAGTTGGATGAGGGAAAAAGGTATTTTCTAAATGACAAAATAAGAGAATCTAAATTTTATATATTTTTTTAATTCTTAAACATACATTACTATTTCCGTGTTAGTCAAAATATCACGAAAATACCATGGATTTAGGAGAAAATGACAGTATAGTGGTACTTAAATGTGAAGTCTATGATTTTCAGTTAGTTAGAAGCATAACACTAAAAGTTAATTGACAATCTTGAGTCACATTTAACTTGTTTAAGATGACAAATTTGTCTTCTTGCATCATAAACAAACTAATTGTGACTAAAGTTGCTCCATACTAGTTATGTGGGTTCATGACATTATGTTATTCTTCTAATTTGTTGTTACTTACACCTATCATAATTAAGTAACAAGCATAAATGTCAATGACTAATTTTTTTATAGGCTTCACATTCTTGTCATTTTTACCTAAACACATGATATATGTGACTAAAGCTGCAATAGTAATAGACATATAAGAATTCATATTATTATTACGTACACCAATTACACCTACTGTAATTAACTAACAAACAGTTATTAATGACTTTATTTTTTTTTATAGGTTTACTATCCTTATCATTTTTTTTCAAACGCATGGTATATGTTGCTAATCATAATTAATTGACAAGCATAGGTTTCAATGACTTTTTTTTTTAAAGTTTAGTATCCTTGTCGTTTTTTTCTAAATACATGGTATATGCTTCTAATCATAATTTACAGACAAGAATTAGTTTCAATGATTTATTTTTTAGTACGTTTATTATCCTTCTCATTTTTTTCTAAACACATGGTATATTCTTCTAATCAACTTACTAAAAAATATAAATTTTAATAACTCTATTTTGTATGTTTAGTATCCTTATCCTTTTTTCGTAAATACTTGGTACATGCTTCAAATCATAATTAATTACCGACACGCATAGATTTTGTCAATGACTTATTTTTTTTCTTGGTTTAGTATCCTTGTCCTTTTCCCCCTAAACACATGGTTTATGCTTTGAATCATAATTAATTACTGACACACATAGGTTTCGTCAATAACATATATTTTCTAGATTCGGTATTATTCTTGTCGTTTTCCCTAAACACGAGATACATGCTTTGAATCATAATTAATTACTGACACACAGAGGTTTCATCAATGATTTATTTTTTTATATGTTTAGTGTTCTCATCGTTTTCCCCTAAGCACATGGTATATGTGACTAAAATTGCAATACCCACCTCACTCCACATAGACTCACCATACATAACTTTTTAGTTTTATCTTTTTTTTTTTAAAGAGTGAATTTGATAGTAACATATGATATTCATAAAAACAAAGAGATCATTGTCCAATGAAACTGTATTAATTAATTTATACGGTTATTCTAATTGTATTTCATCATTTTAAAAGTTACTCCTGTCATTCCTTTTTGTTTTTTCCTTTTGAATTGGACACACTCCTTAATAAAGTTTTCACTTCTAGAAAATTAAATGTATTTACCAATATATCCTAATTAATTTTGTACCTCTTCCAAATTAGTAATTGAATCCATTGAAAAAGAAATTTTTAATTGATGGTCTTGATAATTTGAACAAGGGTTAATAGGAAGATGTTGATCATATTATTCCTGAAAGATTAAAGGAGAGCTTAAGAAGAAATATAAGCACACTCCAAAAAGAGTAAATTAAAAGGAAGGGTGGGAGTATTTTTTATTTTGCTAACTTCAAGGTTGTGTGTCAACCTCATGCATCATCATCAACAGCATCATCATCAGCATCTTATACATTGCATTTGCTTTATTGGGTAGATGTTGTGATTGAATTTACGTATTGACTTGTTATATGTCTACTTGCTTTATACCCTGTTACTTATACTTTACCATTGTGTATCTACATGTTTTTCTCTGTTTATACTTGCATGTGATATAATTTATACTTATGTTATACTTGTTGTATTGTTGTTGTACATATGATATATATATATATATATATATATATTGTAGAACTATTAGAGCAAACGGTGCGGGCTACCATTGTGGGACATTTTCTGCTTGCAGGTGACGTGCCTTTAGTGTGTATTTTGTGTACCTTATTTTCTACTTTGCTCGGTCTGCCTATGATACCTACTGAGCAAAAGTGGACCGTACTTAATCCTACCGTACACTATCAGTGCTAATTTAGATTCGGATGAACCAACACGTTGCTTGACTCGGCTATTGTTGGAGCTTTCAAGGTAGCTAATGATTTTTAGGCGTCTAGATGTCTTCTGCTACCTTTCTTTATAGACTATGTCTTTATTTTTATTTCAGAGAAAAAGTTTTCTTGCATTTGAATATCTTATGTATTCTATTTGGATTCAAGTTGTATTCGATATGTTCTTATACTGTTGATACTAAGTTTGGGGAGTTATGGTTGCATGTGTTGATTTTATTCTTAGTGATTTTATCATATCTATGTGCGTCTTCTTCATTCTAGAAGCCTTACCTTGGGGGGACTTCTATCTTTTTCCCCTTGTCAATCAATATGGGTCATAGGCTTACTTTTCAAGGTTCGGCCTGACAAGTTTCATCATGACCCTTTTATTTTTGGATCGTGACAAATAGATGCTTTCATAAAAAATTAAACATATCAGCAGGCAGGTTCTTAATGAGCTCTTCGACTTAAAAGTTTAGTGACTTTTTGTTTTCTAAATATTATAGTAATTATTATGATCATGTTCTTTCCTCCGTTAATTCTTCGTACTAAAAATTTATGTACATTACTTAGGAGAACATTACTATACTGTTTCAGGTAATATTCGAGCATTTTGTTGAATAAAACTTTTTAGCATTGCCAGCCAAAAGTAAGTTAAAGTTTTGGACTCAAATGAGATGCTCATAAATCTGGCTGACAATAAGTCCAAAATTTTTAACTTTATCAAGGTTTTCCATCCTTCTTCCTCACAAGTTACTTTGTTTTCTTTATCATATCTTTATTTATTTATTTAATTTAGTTATATGAACTAAATTGAGACCTTTGTGAATGGATTATTTCGTCATGATACTTTCTTTGGGCGATATAAAATTTTCAAAGTACAACTTCAGAACTTTGGAAACTGAATAAAAATGATGCAAAACTAAGGAGAAAGAATGAAAATTGTCTAGGAGATTGAGGGAAATTGAAAAAGGAAATTGAACATAAGCTTCAAGTTCTAAAGAAAAAAATACTCCCACCATTTCTTTTAATTTGATCTTTTTGGGGTGTGGTTA
Organism: Capsicum pubescens; assembly: GCA_030864215.1. NCBI lineage: Eukaryota > Viridiplantae > Streptophyta > Magnoliopsida > Solanales > Solanaceae > Capsicum > Capsicum pubescens. The sequence goes on from CM061542.1 coordinate 244,281,971, forward strand.
TATTTCTTCTTAAGTGCTCCTTTGATCTTTTAAAAATAATGTGATCAATATCTTTTTATTATACCCTTGTTCAAAGTATCAAGACCATTAATTGAAAATAAAAAATTCAACGTGTTTAATTACTAATTTGGAAGATGTACAAAATTAATTAAGCAGTATATTGATAAATACATTTGATTTTCTAGAAGTAAGAACTTTGTTTAGGGATGTGTTCGACCCAAAAGGAGCAAACAAAAAAGAATAACGGGAGTATCTTCTAAAACAAAGAAGTACAACAAGAATAACAGTATAAGTTAATACAATTTGAGATGACAATGATCTTTTCTTTTTTTATGAATATCATATGTTACTATAAAAAACTCTCTTTAAAAAAATAAAAAAGATAAAACTAAATAGTTACGTGTAGTGAGGCTATGTGGAGTGGGGTACGTATTTCAGTTTTAGTCACAAATACAATGTGTTTAGGAAAAAATGGCGAGAATACTAAACCTACAAAAAAATAAATCATTGATGAAACCTATGTGTGTCAGTAATTAATTACGATTCAAAGCATATATCTCGTGTTTAGGAAAATGACAAGGATAATACTAAATCTAGATAAAAATAAGTCATTGTCGAAAGCTATGTGTGTCAGTAAATAATTATGATTCAAAGCATATATCTCCTGTTTAGGAAAAACAACAAGGATAATACTAAATTTAGAAAAAATAAGCCATTGAAAAAAACTATGTGTGTCAGTAATTATTTATGATTCAAAGCATATGTCTCATGTTTAAGAAAAACGATAAGAATAACACTAAATTCAGACAAAAAAATAAGTCATTGATGAAATCTATGTGTGTCAGTAAATAATTATGATTCGAAGAAAAAACCATGTGTTTATGGGTAAAAGACAGGAATACTAAACCAAGAAAAAAATAACTCATTGACAAAATCTATGTGTGTCAATAATTAATTATGATTTGAAACATCTACCATGTGCTTAAAAAAAATGACAAGGATACTAAACGTACAAATAAATGAGTTATTGAAATTGATACTTTTTAGTAATTTGATTAGAAGCATATACCATGTATTAAGGAAAGAAGACAAGGATACTAAACCTACAAGAAAATAAATCGTTGAAACCTATGTTTGTCAGTTAATTATGATTAGCAACATATGCCATGTATTTGGAGGAAAATGTAAGACCCCGGAAATTCTTAGCTTAAATCAGTCCTTTAGGCTTGTCAAGGGGTCCTAGACTTAGAATATTTTAGCTAAGTATTCAGACTTAGTGCCATTTTAGCCTTCAAAAGTTGGCAATCTTATTTCAGGACCTTTACATCCATTAAATATTAATATTCAAGTTAATTCATGATCAGGAAGGTCAATAGGTATTTTCGGATGAGTTTTGGATTTTTTGAACCTCGTTTAGACCATGTTTGAGTGCCCAAAATAGTGGGTCGATGCGTCGCGTCGACCATCGCATTGATGGATGATTTCCCCCCAGCTCCAGTGCAAATACCAGTGAACCGACACGGACTCGACGCGGTACATTGTCTATCGCGTTGATACCAATGATGCAGCGCGTCGGCCTAAGTGTCGGTGACATAGTTTTTTAGTCATTAAAAGATCGCGTTCTTGAGGGTAATTATATCTTTTTCTCACGACCTTCATCCCCAAAACACGAAATTAAACCTTTGAAGATCAATTATACTCATTAATCCTCAAAATCCTCAAGAACAAGAACCCTAGGAGATTCAATTTCAAATTAAAAACTCAATAACTCACCATTAACCCCTCAGAATTCAGGCGCTAAGGTATGTGAAGTGTTCATCCAAGGGTCCATTCCACTCTTGGAGTCCAAGAAACTATTTTTAAACATCAAGTATATGAAATTCATGAATTCCATGTTGGGTTTGATAATATTCATGTTTATAATGATTAATTGGATTTCAAATCCATGTTTCATGATAAATTTTATGTGGAGTTAATTAAATTATATGTGTTATCATGTGAGATCATGCTAAAGCCTTCAAATTGTGAAATTGATATTTGGAATTGTGTGCTCACATGTTGATTAGTATTATGTGCCTATTTTATGCTTTTCAAGTGATTGATGAATTAAGCATATGAGTTGAATAGTAAAATTATATCATATTAGCATGTATTCAAGTTCATGCCATAAAAGTGTTTGTTAAAATGCCCCAATTTATGAAAGATGAACAAGTACTAGATTTACATATTTCAAGCTTGTGTCGTGTCTCTTAATTTATGGTATCGAATCCTAGGGTACTTGTACCTGACAATTTAGTTGTTTACCTAGAGCCATGGTCATTCATAAAATGATACCAGTCACGTCATGATCAGTAGTACTCTTAGTCAGTCACAGAACTCAGGAAAAACTCAGTAGACTCGGTATTAGTTCGGTCTAGTTCAGCACTCAGCCCAGACCTCAGTAAACTCAATCAACTAACATAATTCAGTAGTATTCCGTCAGTAAATGGAACTCAGTGAATCCAGTTTAGTTCAGTTAAATAGTATTATTAGTAATAGTTCAGTCCAACCTAGTAGAGACTAGAAATCAGTTCAGTGTTTATTCAGTTGGGAGTAAGATTCTACACCGAGCGAGCCCAGGGATGGAGGAATTCCTGCTAGTAGAGGGTTTCACCCTTAGTAACAATCCCTGCATTACAGAACTACGTAGCCTGCGTAGGTTGAGATATCTTCCTGCCAGATATCATGAGGGTTGATATATCTCATTTGAGTTATCCTGCTAGCAAAGGTTGACAAAAGAGCTTCCTGTCAGAGAGGGTTAACTCACATCTTGTCCTTACTCATGGTACGATATTGACACCCTTCCAACTGGGATTATAGGTTGGAACCCAAATTAGATTAGAAAGGGGCATGTCGGTTGGATGATTACCTCCCACAGTCTCAATTTCAGTCTGAGTCTCGAAATAGAACTAAGTTTAGTTCTACAGATTCAGGACTATCAGATATAGTTACTCAGCTTAGTATAGAACTTAGTATAGTTCCACAAAATTCGGGACTGTCAAATACAGTAATTCAGATAATCTGTAATACAGTATCAGTAAACTCAAATATCAGTTATTAGTATTCAGACTCAGTACTCAGTATTATCACGATCTCAGTTACAGTCTATGTATTCATGCATGTACTCTTATTCAGTCATACTCATGTTATTCAAATAGAATTTTTCATGCATATGAACCCATGCATTTCAGCCTTCCTCACTAAGCATACCAGTACATTCAAAGTACTGACGCATGTTTTTTATGCTATGATTCTTATATCATAGGTTCAGATGCACGGGCTCCAGAGCACCCTTAGAAGTTCAGATCTTCAGCTTACAGAGTAGTGGTGAGTCCTCATAGTTCAATGACATGCTTGTTATTTTTAGTAGCCAGAGTTAGTTGGGGACTTGTCCCATCAACTCCATAGTTCAGATAGTTTAGAGGCTTTCTAGACTAGAGTTTTTCAGACAGTTTTTTAGTTTTACAGTACTTATATTCAGTTTTGGTATTTTTATACCGCATTCATATTTATTTATAGATTTGAACCTTATGGAATATGTTTTTTTCCTATTTCTGCAATCATTACAGTATTTATTACAAAGTTATTATAGCAGGTACCAGTCATGGGTTAGCTTGTGATCATTTGGGATTATGAGCACCGTGTAGTGTTTGGGGTATAGAATTGGGGTGTTACAAACTTGGTATCAGAGCCTAAGGTTCAACAGTGTCTTAGGAAGTCTGAAAGACGCATCTAGTAGAGTCTTGTACATGGGTGTATTGCACACCACACTTATGTACAGGAGGCTACAAGATGTTTTAGGAACAATTTCCCTTCTTCAATATTCATGTCATGTGAGTGAGCATGAGCTCCAGTTACATTCCCTTTCTAATCCTAGTTTCTCTTCTGTTTACAGAATATGCCTCCAAAGATGACTCAGGGAAGAGGAATGGGAGACCAGTCATCCCCTCAGCCTATCCATCCAGATCTTTTGGGCGAGCATGTCTCCCACGTAGAGTTTAAAGCAGTCTTCACCACCCTAGCTCATTTTGTAGCAGCCCAGAATAAACGTCCAACTGCTGTTACATCTAACCCAGTGGCCAATACTGCTGCTGTCAGGATTTTGGACTTCACCCGAATGAACCCTCCATTGTTTATCGGGTCTAAGTCAGATGAGAAACCTCAGGAATTTATTGATAAGTGCAGAAGGTTATCGATGTCGTGGGGGTGACTGTTGTTGAGAGCGCTGAGTTGGCCACATATCAGTTACAGGATCTGGCTCACTCATGGTTCAAACAGTGGAAAGTAGAGAGGGCCACAGATGCAAGGCCCATAGAATAGGAGGAGTTCACAGTTGCTTTTCTAGATAGGTTCTTTCCACTAGAGTTGAGAAAAGCAAATGTTTTGGAGTTTATTAATTTGAAGTAGGGCAATATAACAGTACATGAGTATTCTCTCAAGTTTACTCAGTTAGCCAGATATGCCCTGCATGTGATAGAAGATCTAAGATGAGTAAGTTTATGTCAGGGATGTCTAGCAGCGTGGTCAAAGAGTCTAGGACTGCAATGTTGATAAAGGAGATGGACAGAGCCAGGCTCATGGTCCATTCCCAGAAGATAGAGGAGGCCAAGAATAAAGATAAGGAAAGAGAGAACAAAAGAGCGAGAACAGGTAGTTTTAGTTTACCTCAGCCTAAGTTAGAGGGTGGGAATTGTTCTCAGTTCTGATCGAAATCCTCAGTTTCGTCTCTATCCTCAACCAGTGCTCCAGTGCCAAAATTCAGAGATGGCAACAGAGATAAGGCATCAGGTTCTAAGCCCTAGGGCAGTATTAGCAGTGCCCAAACCAATCCCCTTTGTTAAATATGTGACATAAACCACCAGGGTATCTACAGAGCTAGCAACGATATGTGTTTTGGATGTAGCCTGCCAGGCCATAGAGTCAGATAGTGTCCTCAGGTGGGTTCGCAGAGTCAGCATACCCGTCCCTCAGCTTAGTCCGATTGCCTGAATCATCAGGGGGCCTCTTCCAGTGCCACCAGTGGGCAACACCTAAACAGACTTTATGCTCTTCAGTCCCGACAGGATCAAAAAAGTTCTCCTGATGTGGTCACTAGTACGTTATAATAGTACGTTACAAGTTTATCATTAGCATGTTTACGCTTTGCTAGATCCAGGAGCTTCCTTATCCTTTGTTACTCCATTTATAGCAGTTAATATCAGAGTCAGTCACGATATTTTAGCAGAGCCTTTCTCGGTCTCTACCCCAGTGGGTAAATCTATCATATCCAGGAAGGTATACAGGAACTATCCGGTTATGATATCTCAGAAAGTCACTTCAGCAGACTTAGTCAAATTATAGATGACTGATTTTGATGTCATTCTCGGCATGGATTGGCTTCATGCCTTCTATGCATCAGTTGACTGCAGAAATAGAATTGTCCAATTTTAGTTTCTGAATGAACCCGTCCTAGAGTGGAGAAGTAGTACTTCAGCACTTAGGGGTCAGCTTGTTTCTTACCTTCGGTCTAGAAAAATGATATCTAAGGGATATGTCTACCATCTCGTTCGAGTCCAGGACTCTTGTTTAGAAACCCCTACTCTTGAATCAGTGTCAGTAGCTTATGAATTCCCAGATGTGTTTCCTGAAGATCTTCCCAGAGTTTCTCCTGAAAGGAAAATTAATTTCAGAATCGATCTTCTTCCAGATACTCAACCCATATCTATTCCGATATACAGAATGGCTCCAGAAGAACTCAGAGAAATAAAAGAGAAGTTGAAGGAACTCATAGATAGGGGATTTATCTGGCCCAGTATGTCACCGTAGGGCGCGCCAGTCTTATTCGTACGTAAGAAAGATCGTTTTCTCAGAATGTGCATAGACTATCGTCAACTAAATAAAGTCACGGTTAAGAACTAGTATCCCCTCCCCAGGATCGATGACTTGTTTGACCAGCTTCAGGGTGCCAACTATTTCACTAAGATATACCTCAGATCAGACTATCATCAGCTCAGAGTCAGGGAATGTGACATCCCAAAGATGGCCTTCAGAACTCGGTATGGTCACTTCAAATACTTAGTCATGTCCTTTGGCCTTACCAATACCTTGTCATCTTTCATGGACTTGATGAACCGTGTGTTCAAGAAGTACTTGGGCATGTTTGTTATAGTCTTCATAGATGATATCTTTGTTTACTCTCGCAGTGAACACGATCATGCAGACCATCTCATAATAGTATTACAGACTCTCAGAAATCATCAATTATTCGCCAAATTATTCGCCAAATTCAGTAAGTGTGAATTTTATCTAAGGCTTGTAGCATTCCTTGGCCATATCATTTTCGGTGATGGCATTAAGTCGATCCCCAAAATACTGAGGTAGTGAGAAACTAGCCTAAACCCATCTCTCCATCAGATATCAGGAGTTTCTTGGGCTTGGCTGGCTATTAATGATGGTTTGTTGAGGGATTTTTGTCTATTTCGTCCCCTATGTCCATATTGACTCAGAAGAAAGTCAAATTCCAGTGGTCAGATTCTTGCGAGAAGAGTTTTCAGGAGTTGAAGACTCGACTCACTACAGCTCCAGTTTTGACCATACCAAATGGTTCAGACGACTTTGTTATGTATTGTGATGCCTTCAGAGTTGGTTAGGGGTGCATTTTGATGTAGAGAGGTAAGGTCATAGCCTACACCTCTAGACAACTTAAGCCTCATGAGAAGAATTATCCTACTCATGACCTTGAGTTAGCAGCAGTAGTTTTTTCCTTGAAGATTTGGAGACACTACTTGTATAGGATGCACGTTGATGTATTCACAGATCACAAGAGCCTGAAGTATGTTTTCTCGTAGAAAGACCTCAACCTTTTTCAGAGAAGGTGGTTGGAGTTGTTAAAAAACTATGACATGAGTGTCCTATATCATCCGGGCAAGGCCAATATAGTGGCGACGCTCTCAGTAGAATGTCTATGGGTAGTGTTGCCCATGTTGAGGACAGTAAGAAAAAGTTAACTCAGAAAGTTCATCAACTAGCCCAACTAGGTATCCGCTTAGTCGATTCACCAGAAGGTAGTGTATGGGTTCAGAGTAGCTCAGAATCATCCCTAGTTTCTGAAGTGAATGAAAAATAGGATAGGGATCCCAGTCTATTCAAGTTGAAAGAATCAATCAGAGATCAGAAAGTAGAGGTTTTGTCCCAAATGGGAGATGGTGTGCTGCGTTTCTAGGGTCGGCTATGTGTTCCACGTGTAGATGAATTGAGGTGGAAAATTCTTGCAGAAACACATGGTGTGCACTACTCGATTCATCCAGGAGTCACCAAGATGTACCGCGATCTGCGTGAGATCTATTGGTGGAGTGGGATGAAAAGAGATATTGCAGAGTTTGTGGCTAAGTGATCAACATGTTAGCAGGTTAAGATTGAGCATCAGAAGCCTAGTGGGTCCATGCAGGAGTTCAATATTCCCACTTGGAAATGGGAAGAAGTGAACATAGACTTTGTGACAGGTTTGCCTCATACTCATCGTCAATATGATTCAGTTTGGGTCATCGCAGACAGGATAACCAAATCATCTAATTTCCTTCCAGTCTATACCTCATTTTCAGACGAGGATTATGCCAAACTCTATATTAGGGAGTTGGTCATATTTCACGGTGTTCTATTGTCTATTATCTCAGACAGAGGTACCCAGTTTACCTCTCATTTCTGGAAGGCATTCCAAAAGGGTCGTGGTACCCGAGTTCACCTCACTACAACCTTTCACCCTTAGACGGATGGTCAAGCAGAAAAGGTCCATTCAGACTTTAGAAGATATGCTGTGAGCATGTGCGATAGAATTTTTAAGGGTAGTTGGGATGACCACTTGCCTTTGATTGAGTTCACATACAACAACAGCTATCACTCCAACATTAAGATGGATTCGTTTGAGGCACTTTATGGGAGGAGGTGTATATCTCCCATTAGTTGGTTTGATGTGGAAGTGGCCGCAGTGATAGGTCCTGACCTAGTATTTGATACCTTAGAGAAAGTTCAGTCGATAAGGGAAAGTCTTAAGACAGCCCAGAGCCAACAGAAATCATACGCAGATGTGCACAGAAAGGATCTTGAGTTTGAGGTTGGAGATTTTATGTATCTAATAATCTCTCCTATGAAAAGAATGAAACTATTTGGAAAGAAGGGGAAGCTCAGTACCTGATATGTTAGTTCTTACCAAATTCTCAGCTGTTTCGGAAAGGTAGCTTACATGCTTGAGTTTCCTTCAGATCTATCTTCAGTGTATCCAGTGTTCCACATCTCCTTGCTAAAGAAATGCATAGGTGACCCAGCAGTCGTAGTCTCTATCGAGGGCATAGATTTTCAGAACAGTCTCTCTTATGAAGAGATTTCAGTCGAAATCCTTGACTATCAGATTCACAGACTGAGGAGCAAAGAAGTTCCTCTAGTCAAAGTTCTTTGGCGAAATCAGTCCGTTGAGGGAGCTACTTGGGAAGCCAAAGAAGACATGCAGACCAAGTATCCTCACCTCTTCTCCAATAATCCATACTCAGCTCAAGGTAATAGTTTTTCTTAAATTTAATTAATTTCATGTTCAGATTTCAGTTACAAACTTGGTATGAATTACCGTTACATGTTCAGTCATATGTTCATGAGTCAGTTCAGTCATGTATTCATACATGAGATATGCATGTCCAATATGAGAAACTCAGCTTATCAGTAATCCCATACATGCATTCATGAATCATGTTCAACCATGTACTCATGCATCAGATATGCATGTTCAGTATAATATTTCAGTGTATCAGTAATCTCTGTCATAAAACCATGCTTCAGTTGTGTATGCCCAGTGTCCAAGTACAGTCTCTCTTTATTCTCAGTCTCCTTCGAGTATGAATGTTTCCAAGGGGGAGATAATATAATACCCCATAAAATTCTTATCTTAAATCAGTCCTTTAGGCTTGTCAAGGGGCCCCAGACTTAGAATATTTTAGTTAAGTATTCAGACTTAGTGCCATTTTAGCCTTCTAAAGTTGGCAATATTATTTCAATACCTTTACATCCATTAAATATTGATATTCAAGTTAATTCAAGATCAAAAAGGTCAATGGGTGTTCTCGGACGGGTTTCAAATTTTTTGAACCTCATTTAGACCATGTTTGAGTGCCCAAAACAATGGGTCGACGCGATCTCTACGCGTCTCATCGATCATCGTGTCGATGGATGATTTTTCCCCTCAGCTCCAGTGCAAATCCCAATGAACCAACACAGACTTGACGCGGTACATTGGCTATCGCATTGATACCAATGATGCAGAGCGTCGGCCTAAGCGTCGGTGACACAGTTTTTTAGTCATTAAAAGATCGCGTTCTTGAGGGTAATTGGATCTTTTTCCCACGACCTTCAGCCCCCAAAACATGAAATTAAACCTTTGAAGATCAATTATACTCATTAATCCTCAAAATACTCAAGAACAAGAACCCTAGGAGATTTAATTTCAAATTAAAAACTCAATAACTCACCATTAATCCCTCAAAATTCAGGCACTAAGGTATGTGAAGTGTTCATCCAAGGGTCCCTTCTACTCTTGGAGTCCAAGAAATTATTTTTAAACATCAAGTATATGAAATTCATGAATTCCATATTTGGTTTGATAATATTCATGTTTATAATGATTAATTGGGTTTCAAATCCATGTTTCATAATAAATTTCATGTGGGGTTAATTAAATTATATGTGTTATCATGTGAGATCATGCTAAAGCCTTCAAATTGTGAAGTTAATATTTGGAATTGTTTGCTCACATGTTGATTAGTATTATGTGCCTATTTTATGCTTTTCAAGTGATTGATGAATTAAGCATGTGAGTTGAATAGTGGAATTATATCATATTAGCATGTATTCAAGTTCACGCCATACAAGTGTTTGTTAAAATGCCCCAATGAATGAATGATGATCAAGTACTAGATTTACATATTTCAAGCTTGTGCCATATCTCTTAATTTATGCTATCGAGTCCGGGGGTACTTGTACCCAACAATTTAGTTATTTACCTAGAGCCATAGTCAGTCATAGAATGGTACCAGTCACGTCACGATTAGTAGTACTCTCAGTCAGTCACAAAACTCAGGAAAAACTCAGTAAACTCATTATAGTCTGGTCTAGTTCAGTACTCAGCCCAGACCTAAGTAAACTCAGTCAACTAACAGAATTCAATAGTATTCCATCAGTCAACGGAACTCGGTGAATCTAGTTCAATTAAGTTAAATAGTATTATCAGTAACAGTTCAGTCCAGCCTAGTACAGACTAGAAATCAGTTCAGTGTTTATTCAGTTGGGAGTAGGATTCAGCACCGAGCGAGCCCAGGGATGGGGGCATTCTTTCCAGTAGAGGGTTTGACCCTTAGTAGCAATCCCTTCGTTACAGAACTACATAGCCATTGTAGGTTAAGATATCTTCCTGTCAGATATCATGAGGGTTGATATATCTTATTTGAGTTATCCTGTCAGCGAGGGCTGACGAAAGAGCTTCCTGTCAGAGAGGGTTAACTCACAGCTTGTCCTTACCCATGGCACGATATTGACACCCTTCTAATTGGGGTTACAGGTTGGACCCCAAATTAGATTAAAGAGGGGCATGTAGGTTAGATGATTACCTCCCACAGTCTCAGTTTCAGTCTCAGTCTCGAAATAGAACTCAGTTCAGTTCTACAGATTCAGGATTATCATATATAGTTACTCATCTTAGTATGAAACTCAGTATAGTTCCACAGAATTCGGGACTGTCTGATACAATTATTTAGATAATTAGTAATACTGTATCAATAAACTCAGATATCAGTTATTAGTATTCAGACTCAGTACTCAGTATTATCACGATCTCAGTTATAGTCTATGTATTCATGCATGTACTCTTATTCAGTCATACTCATGTTATTCTGTTAGAATTGTTCATGCATATGAACCCATGCATTTCAGCCTACCTCACTAAGCATATTAGTACATTCAAAGTAATGATGCATGCTTTTTGCGCTATGATGTATTATATCATAGGTCCAGACGCACGGGCTCCAGAGCACCCTTAGCAGTTAAGATCTTCAGCTTTCAGAGTAGTGATGAGTCCTCATAGTTTGAGAACATACTTGTTATTTTTAGTATTTCAGTATTATTTTTAGTAGCCAGAGTTTGTTGGGGACTTGTCCCATCAACTCCACAGTTCAGACAGTTTAGAGGCTTTCCAAACTAGAGTATTTTTAGACAGTTGTTCAATTTTACAGTACTTATATTCAGTTTTGGTATTTTGATATCGGATTCATATTTATTTACAGATTTGAACCTTATGGCATATGTTTCTGCCTATTTCCGCAATCATTACAGTATTTATTACAAAGTTATTGCAGCAGGTACTAGTCATGGGTTAGCTTGTGGTCCTTCAGGATTATGAGCATCGTGTAGCATTCGGGGTACAGACTCGAAGCGTTACAAAAAATAATAAGAATACTAAACCTACATAAAAAATAAGTCATTAAAACCTATGTTTGTTGATTAATTATGATAGGTGTTTTAGGTGTAAGTTACAATAATTTAAATTCTTACATGTCTAGTACTATTGCAGCTTTAGTCACAAATATCATGTGTTTAGGAAAAAATGACAAGAATAAAAAATTAAATATAAACTAATAATCTATTTTCAATTTTTCCTTACTAATAAATTTGATAAAAAGGAGAAGGATATTAAAATGAAATCAATGAATTAATGGGAATAACTTAATAAAAATTATGGAAATTGAAAAAAAAAAATGCAAAAGTGAGGAAAAGGAATGAAAATTGTCTAGGAGATTAAAGGAAATTGGAAAAAGAAACTGATCATAAGCTTCAACTGTGAAACAAAATAACTTTCTGAAATAAAGATATACAATAGATGCAACAATATAAATTAATTAATATGATTTAGCAAGACAATGAATTTTTCTTTTTAGAAATATCATATGTTACTAGCAAATTATGTTTTAAAAAAATAAAACAAAACATTTAAGGGGGTGGGTCTTTGCAAAAGGAGGCGGGATGGATTGAAAATAGTCTTTTCTGTGTGAGGCGTGGAAGGGGAGTGTTACGTATACACAAATATCACAATAGACATAGTTGAGATTGAAGTTTAAGCTTAAGTTTGGAAAACAATATGAATTCTTATATATGTACTATGTACTGATATTGCAATTTTAGTAACAAATATCATTATTTTTTAAAAAAAAATGACAAGAATACTAACGTACAAAAATCTACGCTTCTCAGCTAATTATATTAGATATAAGTAACAATAAAGTAGAAGTATAAGACAATATAATACTATTGCAGAGTTAATCACAATTAATTTGCTTTAGAAGCAAGAGGACAATGTTATCCTCTTACATCTTAAACAAGTTAATTGTGACTAAAGCTGGTCAAGACTAGTCATGTGGCATTCATGGCATTATGTTGTGCTTCTAATTTGTTGTTACATACATCTATCATAATTAACTGACAAGCATAGATTTCATGTCATTTTTTTCTAAACATATGATATTGGTGATTAAAGTTGCAATAGTAGTAGACATGTAAGAATTCATATTTTTGTTACTTACACCTGTATACCTATCATAATAAACTAGCAAACATAGGTTTTAATGACTTATTTTTTGTAGATTTAGTATCCTTATTGTTTTTCGCCAAAATACATGGTATATGATGCTATTCACAATTAATTGACAAGCACGAGTTTCATGACTTATTTTTTGTAGGTTTAGTATTCTTGTCATTTTTTTCAAAAAACATGGTATATACTTCTAATCATAATTAACTGACAAGCATCAATTTTAATGATTTATCTTTTTGTACATTTATTATCCTTATCGTTTTTCCCTATATGCTTTTAATCAAATAACTAAAAGTATCAATTTCAATGACTTATTTTTTTTGTATGTTTAGTATCATTTTGTCTTTTTTTCCTAAATGCATAGTAGATGCTTAAAATCATAATTAATTACTAACACACATATATTTTATCAATGACTTACTTTTTCTTGGTTTAGTATCCTTGTCTTTGCCACCTAAACACATGATTTATGTTTCTAATCATAATTAACTGACAATATAGATTTTGAACAACTTGCTTTTTTATATGTTTTGCTTTGAATGATATTAAATATTTTCTTTTTTTGTTGAATAAAATTTAGGCTGAAAAGATTGTCTTAGTTTTTAATTTTTATTTTTTAAAGAAATTTCCTTTAGTAATGTTGTTTTACCAACCTTTATTGTATTTTGAATAAAAATATAGGACATGCAGATTTGTTTAAGAAAGGTAATATGTATCAATACTTAATGTATATGTTGAATTAGTCAATTTAATCCATGACTAGATTTCTCAAGTCATGAAGGCGTCTACCTTATCCCACCAGTAGATAAGCTAAGTCATAACCCGAAATAATAGATAACGGGCTGACAGGCAGAAATCAGAAGGACCACATACAATGATAGGTGTAATAATAACAAGTGATAACTAAAAGAAAACATATTTAATATACGAAAATGAGAGCAGAAAAAAAGGACCAAATAGACAAACGGACTCCTTCCAAAACCCGATAAGATCGGTACTAGAGCCACTACAAAAAATACCCAGAGTACTAGACAAAATTCAAAAATATACACAACATATACAAGCAGTCTTAGTACAAAAGACAAAACTGGAATAGATAGAAGAGGAAGAACCTCGGACGACAATAAGCTCATCCTACTCCGAATCAGTGTTGAAAGGTAGGAATCACATCATCACTGTCTGCTAGTACTCAAATCTACATCAGAGAAAGGGTACAAAAATCTAAATCAGAAAAAGGGTACAAAATTATAGTATGAGTACCAAAACAACAGATACTCAGTGAGCATCATCGGTCAACTAAGCTTAATGTAGGAAAAAAATAACTAAAATGTGAATCTAAGTTAATAGTAAACGGGAATAGAAAGGTAAACAACTCTCAAGCTACATAAATATGATAAAGGAATAATTATAAACGATACAGAAAATAAATAATGTAGTAGTAAAAGATAAATCAAACACAACCTTACTGAGGGACATAAGCCCGGTAGGCACATTGAAGAAGACAATTAACTCAACTGTACCCCATAAGTTGGTGGGACACACAAGATCTAATTAGTGAAAAATAAACATAAATAATCCGTAACTGAACCTCATCCCACAAAATTATAGTAGTCATCCAGATATGCACCGGGCTTGAACCGACACCAATAGGTAATAATAAAGGCTAGATATCGGACTTGAACCGGTAGTGATGGATAATAACAAGAGACCACATGCAGGATTCGAATAAAAAATAACTAATTATAATGGGAGGCCACATATATAATATACAACAGAACTCATAATCATATGTCGAACTCGAACTGGAACTCAGAGGAACCACAACTCTCAGAACAACCATAATCAGTACTAGATCTCTCAAACCATCATAATCAAAAGCCGGATTCGAACCGAAACTCAAAGTAACCATACCCAAATACAAAATTAATACCCAAATCATACCAAAATCAATGTCAACATAGCACCAAAATTCACGATTAATGACAAAAATAAAGTATATGCTGAACCTAAATCGAAACTAAAATACAGGTAGTAAATCATTTACATACCTTAATTCAAAAGGGCAAAATTCAAGGTTCTATAACTTAATTTCAAGTCCTAAATTGATATATTCTGTATTTTACTAAAAGTTAATATACCAAAATTTACTAGAACGGGTCCTAATCAGATAAATTAGACATGATATACATATATATATATATATATATAGTGAGATGAATAGATAGATATATAGATAGATCAAATGGTTCGCAAATAATAAGTACTTGTCTAAAAATAATATAATCGGACACAATTATCATAAATAAACTCAATCTTAATATAGAATAAGCCTAATCTACCTGAACGCCAAAGCTAAAAATCTTTTCAAGAAAATTCCGAATAGTATCACTAAAACCCAAACTTAAATATCTTGATACGGATAATTATTTCTTCTTAATTTTTTCACAACACACATTCATTTATAGAGCCATATCCAAAATGAGGAAGTAGCAATTATAGGAATATGTTTAAACTTGTAGTGGACAACATAGGATTTAACATTTAATTTAAATAACAACAGGAAACAACAAAAGCAATCCATTATGCCACCTTACCGAACACGTAACTCGTTTTATTCTACGCCACAACATTACATGCATATTTGCTGGCCAAATTTGAAGGTTAGTGCATAAAGGCCACACCCTCCACTTCCACGTGGAAGCCGTGGTTCCACTAATTAACTTTAATTATCCATTATATATATTCGAATATTGCATATGAACGTGAAAAAATAAATATAATATTTTGAATATATTATAATTAATAAAAAAATATTTATAATAAAAATTTTATTATATAATAATATTAATAATAATAATAATAATATTTTAATATTTTTAGATTTACTATTTCCGCTTAAAATGTTAATAGACTATAAGAGCTATTATAAAGTAATATAAGTATTTCATAACTAAAGAATTTTTATACAAGTTAAAAATATTCTGGAAAGGTAATAAATTATACTTCTACCAAGTGTCAATTAAAATAAATTATTCTACAATATATTTGATATCATTAAAATTCTCAAACGAATCGTCCGAAATTGAATTATCAGTCCCAGCAAGTTATAAATAACTTGGGACAGTAATAGAAAAGATCTAAACACTGAAAATATATGAAAATAAGAAAAATAACTGTGAGGGTCATTACAACATCCATTACTAAAAAAAACTTTCATCCAAAAAAGTAAAGGATAAGGAAATACCTGAAGGCTCAATCATCCTACGCTAAGGATACTCATGGGAAAAATGACCAATAATACCACAGTTATAACATGCCTCGGGCACCCTGCTCTATCTAGAAGTCCCGAAAGATCCAGAATGTCTTCCCCGAATCGATGATCCTAACTGAATACCTCTCTGTGGCGGACCATTACTCTAACCACTGGACAACTATAACTGGCCTGACCCCTTTCTGATATTTAAAACGATGGCTGGACTGGCTGACTAGGCTGACCCTGATACTGAGAAGGTTGTTGTTGGGATACCTACCGTGAAATCCTCGGCCTATAAATTGTGAACTGTTGTGGCTCCTACTATAACTATCCTGGTAATGAGGCCTCTTATGGATGCCCCCTTGGGCCTCACGACCATCTCCTCTATCTCAAAAAAATACTCAGCTATCTCATAAAAATACTTCCCTAAAGTCACCAAACTCTGTGTAGCCCTACGAGGTGAGAATCTTAATCCCCTGAAAAAGCATCGAATACGCTCATACTCTGTAGGGAGAATCATATTGACGTTTCTTGCAAACTCATGAAATCTTGCCTCATACTCAGACACAAACATAGAACCTTGTATCAGTGTTATAAACTTATCTCGAAGACGTTTGCGCATGCTACGGGACATATACTTCCCCAAAAAAGCCTCAGAGAACTGAGTCCAAGTCACAGGTGCATATCCAGTTATCCTGGAATCAATATAACCTCGCCACTACCTCCTTGCTTTTGTGTCTAACTAATAAGCAACAAAGTCCACTCCAAACAACAAAATCAACCCTAAATTTCGCAACTGCTTCTTGCAACAGGATAGGAACTCATTTGCATCTGCTCCTGGGGTCCTAGTAAACCTGGGTAAAGTCAATCTTAAAAATTGGCCCAATAATTTTTGTTCTTCTAAAGACATAACTGGTTGGGCTACTGCTGGTTGTGGGACTACTAGTGCTTGTGGAACCTCTACCCTAGACGGAACTGTCGTAGGCTGTGACTCTAAATCAACACCAGCTTGTGTTGCTGGGTAAACTCCCTCTGTCGGTGAACCACCAACTAACTCCAAGAATTGCACCGATACATCCCGAAGGACCGAAGAGGATATAAAATCAGGTGGAGCCTGGGTTTCCCCCTAGCATACCTGTTGCTGTAGAGAATACCTGGAGCTCTCTCAGTCTGAGAAGATATGAAAAGATCAGGTGATGGATTCCTAGCCTGATCTCAAACTTATATTGTTGCTCTATCATATCCCCAACCTCTGGGTCAACCTCGACTCCTAACCAGAACTCTAGCAGTGGGCTCGGGGTCCCAATTCCTGGCTTCCACACACTGCATCATAGCTATCTTGTAAGGAGTGAACCAATAAAAATCAAAACCAACTCAGACCCTATGCACGTAAATGGATAAAGAAAATGAGACTGTTTCTTAAAGATGCTCCATAGCCTCCCGCAGATAAATATCTATGTACCGATCCGTTAGACTGTACTAAACATAATCTCTAGTACCAATAATATCAGTGAAACCTAGGCTCTGATACCACGTTGTCATGACCCGATGTCTCAAGACATGAAGGCACCTACCTTATCCCACCAGTAGGCAAGCTAAGTTATAGCCCGTAATAATAGGTAATGATCTAACAAGCAGAAACCAAAAAGACTATATACAATGATCATAGTTGATTCATAATCGGGGGTGTAAAGGGGGTGTCTCAAGAAAGTTTCGGATTTTTCAGACAACGTTTGAGACATATTTGGATGATCAAAACAATGGGCCAATACGATGTCGATGCATTACACCAGTAATCGCATCGATAGGGACCGATGCGTCGCTTAACACGTCGGGTGCCCAGTTCATCTCATTGATTTTTAGGTCCAGGAGGGTAATTCAGTCTTTTTGTTCCCTCATTTTATCTTGATAAGTGCACCAATGCTTTCTCACTGTGCTTTATCCTAAGAATTCATGTTGTATGATGTTTCTTTCGAATGACTCTCTACTTATGATCCAGACACTTGATTTATGGAGCACTTCGTGTCTATTTTATTGTATCTTCATTTTATGTCCCTCCTTGAGTAGCGCAATAAGTATAAGTTATGCTCTAATAATGTTACTTTTATTTATGACGTTTATGCTCGGGTCCCTTAATGACCCTCCTTTTTATAGTATGATGGTGGATGTGAAAGTGTGGTGGTGTGTTAGGTAGGGGAGTATATGTTCTTGAAGGTGAAAAATTTGATGTGAATTCTCGAGCTAAGGTTATAGGTAAATAGGAAAAGAAGAAGGTGAACTTTTATTGTGTGAAATAGCTAAGAAGGAGGAATATGGTGAAAATATTGGTGAGACTGATTGAAATTGTTAGTCTTAGTAGGGAGATCCATGTAATGGGTATAGTAATGATTAGGCTTGAATGTTGTGGTTTCTGAAAACATAAACATATGTGCTATGTGATTAGTACTCTCTCAATTAAATCTAAAGTGTGTTTGATGGTAGTGATAAGGTGAAGAAATATTCTTAAAGGGATGTAAAGTACAGGTCCCAGTAGCTCAAGTTAGCACTTTTAACTCCGAGTTAGGTTTCACCATAGCAGTACTAAGTAGTGAGACTCAAACTCTTGTGGTTAGATGTGTTATAGGGGAATTGTAAGACGAAAAGGACGAAATATATTATTTAATGTTGGGGCATAACTGAGTGGGATCTTTAAGCAAAGTTTATTTGTTATATCATAAAAGGTGGAGAATGCTTCTATCCCGATCTTCCACGAAATCTCTAAATCAGGCCTAGGGTTATCAAATAAACCCCTTCCTTATGTTGTAATTAGTAGGATTCATAGAACCCACGTGCAAGATCATCCATATGTAAAGTCCCATTATCCCATGTTTCGTGCTTACATATTTCACTCGGGATTACCATGAAACTCATTTGATTCCTTTGTATGTTTTGATGAGGATAACTATTCAATGCGAGATTATGTTCTTTATTGTACACTTTTAGATCCTCAAAAGTCCCTACCTATCATTCGGGGACGAATGATCCCAAGGAGGAGATAATGCAACGCCCCGCATTTTTTAGCTAGAAATTAAATCGTCGTTCCTACGTGTGTAAGCTCTAATTCCATGGGTTATATTTAGATTCATGTGTCATGATCATTCTCCTAGTATATGAAGTTATTATGGGGTTAAATGTTCATAGAAATGGCCTAAAGCAAAGTTGAGCAAAGAACCTTTCATTCATCCAAAATTGGATATTCGATCCTACAAGGGTATACTTTGAACATGTATAACTTTTGATACACATATAATTTTTTAGCTCAAGACCCACTGAATTGTAGATAATTGAAGTAGCTTTCCAACGGTAACCATTTTGCCAAAATCCGATAACCGGGTGAAAAGTTATGACATTTTTTGTGTGAGGCAGTAAGCCAATGTGATGTCGACGCGACGTGTCGGCCTGTGTGTTACAGTGCTATTTCACACGCTATTTCAGTTTCCAATGAATCTAGGGGCATTTTGGTCATTTCTCCTTACCCAAAATCCATCTATAACATATGGTTTCAGCCCCAAGAAGCATAAATTGCCCCTTTTATTCAATCCTCTTCTCAAAAACTCCAAGAACAAGATTCAAGTTTCCTTCCCTTCTATAGATCAAGAATTCACCCTCCTAAGAGTAGATCTTCAAGGAAATAGTCAAGATCAAGGTTTCATCGTTCAAACTAAATAATCTAAGGTACGTGGGATTTTCCTACACTACATGGGCTTGTTGAAAAAACTTCGAATAAGATTTAAAGTTATAGAAATCATGAAATTTTAAAGGGGTTTTGGAATTATGGTTACAATCTTGCATTATGAATTCTTTAATGATATTATTGTTTTGGTCTTGAGGCCTTTCCTCCAAATTTATTTGTACTTGTATATATGTATGTATGAAATTGGGTTTGAATATTTAATTGTGAGCATGAACATATAGAATCCCTCTCTTGCTATGATTTCCCATTCTTTTCATATGATATGGATTATTTCGAATGCACTTTGAGAAGCATGATACAAATGTCTTGATTATTGTTTATGATTTGATTATGGTTTTGAATTGAAGAGAGGGGGTTTTACTTGTTGATAAATATTAAAAATATATAATGAAAGAATTGCATGGTTTGTCAAAAATACATGACCACCACATGTTTGTTGAAATGTTGAAAAGAAAGATTTTTTGCATAATTTGACAAATGTTTTGAAGTATGAATCTTCTTGAAATGTTTGAAGTATGGTGGTCCAAACTTTATTATTTGAAAGAAGAGACTGTAACATGATATTTTATGGCTCAGAAATATGACTTGCAAGTCTTGGTATGACAATACCAATACAGATAATGTCATGGTAATTTAGAATAGAACAGAATGCAGATTTTCATTCAGATTTTCAGATTTTGAACTTAGAACTATGCATGTTTAGAAAAGGATAATATTGGGCTTAAAGAGAGTTAGGTGGTTACCCGAAGAAGGCACGAGTTCAAAAAACTCATTGCCCGATACCGTGTTTTGTTGATACGGGTTATTATTTTCTCAAAGAGGAATGATACGCTGGCCTAGTGTCCTATGGCTTATCAGAACAGAAACTCCAACCTTTGCGGCAAACTTGGGTTGGGGACTTGGCTGCCGAGTTAAGGGCGGATTTCATATGGCCCGTGGACTGTTAGACTTGTATGGTGGACCATCTAGCTCATAACTAAAATAAAGAATGGTTTTACATCTACAGATTTGCTTGAATGATCATTTAAGTTGCCCTTGTGTTTCAAATTATTTCTTGCATAACGTTTTTATAAATGCTTTCACCTATGTTATATATAAAAGTAAATTATTTTGGATTGCTCTGCGTACCAGTACATCTGTATTGACCTACAATATTTCAAGATCTGAGGCACAGTTCAGCGGTCCCATACAACAGTAGATCCGTGTGTTTCAGAAGTTGTAGTTGGTGAGCCTTCTCTTTTCTGGAATGCCTGATTTTTAGATATCATTGTTTCTTTCTTTTTATGGTCTACTGGGGGCCTTGTCCCAAATTTGTCTCAAACGTATGATGGCTAATGTAATGTTAGAGATTTCGCAGACGGTTGTCACATGCTTAGAATATTCAGAATTTTTCTTTTAAATTGTTCAAGTTTATGAGATTGACCATGGTTCCGTGATGTATTGTTTTTCGCAAATTTTCTTATACCATATGAATATTATGCATGATTACCAGATTTAGAAGAGCGCCCGGGCCTTCATGGTTCGGAATGCTCGTTACGGTTAGGGCCCGGGCTCGGGTCGTGACCGTTTTCTTTAAAACTAAAAAGGCCATAATTTTTTGCCTGTGAAAGAAGAAAAGGAACGATGAAGAATTCAAAGTTATTGTGGCCGGAGAGCAAGGCTGTCACATCGATTGATAGTTAAAGTCGAAAAGAAATTTGAAGCCCAACTATTTGTCGTAGGAGATTAAAGTCTTCGGGGATTGAAAGGAGAAGTTTGCAGAACTGTTGGTTGAGAGAAGCTGTCGAGAGAGAGGAGAGATACGGTCGATTATTTGGATTGAAAAGAGGTGTGGGTTGGGTTGATTTGTATTTTTGAAAAGATTAGAAACTTTTGAAAATAATAATCAAGTCCACAATTAACTTAATCAAGTTTTCTAATTATGTTTGACCCTTTAAGTTGGTC
This sequence comes from Capsicum pubescens, assembly GCA_030864215.1. NCBI lineage: Eukaryota > Viridiplantae > Streptophyta > Magnoliopsida > Solanales > Solanaceae > Capsicum > Capsicum pubescens. The sequence continues at coordinate 244,303,541 of CM061542.1, forward strand.
AATGTCACCAATCCTTCATTCAAGACTTAAAAGACACCTTTCCTTCAATTTTCTCGAGTAAGTTTGACAGACAAATTTAGGAGGAAAATGATGTTTTTTCTCTAATAAAAATGAAAAACATAAAGAGAAAAAAAATAATTTAATTTTAAAATAAAGACAAAATGATCTACTGGACCCTTATATTTATATGAGTTTGTATTATGAAATCTTTTATTCACCTCTTTGCCAATTGAATCATTAAACTCAGCAAAATATAATATTTTAAATTCTTTTTATGACTATTCAACATGGTGTAATACAAACACTTACATGTGGAGCCCACACCATTTTTTAATGCCACGTAAAAAAATTAAGTAAATAATTAAATCAAATAACCACCTACCCCGACTACCCCACATCTCATCTTCTTCACAGTTATCATCCCTATCTTCTTTTTCATTAGATCCCTTCTCCCTAAGGGTGTTCACGATTTGGTTAAAAATCAAATCAAACCGCAATCCAAACCAAACCGATTTAAAAAATCGATCTTTGGTTAGGTTTGGTTTTAAATTTTAAAAAATCGATACTTATTCGGTTTGATTTTGTTTTACTCTAAAATAATCAAACCGAACCGATATAAATTTTATACACACACACATATATATTATAATTATTTATATATCAGTCATAAATACAATATATAAACATTTGTTACATTTCATATTTTAATCATGATTTAACTTTAGTCGTAACACTTTCAGTCATATGTCTTCATCCAATTGACTGTACATTATGAGATTCTAATGATTTTCACACTTTGAATGACAAATGATACTAATTGTGAAAATTATTTCATTAGAATGTAGACAATCAATAGTTTTGAACTTTCTTCTTAGTCCTTATTTAGCAAGAAATTTATGTGTTCACCTTTTGGGGGCTATCATATCATTCCATTATATGTAGTTTCAAAATATTTTTTTAAAAGCATTCATATGGTGTTGTTTGTGGTTTTACCTAAGTATAACGCTCGGTAGACATCTAAGTTTTAAGATTGAGGCACGACACTTGATTGATATCTCATATGTTGGATGAATTTATTTTTTCAAAAAAAAAAATTTAACTTACATCATTAGTTAAAGTTATAAACCGATCGAAAAAATCGAACTAAACCGACAAGAACCAAACCGACGGTTATTATTTTATTTAGTTTGATTTGGTTTTAAAAATTTCAAACCTGACTAAGTTGGTTTGGTTATGATTTTTACCAATAACCGACCCACGAACACCCCTTCTTCTCCCTTTTCATATTCTTTTTTCGATTGATTCTTTTTCTACAAAATCGATGAAAATTGAGGAAGAAATATAAAAATTTCAATTGAAAAGAAATTTTTTAGTGTTCTTCGATGTTGTAGTATCATCCGGCGTTGGAAAGAGGAGTTAAATTATTTTATGAATTTATTTTGTTATTTCTTTAATTTATCTTTAAAGTATAATTATTATTTTTTAAATTTAGTGAATTAGAACAGTAATTTCTAATTGAAGTACAATAAGGGCGGGCTGGTGAAGACGAGTTGGAAATTGGTGGAGTAAAGAAGATGAATAGTAGGGGCTGCGTGGATTCTGAAAGGAGGGGAGGGGCTGTAGTAGAAGTTGGGGAAAGAGATTTTTTTTTTCCTTTTAAAAACTCATGAGTATTTGTTTTCTTTAATAATTTTATATTATTTTAATAAAAATATAATGTTCACATGTTCGTTGCTTGTAGTTATATGTTACATTAGTATAGGGTACGCACTTTGCGCGTGTATCGATATTAATGATTAAATAATTAAAACATTGATAAATATAGTAGTGAAATTTGGGTGCAATGTGAAAAAAGTGGACCTTTAACACTAAAAAGTCGGGGAAAAGATCTAAATTTTAGGATATAAAATTCAATATTTATTAACATAAAATTAATTTTTCAAGCTAAATAGTAATTAAAGAATTCAAATAACTATTATAATATATTGATTAAGGTTATTAGACGATTTAGAGCAAAGGAATGTGCATTAGAACCAGAAAAAAATCATAAAACTTAATGTTTGAATCACTTAATCTCGGGGCGTGTATGAATAAACTTTCGAACAACTATTATATATGACTCCGACGGCATTAGAAAGGGATATATAATCAGAAGATAATTTTAAATGTGGACACATGAAAAAGAATGTTTATTTTTCACACATAAATTCTAGGGTAGATTTTGCATTAAAGTTTATGCGGTCATTTGAAACACTTACATAAGGTGACTGATACCAAATCTTTTGACGAATAGAAATGTTAACTGGAATTAATATGATTTTAAATATAAAATTAACACCAATACCAATATTATGGTCTCTGCCATCTTTAACTTTTGAATGTGGAAGTTCTTAACTGGCCAACACTTCGCTCCAAACAATACAGCCTGTCAGATTGTCGCTCTATAGAATTTACCTTTAAGCTTAGGAGACACCTTCTTATCACATAAGACTCCCTCAGAGAATCTCTATTTCAACCATCCATCACCAATACGGTGTGTGACATCCTCGTTAATCTCACCATTGCCCTGAATCATGGACCCAAGATACTTGAAATTCTCCCTCATTTGAACTTTCGGAGAATCCAGCTTCACTACCACGTCAGACTCATACGACAAAACACTAAACTTACATTTCAAGTGCTCCATCTTGATCCACCTCAACCTAAATGCTTTAGACTCAAGGGTCTGTTTCCATATGCATCATAAGAGAAACTGGGAGTTACTGATCTATTTAAGTTACCCGATTTATCCGCACCCCCTATAATTAGTATCAAAGCCTATATTGTTTAAAGTTATCGGAAGTAGTATGTATTTGGATTTATTTGATTAATTTATTAATTATGATAAAATTAGATTTCGATATCCACCAAAATATTATAAATATTGTTTAGATGAATAACGTACAGAAATTACAAAAATATAAAGAATTAAAATAAATAATATCTGAAAAACGTAAAGAATTAAAAATAAGGATAGAAAGACTACAGTATAACATAATTGCCGGAGTTAGTAAAAACTCAATAAATGCACAAAAAGAAGAAATATCAAATTTAGAATCAACAATAGATAGTCTAGAATATATATATCAACATAACCTATATACGATTAAATAAAATAAACAAAGAAGAATTTATAATAGATGAAAAAACATATGAAAATCACGAAGGATTAAAAATAAAAATAGTATTCTCTAATTTAGGAAGAAGATATAAAAAATAGGTGAATATTTATATTTAATGTTAGAAAAAGAAGAATTAAAATTAGAAGATAAGTTGGCAGCCATGGTAAGAATAGAAAGAAAAAATGAAGAAATAGATAGAAAAAAGGAAATAGATAAAATAAAACAATAAACCACAGAAGAAATACGAAAAATAGAAGAAACTAAAAATAGTAACATTGCTGAATTAGAAAAAGAACTACAAATGCTAAAAGATTTATATGAAAAGAGACAGAAAGAAAAAGATAAAGAATAAAAATTATTAAACGAGATAAATCAATTTAAAAAAAATTAGAAATAAAAAATAAAAAACCAGAAACCAGTGAATTAGAAATAAATACAGTAGATGCTGAAGAAACAGATAATTATGATTCGGAGGATAGTGAAACATATACAGAAATTCTAGAAAACATAGGAAAACTAGAAATTAATGGAGAACAAGAAGTAATTAATAAAGAAAATCTAGGACTAATAAATACAGAAGTAAATACTCTAGATAAAAATATAATATCTAATACATCAGAAATAAGAAAACCAACATATAATTACAAAAGTAAGTTTAAAAGATATAATCCAAAGAATGAATATAATAAATGGACACCAAAATAAATAATTAATTACAACTTTTTAGATTTAGACTATGTAATAGACACAAATAAAATAATACAACTATGGGTAGAATATATGTCAAAACAATTATTAGATAATAAAATAGATACAACAAACACACCAGAATATATAGAAAAGACATTAATAGGAACAGTAAAATTATGGTTTTTAAACCTAGCCGAAGCAAGTAAAAAAATATTAAGATCTGATAATAAAACAGAAGGAACATCAACAACTACTAAAATAGTACCAACAGAAATATTGAAAAAATATGAAATAGCTATAAGAGATGAATTTAGTAGTGTAACAACAGAAGAAGAAGAGCAAAATAAAGAAAAAGATATAAATAGAAATTTAATGTTAAAACTAGCAATATGTGATATGTGCTATATAGATGAGTATGCGTGCGCATTTAAAGAATATTATTATAAAGGAACATATAATATAGAAGAAAGTAAAGAAATAAGAAGATTATATTTTAGTAAATTACCTGAACCATTTAGTTCAAAAATAATAAAGAGTTGGGATGAAGCAAAAATAGTAGATATCCTAGGAGCAAGAATAAAATTTTTACAGCAATAGTATAGAAATCTATGTGAAAAATATAGAGAAGAAATCAAAATGGAAAAACATTAATAAGAAATTTAGCATGTTGCAAACATAAAATAGCACCTCAATTTGGATGTGAAGAAAGATATTATAAGAAAAGAAAAAAGACATAAGAAATATAAGAAATACAAGAAATCAAAATATAAGTATAAGAAACCAAGAAAAAAATATTATATAAAAAATTATAAACATAAAAGACCATATAGAAAAAAAAATCTATAAAAGAATGTACTTGTTATAATTGTGGAAAACTAGGATATTTAGCTAAAGATTGTAAATTACCAAAAAATCCAAAAACGAAACAAATATCAGAAATAAAAATAGAAAATACAGAATATATGCAGATAGATTATATAGATTATGAATTAGAAAGTGAAGATAGTATATATGAAATTTCGGAGAATGAAACAGATAATGAAATAGATAGTGAAGTAGATGAATCAAATGACTGAAGAAGATATAAAAATGAACCAAATAACTGAAGAAGATATAAAAATAATAACAAAGGAAGAATATTTAAATGAAGAAGGAACATATCAAAAAATAATATTTGATAGTCATATATTTGATGAAATAAAAGGAAAAGAGTTAGACCTAAGTGTAGAAAAAATATTTAACATACGAACAATAAAAAATATATTTAGTAGAAAAAAGGAAGAATAATACGTAGTAAGCCAAAAAGAACATGTAATGGACTGTAGATATGCAAAAGGTAGAACTAGTATACCACTAGTAATAAAAAGAATAATTAATAAAGAAATAAACGATATAAAAAGTAAAGACCCAATAAAATATGTACACCTTAGAGGTACAGAGATATTAATAAAAGCATGTTTTAGAGAAGGAATAGATACACCAATATAATTATATTTAGCAGATGATAGAATTATAAAACCTATAGAAAAAGGTATAATAACTGCTATAAAAGGAAATTTAATATACCAAAAATTTAAATTTATAATAAGTGTGAATTATTCAGTAGCAACAACAGATAAAAATATAGATAAATCATTAGTATTATATTGGAAAATATCAGGAATAGAACTATCCCCATGAATTAAAATATTTACAGCAAGATGAAAAAATCTATATGTATTAACAACAAAACATAAAATAACAGGAAAAAATAAAATTAACAAAATACAAATAGAAAGTCCTTTTGAAAAATTTGTAAAAACATTTGATAATAATGATTATAGTTACAAAAATATAGATATAGAAGAAGATTTAGAAATAATAAATGATAGAATAAGTACATCAAAAAGAATAGCTCATGAAAAAACAGAATCATCAAACTCATAAAAAAGAACAAGTTATGAAACAACTTCAACAGTTAATTTAAATCAATATTACATGACGGGAACAATAAATGAAAAAGAATATTTAATACTCTTAAACACAGGACAAGAAGAAAATTATATAGCAAAATATCTAGTAAAAAGTGAAGAAATAAAATCTAATAGTAATATATGCCCAGATCTACCAAGAAGTCTAATAAACACTAAGGATACGGCAGAAAAAGAAATAATAATAGGAGTTAGGCAAATAAAAATAGAATTTAAAATAGAGGAAGAAATGCAAAAAGCAGATATAATATTAGGAATAAAATGGTTAGAACAAGTAAAACCATACAATATAGAACATACACAATCATTTATAACATATAATAAAGAGAAATTATTCATAAAAAGAACTTTAACATGATATGAAAATATATGTACTTGTAAAAATAATAGTAGAAGGATATTATAATAGGTATTATACACCTATAATAGATACAGGATAAATTAAAAATACCAATAGTAGTCAAAGGATTTAATAATGAAGGAAGTTTAATTACATATAAAGCTTAAAATGTAAAAATACAGATATAGGATAAAATAATAACAATAGAATAAATCTATAATTATGAACTAACATCAAAAGATATGCTTTTAGGAATGTCATTTTTAGATAAATTATACCCACATATAATAACTAAAATAGATTGGTGGTTTACAACACCATGTAATCAAAAAGTAAGAGCAAAAAGAGTTATTAATAAAATAAGAAAGAAAAGTGATTGGATAAAAGGTAGTGAAAAAATTACACAAAAGTTAGAAAATATTAAAATTACAGAAGACACAGTAGAACTAGTTGGATTTTTGATAAATAAAAAAGAAATAACCATATTTTCAATAGATAAGGTAGAAATGATAAAGAAAAAATTAAGACAATTATACAGTGAAGATTCATTAAAATGATAGGAAAAACATAAAACTACTATAAAAATTGAATTAATAGATAAAAATAGCATAATAAGTTCAAAACCATTAATATATAATTTTGATGATTTAAAATGCATATACATAAAAAATAAAAATAAAATATATATACGAAAAAGTAATAGTAAACACAATAGTTCAGTATTTATAGTAAATAAACATAGTAAACAAAAAAGAGAAAAAAGCAGAGTGGTTATTGACTATAGAAATTTAAATGCAAAAATTATGACATATAATTATCCAATACCAAATAAGTTATTAAAAATAAGACAAATACAAGGATATAACTACTTTAGTAAATTTGACTGTAAATCAGGATTTTATCACTTAAAGTTAGATGAGGATTCTAAGCAATTAACCATATTTACGGTACCACAAGGATTTTATGAATGGAACGTATTACCATTTGGATATAAAAATGCACCAGGTAGATATCAGCATTTTATGGATAGTTATTTTAAACAATTACCTAATTGTATAGTATACATAGATGATATACTACTATATACAAAAACTAAAGAAAAATATTTAAAATTATTAGAACAATTTGCAGATATAATAGAAAAATCGGGAATAAGTTTAAGTGAAAAGAAAGCTAAAATTATGAAAAAACAGATAGAATTTTTAGGAATACAAATAGATAAAAGTGGAGTAAAAATGCAACAACATATAGTACAAAAAATAATAAATTCAAAAGAAAATTAGATACAAAAAAGAAATTACAATCATTTTTAGAATTAGTAAACCAAGTAAGAGAATATATACCAAAATTAGCAGAAAATCTAAAGCCTTTACAAAAAAAATAAAAAAATATGTAGAATATAATTACAATGAGGAAGACAAAAAACAAGTTCAGAAAATAAAAATACTTTGTAAAGAATTACCAAAATTACAATTCCCTGATGAAAATAAGAAATTTACAACTATAGTAGAAGCAGACGCAAGTGAATATAGTTATGGAGGAGTACTTAAATACAGATACGAAAATGAAAAAATAGAACATCATTGTAGATATTATTCAGGAACATTTAATGAAACAGAAATAAAATGGAAAATAAATAGAAAAGAATTATGTTCATTATATAAATGTTTATTAGCATTTGAACCATATAATGTATATAACAAATTTATTGTGAGAACAGATAATACCCAGGTTCGATGGTGGTTAACAAGAAAAATACAAAACTCAGTTACGATGAAGGAAATTCAGAGATTAGTACTGAATATATTAAATTTTAAATTTACGATTGAAGTAATCAAGACTGACAAGAATGTTCTTGCAGATTACATATCAAGACAAAGCTACTCAAACTGATTTACCAATGGAAGAAGCTGATGTCAAAGATACCCAAACAGACTTAATATTACTAGTGTTTTAACAAATGAAGTTATTACAAGAACGAGTTATCACATTAACTACTGAAGTTACAAATGTAAAAGTGCAGGTTGAGCACTATAAAAAAACAAGAAGCTATTAGCAAAGATACTGTGCAGGAATAGCACATTAAAAACTAGACCTAGAAGGTGACGATGAGAAACACCTAAAAACTCAAATTACTAACGAAATTACAGTTACAACTGCAGGCGCAAGTGATGTATCCAAGGGAAAGAATATAGTCACTCAAAATAAACCTGAACTACCAAAGAAAAAGAATTATAACCTCAACCAAATATTCTCAAAATCATATACACCAAATATACAAAAACCAGAGTCATCTATACCTCCCTAGATATACACATATTCCAAATCACTCAATCAACAAAAGCAGACTTATAACCATATCACTCGTACATATATCACTCGTACATATATTGATAATATTTATACTAATTCATAATCTATATAATCTATTTGCATATATTTTGTATTTTCTATTTTTATTTCTGATTATTTTTTTTTTGGGTTTTTTGGTAATTTACAATCTTTAGCTAAATGTTCCTAGTTTTCCACAATTATAACAAGTACATTCTTTTATAGATTTCTTTTTTCTATATGGTCTTCTATGTTTATAATTTCTTACATAATATCTTTTTCTTGGTTTCTTATACTTATATTTTGATTTCTTGTATTTCTTATGTCTTTTTCTTTTCTTATAATATCTTTCTTTACATCCAAATTGAGGTGCTATTTTATCTTTACAACATGCTAAATTTCTTATTAATGTTTTTTTCATTTTTATTTCTTCTCTATATTTTTCACATAGATTTCTATACCATTGCTGTAAAAATTTTATTCTTGATCCTAGGGTATCTACTATTTTTGCTTCATCCCAACTCTTTATTATTTTTGAACTAAATGGTTCGGGTAATTTACTAAAATATAATCTTCTTATTTCTTTACTTTCTTCTATATTATATGTTCCTTTATAATAATATACTTTAAATGCGCACGCATACTCATCTATATAACACATATTACATATTGCTAGTTTTAACAATAAATTTCTATTTATATCTTTTTCTTTATTTTGCTCTTCTTCTTTTGTTGTTACACTGCTAAATTCATCTCTTTTAGCTATTTCATATTTTTACAATATTTCTGTTGGTAGTATTTTAGTAGTTGTTGATGTTCCTTCTATTTTGTTATCAGATCTTAATACTTTTTTACTTGTTTCGGCTAGGTTTAAAAACCATAATTTTACTGTTCCTATTAATGTCTTTTCTATATATTCTGGTGTGTTTGTTGTATCTATTTTATTATCTAATAATTGTTTTGACATATATCCTACCCATAGTTGTATTATTTTATTTGTGTCTATTACACAGTCTAAATTCAAAAAGTTATAATTAGTTATTTGTTTTGGTGTCCATATATTATATTCATCCTTTGAATTATATCTTTTAAACTTACTTTTGTAATTATATGTTGGTTTTCTTATTTCTGATGTACTAGGTATTATATTTTTATCTAGAGTATTTACTTCCGTATTTATTAGTTCTAGATTTTCTTTATTAATTACTTCTTGTTCTCCATTAATTTCTAGTTTTCCTATGCTTTCTAGAATTTCTGTATATGTTTCACTATCCTCCGAATCATAATTATCTGTTTCTTCAGCATCTATTGTATTTATTTCTAATTCACTGATTTCTGGTTCTTTATTTTTTATTTCTAATTTTTCTTTAAATTGATTTATCTCATTTAATAATTTTTATTCTTTATTTTTTTCTTCTTTTTCTTTCTGTCTCTTTTCATATAAATCTTTTAGCATTTGTAGTTCTTTTTCTAATTCAGCAATCCTACTATTTTTTGTTTCTTCTATTTTTTGTATTTCTTCTGTGGTTTGTTGTTTTATTTTATCTATTTCCTTTTTTCTATCTATTTCTTCGTTTTCTCTTTCTATTCTTACCATGACTGCCAACTTATCTTCTAATTTAAATTCTTCTTTTTCTAACATTAAATATAAATGGTCACCTATTTTCTTATATCTTTTTCCTAAATTAGAGAATACTATTTTTAATTTTAATCCTTCGTGATTTTCATATGTTTTTTCATCTATTATAAATTCTTCTTTGTTCATTTTATTTAAACGTATATAGGTTATGTTGATATATATATTCTAGACTATCTATTGTTGATTCTAAATTTGATATTTCTTCTTTTTGTGCATTTATTGAGTTTTTACTAACTCCGGCAATTATGTTATACTGTAGTCTTTCTATCCTTATTTTTAATTATTTATGTTTTTCAGATATTATTTATTTTAATTCTTTATATTTTTGTAATTTCTGTACGTTATTCATCTAAACAATATTTATAATATTTTGGTGGATATCTAAATCTAATTTTATCATAATTAATAAATTAATCAAATAAATCCAAATATATACTACTTCCGATAACTTTAAACAACATAGGCTCTGATACCAATTGTAGGGGGTGAGGATAAATCAAGTAACTTAAATAGATCCATTAAGTATTTGACACTTTTTGTCGGTATCAGATTCCATGAATCAACAACTTCTATATTCTTTAGTTTTAAATATGTTTGATTTTAAATTGAACTCCATAACCATTGCTCTTAGTAAACTCAAATTAATGTAATATAGAACATATCAAAAAATTAAAAAAATTACAGGGGACTTTTAGAATTGAGGCAAAGTAATTGATTTATAATTTAAAGGAAATTCTTCTTATATAAGCACAACAACAATAAAATATTTAGTGTAAGCTCACAAAGTGAGGTTCATAAAGAAATAAAGTTCACACAATCTTATCCTTATCTTGGAGGTAGAAAGGTTGTTTCTTAGACACTGACACATTCAAAAAGAAAAAGAGAGAACAAACTAAGAAGGAGATAGAAGAACAACTCCCGAGTAGGGAGGGCGTGGAGGTTTCGTGAAATGAGAGTTTGATGAGTTTAGAGTATCAGGTGTTACCGTTCTTTCCGTGGTTCCTTTGTGCTTATCAGCTAGCTTTTCTCTTCGAAGGCTAGTTAAAAGAGTATTCTAAAAGGACTGTTTAAAACCAGCTGCAACTATTAGTCACGTGTAACTCTTCGTTATAACTTTCATCCTCAACATCACCAAATATGATTTTGATGGATGGATCAGCCGAACTTGTGACAACCTATGAGGTAAGTATTGTCAAACAATCACTAATATTATCCAGGTATTAAGACAAAATCGCTAATAGTTAAAATTATTGCAAGAAGATAGAAACTTATTTAGCGTGTACTTAAATTAGCAACTTATAAAAAACATGTAATAATATTAGTAGTACACTAATAACTCCTTGCAGTTGCCAATGCCTCAAAGAGCAAGCATCATCTTACTTCACGGATACAACAATACAAAACTATAGTCTATACCTGAAGAAGCCTTATCCCCTGGACCTTGGCCTGCAAGAAGAGAAGGAAATCGTGTAACTGAAACTAAAAAATTATATGATGAAAATATCATTTGAAAAACTTTTTTACATTGCCAAAATTCTGAATAATTTTGAGGGTAACCTCATTTTTTTTGGAGTTCTTAGCTTTTTTCTGGACTTGTTTTGGATCTTGTTGACCTCTTTCAAAGCTTGAATCAAGTTTTCGAAGAAAATTTGAAGCCCTCCTAAAGCATTATTAAGCATCAAATGCTCTGCTACTTCACAAGGTCTTATGTCTACTTCCTCTAAGAAACCTTGAATCTGTTGGAACAAAGTTTGTGTTTTCAAATTTTAGTAATTCTTAACCAACACTCTGGGAAAGCCCAGTACACTAAAGCTACCGTTATGCACAATGCCTAAAAGGTCCCTACCACAAGGGTGTATTGTACGCAGCCTTACCTTATATTTATACCAAAGACTGTTTCAAGGATTGAACCAGTGACCACCCGATCACATCGCAGTAACTTTACCAGTTACTCTAAGGTCCCCTTCTCTTAACCAACAGTCTGAATGCCTCTTGGTCACATAGCAGTAACTTTACCAGTTACTTCAGGCTCCCTTCTCTTAATCAACACTCTAAATGCTCCATATTTGTGGAATGACATCTCAATGTACATATCCATCTTTCTCACAATTAGAGTTATCAAATTTGCCCTTGTGATTTGTGGTAAATATAATTATTATTTATCTTTATAGATTTGTGATAGGCAAATTACAACACAAGAATTAATATTGAAGAATAACATCATAAGACAATATATTCTTTGAAAAGAGCATCCAATTATAGAAATACAACAATAATAGTAGCATATTTAATGTAATTTCATAAGTAGAGTTTAAGGAGGGTAATTGTATACGTTGCCCTTACCTCTTTTTTACAAAAGGAGAAGAGATTGTTGCTAATAGTTCCTCAAAAGAATTAAACTAACAAAAACATACCTTGGTCGAGTGTGATGACGAAAATAAATGTGTCATATATAGTCCGTAGAGTTGTAGTATTTTTCTAACTTTATGGATTTAGACTCGATTTAATCAAAAGTTGAAGCATTAAAGCAGAAAATTTTTTTTCAGTCGATGAAACCAACACGTGGTGTGGCAAATCAACAAATGTGATTAACCACATATTCTGATTATGCCGCCATAAAACTTTGAGTCATAAATTTGAATTATAACGTTGGCTTCATTAGTATAAAATAAAATAATGTTATAGTTTCAAGAAGCTACATGAAATAATTTGATTAGAAAGAAGAAACAAATCACGATGGGAAGCATTGGTAAATATGTTTTTGGTTTCTCGACTTGGTTCTCTTAAAATATGAAATTAACACTTAGATCTATTATGGTAAAAGATAAAGATTCCTAAACCTACATAAATTTTAATAGCGTGAAATTTTTCATCTTTGGGTCTTTTATTTATCTTTTCTTTTGGTCATAATTTTTTTTGAAAGATGGAATTCGTGCATAATTCTATGTTAAAAGAATAAAGACTTCTAAACCAAAAAGAATTTATTTTAATTACATGAATTTTCCTTCATTGGCAACCGAATCAAGTTAGATTAGTATCAATCATATTTTCACAATAAGTAAACCGACTTCTTCTCTAGTTTAACGTGCATCTCAATATTTATAGAAATATTTCCTTAATAGAGTCCCTATTTTAGTAGTATTTTTCTATCCTATTTTAGGAGTATTTTTTAATTGATCAGTACAAAGGAACATATTAATTGATTTTCCTTCCATATATTTTAGGAGTCTAGTTAATATAATATAAACAATTAAATAATAAATTGAAGAAAATAGTGAAAAAACAGTTTTGTCTAAAGGAGGATCTTTTAATGAAGGACAAAAAGTTTAAATCACTTTTCTAAGGGTGTTCACACTTTTAATATATTATAGATATAGATTATAGATTATATTATTATATTATATATGTATTATTATTATTATAAATAAATATAGATTATAGATATAAATAAAATAAAATTCTAATTAATTTAGAATTGTTAAATATTATGATTTCTTACCATAATTAAATATATTTTTTCTATTTTTTAGAAGACATTTTTCCTTAAAAAGTCGTGCAGGACTTCCTTTTCCATGCATAATTTATTGTGAAGTATAAATGTTGGTGCTTAAATATTTCTTTTTCCTTACCATAGATAGTTTTTCCCCCAAAGATTGCCTAGGACTAATATCACACATTACATTTAGTGCTTTTTAGGTATGAGATTTTTTTTATTTCTTTTCCTTTAGACTAAATGTTTGAATATTAATTTAATATATTATTTACAAAAAATAGTGAAAAGATGATTTTGTCTAAAGAAGAGTCTTTTAATAAAGGGGAAAAAGTTCAAATCATTTTTTTAAGGGTCTTCACACTTTTAATATATTATAGATATAGATTATAAATTATAGATTATAGATATAAATATAGATTATAGATTATAGATTGTAGATATAGATTATAGATATTATCACTCTTAAACCAAACCTATATGCATACCCTATATTTCTATTCAAAATACATTAAAGGTTAATAAACTAACATTATGATAGAATTTTTAAAAAAATAATAAAGATTAAAAATTAAGACAACCTTTTCAGCATAAATTTTATTCAACATAAAATGAAAAAATTTAGTACCATTCAAAGTTAAACATAGAAAAAGAAGTTGCTCAAAATATATGCTTGTCATTTAATTATGATTAGAAGTATATACCAATGTGTGTAGAGAAAAAAGACAAAGATACTATACCTAAAAAAAAAATAAGTCATTAAAACCTATGCTTGTTAGTTAATTATGAAAGATGTATGTAACAACAAATTAGAAGCATAATACAATGTCATGAACTCCACATTACTAGTCTTGACCAACTTTAGTCACAATTAATCTTTTTAAGATATAAGATGATAAAATTGTCCTCTTGCATCTAAAATAATTTAATTATGATTAACTTTTTCATATTATTATATCATCTTATACTTCTATTTATTATTACTTACACCTATCATAATTAGCTGAGAAGCAAAGGTTTTTGTACGTTTAGTATCTTTGCCACTTTTTTTACCTAAACACAATGGTATTGTGACTAAAATTGCAAGAGTAGTACACATGTAAGAATAATAAATTATTTTCCAAACATAAGCTCGAGCTTGAGGCTAAACTATGTCTTCTATGATACTCGCGTATACGTAACACTCCCCTCTCACAACTCACATAGAAAATGATTCTATTTTCAATCCGTCCCACCTTCCTTTGCATAGACCCACCCCCCTTAAATGACTAGTTTTATCTTTAAAAAACGTAATTTGATAGCAACATATGATATTCATAAAATGAGAAATTCACTATCTTACTAAATCATATTAATTAATTTATATTTCTACTACTGTATATCTTTATTTAAAAAAAAATATTTTCTTTCACAGTTGAATCTTATGATCAGTTTATGTTTTCAATTTCCCTTAATCTCCTAGTCAATTTCCATTCCTTTTCCTCACTTTTGCATTTTTTTTTTTAATTACCATGGGTTTTATTAAAGTAGTCTTCTTTATTCATTGATTTCAATTTCATATTCTTCTCCCATTTATTATTAAGGTAAAATTGAAAACAAATACTCAGTTTATATCAAAAAATTTTAAACTAGCCACTATTTTAAATCAACTATATTTAATAAGCACACCTATTAAAAAGGACCGATGGGAATATGAAATTAACAAAGAAGCGAGTTGGATGAGGGAAAAAGGTATTTTCTAAATGACAAAATAAGAGAATCTAAATTTTATATATTTTTTTAATTCTTAAACTTACATTACTATTTCCGTGTTAGTCAAAATATCACGAAAATACCATGGATTTAGGAGAAAATGACAGTATAGTGGTACTTAAATGTGAAGTCTATGATTTTCAGTTAGTTAGAAGCATAACACTAAAAGTTAATTGACAATCTTGAGTCACATTTAACTTGTTTAAGATGACAAATTTGTCTTCTTGCATCATAAACAAACTAATTGTGACTAAAGTTGCTCCATACTAGTTATGTGGGTTCATGACATTATGTTATTCTTCTAATTTGTTGTTACTTACACCTATCATAATTAAGTAACAAGCATAAATGTCAATGACTAATTTTTTTATAGGCTTCACATTCTTGTCATTTTTACCTAAACACATGATATATGTGACTAAAGCTGCAATAGTAATAGACATATAAGAATTCATATTATTATTACGTACACCAATTACACCTACTGTAATTAACTAACAAACAGTTATTAATGACTTTATTTTTTCTTATAGGTTTACTATCCTTATCATTTTTTTTCAAACGCATGGTATATGTTGCTAATCATAATTAATTGACAAGCATAGGTTTCAATGACTTTTTTTTTAAAAGTTTATTATCCTTGTCGTTTTTTTCTAAATACATGGTATATGCTTCTAATCATAATTTACAGACAAGAATTAGTTTCAATGATTTATTTTTTAGTACTTTTATTATCCTTCTCATTTTTTTCTAAACACATGGTATATTCTTCTAATCAACTTACTAAAAAATATAAATTTTAATAACTCTATTTTGTATGTTTAGTATCCTTATCCTTTTTTCGTAAATACTTGGTATATGCTTCAAATCATAATTAATTACCGACACGCATAGATTTTGTCAATGACTTATTTTTTTTCTTGGTTTAGTATCCTTGTCCTTTTCCCCCTAAACACATGGTTTATGCTTTGAATCATAATTAATTACTGACACACATAGGTTTCGTCAATAACATATGTTTTCTAGATTCGGTATTATTCTTGTCGTTTTCCCTAAACACGAGATACATGCTTTGAATCATAATTAATTACTGACACACAGAGGTTTCATCAATGATTTATTTTTTTATATGTTTAGTGTTCTCACCATTTTCCCCTAAGCACATGGTATATGTGACTAAAATTGCAATACCCACCTCACTCCACATAGACTCACCATACATAACTTTTTAGTTTTATCTGTTTTTTTTAAAGAGTGAATTTGATAGTAACATATGATATTCATAAAAACAAAGAGATCATTGTCCAATGAAACTGTATTAATTAATTTATACGGTTATTCTAATTGTATTTCGTCATTTTAAAAGTTACTCCCGTCATTCCTTTTTGTTTTTTCCTTTTGAATTGGACACACTCCTTAATAAAGTTTTCACTTCTAGAAAATTAAATGTATTTACCAATATATCCTAATTAATTTTGTACCTCTTCCAAATTAGTAATTGAATCCATTGAAAAAGAAATTTTTAATTGATGGTCTTGATAATTTGAACAAGGGTTAATAGGAAGATGTTGATCATATTATTCCTGAAAGATTAAAGGAGAGCTTCAGAAGAAATATAAGCACACCCCAAAAAGAGCAAATTAAAAGGAAGGGTGGGAGTATTTTTTATTTTGCTAACTTCAAGGTTGTGTGTCAACCTCATGCATCATCATCAACAACATCATCATCAGCATCTTATACATTGCATTTGCTTTATTGGGTAGATGTTGTGATTGAATTTACGTATTGACTTGTTATATGTCTACTTGCTTTATACCCTGTTACTTATACTTTACCATTGTGTATCTACATGTTTTTCTCTGTTTATACTTGCATGTGATATAATTTATACTTATGTTATACTTGTTGTATTGTTGTTGTACTTATGATATATATATATATATATATATATTGTAGAACTATTAGAGCAAACGGTGCGGGCTACCATTGTGGAACATTTTCTGCTTGCAGGTGACGTGCCCTTAGTGTGTATTTTGTGTACCTTATTTTCTACTTTGCTCGGTCTGCCTATGATACCTACTAAGCACAAGTGGACCGTACTCAATCCTACCGTACACTATCGGTGCTAATTTAGATTCGGATGAACCAACACGTTGCTTGACTCGGCTATTGTTGGAGCTTTCAAGGTAGCTAATGATTTTTAGGCGTCTAGATGTCTTCTGCTACCTTTCTTTATAGACTATGTCTTTATTTTTATTTCAAAGAAAAAGTTTTCTTGCATTTGAATATCTTATGTATTCTATTTGGATTCAAGTTGTATTCGATATGTTCTTATACTATTGATACTAAGTTTGGGGAGTTATGGCTGCATGTGTTGATTTTATTCTTACTGCTTTTATCATATCTATGTGCGTCTTCTTTATTCTAGAAGCCTTACCTTGGGGGGACTTCTATCTTTTTCCCCTTGTCAATCAATATGGGTCATAGGCTTACTTGTCAAGGTTCGGCCTGACAAGTTTCATCATGACCCTTTTATTTTTGGATCGTGACAAATAGATGCTTCCATAAAAAATTAAACATATCAGCAGGCAGGTTCTTAATGAGCTCTTCGACTTAAAAGTTTAGTGACTTTTTATTTTCTAAATATTATAGTAATTATTATGATCATGTTCTTTCCTCCGTTAATTCTTCGTACTAAAAATTTATGTACATTACTTAGGAGAACATTACTATACTGTTTCAGGTAATATTCGAGCATTTTGTCGAATAAAACTTTTTAGCATTGCCAGCCAAAAGTAAGTTAAAGTTTTGGACTCAAATGAGATGCTCATAAATCTGGCTGACAATAAGTCCAAAATTTTTAACTTTATCAAGGTTTTCCATCCTTCTTCCTCACAAGTTACTTTGTTTTCTTTATCATATCTTTATTTATTTATTTAATTTAGTTATATGAACTAAATTGAGACCTTTGTGAATGGATTATTTCGTCATGATACTTTCTTTGGGCGATATAAAATTTTCAAAGTACAACTTCAGAACTTTGGAAACTGAATAAAAATGATGCAAAACTAAGGAGAAAGAATGGAAATTGTCTAGGAGATTGAGGGAAATTGAAAAAGGAAATTGAACATAAGCTTCAAGTTATAAAGAAAAAAATACTCCCACCATTTCTTTTAATTTGATCTTTTTGGGGTGTGGTTATATTTCTTCTTAAGTGCTCCTTTGATCTTTTAAAAATAATGTGATCAATATCTTTTTATTATACCCTTGTTCAAAGTATCAAGACCATTAATTGAAAAAAAAAAATTCAACGTGTTTAATTACTAATTTGGAAGATGTACAAAATTAATTAAGCAGTATATTGATAAATGCATTTGATTTTCTAGAAGTAAGAACTTTGTTTAGGGATGTGTTCGACCCAAAAGGAGCAAACAAAAAAGAATAACGGGAGTATCTTCTAAAACAAAGAAGTACAACAAGAATAACAGTATAAGTTAATACAATTTCAGATGACAATGATCTTTTCTTTTTTTATGAATATCATATGTTACTATAAAAAACTCTCTTTAAAAAAATAAAAAAGATAAAACTAAATAGTTACGTGTAGTGAGGCTATGTGGAGTGGGGTACGTATTTCAGTTTTAGTCACAAATACAATGTGTTTAGGGAAAAATGGCGAGAATACTAAACCTACAAAAAAATAAATCATTGATGAAACCTATGTGTGTCAGTAATTAATTACGATTCAAAGCATATATCTCGTGTTTAGGAAAATGACAAGGATAATACTAAATCTAGATAAAAATAAGTCATTGTCGAAAGCTATGTGTGTCAGTAAATAATTATGATTCAAAGCATATATCTCCTATTTAGGAAAAACAACAAGGATAATACTAAATTTAGAAAAAAATAAGCCATTGAAAAAAACTATGTGTGTCAGTAATTATTTATGATTCAAAGCATATGTCTCATGTTTAAGAAAAACGATAAGAATAACACTAAATTCAGACAAAAAAATAAGTCATTGATGAAATCTATGTGTGTCAGTAAATAATTATGATTCGAAGAAAAAACCATGTGTTTATGGGTAAAAGACAGGAATACTAAACCAAGAAAAAAATAACTCATTGACAAAATCTATGTGTGTCAATAATTAATTATGATTTGAAACATCTACCATGTGCTTAAAAAAAATGACAAGGATACTAAACGCACAAATAAATGAGTTATTGAAATTGATACTTTTCAGTAATTTGATTAGAAGCATATACCATGTATTAAGGAAAGAAGACAAGGATACTAAACCTACAAGAAAATAACTCGTTGAAACCTATGTTTGTCAGTTAATTATGATTAGCAACATATGCCATGTATTTGGAGGAAAATGTAAGACCCCGGAAATTCTTAGCTTAAATCAGTTCTTTAGGCTTGTCAAGGGGTCCTAAACTTAGAATATTTTAGCTAAGTATTCAGACTTAGTGCCATTTTAGCCTTCAAAAGTTGGCAATCTTATTTCAGGACCTTTACATTCATTAAATATTAATATTCAAGTTAATTCATGACCAGGAAGGTCAATAGGTATTTTCGGATGAGTTTTGGATTTTTTGAACCTCGTTTAGACCATGTTTGAGTGCCCAAAATAGTGGGTCGACGCGTCGCGTCGACCATCGCATTGATGGATGATTTCCCCCAGCTCCAGTGCAAATACCAGTGAACCGACACGGACTCGACGCGGTACATTGGCTATCGCGTTGATACCAATGATGCAGCGCGTCGGCCTAAGTGTCGGTGACATAGTTTTTTAGTCATTAAAAGATCGCGTTCTTGAGGGTAATTATATCTTTTTCTCACGACCTTCATCCCCCAAAACACGAAATTAAACCTTTGAAGATCAATTATACTCATTAATCCTCAAAATCCTCAAGAACAAGAACCCTAGGAGATTCAATTTCAAATTAAAAACTCAATAACTCACCATTAACCCCTCAGAATTCAGGCGCTAAGGTATGTGAAGTGTTCATCCAAGGGTCCATTCCACTCTTGGAGTCCAAGAAACTATTTTTAAACATCAAGTATATGAAATTCATGAATTCCATGTTGGGTTTGATAATATTCATGTTTATAATGATTAATTGGATTTCAAATCCATGTTTCATGATAAATTTTATGTGGAGTTAATTAAATTATATGTGTTATCATATGAGATCATGCTAAAGCCTTCAAATTGTGAAATTGATATTTGGAATTATGTGCTCACATGTTGATTAGTATTATGTGCCTATTTTATGCTTTTCAAGTGATTGATGAATTAAGCATATGAGTTGAATAGAAAAATTATATCATATTAGCATGTATTCAAGTTCATGCCATAAAAGTGTTTGTTAAAATGCCCCAATTTATGAAGGATGAACAAGTACTAGATTTACATATTTCAAGCTTGTGTCGTGTCTCTTAATTTATGGTATTGAATCCTGGGGTACTTGTACCTGACAATTTAGTTGTTTACCAAGAGCCATGGTCAGTCATAAAATGATACCAGACACGTCATGATCAGTAGTACTCTTAGTCAGTCACAAAACTCAGGAAAAACTCAGTAGACTCGGTATTAGTTCGGTCTAGTTCAGCACTCAGCCCAGACCTCAGTAAACTCAGTCAACTAACATAATTCAGTAGTATTCCGTCAGTAAATGGAACTCAGTGAATCCAGTTTAGTTCAGTTAAATAGTATTATTAGTAATAGTTCAGTCCAGCCTAGTAGAGACTAGAAATCAGTTCAGTGTTTATTCAGTTGGGAGTAAGATTCAACACCGAGCGAGCCCAGGGATGGAGGAATTCCTGCTAGTAGAGGGTTTCACCCTTAGTAACAATCCCTGCATTACAGAACTACGTAGCCTGCGTAGGTTGAGATATCTTCCTGCCAGATATCATGAGGGTTGATATATCTCATTTGAGTTATCCTTCTAGCAAAGGTTGACAAAAGAGCTTCCTGTCAGAGAGGGTTAACTCACATCTTGTCCTTACTCATGGTACGATATTGACACCCTTCCAACTGGGATTATAGGTTGGAACCCAAATTAGATTAGAGAGGGGCATGTCGATTGGATGATTACCTCCCACAGTCTCAATTTCAGTCTGAGTCTCGAAATAGAACTAAGTTTAGTTCTACAGATTCAGGACTATCAGATATAGTTACTCAGCTTAGTATAAAACTTAGTATAGTTCCACAAAATTCAGGACTGTCAAATACAGTAATTCAGATAATCAGTAATACAGTATCAGTAAACTCAAATATCAGTTATTAGTATTCAGACTCAGTACTCAGTATTATCACGATCTCAGTTACAGTCTATGTATTCATGCATGTACTCTTATTCAGTCATACTCATGTTATTCAAATAGAATTTTTCATGCATATGAACCCATGCATTTCAGCCTTCCTCACTAAGCATACCATTACATTCAAAGTACTGACACATGTTTTTTATGCTATGATTCTTATATCACAGGTTCAGATGCACGGGCTCCAGAGCACCCTTAGAAGTTCAGATCTTCAGCTTACAGAGTAGTGGTGAGTCCTCATAGTTCAAGGACATGCTTGTTATTTTTAGTAGCCAGAGTTAGTTGGGGACTTATCCCATCAACTCCATAGTTCAGATAGTTTAGAGGCTTTCTAGACTATAGTTTTTCAGACAGTTTCTTAGTTTTACAGTACTTATATTCAGTTTTGGTATTTTTATACCGCATTCATATTTATTTATAGATTTGAACCTTATGGCATATGTTTTTTTTCCTATTTCTGCAATCATTACAGTATTTATTACAAAGTTATTATAGCAGGTACCAGTCATGGGTTAGCTTGTGATCCTTTGGGATTATGAGCACCGTGTATTGTTTGGGGTATAGAATTGGGGTGTTAAAAACTTGGTATCAGAGACTAAGGTTCAACAGTGTCTTAGGAAGTCTGAAAGACGCATCTAGTAGAGTCTTGTACATGGGTGTATTGCACACCACACTTATGTACAGTACAGGAGGCTACAAGATGTTTTAGGAACAATTTCCCTTCTTCAGTATTTATGTCATGTGAGTGAGCATGAGCTCCAGTTACATTACCTTTCTAATCCTAGTTTCTCTTCTGTTTACAGAATATGCCTCCAAAGATGACTCAGGGAAGAGGAATAGGAGACCAGTCAGCCCCTCAGCCCATCCATCCAGATCTTTTGGGCGAGCATGTCTCCCACGTAGAGTTTAAAACAGTCTTCACCACCCTAGCTCATTTTGTAGCAGCCCAGAATAAACGTCTAACTGCTGTTACATCTAACCCAGTGGCCAATACTACTGCTGTCAGGATTTGGGACTTCACCCGAATGAACCCTCCATTGTTTATCGGGTCTAAGTCAGATGAGAAACCTCAGGAATTTATTGATAAGTGCAGAAGGTTATCGATGTCGTGGGGGTGACTATTGTTGAGAGCGCTGAGTTGGCCGCATATCAGTTACAAGATCTGTCTCACTCATGGTTCAAGCAGTGGAAAGTAGAGAGGGCCACAGATGCAAGGCCCATAGAATAGGAGGAGCTCGCAGTTTCTTTTCTAGATAGGTTCTTTCCACTAGAGTTGAGAAAAGCAAAGGTTTTGGAGTTTATTAATTTGAAGCAAGGCAATATAACAGTACATGAGTATTCTCTCAAGTTTACTCAGTTAGCCAGATATGCCCTGCATGTGATAGAAGATCTAAGATGAGTAAGTTTATGTCAGGGATGTCTAGCAGCGTGGTCAAAGAGTCTAGGACTGCAATGTTGATAAAGGAGATGGACAAATCCAGGCTCATGGTCCATTCCCAGAAGATAGAGGAGGCCAAAAATAAAGATAAGGAAAGAGAGAACAAGAGAGAGAGAACAGGTAGTTTTAGTTTACCTCAGCCTAAGTCAGAGGGTGGGAATTGTTCTCAGTTCTGATCGAAATCCTCAGTTTCGTCTCTATCCTCAACCAGTGCTCCAGTGCCAAAATTCAGAGACGGCAGCAGAGATAGGGCATCAGGTTCTAAGCCCTAGGGAAGTATTAGCAGTGCCCAAACCAATCCCTTTTGTTAAAAGTGTGACATAAACCACCAGGGTATCTACAGAGATGGCATCGATGTGTGTTTTGGATGTAGCCTGCCAGGCCATAGAGTCAGATAGTGTCCTCAGGTGGGTTCGCAGAGTCAGCATACCCGTCCCTCAGCTTAGTCCAATCCAGTGCCACCAGCTGGCAACACCCAAACAGACTCTATGCTCTTCAGTCCCGACAGGATCAAAAAAGTTCTCCTGATGTGGTCACTAGTACGTTATAATAGTGCATTACAAGTTTATCATTTGCATGTTTACGCTTTTCTAGATCTAGGAGCTTCCTTATTCTTTGTTACTCCATTTATAGCAGTTAATATCAGAGTCAGTCACGATATTTTAGCAGAGCCTTTCTCGGTATCTACCCCAGTGGGTAAATCTATCATATCCAGGAAGTTATACAGGAACTATCCGGTTATGATATCTCAGAAAGTCACTTCAGCAGACTTAGTCAAATTATAAATGACTGATTCTGATGTCATTCTCGGCATGGATTGGCTTCATGCCTTCTATGCATCAGTTGACTGCAGAAATAGAATTGTCCAATTTTAGTTTCTGAATGAACCCTTCCTAGAGTGGAGAAGTAGTACTTCAGTACTTAGGGGTCAGCTTGTTTCTTACCTTCGGTCTAGAAAAATGATATCTAAGGGATATGTCTACCATCTCGTTCGAGTCCAGGACTCTAGTTTAGAAACCCCTACTCTTGAATCAGTGTCAGTAGCTTATGAATTCCCAGATGTGTTTCCTGAAGATCTTCCCAGAGTTTCTCCTGAAAGGAAAATTAATTTCAGAATCGATCTTCTTCCAGATACTCAACCCATATCTATTCCGACATACAGAATGGCTCCAGAAGAACTCAGAGAAATAAAAGAGAAGTTGAAGGAACTCATAGATAGGGGATTTATCTGGCCCAGTATGTCACCGTAGGGCGCGCCAGTCTTATTCGTACGTAAGAAAGATCGTTTTCTCAGAATGTGCATAGACTACCGTCAACTAAATAAAGTCACGGTTAAGAACTAGTATCCCCTCCCCAGGATCGATGACTTGTTTGACCAACTTCAGGGTGCCAACTATTTCACTAAGATATACCTCAGATCAGACTATCATCAGCTCAGAGTCAGGGAATGTGACATCACAAAGATGGCCTTCAGAACTCGGTATGGTCACTTCAAATACTTAGTCATGTCCTTTGGCCTTACCAATACCTTGTCATCTTTCATGGACTTGATGAACCGTGTGTTCAAGAAGTACTTGGGCATGTTTGTTATAGTCTTCATAGATGATATCCTTGTTTACTCTCACAGTGAACACGATCATGCAGACCATCTCATAATAGTATTACAGACTCTCAGAAATCATCAATTATTCGCCAAATTCAGTAAGTGTGAATTTATCTAAGGCTAGTAGCTTTCCTTGGCCATATCATTTTCGGTGATGGCATTAAGTCGAACCCCAAAATACTGAGGTAGTGAGAAACTGGCCTAAACCCATCTCTCCATCAGATATCAGGAATTTCTTGGGCTTGGCTGGCTATTACCGATGGTTTGTTAAGGGATTTTTGTCTATTTCGTCCCCTATGTCCAGATTGACTCAGAAGAAAGTCAAATTCCAGTGGTCAGATTCTTACGAGAAGAGTTTTCAGGAGTTGAAGACTCGACTCACTACAGCTCCAGTTTTGACCATACCAAATGGTTCAGACGACTTTGTTATGTATTGTGATGCCTTCAGAGTTGGTTAGGGGTGCATTTTGATGTAGAGAGGTAAGGTCATAGCCTACACCTCTAGACAACTTAAGCCTCATGAGAAGAATTATCCTACTCATGACCTTGAGTTAGCAGCAGTAGTTTTTTCCTTGAAGATTTGGAGACACTACTTGTATGGGATGCACATTGATGTATTCATAGATCACAAGAGCCTGAAGTATGTTTTCTCGTAGAAAGACCTCAACCTTCGTCAGAGAAGGTGGTTGGAGTTGTTAAAAAACTATGACATGAGTGTCCTATATCATCCGGGCAAGGCCAATGTAGTGGCGACGCTCTCAGTAGAATGTCTATGGGTAGTGTTGCCCATGTTGAGGACAGTAAGAAGAAGTTAACTCAGAAAGTTCATCAACTAGTCCAACTAGGTATCCGCTTAGTCGATTCACCAGAAGGTAGTGTATGGGTTCAGAGTAGCTCAGAATCATCCCTAGTTTCCGAAGTGAATGAAAAATAGGATAGGGATCCCAGTCTATTCAAGTTGAAAGAATCAATCAGAGATCAGAAAGTAGAGGTTTTGTCCCAAATGGGAGATGGTGTGCTGCGTTTCTAGGGTCGGCTATGTGTTCCACGTGTAGATGAATTGAGGTGGCAAATTCTTGCAGAAACACATGGTGTGCACTACTCGATTCATCCAGGAGTCACCAAGATGTACCGCGATCTGCGTGAGATCTATTGGTGGAGTGGGATGAAAAGAGATATTGCAGAGTTTGTGGCTAAGTGATCAACATGTTAGCAGGTTAAGATTGAGCATCAGAAGCCTAGTGGGTCCATGCAGGAGTTCAATATTCCCACTTGGAAATGGGAAGAAGTGAACATAGACTTTGTGACAGGTTTGCCTCATACTCATCGTCAACATGATTCAGTTTGGGTCATCGCAGACAGGATAACCAAATCATCTAATTTCCTTCCAGTCTATACCTCATTTTCAGACGAGGATTATGCCAAACTCTATATTAGGGAGTTGGTCATATTTCACGGTGTTCTATTGTCTATTATCTCAGACAGAGGTACCCAGTTTACCTCTCATTTCTGGAAGGCATTCCAAAAGGGTCGTGGTACCCGAGTTCACCTCAATACAACCTTTCACCCTCAGACGGATGGTCAAGCAGAAAAGGTCCATTCATACTTTAGAAGATATGCTGTGAGCATGTGCGATAGAATTTTTAAGGGTAGTTGGGATGACCACTTGCCTTTGATTGAGTTCACATACTACAACAGCTATCACTCCAACATTAAGATGGATTCGTTTGAGGCACTTTATGGGAGGAGGTGTAGATCTCCCATTAGTTGGTTTGATGTGGAAGTGGCCGCAGTGATAGGTCCTGACCTAGTATTTGATACCTTAGAGAAAGTTCAGTCGATAAGGGAAAGTCTTAAGACAGCCCAGAGCCAACAGAAATCATACGCAGATGTGCGCAGAAAGGATCTTGAGTTTGAGGTTGGAGATTTTATGTATCTAATAATCTCTCCTATGAAAAGAATGAAACTATTTGGAAAGAAGGGGAAGATCAGTACCTGATATGTTAGTTCTTACCAAATTCTCAGCTGTTTCGGAAAGGTAGCTTACAAGCTTGAGTTTACTTCAGATCTATCTTCAGTGTATCCAGTGTTCCACATCTCCTTGCTAAAGAAATACATAGGTGACCCAGCAGTCGTAGTCTCTATCGAGGGCATAGATTTTCAGAACAGTCTCTCTTATGAAGAGATTTCAGTCGAAATCCATGACTATCAGATTCACAGACTGAGGAGCAAAGAAGTTCCTCTAGTCAAAGTTCTTTGGCGAAATCAGTCCGTTGAGGGAGCTACTTGGGAAGCCAAAGAAGACATGCAGACCAAGTATCCTCACCTCTTCTCCGATAATCCATACTCAGCTCAAGGTAATAGTTTTCCTTAAATTTAATTAATTTCATGTTCAGATTTCAGTTACAAACTTGGTATGAATTACCGTTGCATGTTCAGTCATATGTTCATGAGTCAGTTCAGTCATGTATTCATACGTGAGATATGCATGTCCAATATGAGAAACTCAGCTTATCAGTAATCCCATACATGCATTCATGAATCATGTTCAACCATGTACTCATGCATCAGATATGCATGTTCAGTATAATAATTCAGTGTATCAGTAATCTCTGTCATAAAACCATGCTTCAGTTGTGTATGCCCAGTGTCCAAGTACAGGCTCTCTTTATTCTCATTTTCCTTCGAGTATGAATGTTTCCAAGGGGGAGATAATATAATACCCCATAAAATTCTTATCTTAAATCAGTCCTTTAGGCTTGTCAAGGGGCCCCGGACTTAGAATATTTTAGTTAAGTATTCAGACTTAGTGCCATTTTAGCCTTCTAAAGTTGGCAATCTTATTTCAATACCTTTACATCCATTAAATATTGATATTCAAGTTAATTCAAGATCAAAAAGGTCAATGGGTGTTCTCGGACGGGTTTCAAATTTTTTAAACCTCATTTAGACCATGTTTGAGTGCCCAAAACAGTGGGTCGACGCGATCTCTACGCGTCTCATCGATCATCGTGTCGATGGATGATTTTCCCCCCCAGCTCCAGTGCAAATCCCAATGAACCGACACAGACTTGACGCGGTACATTGGCTATCGCATTGATACCAATGATGCAGCGCGTCGGCCTAAGCGTCGGTGACATAGTTTTTTAGTCATTAAAAGATTGCGTTCTTGAGGGTAATTGGATCTTTTTCCCACGACCTTCAGCCCCCAAAACATGAAATTAAACCTTTGAAGATCAATTATACTCATTAATCCTCAAAATACTCAAGAACAAGAACCCTAGGAGATTTAATTTCAAATTAAAAACTCAATAACTCACCATTAATCCCTCAAAATTCAGGCACTAAGGTATGTGAAGTGTTCATCCAAGGGTCCCTTCTACTCTTGGAGTCCAAGAAATTATTTTTAAACATCAAGTATATGAAATTCATGAATTCCATGTTTGGTTTGATAATATTCATGTTTATAATGATTAATTGGGTTTCAAATCCATGTTTCATAATAAATTTCATGTGGGGTTAATTAAATTATATGTGTTATCATGTGAGATCATGCTAAAGCCTTCAAATTGTGAAGTTAATATTTGGAATTGTTTGCTCACATGTTGATTTGTACTATGTGCCTATTTTATACTTTTCAAGTGATTGATGAATTAAGCATGTGAGTTGAATAGTGGAATTATATCATATTAGAATGTATTCAAGTTCACGCCATACAAGTGTTTGTTAAAATGCCCCAATGAATGAATGATGATCAAGTACTAGATTTACATATTTCAAGCTTGTGCCATATCTCTTAATTTATGCTATCGAGTCCGGGGGTACTTGTACCCAACAATTTAGTTATTTACCTAGAGCCATGGTCAGTCACAGAATGGTACCAGTCACGTCACGATTAGTAGTACTCTCAGTCAGTCACAAAACTCAGAAAAAACTCAGTAAACTCAGTATAGTCTGGTCTAGTTCAGTACTCAGCCCAGACCTAAGTAAACTCAGTCAACTAACAGAATTCAATAGTATTCCATCAGTCAACGGAACTCGGTGAATCCAGTTCAGTTAAGTTAAATAGTATTATCAGTAACAGTTCAGTCCAGCCTAGTACAGACTAGAAATCAGTTTAGTGTTTATTCAGTTGGCAGTAGGATTCAGCACCGAGCGAGCCCAGGGATGGGGGCATTCTTTCCAGTAGAGGGTTTGACCCTTAGTAGCAATCCCTGCGTTACAGAACTACATAGCCATTGTAGGTTAAGATATCTTCCTGTTAGATATCATGAGGGTTGATATATCTCATTTGAGTTATCTTGTCAGCGAGGGTTGACGAAAGAGCTTCCTGTCAAAGAGGGTTAACTCACAGCTTATCCTTACCCATGACACGATATGGACACCCTTCCAATTGGGGTTACAGGTTGGACCCAAAATCAGATTAGAGAGGGGCATGTAGGTTAGATGATTACCTCCCACAGTCTCAGTTTCAGTCTCAGTCTCAAAATAGAACTCAGTTTAGTTCTACAGATTCAGGATTATCATATATAGTTACTCATCTTAGTATGAAACTCAGTATAGTTCCACAGAATTCGGGACTGTCAGATACAGTTATTTAGATAATTAGTAATATTGTATCAATAAACTCAGATATCAGTTATTAGTATTCAGACTCAGTACTCAGTATTATCACGATCTCAGTTATAGTTTATATATTCATGCATGTACTCTTATTCAGTCATACTCATGTTATTATGTTAGAATTGTTCATGCATATGAACCCATGCATTTCAGCCTACCTCACTAAGCATATCAGTACATTCAAAGTATTGAAGCATGCTTTTTGCGCTATGATGTATTATATCATAGGTCCAGACGCACGGGCTCCAGAGCACCCTTAGCAGTTAAGATCTTCAGCTTTCAGAGTAGTGATGAGTCCTCATAGTTTGAGAACATACTTGTTATTTTTAGTATTTCAGTATTATTTTTAGTAGCCAGAGTTTTTTGGGGACTTGTCCCATCAACTCCACAGTTCAGACAGTTTAGAGGCTTTCCAAACTAGAGTATTTTTAGACAGTTGTTCAGTTTTACAGTACTTATATTCAGTTTTGGTATTTTGATATCGGATTCATATTTATTTACAGATTTGAACCTTATGGCATATGTTTCTACCTATTTCCGCAATCATTACAGTATTTATTACAAAGTTATTGCAGCAGGTACTAGTCATGGGTTAGCTTGTGGTCCTTCAGGATTATGAGCATCGTGTAGCGTCCGGGGTACAGTCCGGGGTACAGACTCGAAGCGTTACAAAAAATAATAAGAATACTAAACCTACATAAAAAATAAGTCATTAAAACCTATGTTTGTTGATTAATTATGATAGGTGTTTTAGGTGTAAGTTACAATAATTTAAATTCTTACATGTCTAGTACTATTGCAGCTTTAGTCACAAATATCATGTGTTTAGGAAAAAATGACAAGAATAAAAATTTAAATATAAACTAATAATCTATTTTTAATTTTTCCTTACTAATAAATTTGATAAAAGGGAGAAGGATATTAAAATGAAATCAATGAATAAATGGGAATAACTTAATAAAAATTATGGAAATTGAAAAAAAAGATGCAAAAGTGAGGAAAAGGAATGAAAATTGTCTAGGAGATTAAAGGAAATTGGAAAAAGAAACTGATCATAAGCTTCAACTGTGAAGCAAAATAACTTTCTGAAATAAAGATATACAATAGAAGCAACAATATAAATTAATTAATATGATTTAGCAAGACAATGAATTTTTCTTTTTAGAAATATCATATGTTACTAGCAAATTATGTTTTAAAAAAATAAAACAAAACATTTAAGGGGGTGGGTCTTTGCAAAAGGAGGCGGGATGGATTGAAAATAGTCTTTTCTGTGTGAGGCGTGGAAGGGGAGCGTTACGTATACACAAATATCACAATAGACATAGTTGAGATTGAAGTTTAAGCTTAAGTTTGGAAAACAATATGAATTCTTATATATGTACTATGTACTGATATTGCAATTTTAGTAACAAATATCATTATTTTTTTTAAAAAAATGACAAGAATACTAACGTACAAAAATCTACGCTTCTCAGCTAATTATATTAGATATAAGTAACAATAAAGTAGAAGTATAAGAAAATATAATACTATTGCAGAGTTAATCACAATTAATTTGCTTTAGAAGCAAGAGGACAATGTTATCCTCTTACATCTTAAACAAGTTAATTGTGACTAAAGCTGGTCAAGACTAGTCATGTGACATTCATGGCATTATGTTGTGCTTCTAATTTGTTGTTACATACATCTATCATAATTAACTGACAAGCATAGATTTCATGTCATTTTATTCTAAACATATGATATTGGTGATTAAAGTTGCAATAGTAGTAGACATGTAAGAATTCATATTTTTGTTACTTACACCTGTATACCTATCATAATAAACTAGCAAACATAGGTTTTAATGACTTATTTTTTGTAGATTTAGTATCCTTATTGTTTTTCGCCAAAATACATGGTATATGATGCTATTCATAATTAATTGTCAAGCACGAGTTTCATGACTTATTTTTTGTAGGTTTAGTATTCTTGTCATTTTTTTCAAAAAACATGGTATATACTTCTAATCATAATTAACTGACAAGCATCAATTTTAATGATTTATCTTTTTGTACATTTATTATCCTTATCGTTTTTCCCTATATGCTTTTAATCAAATAACTAAAAGTATCAATTTCAATGACTTATTTTTTTTGTATGTTTAGTATCATTTTGTCTTTTTTTCCTAAATGCATAGTAGATGCTTAAAATCATAATTAATTACTAACACACATATATTTTATCAATGACTTACTTTTTCTTGGTTTAGTATCCTTGTCTTTGCCACCTAAACACATGATTTATGTTTCTAATCATAATTAACTGACAATATAGATTTTGAACAACTTGCTTTTTTATATGTTTTGCTTTGAATGGTATTAAATATTTTCTTTTTTTGTTGAATAAAATTTAGGCTGAAAAGATTGTCTTAGTTTTTAATTTTTATTTTTTAAAGAAATTTCCTTTAGTAATGTTGTTTTATCAACCTTTATTGTATTTTGAATAGAAATATAGGACATGCAGATTTGTTTAAGAATGGTAATATGTATCAATACTTAATGTATATGTTGAATTAGTCAATTTAATCCATGACTAGATTTCTCAAGTCATGAAGGTGTCTACCTTATCCCACCCGTAGATAAGCTAAGTCATAACCCGAAATAATAGATAACGGGCTGACAGGCAGAAATCAGAAGGACCACATACAATGATAGGTGTAATAATAACAAGTGATAACTGAAAGGAAACATATTTAATATACGAAAATGAGAGAAGAAAAAAGGACCAAATAGACAAACGGACTCCTTCCAAGACCCGATAAGATCGGTACTAGAGCCACTACAATAAATACCCAGAGTACTAGACAAAATTCAAAAATATACACAACATATACAAGCAGTCTTAGTACAAAAGACAAAACTGGAATAGATAGAAGAGGAAGAACCTCAGACGACAATAAGCTCACCCTACTCCGAATCAGTGTTGAAAGGTAGGAATCACGTCATCACTGTCTGCTAGTACTCAAATCTACATCAGAGAAAGGGTACAAAAATCTACATCAGAAAAAAGGTACAAAATTATAGTATGAGTACCAAAATAACAGATACTCAGTGAGCATCATCGGTCAACTAAGCTCAATGTAGGAAAAAAATAACTAAAATGCGAATCTAAGTTAATAGTAAACGGTAATAGAAAGGTAAACAACTCTCAAGCTACATAAATATGATAAAGGAATAAATATAACCGATACAGAAAATAAATAATGTAGTAGTAAAAGATAAATCAAACACAACCTTACTGAGGGCCATAACCCCGGTAGGCACATTGAAGAAGACAATTAACTCAACTGTACCCCATAAGTTGGTGGGACACACAAGATCTAATTATTGAAAAATAAATATAAATAATCTGTAACTGAACCTCATCCCACAAAATTATAGTAGTCATCCAGATGTGCACCGGGCTTGAACCGACACCAATAGGTAATAATAAAGGCTAGATATCGGACTTGAACCGGTAGTGATGGATAATAACAAGAGACCACATGAAGGATTCGAATAAAACATAACTAATTATAATGGGAGGCCACATATATAATATACAACAGAACTCATAATCATATGTCGAACTCGAACTGGAACTCAGAGGAACCACAATCTCAGAACAACCATAATCAGTACTAGATCTCTCAAACCATCATAATCAAAAGCCGGATTCGAACCGAAACTCAAAGTAACCATACCCAAATGCAAAATTAATACCCAAATCAATGTCAACATAGCACTAAAATTCACGATTAATGACAAAAATAAAGTATATGCTGAACCTAAATCGAAACTAAAATACAGGTAGTAAATCATTTGCATACCTTAATTCAAAAGGGCAAAATTCAAGGTTCTGCAACTTAATTTCAAGTCCTAAATTGATATATGCTATATTTTACTAAAAGTTAATATACCAAAATTTACTAGAACGGGTCCTAATCAGATAAATTAGGCATGATATATATATATATATATATATATATATATATATATATATAGTGAGATGAATAGATAGATATATAGATATATAGATAGATCAAATGGTTCGCAAATAATAAGTACTTGTCTAAAAATAATATAATCGGACACAATTATCATAAATAAACTCAATCTTAATATAGAATAAGTCTAATCTACCTGAACGCCAAAGCTAAAAATCTTTTCAAGAAAATTCCGAATAGTATCACTAAAACCCAAACTTAAATATCTTGATACGGATAATTATTTCTTCTTAATTTTTTCACAACACACATTCATTTATAGAGCCATATCCAAAATGAGGAAGTATCAATTGTAGGAATATGTTTAAACTTGTAGTGGACAACATTGGATTTAACATTTAATTTAAATAACAACAGGAAACAACAAAAGCAATCCATTATGCCACCTTACCGAACACGTAACTCGTTTTATTCTACGCCACAACATTACATGCATATTTGCTGGCCAAATTTGAAGGTTAGTGCATAAAGGCCACACCCTCCACTTCCACGTGGAAGCCGTGGTTCCACTAATTAACTTTAATTATCCATTATATATATTCGAATATTGCATATGAACGTGAAAAAATAAATATAATATTTTGAATATATTATAATTAATAAAAAAATATTTATAATAAAAATTCTATTATATAGTAATATTAATAATAATAATAATATTTTAATATTTTTAGATTTACTATTTCCGCTTAAAATGTTAATAGACTATAAAAGCTATTATAAAGTAATATAAGTATTTCATAACTAAAGAATTTTTATACAAGTTAAAAATATTCTGGAAAGGTAATAAATTATACTTCTACCAAGTGTCAATTAAAATAAATTATTCTACAATATATTTGATATCATTAAAATTCTCAAACGTATCGTCCGAAATTGAATTATCAGTCCCAGCAAGTTATAAATAACTTGGGACAGTAATAGAAAAGCTCTAAACACCGAAAATATATGAAAATAAGAAAAATAACTGTGAGGGTCATTACAACATCCATTACTAAAAAGAACTTTCATCCAAAAAAGTAAAGGATAAAGAAATACCTGAAGGCTCAATCATCCTACGCTAAGGATACTCATGGGAAAAATGACCAACAATACCACAGTTATAACATGCCTCGGGCACCCTGCTCTATCTAGAAGGCCCGAAATATCCAGAATGTCTTCCCCGAATTGATGATCCTAACTGAATACCTCTCTGTGGCGGACTATTACTCTAACCACTGGACAACTATAACTGGCCTGACCCCTTTCTGATATTTAAAACGATGGCTGGATTGGCTGACTAGGCTGACCCTGATACTGAGAAGGTTGTTGTTGGGATACCTACCGTGAAATCCTCGGCCTATAAATTGTGAACTGTTGTGGCTCCTACTATAACTATCCTGGTAATGAGGCCTCTTATGGATGCCCCCTTGGGCCTCACGACCATCTCCTCTATCTCAAAAAAATACTCAGCTATCTCATAAAAATACTTCCCTAAAGTCACCAAACTCTGTGTAGCCCTACGAGGTGATAATCTCAATCCCCTGAAAAAGCATCGAATACGCTCATACTCTGTAGGGAGAATCATATTGACGTTTCTTGCAAACTCATGAAATCTTGCCTCATACTCAGACACAAACATAGAACCTTGTATCAGTGTTATAAACTTATCTCGAAGACGTTTGCGCATGCTACGGGACATATACTTCCCCAAAAAAGCCTCAGAGAACTGAGTCCAAGTCACAGGTGCATATCCAGTTATCCTGGAATCAATATAACCTCGCCACTACCTCCTTGCTTTTGTGTCTAACTAATAAGCAACAAAGTCCACTCCAAACAACAAAATCAACCCTAAATTTCGCAATTGCTTCTTGCAACAGGATAGGAACTCATTTGCATCTGCTCCTGGGGTCCTAGTAAACATGGGTAAAGTCAATCTTAAAAATTGGCCCAATAATTTTTGTTCTTCTAAAGACATAACTGGTTGGGCTACTGCTGGTTGTGGGACTACTAGTGCTTGTGGAACCTCTACCCTAGACGGAACTGTCGTAGGCTGTGACTCTAAATCAACACCAGCTTGTGTTGCTGGGTAAACTCCCTCTGTCGGTGAACCACCAACTAACTCCAAGAATTGCACCGATACATCCCGAAGGACCGAAGAGGATATAAAATTAGGTGGAGCCTGGGTTTCCCCCTAGCATACCTGTTGCTGTAGAGAATACCTGGAGCTCTCTCAGTCTGAGAAGATATGAAAAGATTAGGTGATGGATTCCTAGCCTGATCTCGAACTTATATTGTTGCTCTATCCTATCCCCAACCTCTGGGTCAACCTCGACTCCTAACCAGAACTCTAGCAGTGGGCTCGGGGTCCCGATTCCTGGCTTCTACACACTGCATCATAGCTATCTTGTAAGGAGTGAACCAATAAAAATGAAAACCAACTCAGACCCTATGCACGTAAATGGATAAAGTAAATGAGACTGTTTCTTAAAGATGCTCCATAGCCTCCCGCAGATAAATATCTATGTACCGATCCGTTAGACTGTACTAAACATAATCTCTAGTACCAATAATATCAGTGAAACCTAGGCTCTGATACCACGTTGTCATGACCCGATGTCTCAAGACATGAAGGCACCTACCTTATCCCACCAGTAGGCAAGCTAAGTTATAGCCCGTAATAATAGGTAATGATCTAACAAGCAGAAACCAAAAAGACTATATACAATGATCATAGTTGATTCATAATCGGGGGTGTAAAGGGGGTGTCTCAAGAAAGTTTCGGATTTTTCAGAAAACGTTTGAGACATATTTGGATGATCAAAACAATGGGCCAATACGATGTCGATGCATCACACCAGTAATCACATCGATAGGGACCGATGCGTCGCTTAACACGTCGGGTGCCCAGTTCATCTCATTGATTTTTGGGTCCAGGAGGGTAATTCAGTCTTTTTGTTCCCTCATTTTATCTTGATAAGTGCACCAATGCTTTCTCACTGTGCTCTATCCTTATAATTCATGTTGTATGATGTTTCTTTCGAATGACTCTCTACTTATGATCCAAACACTTGATTTATGGAGCACTTCGTGTCTATTTTATTGTACCTTCATTTTATGTCCCTCCTTGAGTAGCGCAATAAGTATAAGTTATGCTCTAATAATGTTACTTTCATTCATGACGTTTATGCTCGGGTCCCTTAATGACCCTCCTTTTTATAGTATGATGGTGGTTATGAAAGTGTAGTGGTGTGTTAGGTAGGGGAGTATATGTTCTTGAAGGTGAAAAATTTGATGTGAATTCTCGAGCTAAGGTTATAGGTGAATAGGAAAAGAAGAAGGTGAACTTTTATTGTGTGAAATAGCTAAGAAGGAGGACTATGGTGAAAATATTGGTGAGACTGATTGAAATTGTTAGTCTTAGTAGGGAGATCCATGTAATGGGTATAGTAATGATTAGGCTTGAATGTTGTGGTTTCTAAAAACATAAACATATGTGCTATGTGATTAGTACTCTCTCAATTAAATCTAGAGTGTGTTTGATGGTAGTGATAAGGTGAAGAAATATTCTTAAAGGGATGTAAAGTACAGGTCCCAGTAGCTCAAGTTAGCACTTTAACTCCGAGTTAGGTTTCACCATAGCAGTACTAAGTAGTGAGACTCAAACTCTTGTGGTTAGATGTGTTATAGGGGAATTGTAAGACGAAAAGGACGAAATATATTATTTAATGTTGGGGCATAACTGAGTGGGGTCTTTAAGCAAAGTTTATTTGTTATATCATAAAAGGTGGAGAATGCTTCTATCCCGATCTTCCACGAAATCTCTAAATCAGGCCTAGGGTCATCAAATAAACCCCTGCCTTATGTTGTAATGAGTAGGATTCATAGAACCCACGTGCAAGATCATCCATATGTAAAGTCCCATTATCCCATGTTTCATGCTTACATATTTCACTCGGGATTACCATGAAACTCATTTGATTCCTTTGTATGTTTTGATGAGGATAACTATTCAATGCGAGATTATGTTCTTTATTGTACACTTTTAGATCCTCAAAAGTCCCTACCTATCATTCGGGGACGAATGATCCCAAGGAGGAGATAATGCAACACCCCGCATTTTTGAGCTAGAAATTAAATCGTCGTTCCTACGTGTGTAAGCTCTAATTCCATGGGTTATATTTAGATTCATGTGTCATGATATTTCTCCTAGTATATGAAGTTATTATGGGGTTAAATGTTCATAGAAATGGCCTAAAGTAAAGTTGAGCAAAGAACCTTTCATTCATCCAAAATTGGATATTCGATCCTACAAGGGTATACTTTGAACATGTATAACTTTTGATAGACATATAATTTTTTAGCTCAAGACCCACTGAATTGTAGATAATTGAAGCAGCTTTCCAACGGTAACCATTTTGCCAAAATCCGATAACCGGGTGAAAAGTTATGACATTTTTTGTGTGAGGCAGTAAGCCAATGCGATGTCGACGCGACGTGTCGGCCTGTGTGTTACAGAGCTATTTCACACGCTATTTCAGTTTCCAATGAATCTAGGGGCATTTTGGTCATTTCTCCTCACCCAAAATCCATCTATAACATATGGTTTCAGCCCCAAGAAGCATAAATTGCCCCTTTTATTCAATCCTCTTCTCAAAAACTCCAAGAACAAGATTCAAGTTTCCTTCCCTTCTATAGATCAAGAATTCACCCTCCTAAGAGTAGATCTTCAAGGAAATAGTCAAGATCAAGGTTTCATCGTTCAAACTAAATAATCTAAGGTACGTGGGATTTTCCTACACTACATGGTCTTGTTGAAAAAACTTCGAATAAGATTTAAAGTTATAGAAATCATGAAATTTTAAAGGGGTTTTTGAATTATGGTTACAATCTTGCATTATGAATTCTTTAATGATATTATTGTTTTGGTCTTGAGGCCTTTCCTCCAAATTTATTTGTACTTGTATATATGTATGTATGAAATTGGGTTTGAATATTTAATTGTGAGCATGAACATATAGAATCCCTCTCTTGCTATGATTTTCCATTCTTTTCATATGATATGGATTATTTCGAATGCATTTTGAGAAGCATGATACAAATGTCTTGATTATTGTTTATGATTTGATTATGGTTTTGAATTGAAGAGAGGGGGTTTTACTTGTTGATAAATATTAAAAATATATAATGAAAGAATTGCATGGTTTGTCAAAAATACATGACCACCACATGTTTGTTGAAATGTTGAAAAGAGAGATTTTTGCATAATTTGACAAATGTTTTGAAGTATGAATCTTCTTGAAATGTTTGAAGTATGGTGGTCCAAACTTTATTATTTGAAAGAAGAGACTGTAACATGATATTTTATGGATCAGAAATATGACTTGCAAGTCTTGATATGACAATACCAATACAGATAATGTCATGGTAATTTAGAATAGAACAGAATGCAGATTTTCATTCAGATTTTCAGATTTTGAACTTAGAACTATGCATGTTTAGAAAAGGATAAAATTGGGCTTAAAGAGAGTTAGGTGGTTACCCGAAGAAGGCACGAGTTCAAAAAACTCATTGCCCGAAACCGTGTTTTGTTGATACGGGTTATTATTTTCTCAAAGAGGAATGATACGCTGGCCTAGTGTCCTATGGCTTATCAGAACAGAAACTCTAACCCTTGCGGCAAACTTGGGTTGGGGACTTGGCTGTCGAGTTAAGGGCGGATTTCATATGGCCCATGGACTGTTAGACTTGTATGGTGGACCATCTAGCTCATAACTAAAATAAAGAATGGTTTTACATCTACAGATTTGCTTGAATGATCATTTAAGTTGCCCATGTGTTTCAAATTATTTCTTGCATAACGTTTTTATAAATGCTTTCACCTATGTTATATATAAAAGTAAATTATTTTGGATTTCTCTGCGTACCAGTACATCTGTATTGACCCTCAATATTTCAAGATCTGAGGCACAGTTTAGTGGTCCCATACAACAGTAGATCCGTGTGTTTCAGAAGTTGTAGTTGGTGAGCCTTCTCTTTTCTGGAATGCCTGATTTTTAGATATCATTGTTTCTTTCTTTTTATGGTCTACTGGGGGCCTTGTCCCAAATTTGTCTCAAACGTATGATGGCTAATGTAATGTTAGAGATTTCGCAGACGGTTGTCACATGCTTAGAATATTCAGAATTTTTCTTTTAAATTGTTCAAGTTTATGAGATTGACCATGGTTCCGTGATGTATTGTTTTTCGCAAATTTTCTTATACCATATGAATATTATGCATGATTACCAGATTTAGAAGAGCGCCCGGGCCTTCATGGTTCGGAATGCTCATTACGGTTAGGGCCCGGGCTCGGGTCGTGACCGTTTTCTTTAAAACTAAAAAGGCCATAATTTTTTGCCTGTGAAAGAAGAAAAGGAACGATGAAGAATTCAAAGCTATTGTGGCCGGAGAGCAAGGCTGTCACATCGATTGATAGTTAAAGTCGAAAAGAAATTCGAAGCCCAACTATTTGTTGTAGGAGATTAAAGTCTTCGGGGATTGAAAGGAGAAGTTTGCAGAACTGTTGGTTGAGAGAAGCTGTCGAGAGAGAGGAGAGATACGGTCGATTATTTGGATTGAAAAGAGGTGTGGGTTGGGTTGATTTGTATTTTTGAAAAGATTAGAAACTTTTGAAAATAATAATCAAGTCCACAATTAACTTAATCAAGTTTTCTAATTATGTTTGACCCTTTAAGTTGGTCAATGTCACCAATCCTTCATTCAAGACTTTAAAGACACCTTTCCTTCAATTTTCTCGAGTAAGTTTGACAGACAAATTTAGGAGGAAAATGATGTTTTTTCTCTAATAAAAATGAAAAACATAAAGAGAAAAAAAATAATTTAATTTTAAAATAAAGACAAAATGATCTACTGAACCTTTATATTTATATGAGTTTGTATTATGAAATCTTTTATTCACCTCTTTGCCAATTGAATCATTAAACTCAACAAAATATAATATTTTAAATTCTTTTTATGACTATTCAACATGCGTGTAATACAAACACTTACATGTGGAGCCCACACCATTTTTTAATGCCACGTAAAAAAATTAAGTAAATAATTAAATCAAATAACCACCTACCCCGACTACCCCACATCTCATCTTCTTCACAGTTATCATCCCTATCTTCTTTTTCATTAGATCCCTTCTCCCTAAGGGTGTTCACGATTTGGTTAAAAATCAAATCAAACCGCAATCCAAACCAAACCGATTTAAAAAATCGATCTTTGGTTAGGTTTGGTTTTAAATTTTAAAAAATCGATACTTATTCGGTTTGATTTTGTTTTACTCTAAAATAATCAAACCGAACCGATATAAATTTTATACACACACACATATATATTATAATTATTTATATATCAGTCATAAATACAATATATAAACATTTGTTACATTTCATATTTTAATCATGATTTAACTTTAGTCGTAACACTTTCAGTCATATGTCTTCATCCAATTGACTGTACATTATGAGATTCTAATGATTTTCGCACTTTGAATGACAAATGATACTAATTGTGAAAATAATAATTTGTTGTATATTAGAATTTACAACTGAGTTTCATTAGAATGTAGACAATCAATAGTTTTGAACTTTCTTCTTAGTCCTTATTTAGCAAGAAATTTATGTGTTCACCTTTTGGGGGTTATCATATCATTCCATTATATGTAGTTTCAAAATATTTTTTTAAAAACATTCATATGGTGTTGTTTGTGGTTTTACCTAAGTATAACGCTCGGTAGACATCTAAGTTTTAAGATTGAGGCACGACACTTGATTGATATCTCATATGTTGGATGAATTTATTTTTTCAAAAAAAAAAATTTAACTTACATCATTAGTTAAAGTTATAAACCGATCAAAAAAATCAAACTAAACCGACAAGAACCAAACCGACGGTTATTATTTTATTTAGTTTGATTTGGTTTTAAAAATTTCAAACCTGACTAAGTTGGTTTGGTTATGATTTTTACCAATAACCGACCCACGAACACCCCTTCTTCTCCCTTTTCATATTCTTTTTTCGATTGATTCTTTTTCTACAAAATCGATGAAAATTGAGGAAGAAATATAAAAATTTCAATTGAAAAGAAATTTTTTAGTGTTCTTCGATGTTGTAGTATCATCCGGCGTTGGAAAGAGGAGTTAAATTATTTTATGAATTTATTTTGTTATTTCTTTAATTTATCTTTAAAGTATAATTATTATTTTTTAAATTTAGTGAATTAGAACAGTAATTTATAATTGAAGTACAATAAGGGCGGGCTGGTGAAGACGAGTTGGAAATTGGTGGAGTAAAGAAGATGAATAGTAGGGGCTGCGTGGATTCTGAAAGGAGGGGAGGGGCTGTAGTAGAAGTTGGGGAAAGAGATTTTTTTTTTCCTTTTAAAAACTCATGAGTATTTGTTTTCTTTAATAATTTTATATTATTTTAATAAAAATATAATGTTCACATGTTCGTTGCTTGTAGTTATATGTTACATTAGTATAGGGTACGCACTTTGCGCGTGTATCTATATTAATGATTAAATAATTAAAAAATTGATAAATATAGTAGTGAAATTTGTGTGCAATGTGAAAAAAGTGGACCTTTAACACTAAAAGGTCGGGGAAAAGATCTAAATTTTAGGATATAAAATTCAATATTTATTAACATAAAATTAATTTTTCAAGCTAAATAGTAATTAAAGAATTCAAATAACTATTATAATATATTGATTAAGGTTATTAGACGATTTAGAGCAAAGGAATGTGCATTAGAACCAGAAAAAAATCATAAAACTTAATGTTTGAATCACTTAATCTCGGGGCGTGTATGAATATACTTTCGAACAACTATTATATATGACTCCGACGGCATTAGAAAGGGATATATAATCAGAAGATAATTTTAAATGTGGACACATGAAAAAGAATGTTTATTTTTCACACATAAATTCTAGGGTAGATTTTGCATTAAAGTTTATGCGGTCATTTGAAACACTTACATAAGGTGACTGATACCAAATCTTTTGACGAATAGAAATGTTAACTGGAATTAATATGATTTTAAATATAAAATTAACACCAATACCAATATTATGGTCTCTGCCATCTTTAACTTTTGAATGTGGAAGTTCTTAACTGGCCAACACTTCGCTCCAAACAATACAACCTGTCAGATTGTCGCTCTATAGAATTTACCTTTAAGCTTAGGAGACACCTTCTTATCACACAAGACTCCCTCAGAGAATCTCTATTTCATCCATCCATCACCAATACGGTGTGTGACATCCTCGTTAATCTCACCATTGCCCTGAATCATGGACCCAAGATACTTGAAATTCTCCCTCATTTGAACTTCCGGAGAATCCAGCTTCACTACCACGTCAGACTCATACGACAAAACACTAAACTTACATTTCAAGTGCTCCATATTGATCCACCTCAACCTAAATGCTTTAGACTCAAGGGTCTGTTTCCTTATGCATCATAAGAGAAACTGGGAGTTACTGATCTATTTAAGTTACCCGATTTATCCGCACCCCCCTATAATTAGTATCAAAGCCTATATTGTTTAAAGTTATCGGAAGTAGAATGTATTTGGATTTATTTGATTAATTTATTAATTATGATAAAATTAGATTTGGATATCCACCAAAATATTATAAATATTGTTTAGATGAATAACGTACAGAAATTACAAAAATATAAAGAATTAAAACAAATAATATCTGAAAAACGTAAAGAATTAAAAATAAGGATAGAAAGACTACAGTATAACATAATTGCCGGAGTTAGTAAAAACTCAATAAATGCACAAAAAGAAGAAATATCAAATTTAGAATCAACAATAGATAGTCTAGAATATATATATCAACATAACCTATATACGATTAAATAAAATAAACAAAGAAGAATTTATAATAGATGAAAAAACATATGAAAATCACGAAGGATTAAAAATAAAAATGGTATTCTCTAATTTAGGAAGAAGATATAAAAAATTGGTGAATATTTATATTTAATGTTAGAAAAAGAAGAATTAAAATTAGAAGATAAGTTGGCAG
This sequence comes from Capsicum pubescens, assembly GCA_030864215.1. Classification (NCBI taxonomy): domain Eukaryota; kingdom Viridiplantae; phylum Streptophyta; class Magnoliopsida; order Solanales; family Solanaceae; genus Capsicum; species Capsicum pubescens. The sequence goes on from CM061542.1 coordinate 244,347,022, forward strand.
CCATGGTAAGAATAGAAAGAGAAAACGAAGAAATAGATAGAAAAAAGGAAATAGATAAAATAAAACAATAAACCACAGAAGAAATACGAAAAATAGAAGAAACTAAAAATAGTAACATTGCTGAATTAGAAAAATAACTACAAATGCTAAAAGATTTATATGAAAAGAGACAGAAAGAAAAAGAAGAAAAAGATAAAGAATAAAAATTATTAAACGAGATAAATCAATTTAAAAAAAATTAGAAATAAAAAATAAAAAACCAGAAACCAGTGAATTAGAAATAAATACAGTAGATGCTGAAGAAACAGATAATTATGATTCGGAGGATAGTGAAACATATACAGAAATTCTAGAAAACATAGGAAAACTAGAAATTAATGGAGAACAAGAAGTAATTAATAAAGAAAATCTAGGACTAATAAATACAGAAGTAAATACTCTAGATAAAAATATAATACCTAATACATCAGAAATAAGAAAACCAACATATAATTACAAAAGTAAGTTTAAAAGATATAATCCAAAGAATGAATATAATAAATGGACACCAAAATAAATAATTAATTACAACTTTTTAGATTTAGACTGTGTAATAGACACAAATAAAATAATACAACTATGGGTAGAATATATGTCAAAACAATTATTAGATAATAAAATAGATACAACAAACACACCAGAATATATAGAAAAGACATTAATAGGAACAGTAAAATTATGGTTTTTAAACCTAGCCGAAGCAAGTAAAAAAATATTAAGATTTGATAATAAAACAGAAGGAACATCAACAACTACTAAAATACTACCAACAGAAATATTGAAAAAATATGAAATAGCTATAAGAGATGAATTTAGTAGTGTAACAACAGAAGAAGAAGAGCAAAATAATGAAAAAGATATAAATAGAAATTTAATGTTAAAACTAGCAATATGTGATATGTGCTATATAGATGAGTATGCGTGCGCATTTAAAGAATATTATTATAAAGGAACATATAATATAGAAGAAAGTAAAGAAATAAGAAGATTATATTTTAGTAAATTACCCGAACCATTTAGTTCAAAAATAATAAAGAGTTGGGATGAAGCAAAAATAGTAGATATCCTAGGAGCAAGAATAAAATTTTTACAGCAATAGTATAGAAATCTATGTGAAAAATATAGAGAAGAAATAAAAATGGAAAAACATTAATAAGAAATTTAGCATGTTGCAAACATAAAATAGCACCTCAATTTGGATGTGAAGAAAGATATTATAAGAAAAGAAAAAAGACATAAGAAATATAAGAAATACAAGAAATCAAAATATAAGTATAAGAAACCAAGAAAAAAATATTATATAAAAAATTATAAACATAAAAGACCATATAGAAAAAAAAATCTATAAAAGAATGTACTTGTTATAATTGTGGAAAACTAGGATATTTAGCTAAAGATTGTAAATTACCAAAAAATCCAAAAACGAAACAAATATCAGAAATAAAAATAGAAAATACAGAATATATGCAGATAGATTATATAGATTATGAATTAGAAAGTGAAGATAGTATATATGAAATTTCGGAGAATGAAACAGATAATGAAATAGATAGTGAAGTAGATGAATCAAATGACTGAAGAAGATATAAAAATGAACCAAATAACTGAAGAAGATATAAAAATAATAACAATGAAAGAATATTTAAATGAAGAAGGAACAGATCAAAAAATAATATTTGATAGTCATATATTTGATGAAATAAAAGGAAAAGAGTTAGACCTAAGTGTAGAAAAAATATTTAACATACGAACAATAAAAAATATATTTAGTAGAAAAAAGGAAGAATACTACGTAGTAAGCCAAAAAGAACATGTAATGGACTGTAGATATGCAAAAGGTAGAACTAGTATACCACTAGTAATAAAAAGAATAATTAATAAAGAAATAAACGATATAAAAAGTAAAGACCCAATAAAATATGTACACCTTAGAGGTACAGAGATATTAATAAAAGCATGTTTTAGAGAAGGAATAGATACACAAATAGAATTATATTTAGCAGATGATAGAATTATAAAACCTATAGAAAAAAGTATAATAACTGCTATAAAGGAAATTTAATATACCAAAAATTTAAATTTATAATAAGTGTGAATTATTCAGTAGCAACAACAGATAAAATATAGATAAATCATTAGTATTATATTGAAAAATATCAGGAATAGAACTATCCCCATGAATTAAAATATTTACAGCAAGATGAAAAAATCTATATGTATTAACAACAAAACATAAAATAACAAGAAAAAATAAAATTAACAAAATACAAATAGAAAGTCCTTTTGAAAAATTTGTAAAAACATTTGATAATAATGATTATAGTTACAAAAATATAGATATAGAAGAAGATTTAGAAATAATAAATGATAGAATAAGTACATCAAAAAGAATAGCTCATGAAAAAACAGAATCATCAAACTCATAAAAAAAAACAAGTTATGAAACAACTTCAACAGTTAATTTAAATCAATATTACATGACGGGAACAATAAATGAAAAAGAATATTTAATACTCTTAAACACAGGACAAGAAGAAAATTATATAGCAAAATATCTAGTAAAAAGTGAAGAAATAAAATCTAATAGTAATATATGCCCAGATCTACCAAGAAGTCTAATAAACATTAAGGATACGGCAGAAAAAGAAATAATAATAGGAGTTAGGCAAATAAAAATAGAATTTAAAATAGAGGAAGAAATGCAAAAAGCAGATATAATATTAGGAATAAAATGGTTAGAACAAGTAAAACCATACAATATAGAACATACACAATTATTTATAACATATAATAAAGAGAAATTATTCATAAAAAGAACTTTAACATGATATGAAAATATATGTACTTGTAAAAATAATAGTAGAAGGATATTATAATAGGTATTATACACCTATAATAGATACAGGAGCAGAAGCAAACTTATGTAGATACAACTGTTTACTAGAAAGTAAATGGGATAAATTAAAAATACCAATAGTAGTCAAAGGATTTAATAATGAAGGAAGTTTAATTACATATAAAGCTTAAAATGTAAAAATACAGATATAGGATAAAATAATAACAATAGAATAAATCTATAATTATGAACTAACATCAAAAGATATGCTTTTAGGAATGTCATTTTTAGATAAATTATACCCACATATAATAACTAAAATAGATTGGTGGTTTACAACACCATGTAAACAAAAAGTAAGAGCAAAAAGAGTTATTAATAAAATAAGAAAGAAAAGTGATTGGATAAAAGGTAGTGAAAAAATTACACAAAAGATAGAAAATATTAAAATTACAGAAGACACAGTAGAACTAGTTGGATTTTTGATAAATAAAAAAGAAATAACCATATTTTCAATAGATAAGGTAGAAATGATAAAGAAAAAATTAAGACAATTATACAGTGAAGATTCATTAAAATGATAGGAAAAACCTAAAACTACTATAAAAATTGAATTAATAGATAAAAATAGCATAATAAGTTCAAAACCATTAATATATAATTTTGATGATTTAAAAGAATTTAAAATGCATATAGATAAAAAAAAAAATATATATATATATACGAAAAAGTAATAGTAAACACAATAGTTCAGTATTTATAGTAAATAAACATAGTAAACAAAAAAGAGAAAAAAGCAGAGTGGTTATTGACTATAAAAAATTAAATGCAAAAATTATGACATATAATTATCCAATACCAAATAAGTTATTAAAAATAAGACAAATACAAGGATATAACTACTTATTAAATTTGACTGTAAATCAGAATTTTATCACTTAAAGTTAGATGAGGATTCTAAGCAATTAACCATATTTACGGTACCACAAGGATTTTATGAATGGAACGTATTACCATTTGGATATAAAAATGCACCAGGTAGATATCAGCATTTTATGGATAGTTATTTTAAACAATTACCTAATTGTATAGTATACATAGATGATATACTACTATATACAAAAACTAAAGAAAAACATTTAAAATTATTAGAACAATTTTCAGATATAATAGAAAAATCGGGAATAAGTTTAAGTGAAAAGAAAGCTAAAATTATGAAAAAACAGATAGAATTTTTAGGAATACAAATAGATAAAAGTGGAGTAAAAATGCAACAACATATAGTACAAAAAATAATAAATTCAAAAGAAAATTAGATACAAAAAAGAAATTACAATCATTTTTAGAATTAGTAAACCAAGTAAGAGAATATATACCAAAATTAGCAGAAAATCTAAAGCCTTTACAGAAAAAAAATAAAAAAATATGTAGAATATAATTACAATGAGGAAGACAAAAAACAAGTTCAGAAAATAAAAATACTTTGTAAAGAATTACCAAAATTACAATTCCCTGATGAAAATAAGAAATTTACAACTATAGTAGAAGCAGACGCAAGTGAATATAGTTATGGAGGAGTACTTAAATACAGATACGAAAATGAAAAAATAGAACATCATTGTAGATATTATTCAGGAACATTTAATGAAACAGAAATAAAATGGAAAATAAATAGAAAAGAATTATGTTCATTATATAAATGTTTATTAGAATTTGAACCATATAATGTATATAACAAATTTATTGTGAGAACAGATAATACCCAGGTTCGATGGTGGTTAACAAGAAAAATACAAAACTCAGTTACGATGAAGGAAATTCAGAGATTAGTACTGAATATATTAAATTTTAAATTTACGATTGAAGTAATCAAGACTGACAAGAATGTTCTTGCAGATTACATATCAAGACAAAACTACTCAAACTGATTTACCAATGGAAGAAGCTGATGTCAAAGATACCCAAACAGACTTAATATTACTAGTGTTTTAACAAATGAAGTTATTACAAGAACGAGTTATCATATTAACTACTGAAGTTACAAATGTAAAAGTGCAGGTTGAGCACTATAAAAAACAAGAAGCTATTAGCAAAGATACTGTGCAGGAAGAGCACATTAAAAACTAGACCTAGAAGGTGACGATGAGAAACACCTAAAAACTCAAATTACTAACGAAATTACAGTTACAACTGCAGGCGCAAGTGATGTATCCAAGGGAAAGAATATAGTCACTGATGATAGGTGGATTTACATGCCTATATCAATATATTTTGCCCATATTTTAGCCTAGTTTTGAGAACAAATTATATATTTCATGCACTTTTAGTCCTTTTTCATGTAAGAGAGCTAACGAACATGATTAGTAAAGTTTCAGGTATAAATGATGCAAAAATCAGCATTTTATGGCTTACTTGACGCAAAAGAAAGCTCACAAAGGAAGGGAAGAAAGTTTACACGCCTAAGGACCAAAACTGCTGCATGGAAAATCTGTCCCGGGCTAAAACAACATTTCTGAAGACTTTGGGCACTTACAGACACAAAGCTGGATTTTGACAATGATACATTAACCTAGTACAATTAGGTTATGTATTTCATTATTTTATGTGGATTATGATAATGTTACCTTAACCTAGTACATTTGGGTTAAGGATTTCATTAGTCTAGTAGGATTTGGTTATTTATTTCATTAGCTTAGTAGGATTAGGATATGGGTATTATAAATACCCTATCATGCTAGAGATTTTAGAACATCTTCTATCATCTTTTTACATCTTCTAACATCTTCTTAACTTCTCATCTTACAATTTAATTCTATTACTCTACAACTCTTCTAATCTTTCCATTAATTCTATTTTTCTTCTTCTACTCTTCCATTCTTAAATTCCACAACAAGAGAATCGTTACTTTGCCTAGGAATTCACGCCTCACGCCTACCACCTAAGCTACACGAAATTACTCAATCTTGTGGTATAACAACAATGTCAATCGTGATCTCCTTCGCATTCATGGGTAACTAAACTTCTCTGTTGGGGTTATGGAAGCCGTATGAGATACTATCTATTGCTGTGAGTTTGTGAGTTCGAGGCACGTATATTGCTTATATCATTATTCTCTTCATCTTAATCTACATTCTTTGCGGTTGCAAACGCAAGAATACGCCAGTCTAACATTTAACTTGTTCGAGAGAAAAGTTATTTGTCTGGAAAAGAGATAATGTCAAGGTAGTAGGACACCCTTTCCTATTAAAAAGCTAGTGCCGTAACTGGACTAACCTCTTGGAGAATTCGTACCGTTAGATACGCTTTAAGCTCGAGAGAGTTAAAGTGAAATAGTCCTTGTTTAGGTCGAGAGACGCTTGGATTTACCATCGACTACAATTCTCTATAAGCAATTGCATGTCAGAATTCTACACACTCATAGCCAATAGAGACGTATACCTCAGAAGGTGGACATAACCCCAACGCTTCAATTCTCATTGTTTACAACCAACGTAACAATTTCTCTCTTTTTACTTTATTATTTTCAGCTTTTGTTTACATTACTTGCAAAACAAGAATCCCCCCTTCTTACGAGACTTGCACCAAAAGTTTAGTAATTTTACTTACTTGTTGGCCAAGCTATTCCCTGTGGGATCGACACCCAACCCAGGTTGGGTTCTATATTTGCTAACGACCGCTTTACACTCAAACGAGAGCTGTAGATTGAGCGTTATCAGTCACTCAAAATAAACCTGAACTACCAAAGAAAAAGAATTATAACCTCAACCAAATATTCTCAAAATCATATACACCAAATATACAAAAACCAGAGTCATCTATACCTCCATAGATATACACATATTCCAAATCACTCAATCAACAAAAGCAGACTTATAACCATATCACTCATACATATATTGATAATATTTATACCGTACAAAAATTGTTAAATACAAAACCTATCCAGAGTGAAGAATTAGCAAAAAAAAACAAGGATATATTACACAAAAATGTCAAAACTACAACAAACTTATTGTTTTGCCTGGCACCAGTGCAAACTTAATTTCTTCATGTTACTATTATGGACTATTATCTACAGTTTACATAATTACTGGAGAAGAGTTAACAAAAATTCTAGATATTCACAAAAAAATTATGGATTATAAAAGGATTACAAAGGGACAGTTATTCTATGTCCGTTTCTACTCAGCACCAGCAGAAATATTGTTTGATGAAATAAAACAAACAATTACTGTTGTCAAGATAGGAATGACACGAGACTATATTATCCCTGAAGAAATATGCGAACAAGAAGAGATAACCAAAAATCAGATACCGGACTTCTACCAAAACAAGAGAGTTATTGGACTTAGCAGTATATTGACTGAGATAGCAAATAATTATATAAATCAAAACCCAGTTTGGATTTACGATAACAGAAATCAATTATTGGTTTACTCTACTTGTAAAAATATTAGAGAAAATGACAGAGAAGAGATAAGAAAATCGGTCATAACGATCCTAAAATCAAAAGAGTTACCAGTCACAAGATCTATTATGAAAGGAATTATTTCAGAAGAAGCTATGGATCAATTCTGTAAACAGGTTGGCCAAAGATAAGATGACCACATATGCAGCAGATGTAGTGGCAGACACAACTTTATTCAAGATGTGATGCTACAATAGCAAGAAGATAAAAAAGCAGCAGATACGATAAGGAGAAGATGAAAATAAGATAATAATGGAGCAATAATGGAATAGATAAAAGACAAAGATAATAAAATATAGAAAGCGACATGCGAATTATTGTATAGCCTTTTCTAAGGGTGTTCACACTTTTAATATATTATAGATATAGATTATAGATTATATTATTATATTATTATATTATATATGTATTATTATTATTATTATAAATAAATATAAATTATAGATATAAATAAAATAAAATTTTAATTAATTTAGAAGTGTTAAATATTATGATTTCTTACCATAATTAAATATATTTTTTCTATTTTTTAGAAGACATTTTTCCTTAAAAAGTAGTGCAGGACTTCCTTTTCCATGCATAATTTATTGTGAAGTATAAATGTTGGTGCTTAAATATTTCTTTTTCCTTACCATAGATAGTTTTTCCCCAAAAGATTGCCTAGGACTAATATCACACATTACATTTAGTGCTTTTTAGGTATGAGATTTTTTTTATTTCTTTTCCTTTAGACTAAATGTTTGAATATTAATTTAATATATTATTTGTAAAAAATAGTGAAAAGATGATTTTGTCTAAAGAAGAGTCTTTTAATAAAGGACAAAAAGTTCGAATCACTTTTTTAAGGGTCTTCACACTTTTAATATATTATAGATATAGATTATAGATATAAATATAGATTATAGATTATAGATTGTAGATATAGATTATAGATATTATCACTCTTAAACCAAACCTATATGCATACCCTATATTTCTATTCAAAATACATTAAAGGTTAATAAACTAACATTATGATAGAATTTTTTAAAAATTAATAAAGATTAAAAATTAAGACAACTATAAAATGAAAAAATTTAGTACCATTCAAAGTTAAACATAGAAAAAGAAGTTGCTCAAAATATATGCTTGTCATTTAATTATGATTAGAAGTATATATCAATGTGTGTAGAGAAAAAAGACAAAGATACTATACCTAAAAAAAAAATAAGTCATTAAAACCTATGCTTGTTAGTTAATTATGAAAGATGTATGTAACAACAAATTAGAAGCATAATACAATGTCATGAACTCCACATGACTAGTCTTGACCAGCTTTAGTCACAATTAACCTTTTTAAGATATAAGAGGATAAAATTGTCCTCTTGCATCTAAAATAATTTAATTATGATTAACTTTTTCATATTATTATATCATCTTATACTTCTATTTCTTATTACTTACGCCTATCATAATTAGCAGAGAAGCAAAGGTTTTTGTACGTTTAGTATCTTTGTCACTTTTTTTACCTAAACACAATGGTATTGTGACTAAAATTGCAAGAGTAGTACACATGTAAGAATCATAAATTATTTTCCAAACATAAGCTCGAGCTTGAGGCTAAACTATGTCTTCTATGATACTCGCGTATACGTAACACTCCCCTCTCACAACTCACATAGAAAATGATTCTATTTTCAATCCGTCCCACCTTTCTTTGCATAGACCCACCCCCCTTAAATGACTAGTTTTATCTTTAAAAAACGTAATTTGATAGCAACATATGATATTCATAAAATGAGAAATTCACTATCTTACTAAATCATTTTAATTAATTTATATTTCTACTACTGTATATCTTTATTTTAAAAAAATTATTTTCTTTCACAGTTGAATCTTATGATCAGTTTATGTTTTCAATTTCCCTTAATCTCCTAGTCAATTTCCATTCCTTTTCCTCACTTTTGCATTTCTTTTTTTAATTACCATGGGTTTTATTAAATTAGTCTTCTTTATTCATTGATTTCAATTTCATATTCTTCTCCCATTTATTATTAAGGTAAAATTGAAAACAAATACTCAGTTTATATCAAAAAATTTTAAACTAGCCACTATTTTAAATCAACTATATTTAATAAGCACACCTATTAAAAAGGACCGATGGGAATATGAAATTAACAAAGAAGCGAGTTGGATGAGGGAAAAAGGTATTTTCTAAATGACAAAATAAGAGAATCTAAAATTTATATATTTTCTTAATTCTTAAACATACATTACTATTTTCGTGTTAGTCAAAATATCACGAAAATATCATGGATTTAGGAGAAAATGACAGTATAGTGGTACTTAAATGTGAAGTCTATGATTTTCAGTTAGTTAGAAGCATAACACTAAAAGTTAATTGACAATCTTGTGTCACATTTAACTTGTTTAAGATGACAAATTTGTCCTCTTGCATCATAAACAAACTGATTGTGACTAAAGTTGGTCCATACTAGTTATGTGGGGTTCATGACATTATGTTATTCTTCTAATTTGTTGTTACTTACACCTATCATAATTAAGTAACAAGCATAAATGTCAATGACTAATTTTTTTATAGGTTTCACATTCTTGTCATTTTTACCTAAACACATGATTATGTGACTAAAGCTGCAATAGTAATAGACATATAAGAATTCATATTATTATTACGTACACCAATTACACCTACTGTAATTAACTAACAAACAGTTATTAATGACTTTATTTTTTTTTATAGGTTTACTATCCTTATCATTTTTTTTCAAACACATGGTATATGTTACTAATCATAATTAATTGACAAGCATAGGTTTCAATGACTTTTTTTTTAAAGTTTAGTATCCTTGTCGTTTTTTTCTAAATACATGGTATATGCTTCTAATCATAATTTACAGACAAGAATTAGTTTCAATGATTTATTTTTTAGTACGTTTATTATCCTTCTCATTTTTTTGTAAACACATGGTATATTCTTCTAATCAACTTACTAAAAAATATAAGTTTTAATAACTCTATTTTGTATGTTTAGTATCCTTATCCTTTTTTCGTAAATACTTGGTATATGCTTCAAATCATAATTAATTACCGACACGCATAGATTTTGTCAATGACTTATTTTTTTTCTTGGTTTAGTATCCTTGTCCTTTTCCCCCTAAACACATGGTTTATGCTTTGAATCATAATTAATTACTGACACACATAGGTTTTGTTAATAACATATGTTTTCTAGATTCGGTATTATTCTTGTCGTTTTCCCTAAACACGAGATACATGCTTTGAATCATAATTAATTACTGACACACAAAGGTTTCATCAATGATTTATTTTTTTATATGTTTAGTGTTCTCATCATTTTCCCCTAAGCACATGGTATATGTGACTAAAATTGCAATACCCACACTCCACATAGACTCACCATACATAACTTTTTAGTTTTATCTTTTTTTTTAAAGAGTGAATTTGATAGTAACATATGATATTGATAAAAACAAAGAGATCATTGTCCTATGAAACTGTATTAATTAATTTATACGGTTATTCTAATTGTATTTCGTCATTTTAAAAGTTACTCCCGTCATTCCTTTTTGTTTTCTCCTTTTGAATTGGACACACTCCTTAATAAAGTTTTCACTTCTAGAAAATTAAATGTATTTACCAATATATCCTAATTAATTTTGTACCTCTTCCAAATTAGTAATTGAATTCATTGAAAAAGAAATTTTTAATTGATGGTCTTGATAATTTGAACAAGGGTTAATAGGAAGATGTTGATCATATTATTCCTGAAAGATTAAAGGAGAGCTTAAGAAGAAATATAAGCACACCCCAAAAAGAGCAAATTAAAAGGAAGGGTGGGAGTATTTTTCATTTTGCTAACTTCAAGGTTGTGTGTCAACCTCATGCATCATCATCATCAGCATCATCATCAACATCATCATCAACATCTTATACATTGCATTTGCTTTATTGGGTAGATGTTGTGATTGAATTTACGTATTGACTTGTTATATGTCTACTTGCTTTATACCCTGTTACTTATACTTTACCATTGTGTATCTACATGTTTTTCTCTGTTTATACTTGCATGTGATATAATTTATACTTATGTTATACTTTTTGTATTGTTGTTGTACTTATGATATATATATATATATATATATATATATATATATATATATTGTAGAACTATTAGAGCAAACGGTGCGGGCTACCATTGTGGGACATTTTCTGCTTGCAGGTGACGTGCCCTTAGTGTGTATTTTGTGTACCTTATTTTCTACTTTGCTCGGTCTGCCTATGATACCTACTGAGCACAAGTGGACCGTACTCAATCCTACCGTACACTATCGGTGCTGATTTAGATTCGGATGAACCAACACGTTGCTTGACTCGGCTATTGTTGGAGCTTTCAAGGTAGCTAATGATTTTTAGGCGTCTAGATGTCTGCTGCTACCTTTCTTTATAGACTATGTCTTTATTTTTATTTCAGAGAAAAAGTTTTCTTGCATTTGAATATCTTATGTATTCTATTTGGATTCAAGTTGTATTCGATATGTTCTTATACTGTTGATACTAAGTTTGGGGAGTTATGGCTGCATGTGTTGATTTTATTCTTACCGTTTTTATCATATCTATGTGCGTCTTCTTCATTCTAGAAGCCTTACCTTGGGGATACTTCTATATTTTTCCCCTTGTCAATCAATATGGGTGATAGGCTTACTTGTCAAGGTTCGGTCTGACAAGTTTCATCATGACCCTTTTATTTTTGGATCGTGACAAATAGATGCTTCCATAAAAAATTAAACATACCAGCAGGCAGGTTCTTAATGAACTCTTCGACTTAAAAGTTTAGTGACTTTTTGTTTTCTAAATATTATAGTAATTATTATGATCATGTTCTTTCCTCCGTTAATTCTTCGTACTAAAAATTTATGTACATTACTTAGGAGAACATTACTATACTGTTTCAGGTAATATTCGAGCATTTTGTCGAATAAAACTTTTTAGCATTGCCAGCCAAAAGTAAGTTAAAGTTTTGGACTCAAATGAGATGCTCATAAATCTGGCTGACAATAAGTCCAAAATTTTTAACTTTATCAAGGTTTTCCATCCTTCTTCCTCACAAGTTACTTTGTTTTCTTTATCATATCTTTATTTATTTATTTATTTAATTTAGTTATATGAACTAAATTGAGACCTTTGTGAATGGATTATTTCGTCATGATACTTTCTTTGGGCGATAGAAAATTTTCAAAGTACAACTTCAGAACTTTGGAAACTGAATAAAAATGATGCAAAACTAAGGAGAAAGAATGGAAATTGTCTAGGAGATTGAGGGAAATTGAAAAAGGAAATTGAACATAAGCTTCAAGTTCTAAAGAAAAAAATACTCCCACCATTTCTTTTAATTTGATCTTTTTGGGGTGTGGTTATATTTCTTCTTAAGTGCTCCTTTGATCTTTTAAAAATAATGTGATCAATATCTTTTTATTATACCCTTGTTCAAAGTATCAAGACCATTAATTGAAAAAAACAAATTCAACGTGTTTAATTACTAATTTAGAAGATGTACAAAATTAATTAAGCGGTATATTGATAAATACATTTGATTTTCTAGAAGTAAGAACTTTGTTTAGGGATGTGTTCGACCCAAAAGGAGCAAACAAAAAAGAATAACGGGAGTATCTTCTAAAACAAAGAAGTACAACAAGAATAACAGTATAAGTTAATACAATTTCAGATGACAATGATCTTTTCTTTTTTTATGAATATCATATGTTACTATAAAAAACTCTCTTTAAAAAAATAAAAAAGATAAAACTAAATAGTTACGTGTGGTGAGGCTATGTGGAGTGGGGTGCGTATTGCAGCTTTAGTCACAAATACAATGTGTTTAGGGAAAAATGGCGAGAACACTAAACCTACAAAAAAATAAATCATTGATGAAACCTATGTGTGTCAGTAATTAATTACGATTCAAAGCATATATCTCGTGTTTAGGAAAATAACAAGGGTAATACTAAATCTAGATAAAAATAAGTCATTGTCGAAAGCTATGTGTGTCAGTAAATAATTATGATTCAAAGCATATATCTCCTGTTTAGGAAAAACAACAAGGATAATACTAAATTTAGAAAAAATAACCCATTGAAAAAAACTATGTGTGTCAGTAATTATTTATGATTCAAAGCATATGTCTCATGTTTAAGAAAAACGATAAGAATAACACTAAATTCAGACAAAAAAATAAGTCATTGATGAAATCTATGTTTTTCAGTAATTTATTATGATTCGATGAAAAAACCATGTGTTTATGGGTAAAAGACAGGAATACTAAACCAAGAAAAAAATAACTCATTGACAAAATCTATGTGTGTCAATAATTAATTATGATTTGAAACATCTACCATGTGCTTAAAAAAAATGACAAGGATACTAAACGCACAAATAAATGAGTTATTAAAATTGATACTTTTCAGTAATTTGATTAGAAGCATATACCATGTATTAAGGAAAGAAGACAAGGATACTAAACCTACAAGAAAATAACTCGTTGAAACCTATGTTTGTCAGTTAATTATGATTAGCAACATATGCCATGTATTTGGGGGAAAATGTAAGACCCCGGAAATTCTTAGCTTAAATCAGTCCTTTAGGCTTGTCAAGGGGTCCCAGACTTAGAATATTTTAGCTAAGTATTCAGACTTAGTGCCATTTTAGCCTTCAAAAGTTGGCAATCTTATTTCAGGACCTTTACATCCATTAAATATTAATATTCAAGTTAATTCATGATCAGGAAGGTCAATAGGTATTTTCGGATGAGTTTTGGATTTTTTGAACCTCGTTTCGATCATGTTTGAGTGCCCAAAATAGTGGGTCGACACGTCGCGTCGACCATCACATTGATGGAAGATTTTCTCCCAGCTCCAGTGCAAATCCCAGTGAACCGACACGGACTCGACGCGGTACATTGGCTATCACGTTGATACCAATGATGCAGCGCGTCGGCCTAAGTGTCGGTGACACAGTTTTTTAGTCATTAAAAGATCGCGTTCTTGAGGGTAATTATATCTTTTTCTCACGACCTTCAGCCCCCAAAACACGAAATTAAACCTTTGAAGATCAATTATACTCATTAATCCTCAAAATACTTAAGAACAAGAACTCTAGGAGATTCAATTTCAAATTAAAAACTCAATAACTCACCATTAACCCCTCAGAATTTAGGCGCTAAGGTATGTGAAGTGTTCATCCAAGGGTCCCTTCCACTCTTGAAGTCCAAGAAACTATTTTTAAACATCAAGTATATGAAATTCATGAATTCCATGTTGGGTTTGATAATATTCATGTTTATAATGATTAATTGGATTTCAAATCCATGTTTCATGATAAATTTTATGTGGAGTTAATTAAATTATATGTGTTATCATGTGAGATCATGCTAAAGCCTTCAAATTGTGAAATTGATATTTGGAATTGTGTGCTCACATGTTGATTAGTATTATGTGCCTATTTTATGCTTTTCAAGTGATTGATGAATTAAGCATATGAGTTGAATAGTGAAATTATATCATATTAACATGTATTCAAGTTCATGCCATAAAAGTGTTTGTTAAAATGCCTCAATTTATGAAGGATGAACAAGTACTAGATTTACATATTTCAAGCTTGTGTCGTGTCTCTTAATTTATGGTATCGAATCCTGGGGTACTTGTACCTGACAATGTAGTTGTTTACCAAGAGCCATGGTTAGTCATAAAATGATACCAGTCACGTCATGATCAGTAGTACTCTTAGTCAGTCACAGAACTCAGGAAAAATTCAGTAGACTCGGTATTAGTTCGGTCTAGTTCAGCACTCAGCCCAGACCTCAGTAAACTCAGTCAACTAACATAGTTCGGTAGTATTCCGTCAGTAAATGGAACTCAGTGAATCCAATTTAGTTCAGTTAAATAGTATTATTAGTAATAGTTCAGTCCAGCCTAGTAGAGACTAGAAATCAGTTCAGTGTTTATTCAGCTGGGAGTAGGATTCAACACCGAGCGAGCCCAGGGATGGGGGAATTCCTTCTAGTAGAGGGTTTGACCCTTAGTAACAATCCCTGCATTACAAAACTACGTAGCCTGCGTAGGTTGAGATATCTTCCTGCCAGATATCATGAGGGTTGATATATCTCATTTGAATTATCCTGCTAGCAAAGGTTGACAAAAGAGCTTCCTATCAGAGAGGGTTAACTCACATCTTGTCCTTACTCATGGTACGATATTGACACCCTTCCAACTGGGATTATAGGTTGGAACCCAAATTAGATTAGAGAGGGGCATGTTGGTTAGATGATTATCTCCCACAGTCTCAATTTCAGTCTGAGTCTCGAAATAGAACTAAGTTTAGTTCTACAGATTCAGGACTATCAGATATAGTTACTCAGCTTTGTATAGAACTTAGTATAGTTCCACAAAATTCGGGACTCTTAGATACAGTAATTCAGATAATCAGTAATACAGTATCAGTAAACTCAAATATCAGTTATTAGTATTCAGACTCAGTACTCAGTATTATCACGATCTCAGTTACAGTCTATGTATTTATGCATATACTCTTATTCAGTCATACTCATGTTATTCAAATAGAATTTTTCATGCATATGAACCCATGCATTTCATCCTTCCTCACTAAGCATACCAGTACATTCAAAGTACTGACGCATGTTTTTTATGCTATGATTCTTATATCATAGGTTCAGATGCACGGGCTCCAGAGCACCCTTAGAAGTTCAGATCTTCAGCTTACAGAGTAGTGGTGAGTCCTCATAGTTCAAGGACATGCTTGTTATTTTTAGTAGCCAGAGTTAGTTGGGGACTTATCCCATCAACTCCATAGTTCAGATAGTTTAGAGGCTTTCTAGACTAGAGTTTTTCAGACAGTTTTTTAGTTTTACAGTACTTATATCCAGTTTTGGTATTTTTATACCGCATTCATATTTATTTATAGATTTGAACCTTATGGAATATGTTTTTGCCTATTTCTACAATCATTACAGTATTTATTACAAAGTTATTATAACAGGTACCAGTCATGGGTTAGCTTGTGATCCTTTGGGATTATGAGCACCGTGTAGTATTCGGGGTATAGAATCAGGGAGTTACAAACTTGGTATCAGAGCCTAAGGTTCAACAGTGTCTTAGGAAGTCTGAAAGTCACATCTAGTAGAGTCTTGTACATGGGTGTATTGCGCACCACACTTATGTACAGGAGGCTACAAGATGTTTTAGGAACAATTTCCCTTCTTCAGTATTCATGTCATGTGAGTGAGCATGAGCTCCAGTTACATTCCCTTTATAATCCTAGTTTCTCTTCTGTTTATAGAATATGCCTCCAAAGATGACTCAGGGAAGAGGAATGGGAGACCAGTCAGCCCCTCAGCCTATCCATCCAGATCTTTTGGGCGAGCATGTCTCCCACGTAGAGTTTAAAGCAGCCTTCACCACCCTAGCTCATTCTGTAGCAGCCCAGAATAAACGTCCAGCTGCTGTTCCATCTAACCCAGTGGCCAATACTGCTGCTGTCAGGATTTGGGACTTCACCCGAATGAACTCTCTATTGTTTACCGGGTCTAAGTCAGATGAGGAACCTCAGGAATTTATTAATAAGGTGCATAAAGTTATCGATGTCGTGGGGGTGACTGTTGTTGAGAGAGCTGAGTTGGCCGCATATCAGTTACAGGATCTGGCTCACTCATGGTTCAAACAGTGGAAAGTAGAGAGGGCCACAGATGCAAGGCCCATAGAATAAGAGGAGTTCGCAGTTGCTTTTCTAGATAGGTTCTTTCCACTAGAGTTGAGAAAAGCAAAGGTTTTGGAGTTTATTAATTTGAAGCAGGGCAATATGACAGTACATGAGTATTCTCTCCAGTTTACTCAGTTAGCCAGATATGCCCTGCACGTTATAGTAGATCTAAGATGAGTAAGTTTATGTCAGGGATGTCTAGCAGCGTGGTCAAAGAGTGTAGGACTGCAATGTTGATAAAGGAGATGGACAAAGCCAGGCTTATGGTCCATTCCCAGAAGATAGAGGAGGCCAAGAATAAAGATAAAGAAAGAGAGAACAAGAGACCGAGAATAGGTAGTTTTAGTTTACCTCAGCCTAAGTCAGAGGGTGGGAATTATTCTCAGTTCTAATCGAAATCCTCAGTTTCGTCTCTATCCTCAACCAGTGCTCTGGTGCCAAAATTCAGAGACGGCAGCAGAGATAGGGCATCAGGATCTAAGCCCTAGGGCAGTATTAGCAGTGCCCGAACCAATCCTCTTTGTTAAAAGTGTGACATAAACCACCAGGGTATCTACAGAGCTGTCAGCGATGTGTGTTTTGGATGTAGCCTGCCAGGCCATAGAGTCAGACAGTGTCCTTAGGTGGGTTCGCAGAGTCATCATACCCGTCCCTCAACTTAGTCCGATTGACTGAATCATCAGGAGGCCTCTTCCAGTGCCACCAGTGGGCAACACCCAAATAGACTCTATGCTCTTCAGTCCCGACAGGATCAGGAAAGTTCTTCTGATGTGGTCACTAGTACGTTACAAGTTTATCATTTGCATGTTTACGCTTTGCTAGATCCAGGAGCTTCCTTGTCCTTTGTTACTCCATTTATAGCAGTTAATATCAGAGTCAGTCACGATATTTTAGCAGAGCCTTTCTCGGTCTCTACCCTAGTGGGTAAATCTATCATATCCAGGCAGGTATACAAGAACTATCCGGTTATGATATCTCAGAAAGTCACTTCAGCAGACTTAGTCAAATTATAGATGACTGATTCTGATGTCATTCTCGGCATGGATTGGCTTCATGCCTTCTATGCATCAGTTGACTGCAGAAATAGAATTGTCCAATTTTAGTTTCTGAATGAACCCGTCCTAGAGTGGAGAAGTAGTATTTCAGCACTTAGGGGTCAGCTTGTTTCTTACCTTCGGGCTAGAAAAATGATATCTAAGGGATATGTCTACCATCTCGTTCGAGTCCAGGACTCTAGTTTAGAAACCCCTACTCTTGAATCAGTGTCAGTAGCTTATGAATTCCCAGATGTGTTACCTGAAGATCTTCCCAGAGTTTCTCCTGAAAGGAAAATTAATTTCAGAATCGATCTTCTTCCAGATACTCAACCCATATCTATTCCGCAATACTATTCCGACATACAGAATGGCTCTAGAAGAACTTAGAGAAATAAAAGAGAAGTTGAAGGAACTCCTAGATAGGGGATTTATCTGGCCCAGTATGTCACCGTAGGGCGCGCCAGTCTTATTCGTGCGTAAGAAAGACAATTTTCTCAGAATGTGCATAGACTACCGTCAACTAAATAAAGTCACGGTTAAGAACTAGTATCCCCTCCCCAGGATCGATGACTTATTTGACCAACTTCAGGGTGCCAACTATTTCACTAAGATATACCTCAGATCAGACTATCATCAGCTCAGAGTCAGGGAATGTGACATCCCGAAGATGGCCTTCAGAACTCGGTATGGTCACTTCAAATACTTATTCATGTCCTTTGGCCTTACCAATACCTTGTCATCTTTCATGGACTTGATGAACCGTGTGTTCAAGAAGTACTTGGGCATGTTTGTTATAGTCTTCATAGATGATATCCTTGTTTACTCTCGCAGTGAACACGATCATGCAGACCATCTCATAATAGTATTACAGACTCTCAGAAATCATCAATTATTCGCCAAATTCAGTAAGTGTGAATTTTATCTAAGGCTAGTAGCTTTTCTTGGCAATATCATTTTCGATGATGGCATTAAGTCGATCCCCAAAATACTGAGGTAGTGAGAAACTGGCCTAAACCCATCTCTCCATCAGATATCAGGAGTTTCTTGGGCTTGGCTGGCTATTACCGATGGTTTGTTGAGGGATTTTTGTCTATTTCGTCCCCTATGTCTAGATTGACTCAGAAGAAAGTCAAATTCCAGTGGTCAGATTCTTGCGAGAAGAGTTTTCAGGAGTTGAAGACTCGATTCACTACAGCTCCAGTTTTGACCATACCAAATGGTTCAGACGGCTTTGTTATGTATTGTGATGCCTTCAGAGTTGGTTAGGGGTGCATTTTGATGTAGAGAGGTAAGGTCATAGCGTACACCTCTAGACAACTTAAGCCTCATGAGAAGAATTATCCTACTCATGACCTTGAGTTAGCAGCAGTAGTTTTTTCCTTGAAGATTTGGAGACACTAATTGTATGGGATGCACGTTGATGTATTCACAAATCACAAGAGCCTGAAGTATGTGTTCTCTTAGAAAGACCTCAACCTTCGTCAGAGAAGGTGGTTGGAGTTGTTAAAAAACTATGACATGAGTATCCTATATCATCCGGGCAAGGCCAATGTAGTGGCGACGCTCTCAGTAGAATGTCTATGGGTAGTGTTGCCCATGTTGAGGATAGTAAGAAGAAGTTAACTAGAAAGTTCATCAACTAGCCCAACTAGGTATCCGCTTAGTCGATTCACCAGAAGGTAGTGTGTGGGTTCAGAGTAGCTCAGAATCATCCCTAGTTTCCGAAGTGAAGGAAAAATAGGATAGGGATCCCAGTCTATTCAAGTTGAAAGAATCAGTCAGAGATCAGAAAGTAGAGGTTTTGTCCCAAAGGGGATATGGTGTGCTGCGTTTCTAGGGTTGGATATGTGTTCCACGTGTAGATGAATTGAGGCGGAAAATTCTTGCAGAAACGCATGGTGTGCACTACTCGATTCATCCAGGAGTCACCAAGATGTACCGCGATCTGTGTGAGATCTATTGGTGGAGTGGGATGAAAAGAGATATTGCAGAGTTTGTGGCTAAGTGCTCAACATGTCAGCAGGTTAAGATTGAGCATCAGAAGCCTAGTGGGTCCATCCAGGAGTTCAATATTCCCACTTGGAAATGGGAAGAAGTGAACATAGACTTTGTGACGGGTTTGCCTCGTACTCATCGTCAACATGATTCAGTTTGGGTCGTCGCACACAGGATGACCAAATCCTCTCATTTCCTTCCAGTCTATACCTCATTTTCAGCCGAGGATTATTCCAAACTCTATATTAGGGAGTTGGTCATATTTCACGGTGTTCCATTGTCTATTATCTCAGACACAGGTACCCAGTTTATCTCTCATTTCTGGAAGGCATTCTAAAAGGGTCGTGGTACCCGAGTTCACCTCAATACAACCTTTCACCCTCAGACGGATGGTCAAGCAGAAAAGGTCCATTCAGACTTTAGAAGATATGCCGTGAGCATGTGCGATAGAATTTTTAAGGGTAGTTGGGATGACCACTTGCCTTTGATTGAGTTCGCATACAACAACAGCTATCACTCCAGTATTAAGCTGGATTCGTTAGAGGCACTTTATGAGAGGAGGTGTAGATCTCCCATTAGTTGGTTTGAAGTGGAAGAGGCCGCAGTGATAGGTCCTGACCTAGTATTTGATACCTTAGAGAAATTTTAGTCGATAAGGGAAAGTCTTAAGACAACCTAGAGCCAACAGAAATCATACACAGATGTGCGCAGAAAGGATCTTGAGTTTGAGGTTGGAGATTTTATGTATCTAATAATCTCTCCTATGAAAGGAATGAAACTATTTGGCAAGAAGGGGAAGCTCAGTACCTGATATGTCAGTTCTTACCAAATTGTCAGCTGTTTCGGAAAGGTAGCTTACAAGCTTGAGTTTCCTTCAGATCTATCTTCAGTGTATCCAGTGTTCCACATCTCCTTGCTAAAGAAATGCATAGGTGACCCAGCAGTCGTAGTCCCTATCGAGGGCATAGATTTTCATAACAGTCTCTCTTATGAAGATATTTCAGTCGAAATCCTTGACTATCAAATTCACAGACTGAGGAGCAAAGAAGTTCCTCTAGTCAAAGTTCTTTGGCGAAATCAGTCCGTTGAGGGAGCTACTTGGGAAGCCAAAGAAGACATGCAGACCAAGTATCCTCACCTCTTCTCCGATAATCCATACTCAGCTCAAGGTAATAGTTTTCCTTAAATTTAATTAATTTCATGTTCAGATTTCAGTTACAAACTTGGTATCAATTACCGTTGCATGTTCAGTCATATGTTCATGAGTCAGTTCAGTCATGTATTCATACATGAGATATGCATGTCTAATATGAGAAACTCAGCTTATCAGTAATCCCAAACATGCATTCATGAATCATGTTCAACCATGTACTCATGCATCAGATATGCATGTTCAGTATAATAATTCAGTGTATCAGTAATCTCTGTCATAAAACCATGCTTCAGTTGTGTATGCCCAGTGTCCAAGTACAGGCTCTCTGTATTCTCAGTCTCCTTCGAGTATGAATGTTTCCAAGGGGGAGATAATATAATACCCCATAAAATTCTTATCTTAAATCAGTCCTTTAGGCTTGTCAAGGGGCCCCGGACTTAGAATATTTTAGCTAAGTATTCAGACTTAGTGTCATTTTATCCTTCTAAAGTTGGCAATCTTATTTCAACACCTTTACATCCATTAAATATTTATATTCAAGTTAATTCAAGATAAAAAAGGTCAATGGGTATTCTCGGATGGGTTTCAAATTTTTTGAACCTCATTTAGACCATGTTTGAGTGCCCAAAATAGTGGGTCGACGCGATCTCTACGCGTCTCATCGATCATCGTGTCGATGGATGATTTCCCCCCCAGCTCCAGTGCAAATCCCAATGAACCGACACAGACTTGACGCGGTACATTGGCTATCACGTTGATACCAATGATGCAGCGCGTCGGCCTAAGCGTCGGTGACACAGTTTTTTAGTCATTAAAAGATCGCGTTCTTGAGGGTAATTGGATCTTTTTCCCACGACCTTCAGCCCCCAAAAAACGAAATTAAACCATTGAAGATCAATTATACTCATTAATATTCAAAATACTCAAGAACAAGAACCCTAGGAGATTCAATTTCAAATTAAAAGCTCAATAACTCACCATTAATCCCTCAAAATTCAGGCACTAAGGTATGTGAAGTGTTCATCCAAGGGTCCCTTCTACTCTTGGAGTCCAAGAAATTATTTTTAAACATCAAGTATATGAAATTCATGAATTCCATGTTGGGTTTGATAATATTCATGTTTATAATGATTAATTGGGTTTCAAATCCATGTTTCATAATAAATTTCATGTGGGGTTAATTAAATTATATGTGTTATCATGTGAGATCATGCTAAAGCCTTCAAATTGTGAAGTTAATATTTGGAATTGTTTGCTCACATGTTGATTAGTATTATGTGCCTATTTTATGCTTTTCAAGTGATTGATGAATTAAGCATGTGAGTTGAATAGTGGAATTATATCATATTAGCATGTATTCAAGTTCACGCCATACAAGTGTTTGTTAAAATGCCCCAATGAATGAATGATGATCAAGTACTAGATTTACATATTTCAAGCTTGTGCCATATCTCTTAATTTATGCTATCGAGTCTTGGGGGTACTTGTACCCAACAATTTAGTTATTTACCTAGAGCCATGGTCAGTCATAGAATGGTACCAGTCACGTCACGATCAGTAGTACTCTCAGTCAGTCACAAAACTCAGGAAAAACTCAGTAAACTCAGTATAGTCTGGTCTAGTTCAGTACTCAGCCCAGACCTAAGTAAACTCAGTCAACTAACAGAATTCAATAGTATTCCATTAGTCAACAGAACTCGGTGAATCCAGTTCAGTTAAGTTAAATAGTATTATCAGTAACAGTTCAGTACAGCCTAGTACAGACTAGAAATCAGTTCAGTGTTTATTCAGTTGGGAGTAGAATTCAGCACCGAGCGAGCCCAGGGATGGGGGCATTCTTTCCCGTAGAGGGTTTGACCCTTAGTAGCAATCCCTGCGTTACAGAACTACATAGCCAGTGTAGGTTAAGATATCTTCCTGTCAGATATCATGAGGGTTGATATATCTCATTTGAGTTATCTTGTCAGCGAGGGCTGACGAAAGAGCTTCCTGTCAGAGAGGGTTAACTCACAGCTTGTCCTTATCCATGGCACGGTATTGACACCCTTCCAACTGGGGTTACAGGTTGGACCCCAAATCAGATTAGAGAGGGGCATGTAGGTTAGATGATTACCTCCCACAGTCTCAGTTTCAGTCTCAGTCTCAAAATAGAACTCAGTTTAGTTCTACAGATTTAGGATTATCAGATATAGTTACTCAGCTTAGTATGAAACTCAGTATAGTTCCACAGAATTCGGGACTGTCAGATACAGTTATTTAGATAATTAGTAATACTGTATCAATAAACTCAGATATCAGTTATTAGTATTCAGACTCAGTACTCAGTATTATCACGATCTCAGTTATAGTCTGTGTATTCATGCATGTACTCTTATTCAGTCATACTCATGTTATTTTGTTAGAATTGTTCATGTATATGAACCCATGCATTTCAGCCTACTTCACTATGCATATCAGTACATTCAAAGTATTGATGCATGCTTTTTGCGCTATGATGTATAATATCATAGGTCCAGACGCACGGGCTCCAGAGCACCCTTAGCAGTTAAGATCTTCAGCTTTCAGAGTAGTGATGAGTCCTCATAGTTCGAGAACATACTTGTTATTTTTAGTATTTCAGTATTATTTTTAGTAGCCAGAGTTTGTTGGGGACTGGTCCCATCAACTCCACAGTTCAGACAGTTTAGAGGCTTTCCAAACTAGAGTATTTTCAGAAAGTTGTTCAGTTTTACAGTACTTATATTCAGTTTTGGTATTTTGATATCAGATTCAGATTTATTTACAGATTTGAACCTTATGGCATATGTTTCTGCCTATTTCCGCAATCATTACAGTATTTATTACAAAGTTATTGCAGCAGGTACTAGTCATGGGTTAGCTTGTGGTCCTTCAGGATTATGAGCATCGTGTAGCGTCCGGGGTACAGACTCGAAGCGTTACAAAACATAATAAGAATACTAAACCTACATAAAAAATAAGTCAATAAAACCTATGTTTTTTGATTAATTATGATAGGTGTTTTAGGTGTAAGTTACAATAATTTAAATTCTTACATGTCTAGTACTATTACAGCTTTAGTCACAAATATCATGTGTTTAGGAAAAAATGACAAGAATAAAAATTTAAATATAAACTAATAATCTATTTTCAACTTTTCCTTACTAATAAATTTGATAAAAAGGAGAAGGATATTAAAATGAAATCAATGAATAAATGGGAATAGCTTAATAAAAATTATGGAAATTGAAAAAAAAATGCAAAAGTGAGGAAAAGGAATGAAAATTGTCTAGGAGATTAAAGGAAATCGGAAAAAGAAACTGATCATAAGCTTCAACTGTGAAACAAAATAACTTTCTGAAATAAAGATATACAATAGAAGCAACAATATAAATTAATTAATATAATTTAGCAAGACAATGAATTTTTCTTTTTAGAAATATCATATGTTACTAGCAAATTATGTTTTAAAAAAATAAAACTAAACATTTAAGGGGGTGGGTCTTTGCAAAAGGAGGCGGGATGGATTGAAAATAGTCTTTTCTGTGTGAGGCGTGGAAGGGGAGCGTTACGTATACACAAATATCACAATAGACATAGTTGAGATTGAAGTTTAAGCTTAAGTTTGAAAAACAATATGAATTCTTATATATGTACTATGTACTGATATTGCAATTTTAGTAACAAATATCATTGTTTTTTTTTTTTAAATGACAAGAATACTAACGTACAAAAATCTACGCTTCTCAGCTAATTATACTAGATATAAGTAACAATAAAGTAGAAGTATAAGACAATATAATACTATTGCAGAGTTAATCACAATTAATTTGCTTTAGAAGCAAAAGGACAATGTTATCCTCTTACATCTTAAACAAATTAATTGTGACTAAAGCTGGTCAAGACTAGTCATGTGGCATTCATGGCATTATGTTGTGCTTCTAATTTGTTGTTACATACATCTATCATAATTAACTGACAAGCATAGATTTCATGTCATTTTTTTCTAAACATATGATATTGGTGATTAAAGTTGTAATAGTAGTAGACATGTAAGAATTCATATTATTGTTACTTACACCTGTATACCTATCATAATAAACTAGAAAGCATAGGTTTTAATGACTTATTTTTTAGTAGATTTAGTATCCTTATTGTTTTTCGCCAAAATACATGGTATATGATGCTATTCATAATTAATTGACAAGCACGAGTTTCATGACTTATTTTTTGTAGGTTTAGTATTCTTGTCATTTTTTTCAAAAAATATGGTATATACTTCTAATCATAATTAACTGACAAGCATCAATTTTAATGATTTATCTTTTTGTACATTTATTATCCTTGTCGTTTTTCCCTATATGCTTTTAATCAAATAACTAAAAGTATCAATTTCAATGACTTATTTTTTTTTGTATGTTTAGTATCTTTTTGTCTTTTTTTTCTAAATGCATAGTAGATGCTTCAAATTATAATTAATTACTAACACACATAGATTTTATCAATGACTTACTTTTTCTTGGTTTAGTATCCTTGTCTTTGCCACCTAAACACATGATTTATGTTTCTAATCATAATTAACTGACAATATAGATTTTGAACAACTTGCTTTTTTATATGTTTTGCTTTGAATGGTATTAAATATTTTCTTTTTTTGTTGAATAAAATTTAGGCTGAAAAGATTGTCTTAGTTTTTAATTTTTATTTTTTAAAGAAATTTCCTTTAGTAATGTTGTTTTATCAACCTTTATTGTATTTTGAATAAAAATATAGGGCATGCAGATTTGTTTAAGAATGATAATATTTATCAATACTTAATGTATATGTTGAATTAGTCAATTTAATCCATGACTAGATTTCTCAAGTCATGAAGGCGTCTACCTTATCCCACCAGTAGATAAGCTAAGTCATAACCCGAAATAATAGATAACGGGCTGACAGGAAGAAATCAGAAGGACCACATACAATGATAGGTGTAATAATAACAAGTGATAACTGAAAGGAAACATATATAATATACGAAAATGAGAGCAGAAAAAAGGACCAAATAGACAAACGGACCCCTTCCAAGACCCGATAAGATCGGTACTAGAGCCACTACAAAAAATACCCAGAGTACTAGACAAAATTCAAAAATATACACAACATATACAAGCAGTCTTAGTACAAAAGACAAAACTGGAATAGATAGAAGAGGAAGAACCTCGGACGACAATAAGCTCACCCTACTCCGAATCAGTGTTGAAAGGTAGGAATCACGTCATCACTGTCTGCTAGTACTCAAATCTACATCAGAGAAAGGGTACAAAAATCTACATCAGAAAAAGGGTACAAAATTATAGTATGAGTACCAAAACAACAGATACTCAGTGAGCATCATCGGTCAACTAAGCTCAATGTAGGAAAAATATAACTAAAATGCGAATCTAAGTTAATAGTAAACGGGAATAGAAAGGTAAACAACTCTCAAGCTACATAAATATAATAAAGGAATAAATATAAACGATACAGAAAATAAATAATGTAGTAGTAAAAGATAAATCAAACACAACCTTATTGAGGGCCATAAGCCCGGTAGGCACATTGAAAAAGACAATTAACTCAACTGTACCCCATAAGTTGGTGGGACACACAAGATCTAATTAGTGAGAAATAAACATAAATAATCTGTAACTGAACCTCATCCCAAAAAATTATAGTAGTCATCCAGATGTGCACCGGGATTGAACCGGCACCAATAGGTAATAATAAAGGCTAGATAGCGGACTTGAACCGGTAGTGATGGATAATAACAAGAGACCACATGCAGGATTCGAATAAAAAATAACTAATTATAATGGGAGTCCACATATATAATATACAACAGAACTCATAATCATATGTCGAACTCGAACTGGAACTCAGAGGAACCACAACTCTCAGAACAACCATAATCAGTACTAGATCTCTCAAACCATCATAATCAAAAGCCGGATTCGAACCGAAACTCAAAGTAACCATACCCAAATACAAAATTAATACCCAAATCATACCAAAATCAATGTCAACGTAGCACCAAAATTTACGGTTAATGACAAAAATAAAGTATATGTTGAACCTAAATCGAAACTAAAATACAGGTAGTAAATCATTTGCATACCTTAATTCAAAAGGGCAAAATTCAAGGTTCTGCAACTTAATTTCAAGTCCTAAATTGATATGTGCTATATTATACTAAAAGCTAATATACCAAAATTTACTAGAACGGGTCCTGATCAGATAAATTAGGCATGATATATATATATATATATATATATATATATATATATATATATATATATATATATAGTGAGATGAATAGATAGATATATAGATAGATCAAATGGTTCACAAATAATAAGTACTTGTCTAAAAATAGTATAATCGGACACAATTATCATAAATAAACTCAATCTTAATTTAGAATAAGCCTAATCTACCTGAACGCCAAAGCTAAAAATCTTTTCAAAAAAATTCCGAATAGTATCACTAAAACCCAAACTTAAATATCTTGATACGGATAATTATTTCTTCTTAATTTTTTCACAACACACATTCATTTATAGAGCCATATCCAAAATGAGGAAGTAGCAATTGTAGGAATATGTTTAAACTTGTAGTGGACAACATAGGATTTAACATTTAATTTAAATAACAACAGGAAACAACAAAAGCAATCCATTATGCCACCTTACCGAACACGTAACTCATTTTATTCTACGCCACAACATTACATGCATATTTTCTGGCCAAATTTGAAGGTTAGTGCATAAAGGCCACACCCTCCACTTCCACGTGGAAGCGGTGGTTCCACTAATTAACTTTAATTATCATTATATATATTCGAATATTGCATATGAACGTGAAAAAATAAATATAATATTTTAAATATATTATAATTAATAAAAAAATATTTATAATAAAAATTCTATTATATAATAATATTAATATTAATAATAATAATAATATTTTAATATTTTTAGATTTACTATTTCCGCTTAAAATGTTAATAGACTATAAAAGCTATTATAAAGTAATATAAGTATTTCATAACTAAAGAATTTTTATACAAGTTAAAAATATTCTGGAAAGGTAATAAATTATACTTCTACCAAGTGTCAACTAAAATAAATTATTCTACAATATATTTGATATCATTAAAATTCTCAAACGAATCGTTCGAAATTGAATTATCAGTCCCAGCAAGTCATAAATAACTTGAGACAGTAATAGAAAAGCTCTAGACACTGAAAATATATGAAAATAAGAAAAAGATTCGTGAGGATCATTACAACATCCACTACTAAAAGGACTTTCATCCGAAAAAGTAAAGGATAAGAAAACACCTGAAGGCTCAATCATCTTACGCTGACGACACTCATGGGCGAAGTGACCAACAACACCACAGTTATAACATGCCTCGGGCACCCTGTTCTGTCTAGAAGGCCTGAAAGATCTAGAATGACCACCCCGAATCGATGATCCTAACTGAATATTTTTCTGTGGCTGACCATTACTCTAACCACTGGGACCACTGTAACTGGCCTGACCCCTTTCTGATATCTGATGTGATGGTTGGATTGGCCGACTAGGTTGACCCTGATACTAAGAAGGTTGTTGTTAGGGATACCTACCGTGAAATCCTTGGCCTATGAACTGTGAACTGTTGTGGCTCCTACTTTAACTATCCTGGTTATGAGTCCTCTTATGGTTGCCCCCTTGGGCCTCGTGACTATCTCCTCTATAGAATAAAAATATTCAGCTATCTCAGAAAAATACTTTCCTAAAGTCACCAAACACTGTGTAGCCCTGCGAAGCGATAATCTCAATCCCCGGACAAAGCATCGAATATGCTCATACTTCGTAGGGAGAATCATATTGGCATTTTTTACTAACTCATAGAATCTCGCCTCATACTCAGCCACAAACATAAAACCTTGTATCAGTGCTATAAACTCATCTCGAAGACGCTTGCGCATGTTGCGGGACATATACTTCTTCAAAATCTCGAAGAACTGAGTCCAAGTCACCGATACATATCCAGCTATCCTTGAATCAAGATAACCTCACCACCACCTCCTCATTTTCGTGTCTAACTGGTAAGAAACAAAGTCCACTCCTCACAACTAAATCAACCCCAAATTCCGTCATCGCTCTTTGCAACAGGATAGAAACTCATTAGCATCCGTTCCTGGGGTCCCAGTAAACCTAGGTGGAGTCAATCTAAAAAATTAGCCCAATATTTTTTGTTCATTTAAAGACATAACTGGTTGGGCTACTGTTGGTTGTGGTACTACTAGTGCTGGTGGAACCTTTACCCTAGACAACACTGTAGCAGACTGTGACCCTAAATCAACACCTGCTTGTGTTTCTGGCTAAACTCCCTCTGCCGGTAGACCACCAAATAACTCTAAGAATTACACCAATACATCTCGAAGGAACGAAGAGGATATAAAATCGGGTGGAGCCTGGACTGCCCCCTAGCCTACCTACTGCTGTGGCAAATACCTGGAGCTCTCTCAGTCTGAAAAGATATGACAGAATCAGGTGATGGATCCCTGGCCTGATCTCGGACTTGTGTTGCTGCTCTATCCTATCCCCAATCTCTGAGTCAACCTCGATCCCTAACTGAAACTCTAGCAGAGGGCTCGGGGTCCCGATTCCTGGCTCCCACATACTGCATCCTAGCTATCTTGTAAAGAGTGAACCAATAAAAATAAAAATCAACTCAGACCCTATGCACGTAAATAGATAAAGAAAATGAGACCGTTTCCTAAAGATGCTTCATAGCCTCCCGCAGATAGGATACAAACGTCTTCGTACCGATCCGTTGGACTGTACTAAACATCGTCTCTAGTACCAATAATATCAGTAAAAGTTAGGCTCTGATACCACGTTGTCACGCCCCGGTGTCTCAAGACATGAAGGCACCTACCTTATCCCACCAGTAGGCAAGCTAAGTCATAGCCCGAAACAATAGGTAATGGTCTAATAAGTAGAAACCTGAAAGACCGCATTCAATGATAGCATAATAGGTGTTAACAGAAAGGAAACATATATAATATATATGAAAAGGAGATTGGGAAAAAGGACCAATTATATAAATGGATCTCTCATAAGACCTGATAAGATCGGTACTAGAGCCACTACTAAAAGATATCCAGAGTACTAGATAGAATTTAAAAATATATACAACATATATAAGAAGTCTCGAGTATAAAAGACTAAACTGGAATGGTAAGAGGCGGATCAATCTCGAACACAGTAAGCTCACCCAGCTCTGAATCAGTGCTGAAATGTAGGAATCATATCAACTCTGACTGCTAGTACTTGGATCTGCATCAGGGAACAAGTGTAAAAGTGTAGTATGAATACCAAAGCAATTAATACTCAATAGACATCATCCGTCGATTGATCTCGATATAAGAAAAATATAACTAAAATGCGAGGGTATAATATAAGTCAATAGTAAATGGGTATAGAAAGATAAACAACTACCAAGATACATAAATACGGTAAAGGAATAAATATAAGCGATACATAAAATAAATAATGCAATAATAAAAGATAAATAAAACATAACCTAACTGGACCCCCATAAGCCCACTAGGCACACTAAAGAAGACAATTAACCTAACTGTACCCCCATAAATCGGTGGAAACACAAGAAGTAATTAATTCAAATAAACATAAATAATCCATAGCTTAACCTCATCCCACGAGACCATAGTAGTCATCCAGATATGCATCGGGCTTAAACCGACACCAATGGGTAGTAACGAAAGGCCAGATGCCTGGATTGAACAGATAGTAAGGGATACTAACAAGACATCACATGCAGGATTCAAACCAGAAATAATGGATAATAATGAACGACCACATATATAAAATATAATAGAACTCATAATTAGATGCTGGACTCGAATCAAAACTCGGAGGAACCACAACTCTTATAACAACCATAATCAGTATCAGAACTCCCAAATCATCATAACCAGATGTCGAACTCATAGTAACCATATCCAAATGAGAGCCATATCCATAATGAGAAAGTAGCAATTGTGAGAATATGTTTAAACTCTTAGTGGCCAAGATAGGAGTTAACATTTAATTTAAATAATACGTCATTCGTCTTATTTTATTTGTTTCAAATTGCGATGACATGTTAATTAAGAAAAATAATTAATAACATGATTAGTTTATCATAGTATCCTTATTAAATGATGTTTATATTTTAATTTGAAGAAAAAATAATTAATACAAAGGGTAAAAATATGGAAAAAAATTATCTCTTCTTGATTTATGAAAAATTAAATTAAAAAATTTATGACAAATAAAATGAAATGAAGGGAATAACAAGAAACAACATAAGAAATTCATTATTCCACCTTAGCTAACACTTGAACTCATTTTATTTTATGCACAATATATATGCATATATGCTGGCAAAATTTGAAGGTTAATGCATAAAGGCTGCTCCCTCCACTTCCATGCGGAAGTGGAGGTGCCACTAATTAACTTTAATTATCTCATTATATATATTCGAATATTGCATTGATACGTGAAAAAATAAATATAATATTTTAAATATATTATAATTAATAAAAAAATATTTCTAATAACACTTCTATTATATAATAATAATATTTTAATATTTTAAGATTTACTATTTATACTTAAAATAATAATAAATTATAAAAGCTATTATAACGTGATATAAATATTTCATAACTAAACAATTTTGATGTAAGTTAAAAATATTCTAGAAGGTTAGTAAATTATACTTCTACCATGTGTCAATTTAAATTAACTATCCTACAATATATTTGGTATTATTAAAATTCTCAAACGAATTGCCCGAAATCGAACTATTAGTCTCAACAAGTCATAAATAACTTGGGGCAGTTATAGAAAAGCTCTACACACCAAAAATATATAAAAATAAGAAAAATGACAATGAGGGTCATTACAATTTATCTTAATAATTAAAAATAAAAATAAAAATGCATATCACTGAATCATGTTAAACAATAAATGTGCCTACAAAAATACTAGTTTTGTACTCAATTAAATTTGGTGTAAATATCAGAAGGAATGATGGGCGTTTGGTCATGAAAAAAATATTTTTTTAGAGTTGAATTTCAAAAAAAGTGTATGGCCATAAAATTTTGAAATTTTTTGGAATTCAACTTTAAGTTGGATTCTGAAATCTGAAAGACAAGTAAAAAAATTTTCACTCCTACTTCTTTCACAAAGATTCAAAAGCAACTCCAATTTATATTCATGTTCAAATACAATTCCAACTTCAACTTCAAATTCAACTTCATCTTCAATTTATATTGATTTTAATAGCCAAACGTGCCCTAAGAATTTACTGTTTTACTAGAATTTTTTACTATGCTTTGTGTGCTTATATATATTACCCTATAAGTATTTGTTTTATGAAAAATAATAGTGCTTTATAGGTAGAATTAGCATGCATTATCTGAACTTAACTTATATGCATGGAAGTTTGAGTTGTCTTTCAGTTTACTCTTGTAAAAGTAGATGAGACAACATTTCTCAATGCAAATGCAATATGTTTAATTTTGAATGTGAATAAGTTTTTGCTATTATATTTAATCTTGAATATGAATAAATTTTTATTATTATTAAGAAAAAAAGTAAAATATAAATTGCTTTTTTCTCTCTTTTATCACCAAAATTTCATCAAATTTAATATAAGAATTTGTTTCTTCTACTATTTTTTTAATCTTGATTGTCTATTTTATTCTAACTTCACTTTAAAGCTAGTTCTTTCATTATAAAGAATATTACTTATTATATATCACCTTTCATTTCTCTCTTTGTTTATTTTTCGAAGGAGTGGTTGACCATTACATATCAAAACTTGTTCAATATAAACTTTAAATTCTCAAATGCATATTTTAGGTGGACATAGTCCTAGTGTTACTTAATTAATATCTATTTTTCCTTGGTTATGTGATTATTTGATTCCCCCCCCCCCCCTACCAAATATAAGTTATGTTCATAGGGGTGGGTGGGGGTGTTGATAAATAAAAAAGAATTTTGCAATAGTGGTAGAAGGGGTCTTGGGCTTTCTTAATATTTGAGTAAACTTTTGGGGTTTAAGATAGATTCAAAGTCCATTTAACATAGTTCACAAATATTTTTTGTTTTCACTTTAATGATTTTTTGAATGAAATATGCATTTCGCTAAGTACTTGAATCAGAATTTGACTTTGCACTTGTTTCATACAACGATTATCCCATATAATGTTTATTATTATATAAAAATCAATTGCTAATTTATTCTCTTATTATAATATATTAAAATAAAATTAATTAAGCAGTTAATTCTTACTTCAACTAATGAAAATTCCATAATTTATTTGCTTTCTGTTTACAACTTGCTTAATTTCCTTTGGAAATTTATATAAATCTTTCTTCACTATGACAATTATATTCAGCATATCAAACAAAAACAATTTCTAAAAATATTTTGACATGTTTTCTTATGTGTAAATTTGAGGTGTACATCATCCTAAATAGGTCCAACTTTTAAATATATATGTTGACATAGGATTACCTGATAATTAGTGTTGAAAAATGTTTTTAGATATTGAAATTAATTTTATAAATAAATAATTATGTGTTACGATAGAAGTATTGAAATTGATAGCAAATGGTTAATATATTTTGTAAATTGGTGTTGGATTTGAAACTGTGCAAAATTAATTTCATCAGTCTAATTTATTCTATTCATTACTATGGTACTTCTAAAACTATATTTTCAAACACAATAAATTTATTATCCTCAAATTCTAAATAAGTTCGATTTCATATTGTATGTCCTCCAAAATTTTTTCACATTGATATGTTGTACTTGAGTTGAGGATATTTCAAAAAAATCTTTTTACTTCCACAAGATAGGGGTAAGATCTGTGTATACTCTATCATTTTCACAAAGCAATTGTGAAATTTAACTGTGTATATTGTTGTATTATAAATAAGTTGCACATCTCGCTCCTTAGTGTTATACCCAGTTGTAAATTTTGAAGAGACTTGGCTCATTCTTGAACTATTATCCTCTAATTTTTCTTGTTTCAACATATACTTATATTAATCTAATTTAGCATTCTATATTGTTAAATCTCAATACTTTATTTTATAGTGTATGAAATTAGGTCTCAAAGTAACAATATTTCTGAAAATTAGAATCACGACTTTGGACAACCCAAGTACATCTTTTAGATTAAATGAATTCATTATTTTGTTAATTTCTAGCCTTAGATATTTTTTCCTTTTTGAAGTGTTTTGGGAGAAGAAACTTCAGAAAAGGCATCAAAATTAGTGACTTTGGAATCGATACCTCTCGTAGAAGGTGACAAAAATAATTTCATAACTATAGCATAATTAATTCAAAATTGTCAATTCAGAAATTAAAAGTTCAATCAAACAGGGATAAAATAATATTATAATTTATCTCAATACTATTATCTTTTATTTCACAAATTAAAATAGCTCTATTTGGCTTGGAGGAGATTTAATTTTCACTTAGAATCAACATTGATTTGCATCATGTTTGATTGAATTTGAGATTTTTTTTTTTTTTTTTTTTGCAATGATTAAAATGACACTTATACTATAACCAAATTTGTCCTAACATACACACTTTATGAGGGTTCTATGATCCTCTCACCTCCCCCAACCTCCCCCTCCCCAAAATCCCCAAGGTTATTTTTTAAAGCATCTTCTTGATATAATTTATCGGATGAGCTGAATAAAAAATTAAAGTTTTGTTATTTTATTTGTACACACACTTATCAAAAGGTTAAAAGACAAGGGGGTTCAACCGATATTACAGATCATTTTCACACTCTTAAACAAAAGAAAAAAAATAAAAATCTCCTCTTTCACACTTCACTTTTTCATGAACAAGTCGGTTGAATCTCTTTGAATTTGATCTCGTCAATCTCTTTATTCTTCTATAATCAAATTTTGACTTGTGTCATGTCAGATAACTGATAAAAATTTCTTTAAATAAATATTCAATGGGTACTAACTCCCCTGTAAAGTATGATTGTGTTACTACAAATCAAATAATAATTTATGTATCTTTTGAAATATTTTCCCTTAAGTTATACAATATTTTTGTTGTTAATTTTTATTTTCAGAATAAATAACATTTGCACAAATGATGCAATAACCTAAGCATAATTTTATGCAAGGTAGAATATAAAGTAAAAATGAGGATATTAGCAATACATAGATTAACAATTTGAAATAACAAACCTACCATAGTAATTTTTTTTTTTACATTTTATTTAAATTAAAGAACAAACACTTATTTTAAATATAATATATTAATCATTCACCAAGAAATAGCTTTGCAAAATTAATTCATTTATTACTAACATCTATTATAATTTTTGCATTACTAATCCGGCCTCCATCTTATCTCTTAATCAAATGACTATATTATAAAATACACTGTAATTTTTTTAACAATGGAGTCATTAAAATAGACTGGTTGTCCATTATTTTTCACTTGTAATTTTCCTTAAAAGTTCAATACTTATTAAAATGCACGCGTACAATACACGTGTCCAACACTTGTAGTCATAATATAAAAAAGTAGTTCTACTAGGTACTTAAAATTTATATAAAAGTACACATGTCCAGCACTTGTAGTCATAATATAAAAATTAATTCTTCTAAGTACTTAAAATTTATATAAAAGAAAAAAGGAAAGTTTCAGAAATAACCTAATTTTCAGCAAATTGGATGTGTCCATAGTCTAACTTTTAAAATTACAATTTGTAGTCAATGTATCAACTCTATGGAATTGATTGTATTCAATATAAAATACAAATACAATTAGTAGTTACATGAACTAGCCTTTTTTTCTTTCTTTTTTCTTTTTCATTTGTGTTACTTTATATTTTTTTTTCTATTTTTTTCTTTTTTTTTTGTTTTCGTTTTATTCTCTTTTCTATCTCTAACTTCTATTTCTTTTTTTCCTTCTCTTTTTTGTTGTTTTTTTTTCTTGTCCCCCCCCCCCTTCCTTTTTCATTTTATACTATTTTTTTTTTGTTTTTTTTTTTTCACTTTTTTTCCTCCTTCTCTTATCTTTAGCTTCCATTTTTCTTTATTCCTTTTTTCTTCTTTTTTTTTTTGTATTTTTTTTCTTTCTCATTTTTGTTCTATTTTATATTTTGTACTTTCGAAGAATATGCTTACGTCGAGCACAAGCCATGAATGATAATGAAAATATTATAAATTGCTTATTGTATTAGTATGTGCATCGTCATTTATATTTTTGTATTTGTTGATACAATTATATTTATATTGTATAGTTCGCATTGTATTTATATTTATTTATATTTTTATATTCATTGATATAATTGTATTTGTATTTTATAGTTCATACTTTAATTGTTATTTTCACACTTGAATTTGTATTTTATAGTCCGCACCATCATTTATATTTAATACAATTTACACTTGTATTTTAAAAAAATATTTTGTATTTGTATTTTATAGTTGACTTCATATTGTATTTATTATTTTGTGGTTTTATCTTGTTTGTATTTGTATTCTATTTTCATCGATGTACTTTTATCTTTAAAGTTCTAGTTTGCATTTTTATTTGTAAATTGACCACATATTTATTTGTATTTATAATATCATTTGTTTTATTTTTTTATTTGAATTTATAGTTGACTGCATTATTTTATTTTTAAACAATTGAAAAATAATTGTTACTTTTCTTTCTATAAACATTTATATTTATATTCATTGACACAAATTGTATTTTATTGATATAAATTTTACAACACAACGATAATTATACAAATACAAATGCTAAATTATGCAAATACGAATGTTGCAGTTGTATCAAATGATACATTTTTATACAACTCGAATCATATACATACAAATGATACTTGTTTGTATACAAATACAAATAGTAATTTTGACATTCAAATACTAACGACACATTTGTATTAAATGATACATGCATATTTGTATATTTTAAACTCAAGCAAATATAATCAACTCATATACTTGTTTGTATACTAATTCAAATGATAAATTATACATATTAAGGTCTAAACTATTCAAATATAAATAATAAATTTATTTAAAATATATAGTATGATATAAATAAATATAAACTATAAAATATAACAACAACAATAACAACAAAAAATAAGAGGAAAAAAATAAAAAATAAATGAAAAAATGACAAAAAGAATAAATGAAATGAAAGGGAAAATAGAAAAAAGGAAAGTGCAATAAGCCGAAAAAAATTGATGAAAAAAAAATGAAACAAAATGAAAAAAAAAAAAGAAAAAATTGCAAAGAAAAAAAAGATGAAGAAATGGAAATAAAAGATAGAAAGAGAGAGAAAATTGAGGCTGAAATAAAGGAGAGGGGTTATGGATTATTTAATTGACAAAAGAGGCTATGGACTATAGTTAATTGAAATTTAGGCTAAATTAGATAATTAGAAGTTTTATTCAAGACTGTATACCATCAATAACAAACCAATATTCTTAAACCATGGACTCATGATTTTGATTTTAGCAAAGAATATCCTACAAAGATCCCAATATGGGTGAAATTCTCAAAACTACCTATTTCTTGTCGGAGTTCTGGTTCTATAAGCAGAGTTGCAAGTGAAATCTGAGTCCCGATCTATGCAGATGAATGCACTACAAAGCCAAGTCAAATATCCTTTGCAAGGATGCTCATCGATGTAAATGTTACTAAAGAACCGCCTGAGGCAATTATGGTACAAGATCTTTATGGAAAACAATTTAATTAATAGGTGGAATACGACTGAAAATAGAAGTTTTGTGTCAGTGCCAGATCGTGGGCCAAAGGTACAATGTAATAGTACCACCTGTTGAGGAACCTCTTAAAAAGTGACTCAGAAATGGAGATTTAAGGAAATTATTTTACTAGAGATACATCAGACTAAAAAATAAGAGATACAACAAGTTCAAGAACCTATGACTGACAAACCTAGTTCTTATCAAGACGGAGCAAATAAATCAAGGATCGCATCTGGAGAAGGAACAAAAGGTAGTACTTCAAGACAAACAAGTCCGGTGCTCAATGATAGAAATTTTCCACAACTGTCAAGCATCCATAAGACTAAAGTGCAGAGTGAGAAAGGGAAGTAGAGAACTAATAACTTATGATTGACCTCAGGAAGAGAGGGGCTTGTGGAATCTAAATACATTGGTTATTTTGAAATATAAGAGGTGTAAATAAGATATATAAACAGACAGAGCTTAGGAACTATATGATTAGCAATAAAATAAAATTGGGAGGTATTATTGAAACAAGAGTAAATGAGCATAATTGTAAGAGAATAGACAACAACATCACTTCTAATTGGAGGCTACATACAAACTACCAAGATGCAAATAATGGATGAATTTGGCTTAAATAGGACCCATCTTTCTATACATTACAATTACTCGGGGTTGATATGCAAACTATATATTGTAAGGTGGATAGCAGATCTAAAAAATTAAATTATTTGTTAATAATTATATATGGGCTTAATATTGTGGATCAAAGAAGAGCATTATTGAACACTTTACAATCGGCCGCCCAAGGGGTTACTAAGCGATGGTTACTGGGTCGGGATTTTAATATTGTACTTTATCCTCAAGACAGAAGGACAGGTAACCCTATATCCTATAATGAGATCAAATATTTTGTGGAGATTGTGCATGATTTACATCTCTCATAGCTGAATTGGAGGGGCGATTCTATACTTGGACTACTCGACAATACGAAGTTGATAGCGTTTGAGGTAGAATTTATGAAACATTGGGAAATCATGAATGAATGCTTATTTGGGGACACAAATGTACTAAATATGACCTTCCAAACATTTATTATCATTAGCCTATGATTCTGGCGATAAAAGAAATGCACATTAACGTTAAGGTTCCCTTCAAGTTCTTTAATGTATGGACTTAACATAGCCAGTTTTTGGAGTAAGTATAGAGAGTATGGAAGCAACATCTATCAACTGATTACATTAGAACATGTCGATAAAGCAACAAAAACTGTAAATTACACTAAAAAGGCTCAACACAGAAGAATTTAAAGACATATATCAGAAGATCATCAATGCTAGACAAGAATTACAACTTATCCAAGAACAACAATGTAACACTCCAAACTTTTTGAGTCTTAAAAAGTGCTTGAAATGAACCTGTAATACCCCATTATTAAAAATGAATCACTTTAGGATGGGTGTAAATAGGTTGAAGATGTTTGTATCAAATGATACATGTTTATACAACTTGAACCATATGCATACAAATGATACATGTTTATATACAAATAAAAATGATAAATTAGATAGAAATATATATATATATATATATATATAGAGAGAGAGAGAGAGAGAGAGAAAATATTTACTTGCTCTTTTTATTTCGTGTCTCTTGACTTGCTTTTAATTTGTTGGGATTAGCTGCCTTCTTGCATTGATGGCTATTGTTTTGTTGTTCTTGGTGTTAGGCCGGATAGTGTGCTTTGCGTTTGCCTTCTGTTTTCTACTATTTTTTTCTGTCTTTGTTTGTACTTTTTTTGAGTAGTGGCTTTTGGGAATGATAGTAGAATAGGGTCATGTACGAGGAGGTTGGGGGCTATTTTGGGGGTGGAGGAAGAAGGGAGGGGTATTTTGGAAGTGGGGGCAAGGTCTGGTGTTAGGACATGTTTAGGGTATGAAGTGAGAAAAGGTACAGGTAGACGTGATGCAAGAGATAATAAGTTGAGGGTTGGGTCTTGGAATAGAGGGACCCTTCAGGGTAAGTTCATAGAGATTGTGAAGATTCTTAGAAAGAGCAGGATCAATATTGAATGTGTCTAGGAGACCAAGTGGGTAGGGTCTATGACTATGTATGTGGATGGGTACAAGCTATGGTACCCAGAAAGTGAGAGGTGTAGGATTGGAGTGGACATTTTAGTATATGAGTGAGAATACATTAGAGACTCTATTTTTGGAGAAGAAAATATTGTATAATTTTGGGTGAGAATACATTGGAGACTTTCTGAGTGGAAGATTATCTCACATCATTGTTGATTTGTGGGAGTATCAAGTTTGATGTAATATTCACTTAAGCTCCAATAAATCACTTTAATGGAGATTATGGGTATATCTATGCTTATTTATCTTATGTGTCACGAAATCTCCCTCATGGGGTTATGTATGAATAGAAGTTAAAGTGTGTGTAGTTGTTATTGATTAGCTTCTATTTAGTAGTTCATGTTTATGGATTTTATCATTGCTATGCTAACTTGGTTGGGGTTTGATGGGTGAAACCCTAAAATCCCACATGGGTATGATGAGTGAAAGCTTCATTCTCTAGAAAATCCAAAGCCATCTTTTGAAAAAACGGTTTTAGGTGAAGTTTAGGAATCCATATCATCCTTGAAAGAGGGATATGGAAACTAAAGCAATGATAGACAATTGTCTATGTAGTTTGCTAAATTTTCACTATCTTAGACATATGCGTGAATGTGAAGTTTACTATACCATGGGTATCATGAGGTTGACATAAGCTGATTGAGAGTAAAGATGAAGAAGAGAAGCGGGTGAATAGGGAGGTATACAAGGTAGCTAGGAGGAAGACTAAGTTGGCAGGTACGGTTGCCAAGTCAACAACGTTTAAGCATTTGTATGCTGGGTTAGAGGAGAAAGGAGAAGATAAGAGGTTGTATAGGATTGCAAAAGTTAGAGAGCAGAAGGGTCGTGACCTAGATCAAGTGAAGTATATTAAGAGGGAGGATGGTAGTGTTCTGGTGGAGGATGCTCACATTAAGAAGAGATGGCAGGGCTACTTTTAAAAATCTTTGAATGTGGAAGGGGTCAGAGGCATTGAGCTAGAAGAGCTGGAACATTCAAAAGAGAGCCGTGATTTTATCTACTGTAGGAGTTTTAAGGTAAAAGAGGTCAAAGAGGATATTCGTAAGATGCGTAGGGGTAGGATGACAGAGCCGGATGAGATTCCGGTGGATTTTTGGAAGTATGCGGGCGAGGCAGGGCTTAGGTGGTTAACGGATTTGTTTAATGGTATTTTCAAGACTGCGAGAATGCTTGAGTCTTGGAGATAGAGTACGATGATTCCGCTCTATAAAAACAAGGATGACATTCAGAGTTGCAACAACTACAGGGGTATTAAGCTGTTGAGTAACACTATGAAGATTTGGAAGAGAGTAGTTGAGTGGAGACTGAGAAGGGTTGTGTCTGTTTTGGAGAACCAGTTTGGATTTATGCCTAGCCGTTTAATGACAGAGGCAATCCATTTGGTGAGGAGATTGGTGGAGCAGTATAGAGAAAGGAAGAGGGACTTAAACTTGGTGTTCATCGACCTAGAAAAGATGTATGATAATAACCCGATAGAGGTTCTTTGGAGGTGTTTGGAGGTTAGAGGGGGTCCCGATAGCGTACACCAGAGTTATTAAGGACATATACGATGGAGGGAAGACCAGGGTAAGGATGGAAGGAGGAAACTCAGACTATTTTCGGTTGAGACAAGGTTGCATCAGGAATTGACTCTTAGTCCATTCCTATTTGCGTTGGTGATGGACCTATTGACGCGGAGTACTCAAGGCGAGGTGCCTTAGTGTATGCTATTTGCGGATGATGTAGTGTTGATTGATGAGACGCGGAGGGGCGTGAATGACAAATTGGAGGTTTGGAGGTAAACCCTTGAGTCGAAGGGGTTCAGGTTGTGTAAGTCCAAGATAGAGTATTTGGAATGCAAGTTTAGTGACTTGAGGTAGGAGGACGATGTGGTGGTGAGGTTGGACTCCCAAGATCTTTGTAAGAGGTATAGTTTTAAGTATCTTGGGTCTTTGATCCAGGGGAATATTAGATTGATGAGGATTCCACTAATTGTATTAGAGCAGGCTGGATGAAGTGGAGGCTCGCCTTGGGGGTGCTGTGTGATAAGAAAGTACCTCTTAAGCTTAAAGGAAAATTCTATAGAGTGGCAGTCCCTCCGTCCATAGTGTATGGTACGGAGTGTTGGCCAGCCAAGCATTCCCATATCCAAAAAGTGAGGGTGGCAGAAATGAGGATGTTGCGTTGGATGTGTACTCTTACTAGAGGGGACAAGATTAGAAATGAGATTATACGGGAGAAGATGAGAGTGGCCTCGGTGGAAGACAAGATGCGGAAAGGAAGGCTGAGATGGTTTAGATATGTGATAAAGAGGGACGCGAATGCCC
The DNA here is from genome assembly GCA_030864215.1 of Capsicum pubescens. Lineage (NCBI taxonomy): Eukaryota > Viridiplantae > Streptophyta > Magnoliopsida > Solanales > Solanaceae > Capsicum > Capsicum pubescens. The sequence goes on from CM061542.1 coordinate 244,389,624, forward strand.
CAGTGCGTAGGTATGAGAGACTAGCATTGGATGGATTTAGGAAGAGTAAAGGTAGGCTAAAGAAATACTGGAGGGAGGTGATCAGACATGACATAGATTAACTGCAACTTACTAAGGACATGACCCTAGATAGGAAGGTATGGAGGTCGCGGATAAGGGTAGAAAGCTAGTGGGAGGGTGTCGGTTATAGCAAGCCACCATGAGAGATCTTTTGTAGCCGGGTTAGTAACCTTAGGTCTGTGTCTATAGGTGTCTATGGCGGCGAATATGTGTTACTTATACGTGGAGGTCCCTTTCATTTTTCTTAGTTGCTATCTGCTTACTTTGTGTTGCCGTATCTCTCGTATTTTCATGTTGCTCTGATTTACTTTTTAGTATTCCTTATAACTTTTTTGTTATGTATTTCATCTCCTTGTCGTTTATTCTTTATCTTGAGCCGGGGGTCTATTGGAAACAACCTCTCTACTTCTTCGGAGATAGCGGTATGGACTGCGTATATCTTGCCCTCCCCAGACCCCACTTTATGGGAACACACTGGGTTTGTTGTTGTTGTTGTTGTGTTGGGTATCATCCTAGAAATAGAGATTCCTAGATTGAGGTTGTTGTTACCAATTGTTGAACATACCTATTAGGTATTCGAAAGAATCAACGGGTGAAAGTTTAGCATTTTGTTGAAAGACTAGCATCAAAATCTATAACCAAACCTACCCATATTTGACTTAATAAATTGATGTTGATTGCTAACACCCATACATCACTCCCTTAGTAATGCATAATCCCAAGATCCATCCATAATTGTTAAAACTTTAATTATTCGTAGCCCCGAATTTATACTAGAAAAATCCAAAAAGAAACATTAGTGTATATATCTATCTCCCCCACTTTTATTTTCTTGTAACATTAGTTTGAATTTGACTTGTATCTATTAATTCGAATTAACTTGATTACCACTCACATTGTTCCTCGTGGATTCGAGCCCGACTCCAAAGTCGGGTAAATATATTGATGACAACCGCCTTGCACTTAAACTGATGTGTAAGTTGAGTGTTATCAATGGCTTGAGTTGTTAAAGGATAATGATATGAGTGTGTTGTATTATTATAGAATGGCCAATGTAGTGGAAGATTCCCTTGATAGGTTGTCTATGTGTAGTGTTGCTCATATTGAGGAGGATAAGAAGAAGTTAGTCTAGGAGATTCATCAGCTTGCTAGATTAGGTGTTCAGATTGTTGACTCAGTTAAAGGAAGTGTATTGGTTCAGAATGTTTTGGAATCTTCTCTGGTTGCCAAACTAAAGGAAAAGCAAGACAAGGATCCCAGTTTGGTTAGATTGAAGGAAATAGTTAGAGATCAAAAGGTGGATGTTTTCTCCCAAGGGGGGATAGTGTACTTTATTGTCAGGGTAGCTTATGTGTTTCGAGTATTGATGACTTGAGATAACGAATAGTTGCAAAAGCGCACAGTGTGGATACTCTATCAATCCAGGAGCCACTAAGATGTATCGTGACTTGCGTGAAATCTATTACTGGAGTGGTATAAAGAGGGATATTGCAGAGTTTGTAGTTAAGTGCTCTAATTGTCAGCAGGTTAAAGTTGAGCACTAGAGGCCTAGTGGTTGTAGGAGTTTAGTATGCCTAATTGGAAGTGGGAGGTGGCAAACATAGATTTTATGACAGGGTTGCCTCGTACTCATTGTCAGTATGATTCTATATGGGTCATTGTAGACAAAATTATCAAATAAGCTCATTTCTTACCAGTTCATACTTCTTACTCAACTGAGGATTATGCAAGGCTCTATCTTAGGGAGTTGGTTAGGTTGCATGGTATTTTGTTGTCTATAAGATAGAGGTACTTAATTTACCTCCCATTTTTGGAAGGCTTTTCAGGAGGGTCTTAGTACCCACGTTCATCTCAGTACAACTTTTCATCCTCAGACAAATGGTCAGGCAGAGAGGACTATTCAGACCTTAGAAGACATGTTGAGATCATTTGTTATAGACTTTAGAGGTAGTTGGGATGATCACTTACATTTGATTGAGTTTGCCTATAACAACAACTATCACTCTAGTATTCAGATGGCTCCATTTAAGGCTCTTTATGGGAGAAGATATAGATCTCCTATTAGTTAGTTTGAGACAGGTGAAGCTGCTTTGGTAGGATCAGATTTAGTGTTTGAGGCCACGGAAAAAGTTTAGTTGATTTAGGAGAGGCTGAAGACAACCCAAAGCCGTAAAAAATCCTATGCAGATGTGAGGAGAAAAGATCTTCAATTTGAGGTTGGGGATTCGGTTTATT